>OY974082.1:39079271-40376288 GCA_963854165.1 Sylvicola cinctus | reverse complement strand
TGCAGTGTGCGTATTTGCTGTAGCAACATATTACGTCGTGCCATCCGTTCGGAATCCCGTTCATCTTCTGACTCTGAGCTGCTGGGGATTGCCTTCGTTACAACTTTTGTCTCATCGGCGATTCCATCCACTGTGTCGTTTACTGGTAATTTATCTGATGCATTCATTGCCACTATCACCTTGTCACGTTCAATTCCTGCATTTTGGTCAGTTGGCGACGCTGACTGCTGCATAAAACGTATTTTAATTTATTCACCAATGCAACGAAAATATAAAAAGTATATGCAGAATATTGCAATTAAAAGTAAAAATGCAATATGCAAAAAATAATACAAAAACAAAAATAAAGACAAACGATATGGGAGAAGTTAGAAGATGACTGAAATGTGAATGAACGAATTGTGGATATATTCAATTATGCAAAATGTTTCATCTCTCTGCGGCAGAGATGATAAATAATTGCCATGATCTTGAAAATTATTATTCCCCCAGCAATATTTTTTGCAATATTTTTTGTTTATGCGCACAAACACTGTCGTTTTACTCACCTTATTGGAGGCTGAAGACGACTCCATGCTTAATTGCTCAATTACGGTAAAGCTATTAAGCCTATAGTTGGTGGAAGGGGAAACAATCATTATATACAGTCAATCAATTCATTCATGTCTCTTTTTATAAATTTGTATGCTCAAAACTTACGTGTCGGATTCTGTTGCGTTGCTCATGGACTTGAGTTGTCTTCTCAATTCCAGATTTTCTAATTCCAGATAGTCAATTTCATCAACTTCAAACTCTAATTCTTCAATGCACCCATGAGCTTTTGCTAATTGTTCGTTCTTTTTGGCTAGCATTTCTTGAAGCGATATTAATTGTTGCTTTAATTTCATTTCAACGTCCAAATCCGATATTGATCCTTAAATAATAATATTAGTTTAAAACATTTCATGTAAAAAAATTGCAGCTTAATGTTTTTTTGACTGAAAAAATGTTTGTATGATGGGTTTGGAGTAAACATAATGTTTTCTAACTTTTTCTCAGTAACAAAAAGTTCTAAAACTCTCATTTATTTAATGCAGTTAAATCTTCCACTTGTAAAACTGAAATATGAAAGCTCTATAGTGAGAAAGCTCGTATTATAATTATCTATATATATATTACACTTATGCACTTAACTTAATGGCGCAAAATACATTAGCTTTAAAGCTTTTGCATTTAGCACCCAACAGTCAACAGGTTTTTTACCATTCGTTTTATTTGAACTAATCTCCCTCTGTACCCCCATTGTTGCATGACATTGTTAAGCTTTTGCTAAAAACTACCCGTTGGCAGTTTTACTTTTGCTCTTTTTAATGCCCTATGTATTAACTAACTGTACTTTATGTGTAGGTACAGGTACATTTCATATTTGAACACTAAGTCACGTACGTGCAACCGCGGCGCTGCCTGATTTGTGTTTACCTTATTGTATCTGAATAGCCGGCAGCATTTTCACGAATCCATACTATTTGTCGTAACATTGTTAAACGAACTCTGAAAAATGACATTGTCGAGAGTACGTTGTATGCAAGTATTTGGCGAATGTGTGTGTTTTAACTTTTAAGTGCGACAAATTTGTAACAAACTTTGGAATTTTACAGGGGGTGCACCGTATAAGCACCGTGGTATGATTAAAATAAGAATTGTGTTTACCAAAATTAAAATATTTTAAGTAGAAACCTGAACATGTTAAGACTGTTTAACAGGAAAACTGGCGTGAAAAATTTAGTAATGGCATTTCCGCGGAATCCAATTCTACGGAGATAATATGTAGTTGTATTATTTTCAATGAGTTATTTAATACTAACTTCCAGGAATGGCAAAGAGTTTTAGGTATACACCCTTTGATTTAAGTATAATATATACTCTACCGCTCATAAGTAAATTTTGTATAATAAATTAAAAACATATTTTTGTGGTGAGTACAAAATAACGAGATCATAAAATGTCCAGTTTCTTTAGCGCTGTCATTACTGTCTAGAATAATTATTTAAATGTAAAAAGTATTTACAGCTTTAATACGGGATTAAGTACGATCCCACAATAAAGTACGACAAATTCAGCCATTCTACAATAATTTAATTTACATTTAATATGGGAGATAAACTTTAAAATCACCCTATAACTTGAATCACTTTACGAAAATCATTGACACGAGGAGAGAGAAGCAAATAAATATCATATAAACGAAGCGAAGTACAAAGCAGACACACCAAAGCTAAGAAAAACATAAAAACAATAAGAAAAAATGTAACCATTTCTTCGATTTGCGCGATTACGCAATTTCATGTAGTTCGCTTTACTTTTGAAGTTTGAATAATAATTGTAATTCAATTTTTCTTGACAGATGACAAATTTGCGAAGCTCAACTTAAGTTTGTACTTTTAAGACCATTGGGAATATGTTCCACCAAATAAATTTGAAAACTCTTTCCAGAGATATACAAGCTAGCTTAACATGTACTTTATATTAGTTTATTTGGCATAGTAAGAAAGTGTACTACTTATGAAATAATTTCTACATTCAAACGCACATACACACACAATGAAAACAACACACTGGAATGGGAGTTGGTCGCATGGATGTTATGAAATATTTCATGAAATTATAATCACAACCACAGATCAATATAACGAGATGAAAATTCGATGGAATTCAAGTCATACCAATTATTGTGACACGATTGGCTGTCGGTACTGCTGCAGTGGCTGTCGGCTGAAGCATCGCCAGACCGGCCGGGGATAGGCGGACCTGCTTTTTGGCAGCCAACTCCAAATCGTTAATGCGGTCAAACTGTTGGCGACACTTTTCGATGAGCCTATAGTACGTTATGTGCACAATAAGGGGCGACAAAAAAATATGAAAAAGGAGAATCAAAATTGATCATTAATTCAGTGTCAATATTTATTACGATAAAACAAATGCGATGGCGCATAGTTCAAGATCAAATTAAAATGTAAAGCAGAAAAGTACAATGCAAAGCTTTAAGCACCATTGAACATGTGTAAAAAATCGTAATGGATCGTTGTTTGTGCACGCAGCAGCAGTCATGCAGCCACACAATTAAAAGAGTGGAAGAGAAAAAACAATTAAACGCGTTTACGACTATATAATTAACCGATTCTGCAAAATATTCACACGCTGCTATTTCATTGCAAATCAAATCAAATATTTGCAGAAAATTTCGCACTTCATGGATCAAAATTAAAAATTAAGTAAGCGTGCACGTATTAGCAGATAAAGGCACATAGCGCAATAATAGTTGAATTCAATTTCGCTGTGGTCAGACAAAGTACACCCACGGAATTAATAATGTTCCGTATAGAGCAGCCTAACTTAATAAAGTACACTCACGACACGAATTTTTTCTTCTGCTTCTGATGTGCTGTGTTCAAATTATCTCTGTCAATTGTAATGTTTTCCAGCTCCCTTTTTAATTTAAGGTTCACTGCCGACGACAACATAAAGTCTGTTTTATATTTTTCCACATCCCCAGCAAGTTGTGCGTTTTCCCGGGTCAGTTGCGTATTTCGAACCATCACTAAAATCAAATCAACGTTTATTTATTGAGAATATTTGCACATACACACTTTGTTATGATTCAGCTGTACGTTTGTCATTGGAATCCAGCAGCTCGGTGATTTTTTTATTCAAACGAATAAAATCGGCTGCATTTACACTCATTTCTAGTTCATTAATGTACGATGAAAAAAGCGAACCGACTCTTTGACAACAATGCATTTACTAACATAATTCGTTATCAAAAAATTGGTGCGAAAAGGTTTTAAGTTAATTTTGTTGCTTTGTCATTTATCAACTGTGTTCGACTGATAAAGTGAGAGTCGTTTTTTTTTTTTTGATAAGCATTGAAGGTATCTCTGAATGGATGAATATTTATTGCTGAGATTAATGTGTACTGAATTAAAAACGTTTGTTATTTTTTTTTAATATAAACAAATTCTTTTAAAAATATTCAAAATTTGATTTTAAAATTACATTCTTGTCAATAAAAAAATTGATTTTAGTAGTTTAAGTAACACACACTTGTATCACAAATCACGTCAATTTTTCCACTAAAGCAGATAAAAGTTTTGAAATAAAATGATGTTACTTGTGATATAAAAGAAATTTACATTTTATCTTATCTTTTCAATTGTTATTGTCTTTTCAATATTCATGTTCGACGACTGTGAAATAAAAATACAAATATCGACAAAATTTATTGTCATCAATATATTGTTCGACATCATGATCAATATTAAGAAAATATTTTCTATAATACATGCAAATTTAGTTAAACTTGTATAATAGTGTACTAAAAACCGGCTTAGATAACATGTTGCAATTATTACTTTCGTTTCCCTAATTTTTCATTGGAGCAAAATTGTTGTTAAAAATTCACCTCAAAATTAATTTTAAACCCGCAACAAATATTACCGCATCTTATAAAATACTCAATTTGGTCTCAGCATATTATACCGTTTCAACTTTCAAGTATAACCGGGTACACATTTAATACCAACTCGCTGAAATTTTTTTTTCTTTGGTTTTGCTCATTTGGTTGCAGACATTACTATAAAGTCTGACTAAATGTAAACTGTTATACAACATTGAAAATTCTGTTATACATTAAATGCATTTCAAAGAGAAATTTCGAAATTGAAAGTTTGTTCGTTATTTTATTTATTATCTACAAAATTGGTACTTTGATGTGACAGTAAAAATGACTGTTTTTTAGAGATGCTAACTGGGTGCGTTTAAATTCTTTCGAAAACTACCGCCCAAAAAGTTTTTGTTTTGTGTTTTTTATGTGCATTTGGATACACACTATTATTAATCGATATGCAATCCAATTTAAGCCAAACACCTTACCTAGGGCCATAATTATGACTGCAAAAATCACGGCAGTCATAAGGCCAACTCTCAAAATCGAGAAACAGTCGAACAACGCATTTTAACTTAATAGAAGGGCAATAAGTAAAAGTTATTAATAATCAGTGCACATATTTGGACGTGATGAAAATTCTAGCTATTCTCATTAAAAATGAATGTCATCTTTAATTGTTTGGCAAAGTACGAAAAGTTTTTTAATTTTAATTTTGTTTGGCACAGAAGTTGAATAATATAATTTATTGGAAAATACAATATAATTATTATTATTTACATACCCAGTCAAAATTTTTTAATTAATTAATTTCACTTATGTAGAAAATGTTAAAACTTATGTGGAAACATTTATACTTTCAGCAAGGTCTACACTTCGCCCTGTATTCTAACTTTCTAAAATATTATATTTTAAAAAAGATCCGCGCCGTATTTTTTTTTAAATATTTTTTTCATTGACCAATCAGAGTAGTTGTCAAAAATTATGAAAATTACTTTATGAAAATTATTTCCTGCGCGAATAGGGTTAGTATTTTCAAGTGAGATATTTAAAACAAATAAAAAATCATACCGCAGTATTTCATCTATATATATCTTATGTATAAAATTGAATGTTTGTCTGTTTAGACGCCCATATATACAAAGCTACACGCGTTTACCGATTTCACCCAAACTTAATATCAATATTGTTAAAGGCCAAAGAAAGGCGACTGTGTATATTGCACCCTTGAATACCACCCCCTCATTCATGTGTGTTTGTTTGTATGGGATTTAATCTGGCTAAAACTGTGACAAAAATGACATCACATAAGCATATTTTCAACGCGAAATTAAATCGCGAAATCCGCGAAAAAACAGCGGTTCGTGAAAAATTGACCAACAACAAAAATGATTGCGGGAATCTGTTTATTAGTGTTTAATTAGCCAACAATAAGTCACAAAAAAATTTCATGAATTACTCCACGATATTTCGCGGAAAACAAAATTTGTGCATCGATTTGTAAATCATCTATAAATTATAATCAGAGCTCAAACAAAAAACCGATTGTAGAAATACTTTAGACTGAAAGCTCAATTATACCGTGGCGAAGCACAGGTTTTCGGCTAGTTATATATAAGATATAGATTATAATTTATTCAAAAAAAGACGATTGAAAAAAATTCTAAAAATATTAAGAACATTACTGAAATATCAAACCAGAATCATCAAAATGGTTATTAAAATTCAAACAATATTATAATCCTAGTCTAAATGAAATGAAAATATTTTCATTATAAAAGTTCTCCATCATCTCTGCAAAACTATAAGTGAATTACTCCCAATCGGCGCTAGAAACATGCACCTCCTGTTTCCATAATATACTCGCATTAAAGCACCCAACAATGTATAGTGCATTAACTGCGTCGCACAAGTCTTGTATCGCAGAGAGTGTGACAAATGAATGTGAATAATGGCTGGAAAAGTCGGCGATTTTCTGTAAATCCCAGCTTTTGCCGACACTTTTGGTCATCCTCTCCATTAAAGAACACTATACACACACCTATGTTGGTGTAGATATTTATATCGGTTACGGCACAAAAATGAAAATTATTCCATTCCAGTTAATTCCCTTATCGCATTTGCAGCATATATTTTGTCAACGAGCGCACGAGCTGGGAATCGGCATGCAGAGTATTGAGAAAATCTAAAAATGGCAACACCTTGCTGTGTCCAATGCACAGTTCATCGCATACACACATACATTTGGCAGTTTTGTTCGCAAAAGATACTGCCAAAGGTTTTGGGTTTTTATTATTTGTGCGTTCGCATAAAAAATCACTCCCCATCATTTATCGCGCAATTCCGCTTAGCAGCTCATGGCCGTAATGCAGGAGCAGCAAAAAGTCAAAGCATGGTGATACCAGTATGTGAAGGGGATACCTATATTTACGCCAAATTTTAGGCGACATATTATAGCGGTGGTGGTACGCGGGGGGTGCAGTTGAGGCGGGCGTGATAATGGTTGAGTTGCCGCCGTTTGAAATTAAATTGTTTAGACTTTCGAAAATGTATTCACCATCCGTCCAATAAGCTGATGCAGCACATGGGTTTCGATTGAGTTGCCACTTGCCATAGCATACATACATACGTAATGCAAACATGGGGTGGGAAATGTGGGTGGATTTGCTGGAAACAGCTGTATGTATATGTCAACATTTATATATAAACGATATATTAAGGCATTGAATTGAGCGCGGATTTTTATTGATATTTAATGTCTAACCATTTTCCATATATAGCATAAATAAAATGTTGTAAGCCGCAATTACGATGAATGGCGAAATTTGCAGAAACGCAGCAACGGCACAACGCCGGATGTTACAACACATTTCGGAATGGAAATTGCACGAAAGTATTGGCGGAAAATAAATAAAATATAAAATAAATATACAAAATAAACATAAAGCTACAAACAAGAACTTCAATTGAAATGAATTTCCACCAAGCTTAGGGATTTCAATGAAGCAATTGAGGATTGCCCAATGAAGTGAAGGTCTAACCAAATAACGATTTACAGTTTTGCTGACTGTATATCGGCATCCCACAGAAAAAAAGCTCACCGAGAACGTAACACTGCGCTTGATTCGAATCATTTTCAAATTTGGCTTTGTTTTACCATAAAAGCTGATAAACAACATTATTGGAATAAATAACCGCATCCTTGAGCCATACAGAGCCACTTGTGTCAGGATTTTATTATGGACAAGAGCCGTACCCTTAAGGCGTTACGAATTCACTCACAAAACATAGTATATCCCGACATCCATCACACACATACCGCATACGCCCGCATACAAAATACATCAGAGTGGAATTTCTTCCTTTTTTTTTTCTGACGCCTCTCAATCCCTCTTACCAACTCAAATGTACATGATTCCATTCGCACTCAATATGTTAATATAATACACGGATAACGGTATATTCATGAATTTACATACATAACATTTTATGCTAAGCATGATATTATTTACGCATTGAGCATTGTGTGTGATGAGAGCCTCAGCAGGAATGAATAAGATTCGTATCATACATATTACGGAACATATTATGTTGTCGCAGCAATCAATGGAAACCGGATTTGCGGAAAGATGAATTGAAGAAAAAGAAGGAAATTACAAAAAAAAAAAAGAAAAAACTATTCAAATGTGTTATACGTCGTTATAATGAACTCATCCTTACGTGGCATTTAAATGAACACATATTCGGCATTGGAAACGCACCTTTTGTGTGTACATTGTAAGGGAGGGTGTGAATTTCGCATTATAACTCGCAACTAGACTGCTCGTTAAGGAGGCAGGAGAGGGTGAAGATTAAAATGTGGATAGCATGCTTCATATTAATCAAAGTATTGGGTTGTTTGATTTTGTTATGTATGAATTAAAAATACTTCAATTTCATTAAATTCATAATTTAAACATAAATTTTGTCTAAAAAATGTTAATAACTAAAAAGATTGAAAAAGGCACTCTACAGTAACGTGAAATACAAAAAATAGATGGCTTCATAGTGAAGGAAACGGACTGTTTCTGCAACCTTGGTTGCACTATAACCAAGGACGGAGGATCAAGTGAGGACATGGCTATCCGCCTGAAGAAAGCCAAGCAAGCATATGGAAGATTAACAAAAGTGTGGAGCGAGACCTGGTCATGCACACAAAAAATGCAGGTATTGACAAATGTGAAATAAGTGTCCGAGACGAATACATAGAATATTCTGGCCTGAATGGATTACAAACGACGATCTATGGATTTTGACACACCAGGGGCCCTTTGGGATTTAGTAAAGACGCCGTTAATAGAACTGGATAGGACATGCTCTGCGAAAACCAGAGTACAGCATTACAAGTCAAGCTCCGGAGTGGAATCCACAGGGCTCGAAAAGACCGGGAGCCATAGAAACACATGGAAACGGACCGTCCTCAAAGAGATCAAGAACTACCGTACGACTTGGGCACAAATAAAACCAACCGCGGCAAATCAAGTACGCTGGAAAGCTCTCGTTGAGGCTCTATGTTTCTTATAGGAATTTGGGAATTCAAAAAAAAAAAAAAAATACGTCATCTGTATCTTTTTTTTATAAATATATCAAACCCAAATCAAATGAATTGTTTTTATCCACTCTCAGTAACATTTCTCAGCAACACCTCCATAATTCAATAAAAAATCAACATATCGATTTGATCGACCTGTTTTTAACCGTGTGTGACAAGCCACGCAGCATATTTATACAGCCACATCCCTCGTCAAAGATGATCACCTCGAGACATAGATTAGACTCGAAACGTCTTATCTCTATTTGTCAACTCACATTAAACACAATTAGGATGATGTGCAAAAGACAAATGCGGCTGTACAATGTACACACAAAAAGTGTGGCGTGCGTGCTTACGTTTTACCTCAATTGTTGGCATCGGCATCTTTGCCAAACCGCACACGAACATAATATTATTATTCTGATCAAAATTTCCCCGGACGCAGGAGCCAATGCCGAAGTATGTGCGCCTTTAATGCGCTTTATCAGCTTAACATCGTTTTGTCATTTTGAGTTTAATGTGAAAGTGATAAAGTGTCGCATTATTGTAAGATATGTCCTGATGTATATCCGTTTTTCGTCACGCTTATTCTGCTGGGCGTATATTATATTGTAGAAAACCCGTCAGAGACAAAAGGATATATATTTCGTAATTTTTCCATCGTTTTTAATATGAAATAAAACCAATTTTTCAACTGTTCTCGGTTGAAATTGAAAACGTTTACGGTAATTTTTCAGAGAGCTTTTATGATCGATCGGATCGGGATTGGAGTGGGAGGGGAAAGGAGATGAAGTACAGATGGATGAATGATGAGTGTGACGCGGAGATGTTTGAATTGGAAATTTAAGTTTGCTATGCTTTATTGCATTTCCATTCCGAGTATCCCCAGTGAAGGATTCATTTGAACATTCAAAGTATAATGCATAAGTTATCAAGAACTACGGAGTAATTTAAAAATATATATTTTCTAGCCATATTAAAATGCATATAATCTTCAACATTCATTTTTACAATAAATAAAATCTTAAAAATTGAGGTTATGTCATCAATTAGACGAACACTCAATGAAATGTTAAAACGTAAATTTACCATGAATTGCAAAGGTTATTAACAATCTAATACTTTCTGGCTTCTGAATAAGTATAAGCTTTATGGAAAAAATTGGATATTTGGCCCCTTGACATTTTTTTTATATATTTCAACTGTATTGTAATCAGATATTAAAAGTACCGGGAGTACTTATTCACAAAATTTCAATAGACTTCGCTTTTAATTAATCTCAAATGTAGTAAGTACTAACTTTATGAGATGGATGACAAAGAATGAACACCCCTTAACTTAATAGTAAGTCATTAAGTCATTGTTCTATGAATCAGAATCATCCCCCGACTTCCGCAGGTGAAACATCGTTCCCCGAAAACACCCATAAATCAATAATTAAGGACAGTAAAACCCTTTTAATCCAGATTCTCGGCTTACATAAAATCGCTCATATTATTGTTAACTCAGCACGAGGCTTACTTTATTTGACATTGTTCTCGGTTTTTATGGGAATTGTTTCATTCCCGTTCCAGCAACAAGAATGGCTCTCAATAAATCTCAAAGTAAAGACATCGAAAGCCACAGAAGCCGCGGTCGCTCATTGTGTGCTTTTGCGTTTATTATATATAGACTTGTGTAAGCGTTGAAAGGGTCAATGTTCGGTAAAAATGTAGCTCAATCGTAGTTGAAAAGATTCGTGAGGTGAAGGGTATGTTTTAATGTAACCTTTAGGTACAGCTCAAATTTATTTAGAATTTGGATAATATCTGACTGCACATACACACATCTCAATACCAATTTAACTGTATTGCATCTCTATGGCAATGTTCTGTTAGGTAATCTTTACGTATTTTTCTCAAGGCGTCTCATGGTATTCCTCAATTATTATTTGTTATTGTTTCGACCAATTTTTGGGAAACGTTGTACATTATCAATCAAAAAGAATGCAATGGTATTTACTGTTTGTTCTGCAAGTACTGAGTTCACATATGAATAATGTGGAGAGAAGTTTATTTTGGGAGGCATTAAATTACAGGGTAAATTCGGAACAGTACAACCATAGACTTACAAGTACAACAATATGGTCTTTATTTGTTGTTTTTTTATCATTTTGTCTTTTTCTTACATTTTAAGAAGAACCTGGATTGGTAGAAAATATGCTGATTTAAATATTTAATATGTTATTGTTTCACCAAAAGAATGCCCTCAAGTCATTTCACAAAAATATCTCCAATTATACAGATGACATTAATGATTTGTGTGTGTGGGAGAATGTTTTAGAATTTCAAGAAAGAATTTCAACATGACGTGCTGCTTTAATATTCCCAAAAGAAAATATTATTCAATTTCAACGTCTTAAAATTAAATAGGGGATGAGAAAAAACATTAAAGAAAACTGCAAATAAAATGTGCGGTAACTTGAGACTTAAAGAGGAATGTGAAAAATTGATGCGGAAACCGAAATGATCGAAATCTGGCGAAAACATGACGATGCACAAAATATCAAAAATGTGACTGCTTCCTTTGTATTGCAAAGTCTTGTGCAAAGTCCCATAATCAGCGTCTCTTGCAAGTTGCAACCATGATGAGATAATCAATTTGGGCAAAGATATCATGCTTTGCCTGAGAAGTGAAGAGCGTCTGTCTCACTGATGTGTCTGCTTATTTTGTCTCCTCCCCACCCGTTCCAATTTGTATTTATATCCATTCATGCATTTTGCTGTATGTACTTGATGCTTTCAAATAAACCAACAGACAGAGTAGTTTAACACGTTTAGCAATGTAATAATGCTTATGGATCGTCAGCACTACTTATTTCATATTTTTTCTTATAGTGTACTGATAAAATATTACAAAAAAGTTTATCTTGATTCTTGACCATGTCCTGACTCACGGACTGGCTTATCACCACTTAGCCCAAACCAAAGGGCCATGCATTAAAATATTGGGATAAATACTCCTTTTATGACGATATCAAATTTAAAATAAAATTGGTAACCTTGTAAATTATTGGTATTTGTCTGCATTTCAATAAAGCCCTTTAAAATGACAGAACACAACTTAGATGGTGTCACCAAAACGGTTCACCTTAATAGCATAAATTTCAATTTTCATCTCACAACGATGGTGAAAACAAAAATTCCTCAGGTGCTATCCAAACGTGTGATAGGAATCAGAGGAAAATGTGCATAAATGACTAAAATTGTCTATTTTAGGTAGATGCTTTATTTGAATGTGGCGTTATACTCCAGCAGCGGCAAGACCACACGAAAAGAAAAGGAGGAACCGAGGAAGATAGGCAAAATGGTATTATGGAACTGTCGGTGTGTGTATACTTATTAGCTGAACGGCATAATATGTGTGTATTGTGTAGTATATTTAGGAGATGGGCATCGAAACGGAAAATGTGCTGAATGTTTTGCAAGGGAAAATTGCTTCTGCGTTCATGGTAATTTAATCACAACATCTTTTATTATTCAATTCGAAATCCTCAAAATGTAAATCCTGCCAGGAGCAACATATTTTAACATCAAATACGTATATCTCAATTCTCAATGATACTATACTTTGATGTAGCTATGTTTTGTATCTGCATGATCTGTATTTCGTATACCTACAAATTTTCTATAAATACAAACAAATATTATCCCCCACTACCCACACGCATCCTCAATGTGTTGTGTGTGTAAGCGAAAAGTCACCGTGTGTTATTGTGAGTATCCCAGTCAAGTGGGTATAACATACACATACCTTCGGAGCCACCACGTTTGTACCCACAAGATAGGTACGTCATAATTTTGCGTTATTGCGAAAATATTTTGCAAGATATTTAGATTTCATATTGGGGTCCTCATTTTTTTTGTGTTTACGGGTTAAAGGCTGGAGCAGGTATCTTGATTCTTCAACCGTCTCCTCACATATTATTATGCCGTATAAACGCATAATGCTTGTTGGTGTTTGCATATTATACCCAAATTGATCGAATTAACATTTGTTTTGAATTGTATTTTACCATATTTGTGTGCCGACACACCAAAAGTCTTGTAGGGCATGAAAGAATGCAAAGTAAATGGAAATAAATTGGTATGCATATTTACAACATACATATAAATTGCAATACCAGCGATTTGTTTATTTATTTGAAAATGTTTTGCGTGTTTTGTGTAAGCAATGCTACATTTTCCAGCACACCAGTCCATTCACCATTGTGCCGATAATGATTCACTTTATACAAAAGGCACACCAAGGACATAAGGTTTTCGAATTTTGGATTTTAACATTTTGTGTAAGTTTGCGAATTTAGGATTGATAAGCGAAAAAGTGTACAGAATTACATATTATTTGTTGAATGAAAATGTCTTGAGATTTTTGTTATAAATCATTTACCAAAATAAAATATTTTAATTTTTGTTTGCGTCTCCTAAAAACACAAAGAACTATACCAATTTTTAATTTATATACGACCCCAAGGGCATATAGAAATATTTGGAATCCGACTTTTTTCGGAAAAAAGTTGATGATGCAGAAATTCGTTTTGACACCCCCTGAGTCCAAAAAAGTGGTCTAGAAAAAACGTGCAAAAGTACTTCCGTACGCCGTACGCCGTATATATATAGAAAAATGGTCGAAAAAAAACTTCTAAACTACTGGACCGATTTGTATGAAAATTTTTTGTAAACTATTAAACAAAAATATAAGAACAGGATCTTCGATTTTTCAAGGTCAGATCCTTCAAGGTCAAGTTATTGACAAAAGAATTTTTTTTCGTATAGGGGCTCAAAAATGGGTCCTACGATTTTTTTCATTTCCACAACAATTAATGTTCAAGGTATCTTAAACAAAACTGCATATATCCTATATCCCGCTAGATGCTCCTTCTGGCGAAAAAGGGGGTGGACAAGGACAAACCCCACTTTTCTATCTCAGCCACCTTGCACAATATCAAAAAATTCTATCAGATTATTGTAGGATAAAATAAGATAAGAAAATTTGCGGAACATTTCAAGGTCAAAATCGAAAAATTCAAGGTCAAATTTTTTATATCTCAGAAACCTTTATATCTCGTATATAAATTCACACCTCGCTCTCCCTGCGATGTAGTTTTTTTTTAATATTAATTAATACCTAAACTATTCACATATTCGTTCATTGCGGAATTTTTAGAGAATTAAAATATAATTGTCACTTCAGAGCTGAACAACTTGTCGGCCCGTCAATGGATGAGGTCCTAAATGTTTTCAATAGTTTCAAAAAATTTCAGTTCATACAATTATACTAAATTGATGCTGAAAATACAAATAAATTCATATCATTCTCTTCCGCCTAAAATTGTTTCAGACCTCTGCAATTTGCATTAATTGTTAACATTAACAAGTGCACAATAAAATGCTACGCACACGCACTGATCACGAGATCCCTGGCTGACAATTTCATTTAATCCGTGCTTCCTCACCTACACATATAATATTATGTTCTTCATTAATTGTTTCCCTGAAAATATGAAATAAAAGTAAAAACCGCCTATGTATTTTACAAAATATATAATTCCATCTAAATAGTATGCGTGAGGATTTTTTAACAGTTGCGTAATAGATTCATATTCCAAGGCTAAATATTGGTGTCGTCCACAAAGCACACCCACACCCACACGCAAGAGGAAAGAGACAATTATATGAAATCACAATGATTTGTTGATGTATTGTACCAGGTGGTATCATTTTTTTACTTTTTAACAGCATTTTTACTAAAAATCCTTAAAAAAAAATTAATCACAAAAATACCAAAAATAGTTGTAGTTTAATTAGTAAAACATTTTGTATGTGTTCCTAAAAAAAAGTGCCACAGAATTGTCCAAATTCTGAGTAGAAATCACTAGTGAAATCTCCTCAGATTTTGGCAATTTGAGTGTAAAAAATTTCAATTTCTCAAAATATTTAAAATGCGTATATTTCTTAAACGGCTTTATTGAAATGCATCAAATTTATATATAATATGTAAGTCCTAGAATCCAAGAGTTACATGAAGTTTCAAGGTCGAAATCACTCTTACGGTCGAGATATTGCCAAAAAACTGCGGGTTTGCAAAATTTTCCTTTAAGATCATATTTAAATTCGCCAAGTTTTTCAAATATGATCTATGAAATCATTCTCCACATAATTGTGGTACATTGCAATTACACATTCAATCGGGTTTTTGAATTATAAAATAAAAACTAAAAAGGATAAAACCGGAAATATCTAATATCTCGTGCGTTTTACACTTTATCAACATATAATGTACTACAGATTTGTAGATTTTAAAAGAATTTATATTTTTGCTGAACATTCCAAGTTCATACAACCTATATTATAATGATTATTGTTGTTTTCTTACAATTCCTTGTGAAATAATACTAATTTCATGAAAAAGCAGTTTAATTTTAAATCAATTAAGGCATTAATATCGTTTAATTTTTCAAGGTCTGTATGAAAATATTTTCTATCCAAATAAAATAAATTTTAAATTTAATTTGGAACAAAAAAGCTATTTTAAGAATATTAAAAGAATTTTCTCATCAAAATTGGTACATAAAAATGTTGTTGAGCGTCAAAAGAATTTTAGATTCGGATTTTTTCTTGTGAAAAGTGAACAAAATATTTATTAAAATCATAAGATGTTGGTTTTGAACATTGCATGCAGGAATCCTTAAAATTTTCATGAGGTTTTCAATTTTAAATGAAAACATTGTAATACTAATTATTTCCTGTACAAAAACTTTTCATTTTCGAGTGCGGTGTTACAATATTAACGGTAATTTCTCATCCCGCTTTGTCATTTCATCTCTCCCATTTAATATCAGGTGCAATTACCGTGCTGGATGGAAAGGGAGAAAAGAAATTAATTGTGGTGAGCCATTTTACTAACACTATTACGTGTAACAAAATAATTTTTTTAGGAGAATGCTTGATCACCGATCACGTGATCTCATCTCATTTTCTATAGGTATTTTACATTTCTGACCACCACTACATTGATGCGTACAGTGCAGGTGGCCGCAATTAATGTAAAATTATTACGCCTCGCTGACAATTTTATAAAATCTCTGTGCTAGGATTAATGCGAGTGCGTTAGAAAGAGATCACTTTTTTTGCAAATTATTAAAATATATGTTAATAGGTGAAATGAGTCCCAAATTTCTTCTGCATTAAAATTTTTCCATCAGTTTCATTTGAACTTTTGTCCGGGCGGTAATAAATAAAATCGGGCGCGAACAGTAAGTCAGGTAGTTTTAAGGCACCTTTTCTAATTTTCTTTTGGATGTCGTTGTGTTATTTAATTTTGTCGTCGTTGCTTATTTTTAATCGCTATTATTTTTCCTTTTTGTACTTTGTAAGTGGGACGGAGAAATGTGGTTAAAATGGCACTTAGTGATTTTAAAAGTGAAAATTTGATGAAATTTCATCAATATATGGCCTTTTCTTTACGTATCAAGAAGATTGTGATGATTTTCTGAATACCACAAAGAGTTTAATAACAAGTGCTTTGAAGTGTTAGTTGTTAAGGTGTTTTTAAGTTGAAAAAAATGTGCTTTCAAAGGCATTAAGTGATTTGGAAAGTGAAAATTTGATGAAAAATCATCAATATTTGGCCTTTTATTATGAAAATAGTGATAATTTGTTGAAATATTATGAAAAAAAAATTAATTTATTAGAATAAAGTGTTAAGTAAGTTTTCTATGTGTTCAATCGAATAAAGGATCGAAATTTTAATGTAAGTAAATTAATATTTTGTTTTAAAAAGTATATTTTTTGATATAGTGCCCTTAAAATTAAAGATTTATTCATTTTCAATCGCTGTAACAATTTTCATCATTGGAAGAAAAAATTTGTCTCATAGAATTATTCGATTTTTGAACGAACTGTACCAAAACGTGGCACTTGTTCGTGCGACGTGGTATTTTAATTGTAGCACAATTTTTGTATGATCCACAATTAATCAAATACACAATTTAATTAAGTTCGCTGAGGTGGAATCAATGTTGTATAACAGTTTTATTTATAGCAGCTTTTGGGGATATTTGATTCGGGGTATACTTATTTATTGAAATTCGTTTCGGGATTTTTAATTTCGAATTGAATAGTCAATTATCCCGTGGGATTTTTTTATGGTCTTTAAATTCGAAATCAATTACATATATATAATATGTATCTGATGTGTAATTAAATTTATTAAAGCCAGTATATAATATATGTAAATAACAAAACTTAATTTTGTGAAGCAGTTATTTTCAAGGACAATGGATTTTGAAATTAAATGTCTAGTTTTTCAGTTTTATTAAAATATGTGCGACAATAATTTAAAAAAAATTTTTGGTTTATAGAATCATTCTTCCAAATTCGACTTAAGTTAAGTCACATTAATTAACTAATAACAAAGCATACAAGAAAAATCGTAATTCCAAAATCATTTGAATTTGCTTTTTAATTTCGATAACAAATAATTAATTACTACAAAATAAAACGAGAAATTAAAAACTTACACAAAAAACGTGCTGCGATTTAATGATGGCATAAAAAAAAATAAATAAAAACCCTGATCCGATTGCGCATATTAATCATTGTTCATTCACTCCTGACATCACATGCAACACATTAAAAATGTCGTTATAAATTGCATGACATCTTGTAACACGATTGAAACAGGCTAACAAACGCAAACAACAACAACACACATTGGAGCTAGGGTTGAAAGTGACAGATCTGCGCGCTAATGAGGTCCAGAAAGCAAAAAAAAAAACACACAAACACACGTACAATAGTCGCTCAACAAAAAAAAAAAAACAAAAAAAAACCTTAAGTCTTATCAATAATATACAAATCATTATATTTGAGGTGTTTTCTTTGTATGTTGTTCTACATTTTTGCTAATCTCAATAAAATTACCAATTTTGGACAAAAATCAAATCGTCGTATATAAATTCACACCTCGCTCTCCCTGCGATGTAGTTTTTTTTATGTTTTGATGAACTACCAGCTAATCATTGAATCTGAAATAATCATGGTCAAAATTTTACTCTTCAATTGAAATGCTACTCCCTATCTTATGCACACTTTCGCCTACTACTAATTACAGGATAATTTCCATTATCAATTAGATATCTTGAAATTACCATTGACGATATTCATTGAGATTAAATCTAACTAAAAGTGTTTGTAGTCCTTTAAAATCACAATCAGAATGACGCACAAATAAGATTGTAGGCATCGACTTAATATCCTTGTAGTCAAATACATTTCTGGTACTGGTAATGATCTCAATTATTATATATGTATGTTAAAACACTTTTTCCTCTTATGTCTCCCCTGTAATAAACATAGTAATTATCTTACTCTAAAATTAGTATCAATGTAACATACATATCTACGTTAGTTTTGCCTAATTGAATTACAATGTTCTATTAACCTTTCTTTTTGCACAATCATCGGTTGTGTTTAATTTTAAAATTACAATAATTATTACGATATGGTGAAAAATGATAAATATAATTAAAAACAAAAATTCCAGTGTCTTCAATTAAACAATATACTTATGGATAAAACGTTTGCAAAAAAAATTCTTTTAAACAATTTAATTTTTACTTACTAATTCCTTTCATCAGAGACGTATACTTTTTTCAAACCTACTGAATTTTGAAAAATGCTGCAATTTCTTGCAATTCTAGAACAACGTGTTAAAATTGTTACATTACCACATTATTCACAGGAAAATATAACTCAATCCGTATCCATAAGCATTAATGCTTGACCCATCCTATTTTAGGAATTATTTATACATCATTATTCATGATTGTCCTATAGATTTTTGTGGATTATTGTAATTGTTTTGGGATTTGTACAGTGAACTGCTGACTGCTGAAGTAACTGTATATACGACATAATATGTTATTATAGTGGATTCTTGCGGCTGAAAAAAATTGAATAAAGAAAATTGTTTCGACACAAAGTAACGTATCTCAGAAACGGTGCATATTATTTAAACAAAAAATTTAACTATTTGTTTTACATAATACATAGTTCAAAATGTTTTTTTTTAAGTAAAGTAGTTGGTGTTAACAAAACATTCTAGGATTTTTTTTAATTCTTTTAGTTTCACATAGTTATTACTTTGAATCATATTATCGAATAAAACTACTTACACGAGTACGACTAAAGGGAAATGGAAAACCTCTCAAATATCCGTGCCAAAATTTCCAAAACATATTTGGATTAGGCCGAGTTATAAAATAGTCAACAAGGAGCTCCAAGGTAAGGGTCCAAGTTGATATAAGTAAACCGATGGCAAGCACCCCAAGCCCTCCAAAAATTTTATTTTGATTCATTTCAGTATGTGAAAGTCGTTTTGGCTTAAAATCCCCCGCTATTTTGTCAATGATGCCTGCCTCCAACAGTTGTCGCAAAATTCGATTTATTTTCGGCAGCAAATGAAAATTTTTTCTGATGACAAATGAAAATTGTATGTAGTGCTGAGTAGGTACTTCGGAAAAACACAGCATGCACTGGTGGTTGTTGCTGAAGTTCATAGCGTTTGCATGTAGTCGAGGCATTCGCAATGCCAAATACTCATTGGCCTTTAATTCCTCAAAGCAGTTCGTTGTGTTAAAACAGATTTCGTATTCGGAATTTGTTACCTGCGTGGTAGAATCTCATATTGACTTTGTTTCAATTCAATTTTGTATTTCAATGGCATTTTACATTACCTCGTTTTCATAACTTAAAAACTGATAATCCCTTTCAATTGCATCTAGAAATCCGTTCGCTTGGTAATAGTAAACTGGGTTAACCAGCATGATATGCACTGGTAAACGATAAATTGTATAAATATGCAGGCCGGTTATGTACAAAGACAATGACAAAAAATGAATAAAAAGATGCTGAGTTTCGTTGACTGGTATGGCTACACCAAGCATGGCACCAAGAGAGTTAAGTGCGCACCACCAAAAGTCGCGGTTTTTCTTTATAAAGAATTGCAAGGAATAGCAAACGATTGTAGCAAGTGTAACAAGAAAAATTGTGGTGGGAAAATACCAATTTCTGAAAAGATAAACACAGGCCATAAATTTTGTAAAGGGTAAATGGGTTTTGATGCACCACACTAGTTCATCTTGGAAAAAGGAAATACTTTTAGTAGCATCCGTCGCAGATAATAATTCTCCGATTGCTAAGTCAGCATTTCTGTAAGGAAATTTTGTTAAGTAATGTAAAAACATTAAAAAGAATAATTTCAAAATGATAACCTTTGAACCATTTCATCTGCGATAGAAAGACTCAAGTCAGATATATTGAAATTAACATTCAAATTTAACTTCGCGACTATCATTTTAACTAGCACAACTTGAAGACCATCGAAATCGCCCAATTTATTAATACCAGCGTGTGGCTTAAATGGTCTGACCAAAACATTTATATGACAGTTTAAAATACTTTCATTGTTACTGAGTGATATTGTTTTAGAAAAATTAGTTTTGCATGAAGAATATTCTTCTCCTGAGACAACCGAACCTTTTCGACAATTACCACTCTCCGCGAATTCCACTAACTTTATGACTTTCATTTCATTTAGATTTCTGCCACGTACAAGAATCTGAACATCTTGAAATCTTAATTTGTTTAGTTTCTTAACAGTCCTGTTCACTGTCAACTGCATTACTGACCAGTCACTTTTATTTGAAAATACAATAAACACTTTTGCAGACACATTTAATGGAAACATCATTTGAAGAGTTCGCAATATCTCTAAAACACCGGAACTACTCGTATCGATTATAACATAGGCATACGTCCTTTGAAACTCATTTGAATTGCCTTGTGCTATGTCCTTTTCAATATCATAGACCACAACAGATAAATTAAAATTATTCATTGTCCACAATTCCTTTAATAATGATGACTGCAGCAGAATATTTTCTTCGTCCTGTTGGTTGGATATGAGCCATAACGTGTGCCGAATATCACATAACGTCCGTATGATGTATTTTGTGTATTGATCATTTGATGGGTTCTCTTTTTGAATTGTACTTATGGATGCTTGCACTTTTGGAACCAGTAAAAACACGAAACAAATAATAGGGATTTTCATTGCTTCCATTGTTCTCTTTGCAACTTACTTATTGTTGCCCTATCGTGGATGTGGCCAGTGAACGACAATATTTTTATAACATATTTCTTCTAAACGTTAACGTATAATATACAATTATTTATTATTCAAATTGCAGGCTCATTCTGATTCCCATTGGGATTTTAACTAATGATTTTTTAGACATTTTTAGATCTACACGCGACAATAATCTAATTGGTGTGTTATCAAGGAATGCACATAGGTCATATTCCATTCAGGTTCTAAAATTATTAATCTGAGTCAGAACTTTAGTTTTTGGCTTTAATCTTGAACTACTTTCTGGCGCATTGTCACACCGTTTTTTTTTACGAAAAAAACAAAAATTTTCCTATCTACAATTATTTTTCAGAAAAAAACATTTTGAGTGTGAGTAAACTTTGGATTAGTTTAAAAGATAGAACTTTATTTAACGTTTAGTGACACATAATCATGTTACACTTGCGTTTTCACCATGCTAGTCAACTAACAAAGTAAAAACTACAGGGAAGGGAAAGGCAATAGTTTTATTAAATTTGAGATTTGAGACGTTTTATCCAAAAAATTAAAAATTAGTATTTGACCTTGAATATTTCATTATTTCACCTTGAAATATTGAGAAAATTTGTGTGTCTTATATTAAGTTGTTATACACAGTGCTAAAACAACATAAAAGAAAGCAGGTATACAAGTGCTTTCACTATTTTTTTGTCAATTAGAACAAAACGAAACAACCCTAACGAACCATACCCGTTTGACAAACCATTGTGAATTATATCCACCACCCTTCATTATATAATACCAAAACAGAGCACATCCCCACACCACGTCACATTATATGTGTTTGTCTTTCCAATAGTTTTTGACTACATAGTACACACCATATCCGCGAGATGAATCGCGAGCGCACAAGACATCCCAAAAGTCTTCTCACAATGACATTAAGTGCTCACACGCTAACGAAGATGACTACAGTTTTAATTAACAGAACAAGAGACACTCAGCAGATGATAAAGAAATGGCAGGTGGCGTGGGGGACACGAATGGTTTATTAGTGACTTGTTACAAAGCAATAAAACAGAAACTGCAATTAAATAATATATATCACATCTAAGTGCAGTGCAGTACATGTGTGCATTGAAATTGTAGACACTGGAGTATGTATGTGGATTGTTTTATTATATATAATATTATATATCACTCCTCGGTGCAATTAGTGAGTATTATAATTATATAAGCTTTCAAAAAAAAGGGAAGGATTCTTCACTGTTCATTGTCAGGATGGTGGTTTGCAAGTGCAACTATATGGGATGTTGGTTGCACACGCAGTTGCAGGTGCAACATATTTTATCCACTCAGTGTAGTGGTGCAGCTTCTTTAGCAATTCGCGGTGGAGCTAAGTTTGTATTTACCGACTTTCTGTTGAGAGCTTCCATTGCTTGGTTGGTGCTACTATCATTTCCATCCTTTATTTACTGCAGGAGATGTGATGAAAATTAAAAAAAAAAAACCATTCAGAATGGAAGAGACTCCACTTATTCATTAGCATATCAAGCAATGCACATTTCGCTCACTTCTATTCTTTGTAAATGTTGTTGTTCTTGAAAAAGCATTTCTTAATTGCTAATTTTTTAATTCATTCATTAAGTAACAAGTTCCTAGAGCTGAAATACTTCAACATATTACCCAAAATTTTATTATTGAATACATCCGCTTGTCTCAAGTTATGCGGTGTGACGAATGACTTGTGATGTTGAATCTCAACAACAAATTAAATGCATCACAGATAAAACAACACAGTCATGACAAGAAAATATTAATCTTGTTAATTACATTTTGACTGCAACCACAACAGAATTTATCCTGTTGATGGCAGGGCAAATATTCGTCGAAATATGCATCTTGATGTGTTTGAAGTTTAAACTTTACCTCCCAGCAACAACATAAAACAAGCATTTGAAGATTGGCATACCCATGTATCCAGATTATGGCATCCAGCAATTTGCAATTTACCTCCATTTATGTTGCCTAACAATATTTGATATAGACTAAAACTGCTCATCTAAGTGCAAAATGAACTATGTTAATAAACTTCCATATTTAGACGGAACTTATGTACATATATTGTTCACATATGTTTTGGTTATATGCAGCTATAGGTGCCTCCACAAGAATTAATTTAATATAAACAAATTTCAAAGTTGGGCCTGTTAATTATGTTTATTTGATAGACGACGAGGAAACTAAAAATGTGCTCTAAATTGATTTGTCGGAATTATAACTAAAATTAGGAAATTCATAAAAAAAATTAAAATTGTGTTTTTGTATTTAATAATACAAATAATTCTTCTGGAGAATTTTTTTTTGATATTATGTAATTTATTAAATATATTGATTTACATTTATTTAAAATTTTTAGTCAGTATGTTTAGATCATGTAAAAAGTTAACCGAAGCTAGAGGCCAAGGAAAAGTTCTTAAAGAAATAAATGAATAACTAATTCTTCTGCAAACGTCAGCTTTAATCAGTTTGGAACAAACTCAAGTATGTAATTCAGTCTGAAATGTTGAATTATAATATTACATTGCCTTTTTTACCCTTTATAATTAGAAACAGATTTTGAAGAAAAATATTTAACCTACAATATATAAAAGAATTAAATGTATACAAAAAAAACCTTTTAGTTTTTATGTTGTTTGTAATGTTGGATTAAACTAAATAGTTATCTGGTATTGGAAACTCGTTATTAGTTAAATATGCTGATATGGTGGGTTCTTTAAACTGCATGCAAAGAAAGACAAAATTTGAAAAATCCTTGCATAATTGTCGATTATTGTTTGCTTATTAAAAACTAAGTTCTACATAATATTTTATTTTCTATTGCAAGAAATAAAATGCCATTACGGGATACAATTTTTCCGAGAATTTTTCGGTTTAGATTTAAAATATTTGAAATGATAGTTCTCTGATGCATTAAACAATAGAAACATGGAACATAAAACTTTTAACTTTTACAAACTTAACTCAAGTATGTTAACATTTTCTGTAAATTCAAAACACAAATTGCACAATTGGATGAGAATGCTATAAATTGAAAGAAGAAAGACGCTAGAATTAAAATAATAATATTTTTAATAATGTATATGTTTATTCAAAGTTAATGCGGTTTTCATTTTGTTGCTTCTTTTAAGTATGCGATCACATCTGCACGCTCTTGCGCCTTTTTAAGTCCTACAAAAACCATTTTGGTTCCTGGAATAGCCTTTTTAGGATTTTCCAAATATTCGCCTAAGTTCGTTTCATTCCATGTCCATCCTAAACAAAAAATATAAGCAGGTAAGTACAATTTTTAAGTACACAAATGTTTAAGCAATAACCCATTTTTATGATAGCTTCGGTGTACATGAATCCAGGGAGAGTTCCCGATTTCCTTGCAAAGACGCCATTGAGATTTGGGCCGTTTAAATTTCGGCCGCCTTTATCAGTAGTATGGCAAGATTGACATCGCTGAACAAACAATTTTTTTCCTTTTTCTAAATTCCCGGCTGGAGCCGCCATTTTAAATAATTAAATATAACTAAACTTTGTTTTCAAACTTGACATACTAATTAACTTATTATTATGAATCTTGTTTACTTTAATTACAGTTAGTGAAATTAAACAGAGTATGTACTATCAAAAATATTTGTACGTCATAAACAAAGTCGCAAGAAGCAGTTATTATAGTTTAGACGATAAGTTTTTCAAAAGTTTTCAAAAATCTTATCGTGTAATAGCACGTAATTTTAATTTGTGAGTCCAGTCTCAATAATTAAAGAAAATAATTGCAAGAAATGATAATAAAATAATTTTGATTGAAAATCAACTTGTAAAAAATACATGCAGAATGTGCATCCGAATGACGCAGTATATTTTAGAGGTTTCTGAAGACACTTTAGAAATTCCAGTTGCAACAAAACTAATTTTATCGGAAGTTTTGTTGGTATGAATATAATTACATTTTCAGTGAATGCTGGTGTTTAAATAACATCCCTCGTACATAATAATGCATCACTCCAAGCATGCATGGTATGTGACGTCATATACAATGAATTCATATTATTGCACATAAATGTGCTGTAGTCGGGGCATTTGTTGACGGAGTGCAGGGTGTCTGTTTCGGGAGAAATGGGGGAAAACACAAATGCATAAAAAGCTTATGCTCATGTGACGCTATTGAAATAAACTACGCACGACAACTGACAAGCTGTTATGTGTTCGTCTTCTTGCTTTAAATCTTGTCACCAGTCAGTGTGAGCGCATGATAGAGAGCTTAATGACAAGAAAAGTGAGCGTACACACACACACACGTACGTACATAAAAAAGCACGACACAACACCATATAATGTATATAAAATATGAATGACAATGGAAACAAAACACCGGGGAATGACTGTTGGGAACGAGCGCAGGGATGTGATAGCAAAAAAATGATGTGTAAAATACTCGTACTTGGTTACGAGAACATGCGAAATGGCAAAAGTAGGAAAATGTCGAAAAGATGTCAGCATATTATAAATTGCACTAATTTAAAAAAAAAAAAATATCATTTCAAAGCATAAGAAATTTTTTGAAACAAGTTATTTCGTATTTAAAGTTGAGTAGGTAATAGAATGGTAAATCGAAACAATGAAAAAAAGCCGCAGTAAATAATCCAGCATCCTGCAGCAACCCCCTGGTTTGAAACGCTTTAAGTTCTGAAAATTGTGCTGCACACATGAGATTAAACAAAGCATTTGAGCTGAGATTTCACGCATTTGATATAAGCTTTATTAACTACTATGGTTACTTACCGTCACGTCTGTGCTGAAATCGCCAATCCTCTGGAATATGCACACAAAATAGAATTAAAATTCGACATGTGTGTTGCAATAATAAATTAAGATTAGAAACAATTTAGCGTTTTTGCTCTGCACATATTCACATATATGTGTGCAAATATTCGCACACACACGTGCATTTATAAATACACACCCACGTGCTATACTATGATCCTTTAGATTGTTGAATTTTTATACTACTCAGTACTCACCGCAACCCAATATGCTTTGGCAATACGGGATAAGTGCAGACTGCAGCAGCATGCGCGCAGGTGGATATTGTAACCAAACCAGTTAGTATGAAGGGGGTGGAAGGGTTGGGGGGGTTGGTGCATACAATGTACTTGGTTATATAGCATGGCGGGAGGGGGGAGGGGGTGAAAACTGTAAAGGGTCATTTCATGGAAGTGGTGGCGCAATGCTGCAGTGTGGACACGCGCGCGGGTTGCATGCGGCTCCCATGATAGAGTGTGGAATATTTAGAAAAACCGAGTAAAAGTGGCCTCGGTCATAGCTCAATAAACGTTTTAAGCTGATACATTGAAAATGAAACAAAGGGTTGGTTTTTAAACTTTTAATATATGGACAATGCAGGGATATGGCAGAAGTATGGTGTATGGAAATACATCGACTGTGGGTGGATATGGTGTACTGCAGAGAATGTGCATTTGATGTACGCCATCATCCACGCGAGTTGATGCTGTATATTATATGGCATCTGGCGCTAACTAAATATACAGTAAACGAGATTCTCGAAGCTGAAAGAGATTTGATGTGGTAGCCAATTGTGTTGCGTGATAGGTACTTATATGTATGTGTGTGCTGTGTGTGCAGCATGCAGTGGCAATTGCAATGTAGGTTAGAAGCCAGGACAGCAAAGTGGCAGGTGTACTATCCATATATAGACAAGTACTCACCCACATACATGACTACACACTTTACTCGCGTTTTCATTGTGCAACATAAATGTATGCCTTTTGATATATATGCATTATGTGTGTGTGTGTGTGTGTGTGTGTGTATGTGTGTGTGTGTGTGTGTGTGTGTATTATGCAAGTGCAGAGTATACTCTCAAAAATTGTCCGGTCACAAATGCAGCGTGTGTTTGTTTGCGATTGTGTTTTAGAAGGGGGTGGAACCGTGGACGTGGGGCATTTGGCGTAGAGTGCTGTTTTAACTATATTTTGTAAATGGGTTTCACGTTGATTGAATGTTACGTGAGACGTCTATGATGTGGTGGTAGTATCGTTGCGCCATTCAGTGTAATATTACAAGAACTGTATATATACCTGGCGTTTGAGTAAAATATACTGCGGAATTTTTTTCCAATAACCCGGATAAAGGGGAATAAAATGATGGACGCGGTAAAGATGTGGACCAATACGGTTAGAGGAGTCTGCAATGTGCATTTTTCACGTTTATGTGTGATGTCGGATGTGGCTAATTTCTAATTTGATGCATTTCTTGAATTTACAACACACACGATTGCGGTTTATTGCTTAAAAGAGCGATGCAGTATTACTTTTATGCAGACTTCAAATATTTTCCATTGCTTATAAAATGGAAACGCTGTAAGAAAATAGATTTAAATTGGTTCTGTGATGGTGCACAAACGTTTCCCACGTATATATTCAATTGTTTAACATTCTGGTTTCATTTTATTTAGTGGCATTTATTGGCGTAACATGAAATCGACATAAGACTGCAGGTGAAAACTATATGCATTTTATGGGTGCTGCAAAGCAATCAACGTGTCTAGACATTCAGGTGGGTGCGACACACTGCCTGAATTCATTTCAACTGTTATATGTTAGAGTGCGCATTTAAGGCACCAACATTTTATGTTTTAAAATTGCTTTTAAACAAAATAAAATGCAATTGCGTGAGACATTTACTTCGTTTTATTGCTTATACCTTGTTATGGTACTGTTAAAAACAACACATGCTTGCAAAACACCTCCACTTTAAAGTGTCTCGATGGGAAAAAATATGAATGTTTAATAATTTCATTGCTTATATTTACACACGTCGCCCACGTAATGGTAAGCGGGTGCGTTAAACATCATTAAAGTACTCCTGAATGCACTCTGCGTATACGTGTGGGTGCCAAAGAGGGGCTAAATGGCAGTAGGTAGCAGATTTGAAGAAGGACCGCATGGATGGTGAAAGAAACACGCTTTTAATGAGCTCATTTTTATGCACCAAGCATGAATGAAATATGAACGAGTATGCCCTCATCTTATAATTGAAAGCACTATGGGTGAAGTGAAAACTATGGGAAGTTTGTATGAAAAAATGTAAGAAAATGTAGGAGGTTTGTTAAAAAAGTTAAAAGTATTTTTTCCAACAACGTGGAATTTGAAATTAAATATCTTGTAAGTATGGTGAATAGAAGATACTTTATAGCTGCTCCCGAGGATTCATTTAAAGTGATTGCATAGCAAGATGAACATTGAGTTTTTTTTTAATAAAGACTGTTAACGCATTGTGGTTTATAAATTGTGATTCTTTAAGTGTAAGAGAGATGAATTCAAATCAAAAGCGGATCAATTATTCACAAAAGAGCTTTAGTTATAATTAATATTTTACTATTCAATGAAATGTAGACAATTCCAAAATAATAATTTCTGACCCATCAAAAGAAGTTCCAAGGCATCAACAATTTAAAAGTAAACTACTTTCTTCTTAGTTTATTCAATGTACACAAAAACCACGATAATTCTAAACAACTTCCAATATTAGGTAAGCCAAACAACTCAATTACATGTCCGCACAAAGCATCGCAATAACCAAATGGCAGCACCCTTTGTTGTTCGCCTAAAAGCTAGCTCAATGCAATTTGCGTCATTGCACAATGAACGTGCATTCGTGTAATAACTTTAAAAATCGCTTTAAAAGATTACATTTTGGCATAAACACATGTTTCTGGATTGAATGCGGCAGGCAGCCAGCGACAATAACTGAGATGCATTGAACGAAGAAAACGCTGTTGCATGATGAAAGCGTCACGCAAGGATTGATGGCAACTGATGTAAAGGTGCACTACAAGTATATTATATCAATGGGTATATGCGTTATTTGAATAGACGAGCGACTATGTGATAGGAACTGCATCTGGGGACATATTTCATTCAGACTACAACGATGAAAATAATGATAATGGCTTTGAAATAACATCTAAGGCGATGATATCAAGCGTAATTCAGTAAAAACACACCTGCACCAGCAGAGTCATTCGTCTGTTAATGCACTAACGCGAGTCGCGACTGGTTGGATGGTTTGATTTTGAAAGTACATATTTCAGTGTTCGTGTAAATCTAAGCCTATAGTCAAAACGCGATGAGTTATGCTTTTTCTTTTTGCTTAATTTTTTCGATTTCTTACAATGTGCTAAAATTTTTCTTAATTTCAATTTCCTACCGTTCTTCTAAACCTGTGGTCCTTAGAGGTCTTCAAAAACGAATAAACGAGTAACGCTGTATGTTTTCACAAATGAACAGTTTGCATACTACTCATTACTAAAAATTCAATTTGATACAAATAAAAGGCTCAGGAAATTAATCCCATTGGGACGATCCAAGCCAATTAATTTTAAGTTCAAACTAGTATGTAAAGTTCAATAAATATTTTTTGAAACTAAAACTGAAACTGAACTTTTTTATATAAAATTAGAGCATGTCGTGCCCCGCCTTGCTTTGCTGCAGTCAAAAGGGATAAAAGGGTTCATGACGTATTCAATACATGAATTCAAAGGAGATGCAATTTTGTATTATAAGACTACACTCCCTCAACCGTCGACTTTTAACTTATTATAAAAACTTAATGAGCATGTTATTTTGAGTGTTCTTTAACTAAAAAAATGCTTAACATTTATATGTTTATAATTATAATTTTTTTAACAGTAATTAAAAGCATAATTTTTGTAAATCATCCTAAAATGTAAATTGCTGTATTTAAATATATTTTTATAAGTCACTTTTTTATTTTATGTATTAAATTCAAATAAAATTGTTTTGTTTTTTTAAGGGTCCGTTTTTAAATATCGCAACAATTGTAATGGCGCACACAAAAATAATAACATGCCAATCATCCATAGCGTATTTCCCGTAATTAATGTCTTTTGATGATGCGGTAATTCTCCCACTTAGCTTGAATATGTCATCATCAACCTTAAAGCCACGCTCCCTAGTGTCCCTCAATTATGTGGTGTTTTGAGGAATAAATAGTGTGTATACGACGTAACATGCGAGTTAAAAAGAAATAAGTATGTGAGTTTGTTTTCTATGAGAGATCTCTTTTATACTTATGGTTTAGGAACATCGATAGGTATAATATAACTGTATATACGTGTGTGTTATTGTCATTTCCATTTAATGAGTACGGTCTCAATTGTGTAACACTGCGTCAACAATACAACAGAGCATTGCAAGAGGAATTCAAGAACAGTGTAAAAATGCTAGAGTCCGTAACAATAGCAATTTCATTCAATGCATATAGTAAGAAAGAAAGAATACAGCTTCTTTAAACATTGGCATTGACTTGAAAGGTTCTGCTGCTCTTCGTAGCTTTATTGTGTTGTGTGTATACGTTCTATAGTTAGCCGTTGTGTTAACATGATTTCTATTAGCTAAGCTCGCATCTCTTCAATATTCCATTATACTTTACTGTTTTCACGCTGACGACGGCGATTAGCACTTTTACTGTACATAAAGGACTAATTTGTTCTTGTGATTTCATCCTTAAGTATTTTTGTTTGCATGAACTCAGCGCATTCCATCTTTTTGTTGCCTGATATGAAATTTGATTGGTCATATTTGTGTAATATATATTTTCCAAGGCAATGACCGAGCATTAAGAAGTAATTTGTTTTGGTCGTTGACGGCATGAGGAATGAACAATGGATAGTTATTAAGGCATTAACAAGGAATTCTTATACTCGTACATACTTACATTTACATTAAGGACTTGTCAATCCTAAAAAGTCAAAAAATTAGGACTCATAAAAATCCTTATTTAAAATTTCGAGTACTGATTACAACTAATTTTAATTGTTTAAACTGGCCTTTAAAAATTTCTACGTGACGTTTATATTTAAACCACATTCAGGGCAAACAATTTATTGTTGCTTTATACTTAAAAGATAAAATTAATTACGTGAAAATTCTCTTGTAATGTTTTTTTTGTTTTGTATAACGAAAAGTAGGCATCAGCATAATTCATAAAAAATGGTACGGAACTGGATGGTAGGGAAAACTATCTGAGTTTTTGTTTTTACACAAATGTGTTATGTAAAACTTATCCTGAAATGTTATTATTAAATACTTTATTCTAAATATTTTCCTAATAAATCTATTACAATTTTTTTTTCACTTCAGAAAGAAATCTGAAAATAAAAAATAGTATCACAAAACTCAGTAAAGTGGATAAAAATTCAAATAATCAAACTGAAGGAACAAATAAAAATTGTTTGCTTTCCTTTTGCGAAACTTTGTTGTTAAAATTATATGGGCACAGTATTCCGCTAAGCATTGTACGAGCTGCACCGCCTGGTGTGCAGTGTGCAGTCTGCTTTAATGCACTTTTCCCTTGCACAACCGATGGTCTCTATGTGCTTTTTGCTTTCGCTATTGTAAAATAATATTTCATAATTAAATACTCCTTTTCCATTAAAATTAAATTTCCGTACCACCCCCAACAATGTGTTTGTATAAGGACAGCAAAGTCTTTGCACACAAAAGATGAAAAATGCCGTAAACGAAAATCTCTTGACGCTTGTAGCGATATAACTATAATATTTTATTATACTATCGAGAAGAAAAAAATGCCCAAAGTATTAAAATATTATGGCAAATAGCTGCGATTGAAAAATTGATGGCTCAGAATTAATTGGGAATTAAGTTGAGCTAATTTACTTGTTTTTTTTTTTGTTTTTTAATTTTGTTTGTTTGAGTTGGTAGATTGGAGACTGGCGATATTGCAAAAGGCCGTGGTTTGTGGCTAATGTGGCATAATTTAATTCGACCGTTTTTTTTTCTGCCTGGTAATCCCTAGAGGCTTTGTCATTTTGGCTGGTTTGGTGGTGATATTATTCTTGTTTATATGTAGGTATGGGGATTACTTGGCGATATTTATTAGTCCATAATAACTGAAGTTGGCAAACTGTTAACTGTATAGGATGTTTCAGATATCCGTTAAATGAAAATGGGTTTACGTTATTTGATAAAAGCCGTTTAATTTTATGGTGCATTCGATGAGTTTTTATAAAATGAATTCCAATCCAAATGTAAAGTCGAGGGGCTTATTTTAAATTTAAAGCCAATTGGTAAATTTTTATGGAAATGTTTTGTTAATTGATTAAAATGTTAGTTGTTGAGTGTTTTTGTTTTTCAGTGATGTCATTTTATATAACTAATAAGTAGAAATGATTTAAAAAGTAATTTATTAATTTAAAAAAAGTGCAAGAAACATAAAAGATTTAAAGTGCAATTCAATTACTGATACTCTAAGACTGGTGTACACGTAAAATGTTTAATACGATGAGTATTATGAAAACCCTAAAGCGTATTTTGGAAGAAAATTTATTAACGCAAAAAAAAGGAAGGAAATTTATAAATAATCCAATTAGTATTCAATTTTACCTCAATCCATTCTGCTTACACCTTTAAAAACGCCAACCTTCATACTTTGATACAAAATATATTGTAGCTGAATACACATTAAATTCACATATCTGAATCAACCATTTTATTGAATCGTTTTGTGATATTGGTGTCAGAATTTATTATCCGTAATAAGGAGTCTCACAGCGAGCGTCGTTTTAAATCTCACAGCATGGAGTCTCGCCCGCATACGTGGGTACTCCGTAATATACATAAAAATAAGGAAAAAAAAACGGAGGCAAAAAAATACAAGAAAAATCCTGACGCATATATATTGTGTTAAATATAATAATATGAACACCCTCACAATATGCACTATACATATACCCGCGCTCACGAGCTTTGCCTTACATGCCACGTTTGAGCTACGGCTTCTTCATCCCCACACACCACAATTCGTACATTATATTGTCGATATTTCCCACAATTTCGTTATGAATTTTGCCGGATAAAAAATGAAGTCCAATTGAAATGCAATTTTTTTTTTAGATTTTTTTTTCTATTTATTAAATTTGAGACTCATGATGAAATCGTTTAATCTTGACAGCATATCTCAATGTGCATGCAAATAATATTTTTCGAGAAATATTTAAAATGGTGTAACATTTAAGCTGCATGAGAAATCAGACAGCACTGACTTGGTAAACGTGTTGAATGTTGAAATGCCTTTTTGCATAAAAAATTGAATGAATATCAGAGAATAAAAATTTGTTTGCTACATCTAATTGGATGATGGGATTAAGGGTTAAATGTTGCAGACATCGTTCAAAATTCAAAACAATTTTATGTGGTGGTGATGGAATAAAGAATTCACGTATAGAATTCAAAATTGAATTGTCATAAAAACAAAGAGATATTAAAATATTTCTCACAACAATTTTCAATAAATGGCATGGGAAAGAATATTAAATATTAAATCCAATTATTTTATACAGTAAGCACTATAGAACTCCGCACATTAGTCAAAGGTCAGTAAGCAAATTGCACTGACAATATTCAAATAAAAATTCACTCATAATTTGCGCAGCAAACAATCAATGTCACAACATGCATACCAGCGCTGAATAATGTCCTCGACTCTTTAAAGTTAAAAGCATTTGCTTCCTATTCATGAAAATGTGATTTATTTGATTGTTTCATTTGTATGCATATACAAAAGTAAGGACTAAGGAGTCAAAACAGCACATAAACCGCACAGCAGCATTAAATATCCACCTCAGAGTGAGCGGGAGGCGCAGCGCGACGCAATGCCACGCGACGCCCGCACCGGTATAGCAGTGGGCATAGAGTGCGGGGGTGGCAAAGGACAAACAGCAAGTGCTGTATATGAAAATTTCTTTTAAATTTTCCCAGGGTTTGCCATTTTTAGCGTTCTTATTCTTCTAAGTACATTGTGTGTGATTTGCCTGTGTGTATAAAAATCTTTTTATGTTTTTGCAGTTGTTTGTTTGATTCGTTTTTTTTTTTTGCCTGGCTCAGCGTTGTACAGGTACTTTTATCCATAATTTATTTTCTCCTCTCGCCGTTTGACAAAATACCATGAATGTGTTAAATGGAGTGTTACCTTCCCATAAATCATCATTCACATGCAACCGCTGCTTGGAAATACTTGTATGTATGTATGCGGGTAATGTGTGTTTGATATGAACATCGCAAGAATCCGTATGTGCCTGGTCCTAATTCATGTGGCTTTAATTCGATGTATGTATGCACTTGTCGTCGCCCATTTAGTTTTATGAACTCGGTTGTTTTGTTGCCATTTTCGGCTTTTTAACCCACGTGAGGGGGTTCTTTTGTAATACAAAACGAAATAATTCAATAAAGAATTCAGTCAATGGATTTCATAATGGTTTACTTCGGATATTGACACAAAACCTACAATGTTATAGACATTGTCTTGAAACGGGATTTGTTGATCATAGAATAATTGTATAAACAAAACACTTAAAGCATTGCCCACATAGTTTTCAATGTGGAGGTACGCATCAAGTCAATTTATATGTACAATCATATCAATTTCATTTTATTGATATCGTTATTGAGCGAAAAGGGGTCGACGCACAGTCCCATTTTGTCTAACTGCCCAATTTACTGCATATCTCAATATCGATTAATTTTGTCATGCAGTCAACAATGACTATAGGGTATATTTCGGTGTATTTTAATGTACGTGTTTGTGTGTGTGGGCATAAATGTGTTTATTTGATAAATTCACAAGCGCTGTAAAATTAATGGAGGTCAAGGGACAACCTCATAGCTGCAAGAATGGAAGAAACATTAGAATTTATGTAAGTTATTTTGTGAATGAATCCCAATTGGCGCAATGCTGTTTTTCGGCAAGTACCTCAAAAATTCACATGCACGCATATAGAAGAATCGTTATCTGTGGTGAGAAGATGATCACATTGTTAACCCCTATACTAAAATACACGTTACAGTGGGTGGTGGAAGCTTTTGGTGTCGCATTTTTGTTTGACGCAACAACATATTGGTCGTACACACGTTGTTAAATGAAAAGTCACATGAGGATGATTAATAACACCTTTTCGTGTATGATGTGTCAGATTAGGGTTGGATGCTTGAGCTGTATTTGGGCGGACAAGGATTTGTTTGTCTAATGAATTTTAATTTTAATGTTTCACATTATTTTGTTTGTGTTTTTTAAATTCAAAAATGTCAATAAAATTCGAAATTTTCGAAAAATTGAAAATAATTACATTAATTTCATTTTAAAATTGACAAAATGAATTTTGGCGAATGAAAATCAATATTCAGTATGCACACGTCCATCAGTGCAAACAATATATGTATAAATCTATTTTTTTTTTTAATATTTTCAAATAAATAAATAAATTAGAGACACATTCCTCTCTGCAGACTATTCTTATTTAATTGGTGGCAAAATGTCAATTGAAATTGACTTAAAACCAACTTTACCATGCGTCCATTTGTCATTTTCCCGAAGACCAAAATGCCTCAATTTGCAGATATTCCAATCTTGCAACACAACCTCTTAAATTCTTAGACACACAATATGTGTAAATGCAATCAATGCCAATTCTAATTCTAAACCATGTTATTAATTTAGACTGCAATTGTTCCCCCAGAAAACCACACTTCAGGGTCTCGTAATTTATCATTAATTAATAAATTTGAATGCAAATTAATTTACAATCAAAGGTCTTTCGAGGGCATTGCCAACAAATGTGCTTCACATAAGTAATACGCTTTATAAACCAAGCCTATTGTGTATGACTATTACATGTTACAACACAATACAATATCCATTTTCGTTGTGCCAATTGCTTTGAATTGTTATGGCAAAGGCAACTGGAGACTTTGAACGATTAAGATGCTTGTTTGCCTTAACATACCAAGTCACATGCAATTAAATGTGTGTGACACAGTTTGTCGAGTATGTGTGCAATTGTTGCAGCTAACTACATATGCACATATAGTCTATGTCACCTCATACATAGATTTTATTCTAATGTTAGTATACCGAGGATAATATTAATGTACAACTTTAATTTGGGAATGTTGCAAAATGTGATTTTATGTTGAAATGGCAAACAATTTTGAATGATTCTAGCAAGGAATGGCTAATTAATTTACGTGTTTCGGTGTGTGATCAAAGCTAAAATGTATTATGTATGTCTTTTCACTAAAACAACGAGTAAAAGCCATTTGATTAGGATTATTGATTAATGTGACATATGTACGTGATGGTTTATTTAATTTCAATTTATTAAGTATATTCGGACATTTTTGATAATGTTATCAGATATTGGACACGCAATAGGGCAATTGACACTGTTGACTGTGCCCTTTAAATTAGTGAATTAAAATCCATTTAGTTTTTGTTACATAATTAGAACTATGAATTGTGAATTAATTTCGTATAGAGACTAAAAATTTTGACATTAAGGCAACTTCCAATAATCATTTTTGCATATTGCGTAAAATATAATTAAAACTAACAAACAGTTTTTCATGATTTGCGATCTATTTTTTTAAACTTTTAATTAATTATATTTTATTTGCGAAAGTCAAATTTTCGCTGACAACATTTAATTGCTAAATTCAACCATCCATGATTAAAGTAATGAAAAAAAAATTAATTTTTAAAATTGATGAATAATATTCTACCACACTGAAAATATTATTCAATCATACTTAACTATTACTGAATTTATTTCTTTCAGAAAAAGAAAATGATAATTTTTAAAAAATAAAAACAATTAAGGCCTTATCAAGTCTTTGAGCTGAAAACAATTTCATTATAGTACATATTTCAATTAATTAAAGCGTCAATTATGTCAATAGTAAAACCATAAACAATTCCAACATATAATTAAATCGTCCTACAATTAAAATTATCTGCTGGTGTTGCGAACTACGAAGCAGCACATAAAACATACAACTTTTCACCCCTACATTTCAAAAGCTTTATTTTATAAGGGATTCAGGAGAAATTTCTCCTGTTCTCGATGTTCGAAATCCATTCCAAATTAGGAGAATATGATGAAGCCTTTGCACTTATTTGCTGCGCACTCTCTTTTGAAAATTAACACAACAAATTTCTCCATACAAAAGCTCACACAATTATTGTTCGTTGCAGTTTCAAGTCTCAAGTATATGAATTGTGTAGATATTTGGATATTGTTCCTTTGTTTGTATCCTGACTCATATATAATATGTACATTCTGAAAACTCAGTTGCAATCGTTTATTGTCAACATCAAAGGAATTGGTTTTCCACATAAAAAGTGTTATGTAAACTCATATAAACAAACTTTTTTTTTTTCAATTTTTCATTAATAATTTTCATTAAAATCCTTCATGCTGTTATCCAGGATATTTATTTTCATTAAATTTTCTGAAGGATAGCACAGGAATGCAGCGAATCACAATCAAAGTCAAATGGAATATGGTTTACATTGAGAAAATGTTGTCAAACGTCTACCGTTTTCATTTAAAATTATTTGTGACAAAGATTCAAACACACGAGTACAGTATTTATGTTTAATAATAGCTGAGTTCTAAGGAAAAGAACCCCCCCCCCCCTATCCCAGGAGCAGCGAGAGATGACAGACGGCAGAGACTATAAAATAATCTAATGTAAATAATCAATGCAATTTTATCAAAGAAAATCATTTACATTTTAATACTAAACAATTTTTCTTTTGCTTTTTATCTATTGTGAAAGAGATGTTTCAAGATTATGAAGTTTAAAGGTGGAATGAGATTAAAAAATAATATGATTTAAATTAAAATTTCCTTAAATTTGTTTGGTAAATTCAAATTAATTTTCTGCTTACTTTCCACATATTTTCAAGTCATGTTTTTCTTTATTTATGCAGAATTGCAAAAAAGTTTATACAAAAATTAAGGACTTTCATTTTGTTTTCCATTTAAGAGTACCCAGTATCTGCATACATATATGACAGAAATTCAAAATATTAAATTTCTGAGAACAACAGTCAACATATACTACCTGTTGTGCTCAGCTTTTCATAAAAAAAAAACATTTCCGCAAAATGTTTGTTTTTCTCAAAATCCCACGCAAGTTGTTATTCTGAACGTGGGTTCGAAAAGGCACTTCGAAAATTTTGTTATTTTAAAGTGCATACAAAATTCATGTAATTTACGATGAAAAGAAATTGTCTAATTATGTATAAGAATAAATACGGTTACCGTTTCCCAGGAAATATTTTTCCAGAAGTGGCTTTTAATATTGTTAACCCCTTTTATTGAATTGAGATAGAAGCATCGCTGTCGTATAAAACAAAAGTAAAGGTTTAATCACCATAATAATTACGGATAATTGACGGAACTACTTCTGACATCGTTATTGATCCTCTCCAAGTTGGTTGAACATTTGTTGTGTCGAGTGACTGCTATCTGTGCTGAATAAATTAAACACCTCTTACTCGTACTTGCGAATCATGGTCTGAATGTAAGCCTGGGATTTGAAGCAACTTCTGCCTGCCCAGACAAAAAATTCTAACAAAAATTTCCCACCTATTTAAAACGGCAATGAATCAAAATTCATCTCAACATTGTAAAAACTGCAGTAAATTAAATCAAAGTACTCATATTGCAATCACTTATTCACTTTACAATATGATTGTGGAAACATCCGGTTGCAAATGGAGTAAAAGCTCCCCAAGATGAGTTTTGCCGTGTATTCCGTATAACATTAACTGAAATGGTGAAGAAAGATTATCACAACATCTCGAACCGCCCACTGCGCGGAAGCATCAATAATTGAACAGCCGCGTGTAATACTCGTATACGAACGTAATCGCACACAGCGACTTGGAAAAATGCAATCGTTGGCCTCCCTTCGTTTAAATGGAATTGAACAAACAGCAGGATCGCTTTAAGTATTTAAACCGCCAATTATTCTTTCATTGCAAATCCCCATAAATATTTCCACAATTTGTTTACAAAACAGGAACTTGAACGTCCCGTCGGGCTCTTCTATACCCTATACTTACTGCCAACCAGTTCCTATTTCTTGGATTGCGCCGTCTATTGTTATAGTACCCGCAATAATTTGGACTATCGCCTGTAAACTATTCACTTCTGTTTTATGGATGTGTATTGGTATTGCAAATGAAGCAGGAAATTTTATCTATATGTGAATTTTCGGGAAGCGCGCAGAGTATGTAACATAACTATACACATTATACACACTTATAGGACTGCGCTGATTATGGTGGGTGTAAGAACAACGTACCCCATATACCGGGTCAACTTGCATGTGTGACTCGGTATACAATGAACAATAAACACATTTCCATCGACATGTAATTCATATCTTATCGCGAAAAGGTATAGTAAACGCCTTATTGTCTGCGAAATAGAGTGTTACTTTTTATGTAGTCCCACCACGCAAGCAAAACTCGCCTAGTCGCATCCCCTCCAGCCATTTAACTCGTTTCAACCTCCTAAGCCCACAAGTATGCCTGCTTCTCATTTTCTTGTATGTAGACTTACGTATATAACAGTATACCCGTCGTATAATTTAGGCAGTGCTTTCACCATTGTCAGAGTGTGTAAGGGAAATGCGAGGGCTTGCACGATGGCTTAAGGAAGCTTAACCAAATAGGTGCGAGGATACACACAATATGAACCACAGGCATGGGAGCGATTCGGCAAACTAAATTGTATTGGTTTACATTAATTTATAAAAGGCAAGACAAAAAAAAAGTGAAATTGTGTATATGCGATGGAGCCGGCACAGCAATTTAGATAAAAATAATAAAATTACAAAATACAGACGCCGCGATATGAAATGCCTCACACTTTGATTTGAAAACATTGCCATAACATCAAAATATGAAGCACCCAGACGGTCTCGTGAATTCAAGCATATTTTGTTGATTTTTGGGAAAAATTCTTTAACTTGACACAAGCTACCGGATTACAGCATCGTGTGGCAGTTCGCTCTCTTTTTATCATAAACATATTTGCAGTTATGAATATTTGAAGAATTTCGCTCGTGTATCTTGTTATTGTTGTTTTCTTCATATTTTTCTGGTTGTTGCTGTAAAAAGACAATATTTTGCTCCCTTCAACCATTTGTCGGTGTTGGCATGTGTATAGGCAAAAAAAAATTTGTATGAAATATTTAAGACATGCCATAATATGTACTTGCGATGTAAAATAAGGACGCACGCGTTGTGGCGGCCATTACATGTGCAAGCAGAATCTCATCCAATCTGTGATAATGATTATGGAATGTCAAGTTGGAGCGTATCAAATGATTTAGCCAGTCTCTTGAGATTGGCATCTCTTTATGCTGTACATTATGATTGTCGGCAACAGCGGGAGAATATGACGCTAAGTTGTACATAGAGCACAAATTCATTTCAAAATGTAAAACGAAAAAATGTTATAAGTATTAAAAAAATAAAATTGAATTTTTAGAAAATTTTAAAAATATCTCTGAGTACTTAGTATTAAATTCCATGTGAGTTCAACAGTTATAATAGTTGGTAATGTAATTGTCGGTTTAACGACGTATTCCGTTAAACAACCATATTTGCATTGAAAACCATGTCCCCAAATGCACATGGCCCTCATTCAACAGTAATGTAGTCTGCCATTTTGGTTGATGGTTGTATTCAAATAGGAGACGGTATTTGTAACCACCACCCACACTCGACTAATCCCTTATTTCAATATTGCAAGGAACTAGTAAGGGTGAGTTGATTTTCAGATTCGCAATTTATCTGTGTGACATTGCGCCTTTGTAGTCGATTAATTGGATATTCAGCTATCCGACAAAGATGCATCGTGCACTCAAGTTGTCATGAATATTCTGATTGATTAGCTTATGCAATAATGACAGTTATAGGTCGGATGTACAAGGGGCGGATGAGGGGGCGTCACGAATACATATTTTAAAGTTGACTATGCATTTCAGTTGAGCGGATGGTCCGCATAGACGTTGTAAAAGCATACCTTAAGTGGGAGTTGATTGACGAAAGGTATTTGTCCATGGTGATTAATTTGATTTATCTACCAGTGGTGGTGAGGTGTGACAAATGATGTAACTATCAGCCAGAATGAAATGTCGAGCATAATTTGTTTGATGATTAACTCTTGATCGGAGATTTAAGATGATGTAGAGTTTAGTAAAAAAGTTCTGAATTTAAATTGCTTCGAGTTATATTTTATCTAATGACTATAGAAAGGACTATAATTTGTGAAGCTTAAATATTATCAATATTACAGCGACTTGCCAGAACATGAGACTATAGGAAGAATGATACATTACCTTGAAGCACAAAGTTGTAGGGAAAAATAAAAACTAATCTGATTTAAAAAGCACTAAAATCAATCCATCAAAATGTACTTGATCGAATTGCCGCACGATTACCGAGAACCTATTCTCAAATGGCTTTTTCTTATACAGTAAATGCGATTTCACGTCGATTTCATGGCCGACACAGTAATAATTTATTAATCCAGCTACGCGAAGAGTCGAAGGAAGTGAGCTGAAATAAATACAACATTCAAGCTTTAAAAGTTGAACAAAACTTGTTGAAACTTTACCACCCACCGCCATCCCTTAAAAAATGTTCATCATGCCATACACCAAGAAACCATTTTCCTGAAAGCTTTTATGGCTCCACCAGATGTGAGTCGCATAGCTAATTGATAGATTTAGTACCAATGCTCTGCATGACCCACAATATTATACTTACTCGTACACTTCGCGATATAATTTTTCAAAAAAGGACTTCATTTTAATGGTGCATATTGGTGAAACAGAAAAACTCAATACATTGCGGCAGCTGCCTGACAGCGCGGCGTACGATCATGTAGAGTAATTGGATGGAAAAAATTGTTTTGAATTAGCTATAATACAAGTACAACATGAAACGATCATTTCATTCATTTTGTTGTGATGAAAGACTTTTTTTGTATTTAATTTTTAGATTGTTCTAGCCGATATTGTACGAACGTCCAACCTAGTCGTGTATACAGAAAAGATGCCTTTCAACAAAGAACCCTAACAAGAGACCGCTTGTACCCAATTTGTAATTCAATACGAACTGTTATTCTATGTGTATATGAACAAAATATACATAAGCACGCCCGACATGGCACCCCTATACATGCATCTCCTTTTATTTTGTATACACTATACATACGATGTCTTTCATTGACGACCAAAAGCATGAACATTTATATACATTGAGGAATTCTTTTCATATAAATTTCTTTATTGCAATATCGCCTTAACAACAATTCTTCGCCATATTATATAAATAGTGAGTATGGCCTGGGTTTAGGTGATGACTGATGAGTAAAGACGAGGATATTGAATGAATTAAAAAAAAAAATCGAGTGTAGGCAAAGGACACTCTGCTTATGTCGTGTAAAGACAACAATATACACTATGTATTCTTGCATTGTACGCATTGCGGTGTTTAGAATTTTCGTCAATATATTTTGTAAAAATAACTGGTGTTGAAAAATTTTAAGTGGAGAAGGAAGGGGAAAAGGGAAATACGACTGATAATAAAACATAATAATACATAAGCTCCATCACACAAAAAGTTTATACTTAGAATGAACGCAATTGAGATGACTTGGCTGTGCTTGACCTTTACCATGATGTCGACGACAATGGCACATTACTAGGGTTGTCCTTGTTGGTGTATTGGATTTCTTCACATATACATAATATAGGGGAATTCATATTTAGAATTTGAGAGCTTTTCTGTGTGTCGTAATTCGGTCAATTTAGTATTATATTTCTGAGTTTATTCCCGCCTCCCCCTATTTTTTTTTTTACATAGTATAATCTCGTGTTCCCAAACAACGAAGGGAACAATGTTTTAGAGCTTATGGTTCATGTAAAGTTATGACAAAAAAGAGGTATAATGGCTGGCTTTTACATGTCTTCCACTAATAGGATAAAAATTGCGAGTCCTTTTTCGACTTTATTTCAAGTTTGATAGCACTGTGATGTGACATTAATGCCGAAAATATTCAAAGCATAACATAATAGAAATGTAAGCACAATACACCATATTCTCACATGTCGTGTGTAACGCAACGCAAAACACTTCAGTGTTAGAGACAACAATAGAAAATACTCTACAGAAGGAAAGCAATAATTCGTTTCGTTATTTCCGTCTAAATATTTTGTGAGTAGATGGGGTTTCTATTTGTTAACGCAAATTTGTTGAGATAAATATCTGCTTATTCGGAGAGAATTTATTTTGCTCACAAAACTTTTGTACTCAATGTACTCATGCTATTATATTTACTTATGCAATCAAATAGAAATCAACATTATGTGTTAACTGAATGTTGTTATTACTGCTGAGTGATGGTGTTGATCAATTCGCGATAGGGGTGAAAAATATTATGTTAATACTAACGAATACAATGATTTACCTAAGAATTGCAGGAAAATAAATTCCCAATAATTTATTTTTGAACTAATTTCGATTAAAACCAGGCTATACAATTTGGAGAAACATAGTAAAAAAAGATATGAGATAAGATATATTAATTATTATTATATTTATTTTTTATAATTTTTTTTAAATAATTTAATTTTCACACAGAAGGCCGCCACTAGTATCTAGATAAAGAGTTTTTGCGGGGAGTTCTTCTTCATTACGTTAATATAAAGAAAAGTGCGGCTGAGAGTAATCGAATCTTAGTGCAAGATTATGGCGAGCAAGCTCTATTTGGAGAATCGTGTCGGAGGTGGTTTAGTCTCTTTAAAAGTGGTGATTTTGAGCTCAAAAACATGGAACGTCCTGGTCAAACCAAATATTTTGAAGACGATAAATTTAAATCAATGCTCTATGTGGAGTAATGCCAAACGCTTAAGGATATATCAGAATTGCGGGATTGACTTAAAAGCAAGAACACTGGATTCTGCTGCATTACAACGGTCGACCACATGTTGCAAAACAGGTCAAGACCATTTTAGAAGCGTTGACAGGGGAAGTCCTATTCCATACGCCGTCCTGGTATTAGAAAATCGCTAGAGAGATGTGAAAAAGTTGTGGCCAGCGATAAACAATTCCATATTATTTGTAACAATTTTTGCACAACAAATCCTTCAACTTCGGTGAAAAAACCTTAAATATTAGTTCAAATACTTGATATTTTTGTGATCTTGAAATGTTTTACAAATGTATAGTTCCAAACAATAAGAAAAGCTATTCCGAGTAAACAACTTAACTTTATTCTATTCACACCAATATGACAAACTAAACACCCTGTAATATCAAATCCATCATCATTAGCTGCATCGTGCAAATTGCAAAATTGCACGGTTGCACCGCCGAAACACATGAAAAGACCCAATAAATCCATATAATGTCACATGCAAAGTCTAATACTGTCAGTTGTCGCCGACTATCGCACGCCACACGGAACACAGGCAAATAACGAAGCTATTATCTCAATTAGATGGCAATCCTTTCACAAGCGGATTCAATATTCTTTTGTACACGAAACCTGATACCAGAGTAAAACAGGCGCATCAAAGAAGCGGTTACGACTAAATCGCATCACTCGATATTTAATTTAATAATGTCGGCTGCGATTACAATGCAGATTACAGGGATCTCAATGGTTGTTTTATACACATAAAGGAACGTGCCTCGATAAACTATGTTATGTTTTTCCTCACATGCGGCTGTGGAGCAAATGTTTTTATGTATAGTGGTAATGAAAATCGGGCGCATATATTGGAGGAATCACCCTGCAAATGCGCGACACAATGGAAATGCAGCCAATAATATTTTACCTGCGTTCTCTGACATTATGGCGCGAGATGTGAATACAAAATTTGCAATTTATTTTCCTCATGTACTATTGTATGGGTGGGTGGGTGACATTGGTTTATCGTGGTGTTCAAATCGCAAACCTTCATATCGTATGTAAAATATATTATATTCTTATTCATTTACACGTACGCAAGCTTCAATTGTTTCTATCGATTTGTGGGAAAAGTTTTAAATACTTTTACGTTACGATTTGAATGTGGGTGAGATTGTGCGGCGCTCAAAGACTTAAATACCGAATATCTAGTATAATAGGAGCACTTGTGGGTTCGCCGCAGTACTGAAGTATGATGTGATGATGGGGTTAAGAGTTTGACATCATAGACAAATTTTAAATTAAGAGAATTTATTGAAAATAATTTAGTGTATTCTGTAATATATTTACATTGCAATACCGAAACAGTTGAATCTTTGGAAGCAGACATAATTCGTGGAATACCGGCAGATGTGTTTAATAGATTGGTCGAAAATTGGATTCGCGGAATGAACCATTTAAGAGGTAGTCGTGAGCAGGAATTGAAGAAAACATTAAATGTAAATAAAGATTTTTCTCAATCAATTGATTATTATGTGTTTCATCAAAAAAATACATCAGAAAGCTGTTATTGAATCACCCTTTAGACTCTTGGATTCCCAGTTTTTTTTTGGTAAAAAGTTTAGTGATGCACAATCACGTTAGTTATATAGCCACAGTAGACCACACAACATAACCAAAAACGTATTCCCCTCAGTGTAATTTGAATTACGGATTAACTGTGAATAAATTATGTACCTACATAACGATCATGCCAAACAAAACGAATGCCAATTTCGATTATCATCTAAACAAGAGGTATAAGCCATAAGCTCTTTGAATCCCGTATAATTGGGCTTTTGCATAAATTTGCATAAATGAATCTGAGCACCCAAAAAACTTTACCGCAAGCAAAACTTTGATGGAGTGGAATTATTTGCAGAGTATCTCATTGAAATCCTACTGTTTGCGCTGTATTACCTATTTATACTTACCGCCGATGTAGTGAACTATATTTACATTAAATCGAACGACGAAATATAAATGAATGTAAAGTTATGCTTAAAGAAAGCGCAATACCTTTGACGGTGTAGAAATTCAATATGTGCACTGGCTGAAGCTCTCATATTCACAATAACTGAATATACGTAGTATTTGTTTACATTCACTGCAGTGCAGTAAGCGATTTCATAAAAGCAAATAAATGCAGGATTAATGTGAATTTTGAGACTTTAGGTATATATTGGAATTTGTTTGGTAACTATTCGAAAATTCGCTGATGTCTTGGTTCTATGTTATTCATCATACAATATAACAGCATACAGTAACGGCTCAATTTTTTCCACACTGATTCTATATTTTTGCATCTTTCGTGTAACCCATGCATTCTTTTAGAATTGATTCAAATTTTTATAGTGTTTCCCAAATTTTACAACCAGTAGATATTTCCTCTTCAAAAATATATTAATTTTTACCACAATACCTAACTATATAAACCTTCTTCATAATTACCAGATCAATTCTCTTCAATTAACTCGCCTTGCTTGATGTGAGCCAAATATAGCTGAGTGAACACTAAACGCAGATATTTACGAGACCAACAAACATTCAACGTCATTCTTATCGTTACGCCAATTAAGTGCCGGTTAGATATTTATCCTGCTCATGTACAACACTGAATTTGGTTAATCACGTGGATGAATTTAATAATCAATTAAACATCCTCGAGAATTCATGGGGAAATGCAAACAAACGCTTTGCAGTTAATGTATGAAATCAAAAATCAATACATAAAAGCTTTTTCATTGCGCATTGTAATTTGTAATGCATTCAAACGGGAAATAATTAATTTAACATTAAACCGTTTCCATGTGTGTTTGATATTGCACAAATAAGCTCATTATGTGTATTATTTTGTGAAAAAGAGTTTAATTATTTTTTCTGATTGGTTTTGAGGTTAATTCTTAAACTATACACTAAAGGCTAATGAAAACGCAAATAATTGAGGATTATCTGGTACAATGAAAGGATTAAACGTAAAATATTCATAAAAAGCTTCCATTAAATGTGCAACATGCCTGTATACTCGTTTGAAGTGTTGTGTAACAGCAATTGTGTGGCAAAACTTGAGGATACAATGAAATAGTTAAGAGATTAGCAGAAATTTTACAGTTTTTGTTGCCACAATTTACGATGGAAAGGAAATTAATTGAAAACGCAAGTCTAATTAAAAAATGTTGTTCAATTACATAAGAATGTATATCCTTAGCAGTTGTTATGAATGTTTTACGGAATTTAGTAAGGAAGATGTGTTTTAATTTTCAAAAATAATGATGCATTGTTTCTTGTTTTTATAGTAGTATAAGGATTATAACTTATAACTAAAAGCAAAAAGTAAAAGGAACTTAACCGATGGCACCCTTTAACATACAAATTTGCTTTTAGGTAAAGCATTTGTAAACTACAGCTGTAAACATCTTTCTTGATTAGCTTCTAAACCAATCTGTTTATTCAATTATTGTACATTTAATAAGCATGGACTAAAAGAACCATCCCATTATTCGCTACATTGCAACTGCAACCCCCTCATCGCCCCTACTAACCTCCTTTTCATTCATTAGAAGATTGATTTTAAACTATATATGCACAGTCGATGAGTGCACCATACACAGCGACGACATGTTTGACTATCATGTGTGCCAAGAACTTGAACAAAGGCATTGCACACGATTAGATATTTGTGTAACCAAATATGTACCTACAATCGATGTTGTACTCTATGTTGTATTATATACGTTTCCCTCACCCTTGTACTGCCTTTATGTGTACAACTAACTATAGTGTACGCCTATAGATGAGGATAATCATAACAAAAGGCTGAATGAGTTGATGTTTATTTTACTCGAGAAGGAGTGTATTAGGTTGATTGAATTGTTCAATGCGTTTAATTGAAACGACGTGAGTGAGTTGTTGCCGCGTTGGCAAATTTTGATTAGGGAAGAGCTTTTGATATACGCAACATTGATACATTTCAATTAAATTTGCTTGCACTGAAATGCTTCTTAATTGTATATCACCGGATTTGTTTACTTAAGGCATGGTGAGTTGTTATGTTAGTGCCAGAGGACGTTGTTGTCTTTTAAGCTTGCCTTTTTGTTTGGGCATTTCGTCAGAAAATTTTGTTCTTGATTTTTTTTTTTCGTTTTGATTTGGTTTTTGATTCATTTCAGTTCAAACGCTTGTGTTCATTTCATTTTTAAAATGTCAAATTATTTTTAAAAGCTACTATTTTCAAATTTGAGCACATTTTAGTAGGATGAAATTAAAAAATTATGAAAAGTTAAATTCAAGCCATCGCCATTATAATTTTGAATACAATTTAAGATAAGACTCCAGACATCTCTTTCCCCAGTCCACGTTTAAAATAATAATAATTTAAATGTAAAACAATTCTAACCACACAATAATTATATCAGCTGCATTCAGTCGCAGTCGCAGACGCACACCCCCTTTGTTGATCACAAAACAATAGTCGCAACAAATTCTTAGACAGCGACATCACAAACTTATGCTTAAAATGCTGTTGTGCCAGCAACTTTCATTGCTATCTGTTCATTTAACTATATAAACTATTTCAAGCAACATAATACTAACATTTATTAGTCCTTGTGGAACAATTTCGTACCGTTTAGTTTCGGCGCAAAGCTTTACAATGCTTATATTTAATGGTATATACACAACATCAACTAAATAAAGCTTAGATACATCTACATTTGCGCACATAAATACACAAAATGAAAATTCATTGTAACAAAGGTGCAGCACCAACCACAATTAAATACGGATCATAACCTAAATTTATCTCATACTCTTCCCATAGTTAGCCACACGAATAGATGGTGGTCTGCAAGCTCTCCTTACAGCATATCCCAGTTTTGAATTAAGTTATGCGTGCATATGCCTTGGATTTAACACGGCAAGTAGCAGATGCAATTGCCAATTGTACATATTAAGATAGTTAGTTAGGCCCTTTTAGCCCAAATTGATTCATCAAAATATATTGTAGTGGGGATGCAGGTTGCAGTATGTGTGTGTGTGTGTGTGTGTGTGAACATTTATGGAGAAAAGCTGTGTGCGGTGTATTTGCATTCACCCGCATCGCCTTTCAACTGGGAAAAAGCCTCAAAACAGTAAACCGATTTCCGTTGTGTCCTTCCTTTCCACATTAATTTGCAAATCGATTACAGTGGCGTTCTTTTGGCCGAAATGCAAGTACTCTACTAAATCTGGGTCGCCGCATCGACAGTATGTATGGACACTCTAACTATATACCTTACATGCATCATGGTCGTATGCCGACTCCACTTTGATAATATATTGTTGCAGCATACATATGGTCCGTAACAATATCAATGAAGCATATGGATGTGAATGATTCCGGAAAACATTTAATTGTAAAATGAACCACAATGGATGTATCCTGGCCCTGGATTGACTGTGCACGTTTTATAAAATGTTCCGGTGTGTTGTGAGCAGTAAATCACAATTTCGCTGTGGGTGTTCCCATATCTTGTGCAAAAACAGTTTAACCGCACGCATTGGTATATAACTGAGGTTATATTGTATTTGTATTCGCATATGGAAGGAGAGTGAAGAGAGGAGACCTATGTGGATATATATTCTACACATCATTCCACGTATTGAACATATAAAAAAAAGTGTGGGGGATTGGTTGTGTAGTTTGAATGGAATTTGCTTTCTCCTTACAGTTAAACGGATACGCATGCAGTTACATACTACATTGGTGCAAAAAATAAAATAAATTCAATAACATTTTTTATGTCCATTTTGGAGGGGTGCACCATAAATCAACATCATTCGCTTGATATGCGTTCTCGCGAAACGGAAAAAAATATTTTGCTGACTATTTACATATTTATTTGCATGTTTTTGTTTCGAATATTTGGGTGATCCTTATTCTCTGGGGTCTTGTAGAATCTAGAATTTGTTACAATGGTAGTGTAAGAGTTTACCTTATTTATTAATTATCGCATCTGCAACATTACTTTTGATCATACATACATCGCACTTTTACGAAAAAAATGCCACAACTCAAAAATCGTGATTTACTTCATTGGAAACTGAAATAACCAAAATGATGTTATCGTCGTCTATTTCAATAAAAACTATACATCGCAGGGAGAGCGAATTGTGAATTTATATACGACTGTTGCTTAACTACATTTTAATAAAGCATATGACCTTGAAATTTTGAAGTTTTGACCTTGTTTTTTGTCCAAAATTGGTACTTTTATTTAGATTATCAATAATGTAGAACATTATAGTACACACAGTTTTTGAATTGCATATTTTCATTATAAAAATATGACCTTGAGTTTTGAAATTTTGACCTTGAAATGTTCAGTAAATTTTCTTTTCTTATTTAATCCTACAGCAATGTGAAAATAATTTCAATAATATTTAGGGTTTCTGAGATATAAAAAAATTGACCTTAAAATATCCCGATATGGACCTTGAAATGTTGTGCATGTTTTCTTATCTTATTTAATCCTACAATAATCTGAAAGAATCTTTTTGATATTGCGTATGGTGTCTGTGATAGAAAAGTGGGGTTTGTCATTGTCCACCCCCTTTTTCGCCAAAAGCAGCATTTATCGGGATATAAGATAACGGGATAATTATTGTGAAAATAAGGAACATCGTATGGCCCGTGTCTGAGCCCCCATACAAGATAAACAAGGATTTGGCAATAACTTGACCTTGAAGCACCTAATCTTAAAAAAACAACAAATGCAGTAGTTTCCGAAATGGCAAACGACCCCTTGTAAATTAAAAATTGTCTTTAAACTGAACGTAGTAAATATTTTACTAAAGTTGGAATTTATTATCAGAAAATTATTTTATTTTATTTTATTTATTAATTTTAATATTTTTAACTATTTAGTCATAACTTCTCCAATTACAATTAAAAAGTGCTTGTACTGATTTGTGGCTTCTCCAAACCTCATTAATTTGGCTCATTTTTAATTCCTTCCGATGGCTGCAGCAATTGCCAAAAAAGCCCACAGCACTGCATGAGAAATACGAGGGTCATTGTACATCGTATGAAGCAGCTAACATATACCATATACTCCAAACATTAAAGTATATACATCTCGTGCTTCGAATGGATGTTGTACAATAGAACCATATGCACCTACAGGGCGGTGCATTTTTGTATATTGTGGTGTAGTGGAAGCGCACGTGGAAAATATAACTGCGGCTTTGTTTGGTTTTTGTTTTGTGATCTATTTTGATGTTGCATGCCTTTATTTATGAGCACATTGTCTGGACTTTGGTTATTTAATGGTCAAAATGCAAGCCTGTATGAATGAAGGGTTAAGGTGAACGCGACGCGGTGTGACAGCACGAGCTTTTCGGGGAGGGGTGGTGGTGCATAAAGATGCGTCATTTATACACCCAGTCCCACATGGTATATGCATAAACATAACTTTGCAATTTATACAACTAGTTATGGGCATAAGAGAACAAATGAAGGCACAGGGTCAGAGGACATTAACATATTGTTCCGTATTCAAATCACCAGTATGCCGCATCACCTCGAAATGTTAAAGACACCCAGCTGGTGGTCGTATGCTCAATGGCCACACAGCAGTTAAGTATATTGTACAACTGCCCCTGCCCCCCCCCCCCCCAAGTCATCATGATGACGTTTACATTTAAAGGGGCAGATGTTAACAAGCGTCATTTGTCATGTTGAATTGTAAATATTCTCTTATAGTTATATATGACATGTCTATTGTATTGTAATTTATGTGAATGTAGATGGTAGGTACAGTACCCCCATTGCAAAATGACGCTTCATCTTTATGTCGAGGTGAGAATGGCAGCGGTAATAAAGGAGGAAAGGTATGCGGTTATTTAAATTGAATGTAATGTGTTGGAGCAATTGAAAAATTAAATTATTATTCACGATGTATTGATGGGTGTGAGTTATGGAATCAAAGATAATATGCGCCACATAAATGCATGTCATGATTGCTTCACGGCTGCAGGCATATTGCCAACAAATGTGTCATCAACATTGCAAAAGGGATTAGGGCATTGACGTATTGACCACAGTTGCATGCATGTTGTGCAGAACATGCCAATTAATTAATGAGGATGTTTAGTATACTGTTAGGATTGTTGGGGAAGCTTTTATGTCATTTACATTTGATGAAAAAACTTTTCTGAAGATGAGCAATTATCCACAAGGGGTTTAATATGGTACGTACTTTTAACATTGGTGTGTAAAGTGGAAGTTCAATTGTTTTAAGTTATATCGTGGATTTATTGGTTATTATATGTTTGATATTAAAATAAAGATGAAATGGTGACGCAAACTTGTAAAAGAAGATGATTTTTAAAAACACAACACGTATAGATAATTAAAGTGTCATTACTCATTTATAATCATTAATGGTACGTATCATGTTGAAAAGTGTGCCTAATTCTCTCATAAAACAAGTTTAAATTCAAATAAATCAAATTATGGAGTTGAAGTTGAGTAAATAATTTAAAGTCGCAAATAATAAAGTTTCAAATTTGACCATACAAACCTGAATTTTATATCTTTTAATCAACTCTCTTTTAAACCCGGATTTTGAATTAAAACATTTACCTTCAAAGCTGCTGCTAAATTTAATACCAAGATTTACTACTCTAAGGATAATGTTTAACACAGCGTATTCTCCTGCGTACTTAAACATTTAATGATAATTGAAAGCATCAGTGAGATGTGCCCAGATTAAACTAGCTAATTTAATTGAAATGACAAAAAAAAGTGTTATTTTAAACCCTTTCAGTTACATACGGGTATATTTATGCTGTATTTATTTGCGAATGCATGTTAAATGTTATGTTGTGAAATCTCATGCACTAAAATCGTACTCCGGACAGATGAAGTAGATGATGGTTTTATTACTATTTAAACAGTCCATTGAATAGATGTGAATCAGAATTTTGGAATATGTTGCATAAATTCCAATCTCCAACATGAAAATGAAAAGCTTCATGTCTTTGTGCAGTCTGCACAACATCCATTACTGCAGTACATTCAGCATTTCTAATTAAAGTTCTTGATTAATCAATTACATGGTATGTCAGATGGTAAATGAGATGACGTTTTTGAATTACCTAATAAGTTGCATCTAGGTGTTAGTAATTAAACCATCACTTTGGTAATTTTTCGTTTCAAAGATTCAGCATAAAGCCCATGAATTATGAATCATAATACGACCTATTCTCTAAATAAAGTCTTTCACTCATATTTTTATAGTGAAAGAATTGTGGAGTGAAGGAATTTTCTTTCACTGGTATTCACACTGACAGTCTTTCAGATTGGAAAAATTTCTCTTCAAAAATTTATTTTTAATTTTTTCCTTATTTTATACATTCCATACCATATAAACAAACGTTAGACTGGCAAAATACAAAATAAACAAAAACAAAATTGCGAATATGGGTAGATTTCTTAAAAAATAGATTTAATAGAATAAATTAATTAATTTTATTTAATCTTTGTAAGTCGGCCCTCAACTGTGACATGAAACCTTATTATGTTCAAGAACAATGCTCTATTATAATTCATAGGAGGTGCAACAATTGCTATATGGCCTTATTAATTTGTAGACGTGGGAAAAATAACAGTTTGTAACTTCTCCAATCACACGGGAAGTTGTAAGTTAAGACATTGACAAAAGGTGGTGTGATCCAGTTGGATATGCTGGAAGCTGTTGCAAAAGGTTCTAGAAAGGAAATCAGTTTACTTGCCCTTTGTTTTTTTTTAGTCGAAAATCCTTTAAATTCGGTTGGCCACTTGTATCACGCAAACGCTGCAGATCATTTTTGTGTTGACAACTATTTAGTTGAAAATGTAATTAATAAAGTGAAAATCGGATCTGTCAAATTGTGAGGAGAAAAATGTATATAAAACGCGTGAAAGGCACCAAAAACTTAGTCTTTCACTTTTCTTTCAGGAGAAGGTGAAAGAATTATCTCAGAATATCAAATTCTTATCTACAAAATATAGTAGTGAAAGAAAAATGAAAGAAGATATAATATGTAGTTGTTAAATATGTAATAATATGTGTTAAAGCTCAATGACATTCGAATTAAAGTAAAAATTCACGAAACTCTGGACTTTAATGTAATTTAATCAACATAAATACACTACAATTATTTTGCTTACGAAGGCAAAAAGCCATTTTGTGGCGTCACCATAAAATGGGTCTTATATAATACATATTTATTAGCAACTATTATAAATTTTGATGGTAACTTAAACATATTATAGTGTTCGCTTCCACTGCATGGGGTGAGTGTGTGAAAGAATGCGTGCATTTTGTGGCGAGCAACCCTTATGGGGGTTGAAATGGCAGAAAAGTTCCTGAACGGAAAATTAATATTGTGGCTTTGCTTTTGTATGTTAATATAAGGATCATTAATAATGATTAGTGATTCAACTAATTACATAATTCATGGGTACATGAACACGAAACACAAATAAATGAGCTTACACTCATATTCATACTTTGTTGGGGTAGTGCCACACAGCGTTTGGGTAACACATGGAGTGGTACTAACGAAGGACGTATAAAATGTGTGGAGTTATGCATATTGTGTGTTGCAGATTGAAGTTTAATTTTAAATAGTTTTACATGTGCTCAATAGTTGGGGGTTGTAACTTTAAGGAATATTTTAAAGCTTTATAGTTTATTAAGGAACTCGCATGGAATGTGATTGCAGTTTATATGGATTTATGTCGTTATCGCGTTATGGGCTAAGTCCTTTGCCGTCTGAAAATTCGAGTTTGAGTCCTTTTTATTTAAAAACTCTGCACATATTTGTAAGACTTAAAGTATTTTATTGGATAAATATTCTTTCCATTAGAGTTACTTAATATTTATTTTTTAATAGAATAATATTTTATATATTTAACATTTAAAAAAAAATTGAAAATGTTTGGAAAAAATTAGGTTTTAATTCAAAAAAATTCTTTTATATTATCCAACAGTTGTCACATAATTTACCATAATCTGGCACCTCAATATTTCTATAAATTACGTTAATTCCCACAAAAAAAAATTATTAGAAAAGTTTTGTGGCCGCCCAGAGAAGTCAATTTGTTTTCATAATCCTCATCATCTATAAGAAACAAACTTTTCTTTCGAAATCAATCAACTATATTGTTGAACAATTTCATATAGTTACATGGCTTTGAATACAAAAAACCTTTGAACCAACCCAATTAATCTCTGACACAAATGCCCACTTCATTCGCATTCCTCGCCATCTCACACCCCCTTATGATATCGTCAAAACGGCACCTTCTCAAATCCGTAGTCTATTTATCTTCACCCCACTGTGATGGGGTTGATGACCTATTGTAATATATATATATATATACTGAAAGTTTGGTGTGTGCTTGGAAGTACATTCATCAAATTGATACTCACTTTTGCAATGCAATATTGAGTTGAGTCAAGAAGGTAGCATGCCGATATTTATCAGCGATTTATTTACTTTAGTCAAACTGTAGATGCGATGGAAAATCTTTATATTGAAAATGTGGGCTTTTCATATAATACAGCAATATAGACAAAGAGGAAACGATAACGACGACATAAGCAGCAGCTTCATGTTAAGTAGAACACTCACTCGTGTCGAAAATAATACACTTGCAAAAGAAAGCCAAAACCAAAAATAAAAAAAAAGAATAAGAAAAGTGTGTCGTGAAAATCCAAATATCTGTGATAAATCCGTATCTTTTTGTCTTCACAATGTTCGCACAATAAGAGCAAAGGATGGTGTTACAGCGCTGTATTTTCTGAATTATACTATGCATGGTGTGAACCGATGAAAGCGGTGACTGCGCCCCATAAGCACTATGTGTGCATAGGAGAGCACGTTAAGGATGTGGGTGATACATACATAACGGTGGAATCTGCATTGAGATGAACACTTAAAGGATGGTGAAAACTCTTTTCACGAGACCAATAAATATTCTGATTATATCAATCAAATCGGAAATTTAATTTTGATATTGGAAACGAAACGATTCTTTTTACGCCAGAGCGTTTCCGAATCGCGCGCGTCTCACTCATTGCTTATCTGTATGTACTATATGGTAGATTTTGAGTGATCATTTTCCTTCCGCTCTGCTGGCTTTATATACATATATTATATGTATTATAATAAAAGAAGCTTTGAATGAAATAAAGCGCCAATCAAATAGACAGTCTTCTTGATTCTCTCTTGTTATCTTCGCATCTTCTTTTTTTTTTTGGAAGATGCCATAGGGAATTTGTTGATTAAGATAATATGTTAAGGAAATAGAGTTATCCAATCGCCTGTGTATGAGTGCACATATTGAACGCGAATAATTGATTATCCCTTGAAACATAAGTAAATAGCCATTCAGGAGCGAGAATACATAATGTACGCTTATTTGTGGAACATCATCAGTGACGTCGTTTGTCAGCATTATGTTGTGCAACATTATTTAATTGAAATGGGGAAGCCATATAAATAATGATCAGTTCATCAATTGTGTGTTGGATAATGCTTCGCAGGCAGGACACAATAATTATAATAATGATTTAAATCCAATTGGCATAATCCATTGCCCATTGAGTAATGCAGGAAATGCCTTTGCCATGTGATCAATAATAACAAAGGGGATAATATTAATCTTAAAAAATGCAGTTACGTAATGGTTCAATTATGCTTTAAGGGCTACCTTAATTAAATCTGTGATTAATTAAATTTTAGATATTTCAGGTAAATTAGTTGTACGTATAAGTGTAGACAGCGGCATTTGTCATAATGGTAAATATTAGGAAATGAAAATAATAAATCCATGTTTATATAACATTTATTAGACTACTTTTTACAAGCTAAATTAATATTTAAAAAAAAAAAAATTGCGAACAAAGAGAATAATTTATAACTGCAATATCGTGAAACTTATTCCAAAAAATCGTTTGTGGCGTTTTTGAGAACCCATTAAAAAGTAAAGTAGCTTTCATAAAATCTTCCGGACACACGTTTGTCTATTACAACCAAACAGTCGTAATAAGTTATAAAAAACAAAGAGAGAAAACGTGCTTTTAACCTATAATTTATTGCAAAGTTATATGAAAGATAACCATTGCGTCGAATTTGTGTTCGGTTGTACACCGAAATTTGTTGGAAACACTGATGTCGTCTGATGTCGACTTGTGATCACTTATGCTAGGCAGATTAATTTTCATATTATCAAATAAAATTAGCAATGACCACACACATCAGCTGAACTGTGTGTCAGATACAATATAGATAAGATACACAACGTAATTGTATTTGCGGGACTGTAATTCATAAACATTATTTTCCTTTATTGTTGTGCAGTTAGTTCAATAGTTGTTGTGGGTTGTTGTAATATTTTTGTTGGTCCGTGCAGAGTGAAGATAATACTAACAGGTGTTAATTAATAACTGTGTAATAAATAGTCAAGTGAGTTGGTTTGACTGTGAATTTTAAAATTTTGATTATATAAATGTTAGAATTAAAAAATTATAGTGATAAGTAAATGTCTTCGTTTTTTTATAATCAGACAAATATATTAAATATTCCGTTCTCAATTGACAGATAAGACCATTATCAAACTAAACTCAGTAATTAAGCAAACGTAATCAAATATTAATGCGTGTATATGAATTTCGCTTTTCATACTTAGTTATAAATATGTATGTAAATTATAACAAATTGAAATTATTGTTAAACACCAATTTGATACGGTCGGTTTAACAAAACCTTGATTAAACCATTCGACAATCAGTATGAAACATCAAACTCTTTTGTTAAATGCATAAAAAAGTAAATATGTGTAACTTTAGAACGTGATACCATACTAAACGCTTGACAAAGTTTCATGTGTAAAATCACAATAACGACAGACAATAAACATTAAACAGTTCCTAACACTTCTTTAAATATATTTGGCAGGGAGGCCAATACTATAATTTTTTTAATTCTCAAAATGTTGTCTGATTATGTCAAATTTATTTGCAACTACAGGGTGGTTCATTTAAATATTTATTTTTAAACATAAAATAAGTATGTATGTGTTAATATTTTTCATTAATTTTCAATTCATCCAGCAGAGCTTTCTTGTCCCCCAAATTCTTGATCACATTTTCTTTAAAATCGCAACCTATCTCGACAATAACATTCGCAATATTCTGTTTTAAAGCAGGAACTGTCTTTGAATTACCCATAAAGCATCGGTCTTTAACGGCAACCCACAGAAAATCCAACGGCGTCGAATCGCAACTGCACGCAGACCAATTGACATTGCCAAAACGGCTATTAATTTTATTGTTGAAATTTCTCGCGCAAGATATCTATAGTCAGTCTGGTTGTATTGCAAGTCGCGGAATATTGTTGAAACCTAAGGTCGTCGACATTCGTAGCGATGATTTGAGAGTTGCGATCATAAAATGACCACTCTCTAGTGCTTTGTATCAATTAATTATAGACCAATTATACTCCCAATCCAAATATCCACACGAAACTGTAAATCTTGGAGGATGCATTGGCCTCTCTACAATTACGTATGGCCTGTATAAACGGATTACCCTGAATTATACTTAAAGGAGTATTTAATAGTTAATTATGACTTTTTTCAAAAAACAAAATTCATTGAAAGAATTGCATACTTCTGCAGCAAAGGTTGCCGTTTTATATAAAAGAAAATGGTATATGCACAATTACGCGCTCATATTGATCAATAAAAACCAGTTAAAAAGTATATTCACTTGTGTAACAATTTTCATTGTTTTTTTCTGCAAAAACTTGTTAATTCTATTTTGCATATCGCTGATATTTTTGTATTTAATCGTTTCAGTTTTGGATGGACAAAGCTTAATGTATAATTGGAGAATTTTAATGTTTACTTTTTATTGTGTAATATTTAAATTATTCACAGCTCATTTATGAAATTGGTCACATTGCCCCCATAATATTGCTGTTTGCCATTAACAATGTGTAACCGTTTTTTTTTATGAAAACACATGAAATAAGAAAATGAAAATTAACTGAAAATATGATACAACTCATTTTCGTCAAAGACCAATTTGAATTTAAGCATTTGATATAATTTTTTAATTAATCAGAGTGTAAATTGTAAATTTGTATATTGTAAAGAGACGGATGTGCATTTGGCAAATACCTAACCAACATAATTACTAAAGCAACATATTAAATACGTGTGCAAGGACGATTGGAGTAATGCATAATGTAAATAAAAATTTAGGAGTCCATGACGCAAACGTTACCATTATTAGGAAAGACGAATACTCTGTTTATTTAAAAAAATAATTATTCTTCGTTTTAATAAATAATGCTCATAAATATAAATGAGCATGCATTTTAAAGTACATACTTCGGAAATGCACAATAGCAGAAGAATAGCAATGTAATTTTTAAACAGAGTAAAATCAAGCGCACACTGGAACTGACCAACCCTTCCGCTTTCTCGTATCGCTGCAAAATGCAATTCACAATGACGTGATTAGCAAAACTCGACTGACGTCTGCTACCGTCAAATGTCCAACTATTGCACGCGACGATGTCTAACACATTTGGTTTGTAGGGCAGCGTGATGGACATAAGCACAGAGCTATTATAGAAGTGAAAGTTTCTCTAATGTATTTGTCTACAGTTACCAAATATCAAATAATCACAAAATACCTGTCAAATTTTATGGGTAATGTCAATTTTAATCATTTTCACAATTTTTTACGCTAATTACTTTTCAACAAAATTATATACAAAAACAATATTTCATTACACAAATCATGACAATCATATTGAAATACTACCCACCTGCAGCACAAATCCATCTAATGAAAATTTGACATATAGCGTAAAAAAATCTGATCACGTATCTCGTAATGTTCAGTATACACAACGCCGCCACGTGTGTTGTGACTTGTGGTCCACTGTTAAATCAAAAGGGAAAGCGTTAATGCAATTGGCATTCACTAAAAGGATACACGCCAGCCGCACACACAATTGACCACGAAATCCAGGATATCCAGTTGCATGCCTTTAGACATTTTTTAGCTATGCGCATGACACAAAATTCCAACTTGTTTTCATTTCGTCCTTGTCGCGCAACCCTCGTACCATTGCTGTAAACAGATGGCGGCAGACTGTTGTGCCGTTTGCACCTGACACCCTTTACGCTTCGGGCACCCCTTGTTCATGGTGTGGTGCGTCCATATGCAATTCCTGGCCGAGCCTTCCACAGAACAGGCAGCAGACATGGCGGTCGATACCGTCAGTTTTTCATGTAATATTTTGCAATTGAATTTGCAGACAAACTGAGTTAATTTTGCATTCACAAATTAGTTAAAATACTGTAGCCTATGTAGCATTAAAGTGATGGTGTTTTAGTGATAAGGATAGAGAGTGGTTTTAGGTTGAATTAATGTTTTTGTAAATCGCTGTTTTGTAGGTAGTTTTGTTTAGTGCAAAAACTGTGTATTTTTGTTTGTGTATGCGAATTCCTTTGTGAGTGTGTGTGTGTGCGACATGTGTATTACATAAAAGGGATCAGTTTATACAAAGAATAATGAACTTTCGCAAAGATTTCGTAAGTGAAATTAACCATGTGTTGTGAAAGATATCTAACTTAATGAAAATTCTAAGTTCTTGTACATTTATTTATGAAAAATTGCACAATTTTTAGAAGCCCCTGCACAATTTCATTTGTCTACATGCTGCTTGTCTCTTTTTTGATTAAACAACATACATTTTTGATAGGAATTAAATTAGTTATTTTCTTGTTTGTTGTTATTGTTCCTGTTTGCTATTTGGAAAATCACGTAAGAGCATCCGTGGCGTTCGTGCAATGTTGTCTAATTTGCAAAATCAATAGACTGTATTGATTATTGAATGTTTCCACAATGTTTCCATTACGTACACCTATTTGTGAAACAAATAATTCATAAATAATGACATGGCATGAAAACTATCAACATAATTTAATGTCATAAGCCATAGCTTGTTCTTTCCCCACCACAATCCATCTAATGATTATTAAAACGATTTTGAATTGGAAATTGGAAGTTGCCACACAAATGAGATGCCGTCTCACTCCGCGCACTTACTTACCTTACAAAATACATAAAACATACACACATGTATCCAAATTATCATGATGCTTAAAACCATATTTTTAATATAATGTTTTCTATTTCACGTTAACGCACGCAGTGTATATTAAACGATAAACCCGACAACAATTCGTTCTCGTGCATTCGTACAGCAATCAGCGACCAGCTAGTATGTGCAACACAACAAAGACAATTATTATTGTGATCAAAAGTGATAGTAGCTGCTGGTGAATTGGCCCCAGGGAAATCTCATTTCATTGAGACGACGTCAGTAAAATTAAAAAGGCAGTTGGCTAAACACCGGAAGATATCATGTACGCCAGTGGGAGCCCCCCACCGGCAAAGACGGGGGGCTCCACCACCACACGTGGCAAACGGAAGCGCAATACATGGGGCGCTCGTGAACGTGCCGGCATGAGTTTCCTCATTGTGGTCGCATTTTTTGCAGTCTTTGGTCTTATCATCCTCACCGAAGTGCTGATGATTGATGAACGCGGACGTGGCGGCGGTGTGTTGATACGTAGTGCTGGTTACAATAGTCGCATGGCGGAATCGGCACCGGATTACGAGGAATCCAAGGATGACTTGAGTTTGGATGAGGCCATTATCTTGCGTGAGGCGAAAATTGCCAAACTTAATGGTGCCAAAGGTGGTGGAAAACACCGGAATAGTGACGTGAATCGTATCAACTCGAATGGCATTCCATCGCTGGCGGATCCAATTGATTCACGCACCAATGGTATGCACATACCATATGGATCGTTGTTACCGCCGAGTATTGAGCGCACCTTATCACGTTTGTCGCCAGATGTACGACCAACAGATGGCTCGTGGCAGATAGTGAATGGAACGCGTTTCAAGTTTTTCGTCTTTTCGGCGTATTATGACCGAAGGGATGGGAAAATGATACGTGTGCTGGGTGCGACAAAAACAAGAGCACCTGAAAAGGTGTGGTGTCGTTTTTGGTATCCTGTGGGACAAAATCGGACGAAATTCCGGTCGGCTTCAGTAATGGCGCGTGTTAAGGTAAATATTTTAGAATTCTCGTTTTGATAGAAATTCTGAAGTACAAACAGTTTAATTTTTTTAATACGCAGACAATCAGAGAGAACTGGAATTTAAAATACAGCGCTTGTTTCGTGTTATGCCCATTGAGGGCTCCAGGATTAGATGTTCCCTATGCAATCAGTATTGTCAGTAAATTGAGAGCTCCACCTGGAAATGTGCTACTCGTCAGAAACACTGATAGTGTAAGTATTTTTGATCAAATTTAAAAATGGTGTATTCGTCGCCTAGTGCTTGTAATAATTGTTTAATCGTGTTTAGTTAATTTTGTTGTGAATGAATGAATGAATGAATGAATATATGAATGTTATAGATAAAACAAACAGAAGAAATTCACAACCTAATAAGCATGTTAAACACACATTTAAAACAAGTACCACACCTCAGGTCATACCCCAATTTAACTTTTTGAATTAAGTGTAGTAGACGAACGCACATTTTTTAATGCATTATTCATTTTCAGGATCCCGACTTTGGCAACCGGAGTATTACACAAATACCGAACTCAATAGCAATTTGCGTCAAACCACTTCACTTCAATTACGATCAAGTAAGTCCATCACCGTTGTCGGTTGTATCAATACAATCTTGAATCTACAACAGCATAATACACTCCTCGAATTACCCCCATTTATATGCTATTGTCACCTTTCAGGCGTTATATTTGCTCGAGTATATTGAACTGAATGCTATTCTTGGTGTGTCACATTTCACATTTTACAATCACACGCTTGGACCGCGCGCATCCTGTGTCCTAAAGCACTATATGGATGGCGGCAGCACTCTTCTAAATGTGTCAACAACAACAACAACAACAACCGCCAATGGTGCACAGCTCAATTTCACCCCCGACCCACTCGTTGACAATCCATCATCACATAATCAAAAAATCACTGTATCTATGCTTCCATGGGACTTGCGGATGAGATCGCAGAAGGAGATTCGCACCGAGGGTTTGTTTGCCGCCCTCAATGATTGTGTGTACAGAAGTATGTACAGGTAAGTTGCGAATTAATAGATATTTTGTAATATTATATATGACATGAAATATGAGAATTCTTCCCTGTATTTAAAAATAGACACCAGTACGTTGCGCTAGTAGATTTGGACGAATTTATTATTCCACGCCACAACGACACACTCACCGATCTTCTGACGTAAGTTCGATACAACATTATATTTAAATAACCATCCAATTTATATGCGCGCCATTGGAAAAATCCTTTTACCATCAATCAACTACTTTAGTGTACTATTCATTTTGCTTATCACGTAACTACTACTCGTACAGTATAGTGAATGTTGTTAATATGAATTTCAAATAGAAATTACATCAACATAAATTCCATTTAATGTTGTTTTCATGCAGATGGCTTTCGCTACGAATAAATAGCAGAAATACAGGGGCCTATTCCTTTCAAAATGCCTTCTTCTACTTGCAATTTGCTGATGACGCACTAATGTATCAGGAAGCGAGTAGTCAAAATGCAGCATTGCGTGGTGCTCTTGTGACTCAAAAGAAAACAAGGAGGTTTGTTTTGTTATATTTATATAATGATGAATAATTAAATTTATTTTAAATTTTAGGCGTTCGAAATTGCATCCCCAAAAGCAGCGTTCTAAATACATTTGTAAACCAGAGGCCGTTGTCGAGGCTGGCAATCATTTTGTGTGGGAATTTTTGCCGGGAAAGGGTTCCCTCAATGTTCCCGCTGATGCAGCCATTTTGCATCACTATAGGGTTTGTATATTTTTTGAAGTTGTTAATTTGAACGAGGAATTATATTTTCTGTCCTTTTTGTTGTTACTATCCAAAATGAATTATTTGATGATAAATTAAAAAAAAAATTAATTGCATTAAAGGTATGCGAATTCGGTGGAGACGATTGCATTAAGACACCTTCATTGACTGACCGCACTGCACACAAACATACCAAAAATTTAATGGAGCGTGTCGAAGCAGTCTACAATCAACTAAAACATACTTGCAATTTGGAAGAGTTGCCACCAGTGCCAACCGCGCCAGTCCCAACTCGCGCTGGTTCCGTACTCAACAAAATGTCAAAGCCAGTCAAACCGGCGAATGTAAAGATGAATGAAATTTTGCAAACATATGAGTCCAAAATGAAGCACCCCATTTAGATAAAATGTTTCAATTTTAAAAGTGCAATGAACAAAATAACGGACCTAATATTTGAGCATTTTTGGGTGAACTAAATATTTCATTTTATGGATAATTGAAATACAAACAAACCGTGTACAATGTTATCAATTAATTAAATGGCGCCTATTTAGTTCATGAAAAAAAAATAGCGTGCATCAAGTCAAACAAATTATAGCGCGGTTAATGATTAGTTGTAGTTAGTCGCAAAACTATATACATAATGTGTTTGAATTGCATAGCCAAACTGCAGAACATGTAGTGGGCATACAGTGTATAATTTTCTTTGAAATTGTGTGCAATAAAACAATAGGAACATGAGCATATCAGTTTCAATTTAATAGGCCATCAGTAATTTATCAATTATATCTTAAAATACAGCCACAACGTTGCCATATATTTACATAAAATATGGTAAACAAAAATTTAGCGGTCTACTTAAACGGTACAATACTCGTATTCTTTATACACATACTTAAATTTAATAGAGTTATTGTTTCGAAAAAATAAATGCAATCATAATTTTGTGGCATGCGCCAGCTGCTGCATATAGCATACATATATCGCATCCCGTGTTTGGATAGATGTGCATTTTAGTATTTATTTTCTATGAATAGTATTTACTTAATAAAATAACACATTATAAAAGGCAGCATACGTACGAATATGTAAGAGTTGTATTTTTTTAAATTATATCAAATTATTGCTTAAGAAGTTAACAAATCAATAAATGCACAATGAAGATTGTGAGAGTGGCTTTTGTTAAACAAAAATACGGTGTATTTAAACCGAAAATTACTTGTAAAATAATTGATTCAATAAAACAAAAAATATAGACATAATTAACGAAATGCGTGTTTCTATGATGTTTCTTGTACGTAGCTGTATTCTGTAGCTACACAATATTTACTTTCGATTTACGAGGAACTTTCTTATTTTAGGTTTGACCTCACCCTCTCTGCAAACAAGCGATATTAAATAATAGTAAAGAATCGCAATTAAAGCGACGATGCTTTGTTGTTTCAATCGATTGGTGGAAACGAAAAGATAACTTTTCGATGCGATTATTTGATCAGCTTTAAACAAGAGTACCAAGCTGTAATGGATGGGTTAATGTATTCATTCGTATTTCTATGTACTTTTATAACTTCTATGTAAGAGGAGTATTTGACTTAACAATCCATTATATTTTATAGATAAGAAAGTCGTCAAGATTAAGAAAACTTAAAAAAATGTGTTTTTATTTTGATATTGTAATTTCTAATTGTAATTGACAATAGATTTCTAATTAATATTTTCACGATTGGTTTTCACATTTAACTTTGGAATCGTTTTAGTAAAATACTGCCACCTGTGATTATAACGGAGCACCATTGTCCCATCTATTCCATCTACCCTAATGTACGTACTGCTGCCTGTCAAGTGTAATGATTCATTTTTCATTTTTAGTAGTATCAATAACCACCCTACATATCCTCTGGAAGGTTTACTTTAGTTAAACTTTATCGGAAAATGTATCATCATCAATTTAACCACACTTTGTCATATTGCGAAAATATTGATCGGAATCTATTGACAATGAATTTCGACTTCAGTAAAATTACTTGATACTAAATATTGAATACTTATCAATAAATAAGTCTTGACAATACCCCAGGCATTCAGAATTCTTATTTTCTGCATGAGCAATAATTTGTTATTAGAATTAAAGATGTCACAAAACCTCGTTGTATTAATTTCATTGTGATTAAGCTTTGATAGTCATTTTAAACTTTTACATTTGAGTACCATTGTTTATTTTCTGGAGCTATTAAAATAAAATTTTGATTAGTTTCCCTTCCGTTGCCCATGAAAAAGCATGAGAAAACGAAAAAAATTATTCCCTTAAAAAACAAAAAAATCAAAATATCGAATGCTAAAAACAAAATAAAACCACCCTTGATCTTTTACCGAATAAATTGTTATGCAGCATCGACTAAGCAATGGCGCTTCGCCAAATTAAATATGTCTCATTGAAAACAGAATAATAAAAAAAGTGGGCCGCCCAAAAAAAAGAGTGGGCTAGGCACCACTTCTTTCGCTACACATTTCCAAAGTTTTAATACTTGCACAGCAAAAAGAGGCAAACAACTAAATCTGCAATTCAATGAGATTCTCAAACGCAAACGTCCGAACGCCTTTATCAACTTGACGCATCCTCGACTGATTAAAAATGCACATTGCACATTCCCGATTATGCTGCCAAACCCGCAACCACATGCGGTCGCCAGCTATGTGCAACATTCCTTTCACACAATGTGCGCAAGAAAAACGCGAGCAAGGCCGCTGCTTGTGGCAATCGATGTTGGTAACGAAAAGGAGGGTGAGATTGGTGGCTTGGTGACAGCCAAACTTATAAATCTCATGGTAACCATAAGATTACTTTTGCATTCAAGTTGTGGATAAGGAAAATATTTAAATGAAGACAGCGACGCTGGGTGACGTACGGTTGCGGAAAAACGTTGCTGGAAAATGTATTTGCTGTTATTCTGCTTCTGCTGCTGCTGCTACTGCTGCTTACGGGTGGGGTGGCACATTATTTAAGCACGAATTTAACTTAATAAATTTAAGAAACACCTGTTGCGTTTGCAAGCTGGTTAAGACTTTATTTCATTCGGGACTGTGGACGTTACTGATAAGGGAATGTGCGTATTTATACAAATATTAAGTGAAAAATTATGAGAATTCAGTTTGGGTGTAATGATAGGAGATGGAATACCAAAGAATGAACCCAAATCAAGATTGCCTTTCGGCGGGGCAAGTCCATTACTTCATTTTACATTTTCTTGCAGTGTTTTTAAACTCTTTGAGTATTTTTGTCCCTTTAAATTGCTTCAACCTTTTGGGGGACAACAAAAACAAAATGTTGTTTTAGGCATGAATGTTTGTATATTCCGTGCTTTTCTTATCAGTTATCATTAATGGGGGTTATAATGTAACAGAAGGGTACATTTTTATTTTGTGTAGAACTTTAATATCTCTAATTTAAATATTATTAAAAACATTCAAATTATTTGATCTGTCATTATATGATAGTCCAGTCGTATGATGCTTCTGCCATCGAATTTTTTGTGTAAAAAATTTTTTCAGTCGATTTTCAGTCGTCACGATTAGGCTCCTTTAGCTTTCTTCAAATTTATAATCATTTTAGAGGAACTCCTAAAAGTACTTGGTTTCTTACTGTCAACAATGTGTTTTACGCAATAGAACAAAAATCTAAGAAACTACAGTAGTTGAAAAATTTCTCCCATTAGTTAATAAGTAAATCAGAATCCTAATTAAGCCTAAATATTATTCGATATTGCTGTCATTGTGACATCAACATAGATTGGGCTAAAGGCATAGCAATAAAAGTAGAACACAACACTTTGTAGCATTTAACCCATATCCAAAACAGGAGAAGCAATAGATTTCCATAACACCATCTCCTTGATGTGCCCATCAAAATGTGTTCAAGCAAACATGTTTACAACTCGTATACATCATGAAATGAAGTGCATTGAATCGCATTTTCGCTTCGAGCTGCTTAATTTCCTATTCACCATTCATCATTAGAAACATCAAATTTAGGAACGTCACATGCATAATATAGTGAAACTACCCCCTAATCATTGAATGCGCGGTTCAAGGGAAGTAAAGGGAATGTGATCAATGCAATTTCGATTCATCTAAATGTATTTTAATGAAACATGGAAACCAAATCGTTACAAATTGAGCTTTAATTAACAACTCTTTGATGTGCACTCTCGAATCGAAACGCTACACATGTACGAATACATGTTTTAGATAAACTTGACAGCTTGCGCTTCAACTCAGATTAATTAAAATGTCGCTTACGGATAAACCGAGGAAATGCAAAATGTTTGGCAACAACAATGTAAATCAAACACAAACAAAATTGTAATAAAAAAGTTTGACTGTGCGCGGTACGGCGGATAGCAAAGTCAAAAAGCATTTTAAGCGCTTTTCACAGCTTACACCTTCTGTTTAGCATAATATTTACCAGTTTTGTTTTACAACCCTTTTTTTTCGTTAAAGTACATTCCCTTTTGTATAATAAGCTGTAACCAACTGTAACTAACATTTTGTGGCTGCATTGACACTTAATCTAACAGATTTTTGTTAATTCCTTTTATCTAGGGAAAAGCCTTTAAAACGGCATTGCGTTTGTAATTTCCACTAAAAGACTTAAGCGTTGCAGCAATTTGCATTCACTTTGCAATCGTTTAAATCTCTTTATAATCTGATTTATTAATGCCGACATGTTTTCTATTGAAAAAAAACGAAATTGTTGCAACGGACTTCAAAATTGGACAAAAATGCAAAATAAAACAGAAGATGAGAAATGGTTCAGGACTTATATACCAGGAGGTGCAATGAAGTGCCACTTGCGCATGCAATGCAATTATATCTGAGTTGACATTTTCGTGTTAAATGAATGTCGATTTAGTGATTGTATTAAAAACGAATTTCAGTGCTACGAATTCAATTTTGTTTGTAATGAGTTTGAATTGAATTTAAGTGACGCGTTCATGTTTACCCTGTGTAATTATTTGAATAAATGTCTAAACATAAAAAAATGTGACGTTTACAATTACGAAGTATGTGAAGCTTATTGCTGATTTTGGAATTTTTATTAATTAATTTAATTTAAATAGTTTCAAAAGACCAAACAAATTATAAAACCTTCAAAACAAAATTCCAAAAAAGCATTTTGAAAAATTGGCCTCTTAAATCAAGCAGACATACTTTTTTGTGAGGGACCCTTTGTTTCAACTCTTTATAATATATCCTTGATACTCCGGTACTTATAACTTCAACGAATACGACTGCTTTGGCATATAATCATTGGCGCGTTTCTCATCTCGCACACATTTAATGATAATTGGGGTCGGCGGATGTAACGTTATCCGAAACATGGTGAATTTGCTTACCACTTAATTTTTTTGCTCTTATTTTTCTGGCGTTGTATCTATTTCGTCCCGGATTAATCCCTTTCCAACCTGTCCACGGTGTTTTCTTTCGATGGTGTGTATTAGGGTGACTATATACCTAGCGCCTTTGTGAAGGCTGTAGTATTAATTTGGAAATCCTGTTGCTTGGAATTAAATCTGATTAAATTGTGTTCTGTTGTTTTTTATGGGTATATGTCGGAAGATAATATTTGTTTACATGGTGCAACGAGACTGAAAAGAAAATTGAAATATTGCTGAATGTGCCAAACCTGTAGTAAGTATCTGTTAGAAGCTTTTTTTTCGTATTGAATATCATAAAACTGAATGGCCCTTAAAGAAATTCTTCAAGGATTGCTACATTAATTAAATGCTTTAATAATAACTTTACTCAGTATAAAAAAAAAGATTATAAAAAACATTTCTGTTCCTTTTTTAAGTGGCCCTTTTTCTTTTGAACACTAAGCCTTTTATAATTATAAAAAAAATAAAAATATACAAATCTAGTTTATAATTTATAATCTATTTTAATTTGTAAATAACTAAAATGGGCAACACTGTTTTCCTGAATTTTCATAAAGTTTTCAGAAGTTCTTTTAAAACTAATCTGATCACCTCTTTTTTAGTAGAAATAAAGCGTTTACATGAAATTAGAATTGCTACGAATATCGAACTTTAATGTTAGGTAATATTATTTAATATCATTGATTGGATAAAAAAATTATTGCAATTAATTATGAATAATTAAAAAATCATAATTAAATATTTTCTGGATTTTTAATCCGCATTTAGCAGACTTTTAATACGGGATTTTCTTAACAGGGACTTTCTTAATTGATGACTTAAAACAAACCTTATATTCTTTCTGGATTATGTGAGATAAGAAGTTTTAAGTAACACTATTTAATCTTCTTATCAAATTATTCTTCAAAACTGAACATAGTTAGAACTTAGAAACAGTTTCTGAATCTGAATAGCTTCATTTGTATAAACGATATAGTTACGTTATTGTTATAAACATAACTAAAATCTTTGAAGTACATTCTTATGATATAGGCTGTCTGCATCCAGAGTGTATGGATTTCCCAATACATAATTGTTAGTATCAATGGATAAACTAAATACATTATGTAAATTATTGTATTGGTTCAATATGCTCAATAGACAAACTTAGTTGAATGTAGATTATTTTACAATACTATGTAAACATTAAACAGCTACTAAATTGATTTTATAAAAAAATGTATGGGCTTTCTCGTTTCACTTAAATTATTTCTTTGAAAGAAATTAGGCAGGAATAAAAATATTATCTTAAATTGTCCATTAAACAAGTAATATCTTGTCTGCGGTTTCACAAATTAATAATTGTTATAAGCTGGCTGCATACACAGCTTTATATTTTACCTTGAATTTGATATAAGCCAATATTATAGCTTTCACGTTTCGACGCATAATAATTCATGACCGAATTTCAATTTATATTAAACAGCTATCAAATAATTTCATATAAAGCCGATTCATTTGAGTCTATCCGTGATGTGGTGCTATTCAATTTAAAAGGTTTTCCTTCAATTAGGCTCGTTTGAGAATAATCAATATTATCAATGGGAGCTGCTTCAATGATTGCATCTGATCACAATATCTTTGTCTGAGAATGGGTTTTATGTTTTTGTTGATCATATTTTTCTAGGAACAAGTAACAAAATGATTTTATGAGAGAAACGATTTAATTTGTTTTCCAGTGAGATATTTATGTAATATTTTCCCTTTAAATCAGATCACCCATCATTTATAAAAAACTGCCAAACGACGTCATTTCACAAGCAAATAGAAAATTTTACAGAACATTTGTATTTTGTAGTGATTAGAATATTAAACAAAAATACTCGACCTTAATCTTTTAAATAACCATAAAAATAAATCTTGCGTTACACCCACTCGCATAAGTGCGAAGCCATAATACATTAAACATTTTCCAATTTAATTTTGTCCGCTTCCTCCCACAACTGCTACGTGATCATTTTTTCGCATTGAAGTATGCTAAGAAAAAAAAAAAATCCAATGAAACCGATCAAACTTGTTGTTACCTCTTACTACAATAAAAATAAAAATGACTTATACTCGCAGCTGATGGTGACATTGTGGCCAGGCATGCGTTCATCCCCTATCAACCAGATATTTCCATTTGTTTGTGAAAGCACCGCATAAAAATATAATACGATTGCTGATATTTCGCCCAATATAACAACTCCTAACCTTTGCCGATTCAGACAACTCGTGCGTTAAAATACTTGCGGCCGCCAATGATTTATTGTGGTTTTGTCGTTATGTGGCGTGTGGGACGCGTCCGCAGAGACCATGGCACATGTTTACATTATGCATCGCTTTAGCTACATATATGAATTCCATACATGTTTTAAAACAAGTTATGCTGGTGACTATGGCGCAGTGAAGGGTGGCGACATTGCTTGAGGGTGCGTTTGCAACATATAAAATCGCTTTTGATTTGAAACATGTGTGTGTGTGCAGTGTGGCTGGGTTGGAAAAGCTTCCGAAATATATGAACTTTAGATGTGAAGGTAAAGCGAGTTGCAAAGAGTCAACAATCTTTTTTTATTTTATGAATCCCTGTGAACATTGGGGCGCATTATTTTTTAAAGGTGTTGAAACGGTGTCGCTTATAAAATTAGAGTTTGAAAAACAATAATTATTGCATTTTTAACGCATGCATAAAAATTAAATTAAAATCGTTACATTTTATTAAACGACGCAGCAAAATATGTGCGTTCAATTTTAAGTGTTCGCTGCACAAATATGCATATCCTGAAAGTTTGAAGTTTTTAATTTTGCTTCATGAAAACGAAAATATATCAATGTTAGAGAAGGCGATTTAAATGTTCTTTCCTCTTGCATCGTTTCATTTTGAATGCAAAAAGAAATTGTTATGTGTAATTAGGGCACGGAACCATTGCTGCTCTTTGCAAACAGCTCCAGAAACTATATATGTATTATAATATTATATGCGGCACCACTCTCTTTCACCCAATGGCGGGTAGTCGCCATCGGGAGAGAAACCTAAACCGTTTATTTCTTTCATTTCCGTACCACACTCACTATAAAGGAGTAGAACAAAAAAATTGCAACTCAGAATATTCACACAAATTGTATGGACAAAAAAGAAAAACCGAAGTGAAAACTTTATTTTTTGTTTTCTGTTCTTTGACTTAATTGCTTCAAGCAATTTTTACTATATACCCTCATTTTTATCATAATAAAAATTATTTATACAAAGAAGTTATATCCTTGCCATGGCCCACCATCTTTTTTCACATCAGATGGCATCCTTTTCAGTATACATACCACTAAAATATGTATGAAAGGATGAAACTATCAAATTTGCATAAAATTAAAACTCAACCCATACAGCTAGGTGAGTACTCGTGTGTGCATAAACAAAATATTCAACCAAATGCTAATATTTAAGTTTGACCGTGAACCCTTGTTTAATTACAAAAATAATGTTTTCGTTTTAGCATGACCCATCAAAATATTGAGATTTTTTGTATACGTAATCCCACATACACGATTTATATTCACCCATTATTACATTTAAATTTGATTTTATATTAAGGACAAATATGCCATCAAACGAACATATCCTGAATTGCACTGACACATAACGAATTTCCACTTCCCTGCTGTCAATATATTAGCGTTAAATAAACGCAACAGATTATTAATTCTTATTGATTTTACTGCGGGGAAATCGTTAATTGCTCTTTGAAGTCACATATGCTTCCCTCACATACCTGTATACGGAAGTTGTATTAATACTCGTACAGTTACATTGCAGATTGAAATATCCGACATTCAATTTATTGGCTGATTCATGATTGTACTAAATATATGAAGTTTTCACTGCCACTTGCACACAATATATAAAAACGTTGTTTTAATTACACGTAAAAGCGTAATCGATAAAAAGGGGATTAATTGTTAAAAAACAATTGTTATAAAAATCCTCTTCTTAAAATATTATTTGTGCTCCAAAAAAGAAATGATTATGACAATATTATGTTACATCCCCAATATGTTTTACTTACACAAGGACTTACAGTCAAACATCAAGATTTCAATATTAAGGAGCTTTCAAATTTACCTGCAGCAAATACAGGCATAACACAAAATTTATTGGCGTTTTCTAAAGGTAGCCTGTAACTTGTATACACAATATACTTTGAGTATGAAAACATTTTGACTCTTTGGTTTACATCCCCAAGGAGTTAGTCTTTTCGTCAAGACGTTATTTAACAACAAGGACGAGAAAAGAATGCTTTGAGTATAAAAAGCAACAATAAATCACATTCACCTCGCTCTTGGTACACAAGCGAATATATAGATGTAATATACATGCTCTCTATTTTGGTATATGAGTTTGAACGAGGATTTGGACATCTTTGAATGTGGTGAAAAGTTTCGCTCAAAAGTTCTGTATAAACAACAATATTTCATTATATTGGAGTGTATCAGCGCACGCTCTCCCAATTTCACCACTCACGTGCATTGTGTATGTACACGAATAAAGCTTGAATGTGTGTGTATGTTTTTGAGTATATGTTCACCCTTAACCCCCCAAATGAATAGTTCACAGCAAAGCGGCAGTCTAGTATTGACTTCGGTCGGTGGTGTAAGCTTAAATTCGTGTTCTTAAAATAAAAAATAAAAAAATTAATTAAAGTCGAATTAATAAAACAAATATAAACAAATTATCAAATTATTGAAATATAAAAAGCATTAAAATTTAAAAAGTGATTTTACCGTGGATTTCGCAATTTGCTTCAAAATAATCAAAATTGAAATAAAATAATTCAACTCCACATTGTGATTGATTTACTCTTCAAAAATAATTACAGCATAATACAGGTTCAACCACATTATTAATGATTGTTCTGAAAAACCAAAAGTGTTTGTTCGCACTCGCGTACCACACCAATTAATTACATTTACTTACGAGAAATCTAATTGAAGTAAAGCTGCATGCGGCAATAAAAGCACGTTAGGTGAATAATATAATTCCGTTTCCCACGTATAATATTATAATACATCCACCCCTAATAGCGAAAGAGACGTACGCGTGTGTTTGCATGCGAATTTCAAACCGTGCCACCACAGTGAACGTGTGCTGATGTGTGTTTTGTTCATCTTGCAAAAATTAAAGTGAATTTATCTTGTTTGAAATAATATTTGACATGTGTTAATGAGAGCTCGCTGTGTGTACCGGGGGATGTGTTTGTGTGTTTTTTAAACAGTGAAGTGTTTCAGTGCGATATTGCAAAAGTAGCGAAAGTGATAAATTTAAGCTCATTTCAACCATTTTCATATAATACGCGAATAGCAAGAGTTAAGAGTTTTTCTTCCATCGCTGTTTTTCAACACGGCGCATTTTATGCTGCACCATATACATAATATGGTATGTAAAGTATAATATTAAAAGTAGTGAGGGATTGGCATTAAAAGCACATACACTCATATGAGTGAGATAAATTCCGTGCGAATAATTAAAATTTGTTGATTCATGTGAAGAAAATATATTATTATAGCAACGTGCTTGTTTGCTGGAAATTTGTGTGAGTGCCATAAATCTGTCAAGAAAGGGATTCTTGTGCGCTCCGCTTTAAAATTAAAGATATAGGTACACCTACCCTAACTTTGTGCGGTTGCTTTAACGCGTTTGTGTGTATAGTCGACGTCTTTGATCTATTTCAACGACTTGGTTTTATGTGTGCCGTGTTTTTAGGTGCGGTGTGTGTGTGTTGCATGTGTGCTCTTATAAATGGATGAAGTAGCTCTATGCGGTTGATGGTGAAAACATCTCTATATATGTGGAATAATATGTTGGAAAATAAAACAGCTGCTGTTAACTGTTTCAAATAAACCAACGTCCTTGTTAGAGCGGTAAGCTTTTATGTTACATATTATAAAGTTTATTTACAAAGCATTTAAAAAAAAACTCAGAGATACTTACCTTATATAAATCTCATTTATTAGTACGGATTAAATAGATCATAAAAAGTTATTAGGACTGTATTCATAACAATTATTTGAAACAAAGAAAATGTGAGTCCTAAGTAGCTAAAGTTTAGGGATGTTTGAAATATATCTTATATCGATATATCGATTAATACTTTTTAAATATCGATATTTAATAGCGGTGTTTTATTCTTTTATATTATATCATTGGATCGACCGTTTACCGTATATTTAAAATTTGAACACAACTCAATTTTTTGGTTTGTTTTGATTTTATGAAAATTCTCACATATTTTCTTTTATTTATTTAAATGAAATAGGCTTGTCGGCTATAATTAAACTCAAACATTGTTATAACATATGAATACTACGATAAAAGCAGTAATAGTCATTCGATTGCTATATTATAATAACATAAATGTTACATTTTTATAAGTTATATAAATCACATAAAACCTTAGTGTATTTAATATATTTTTAATATTTTTTTTTTGATTAATTATGACATTTCAAAAAGGAAATACAAATAACAAAATTTATTATGTACTGTAAGTGACAAACATTGGAATTAGTTTACAACAAATACTTAAATCAAAAGTCGATGTATCTGAATTTCGACATTTTTTATAAAATTTTCAACACATATTTTTCCAATATCGATTATTTCTTAAAATTTAACATCCCTAGTACCGTATATTAAAAACTAAATTTGATTTTATGAAATACACCCGTCTTATTGGCTTAATTAATAAGTGAAAGATTCATTAAACGATCAAGAATTGAGAATAATGTGGCTTACCGTTAAACCACTTAATATGCAAATTCTACTTAGGTTAAATATGACGGAAATTTATGACTATAGGGATGAATTTTCAACATAGTGATTATGAGCTCGTTTAAACGGCAATTATTAATTTAAATAAATTGTGAAATGCGCTTATAAATTAAACTCTTACAGTTTGCTGCTATTGATCATACATTTCATGCACATTAATTTTCCCATTCAAAATTGGGTCAAAACAAATTACTCCCATAAATCTTAACAAATACAGTTAACAATAATCTACAGCAATGATTAAATTAAAAATGTTAAAACTCCATAGCATAAAAATTTACAAATTAATCCAATGCCCATCAGATATTCGAAACAATTGAATTGCACACGATTTTCCAATTGCAAACCATCCTTGTGCTCACATTGCAAGCATAAATTGGAGGGTACCATACCCTATGTATTTACCCGGTTAATGCTTCCATAAATATTTGATGTAAACATGATTACGGTTGAACATTTACGTATACATGAATTCAGTACACCTACATATTATAAAGACACATACAAACCTATTTATGAAACTATACATTGTAACGTATGTATGGCATTCCTGTTGCAGTTGAGTGGCGCTATTCCTCGAGGTGATGCTATGTACATTGCACATATGACCGGATATTTGTTAGTCCACCCTCATTTCATCCCCTATTGCACATGACTGGACAGGAGAAACCTTTGTACATTATCCATAATATATTTTTTATAGAATTTATGTAAAGGTCCACCTACAGTATCTTGATTCACGCATTTATGTGTTTTTGTACATTATGTGTAAGTAAGAGATATTTAAATTATAACATCCCTTGGATAATTTGAAATTGTCGTCACTTTCCTCATATCATAACTGTAAAATATTTATTCTCAAACATAATATAAATGTGTCATCACATTTCAAGTAAATACAGTGAAATAATATTCGTATCTTGTCCAAAAGTATTGTAGCAAACAACATTCTTATTCATTTTCTTTAATAATACATTTTTCATACTTATGTAGGACGCAATACCATAAAAATAATCAGAATATTATTGTCTGGCATTATATTATTGTCAATTTACATGCACGTGAACACTATTGAACGCAACAAAAGTCTAGAATAACAATACAAAACCGAATAGAGGTTGAAAATATGCAATGTGCTGCTGCGATGGAGAAATGCAGGGAATTGGTGGCAATGTATAAGGAGAATGTCATTACAACGGAAAATTGTGGAAAATGTAAATGAATGCCGTACATGCGGGTAAAAGTATTCTATATACTTTATGCCATACCGTATTTCTACTGATTATGCTGTGCGCTTTCCGGGAAAACATGCTGGGCGGTTATGGGATCAACGATATACAAAAGCGACAACGAATGCATTGTGCAAACACCAAATGCATATAAAAAGATAGAAACAGACAACATACACACATCAGCAGTCACACACACATGCGGACTGTATCTGTTTATATCAATTGTTGTTATTGCAACGGCATTTTTCCTGGAACTGAGAGTTTTTTGTTTTCACCTTTTTTGTACCCCTTTACTGAACATCGACCCAACTACCCCCGAACCCTCCTGCATATATGCGAATACAGCACTTTTCATTGTTTTTACTCGGTTGGTATATTTTGTGTGGCTGCTGCGGCTGAATGCAGAAAGAAATGGATGAGAAATGACGGGACTGTTAGCAATTAAAGTCAAATTCTGCTGATCAATGGGGTTTGTTTTGGATTTAACAATTCAAAGGAAAAAGTTGTATGTACCAATAAACAATTGTTAACAGCAGGGTGATTTTTATTTTTGTTGCAATTGCTTTTGGTCGATGTTGTTGTTTGTTGATGTGCACCAATATTGACATAATGTTGGGAAAGTGCACATTTCGTAATGGACATTGCAATTGTGTGTTTTATAACATTGGCGTAAAATGAATTCATGCAGCTGAATATAAATGGACACGAAGAATCTTTTAGTTTGGTTGTTTACTGAGAATTTAAAACGATTGAGATTAATTGTTGGTTTTAATGTTTTAAGGAAAATTAATTCAATATGTTCGAATTTAAAAGAAATAATTTTATTTTGGTAATATTGTATAATTAATTGTACACAAATCCGTGATCTGAGATAATTAATGGCAATATTGAAAATGCAGTACCTAAACGTATAGACTTGTTAATTTACAATTTTTTTAAAAGTAATTCACAAAAAAAAAATGGATAAAAAACTGCACCAAAAATGTTTCTTTTATTTCTTTAAGTTTTATTGGCGTTTTAATTAAAACTTGTAGTCAATTACAGTTTATTTTTAAAGACAATGATCAAAGGACATTACAATCAATGATCCGTAAAGATCACGCCACAGAAAATAATGCAAACCTTAGAAAGAAGCATTTTTTTTTTCAAAGCCCCACCATTTTTTCTTTGTCTATTTGTTTTATTTTTCCTCCTCAAATCAGACATTTGTATTTGCTTTTTCCATGCTGTTTCAAATGAGCGGGTGTTAAAAGCGAATCAAGAGATGGAACGACAATAATAACACAATATAGCAAACCTTAAAAGCAGATGAAGACGCACGCAATGTATACATTTCTGTACACGTATATTTTGTGTTCTTTGTGCAATCTATATTATATACATATTGTTCTAAATGGGGAAGGCTCATAGTATCAAATCGAGGGTGAAAATAATGATAATAATAAAAGTGGAAAACTCCAAAATATAAAGCGAAATAAAATAATGAAAGGGAAAAGAAAGTTTAACAGCAAACACAGAGACAGGGATGTGGCGTGAACGCGTTAAACGGAAAATGGGTAAACATTTTGCGTTCTCAAACACGATATTATAAACACAAGTCACAACAAAACACGTGCATATTAAGGGATGGGTTAATAGATACTCGCGCTTTCACAGTATTATACATACTCGTCTATGCAGATACAATACCGGCTGGCCACACAGTGCATGACTTGCTGAAACAAGGCGCAGAAAAGCTCTTAACATAAGCGCCAACCATCAGCAGTTCGACTCGAATGTATTACAGTTTTAAGACAGCACCGAATTAATGTTTGTTTTATTAATTCTACGCCCCGTGTGCGCATTTCTTGTCATACACAACATTTTGTTGGTCGCTTGTCACTATACTGAAATGAGTGTTCCATTCGCGACGGGAACAACCGTGTCTTATTTGCGGCCATGTTAAATTAAACACTATTCCGCTGAACGTATCTAGTATAGTGCGGCATTACACACCTCAAAACAGTCACACCATTCAACACGCTTTGCTCATGAATTAGGTGACATAGAAAGGAGGAAAAATGTGAAAGCTTTAAGAAAAAAAAAATACACAATTCAACAAAATTGGTGGAACCGTAGACTGTAGAGAAAAGCCGTATTCAACATAATAAAATTAAAGTGTGTGTTTGCTATTTACTACAATATTTGCACACGAAAAGGATGTATGACGCTAAAAATGAAAATAAGGATCCATATGCGGAATACCAAAGCTTTGGCAAAACACACAAAATAACATTTCAAATATACGCCGCATCCACTTCAGTCGCATGAAATTCGGAGCCACAATACCGTGGTCAAAATGAATTGCACATCGAATCCAAATAAAAACCATACATAGTAGTCCATATTTTTGCGCCCCATTCTTTTTGCAGCTCGGTATACCCACCGTGCGCCCATAGACGGTATTCTGGAAAATTGGCAAAAAAGCGCGAGCGAAGCATAAATAAATTTATGTACACTTACCGTCACTGTATCATTGTTTCGGGCGTACATGTCTTATACATAAATATTTCTGCAGTGAGTCCACAATATTTTGTCTACCCTGTATGAGTATATACCACTGCAGATGGATACTGTGAGCATCAAGGCAGCCCTTCCGTATGTACATAGAAAAGCGTGTCTTTTTTGCAACGTTACCGCATGTGCAGGATATTTCACTGCCCACCACTTCGGTAACAATCAATTTGAAGCATTTACCATCGGCACCCTTTATACCGTCCATTTTTATATTCTGTATATAGTTATTTTTGTATATATGCATGTATTTCAACCCTTATTTGCATGCCCCCGAGTGTCGATACATAATAATAGTACAACAACAACAACAGCAACTGTAAAACGTCTGTATTTGCATGCATAACATGACATCACAATCTAACAAATAGACAACCATAGCAGCAATACAACAAAAAAGCTCGCAGCAACTTTATGCAAAATGGGGTACATACATTTGCTAATGCTGTGAGGACGTGTGTCAATGCACTAGCTATTGCAGGACATGTTTTTGCTATTGGACACACCTCGGGTTGGGCTATTGCAATCCCAGCTATAGTCCACAACATCATTGTATATAACATCTATCTGGTGTTCAGCATAACCATATTACATTACATCAACGCGCGAAGCGGGTGAGACTCCTTCGTGTGGTTGCAGCCCGCGTCCGCGTGCATGCAATCCGGGTTCGTTGTTCATGCAACAGGGAGCTAAATGAATAATAAAATAAATAATTCAAAGTGTGCGTTTTTTTTCTATCACTATACATACCTTTTCACTGTTATAATATATCCTGGTGGCATGGTGTGTGTTGTGCATTGCAGCCCGCGTGTGCCATACTTTCGATTTATTAACTACTTTATATGTATACGTGTATTTATGTTCCAGCTGTACCGGATTTCTTTGGATATCCATTATTATTCCAGTAGAGTCGCACATCTAACTATAGTGGTGGTGTATGGTGCCCTGTGCTACCCTTTCACAGTTGAGATATATATTCTTTATATGTATACGACTTCATTGTGCTGTATAAATATGGTGCTGGATTTTCCCTTGGTTTCTACACAAACCACGATCCGAATGCACCAACCTATCCAACATGAGAGCACATTTTATGGGAATAAGTTGTACGAGTGCATATTCGTGCATTGGAATTTTGGAAGTGTGTTCAATTTCCAATGATTTTTTTTTCTATATACATGTAATAATGCTTGAGCTTATAGTTATAACTATTTCTTGAGTTTAAATTTTTTATATTTTGATAAATTGTTGTGATTGCAGGAATAAGTATAACTTTACTTAAAATTCATAATTAATTTCTCTTCTAAATTGAGTAAATGTTCATATAGTTAACATAAAGTACGTGCTGTAAATTCAAAATAATTTTTATAACTACTGCGAAAATACCATTTTTTCAAAAAAAAAAAAAATTGTGGAAAAAAGTGAACATTTCAAGTAAGATTGGTTGCACAAGATTCTTACATTCGCAAACTTGTTTGAAAAAAAGTTAATGATACATTTCGACACGGCGCTAAAGATTTTGATTATTTTCAAAACCATTATACATGAAGGTATTCTCAACAAACCTTCATTTAACATTTATTCCTACGGATCGTGATGTTGTAAAGGTTTGTTATTGGGATATGATATCATCTTCTATCACCAAAACCTTACGCAACATGAAAAAATTCTTTCGAACAATTATAGTAGTAGTTTCAAAATTATAAAATATTTTAAAACGATGGTTTTATTTACCATAGTTGTACAATTATTATGCTCTATATTATTACTATTTTTTTTTTTTTTTGGAAACATCTCTAACTTCAAATTGTATATCATTGACTAATTTGTCATATATCCCTGCCCAGAAGTTTTGCTAACTCCAAAGTCCTTATTATCACGCTGAAATGGAAAATCTAATACACACAGTCTCATTATACTTAAAATTTTAATTATGTATTAAATAAATCGCTGTAACAAGAATGCGAGTTCATCATACCTATTGTATAATGGGAGATTATAATAAAAGCTCCCGAAACAACAATGTCGGAATGTTGCTCATCGTAAAATAATCCCTGCATTGAATTTTTTTTCCCCATAAGCACTTCAACAACATGGTATTCAGGTCAGAAATTTCATTTTTCCTTAACATTACAAGTATTCAATCAATACAATATGGTCCTATTCAAGCAGATTGAAGCAGAATTATTTTGTACACATTAAATGTTCGACATTCTTAATCTAATATACCTATAAAATGTATAATGTACCAACGGCCTTCGTGCGCTTGAATACGTTAACGCATTTAATCAATATAGACCAAGACTATAAATATTTGATTTTGTAAAGTGGAATCCGTCGCGACTTCATTTACAAAAAAAAAAAAAAAAAGGAATAAAAATTAAACACTCAAACGGAGTTATTTGTGACACAGGCCACAGCTCAGACGGTGCGCTATCATTTTCATGTTACACTATGTATTTGACTTTGAGTGACCTTACCATTTCACCATCACATTAATTCAACATAACGGTGCAAACAAGGCCAACGGCAATGGAAAACTTTTTGGTGGCACAGCGACGAAAAGATGATAAACAAACTCATTATTAATTATATGCAATTAAAGTCGCGTCAGCAAGTTAATTTGTTAAGACTGTCAACGCGAGAGCTTCAACTTTGTGGTTATAATTATCCCACGTAGCATAGCTATTTAGTGCGCGACTTGACAGATTTTTAATCTTTCACAAAATGTGAGAAAATGGAATACAGATGTACAAGGTTTGAACTCCTTAAGGAATTGTGTGCCGTAAAACGTGGATCTATACCTGTGTACAATATAATCGTGATAATTGCCAAAACCATTTCATCTTTGTAATTATCCTAAATCAGATGTAATCTCAATGATACTGATTGCATATAAAGCAAATTGCTTTTGAACGGGTGTGCTGAGATTTTCAATTTTAGGTTCAAACTCAAATACCATCCAATATGTTCTTCCACCCCTAACACTGTACAGTGTACAAAGTGCATATCTATGTAAGCATTGTGCGAAGTATATATTGCCATTACATATTGTGAGCAATATTTTGTTGAATAGAAACACACACGCTATGTGCTCGAGACTCGAGAATTCGCAGACACTCGATATATGGTTATGCTATACTACCATGTTGCTTGATTTCATTATAATGGCGTTCATAAAATGTCGTATCAGTGTAAACATGCAAAAAGCACACAACTGAAATTGGTTTTTCACTTTACATGAGCTTTTACTGCATTTTGATCGACACCGTAAAATCATATTTCGCTTATATTATCGCCTTTAGTGATATTCCTGTTTTATTGAACCCCATTACCCACTTGTATAGGCTTCCCTTGTACATACATTTCTTCATATTAGAAACGTTTGAAGGCGTGTACGACACAAATTGTCGTCTACCTTATGCTATATGCCTTCCTTATTTAGATATTGTGTTGCACGTGAGTGATATTATAGAAAAAACATAAAAACTATGGGAAAGCTATAAATGCAAGGGAAAGTCACGAAATATATACGTAATGTGTAATGAGGATGTAAGATAAACTCCACGCCAAGGAAAATTTTAATGGTTTTGATGTTAACCAAAATAGTAATACAAACAAAATATGTTTTTAGTAAAATTATGACATGTAATAACAGTTGCGAAAATAGTTCAACATTTATTTCAAAGTTCTTTATTTCATTAAGATCCAGAAAACTGTTTTTCGAAAAAGAAGTTAGCACAAAAAATATAATGTAGTCATGGAAACTGTAGTTTTGAAAATTTCGAAAAAATTAAATAAGCAAAGCCATTAATTTCTTGGACAAAATTTTACAAAATTATTATTATAATTTCTTGAAAATTCTTAAAGCCAAATTTTTGGGTATCTTAAAACAAATAACTTTAATTTTTAAGTAACATTCAACATTATTTGACATTTAATTTAATTTGCATGAATTTGATGTTTTCCAAAATAATTGTGTTTCAAATAACCCCCACGAATTGCATATTTTTAAAAAGGGTGCGTCTTGTTGTTTACGTTACAAATTCCAATTGTTTTGTACGCCTCAATAAAAAGTCACCGTATTATTGTATTTCAAGTAAAATACTTTTACGTGATTGCATGTAACACATCGTTAGTAAATAATATGTTGACTGCCGCATGTACTGCGAGTTTAAATCAATATTATCGGTAATAATTTATGTGTTGTGCGTATACCAAATATCAGTACGACGCATAAAATAATGTTTGTCATTTTCATGCATAATAAACACGTATACAATACTCACATATAGTCAATACTGCTGTGGTCACCAATTAATTTGGCTAGATAAAATTTGGGGAAAACAATGCCTGAATTGAACAATGCCATTGGAGCTAATTAACACTAACCATAATACAAATACAATTATTAACGACTACCGATGTGGGTTGATTAGAGATGTCATTTCGGTATTGTTATGGAACTGGCGGTGCGTTAATTAAATGTGTAGATGGATTTACCTATCTGGGGAGAAATGCTTTTTTTATTTTTTTAAAGTTATTGTGACATTGAAATAATAACTGTTTGATTAAAATGGTGAAAAAAATTTAATGATGTAGAAGCATTCCACAACCACGCAATTCAAAAAAGTGGTCAAGCAAACTGTTTCTGGGAAACTGCTGGATGGATTGGCATGATATTTTGATGTCTTGTATAAAAAACAATTACTACATATGATTCTACTGACTTCAATTCTCCCTCTCTCAAGGTCAAGATTGAGGTTAAACAATGTTTTGTGGAAATTTAAAAAAAAAGTATGCTTAAAAACGATAATTTTTAAAATTATATTTTTACAGAAAATTCTAAGAAAGTTTCCTCAACAAAACTGTATTTATCGTGTAAATATGATCCTTCAGATTTTATGGCGATAAACTCACACATTGTAAAAAATCTTCCATAAAATGTTTTTTCACTTTGTGATCGTTCTTTACAATATAACAAATTTGTTTAAAGGTAACCTAAAAGCTCATGATCATACTATTTATATCTCAGCAAGCTTAAATGCAATAACAAACATATTAGTTTTTATATCATTTATCAGTCCGTTTTTCTAATTCCATAAAATCGACGTTCGCAATGTCTTTTTGTTTTAATATTTATAAATGCAATAGATAAATATTTTGCCGAATAATGAATTCCGGACCTATTTACTATTTTTGCAATATGAAATACAAACTAAATGTTTCTGAAAGCAATTATTGTAGATCATTTTTAAATAATAAAATATATTAATATTTAGTAACACAAAACATATGGGTGTAATTTTTTGTTTACAATTTAAATTGTTTAATAAGGCGATCATGAATCCGAAGTATATTGCGTAAAAAAAAAAAAATATTTACCCACTTTATACATTTTATTTGATTTACAACACAAGAATGTCTGTGACCAGAGTACGAAATCAAAATATATTCAATTTTCGGAATATTTAATCAACTTTCCCGAACCAACGTTTAAAACAAAACAATTAAATAAAACTTTAATTTTTAAATCTGCATTGTTAAACTCCTATCCAGTTTGATTTACAATTTGAGTGAACAAAGGTTTAATTCTACTCGTGTGAATTCAAGTTTAAATTTTAAACAATGCACTGATATGATATCGTTCAACGTATAATATGCAACATTTTTTTGTGAATGCATCACTACAGCTTCTGCACAAAAGCTGCGCATAAATAAATCGCATTAACATTCATGTTTGTGTATTTGATAACTGTATTGACTATAATGTGGCTTAATACATTATTCAAATAACGAAAACATAATTAAATGTAACGAAATGGCTTGTTCATTTGGAATGGTATGCCGTATGTGCATTGTGCAATGTGCATTTTGCACTATATCCAGTGTATTAAATGCTATGGCAATTACTCGTCAATTGCAACCACAAATACATTATTTAATAAATCGATTCCCTGCATGGGGCAATCGATATGGGGAGGGGAGGGGAGTTGTGGGTGGAGTCTCATGTAAGCAGTTAAATTGCGTGCATTAATATTTCCTTTTCAATTTCAATTTATGTGCCCAACTATTTTACGTTTTTTTTTATCCACGGGGTATCAACCGTTAAACTTTAATGGAGCTTGTGTACATTTAAATTGTTCATTGACATTTTATTGTTGTGCCATTATATTGATTAAAACTGTGGTAAATAGTTATTGCCAAGCTTTATAAACTTCACTTCGAAGCGTGATTTTCCACCACATGACGTGTCTGAATACTTAAATTTCATCCTTTTTATATTAAACCGAATTTTGTTATCTTCTAATCAAAGACATATAACCTTCTAATACATAAATTTCTAAACTACCGTGTATGTATGTATATATACTTGGTTATCAGTCACCCTAAAACTGAGAATGGAATCGCCACGAAATTTTACACACGTGTTAGCCAACATTCTAAAAGTAACATAGGCGTAATTTCAACGCGAAAATAAACCGCGAAAACCGCGAAAAAATTAACTTTTACCAAAACTGATTGCGGGAGTCGATTTCCAGTATTCAATTAGTAATGACACGTGTTTGTCAACATTCTATGTTAGAAGTAATAGAGGCGTGTGTTCAACACGAAAAATTACCACGAAAATCGCAAAAAAAAAACAGTCCGCCTTGAGTTCAGCACTTCGTTAGTTCTTTAGTTCGTCTACATTATGTCAGTTCGTCAATGGTCAGTTCAATTCATTAGTTCTTCAGTTTATCATTTCGTCAAACGTCAGTACGGAAATCGATTTGTCAGTTTTTCTATTCGTAGGAAACGCCTTGCGAAAAATTCCGCGAAAACTCCGTTATTTTTGGAGATACTATCAATCAGGCTAAAACTGTAAATACTAGAAGTAGAAGATTGAGTGAAATTTTTCACACGAATATTTCAACAATCAAGAAGTATTTTGGAAACGCGAAAATAAATATGAATCAATTTTCCAGTTTTTGATTATTAAAAAACACCTCACGAAGAAATCTGCCAAAAACTCTGCGATTTTCCACGGTAATGTAGTTCGTCTAATATATTATATAAAAATTGATACGATCCTGTAAAAAACATCTAGCTAAAAAATTCGAGCATAATTCTGTGGTTTTCCAGGATTACGGTTTAATAGTAAAGATTTTTTTTGCAATCACATCCAATGCGGAAATTTTATAAATGAGGGAATAAACGAAATAAAGTCGCCTAATTTTTGTTGTGTTTCCTTTTATGAAATTGAAAGACATTTCATAAGAGAATAAAACTCTGCAAAATCGAAACCATTATACGAACAAGCAGCATCATGAAAACAAATTTCTGCATAATAACTGTCATCGTTTTTAATTTTTACTTTGATAAAAACTTGAAAAATAGACATTCTTTTATCAAATATTTATGATATTTAAGAATATATTTGATTATTAAAAACGCTTTTAGAAAACAACATGTTGTATCCCTTCAGCGCACGTGTTCCTCCGCTAGTAAGTTATAACTCTTATAACAGCCATATTGCTGCATAGGGTTTATATGCCGTTGCACTACAGATTTCAGAATGCCTTTAAACTTTAAAGATATTGCTCTTTATATAACATGCAATAAGGATGTGGAAGCATAAAATGCTCATAAATGTTTAGTTACATCTTTCAACCAAATGCATAGAGTCTTTCCCGAATCCACCCCAAACGGGTGATGTGTAATAGAAAGTTATATGAATTTATTGTCGTTGGCTCATGTCGCGAAAAGAAAGGGTGCAGAAATTGTGCCAAGAATGTACACTGTACAATGTATTGTATATGATGGCATCTTGTGGCATGTGTTATATGTGAACAAAATATATCGTCACCGCGAAAGCAAATATTTTGTGCAGCTTCGTAGCAACGTTATGTTCGCAATTCGCATATACCAACAATAATAATAATGCTAATAAAAATTTATAGCTATGAAAAATAGCAAAATCATCATACTCCTACGTATATTTTCTACGTGTGTAAGTTTCAGGTTAAACTTCTCATTTACATTTAAATATAATATGTGCTAGAGCTGAGGGCAATATATATATAAATATCAATATGGTCTATTCTTATACAGGATATTCATTGGAGGCATCCTGTGAATATTAATACTTTAAAAGATACGAAAATGGATTTGTTAATTACTTTTGTAAAGTATGTTGGCGAACATAAATTAATGACCTTCAGTGGTCTTTAATCATTTTGGTTTTTAAGATATTCTTGGTCAATAAAAAATTTGGGATGCAGAAACACGCAAAAGGGTCTTAAACACGGCAAAAATGCTAACGTACTCGTGCGCCGTTCATTCTCTGTGAATTGTAAGGAATTGTTAAGAATATTCCCTGCTGCGAATTTTTTAAATAATAAAATTTGAAATTTTTGGTGCTTTTTTTGATTCAATTTTCATTTCATGCAGAATAATTTCAACAAGTCATAACTATATTTATTAATAAATAAAAATACCCTTTTATAGACATCTATATAATGCATATTATATAATAAGTTACAAATATTTGGGGTTTAATTAACAAATTAAATATGGCTGATAATTCCTCTACCAACAGTATTTATGTTTAATGTTTAACACGGGCACAAAATGATAGTGAAATTTGAATAATTGAAACTTTATTGGTTTATCTACTGTACACAATAATTAGTGCATTAATCATATTGTTTGGTGACACGTTATTCAATTGTAATTTATTATCAGTTATCAGTTAACATAATTTTTATTGTTTAATTATGATTAAATGACAATATGTGTGTTGTCATTTTATTGCAATAAACGTAATTTTATAATTATTTATCTACTGCTACTTGATGAACATTATAATTATGAAATAAATTGCAATTTATTTAGCGTGTGCGTTTTTAAATTGTTTTTGTTCGTTATGGAGATTTGTGTTGGTTTATGAAGAATTTATTTTAATTAATTTAATTTGTATTTATTAAAAACTGCAAAGTTTCGAAGTTGGTGAAATGAGTGAGTTAGTTTCATACAAAACAACGCAACGCATAATTTGTTCTTTTTTTTTTTTGTTGAAATATTGACTTAGGACTGAATAGTGAATATTATACGGACGAAGAAAACTATAATAAATTCATTTGTTTGTCAAACACAAATTGTACATAAACAAACTCTGCACACACATACTATATGGCTGGTATAAATGAAAGGTATATTCATTTAGAATTTGAAAGTTACTACGGTTATGGTATATTGTAAAGGCCAGATAAATTACAAAAAAACTCACAAAAACCATAACTTTTAGTCACTTTAGTGAAACGTGAATAGTAATGGAGTTTCCTTCGCTCAACGTGTACATTTGAATTTCAGCCCTTATAAAATATTAGGTACACAAAACGCCACAGAAATTAAAGACTATATATTCAGTGGCACAAACACAATTTTGCGCTACAAAAAGTTTAAAAAGTATACAAAAGAAGGAAGCATGAGAAAAATATGAAAAGAATTACGTACACAGTACACACCGACAAGTATGGAGAATAATAAATTTTCTTTGCATGTGAGTTTCAAATTTCAATTTCATTTTCATGTTTGTGTTGTTCTACATAACCGAAAATGATTTAAAGCGAAGCACACTATATGCAAGCTTGGATATTTCGCACATTATTATAATATGCTAAAGGCGGTGTGCAATATTGTACACTGCGGATAAAAGTGGGCAAAATAAACGTGAAGCCGCACACAGTTGGAAAACAGGGTGTGGGTGTGTGTGGAACATTATTTGGGCAACACTGTGGGTATGAACACAAAGTAAACATTCAACTCTTAAGTAATTGCCACTGTTCCAGTACGTGCACACAGGTACAATGAGCTCAGCAATCATCATAACATAGGTACTCGTATTTATACCCCTTAATGCCCTTTGTTGATCTTGTCCGAAATGTATTACACAATGTGTCCCAATATTTTATTTACGGTTCCACATTGCTTACTACACATATTCACTTTCATCCACAAAGCTTAAATTTTAATACATTGCTCATCTTTATTTGTACACTTCTTCAAACACTTGGTTAATGGTTTTGAAACTGTGGTTTCAGAAGTTTTTCTTTTCCATTTCATTTTTGTTTTTCATCGTTTAACAAGGACAATGAGTCTACATTTCCATTTCTGAGGTTTGCCATTTTCTTTTTGGAACGTTTTTGCCGAAAATGAAACAGCAACAACAAAAACGTGATCGTTGTTTGTACGGCTGTAAATGGCATCATCTTACGGACAATACCGCTTGTGAATCCAACATTATATGTGAATCATCGCATGGAGGGGGTTAAGGTAATGGCAGAAAGGAGTTACAAATGAATGGCAGACCAAGAAATTCTCCTCAAGACACACAATGCTGTGGGAACAAGCCACATGCTTCGAATACAATAGGAAGCTGCAAAAATTCATTGTGACGTACATTCATATAATATATATCTTCTATCATGCGTATACAATTGTGTGAGTTGTTCCACAATCCACGTAAGGAATTATATAAACTTTAAGTCTACTCATTTTACTTGTAGTATTGTATGTCAAAGCCCAACCTCATCTTAAATGTATAGTTGATCAATTTTTACAGTTGGTTTTGTAGATCGTGTTTAAAAATCAATTGTTGGATGTAGAAAAACAAATTCCATTAAAAAGTGTGTAGAAACTTTTTATTCCCATGGAGTATGTACGTTTTGCAGACCTTCAAGTTACCAAGGACATATTAAAGGGACCACAAAATAAAAAAAATAAACACATTCTCAATTATTATTGATTTGGGTGTGGGAAACAAACTTGCTCGGCAGAACCCTATTTGTCGCATATTCCGTTATACTACGGTAAAGAGCGGCCATGGTAATGTTCTTAGAACATCCCCCAACCATCTAAATTAAAAAGTTTGTCTTTCAATATGCGATTCTTTTCGTTGAGCACATTGTTTATTTATTATAAAGTTTCTAAGAATACATGTTTAAAGTTTAATTTATGTTGCGTGTATGTCGTAAGTAAATTTCGTTTTATTTCAAATTTAAATTTTAAACAAAATTGGAATTTAATACTCTTATAATAGTAAACCAAAAAACTCCTAGATAATATAGCAGAGTTATTTTAAAGCATTCATGATTTAACGTTAACGACATATTAATAATTAAATAATTATATATTATAAAAGCTTAATAAAAAGTATAATGCATAAAACAAAAGTATTTTCATCAAGACTTTAAATAAATTAATTGACATATAATAAAGTGAACACTCAAAATAAAGTGCAACTGCACAAAGTTCCCAAAACCAATATTGTAAAAAAGTCACAACATTGCAGTGAAAAACGTTTAAATAAATAATATTTAAAGGTTTAATCTGTCTACGAAATTGCTTTTGCCACATATCACGCAATTTTTTGTTAAATCTGACGTGACGTGCTAAAAATAAATCCGTCAGTATTTATGGTGTCAAAATGGGTTATATTATAGAGTCATCAAACAACGGATGCATTGCAAGAGTATGAGTATTCATCAAAAAAAAAACTAAAGCTCGCGTGAAATGTCACATTGCACAATTTAGATGCATACGTAGCTCCAGCAGACAAATTGTCACTATAGATTTTCTGCAGTCAATGCAAAATTTGGCAAAAGCATTGAAGTATAACAGACTCGCATAATATAGTAAGTTGCAAAACGGTTTTATCGTAATTTTGGTTAAATTCCTTTTGGTTTAGCATCACCATTCACCACACTTTTTTGGTTGAGCTGTGGTGTTTATCAGCGCCAAGCAAAAGGCTCTCACTTAAAGAGTCACTCAAGGATTTATTATGTACCTAAAAACATCCATAGCAACCACACTAAGCCGTATAAGTTATATTCGTTTAACCCATCACTAATATTGAAGAGTTTAGAATTTTCGTCAAGAATTAATGCGGTGAGAATATTATTGATGGGTTATATAACTTTTTCAAAGTTTTTGTGTATAGGAAATTCAGTGAAGCATGCAAGGGTTCCCAAAATTTCTGTATATGAACACATTGATTTTGGCGATTCTGGCACTAAAGTTTTTTGCTGTGTTCGACAAACTTTCTATTGTGATGTGTGTGTGTGTGCATCTGTGAAACTGCTAGTGTTACTCAAGTTCATTGAGTCGGAAAATTATGAGTGAACTGAATTTGCAACAATCACTGCAGACCAGTGTTATGAGTAAGCTGGTTATCAGTTCAAAAATATACAGCACGAATTCCATGAATGATTTAATTGAATATTTAAATTACCCAAATTTCTACCCACATATTTATGTATCTTTGGTTGACATGATCTCTAAAAGACTCAACACACAATGTACATAATGTCTTAAGGAAATGATGAAAGAAAACAATTCGTTTGATCTTGATGTGCTTGTCGTTCCGTCAGTTTATTCTATGTCGATGGTTTATTAAATGCAGCTTCTTGTGAAGTCACTTTACAGATAATCAGGTTGCGGAAAATGAATTTGAAAGAGATACGTTTTTCTCATTTATTTGCAATTTATATGGTTGAATTTATATTGCATTTTGTTATCGAGATATTTTGGCTTCCTCACCATAAGCATCCAATGCTAATGTTGGATTGAGTGGATGGGAAAAGGTTTGATTTTGCATTCAAGCAAAAGTCAATGTGTATATTTAAATACAACATAAGAGGATCAAAAGAATGGTATTTATTTACGTTTTAATGTTTTTGAAAGCAAGGATAAGGCATAAAATCAATACAAAACTTTTTTCGAAGCGATATGTACGTATTGTATTATGAAAACAACTTATAAGTACATGAATTAAAATTAATGAGTTGATTAAAGGTATGCCTAATTCGGTATACTTTCTACCTAAAGTTGAAACTCGACTTCAAGTATATTATTTATTTGAAAACAAGCTTTGAACTTAAATAAAGAATATAAAGCTCAGGTTAAAATTTAAACCGGCTTTTGTAATACAAGTTCATATGTGTAAGCAAAGTGAGTTTTTTGTGTAATATTACGAAATGCTTTTACGATCTTCAAAAAACGAAACAAGACTGTAAGTAGCTGGATGAGCTTTGATGGGAACACGTCAATAGCGTTCTGTCAATAAGCACATTGCACAAGCACATCGTGCTCGGTACGTTGATAAAAGGCACTTTATCCGGGCCCGTTGCTTTCCTCAAGTGATCTAGTGGATTTAAGTCAATATTGGGGGACCTTTATGTTTCCCCCTACATATGCTTGCATATTCAACTGTCTGCATGTGAGGTGTGTTAAGCTCATTTTCGTCCTTTCAAACAACATACGCAGTTACATAGAACCTTGTCTTGTATTGTCAAAAAGAAAAACTGTTTAAAGTTTTATAAAATTTTTGTGAAATGAGATTCATGAAAACAAACACTAAGAATTGTTTAAATAAATGGAGTTTACAGCAATGAAAACGTTGACAAGCTTGTTGTCAATTCAAGAATATTGTCATAGAATCGCGTCAATTACGAGTGCAAAGTTTTTTTTTTGTATGTTTAATAAAAACCAAAAATGGAACAGAAATAATTTTCTGTGTTATGGTGTGAAGCAAAATTTTTTTAAAATTAAGTTTTAATGCATGATCTGCATTGCTTTTAATGTTTAAATATTATTAAGTAACTATTACTTGAGTTTAAAAATGCATCTAATCATTTTAGTCAAAGCGACATGAATTTGAATTGTTTTTGTAGAATCACTAACCCCTTTCTTTCATGGACATACGAGTAAATTATAAGTACAAAACATTTCAAATAATATAATCTCATGCATTTACATCACAATGAACGTTAAACACACGCACAATCATTTTTTTTAAACAATAATCCTTAACTTTAACAGTGAATTTATTAATTCAACCAAATTACACACATTACGTCATACAGAATGCCCGCCTCCGGCCCGATTAATTCCTGCTAAAGCCATAGCTGGACACACGGCCATGGTCAATGTATAAAACACACATCGCCGCATAAATGCTAAATGGTTTGTTTTATGGTACGCCATGCGTTCGAATGCCTGGTGGTCAAAATGACGGCGAATGGGTTATTTTGGCAATGTTTCAAATGCCAGAGTGAACATAATGCGATCATTCCCACCCTTTTCTACCCACCCTTGTATATTTTCTATTGTTTCACACTGTATACGCAGAGCTTTGCATGCAAACTGCAAGCCAGCTGAATTAGTATATATACCGACACAGGATTTTGCGATACACATCGTAGTATAATATGCCACGCACAGTATAGAGAAATTAAGAGATTAAAGTGTGTGCTTATTCAGATTTCCGAATTGTTGGGAGCAATTTGATAGAGAATTTTGTGTAGGATATTCAAAAAAGAATGGATCGGCAGGAGAATTTGTGTTTAGACTAATTCCTCGTGGATTGAATGCGAACCAATGGGATACACCTAATACACGTTTTAGTACCAACGGATACAGATTTTCTTGTGGATTAATACAGAAATCCTCGTGAGATATGTACCATATTACGAATTTGAATTATTCAGCCTTATGGAAGGAAACAATTATTGAATGCCCATCATTCGCATATTAAATGACTTATGGATTTGTTTAAAACCCCTTGTAGAAAGTATTATTGTGTGCCGGAAAAAGCATTCAAATCTCTATTTCTATAAGAACATACAAAAGCTTACTAAAAGTATTCAGATTTTTTTTTAGACGAAATGCAATTTAAAATATTTTTATACACGAGACGTATATTATGAACGTTGCAATTACAAATTCCTTACCCCTCTAATTGACCAAACACAATCCCATAAAAGCTCTTTTCAATTCCACAATTCCAATATTGGTTTTTATTTTCGTTTTATTATCCCTTTCTGCACTATACAACATAATCTGCATGAAACTTATTCAACAAAATCACAATGAATTAATATATGGAATTTATTGGATTTATTATTGTAGTAAAAGATTCTTCCGTTCGTAAATTTTTATGAAACAAAATTGGTGACGCATTCACACTTGTTTCATCCTGCACTGATTACAAAAAGGTTTAGAAAAAATGTGTTTACGTGGACGGATTTGTTGCATGAATTTTTGATATCAAGGTTGCCTTTCTCAAGGTTGAAAACATAAAAAAATGATTCGTTTAATTACTAACTGACTAGAGGCACATCCTCAATCTTTTAGCAAGCAATGAAGTAAGTTTAGGGCGGCAAACTTTCTTGACTATGACCAACACGGTAACTCACATTTTCACAAAAATGTAACAGACCAACAGATTGCAAATATTGATACAACTGCCGTGTGTCTCACATTTCAAACTTCCTTACATGCTTACTCGATGTTTTAGCCCCTCAATTGTATGCGCTGCAGCATCAGCGTATAGCCGTTATTATTTTCATTATAATAAATTAACATGTAGCTCTCCCTGCATTGTATACAACAAAAACTGTTATGTGCGCAAGTATAAAATTTGTCGATTGTATGAGGAAAACCCAAGCATATCGAAAAGCTTTTTCAAAAACACACAAAAAGCAAATTTTATCGATATATTTTTTATTTTCTATAGTAACAAAAAAAAAGCGTACATAAGGGTTGAAAATAGGAAATGTGTTTTCATCCATTTAAAATGTAACAGCTAACATTTGTTGCCCTATGTTGGGGTATTGTGACAGTTCAATTTCCCTTTTTCAAAATGACACCAGAAACAACTAAGCTCCACAATGATCGACCCATTGAACGAATATTAACGCAACAACAAATACCACAGACAAACAAAAAGTAAAGCATCCGAGGATATTGTGATCGCTTTTGATGCAATATATTTGAAGTGAACAAAAACCAACCCCTCTCACTATATCTGTGCAAGACCGCACATAACTTAGTATTACCGTCAAGTAACACTGCAACAAAAAAAACAAAAACCCAAAGGCACTCAGTGGAAAGCCACTGGTGTTTTCATGTATCAACTAACTTTATACGTACTCGAATGATGTCTGTAAGTATACAAGGGGATAGTATTCGTCTTCAAGCAGTGAAAGTCAATCAAAAATTTAATGGACCATTCTTGTTAGTAGTTAAAGGATTTGAAAGAGATTATGCGATGAAGTTCCATACCGCAAAAAGCACTCTTATAAAAGTACTGTGTCTGGGGGAAATGAAGAAAATACGTGTGTATACACATTTGGAATAAAGTTGAGGAAGTCAGTCTCCAGTGGCATACATTTACCCAGCGTATACGCAAACCACAAGGTATTATACAACGTAACAATGTAGCAAGATTAATGGGTTGATTTATGCCAACAAATTAACTTAAGCTAGTTGGAATTGCATTAATGTGTGTATCATGGAGATTGGTTTATGGGATGGGGTGTTACACCCTAACTTGGTTAAGAACCGAGAAATTTTGAGGCCTTTAAATGTAAGCTAAACCAAATTTTAACTTTGCATGTTAGAATGGAAATTGTAATCAATTATGAAGAGACCGAAAGAGCGTTGAGGTACACCAAGAGAGGCGTATGCACCGCATGCAAGTTAGATATAACGGGAAGAGTGGGGGAGGTTTGAAGTTTTGAATATGGCTTTCAAGAAATGAGAATTAATTTATGAGATGTTCGGTCTAATATTGGTAATATGAAACTGTCTGCATTTTACCAATTTTGAAACGCATTTTTGAAAAATTTGTTTTATATTTTTACATTTTTTTATTAAATATAAATCGAATAATAATTTTTCTTCTACACAAATTTTTACAAATTTATAACAAGAAACAAGTTAATTTTAAAATATAATATGAAAAATTTATTGTGCGAAAAGTGAAGATATTTTACGATAAAGTAGCATCTAAAACCAGTTAACTATATGTAAAAGTATCCAACATTCATTCGAGCATGACCCAGTTTCGCATCGTTTTAAAATGGGGTTTTTATTATTTCTCCTGCCTTACCACCACTTGTACAATTGGTTGTGCAAAACTTCAGCCATTGCAATAATCCACACTGCACCCAGAATTTCTCTGTCCGCTTTCAGTTATTGTTCAATGTTAAATAGGTGCAACTAGAATCTACAAAATCTAATTAAGGTAGATGCAGTGAGGTGGATCATACATACTCCAGTTGTTGAAGCACAATGCATAGACAAAATCGAAAACAGCGCATATAATGTCCACAGTTGGACTGTAATGTAGTTAAGCGCATAAATAAAAGAGTTATCGATGTGCGTCGCGGTCGCGTCCTTTATGCAGATGCGACCTGGCTAATTAATGTAAAACCACTGCATGTAACATGAATACAGAACTCCGTAGCTGTTCATTACCCAAAGTTCTATAAAGGTAATCCACTTCTCCGCACATACCTACATATGTATACGTGCAATGCTTTTCGTTATTTATATAACACGTACTAGTTCTTCCAGTTGACTTTATTTCCCATTTGCCGCATCCTTTCTTATATGTGCACTTGGCTCATTTGTTAGTTGCGGTTTCTGCAAGTTAAAAGCGATTGTTTAAGCTCTGCGCTTATTTTCCAAGTGACTACCCACAATGTACACACGCAGAGACAGTGGCTTATAAGAACTTTTCCCTTCAAAGCACTGCGTTGCTGGCAAAGTTTGGCTTCATTTTGTTTATGTCGTAATAAAAAAAAAAGGAAAATTCTTGTTTTCTATTCAATTTTCATGTGCTCGCAGATTTTCAATAGGAACAATTAAATTAACGACGCAATTACGGAACTAAATTCAATACCCGGAAATAATTATGGTGCAGTGCACATGTTTAAAGGTATACCCAAATACGGGATAATAAAAATTGAATTCATATAATATTTAAGAAAGAAAACTCATGCATTCTGATAAGTCAATAGGGGATATTTGTGACAAGAGTAACACTATCATGACGCACACGAAGGGTGTGAGATCACATGATTTTGCAAGTATAAAAAAATCTTCAAGATGTTAGATCAATAAAGAAGTATCCTTTCTGCTCGTATACGTGAATAGGGGATTCCTCGGCTCTCACACATAACTAGCTTAAAAGCATACATTTATTGCAGGCATAATGTTTGCATGTGTGGCCTGTATTCAGTTTGAATGTATTTATGAAATTGGCTCTATACGGTTTGCTTTTTATGTGGCAGTTGGTGTTAACATCCTCGTCATTTTCAAGCATCGCCTTTTCGTTTGCCTTTCTATTGTATGTGCTACAGAGTACAGACTATACAAGCCTCACATGAATGGATGTGATGAAAAGACGCAAAATATATTATATTGTAGAAAACAAAAAAAAAAGAAAGTATATTGATATGAAGTCATTGAAACTTGCACGCAACTTGATGACTTTAGGAAAAGTTTTGAGACTTTCAGTGGCAGATCCCATAATAAATCGAACGCTATTGGTGGTGTGGGGTTGTTATACAACTGGGAGATCACCGCACATATAAGCTACAAACTGTTGAAGTAGTTTCCGCTCACTCGTATAATTTCCACGCACCCCCATTTTCTTCAGCTTTATTAAGTTTATTACACGTATAAATGCACGCCGTCAATTCTCACATGTCATTAACTGTATTCCAATATATAAGAAGTACTTCTTTTCCGGCACAGAAGACGAAGTCTACATAATATGCGTCCGATATGCCGATATGCGACGAACTATATTTATGTGGTTGATTCGATTTGAAGTTGTACTTACTGAATATCCATTTCTATTGGGAATTAACCTTTTTGCTTGCATTAATGGCCCCCAGATCTTTGTATACTTTGTGCTTAATGGTGGTGAGTTACAAAGTTGATGTAGTTTAATTCACATCGCCGTACGTGTATATCAACACATTGTGTGTGGCGATATGGCCACCTTACTAGTTGTATAGTCTGGGTGTGTCGGTTAACAGAGATGAGGCCATAGATTTATGTAGCATAATGTTGTTACCCATGTCAGAAAGAGGCTGGCTCCCGCTTCTTCTGTGGCGGTTATTCGTTTATTGCCAGACATTTTTCAAGCAACACAAACATAGTTAATACGTGCAGTTGTCTGCCTCTTTCGTGTCGCTTATCGTTGGGGATTTCTTTTTATAACTCCCATAGATAAGGACAAGATAAATGGACGATAAATTGTTTCTTATATATACTGCAATACTGCCAAGGATATATCTTCCAACTTATAGTCAAATTTCACCCGTTGCGTTGGTGCTTTGTTTAATGCGTCAATCGTCGGAGATTGTTATTGTAATGTACGGTGATCTAGATTGGTTAGGACTTAAGGATTGGTGTTCGAATGGGCCTTAGGTGCACTGCAGTAGAGTGACAAATTATTTAAAAGGGTGAATGTAAGAAGGCTTTATTGTGAACCATTTTTTATGCTTTCGTTTAGTTTTTATTCGTCTCTTCTATTATTACGTTTGAACAAATATAGAGGTGGCAAGTTATACAAAGCTTTTTGGATCCACAATTGAATGTATCTATTTTACATCAATAAGGAAGATAAGAATTTATATCATTGAAATAATTGATTCCAGCAAAATTTTAATCATTGCATTAAAATTTAAAACACATTTTATTTTACAACTGTTTAGTGAATAAAGTCATAATATATTGGATTATCTTGAACTAGGAAAAAACAATATTGTTGTCATCATTTTTCTTCTCTGATGTAAAGTTCGATTGTACAAACATTCACACTACAAAAGATAGCATTTTCTTGTACTTAGTCTTCAAGATTCTACATTGTATAAAATCCTTCAATACAATGTTGACAGAACATTATAAAACGACAACACAATAAAAAAAACTCTGAAAAACGATACTGCTGCATTCACTATCATAAACCATGTTGTGCACTTGCTACACTAACTAAAAGAAAATCACCTCCTGGCTACATTTCACATTACACATGTGCTATCGCTTCTTTTTTTGAACCAGCAGCAACAACCCTCTAACGTTCCAAAGTAAAGCAGGAAGATTTTATAAACGACATCAACAAAAGAGCTAAAAGTGCCACGGTACATGTAAAGAGTGATGAATCACTTACATAACACAGCTGCAGTTAATCTATAAGCATTTTCCAATGTTCTTTATATGTGAAGTATAGGTATTTCTTGTTTGTACAACAATTTTTTTCATTTGGGCAGCCTTGTCGCTTTATTCCTTAAAATACTATCCTCATACCATATAACTACATAAAGGTATTACCACCCACGTCTGCTCACATATATATTTGCAACATCCCCTAACTACACATCCCCAAAAGTGTTGGGCCAAAATACATACTCTATTCTTGTGTTTAGTTTTTTTTACATCTATTTTGGTATAGTTACACCACAAAATACAGGGGACACACCGCATGTTCATTTTTGTGTTGTCTATGAAGGATACAATTTTGTACACCATCAACTTTTCAACCAAAGCATCATTTGAAGCGAATTTTGTAACAAAACGTTTTGTCACTCCATGCACGTTGGAAATACATACTGCGGACATTGTTTTCGAATACTTAACACAAATCGTACAAACTTTGAATCGGGTGTGTGCAAAATGACCAGACAAATTTTGTGTTAAGTTTTGTATTTTGTTTAGAACAAACTTTACGTGCATTACTTTACACCACCGTTGATGTCTACATTATGAAGTTCAAACAATGAAAGACGTATTTTCCTGATGTACCAGATTGTTAACGCAACCGTTTCATATCAATTCATTCTTATCAAAGTAGCTCGTAAGTATTCGCAGAAAATTTAATACAAGGAAACAATGTCACATCTTAACACAAACAACATTTTCCAAGTTAAACAAAAAGCAGTAATATTGGTGAATATAATATATTTTGGCGATTTTTAAAATGGAAAAAGAAAATAAATGAAAATGTTTGCGATTTTCATTTATATCTGCCCAAAAAGTTTTGACGTTCGTTTGTCAGTGCTGAATTATTATTATGTACACATTCATTCAACATATACAGCATAATATTTTGTGGAATGAAAATACGTATCGCCCAAATTCAGGGATTTAGAGGGTGAGATGAAATGAACATTTTTATTTTGCACTGTATACACGATTTTACGCTGTAATAAAATATTTTCAAACTTTTTTATGTTTATCATTCACATATTGCATTTTATCTGCTGTCTTCCCTTTTATTTGTGAATAAAAAAAGAAATTACCAATACATCGCATAGAGACTCTTTAAAGTTATGTATTTTGACGCGCTTATGTGTAAAGCTATTTGATGGAAATAAATATATAATGCCATTAAAGATTATTATTATTATTTAGTGATGGAATAAATGTTCACGTTGTGTAATGAATTTTCCTTCCATGGATGTATTGTGCTGCAAAAAAAGGTTAATGGAGAATTCAAAATAATTTCGAAAATATTTTTGTTATTAAAATATAACGTAATCGCTCAAATTGTTCACTGCAATCTCTCGCAAAATACATAAAAATTGATAAACTATTAAAATATGTTTTTATTTATGAACAATGTTTTCAAATATTTAAACTTTTAATTAAATTCTGATCATTATACTATTTATAAAGTTCTTGCTATTTTACACTCCTCCTGCATTGAAAATCAATATTGTGCTTTACTTCACAATAATTACCAAATGCAAGTGTGCAATGATAACTATTTGACACTACTGTCCAAACACGATACCGCATCAAAACAAATATCACACCTGACAATCTCACATATAACAACTATTGTGAAACTTCTTTATGAATTCTAACTGATGCATTGGGATTTGTATTGTCACATTGCTAATAATCTTATCACCAACCAAACACATCAAAAACAAACACATACACACCACCCCTACACGGAGATTTTGGTTAGCATTAGCTCGACGAAGTATAGTTTCAGAATTGGCAATCAAATCAATACTATGAAAATCGGCCTTACAACCCCCTTTCCGGTTGTACTACATACACATATTGGTCTCGGGTGCACGTTGCCGCTTGCCAGTATATAGAGTAAGTTTGTTCGATCCTTTTATGCCACATGGATGCATGGATTTTAGGTTTATGTTAATGTTTTTCGATCAATACAGTTATGCTAAAGCAATTTGTTTACATGTTGCATATGCAAATAGGCAAACAAACACAAATTTTACTTGCCTTCAAGCACTGCTTTGTTACAAATATGTGTATTAACAAAAGTATGTGTATGCGGATGTACATATTGTACATTTAAGTGGATTTCTTGTTTACATATTGTTTGGTTGTTGTTAGACAAAAGTGAAGTCAACACAAAAATATTTTGAATTGATTTTAAGTTAGTTTTGCTAATTGAAGAAGTACAGCAATTTAAAGTTTATGATTTTATAAACACATCGAGAGGAGGATTCTATAAACACCCGTGCATCGCTCGGACTCATTTTGTTGTTTTAAAAAGGCGGAATTATAATGCCAAATAAAATCTAAATTCACGAAAACCGCGTGGAACAATTTCTCTCTCTTTTTCAAGTCTTTGCAAATAGTATAGTTGATATTCTAATGTGACACCATTGCAAATATTTAATACACTTTATTAGAAAAAAAATTATGCAATAATTAAATTAGATATTTAAACAATTGAGCTTAAAATTTAGCACTATTTTTGAAAAAAAAAGGTTAGAAAACTAGCCGAATTTCAGACCTGTGCTTTTGACTTTAATTAAAAGTCAAATATTTTTTATTATTTCTCTCATGTCAAAGAATATTTTACTAGGTGGAATTTTTCGCGAGTTGATTTTTACGAATCGAACAATGACAAATCAATTCCTGCAATCATTTTTGAAATTTTTTCACAAGTCGCGATTTTTTTGCGTTATTGCGGTATAATTTTACGCATATATTTCAGCTGTAATCATGACAATTTCTGATTTGTGTATTATTAAAAGGTTATATTTATTGAAACATTACCCCAGATAATAACGGAATTTTTTGCAAAGAATTTTTTACAAATCGAATACATACAAATTGATTTTCACAATTAGTAAATTTTTTTCGCAGTTCATTTTCGCGTTGAAAATATGCCGGATTGCTGACAAATACGATTGTAAAAGTTTCACAGCCAATTTTAACGCGATTGATTCCCAAACACGGTTACGTACATACACGACAGTCGTTTAAATTTGTATGTATTACATCTTTTGAATTACATGGTCGGATTTCATTCATAGTTTTTTAATACTTCGGCCTAAAAGAAAAATATGTTTTACTTGAACCTTAATAAAACAAAAAAATAACAGATTTTTTAGTTTAAATTTCAATTATGCACAAAAAAAAGTGCATACAAAACAGAGATCCGAGATGGAATCAAAAATAAACATCTTTAAGAAACACCCAGAATATACTATACCCACTCCAAATTGCATAAATATGCAAATTTTGAAACTGCTAGATACACATGCATACATAAATACAATACTCATATAGAATTGCTTAACTTTGAAATTTCGAGTTCATACAAAATCGATGAACACACCAAATTCATTAGAGAATCACATGAATTTAACGTTTTAACCACACCCCCACTTTCTTCAATATATGATTGCAATCTCATGCGGTTTAGATTTAGATGTACAAATTCTGTATTCACCTACGGCAACAAAGTGGTAAGTCTCAACACAAAGCGATAAAAACGAACCGCACGAGAATCAATACCAACACACATATTTTGAAGTATCATGGAAATAAATAAGGGTAGTTCCATAATATAATTTTTGCAAGCACTACAACCTTTGAAATGGTTGGCAAGAAACGTCATTGCATAAAAAAGTAATGAACCAAAAAGCACTGCCATAATGTTATAGCATTTTCGTCTCATAATATGTTGAATGATCGTGTAACTTGAACGAATTCCAATAAGCTGAATTCCCAGCTAACGTCCCCATTTATTGACTTCTGGCTTCTGCAGCGTTCATATTATGGCGGTTGTCGATAAATATTCGGGCTAACACAGACAGATTGATGGGGATGACTTCTCGTTGATTTTCCACACAAAATACGAAAATAATACATAAAATGGTTGGATGAGTTCAATGAAAACAATTGCTTTTTATCACCAACCATTGGGATGAATAAAAAATTCATCTGCTGTGATGGCAAATTTTGTGGAGATCATTAAATTACTTTTACAACATAATGTTAAAGCTGGAGTTATATTCACTTTAGAGTACTAACATTTTATTTTTTTTATTTATGGTGTTAGTTTTGCTCATACGTAATATTTATTTAATTAAATATTTATCGATTATACAGTTATTATCACCATAAAACTATTATACTTTCCATTGAATTAATCATATTTCGGTACGACACTTTTATTACAAAAATTGGCACCAAATCTCTAGCAATGCAAACTCACACCCTATGTGTACATAAAGACATTTTTCAAATCAATATTACTCCAAAGACAGCACGTGCTTAAGAGGTAAAATAACAAGCTTTCAATTCTTCATTGTTAAATTGAAAATATATAACATGACGTACCTTTGAAAAATGTGTTGTCGTTCATGATTTATTTTTATTTACATGCAATGACAGACAATTAAATTATGTGATTTGACAGTTTCAATATCTTCCAAGGAATAGTAACGTGCATTTAAATGCAAATAAATTTGAAAGATAACACTCACCTAGCATTTCCACTCTTTTTTTTTTAAATAAATTACATTGAGACCCAGAAATTATCAAGAAGATTTGCGATTGAAAATTATTTCATTGTTTTGTTTAGTTTTCATTAAAGACAAGGAAAATAAAAATAGAGGCACCATTTGTTTGCCATCTTGGCAATTGAAATTTTAACATTTCTAAGTATGTCTCTAACAATCCTGCAGATTGATTTAAACCTTTATTTCTTTAGGTCGCCTTCCTTTTAATATCTAATTTAACAGAAAAATAATAATAATCATGTAAGTAATAAATTAATGAGTTCTTAAAGGTATTATAAAAACATAATTAATTGTTACCACAACTTGAAAAAATTAAAAATAAATTTTATAAGTGCAGCATTCCAACTTCCACTCCAAATAAACTAAGCATACTAACTCATAATGACTAACACTAATTGGTATATTTTAATTACGAAAATAAAAAAACCAACGATCAAAAGTGCGTAACTCTGTCGTATGTTTAGTAATAACAAAACAAACTTAAGCAATGAATACCAGAAAAGGAATTCAAATGTCGGCTAAACTTTCAATTGCAATTTACTCATTAACCTTTTACGTTGTGTTTCCGCACCAGTTACCAACACATATTATGAGCACGTATATGTTACTTGTATACTGTAGTTAATAGCAAACGATCTCGCCGTTGTGCATTTATGTTCGTCACGGAATAAAATAGCTCACACATTTGCGCTTGCACATTTTCACCCTTAACATTGCCAGTGCATCTAACTGCTTACATTTGTGTTATGTGCAAATTAACACAAATACATTATGCAAAACTATGTGAATACATTGCAGCTGCAATTTACCTCTCGTTAGCATAAATCTTGCACACGCCTTTTCAGCTGAATTCTTCTCAGCATCATTATAATACTCAGCCACATGTATGCGGTATATCTTTAAGACATTGTGCTCTTTTGTATGCCTTGTGCGATAATTTGATGCAAAACTGACAATAAAGAGCAATGCGCGCATGCAACCATATTTCGCACTTACTTTATTTGCATCAATTTTTCTTATTTTTAAGGGTTATTTTATGTGCAGTTAAACTTTAGAATTAATCTTAATCAATACAACTTAATTGACGGAAAACAGTTAATATACTTTTTTACATCAACGGAATTTTATAATAACTTTTGTAACAATAAATGCATGACTTTTGGACCCCTTCTAATAATATAAGACGCTAATAAATGGGTTAAGTAATACTTATCGTTGGTGTTTCAGGTGTGCAGTCATTGGCAGTTATGTTCATCTCATTAGATTTTAAATGTTACAGAGTCACTGCTTCCTAATTTATGTTCCAACGTCTGTAAAATGTTCTTCAAGTTTATGCGTTTCGTGTGTAGATAATTATTTTCAAAGTGTTTCCTCCTTTTATGCCTTGGCTCTTATTTCAAGGAAAAGTGGAGACAAAAATTCAGCAAAAACTTTCCTGTTGTTGAGACGCTGGCAATTACAGATAAGAGAATGGCTGTTAATGTGAATATTAATTTAAGACATTTAAACAAGTAATTTGACAAAGTCAAATGGGTAGTTTATAAGATAAGTCTATGCCGACATAAAATTGTGACCCTTAAAAGTATTATTCTGTGAAAAATGGGAACAAAACAAAGCTTTGGAGTAAAAAAAATTGCTGAAAATATTAATTACAATTGTTTTTTTACCAAGAAATAAACCAGCAGTTTAATGTAGCAAAGAATTTTGGTTTAAACCTTTAAAATGAACTATCGAAAATTGGTGACCCAAATTACACCTTCCTTAATTTTTATATGTTCATCAAACTTTATTAAATCAGTCTGTGTAACAGAAATATTTAGAGGTTGCGTATTTTGGAAAACATTTTCCACCAAAACTTTACGTTAAGCAACACAAATATTTTTGTAATAAAAATGTTGCCGCCTTCATGCTCCCAGCAATCTTCATTTTTCATCACCTCGTTCTATTTCCTTTTCTAATTAAACAAGGGTGAATCCACAGCCAAACACACACACACACATAAACGCAACGTGAGCATTTGGCGCAAAGTATTTTATGTACAGTTATGAAGCAATTGGGGCAAGCATGTGTGCGCAATGAATATTCGTATACAACATGAATTGCATGGAATGGGTCATGGCATTTTACAATGGGTGTGGGGGTGTGGAGAGTGTGGACTGTAGGGTATGTGTATGAGGATAAATAAAACCTAAATTTCAAGTTAACAAGAAAAATGTGAACAACTTTATCAAAATGAAGTAAGCAAAAAAAAAAAAAAAAGAGGAAATAAGCACTGACTTCATAAAAGAAAAATAACGTCAAACCACAACAGCTTAAAATCGTTAAAAGCTCTACACGATTGTGTGCATGAATTTTTGTTTTGGGTGTATGAAAGTATAACCCATTTAAGGACTATGCGGAGCAAAAGGACAGCAATGAAACTATAAAGTTGTATGTAAAAGGGCGCTGAGCCAGTCAAATGTTATATATTTGGGGGTACCGTATAGCTTATGTGCACGATCGTCTTATGTCAAAAACTTGTTCGTCCTTTCTTTTATATACTATAAGTAAAAGAAGAGGTAAAGGTGAAATCGAAAATAAAAAAGGAATTCGTCGTTTAAATAATTTATGGTGTTCGTGATTCGGTGAAATAAAGTCAACTTTTCGAAATACAAATGCAAAAGAATAAGAAGGGTGAGCAATATAGCATAATATATGCACCGTATGATATGTGTGTGCGAGCAGACGGTTAGACGTGCACGTTAAGGCACGCGCGAAGCTTTAAACAGGATAACTATATATTTTGTACGCCAATGTATACACACACAGCCAGGGAAGCACACCCGCCAGCATGGATAAGCAACTTGATGGATGAAATAGAACTGTGCAAAACACAAACAGAAGCAACAAAAGAAGGCACATTTTTCCCCAAAAGCTTACGTCAGTATGATAATTCACTTAGCAGGTGATCATGCGAGTCATGTGGAAAATATTACCCACTCAAAGACCTATGTGTGTGTGTGTGTGCGGTGTAGGCTAATATTCAGTGCGGCTGAATTGCCCTTTGCCGCACACATCACAGTGCATGCGGGCACTGATTGAAATTGGGTCAGCAAATGATAGTGTTTTTAGATGCTACTAGATTAATTATGTATTTGAATACGATGGCATGTCCTAGTTGATGTTGTAGAACTTCATTTTCTTTTAAATTGCATCAATTTATGGCTCATTCCTTTTAATTTATAAATGTAATTAAATTACTAATTGAAGCTGACGTTTATTAAAAGAATTGTTACTTGAAAGGAATATTGGGTTTATGTAAATGAATGTGGTGTAAATTTTTGCCGTAATTCTTAAATACAATTACAAATGTTGTAAAATTAATCGAAAATTGTCAGATATATTAAAAGGTACATACAATTCAGTGTGGCAGGATTAGCACAAAACAATTCATTGAATTCCAAAAATTATTCATATTTACACCGATTTACATGCAAATAAAGGATTTTGGAGTGAATTAATTTCACATTCAGTGCATAATTAATGTGAGAAATTTGTGTATTATTTTAAGCGTGGGACGAAAATTTAAATGGTCATGTTAAAAATCCCGACGATTAGGTTACAAAATCCTATCATTAATTACATGTTCTTTCTCCTCACTATATGCATTTTCTATATTGTGGGTGGTGTTTTCCTCTAAAGGGGACGTATTATACAGAGCCGACCCCAATCGCTTTTAAAACCGTTTGGGACATCCTATACACAAAAAAAGCTTTGTTTACGTTTCTTTATTATTGGAATATCGATTCTTGCAGAGCAATCAGAATATGTATGGATGGCAGCAGATGTGTATGTGGACAGAGGAAGTCCAGCAATTTTTGTTTATCCCTTGGATTATGCCATTTGTGATAACGAGATTTAACATGTAGTAATAGCTGGCGTCCACGAGATACACATGTGAATATAGACATAATTCCGGTTCCCTCATACTTTCCCACATTTTTGCTGGACCCACAATACATCTAAAATATTTACTAAAAATGTAGTGGTATGTTTCCTACAAACTATAAGCGCAGTGCACGTATCCTTGCTTACATAGACAAACTGACAATACCGCAGTTTCTCGCACGGTTGCAATGCAAACCGTTTTCATTATACGGTTCGGTTTTACATTCATCGCAAAAGCCGAATCAAAATTGGAGTAGTTATGTGAGTAGATATGCAGCAAACTTACATAATGTGTGCACTGCATGGAGTTGGTGCGATGGCCCTCATACTGCGATGAGGCAAAACAATTCCGCTTTTATTTTAGTTTGTCCATTTATCCAGCGATTCGTTGTAATTCACATTGGGGTTTATTTTTCCTCGTGGTACCAAGTATTTATTCCATCTCACACTTATCCACTTTGTTCCACGTATTAACAAATTTTCTCATGGTTTTCTTTTATAGCATTTTCTCTTCATTTTATTTGTTTTCATTCTTTCCTCTCCCTTTTTTTTTGTCTACTATAGTTTCCACAGTAGGTATTTGTGTTGTATTCAATGTTCAGCTTCCAATGTTCTTGATTTAATTTGCCCTCATGTGCTCTGTGTGTGTACTAAGCTTTTGTAAGCAATTTGGGCAAGCATCGCTTGTACATTTATGGTATGCTCAAGTAAAGCTGTATCTACATTCTATGTTTATATGTGTAGTTTTATTCATATAGGATCTTTGCTGCAAAAGCCGCAACACTATCCAGCCCAAACAACATGTGCAATGTGCATTGTGAAATAAGAGGATGAAATTACCGACTTGAAAAACGGTTACAGAGAATCTAAAACACAATAAGAAATTACTGCATGCTGGAGAAAAACTCAAACAATTTTCCCCACTACCTATATACTAGTATACAAAACAACCCAATGTTCTCATTTTATTTGTTCCACTTGTGTTGTTTTCAATATGGACAAAAACTGCATTTAGTTTGCTGCAGTTTATTGCTTCACCTCGATCTAACTTTTATTCTCCTATAAGGAAATTATTTTGGCCATTCAAGATTCAAAACAACAAAACATGACACATTTATATAGATTATTGCGCATAAAGATTAGGTGTATCAAATAATGGTGCATAAAAGGTCCAAGCAGCAGCACCGTGTTCAGTGTTGTTCTGCCAACATAGTGATATTTCATTGTCAGTTTAATGCAGCTAGATCGGCAGAAATATTAAACCGCCACCCCTTCATCAAATATTCAACACACAATTTCCGCATATATTCCGGGGGTCGCGTCGAAATGTCAGTGTGCTTTATGCATGTGTTCGAGCTTATGTACTATGTGTATATGTGGTAAAGTGACACACAAAAATATAAAAGCTCAAGAGTAACTTATGACAAACGCATAAATCAAAATGATCGGCTGAAATTTATGTGTCTCCAAAGAGCGCAGCTACAATGTACGTAATTTGTAATTTATTTTCTTTACCACGAGAAGATGTGACTTTATGGTACATACTCATAAATATAAATATGGACATATAAGACATGTGTTATGCATGTACATTGTGCAATGACAATTACTGTATGTTATTAGTACAGATATATTTAATTCGAATTAATAATGGATAAAGGTGTTCATTATTCAATCCGTCTTTACACATAAATATACAACATATTACACAAATTATCATTGGCATTAAATAAAGCTTTCACACTCTTGATTAAAAGACTTCTAAATTTCTGTAATTAAGTTTTTCCCTAACATAAGAAATTTTTCATTAAAAAATTATTTAAAAAACAGTTATTGAAATACCTGCCAAATGCTACGACTGAAGGAAAAATTCCACCACAACGTGATTTATTAATTACATAAAGTGAAAAAGTGCACAACCTTGACGACATAATTTTTATTTCAAATTGCTATTCATATTATAACATACACTTAATTATGTTTCACCCCATTATTTTTCGTGAATGAATACACTCAACGCGCATTTGTATTGTTTTCATTGAGTACTCAGTGGAATTGTGAATAGGGTTTTCACTTTTCAGGGTGGTTACATGTACTACCGCAACTAAATTCACATTTATGTCCCCATTTTATGCGTTTTACACAACGGCCAACAATGATTGCCCACAGGGGTTGTTGTATCGAGCCAAATCTTCTGTTGGAATTTAATCAGAGAAATGTGATTGAAATCAACTGGAGGTATCAATATAGAATCTACACTTTTTATGTTGTGTTTAGTATTTTCATTTAAAATTACAATTTCCATTTTTGTTGTTTGTTTTATTGTTAAAATTTCTCTTTCGAAGTTTATATAGTTATTAAAAGCTTTTATGCAAATCCTAACATCTAAACCCCTTAATATGAAACTTGTATTTATCTATTTATTGTACAAACTTTATTTTATTTTCCTTCCACATAAGGCATCTACAAATTTATTGCATCTGCTATTAAATAAGTGTTTACTTTAAAATTTAAATACATGGTTTTATTACACTGCAGAAAAATGTTTCCTTGTTTAGCTAAATAAGAAATATTTCATAAAATAAAAACTTTATTTTATTACTTCTTTCTGTTCAATGTGTTTTATATTTTATATTACGTGAACCTACTTAAACTTTCTAAAAATCCAAGACTTCCTCGCTCTTTGAATAAAGTTCCTATAATACATATGCATGTTACTGTGGCAAAAGTTTGTGTCGTAAATTTTCAAATATTATGAAAAATTAGAGACAATTAAATTCGAAATAAGACAGAACCCTCGTCGCATCACCAAACGGATATACGTCGCGTCGCCTCGCAACACTGCTCAACCTGAATGTATGCGCCATGCAGATACATTTACGAACACGAATAATATCAAAAGCGCTTTAAAAATGGAGTCATTGCGGACAAAAAAGAAACAATAAGGGAAAATAAAAAAGCTGTGTAAAAGGAACGGATCTGAAACGTTTCATTCCGCAGAAAGTAGCTGTGTAAGTTTTTTGGCGCACCCCGTATCATTTTAATGGACACAGTCGCACGAGTATTTCGTGTGTAACCCCAAGTGACAACGAATGTAATTGTACGCATTGCATATAGTACGTACTGTCTTCTTAGATCTTGAAAATTTGAAAGCGACTACTAATTTTGACAGAATGAAGACTATTAAAATTTAAAAGTTCCTCAATTCTCGTAATATTTTTTATGATTATTTTTCATAACCTTCGCTTGCACATGAATTTATATTTCGAGAAGCGTTGAGATGCACTATGGAGACTGTGCGCACAATTATTTCGAAATTGGTTTGTTCATGTTAATGGCAAAAGTGAAAGAAAGGCGATTAATTGCTCTAGCGTGCATTATAGTTCGTTGTTCCAAATATGCAGCATCACAGAGCAAAATTAATCTGCTGCAAGTACTGCAATTCACTCATTGCTGGTAGCGTTTATGTGAATATTCCTTGCAACTTATGCGTTGCCATTGCGTTTTATAATAAGCAAACTTTAAATTCTTTTAAGCAAATATTTCAATTTAAAATTTTCTTCGAAACTAATTTCTTTGAAATATAATTTTTTTGATATTAAACTTACACTAGATTTTATACACACCCCCAGTCCCGACTCCATCTTTGCAAAACTTGCAATGAACAATTTATGGATATCATTCAGTTCAACGCTTTCTTATTTGTCTTATCGGATTTTGTATAGTGCTAACAGTTTTCACAAACGATTACTTGGTGAAATGAATGTAAAACTTTTGTTGCTTGTGTATTTGTTGAGATGTGCTATAATCTCGATTGGTATGTATAGGGACTTCAAAAACTTGGATTGCAATAAATAATAGTAACTTAATCAATTCGGAGGTAATTAAATTCGTATAAAATGCAATATTTGTAAACAATCGAATTATAGAATACGAATTAGAAGTTCATCAATATTTGTTCAATAAATTTATTTAATTGTCAATATTTGAATTTTTTATTTTGTTTGAAAACATAATTTGATGTAGCAAATTTGTAGAATATAGATTTTTTAGATTTTGTCTTAAGCGGTAATCAGTGTACTGCGACCCTGTGGTTGCATCCCGTTAACTGGGTCCTTCCATGGTATAATCCCGTACTTAGAGCACCCCTTGAATTAGAGGAGCCATTTTATAAATGTCAGGATCTTGAGAGGATCTATTGGCAGATTGCTGGCTGAGATATGTTGAGCCCACAAACACAACCTTCTGATTCGAGTACATGCTCCGCAATCCTGAAGGAGATGTGCTGGAGTTTCTTAAGCCATTTCGTAGAATCTGCACTTGCTGTTATTATAATTTAGAAAAAAAGGCTAATAATATAAAAAAACATTTTGAAAAAGCGGCGTTTGGATTTTTCCAATTCAAAAAAGCAACTCTGTCAAGGATAATCATTTTGTAAAACAATTTGGATACTAAACGATCGTATATACGTTAAATTTCCATGGAATTCCCTGACGCCTTAAAAATGAATGCAACCTAATTCCGATTCCCTTCACATATTAAACATTTTTTATTACATACTGCACAATGTACATTATGTCCCTTCAGTGTTCACCAATTCCTCACTTTATAAATGACATCATTCCATCGATAATGACCAAGCGCCATAATGAGAAATAAAAATTTCATTAAATTGCTCAACATTTAATATGTCCGCATAAAACGCCATCAAATTCCTGCCTCATTGAACACCACCCTGAAAGATTCTATGTCGCATGTGGTGCTGTGCTCACTTTCCGCCTTGGCAGACTTTATAGGTGCAAAAAAAGAAGAAGATGAAGAAGAAAAACAAAAGAAAAATAACGCGAGATGATTAAATTGACAGACAAATCAATGATGGGCGATAATTTATCTCCCTGAGGGATTTATATTTCAATTTCCATTTAACTGTACACGCCGATGTCTGGGATTCACATTTCCCAATGTGCATAAAATCACTCTATGTGTGTGTATTGATCACCCTCAAACCCGTTTTATGTCAATAAATATCGCCGCTCGTCATTCCTTTTCGTGGCACCTCTTCTCCATGCATTATATGGTTATGTACACAAGCAGCTTTCCATCTTCTTGTTTCATGGATGGTGCTCTGTATGTCTTTCTTTCTTTTTTTTTCCTCCCCCTTGTTTTGGACTTAACCGTGGCGTATGTTTGGATGGTGTGTGTGTGTGTTGATTGTGTACAGAATAGATGTATAAATATAAAGTCAGCAATATGTACAGGGGATGAAGTATACTGGTTTGTTCTGGTTGCATCCACACAAAGTAAAACATGGTGAGCAGCGCACATATATATAACGTATAAAAGCTGTCATTAAAGCGCGAAGCACGTAAATCAATTTCCGGAAGTAGATGTGTGTACGTCTGGAAGCGCCCTTATATATTTCATCAACGCCGTGGCTATTTGTTTCAGTCGTTTACAATGTGAGGCGAAGTTCGATGTTTGTGTGTCGATATGCTATATAGTACATTAAATTATGTGAATATGCCCCAGCATACGTCAACGCAATAGCTTCGATTCCATAAGTTGATGTGGAAACGTAATTATTTTTTAATTATTATTTTAACCCACCGCTGTTCTACTTATTTATTAATTTATGGTTTATTATTACTTAGATTTCCACTTGTGAATCTCGTAACTGATTTTGACTTGGTTCGATAAAACTCATACAAAAGGTGGCCCTGCTGTCAATTTAAAAATGTTACAATTATTTTGCATTTATTATTATTACATATTTTGGGGTTTAGTTGAACAGAATTACAACCACAAAGTGGTAAAATAAAATAAAAGTGGGGTACGCCGAAATAATGAGTGGTGGTTACAATTGCTCGCCACAGTGATTACAAACCATTATCAGTATTTATAAGTGGCAATAATTGTAGGTTAATGTATTGCAGTAAGTTGCAAAATGGTGAAAATTTTACTGAATTGCCTTAACCATTTGTAATTTATTACGGCTCAGTATGGTTGTAAATTGTAATGGATTCTCACATTTGCAAACGTTTGCGAAAAATTTGGAGGATGCAGAAACCCATTTTGACCATCTGTCCAAAAAATTGGTCTAGGAAAAATGTGTGTATGTAATTTTCGAATGTCCGGAAGATTTTTCTGAAATCGGTGGAAGGATTTGCATAAAATTCTGCCCACATGTACAAAATAATTTAAGCCTAATTATTTTATTTTATTTCTAAGTCACATATTTCAAGGTCAAGTTAATGCCTGAAACCGTTTATAAAAAAATTATCGCTCAAAAACAGCGCTAAAGGTTTTGATCATTTACATAAAAATATTTTAATCACAACTACATTCACCTTACATACCTACAAATAATAATCATTTGAGATGATTTGATGGGATCTAAGCGCAATATGACGCCACCTTCTATCTCTGGAACCATACCCAACATTAAAAAAAAGTTTTCACATGAATGTAGTCTTTTAAAATTCAAAAAAATTTCAAGGCCAAAATATAAAAATTAAAGGTCATGCTTTTTATATCGCCAAAACATTGTTTTTTTTTAAATTTTTTTCACGTCATTGTATCACCGAAGAAAAGAAAAAAAATTGCAAAACATTTCAAGGTCAAAATCTGAAAATTATTCAGACCAACGATGTATTTTGACCAAATCGTAATAAATTCACACCTCATTTATTTTCCTGCGATATTTTTTTTATTGGGTACGCTAATTGTTAAATTTCCCCCAATCATCCCTTACAACTGTAGATAAAATTCCCACACAACAAACTCTTTAAAAGTGAAAACTGTTATAATTAATGGCAATTCCAATTGCAAACACTCTCACCACAGGCTACGCATAAATTGTAGTTACATTGCATAATATGGTATAACTAACATTACACATGACAGATGTAGCCTACACCTTAAACCTTGGGGGCACTAATTGCATTTCGACGTGTCACAATTTATTGACATGCTGTGGTAATTAGTTATGCAGTGATTAAATGGTGTTAAACACGAAGGCATTGCCCCAAAATGGGTATCGTATTTTTATCCTTGAGTGTGTTGTACCTATAATGGTGCGTATATGTTTTTATTAACATAGTCGGAAGCTTGTCTCTTTTTGCGATTAATTGAACTGCCAGCATTTAAAGTGATGGAATGGCGTAGGTGGGAAGGGGTTGACGAATTAACTTCATACTAAATGTGGAGGGTATTTATATAATATGCAAATATGTGTGTAGAATTTCGGTTTGTAACGAAAGGGGTGTAACGACGCGAATAAAGGGAGGTGTTCCATGTTCAAATACCTATAGCTTTCTTCATGTGTTTGCATAAGCACTATATATATTCTATACACCTAAATATAAAGTAAAGTTGTTGATGCCGTATTATATATGACTTGATGATGATAGTGACGTTAAAAGCATCAAGTTGTCACGTCCTTAGAGTTGCGTCAACACTGACTAGTGACTACATGTTACTTAACACATATTATCTTCTCATGTACATATCGCATATAATTATAGTAACATTATACATCTGTAAAATCTACTGCACTGACTTCATAGTTGGCACCCAAGACTGTATGTGTTCTACGTATTTCATCTGCTATTTATGTTATACATCAAAGTAGAGAGAGTCCCAAGTTGTTACATTCTCATTTTGTTGTTTTCGCGGAATATGTAGTGTGACATCGCTAAGTGCTTCTTGCACAGACAAAGCTTATACGCCAAGTTAATTGTGATAAGTTGGAGCATGCTTAATATTGACTTTATAACCCTATTCGTGAGTGTCATACCTATATTACTGTTATTTAGGAATAAAGTTGATGACGAAAAAGCAGGGTATAGAATATATTATATGCACGTCATCTCAAATTTATTTATATTATATTTAATATTGACCATTAACAATATGCAACCAACAAAATGTAAATACCTTAACGCTATACATACAAAATGTGGGTTCATTTTAACCGCGAAAACGCAAAAAAAAATCGCGGTTCGTGAAAAATTGACTATGCAACCAAAAAAAAAAAAAAAACTACATCGCGAAGTGTGAATTTATATACGAATGTTGCCGAACTACATTTTAATAAAGCATTTTATTGTAGAACTTCACCCTAAAAAACATACAGTTTTTGAATTAATATTTTCATTATAAAAATATGGCCTTGAGTTTTTAAATTTTGACATTGAAACTTTCTGAACATGGTGCCTTATCTTATTTAATCCTAAATAATGTAAAAAAAAAATTTCAAAAATATTTAGACCTTGAAATTTCCGATTTCGACCTTGAAATGTTCTGCAAGTTTTCTTAGATTATTTAATCCTATAATAATGTGAAAGCATTTTTTTGATATTGTGTAAGGTGTGTGATAGAAAAGTGGGGGTTGTTTTTGTCCACCCCCTTTTTACCAGCTGAATATAAGATAAATGTCATTTTGTTTAGAATACCTTTCAGAACAATGTTTGTGAAAATGAATAAAGTCGTAGGGCCCGTTTCTGAGCCCCAATACAAGAAAAACTTATTTTAACAATAACAATATGCACTTGAAAAATCTGTAATTGCATTCTTATTTTTTTCTTAAATATTTTACAAAAAAAAATTCACACAAATTGGTCCAGTAGTTTCGGAAATGTTTTTTCCACGCCGCGAAGCACATTCATTCATTTATAGAATCTAGCGAGACAACTTGTTATATTTAAAATGTATTTTTAATTTTTTTTTAAATTATCTACACTTTCTACACAACAAAATTCCAAAAGTTGGAACAAATTCTGTAAACGGAATAATTACATTTTTGTCGATATATATATATTGGCTATATAATATAATAATTTCACTAGTTAATAATAAAGTCGCTTGTATGTCCATTTAATTATTGTAATTAAGCTGACTTCTGCTAATGGGGGTTTCACCTTTAAATAATGCCTCTTCTACAAATGGGAACATATGTTTAACATGCTGAAAGCCTCTCAATTAAATTATAATAATGTTCCATACCTGTATTAAGATAACAAAGAAGATAAGCTTTTTTGATCGCATTATTAGCTTTCTAAGCAGCCTAAAGACAAAATTTTGTATATTTGTAGTTAGATATAAGTATAGAAATGAAACAAGCAAATGCTCTAAGATGCGAAACCATTGAGAAGCTCATAAATCCCTTTTTCGTATGCCTTTCCAAACCCCTCGCATATATATTCACTATTATACCTCAGTAAGGCTTATATTCAAGATTATTGTCAACATTATCTGTGACAAAGAAATCTCCAATGCAAATGTCGTTTGTTCGAGCAACTTCCATTTGAATCAGATTCACCAAAGTCTCTTTTCATACGCGCCTGTATAACATTATACTCTTTTGTGCACGCAATGCTTTTGACAACAAGACATTATTTCAATTAGAAAGCATCTCCGTAAAATTATAACGGCTCATTGAAGTGTGTTACCAAAAAGATTGTCTTTAAAACATACATACAAAAAGCTTTTCTTCTCGCATCAGCTTCCCACCCCCTTCCTTTGTAATAGACCCCATTTCCATTTTATCGTGAAAATAAATCTTCCGTTTGTAAACCCGCAAGCTCGATGCTGCAACACACAATCATCTACTCGCATAGGCTACACGTATACAACCTTAATTTTGGGAGTACATCTACATTGTACAATACTACTTGTGTACTTCAAAATACAAGCGCTTCCCTCAGAAACGTTTTTATTTTCTCACACAAAGAGCGTTTTAATTTTTTTTTTTCGCATGCGAGTTTATGTGTATGTACACGCTGCTGGCTGCTGCTTGGTTGTTTCCCTCCTGAAAATTCCTAATTTGGCAAATTAACTTTTTGTAAGTTAGTAACAGTTTTCCCTCTCATTTTGCAGCACTTCTTTTTTCAGAATTCGACACAAAATGAATTGAAGGGAAAAATGAGCGCACCAAAGAATAAAAATAAAAAATGGGGCGAAAAATATCGGTACGGTATACATACGAGTACGTACATTCGCATAAGACGATTGAGAAAATAACGCAGAACTTTTGTCGGGAAGCGTGAAGCAAAAAAATAGGTTCTATGATTAATTTGAAAAGTTGGCCATTTGAGCCATTGAATTTTCATTCCGTATACACGCTCATTCTTTTTGTTATATACATGCACATCCATACATGTTGCGAGTTTTTTCCCGTCTCCGCAACTTTTTCCACTTGGACATTTGTTGTGTCCAATCCCGCACACCCCATCCGGTGTGCCTAGAAACAGTAACCGTCCCTTTATTTTCTTCTGCTTCTTTTATGTTGGGTGCAATTTCCCAGACAGCATTGGATAAAGGTTGAAGGCGTAATATTGGCGATAAGAGAGAGAGAGAGAGAAAGAGTATTGGGCGGATAGGCGAAAAATAACGATGGGTGAAAAAGTTTAAAAAAATTAGTTTGATTAACACAAAAACGTAGCGAACCGTAAATTGAGTAAGTTTCTTTTTCTACTATACGAATACATATGTATTTTCTCTTTTTCATTCAGAGGAAACGTTTAATGCTTACGGTGTGATTGGAGTTATGCGATACGTTAGAAATTATGATTTTAGGGGACATAAATTGTATGATGCTATTTTTAACTTTCTAGATTTACCTTTGGCATTCAACTTTAAAATATGATCGAAAATACGAAGAGGTGCTTTAGGTTTTTTGTTTTAAACTTTTTGAAAATTTGGAAACTGATGAAACAAATTTTTTACAACTCAATTATTAATTTTTGAAAACATTGTCATAATAATGTTATTGTAATAGCACTAAAAGTTTTAATAAATTTTGAAAAATCATAATATTAATGGGAATGTGAAAAATTATACGTATTTCAGTGTCACATCGATTTCTTGATAACAAATAAATTTTTGTTTATTTTTAATTCAACGAATAAAATATTCAATAAAAAGAACTGCCTGAAAGCATTGATCAATGGATGTCGGTATTTAATAATGAAATAAACAGCGAAGGTTTAAATGCAATTCAAAGTAATCCCAACACATGAAATTCAATCCTTGCCGGAAGCTGAAAGCAATTGGTCCTTTTTTTTATATTTATTAATATCAGAAAGTAATTATAATTTTTCAAATAACTGTATGCCTTCCCTGTTATTAAATCGTTTTGTGCAACTTTCCTTTTTTTACTTTAATTAAACATTCACAAAGCTTATTGAATATTTTAAATGTGCCGATAAATAATTACCGTACAACAATGTTTTCATGATATTCATAAATATATACATATGAAAAAAGGTTAAATTGTAAGCAGTTTAATAAATGGAGGAATACCTTCTCAACTTACAATGTGTACAAAAATTACACGACTTTGTTGCTATACATTTTTCAGTAATAAAAAAAGCAATAATTATTTAAAACAAAATCAAAAATGAGTGCCTCTCCTACTTAATATAATTTACAGGTCACCAGCAACATGAGTAACAGATATTGATATTCAGGCGATTAATTGGGTAGCTTCCCCCCTTCCCTCCCATTTTAACTGTAATTTCATTATGGCTTGTCACATTTGGAGAGACGCACTCACACCTCCATTGTGCGGCGCGACGCGGCGTGCAGCGCGGTTGTGAATCAATATAATGTTGCCAGAATGTAACTGTATCGGACATAATCGATGACCGACACAAACAATGCACACGAAACTTACTCGTCCCTCAGTACCAATATGAATGTTCAAACTAACGGCATTGTACGATCGTCGGTATAACAGTGAACCACGAATTCGACATATAAAGCTGTATAGAATACACTGTCGACCAACAATCACGCAAATAAAAGCGACGTATGTTCTGTATTGTTTTAAATATTATTCAACGCAAACTGTTTACTTAACTGTTAAAGCAAATAAACAAATATGTAATTGCCGTTGATAACAAAAATTGCGTTTTTGTTGGTTTCCAAATTGAACAATATTTCCGATTGGATAAAATAAAAATTACCATAATTATTTGTTGCTCTATTAAGTTGTGTGTGCGATAATTAATTGTTGTTGAAAACATACTACGACATTCAATGTTATTCGTATTGAAGTGAGCAACCTCTCATTAAAACTCACTGTTTTTCAATTTCTTTATGTAAAACCACAATATTTAAGCTCAACTTTGTTGGGACATACCTTTTAGAAACTTTTAGGGTGCCCTAAAAACTGTTTATATAATATACACGAGCAAGCAATAAAGCATAAACCGACATCCTCTTGACTCCCGCATACTTGAAATTATTATTGTATTAAATTATGTGCATACAACATTTTCCTGTATAATAACATTTAATTGTTATTTTCCATGAACATAAAATTATTGTGAAAAGTTGTTGGAAAATTATGTGGCTCTTGAAATTTATGGCTGCAGCAGCACGGGGTAGCCATGCAAATTAGTGTCTTTAACGAAAATACAGAATAAGACAATGAGGGCAGTCGACTTTTAAAAATTTTCATTTAACGTTCTACTGTGCTGTTTAACAAAAGTGCGCAGCACTATAAAGTTACAATGGCATATAATAAATGTGATTAATGTAAGCTTAAACTTTATTATATTATCCGCATTCTTATATGTTTGAAAGTTAATTGCAGACTGCGTGTGGACTTTTATCAAAGTAAAATAAACAGCATTATTATCTACCTACAACAAGTTCATACACAAATACTCACAAATTGCACAATAAACCGCATTCATAAAGTGCAACTTCAGTCAACCCCTTTGAAATTAAACTTTTCCTAATGATGTACAGTATAACTAAAATACACACAGGATGATGTGAACTATGAACAGTGTGGATGGGAGAAAATGTAATGAAAAACAAGTCATCAAACTATGACATGATTGTCCATTACACACAGAAAATGAATAGTTTCCAGTTTGTCCTTTACATTTAAATTTATGCACTGACATTATATCTATACGTGCACATTAATTATTTCAAGTATTTAAAATAAAATGTGCATTATATGAAATTCACTCTTCATACTCATCGTGAATTTGTGAAGCGGTTTTGTTTGCTCTACCGTAACAGCACAACATTATTAACGTCACAATTGCATTGGCATTCTAACGGAGTTTATATGCATGTGGGTCCAAATGTGTCAGTTCACATTATCTGATATGATTTGTGCTACAATGTTGTATGTGTGAATAAAAAAAGTACCGCACCCCGTTTCCATAAAACACACGTCGTGACATATAATCACTTTTAAACTATTTTTATCACACAAAAAAGGATCACCTTAATTGTGGGGTGTCCGCATAGTTCATTGCTCTCTTTTTCTCTCCCACACACGCACTGAATGGAAAATGGAAATCGTTCGTGACAATAACGCAAAAGCTTTTGCCATAATAAAGATGAAACAGCCTTCATAGTACTTTGCGTTTATTTTCCTGGTAAATCCTGTACAATATCTGTACAAGTGCTCATCTTAAAAAAGAAGCTAACCATATTCTCTGAAGACGCACACGGAAATCCGACAGTTTTCCATCTCGTTTATTGTCCTCCCATTTTCATCAATGGGCTCTATTTCCGTTTGTCCTGTCTCATGATCCACAAGAAGGATTCGCAGTGTATACAAACAAAAGCCACCTTATTTTCCAAGCAATTAGTCATTTAAGTCGAAAGCGAGAGCTTCTGCAGCTTTATCTCAACTAATGTATTTTGCTTTCCTTCTCGCAACCCTCATCCCTTAAATATATTGTACTAAACAGCATACACTGCTTCAATTTATCCGCACTATAATACAAGTTAACGTACCATTTGCTTCTGCCATCATTTGCAATTTGCTGCCGTTGTTGGGTTATACAACACGAGAATGTCATGTACATTGTACGTACTTCGGTCTTTGTTGTGTACGTCTCCATAATACTTCAGCCCCATAACTTTGATAGTGAAGCGCAGATTGAATATGCTATGGTTATGCTATGATTCTGATAATAAAGTGACGTACATGAATATTATATGTATTGCCTGTGGATGATACGTACAAAGTGAGGCGATGTGCATTGTGCAATACCCAAACGCCTGCAGCGGATATTTCAAAAAGGATTTTATTACATGTTTTTAACTATACAAATACATTTGTATCAGACTATGAAGTAATGTAGTTATAATACTTGATTGATTAGTATGTATTTGGTTTGGTTGTAGTTTAGACATTTTTAAAACCAATTGCTGCAATTAATTACTACTTTTGTAATTTTGGTTACCTTTTTCCTTGTGGGGAAAGCTGGGCTGTTGTGTTTTTAATTTACTATCATCCTCCCAAAAGCTTTGTTTTTATTTGTGAAATAAATGTTTTTTGTTTCTATAAAATTCTTAAGTGAATTTATCGTTGCAAGGTTGCACATTATTTTAATTCCCCCGTTTTGGCAACCTCTGTGTCCAAATATGTTAAGTGGGCTAAAAAAATATGGGTACGTCCGCTCATACTTTTATAGTTTATTAAAATCTAAAAAAAAACTTTGCTGAAAAATTCAAGGATAAAATCTAAATATTTACATCTAAGAAACCTTGAACTTTTTTGAAATTTTCCTTTGTCATTCTTGTATCGTCTAGAAAGAGAAAAAACTTTGAAAAACATTAAAGGTCAAAATCTAAAAAATATTCACACGACGTAATAAATTCACTTTGCTTGCGATTTAGTAATTTTATTTTATTTATTGAGCAAAAATTACTCGATTTACTGTTTTCTTGTCAAACCAAATAAATAATTTCAAATAACTTAAATTTATAAAATTTTTTTGTATTATTGTTCTTCTCATAATAATTTTTCGGAATAAACATAATTTCGTCATATTCCCATATTAAGGATATTTCCCAAAAATATATTAGAAGAGTTCTCTTGTAAAGTTTATACTAGGAAAAGCTTAAATTGAAAATATTAAGCATTAATTTCCAAATAAATAATTCTAATTTTTACTTTTTATTTTAATAAAATTCCCATAAGTTTTAAAGAAAAGTAATGTCAAGTAGTTAAATAAAGCCTATCTTTACCAACCATAAGTATACAATTTTCTACAAATAAAATCCATAAAAATGTTGCAGTTCCTCCTTACTGCAATAAATACTCGCTATAACGTTATTTGTTGCAATATGCGTGCACAAAGTTACAAGTTAAAACTACAAATACTCCTAAATGGACTTTATTTCCGTTAGATTTTTATTCGATTAGTTATTGCGCGTTTATATCGCAATCATTTCTAGTTACTTTTAATCAAACTGCACATGAACTTTTTCACAAATACACGCACACACAACATAGTTTGCACATAGGTTTTTTTTTTCTATTTTGATTTTGTTTGCATTTGTGGCAACAATAACGTAAGCAAACATGTCATTATAATGCACAGCGACCTAATGAATGCTGCATAACGCAAGGCAATAAATGTGTCATATAAATGAAATTTATTGTAAGTTTTGCGGATGGAGTTATAATGGTTGAAAGAAGGGAGCTTTTACAGCCATTTTATCGAAGCCAGTTTTGTGTTAACAAATTCTTTGAATTCTTTCATAAAACAAATTTTATTATGCACGTGGTTGGTAATAACTTTTTTTTAAGCACCTGTACGGTCTTCATTAATAAATAAATTTGTTAGTGCCACGTCAAGGTTTAAATACGTGGATATGCGATTTTGTGAATTAAACAGTCATTTGATTATAAGTACACATTTATTGTCAAGCAATTCGTTTCATTACAACAAGTAAAGTTTTTGGTTTAATTGTTATTTCAAAAGTTTGTTGGAGGATTTGTTTTGCATATTAAAATAATTTGAATGTTTAATTTGTAACACTGTTAACACTTTTAATGGCGATGCAATTTAAATGCAATAAAGTGTTTGGAAGCTGTTCTCTTCTAACCATTTGGAAATAATTATCAGTTTCAAACTGAGAAAGATGTGAAAACTACTTTAAATTTAAATTATTGAACGTTTGAATTGCGAATACGGCTTTATGTAGAAAAAATTTTCCGTTTTAGTGCTTAAATATTATTTTTAAATTTTGCAGCGTTTCCGACATATGAAATAAGAGAAGTAGTTAAAGTTTTGAGCCGTACTATTAAAGAGAATGAAGTAATACTTTAAATAGCAATAAAACTATTTAAAATGACTTTATATTAAATAGGATAATAAATTACAAAAGAAAAACAATCTAGAAAGCTTTAAATAAAAATTTCAAATTGTTTCTGCACGTCAATATCGTTTAAATATCGTGTCACGTGTGCGGTAATTAAAAAAAATTATATATTATATTATTTCCCGTAAAGTATTTTAAAATTATCATTGATGAAATGAAATTGAAAATTGAAATCTGACCATCCTCAGTCATCACCGGAACAGAACATTTAATTGAACTTGACCTCCCTTTCCAAAGTACACAATTATTAAGTAAACATAATTAATTTCTCACCACACTTTACTATATAAGTACATACAGATGCACGGCACCACAATTTGTTCGCATCCTCCGTTCCATCCCTGTTACCTAAAAAACATTTTTTGTGGAACAAACTGATGATGCCACATATGCACATATTCGGAGAAACCCAAACGACATGAATGACATTTACTTAATTCCAGTCCAACTTCGGTTAACATCATTTGAGGATGCTGCCGTTCATACATGGACGAGTATTTTATGCGAACGTAACTCGTTTTTGTAAGGGTGGCGCACAGGCGAAGCATAATTTTGTACGTGTGCAAGTGTATAACGAATACGTGGTGATGGATGAAATGGCATTTTATGGCTGAATTCTTCACGTGAAAAAATGCCACCAGCTTTTGAATGTAACAAAGTATCTACAATGTTGATATCAATTCATTGCTATATAAATTGTATGTATGTTACATGCATCGTATCTTCCAGGAGTCTAAAGATACTATGTACTTTGAGAGTTGAGCTACCTATTTATTCGAATAGTAGACGCAAACGAGTACCGACAATCCCCAAAAGTGGATTATGTGTGTTGGGGGAATGATTACACTCAATCAAGAAATTGACAAAAGTGACGGACAGTGATTTATTTACACAGATAGGACATGGCCGTAGTATTAACTGAATATAGTGTATGCGTGCTGGTTAATTTACATATTCTGTTGTATTTTGTATGCAAGGACAGATGCTTAAATGTGATGAACATGTGCTGGTGCTCTATATCAAAATAAATATAATAATAATCGCATAATTTACACAATGGGGAGAAGCTTTATAAAAATAATTTTTACTATTTCGTCCTGACGTACGGCGGCGTTGTGAGCTGTGCTGTGACAAATGGTGTATCGGAAATGAACAATATTTTGATAGACACCCGTGCTGCAAATACCAGCCGGCATTTACGCCCGATAGGGATCACAATTTATGATCAATATATGTATTGTGTAATTACATTATTGTGTTTACACGAGTTCGTGCATTGTATTTGCGCATTGTTTGGTTATAGTTTCAATAGGTTAATTCGACCTATTATATTGTCGTAATTATTATTATTATTGATTTGATACATGGCGGGAAAGATAATTGAGAGATTACAACAAAATATGTTGAAATGAATTCTCCGAAAAGTGCAAGTAATCTAATCCGTTTATAAACCATAATAGGCAAGAACAGTTTTCTTGAGCTTTAGATGTATACATTTTTCAATGTGTCATTGTGAAATATAAAAACTTTAATAATCAATTAAACAGCATCAAAAAATACCTTTCATTTTTCCAATTACGCAAAAATTTATTCACTCAAATTATCACATTTTATTCCACTGTTAGTAATCTTCTTCAACTTCAATAATCTAAGATATCTGGATAACAAGAATTTATAAGCACATGCCATTATAGTACTTACGAAACTAATGATCTGCAAAATGGACGTCACCACTCATATGTTCACTTCGGAAATTCAAAAGCAAACAAGTGCCTCGTCAGGACCACACACGCACTCAAAGTTTGGCATTATAGATATATATATTATGTAATTATAGATTCTACTCTCAGTTGTAGTTAGGTCGAATTCACTTTGCTTATTTAATGGAATGTTGGAATGAAAGTATTGACTTTTGGAGATGCAACTCAAACAATCCGATTATGTTCTCCGATTTCCTTATTAGATACTTTGAGCTTTTAGTATTTGTTTAACATAAACTGGTGATGAATTTCGATGTTGGTATTTAAATCGGATCTAAAATGTTTACTTCAATGTTAGTTATACATAGTCATGATAAATTCTCACTCATTTCAGGATCAATACAACAACTATTGATTATTTTGGGTTCAAGTGTAAAATAAATTAATAACAAAAACCGTTTTTATTTAATTGTAAAGGTAAACACTTTTGTTTCGTTATTTTATATTTTAGGAAACACAAAATTTAGAATTTTAAAAAAATGTTAGATTTGCTATAGAAGTTTAAGGTTATAATGAAATTTTCTTAATTTCTTTTCAAGCTTATGCAACTTCAACCAAATACCAATTTTTTTAAATTTTTAATTTCTTCACTATACTTAGTTCAAACTTCAAATGAATGTCCATGTCACATCCTTTCATTTTTTCTTTTAAAAATATAGTCATTATTATGTTTTGTTTAATAGCCTAATTTTAACAATAACCGGTTGCCACATTGTTGCTAGAAACCCAAAACGTATTTTTTTAATTTGCTCCATTTTAAATTCGTTATTTATTTTCTACGGTCTTTAATCTCATACACTAAATGTACTCACGCATTAGGTGTTCCGTTGACTGTACGTCTACCTCTGCGTAAAACCCTTCTCCAAAATGAAAAGTTTGAAATGACCCTTAACCCGATCCGGAATTCCTTAAGCCATTCAACAGAAGTTTTTTGTGTGAATCTGAATAATTCTTAACAACACTTGAAAGTTTTGCCATTTTCCATCCTTCGCCTCATCCATTCGATGTACTTCACATCTATGGTTCATCTCATATTTTTCCCCAATCCAAAATAATTCTCTCATTGATGCCGGGTGTGGCAGGGATAAAACATTAGTGCGGTTGTATTTTTTTTTTCATACCCTTTTCTCGTTTGTGTATTTTTCTATATCGTTCTGTAATTTAATTGATTGTGAAGTGAGAAAAACGGGTAGAAAAACGAAATGACCGCAGACGAGGAAAATTTTCTCGTTCATTTAACACTCCACTCCACTCACTCCCGCATCGTGCAATGTTTCGCATTTGATTCTTGTTGTTGGGTGCTCTATACACCGCCTTTCTGAATAGCCAATGTGATTGGGACGGAAGGGAAAATAGCGGAAGCGGAAACCAGGAATATTAATTGACGCTTATGCATACTTAAGGCAGTTCAATGTTTTTTTTTAAACTGCCATTGCGCACATTACATTCATTTGCCATGTATTTCAGTTTTCTTTATGTAGAGAGTATATAACTTTTCTTCCAAGTATTCTACATGTGCTTTCGCGGGTTTTGGCTGGGCGTTTCCGTATTCCTTCTTATATTGCAATGAATTGTAATGTAAAGCCCTGCTTGGACAATTTATGGGGTACTCAGCAGAGGAATCTTAGCATTGCAATTATACAATATTTTCAGCGATTATTAATGGCAATTGACAAATGTTTTTTTTATGACATTTGCAATGGGATGCCGCATGTTTGTGACAATAATTAATAACATTCTGCTGTTTAATTTATTCAGCATTTCATTTCGTTATGTTGGAGAGTTTCTAACTGCAATTTCGTTATATTTTAAGAATCATCTATCGCTATTAAATAATGAATTACTCTTGCTCCTAAAAATTAATAAATGGTTTTTAAAACGTGTTGTTTTATCATGTTTCTGGGATCTGTATTTTAACGATACCATCAAAAGCAACAACCTAATAAGACACTTTATTTAGCATTCAATGCTAATTGCTAACAGCTGTCAACTAATTAATGGTAACATGGTTTGCGTTTATAGCAAACTCTCCCTTGATGCTTTCATGTCTTCCTCTATTGTCCACACTCGATTATACCCGTATGTAGCATAAGGGTATTTATGTCTTGTGTAATTGATAGATCCTACAATAAAACGCAGACAACATTATTGGATTTTCTTGTCCCATGCATATACAAGCGAGTGTACAGTTCAACTCTTAAATAAACGCACACATGTTCCTCCCCAATCTTCAAGTACAATGTACAAAAGCACACTTAAAAAAGTCTTAAAATATTCTGCTCGCCCACGGCAATCACTTAAGTAACAGCATAAGTTCAAATACATAATCAGCAACAGTACAAGCAAAAACGATAAACGATGTGGAGGGCAGGGCGAATGAGGGGAAGAAATGCCATAAGAAAATTAGCAAGCAAATCGTTCTTTAAGATTTTTTTTTCGTTTTACGGTAATTAGATTTTTAATTAAAATTAAACAGTTTAGCATAGAACGAAGAAAAGGAAACATAACTAAAACAACATCATCTAGGACGGCACGCAAAAAGGGGTGGCAAACGGAATAGCGACATTGCTGTATGTATCAGCAATATGGGCATTGGGCACCCTCTTAACGCATACTCACATAATCTTACATAAATATGCACTCCGCATACATACAACATAGAGAAGAAAGCGACACAAAAGCGCGCCTTTTATATCGCGTTGTATATATAACATCATATCAGCGGACAAATAAACAAATACCAGCAGTTCGGAGAAATGTATATGGGGAAGGTTAAACATTTATATTTCTTCCCGTTTTCTTGTTGCTAAACGCTTGTATTCCTAATGCAACTGTAACTATAATAATATATGTGTTTTGCAAAATATATGTGAGCTTTCAAGTAACACAATATAACTACTATACACACTTGAATCGTATACTCTTATGGATTAAGGATGTAGAGTGTGTATTTTCATTTAATTTTTATGTCTTCCCGTTCCAACACATTCTCTTATTTAGTCGACCACGCTTAGTTTTTGTGCACATATTTTAATCGGCTCATGTTGTGTCGCTTAGCAGATAATCGTCTTAAAGTTGTTAAGAATATTCAAATGTTATTAATTCCTACGTGCCTACATCCTTCTTCTTTTATGTGTTCTTTGCTTTTACCTATTTATTAAATATCCATTAACTACGTCTGCGACAGCAATGCGCATTTTGTGTGAAATGTATACAGTTTGTATTATATTTGTAAAATTTGTGCAAAACTTTTTAGTAAATTTTATGAAATTCAATCTTAAGGGTGTAAGTTTCTACATTTGTAGTAAAGGATTATAAGGTGTTTAATGCTTTTTATATGATGTTCTTGTTTACTTAAGGTTCTCATATCGAATAGAAGTGCATATTTCATTTTTCTTTTAATACAAATTACAATGTTGTAATGGTATGAAGTAAGTGTGTCCCTTTTAAGATATATCGTGGTAAATTTTTTTAATAATATTTCAATTTAGAAACCCTAAAGCTTGAAGAAATATTTAAGTTTGATTGCATTGAGTAAATGGCTGTTCTTCGATTTGAAATTGTTGAAGGATAAAATTTTTACTTTTACTTGTAATATCAGTAATTTTATATCTTTTAATAAAATAATAAGGTTAAATCCTAGCCATGGTAAAATTTTATTTCCAGAATAATAATGTGCTTTAATACATTCATACCAAAATACTTTAAATTCCTTTTAAAAGACAAGTGTCATAATTTTTTTCTGACTTTGGCAGTGTTGCAACTATGCCCAATATTCCTATAGTCATTAATTTGTGTCTGTTTGAAACTTCTGTATTATGTGGTTGTATTAACAATTTTTTCTCTATTTTGAAGCATCATTAAATACAAAAAATTGTATTTCTTCAGTAAGTACTCACATATTTTACTTTTGAATGCATCGACATTCACACTGCGGTGCATGCATGAAAAAATATCACATTTTTTTGCAGATAAAATAAACTTTTCAAATTCAACATTACAAAGAAACAACTATTTTCAACTCCGTTTGACAAGAAAAATGCATAAAAAAGGAAAATCCTTAGTCTTATTAAGGGGACTTAGCTGCAAGTGGAAAAACTTTACATTATAGAACATTCTTATATAACTAAGTAAGTAGATTTTTTTTTTCTGAAAGCTTGTGTTCACTTCAATTCAATGTGATTGTTTCAACAAGATTTTATACCTTTTCTTGTAATTTTAAACTTTCCTGTTATATGGTGGCTGCATTAGTGTGGCAATTTTTTTGTGTGTAAATGTGTTCTTCGTATTTAGTTAACAGTTTTTGTGTTACTACTTACTATACTGAAGAGAGAATGATTTAAAGCTTATAAATATTATACTTTGTCTTCACGCCCGCATATAATTTTCTTACGAGTAACATCTGCAAATTTTTCTGAGAAATGTTCTAAACGATTTTTATTTATTTTTCAATGTATAAATTTTCAATTGACTTTTTGCATATTTTTTAATTTGAAAGGGACTTTTTTTAAATTCAACAACTATTAAGTACAATTTAAAGAATTGTTTAATGTGAAGCAAAGACTGTTAAAAAATAAAATGAAAAACATTCTAATATACACGTGACTGATTACACAAATATTGCTTATTGAATGTAAATATATCTACAATAATTATACGAGTAATGACGGAGCAACTAAAAATTTATCAAAACGTGTACGTCAATTATGTTTATGATCTGGTCTCTAATATACATTGTACTTACCGTTATATAAATATAATCCCAAAATAGTAATATTATCGACACTGGAAACAAAAACATATTTTCCCATAACACATAAGGGTCTCTCGCATTCAATGCAGACAATAACTAATCAAAAGATTGTACTGTTATCCGTATGACGTCCCTTTCGACCAATTCCGCAAGAATACTCACCGCAAACTCTCAGTCGTGCACAGGCACCCAGCAATGTTGCATGGCTCAAACAAATCAAATTCATTAAGCAATCATTTCATTGTTATTGTTGTGTCATTCGATTGTGTTTTTATTTGATTTTTTCCCCCCATGTTTCTTTTGAGTCGTCCTTTCTCAATATTGTTCTTGCGCTTTTTGATTACTTTTTGTGTATATATATATAGCTACGTTGTGAGCACATATATGGGAATTATTATTGTTCCCAAAAGCTCCGTGTGCTGTTTGCGACGCCACATCCATATAATCAACCATTACAGCTGAAGCACATTTATACGTACGTAGTTATGTAAGTATATATGTAGGCAGCAAACATTATGTAGGTAGGAGTGTGTAGTACAAGTGGTTCGCCCAACAAAGTCAACAGATAGAAAAGACTGGCAAAAAAGAAAACAACTTTATGGAATGGAAAAATATATATTTATTTATACACACTCACACACACTTGAAGATTTATTTTGTGGAACCCAATATGAACTATACCACCCCCATCCCGCAATTTTTTTGCCGCCCCTTACTTCATAGCACTCCTTGGCACGCTGTACATATATATTGTGGCAATGTACAGCAGCTCCCATGCATATCATGGGAGAACTGTGTATGCGTTTGCTTGTGATTTATTCTGTTATTTATTTGTTTTAGTTGATTGGGACGACAGCAAAAGGCGAAAGGCCGATGAACTGGGGCGCACATTCCGTCCGCCTCGATGAAAATTTTATGTTGCTTTATAATGTTATTTGTGTGACTAGTGGAGCATGTCAAATCAATTACGCTGGAGGGAGCACGTACACTGGGACAAATCAAATCAAAAAGTTGTCAAGTACGCCATCAATTGGTTCTGAAGAATTTTTTCATTACACTCAATGACTGCATACACGATATATACTTCAAGTGTGTTACCTGGCGGCACATATTTTATTCAAATAAAATAAATCCATTGTGATAAGATGAAATAAAATTTCGCGCATAAATAAAACACGCACAACACTGCGCTATAGAACTGAAGTTGAATTGAATTTTTTTAAACAAATTAATGCAATATCAAAATTATTTATTTGAATGCTCTTTGAAGTAAAAAATTTCGTCCCACAATGTGCGAGTACTTGAATTTTGCGAGAAAAAAAATTCCCCCAAATTACGCTTTTGTTCCGAAATGTGTGCAATGTATATAGATACACTTCGAGATGTAGATTGTAGAATGTAGATGTGTCGTTTGAACTGACACGATGGCCATTTACAGGATTGAATGGTCCCACAGTGACAATACACCGTAAATATGAAACGAGACCCTCTAGCATAATCTCCACTGATGCCATATTGCTGAATAGCGCGAACACATACAGCTGATGTATGCGAGCACGCCGTCCTCCCACTGCCACGCCATATGCAATATGCATGCTTGTGTATTCTGGGTTGTCATCTAATTTGGAACGACCACAAATGCTTATAAGTCTGGCAAGAAAGTTCAAGCATGAGTTGGGGGTTGTCATGCCAATTTCCATTTTAAGATGCATGCAAGGAGACTTTTTGGCGTCGTCTCATTTGTAAACTGAAAAGACGAAAATTATTATGATTAATGTTGGATTGGTTGAAAAACAATCGTATATGATTATTGTGTAATTTAGATTTAAGAGTGCGTATGTAAATGTTTGATTTCTCTAATGATTTTTCTAAAAAAAAAGTGAAAAGATGTTCTTAACAATTTTATGTCATTACCTCATTAGCAATATTAAAAGCCGATTACTTGCAATATACATTATAATATTTAATTTTTTGAAATCTTTCACACTTAACTTTTTTTAACCAATTAAGATATTTTGTGATTTTCATCTCATCCTAATCAGACCCTCATCAGGTGGTAATATATTTGAAATAAAAAAAAATTTACTCCAATAATGTGGAGAACATTCTTCAATGATTCCCTTAAAAAACAAATCTTACGCATAAAATCGAATGTACACATCAAAACAACCCTCCTCCCCCCATTGTCACTACTCACTACTCTAGAGATGTATTCAGCAATGAATCGAGTTGGTGTTTGTGGAAGTGTTTAGAGTTGCTCACGATTGCTACAAAGTACGGCGCCTGTCAACATTTGGAGTATTATATGCTTTCGAACTTGTCACTTGTCCACATATTAAGGTCAAACACGTTAGATTATTTTGTATTGTTTGTATTTATAATAATTAATTAACAAGTAATGATGATAAACATATAGGCCCGTATGCATAGTCGAAATCTCGGGCATGGCATGGAAATTTGCCTGGAAACATTTCCGCGAATTGATTCCGTATGAAAGAACGTTTTCAATAAGATAAATTTCGACGTAAATTTATATATAAAACGCATTTGTCAGCACATTTTGAAATGAAAATGTATGGAAAAACTATATGGCAGACTGCTCAATACATACGTATTTTCTATATGTTAGTCACTGTTCTGTGCCTGAGGAAATATTTCTGTGGTCAAGGCTAGCTTTTTAACCGTTTATGCACACGAACGATGCAAACAAACCGTGGAAATCATTCTTGTCGTCGACTATCGGATCAAAGTATCGCATGTCATTAAAAATGTTATTGTATCTACATTTTTATATACTGAAAATTACTAAAAGTACTCTAAAAACTGTATTCTCTCAGTCGTATCAGCAATATCAAATTTATTTTTAAATTTCTCAATTCAAAAATAATCAGCTTGCAATGCGCTATATGTTGTTAAGCTGCATCCTGGGGAGCATGGATGGCCCAATGTTGACACACATTTTCATCTTTACCGTCAAACGATTTTACATTGTTTGTATCAAAGCAGCGAGCACTTCAAAAGGCAGTGAGTTTCCATTATATGGAAAATATTTAAAGCGTCACACAGAGGCGATGCTATGAAGGAAGAAATAAACGAGTTACAGTTGTAGTCATATGTATACGCTAGGCGACAATGGAATATCGAGCAAGAGAGCAATATTTTACAAGCTGATGAACACGTCATCGCAATATATAATTCCATGCAATTTGCTGCCAGCCATCCAGTAAAATGTAAAAGCTCAACTCGTATATGTATCTAACTTTGCCCAAAACACGACGAACATGACAAGGATGCTTGAAAATAAATAGAATATCGTTTGTAAATGTTATAAGCAATCCTATTCCAATGAGAACATTATAGCGTACATTGTTCAGACAAATGCGAGTAAAGCTCATTGTGCTGTTATTTTTATATGTATGTATAATAGTGGGTGCGAATTCCATCCCCAGACAACCCGCAGATGAGACTGGCAATGAAAATTATTCCGTTTTATATATTATATTATTATCATTAAATGTGACCGAGCGTAATCCCATACCGCCCCCCCCCCCCGCATTTTCCGACAACTGTTTATTTGAATGTGTACAAATTAGACATCATTATACACATTTATGATTGTTTTTTTCCAACATTTGTGGTGCGCTTTGCGTTTCTACCTTTGCTGTGGCGGACTAATGGGATCTGCACAGCACATATTCGATAAGCTCACACATGTAAGCACATTTTGTGTACGCTTTCCCTTGAACTTTCAAACAGCGAGAGCCAAACATTTCATTTTGCTTGCTGCTTGTACAGTGTACGTAGCTACCTGCTACATAGTGCATATGCGGAAGATGAGGCCAAGGGATGTAAGTGGCAAACGACCGTGGGGGTGGTGTTCTGAAGTACACATGGTGAATGGGTTCAAAATGAAAGCTAAAGAAGTGTACGCGCTCCGCAGCCACACTTACACACCTTTAACCATTTATCTCTTTTTCATTTCTAGCGTAATATTTTTTATCTTTCGCATATATATACACTGCAGCGATTCTACAGCGTCGCTGTCGACATCGTGGTCGACGTCGTTTTTCCATCCATTATTATGCTCGAGATGGCATGGCATTTACGATGTTTATGTGTCTCAATTTATATATGAATGTGAAGATGATTTCAATAGACGAGATAATTGAATAGATTGCATGCTGCAAAAAATAAGAAAATAAGAGTGGGTCCTCATTTCTTCACGTATATGTATGTGCAAACTCGTATTATATATTTTTGCGTATGTAGTTACTAGTTTCTATCAACTTGAATGCGCAGCAGGGTTGTATTTTTTTTTTTACACATTATGAACAAGCGAATGTGTAAAACTCGAGATTGATGTATAAAAGGAGTCACATGTTGGATGGGTGGTAAATTTGTGGGAGCGGGGCTCAATGTTACTAAACTGAAATCGGATTTCGCCACATAACGAAGGCCATTGCAAGTGAGTAAACACCCTTCGACAAATGTGATGTCGCTTCAAAAGCGAGCGAGCAATATACAAGTCTGAAAATGTATTGCGACTTCCGTTAACTAACTAACCCATCCCAACCCTTGTAATTTGTGTCTATTTTCTGTTTTCCGGCACACATATTATGTGGACGCGTATATGTACATTGTACATTGATTGCTGTTACGATCTAACTGGTCGCCCGAAGTGTCTGATAGCAGAATAAAGTTGTGTAAATGTGTTACATAGTAACACGTTTACAACGGCGTTATGGAGTCCAGTTGGGAATGGTTGCACTATGGTAAAACAGGAAAAAATAAATACAAATAAAAGTTGCGTTATATTCGATTACACGTCGCATGTAGTTTCGACTGCATTGATAATCGACAATCGAGACAACACCCAGTGCTTTCATATTTTGTGAGATAATTAAAAAATATTCTCTCTGTAATTTACAGTATGATTGCAATTATTGATATTAGTGCAGATGGGAGGCTTCTGACATTGCATTGGTGGATTTATTCAAGACGTAAAGTGCAATATTATACATGGTCTTATAACTTTTCCTTATGAAATTGACAAAATCAGCATTAGAGTTGTTTTTGAGAAATATGTATTTTATCTACAAATTAATTTTTACTTTAATGTGAGTAGTGGGAAGATATATTGATGCAGAATCTCGATTTGGCACATTTTCTAAAAAAATTAAACAAATTGTACGTTCGCTTCTTTTTCATAACTCGAAAAGGCATGATAAATTTTTTACCGAAGTTGTATTATTAGAAAAAAAAATTTAAAACATTGAGAAAAAATCTGATTTATTTTGTGCATTCTTCAAAAACGGTTGGTTCTACATAGTACAGTCTCTCCCCTCCCCTTTTACGCACCTATTGTCGATACTCTTTTCTCTTGGACGACATACTTCTACTTTCTCTTTCTCTTTTACATACTGGATCGCTATCTTCATCCCCTTTCCAAAAGCGTTAAATTTAACGCGTGAAATAACCGGAATCCTATAAGAAGTTTCGCTTCAAAAATTTTATGAAAGAAATTTTTTTTTTTTTAGTATGTTTGTATTTGTCAAGATCTTAACTGAACTTCCTCTTATGTTATAACGAAATACCCAATTAGTTTCCTAAAAGGAACTATATTGCCTAAAGTACCTTTAACAGACCGACATAATTTCTCAAGCAAGGACATGCACTTCGCTTTTCAATTTACGTATAATATATAATAAAATCAATTCAAAAATTATTCAACAAATCCTATTTCCATTCAAAATATTTGCGAAATTTCTACGTGATGTTGTTGCACAGTTTAAAGGGCACAATAAATGATGCACATAAAATTTTAATAAATAAGCACAATTAATCTAACGACGTAATGAAATGGAACTTGATCTCATTATCAATATTAGATTAATTATTTACCATTTAGTTGGCATGAAGAAAATGTTTTCTTGCAGCAAACACACTCGCACGCATACCCGTGGATATACACTGAAATCATCTAAACATTTAAATATATAATAAACAAGTCTCCCCTCATACCGAAAGAGTCTCAATCAAATCAACCAACCACCCAGTAGTTTGCCCACAAAATACCATCATCATCGGTTTTGTTACGGTAACTGTCGCGCCACATCTTAGAAACCCTATACCTTTTATTGTACAACCCCGCAATACTGTGTTGTATAAAAAAAGAATTGTACATGATGTAGGTGACTGTTCTTTGTGCTCATTCTGTTTCGCTATTCTATCCATTTTATTGATGATTTTAAACAGGTTATGACACAGAGTTCCATTAACGTCATTTACTTTTACCATAAAGCATAAATATTATATTATTAAAGCAAAAAACACATTTATCGTGGATATTGTTGTGGCATTTTCTATTAACTATAACGGTGTTAATTACAAGGCAGCAATATTTAACATTTAAAATTTTTATATTTTTCTTGCAGGTTTTGTGCGATCATTTTCAATTCAATTCTTTCGATATTCTACACAATCTTACAATAAGGCATTGATTTATTTTGAAAAATCAATACAGCTTTAACCCTAAGTTCGTGGTTATAATAAGAACCGCATTTCATTTTATTTATGTACAGTTCGGAGAGGCATAATATATTATTAAAATGAGGAAATGTAAGTAAATATTTAAAAGCGTACAAAGTTGAAGGGGTCATTTTTGTATAGCCTTACAATAATTTCCCTTTCAGTAAGGTTTTCATTCTTGTTGTCTTGTTTTGATATGAAAGTACCCAACCCACCCCTAAAAAATGCATACAATCAAACACTGCTCATGCATTAAAGAAATCTCCATGCGTAGACCTGCGCAGTTGCAACTGTTTCGTACTTTCTACATCCAACATAATATGAACATAATATTTTAGAAAGATATTATGCCGCATGTGCTGCATTATCGATATAAATATTAAAAGGATGCATAACATTTTGGCGGAAGTGTATCGGCAATTTTAAACATCAATTAAAATTCACTTCCATCAGCAAAGATTAATTTCCAACACCGTTATTAACCGACAGAGTTGCGAAATATTTACATCTTCCATTGTATTTGTATCTAGTACATAAAATACATGAATTCAAAGTGTGGGTCGGAGAAGGATGACTATACAGCAATAATTGGCATAGCGACGGCGAGTTTGCAAAAGATAGTGGTGGAAATTATAGGAAGAGCACGATATTATGTAGGCGCACAACTCACAAGGATTGGAATAAGCGTTGGTGCATTGTGTCCATTGTTGACGCAACCATATAGCATTTTGTTGTACATCGTACTGTGTTTGTTAAGCCTCCGGAAGTAGTGCAATAATGTCTCGCTGATACATAAATATAGTCAAAAATGATGAGAGATGCATTGTTTGTTGAAACTGGAACATGCGGATGATGATTGTTCTGTAATTACACGGACAGGAGGGGTTGTTAGCCGCTGTTAAATATTGATGGAGTAGATGCAACGATCGTTGTACAGTGAATACTTTTTAATTAATAATCTGGCGCGAAAGCAAATTGTTATATACTTGTACTAACGAAAGGTATAATTCAGAGGAGAAAAGAACAATATATAATAATAGCACAAAAAGGAATACATATACTTATTTCATATTGTCTTGGGGTTTTGTTTTAATTAAGGGTTATTTTTGTGGTGTTGTTATTGTGGCAAGTAATGGTCGGCTTTTTTTGAGGTGTAATCACAAGAACACCGCAAGTGTTCCGTTTTTAAATTATGTATTAATAAACGTAAGTTTAATCATCTGTTTTAATCATTTATTTTAATCGCATTAAATTTTGTTAACATAATTAATTGGAAAATTTATTTGTACGTAACTTATAATTTTTTTTTTTTGATTTTCATATTATGTTCTATAGTTTTCCAGAAAAATTATTGTAGTTATTAAACAAACTTTCTATCGTAAAGAAAATTGTCCCATTTATTTACTTATTTTATGTTTGTTTGTTTTTCTTAATTGAAATGTTGTAAAGTTAAATCCTAACAATATTAAACTATTTGAAAAAAAAATTAAATATCCCGCCAAAACTTTTTCAAAAAAGAACTAATCGACACATCTGATTCGACTCACCACTATTGGCGGCTGGCGCTATACTTATTTTTAATGCTAAACTGCATTACCGGCGGAATTTATCATACGAATGAAATTTTTATTTTTTACGAGTTTAAAATGTTTTAATTAATTTGTGTATTTTCGTATATTTTTAAATCAGATATATCTTTGACCTTTAAGCCTCACTAACAATTAAAAACAGCAGTTGATCCAAATAAATTTCACCAAACTAACCAAATTCCCCACAAAATCATTCCCCAACATGGCCGCAGTCATTGGAAAATGAAATGTCGCTTTCAGAATTAAAGTACTCGAGAAGATTGTTTGACACACGAGAGAATTGATCAGAGAATGTTGTGTGTAAACGGAATGAAGAAAAATCGTGAATAATAAGTGCAAAGTGGTCCAGAAAAATTTTGTTTACCTCCGTCGTCGGTTCTGCGTTTATTTTCGTTTAAATATGTTTACCAATTAAGTTGCAATTTGTGAATTGTTTGATAATTTTGTGTAGTTAATGTGTTTTCGTGCGTCTCAATTTCCACTTAAGCAGAGTAAACACAAATGCAATCGGATTATCGGGTTAGTACTTTAAGTTCCCACATACATGTGTGTTGCTAGTTTGTAATTTAAAACTTGTAGTTGCTGTATGGCTTTAGATAAATTGGAAAATAGCAGAAAAAGTGTCTGCAATCGGCGTATATTGTGAGTGTGCAGTATTTCAAATGGTGCGTGTGCATTTAAAGTGAAAATTGCGGAAAACGCCATGGCCTAATGGAGTTCATGTGTCTGCATTTGACACCGGAAAATGTCGATGACACTTGTACGCGACCGTGTTTTGTGTTTATTTTATACAGTTTATTTTTAAACATCCCATGCCCATGCAATTTATTGCACATACAGCAAATTGCAATACAACTCTACCGTGCATAGGAATTCAACTGCATCGGAATTGCATTCTGTGATGACTATATAACATTATGATAATAAGGAGGGGTGCATGCCTTCATTGACAGTTTTTTGGTACATTAATGGTGCAGCATCGGCCATCCAGCAATTCATACGTTAAAATATACAGTCGATGGCTTGACAGACGACAGCGTTTATAGTTTTCCATGACCCCGAACCTGCCTGCACCCTCGCCCTATTCATTCATTTGTAATTCTATAAATGAAAATACCATCGCACCATCGTCATCCTCTTCTTGTCTATATATACCATACTAACCATGAACCACATCAAATCAATTTTCTGTTTTGTGCCATGACACACCACACACCGTTCTAGAGGGTGAATGCCACAGACGGGAGGATTTTGCATTAATAAATAAATTGCATTCAACGGTGGTGTGTGAAATAGAAAACCACTGGGAAAACTCCAAAGAAAATGATGTCCATATTATTTTGTATATTGCATACATGTGCAGAGTGCAGACGCGTCCCCAGCAAATTCATCGGGAATCGGAGTGTGTGCTTGTGTGTGCGTGCTAAATGTTTGGCTGTGTAGGCGTTCGATTTTTTGTGTTTACGTTTTGCAGAATACATTCGCTCCAGCACAATATTGCGAAGCTGATTGTCTCGAGATATATCACGAACCGCATACATTTCACATTTGTTGCGGGCGCACATATGCCACCATATTATGTATTCATTTGCTACAGTAAAATTCTGATTAGTCGGTTAATTTAAATTTTAAATTTGTTTTTAAAATAAATTTAAAAAATAAAATAATTTAACACCCATCGAGTGAAGTAAAATTTATTTTTACTAGGGGAGAATTTTTTTAACCACTTTCAAAAAATTATTTACGAAAATAAGAGGTTAGATGTTGAATAGATAATTTGTTTACTTAATTTGACAAAGGAAAATACTTAAAAAACTTTGTTAATTATAGCAACTTTTAGACACCTTCATCAAAAGTGTACAAAAGATAACTTGAAATTATGTGTTTCAATTTTGACCTTGAATTTTGAACAAACAAAATAATTTTTTGGCACATGAATAAAAATAAAAATCCTTGCTAATTGTGTTTAATTATAAAATTGAAATCATAATAGCAATTTAGTCGAAGATTGACTGTAACGAGCGCACACAATTCCACGCGCTGTTGTCTTTTTGAGTACCGCATACGAAAGTTCACGTCTATCACGAACACCATGACATAGTGGTTCTTCGCATACATAATAATATGTTGCTACATATGCATAAAACTACATATGTCCACAATAATATTATGTTGACTGGTTTTGTGTATGCATGAAAATCGTGAGGCTTTTTCCCACAAAACTGCAAGCAGGCAAACAAGTAAACAGCAACAAATGCACACCGCAATTTGCAACCATAGCACAAATGAAAACACATAAATAACATTATGCACAGATGGTCGGAAAAGTCTTAAATTGCATGACTATGATGTGTGGTAGGCGCAAATTGGCACGCCCGGTTGACAGCTCATTGCGCAAACTTTATTCTTGTGCACAATTCTAGAAGATTTTTCAGTTGGTTGTGTGTCCAAATTGCCGAAAATACATGGCAAGGTCACCGCAACGCGCTGCTGCTGTTGTTGATGATGATGGTAAGTGGTGGTGTGGTGCAGAGCGGCGAAGTGAAAGAATATGGCGTGAGCTGTTGGAACAAACGGCCTTCTGGATTTGTAGAGTCATTGCGCTTAAAGTTGTTTCATTTATTATGAGTGCAGTGGCGATTGTAATTTCTGTAACAGCCATAAGCCATTTCTACTAATTTTATGGTCAAAGCGGGGAAATGTGAAAAAAATTTAATGAAACGGTTAAGCAATTAACACGAGATTGTGATTCATATAAAAGGAAGTGAAAATGTAATACTAATCTATATGGCACTCATATGGTTATGGCTATGTGTTTTAAGCATACACTCCGCTTTAAGTATGTGAGTACATACTTTCATTGGAATTAAGGGGGAAATTTATTACTTAATTATAAACATAGCTCCAATGAAAATAAAAGTTGCAATGTTGACCAACAAGTTCCTTGGAATATAAATTAAGTTTGTCACTGCATTTTAATTTTAATCCTTTACAATATTCCGAAGTAAATTAATCCAACAAAAAATAAGCTTTGCTATGTATAGATAAAAGTCATAAAATATCGATCAATCCGCCAATGTACAATGTACACAAATCGCTCTTCACTTTGTCAACTTCCCATATGAACTCTACAGCTGCCTCAAGTCTCAAGTCTCAACTCATATGCCCGCTCCATTTAAATGATAATTAATGATTGTGCCTGGAGTTAGACATGATGTTAATATGGATAAAAACTATAATATTATATGTAACAACTACACATAGTTACTACTTACTAAATGAACTAGCCAAACTAGATCGCCATGCAATTGTCGTCGTAATAATCTCTATCGCCATCGTTTTCTTAATTAGTTAGCATTGTGGCAACTGGCGGGCAGGCTGCCTAGCGCAGCGTAAGCCCTGCAACTTCCACAGCATGAATAATTTCCGATAATCCACTTAAGAGGCGCGCGCCGCGTGCGGAAGATCTTTAAATCGTGAGAGAAAGATTTGTTGTTGTATGCATTTTGCATATTATAACTACTAATGCACTTATTGTGCTATTGAACTGCATTGTTGTTTAGCGTTGCGAGAAGTGTGTGCAGACAATGATTGTGACACCGATGTGGATTTTATAAGTCGTCGTTGTTGTTGCATGTTGCAGCAGACAAACAAAGGGAAAGGGCCCTGACTATATTCGTTGTTCTTATAATACCAACATGCAATATGTTGCAGTTAATACTGGTCGCCTCCCATATACATACTTTTATTTTTATGTGTTATTATTATTATTGTTGTTATAATATATGCCGCGTTCCATTGAATGTAATCTGCGACCGCACAGACCAATTCTTTAGTCTTGCTTATTCCTAATATACTGCCACATAAGTCTTAAAATCGTATGCATTTATATTTTATATACATAATATGCATTATGCGGCTATAATGTCCATGGACGTATGGTTATCTTGTGTGGCGTCAAAAATTCTCTGCGCAACCGATCGCCAGTCTTGTCGACAAAAAAATATATGTGTTACAAAACCTTAAAGTTAAAACTATTTGGTTGTTGCATGTTGCAACGCCGTAAGGTGAGGGGAGGCAACAGAGGAGGTAGGGGAGGGGGAATAAATAAGACGCTGTAAAAGGCAAAATCAAATAAATAAAAACTGTAAAAAAAATAATATAAAATCGCGCCCACATGTGTGTTATTTTAATTTATCTGTCCACGGTTTATGTACACATAATTCTTTGGGTTTTTATAGCTTGCGAGAGCATGCTATAATATGATGGGGCCCGCGATGCCTTTTCCCCGTATTATTTTCATTATTCATCAAGAGATGTGTATGGCGGGCTGGTTGCACTGCAATGGTAGTCTTCACACTGATGGAAACGCGAGGGGAAAACCAATAAATCTTGCTGATCAAAATGCAGATGCTATACATATGTGGGGTCGTCCAATCGCGCATTCAATGGCTTAAGAAGTCGAACCATAACAACAGCTAAAGCCAGAGACACACTCGCTTTAGATATTCATGATAATCAACATAATATGATAAATATTTATTTGGCTATTTAAATAATAGTTAATAATAACATGTTTGTTTTTTTATTGTTGTAAAAATGTGTGCACTAATTCCATTTTATTTTATATTTTATTAAATTTTGAAACTTATTTGCAATTCTTTGTAAACAATAAACAATTTATTGACACATCCCATAGTGACGATTAAATATTATTCAGTTGTTACCTAATATTTGTTATTGCAACAAATTTAAATATAAATAATGAAAGTCACGCCTTTCCTCAAAAGTTAATGATCATTAGCAGTTGTTGTGTATTCGTCTTAAGTGTAAAATAGCGTACATTCATAATATTGAAGTTCTGACAAAGCAATAAGTCATAACGATATATTCATCATCGTCCAATCCACATCATAACATCATTTAATTTGTGTTGGTGTGCCTTTGTATGATCATGATTGTAAGACCCCATACATTCTGACTAAGTACATACGAGCCGGCATGCATGCGGCAATCAACAACATTGATTCCAGAATGAATATGTTCTTGATTGTTGCCATTAATGCCCATCCAAACAATTAAACGTAATCTATTTTCGGCCTTTTCGTCTTCACACACAGCTTCTTTCTTATACATACATTTCAAAAAATAATTATGTTGCGTTTGAATGAAACACGCTAACTAGAGACTTTTCTTATAGCTGGCTAATTGATTATATTTATCGAAATGTGTTTAACCAACTGTCGTTATTTTAATGTGATTATTGCATTTTTTCTAAAGCTAAAATTTCTTTCTATTTTCAGGTGCATCTTGTCGTGACTCATATATGCAAATTTCGCACCTTGTTTGACTAGTTGTGTTGCATCTGTTTCGATGCACGAAACGGATTTGCGGTTGATGCAAACAACAAAACGGAACTATTGCAGCATTGCATCAACAGCATAAAGTGCATAAAGATCTTGATGCAAGTCTTTTAAGTAGTTGTTAAAGTGATTGATTATTGTTGCGGGCGGTCCCCTAACCTCTTGATGCTAACTGCGCGGGAAATGAAAAATTATTGTGTAAAAATTGTGCATACTTATATACGTGTTAAATCTCTATTTTTGTGCATATGGTGAATGTTGTGTGTTTTGTCTGGTGTGAAGCATAAATTGTAAAGAGCCACATAAGTTATAGAAATTCATGTGTGCGTTGAGAAAATAATATTGTGTCAGTGTTGTTATTTTTGTGTGTCAGCAAACAAGAAAAGTTAAAAATAAAAAAAAGAAAATCAAATAACATAAAGAAATCAAAATAATAATAAATATTATTGAAAAGAGAAAATACATGGGGAATCAAAAACGAAACACTAACACACAGCATACAGGAAAAAAGGATTAATTTAACCATTTTGGGGTAAGTTTCAATTTCAATACAATACGTTAACATTATTGAAATTATGTATATTGTTTTTACTTGGTTAGCATTGCGTCGACCCTTCCCACTCCATATATCAAATACGTGTCAGTCGATCCCTTATGCTGAACTGAACTCTTATGCGATTCTTCAATTCTGATCTAATATGTGTGTGGGTGTGTTCGACTTTTGACATTGTTTGTTCGTTTAAATTGTGTTGTACGTCTGTCTCCTCGTTGATTGCACCATTTTTCTTCCTCTATTTGATTTTGGTATGTATTTGTACTTGGATCTGTGCTATACGGGCTGACGTGTACATTAAAACAATCCTAGCTATAATATACGTATAAAGTATTTGTGGAGGATAAGCACTCGCCCGTCCCTTTTAAAAGCATTTCAAACCGAACAAATGATTAATTGGTCGGATCTCTGACTTAATAGTATAGGCTCTGCTGTGTGAATGAATATTGTGTCGTTTCTTTGTTGTTCTGGGATCCATTATTCTTGGGTACATTTTTTTTTTTTCATCAATTTCCGAATTGTATTTCCTTGTAAGCATCTTAAGTTAAAATCATTATAATGCGGCTTAAAAGAAAATGAGTCGTCCTCTGCCAGATAAATTCAGAAAAGGTATTTTAAAAAGGCTGTAATTTTATGATCACTTTGTGGTCCCTAATTATCACATTTTAAGTAACAGAATGTGACAATGTCATCATTTTATTACTGTTTTAAGCTGCATCTATGTTGGAATTTGTCGCATACGAGCGGGCCTTTGGGAATTGACACAAATTAATGTCTATTAGATCATTAATCAAGATCGCTTAAGCATTTATGATTTTATTGTGAGGTTTTTACATTAACTGAAAATTTGAGTCTGCAATGAAATATAAAGGAATCGGATTTAGGTAATGTAATTTGTTTAAAGTGAATTTCAGGAATTCATAACTTTTTCCCATTTTTAGATTTTTAGAAAATGTTATGGAAAAGGTACTACTTGGTATTGGTGTGTAAAGTCACATGTTTCCCTCATATCTATTCTTTTTATAACAATAAAATCTAGAAGTTTGAATGCCCGAGTACTTACTTTCCGAGGAAATTTATTCAATTACACTAATTTGTCACAGAAGGTGGTCAAATTAAATTATATACTGCAAATTTAAGTATTCCGATTAACTAATCGACAAATTTTGATTTATTGTACCTCATATCTGCATTTATCAATTTCTATGTCCACAATTTAAAGACATAAACAGCACCGTATTTAAATTTACATCTGACATGAAAGCATCCAAAATACATTGTAATTAGTAACCCTGTTTGTCGTTATTGCCTCCAAATTGCCAACATAGTACATACTTGCGTCTTACTGACGCCAATTGCTTGAGGAAGCTCATAAATTCTTAAATTAAACTCTTGTTCATGCAACATTTTATGTATGTGCTTGAATATTGTGTTGTCTACTTATTGCAGAGAAATCCTTATATACGAGTAAACTCTGCAACAATGATGTTATATGTATATAAACACACATAGGATTCTCCTGCCTATAACTATGTGCGAGTTTATGTACAACTCTGTGTTTATTTCCTCTCGTTGCATTGCTTCGTAACAATAAGTAAGCAAACAATCAACCACCACCCAGAAGGGTGGCTGCTTGCAATATGTGCTTGGTACAAACGCAACGAACTTGGCTGTTCTCGCATCCACTCGGCATTCTTATTCCACACAGTATACAGACATCACCAACAACACCAGTATAAGGCACCCAAGGGACACCCTTTTATGCTTGAGAGCTACAATTTTACGGCCATATCTACAATGTGTGCTTGCCCTTTAATTCTCCAACCCCTATATATATATTATATATTCAAATATATGTGCATTGTGTATCCATCGTGTATATGCCGACTCTGACTCATATTTCAACATAATATCTATACTTAGTCATAATATTATGTACACACTCATGCTTGCTGTATATTTTTAAATGTGCATCCATGGCAGTTACACGCTGAACAACGTATGCAATATGAATGTATACGTATGTAGTAATCACGTTCCTACCCCCCTAATGCATTGCAACTGTGTACCACAGCAGTTGGCTTCCTTTTCGTCTCATTTAAGAAACAAGCACCCCTTAGATAATAAACAATTCATGCTGGGGATTTATTTGCATTTCTATAGAAAACTCCCGCAGAATTGCGTATCCAAAAAGCTCGCTCTCACACACAATATTATACATGAATCTCCTCTTTCAAACTGTGGAACAAACTGAGTAGTATAGTAAAGGGCGCACGTTTATACTTTTGTGTGCATATATTTAGTTTATATCATGTCGTTTATCTTCAAACTTCCAGACATTGTTCAGCATAAGCGATAGAGCAAAATCCACCCCAGTGCTTTAACTCGCATTGATAGACAAAGTCGCAGACAACACACAAAAAAAAAAAACAATGAATCGCTTTATACTAAATAGAAATTTTTTTTTTTTTTGGAAAAAAAACTTGAGTAATACTTAATGGGTTGAAGCTGCGGGAGAATTCTGAATCATATTCTAGTTGGCATTACGCATCATTATACTGTAGATGTGGAAAGCACGCGGACGGATCGCATACAATCTTAAAAGCTTATAATGTGGCACCCTCATCTTGCAGGTTTTGTTTTGCCGCCCTTGCAAAGAGCGTTTTTTCATAGTGTCAAACTTTTATAATAATTTTTATGACACGACAATAAGAAAACGAGCTGCACACTATAGTGCTCAGCTGTTTATTCGTCTAATGGTGAAGCGAGCGTTTGTGTTCCATCCACCCCCTGCGCGTACACCCAGACAAAGGCGTGTGTACTTTTCACACTATAATGTCACTGACATTTTCAATTTGGTTGATAAAAACACATTATCCACATTGCAGCAGACTTTCATTTTCATCTAACCAAGCGGAATGGTTACACACGACAAAAGGAGAGTGGGGACAAAAAAAAAGAAAGAAGAAAAACTGTATTTGTACTTAATTGCTATATAGACATGAAAATTGCAGCAGGGAATTTTCTCACCATATTTTCCCAAAGCTGCTGCAGTGGGCGAACAGGATGGGGGTGCAGCCATAGTCAGCCATTATAGTGAAGCAAACCGCAGTAGCTGCACATACATTGTGCTCTTGCTGATCAAACATGCGGTGTGTTAAGCATATGGAAAAGTATTGGAGATTTCGAAAAAAAAAATTGGTCATGGTGTGAAAGACGTGCGGATGCAGACTGCAGTTATTTGCCGTGCGCAGATCTTGATTATCAAGATACTAAAAGTTAATTAAGATATCGACAGAGCGACGGGTTGGGTGTAATTGATACGTGCCAATGAATGCAGACGAGTTATTTAATTAATTTTTATTTACGATGCAAAGTGGCAAATGGCGCGGTTGTCACGAACGCTCTTTAGGATGGCGGCGCACGGCGTAATTTGTACAAATCTTAATGGAATTCAAGACGCGCAGTTGTGCTAACAAGAAACGTAACACACAACATACGCCAACCACGCACAATACTGTATAATAAATAATAATATTGTATGTACTGCAGATGTATAATATGGCGTTAGGAAATGAAATTGTTTTCCCATATATGTTCGTAGTGTACTACATGATATCGCATGTGTACGCGGTGTGGTGTGTCAATTGGACTGACTCGCGCGTATGCACAAATGCTCTTGAAAATGTTAAAAATGTTTTCCATATTCATGTGGGGCGATTTGCATAAAACATTTTATGGGGATCTCCGGTATGCTCGTGCCTTAATAGTTGAGGCGCCTCCTGCTTGTGTATTGAATATAAGATCGTGTTACGGTTAGAATTTGGTTACAGTCTGGGGTGTGGAATGTTGGAAGCCTTTTTTATTGTTTTGTTTTTTTGTTTCAAGTTTGACAAACACTCTGACAAGCCCTTTAATCTTAAATGAGTTGGGTTTCAAGTGCGCGTTGGCTATCCTTTTTTTGTGTGTTTTCACTAAATAAGGTGACACATGAGACAGTTTGGCAGGGGCTTAGGAAATGTGCACTTGCATGAGAAAATGGAGATCCCTATTGTATTTTGTAATTTTTTTTTTCACTATTGCTTTTATCTTTTTGGGTTTTAATTCGTCTGCATCTCGTTTAAAGGTGTTGCCGCTAATTATGCCATTTATTACTGTAACGGGTCACAAGGCTTGTTTTTTAAAATCTCATTGAGGTTGAGCAGACAGATGCTTTTTATTTTGTTTTAATTATAAAAGTGACTACTTAATGTCAATAGCAGAAAATTTGCTGTTGATGTCTTCCTTCCTTCCCCACTTCACTGACTGCATGCGTCCTACACAACGACTTAAAATACTTGAAAAAAAGGGTAACAAAATTTATTTCGTCATAAATATAAGAAGACATAAATAAAGAGTAAAGACCTATCAAAAATAGTTACTAACGAGAATCAAAGAAAACGTATAGGGATAATTATGTTATCTGAAGATAAGTGAAATAAATGCCCTTTTCCAAACTGTAATATTATGAAGCCCTTTCAATACTAATCGATTTAATTAATGTAACTGAGTAACTCATTAAAAATGCCTTAAATATATTTTAACCAAAAACAGCAAAGATCTCTTAGCACTTCAACTTATTAAGACCATATTATTCCGTTCAAAAAGACAAATGGCCGTAAAAAGGTCACCACAATCACAGCATTTAATGTCAAAATTGAAATTAAACTCAGAAAATATGCTCCAAGAAAATAGACGAAACAACAGATAAAGTGGATTAATAAATGAAATAAGATTGCTTGTTGAAATTCCTTAACAACCCACACGTACTCTCTAAGTGCACACACGCCACATAGCACGCACTTCGCCTCTTGTCTTCGACGACACATATTGTGTGGGGACGACTATGTGGTCAACACATTGGGCTCACATACATGGCATAAATATAATAATACACTGCACACCGCATTAAATTAAGTGTATTTTCGCTTTCTTCATGTTAATGTTTCTTTTCGATGGCCAATGATGATTTCGTTGTGTGGCCGTTATTTTCATCACACCACAATCCATGCATTACCATGCTGGGTGCCTCATCTGTTGGCCAGATCTTTTAATCGTTTGATGGCCATCTATTTCTCACTTCTTTTAATTGAATCATCAAAGTTTGAATGAAGCATAACGTTTGGGGATTTATGAGCAATTTGAAATACAAAACCCACCATATTATACAAACACAATCGGAAATGCCAACCCTTTGCCATACACAGCATGCAGTGTTGTTTTGTTGTTGTTTATAAAATTTATTCGTTTTCTTGTTCTTCAGACAGATATTGTTGTCTTAAGTTTTGGTTTGCTTTTTCGTGATTGTTTGAGTTTTGAATTTCATTTATTGAATCAAATCTAAAATCAATAGAATTTTACCTTCCTATTTATGTTCTTGCAAATGAGAAAAAAAAGTTTATTCTTTTATGGTGAAACTTTTAAATGAATCGCCATGCTTTATTGCTAGACTATATGCAGTCAAAACTATTCCATTTTTAAAATTGATGACCATTTATAAACTAACAGTTACACACCCACAAAGTGTCAATCACAAAACCGACCCCCAAGTTACTTAATATTTAAAAAACAGGTTATTTGTCTCTGTAAGTATGCGTTTGTGTGCATTTGTGTGCACTGTTGTGTGGCGTTCATTTGCTGCATGCAAAGCACTTGTCGTTTTTCAACAACTTAAAAGCTTAGAACTTTGTGTTGCGGACGTTTCAAAGCCCGTCACAACGCAATGTGAAATAGACATTTGACACAAAAAACTAAACTCGACGACGAATGATAAATATATATACCATATATATAGAGGATTCCACACGTACTGCTGGAAACCTATGGAAATGTTCATGAATTGAATGTGTGTGAGTAGGACGAGCAACAAAAAGCCTCCACTCTAAATCTTGATTGACATTAATGTTTTCCTTTGAACACACACAATATACATAATTTAACAAGGTATGTGGGGGATGAGGGTGGTGGTTGAACTAGGTTAGATTAAAAGTTTTAGGCCACATCAAAATTGTAGCTCTTTCACAGAAGTTTTGATAACATGACGTGGTTGATGCAGCAATTTAATTGTGTATAGAACATTTTGTATATTATTAAATAAATTGTGTTAAGTACCTTTAGTTTAATTTATTGATTTTATTTTGCTGTTTTCATTATCTTTTCTTTATTATTACTGATTAAGCAAATATTTACTTTTGTAAAAAAGAACTCATCTCAAAATTAAAATCACACGAAAAACATAAATTGTGTCAAAACCCATAAATTAAATTTGTTGAAAATATCCAATCCATGGAAGCAGCTGCAAAGGCTGCTATACTGCATGAATCCGCATAAAATTTTCGCGCCATCGTAAATACATTTTTTTTTTGTCACCCTTTATTGCCATTTACACATTTACAAAATTCATCCCCTCTTTAACCCCAAATGAACTCTCAATTAACCGTTCAGGTATAAATTATAATACATCTGAGTTGTAGCCCGTAACGGTTGTTCTTGATTATGATTGGGCTCATGGCGTTGATGTTTTTTGCTATAAATATCTCAACACACCATAATTTTCATACTCATGCATGTAGCATGTCCGTCGCGACGGCGATGTCTCTTCCACACATTTTTCATTTTACACATGCAATTTATGTACAAATATAAACTGATGTGTGTGTGTGCGAACCTTTTAGCAGATCTTTATTGCATACATACATCCTTATACCTTATCCGGTTAGGACGACGGGCGACGAGCGTCGGTGTCGCTTCATTCATATATGCATACATATTCTAATTACAAATTGATGGGATTATTCTACACATTTTCATATCATCCCATTTGATGTACACCCATGTCGACAACATTGGCATGATATATCTATAATATATAATACCGGTTGTGCAAGTTGTTGTAAATTTCATTGGCGGAGGGTTTGTTTGTGGGCTTTGAATTAAGCCTTTTGCTCCCTAGACTTGATTGCAAATCCTGTGCCATTGTGGTTGTGTTGGTACTCGGTATCTCGTTTTGGCCTATGTCCCGTGCAGACAGATTTTGTGCACCTGATAACGTGTTATGGCACAATTCTCGTTAAATAGAATTGAATTTATTAAATTCGTAATGTCCCAACACAATGGGGGTGAGCACTGAGCAATGTGCGCACTTTAGGGAATATTTTCTACACTCCCACACGCACACCCTCGAATTCTGCACAATAAAACTCGATAGGAAAAAGAAGAAGAAGATGGGCGATCAATGAACAAAATACCGCTTCGCACTGTACGAAGTCAACATCATCCTGAATGGAGCTTTATAATTTCAAATATGCTTTTACCTGTGCTTTCATCAATATTATTACCTTTTGTGCAATAAAATGGAATACCCTGGTCTGCCTGCTGTGCTGCCGACTGGAATGGGTGTGAGTACAATGACGTTCCGCTTTTATTGTTGATGGTCCTCAACAATTTTATTGTTGCCTTTTCTCTTTTCATTATTTTGTGCCAACATCCGGCCGCTTCCTGAAACAACATGGAATTGTTTTCAATTAGAGTTCGATTCGAAATTGTGTCTCATAATTTAGCGCTTCTGGGCACATTTTTTTCACTGTGTATACAAATACACATTTAATTCATATTATTAGACGTGCAGTATTTATACGGGATTAAGGTAATAAAGATTTAATACGCCAACAAATTACATTTATTTGTTGCAATGAGCTGTTAAAGTTTCATTGGCAGTATGTGCTACTTTGTATATGGTGTGTTATATTGAAGGCGCCTATAGATTAGAATCGTAAATGCGGGAATTGCTTGCGATCATGGATAATTTATAGGCAATCAGTTTTATTCATTATAGTGTTAAGACGTGAGGTGCTTAATTTAAGCTATATTTTCTATATTTTGAGCTTTGCGGGCAATTTGTAGTTATAAATATGTAGTTGGTTTTATTATTTAAATTTGTCTCCAAAATCACATACCTTTAGCGTTTTCGAATATGGTGCGTCTAAAGCTTGATTGCATCCTGGTTTTGCCATTAGATTCATTTCAGGATGCTTTCTGTATGCATTTCAGTATTTGTTGTTTTTAACAAGCTTCTTTCAATGATAAAACTTCAAGCAATAAATAATGTATCCTTTGCCTTATTGACTTATATTTATTTCGACCATGTGGATTCAATGTTATTAATTTTTGAGTAAAAAAATTTATCGAAATCTATACGATTACTTAGGTCGGAATGCATAGTTGTTGTTACAAATATAGTGTTTACATTTCTTGAATCGATTAATTTGTTGATCTCTAATAATGTCCTATATATTGCAAATGTGCACTGTCCAATATCGATTGTTAATTTGAACACATCATTTTTTATGAAACAACCCTTGCAATTTCTTGACACGGTTTTTAGACGCCAAAATATGTATAAGTATGTAAATAGAACAATAGTCTAATTACGATTGTCATAACGTCTATGAATACGAAATATGAATGTCGACTCTAGAAATGTAAACACACTACTTTAGATGGCGTTTAGATCGCCCAGAAAGTTAGGCTAACCTTAAAAGTTAGGGTCATGTGAGAGAAGAAGAATGTTCAAAGTTATAGATAGTAAGAGAGGTCCGATCATCGACAGTTCCTCATGTACGGGGTTACATTGTAGCACAAGAGGAATTGTAATAAAGTGATAACTTCGCTATAATGTATTGCTCACCATACTGAGTATTGCACATAAAATCAATAATTACACAAGCTGCAATCAGATAAAAGCTTAAACATCGTTCAACATCGTTTTACAATCATTTTTTTTTGATAAAACTTAAGTTAACTATTGTATGTTTTCAATTTATTTTAAAATTTGACAATTTAAAACATTATTTTAATTGCAGTGAGTGTAGTTAATTGTTATCTAAAAAATTTATTAACAACTCAATTCTTTTTTCCTCACAAGAACTTTACCTATAAATCTAACCTTATTTTTCTCTGGGCTCTCTATTAAAGTATTCAAGGAATCTGTACTTAGTTACGTAGAAATAGTTTTGGTAGAAATCTATAATTGAATATATTTTACTAATATGTGTAATATATTTTTCATTCATTTTTATGCACATTAGCATTCCAATTCATTCCACTTAATTTTCACATCAATTTGTACGTTTTACAATTTTAGGCATCCAAATAAGTTTCGCACAAATATTCTCATCAAAATACCAACTCCCATTTAATAATAATCCATTTTGAATTAAAATTTAATTATGCATTTTTGTGGGTGCATTTTTTGCTGTTAGTATGCATCCAAATTTTGCGAATTTCCTCATGATTTAAAAAAAATTATATATTTTGTATACATTTGTGCGTTTGCTGGTTGTGTTGTCATATTTTATCGTGTGATTAATTTTTAGTTAAGCCCACAGTTATTATTACGGGATGAAAATTAATTGGATTTCTATTGACTGTTGCCACTGTTATGCTCATTCCATAGAGCAATATTTGCCGCAATCAGTAATTTTCTTTCATTTTCACCACATTTAGCTATAAGCGTGTATGTGTGTAGCTGTGAATTGCTGTGGGGTTACCAAAGGGATTGTATTGCTTTGAATAGATTGGATAGGGATGTAGATGCGCCATTTGTTTTATTTATTTTTTATTGTGTATTATAGTTGGAATTATTTATTGAAAATAGTGTGGCCGTGGTGTTACATAAATATTTGTTTTGTAAAAACACGTTCCATATTGAGGTATTCAAGTATATGTGTAGTGTTAATATCTTTTTGAGTCTGGTTGATGTGTTGAAGCTTGCTGAAAAACCAATCAAATATTTTTCCACCCGTTTCTTTGTAAAAAATGCGTAACATGATCAACAACTACCCCCATGTGTTTGTGTAAGGGAATAGAATCTATTTCGACCGCATTGATGTCGTCGAGAATCAATCAAATATAACAAATAAATATGTTTGCAACATCTCAAGAAATTTAATATACCATACGAAATGTATAGCAAAATTGCGTTTATTGGTTATGTGAAGAGGGTGCAAGAATCCGGACGATACTTGTTCGTATATATAATGTATAAAAACCGCACGTACGTGGTGGGCTGGAATTTGGAAAGAAAGAGGTAAACGAATGAAGTGAACGAACATTTTCTATATACAATCGTTCCGCCGAATGTTCCAAGTGTGTTTACACGCAAATAATACAAAACCCTATAATGCGGAGAAATGCACGCACATGGGCGGTATATTTGATCTACTATTACATAGTGTAGATTCAGCTTACATATAATAGTTATATCCCTGATAACGGTGATGTGTACGAAATACAATCGATTAAACATTTGCGAAATCGATTGAAGACCGCTTGGATGTTGTATTTCGCCAATACAGCAGCTTACACTCGCATTCATGTATTTTTCTTGAGGTGGTGGAGTGATCAATCCATTTGGGTTAAGGTTGGATTTCATGCATTGTTATCGCACTTTCCACTTATGCTATACTTGAGTATGAAAGAGTGTGCGCTGAAAGAAAAAAATGCGGACTCGCATTACTTGTTGGGACGTAAAGTAGAAAATAATTGCCTTTAAAGATGAATTATATGGCATTTATCATAAGTATTTGTGGTGATAAAAAGATGAATTGGTTCTTCTACAATGGGTGGGATTTATTTTCGTTTAAGATTTCACAAAAGGGCTTTATATATTTGTGGTAACTTGCATATAAGTATGATGGAAAATGCTAAAGGTAATTGCTTTTTTCTGACGTCGTATGACAGAGATTTGTGTTTTCAAGGGAAATGCATTTAATCTTGGCAATATGGATTTTATTTTAGAGTTTTCTCTGAAGAATATTCTAATTTGAAGGCAACGTATTAAATACATTTTAATTATATAAATAGTTTGCTTAATAGTGTTTAGCAACTTAAGAAATTCACTAGCAAAAAATGCATTTTGTGTACCTATATACAAAAAAGGTTTGGTTATTAAAGTTTTTCAAATTCAAGATTATGTATGTACATCAAAATGTCGACTGCAGTCTTGCCTGCATGTTTGAACATTAAATTTGAAACCACAAGAAAAAGCATCAAAATTATACAACCACTAACAAAAATTCATCAAAACTGACAAAACTTATTTATGATTTTATCTGGCAATTAAAATTTAATTAATGAACATAATTGTGCTTGATTTTAACTTAAAATATCCAAAAACTCAAGGGCATTTGCTTTAGTTTTGCACTCCTCTCGTCAATTTTATGGCGTACATGAAATTGAACAGTTTACAGACTTCACATTAAGACGCGTTGTGCAATTAATTGTGAGCGTAGAAATAATTATAATGCTCAAGAGCTCCAAACACTGCACACAAACTGAACTCTCGTGTTCTTATATGTAATTGCATTTAAGTGATTGCTCATGCATGTGAACCCTTTGACTTTAATTAAGATTAAGGAGCATATAATATGGCTCAAGGACATATTGTATCGAATGCATTTACCGTATGTCGGCTTGAGCTCCTTATTCTTAGTAAATGGCATTTTGCTTTAACTAATGCACCATAGCCTTATTGCCTCACACTGCATATTTTAGTCAAGAGCCATGAAATTCAAGAGATTTGTTAAAATTCTTGATTGTTTGAATGTCAAGACATAAATCAGTATGGTGCAGATGAATTGTTGTTGTTGCTATGAGGTTCTTTTTTTCCCCCCTTTATTTAGTGTAACATTATGCAAACGAATTTGAAGGGCAAGACAAAAAAATTATTTCAAAGCAATGGCAGCTGTTTGTGCTCAATTTGCATTAATTAATTAGTCAGAAACAAAAGGCTGAGTCGAACGGCGAAATATGTTAAACAAATAAAGAACAAAAAAATGTATAAAAAAAAAACGAAATAAAAAACATCACGGAATACGCAATCAAAAATAATACACGAAACAAAAATTAACAGTGAAAAAAGAAAACAAAAATTGGACTACATGGAGAAAGTGAAATATTAAAAGAATTTGGTAAATTGTTCTTATTTAAAACAGCCCCAAAGCAGAGAATGTTTAATTTTTCACAGTGCACGAAAAAATGCGGCAAACACAGTGAAATAATCTTGTAACACACTCACACTTAATATCCACCACGAAAATGCAAGAACACTGTTAAAAGAAATCGCGTGTTCGTTTTGGGAAAGGTGTGGGGATTTTGATTTTGATAAATATAAAATCATTTTCGACATGAATGATTGATGTTGCAACCAATGAGGGTTGTGGGTTTGAAAATTGTTCAATTGCCATCCTCCACTTATTATACATATAGGTGCCACTCTCAGGTGAGCATATGTGTGTGTGTGTGTGTGTTTGTGTATATATGCTGTATAAATAATTCAATATGAATAAGTGTGCACATCTTAGTGGTGCAAAAAATATTCAAGGGATTACCACCGCATCAGTATAAGGGTTATTTGAGATTTTTCCCAAAAATGTAAAGAAAAATGACGGCGTCGATTTTCGCCTTTGAGTCTACACCATCAGGTATTATTAGGGGGTGCCTCGTAACGGTAAATAATAAATGATGCACTCGAGTCGATCGTGTCATTCACCTTCACTATAACACTTGATGTACGTCAATATGTACAGTTGCTGCATAAAATTGTTTCTTTTGTTATGTCAGTACGTTTATGCACATGGTATTTTGTGCATATGAAGTGCATGCAGTTATGTATGTGTGCAAATAAACACGAATCATTTGCGATAACAACAAAATCCAGTCAAACCACCCCACATAGTGACAATATACTCGTAACGTGTAACGTGCGCACCCACCCACTTTTACCCCATACTGCACAATATCTCCAAACCTTAACTCATTTATATCAACATGAGCAACTTGACAGGCACTACTATTATACAGTGGCATAGCAGTCTTTTACGTGCAGACTGCACCTTGATAAATAAGTGATGCAGCTCAAGTTGCAGATTGTATATATTATGTACAGTTATATGCGCACAGTTTTGTGTGCACTTGAATCGACGTGGTACTCTGTGTGGCACTACTCAAAGTACAATGTCTGACAATTCAATAAACGACACCGAATGTCGATATAGCTTGTCTGACCCGAATATGTATTAGCACTAACTGCATATATATATGTGGCATCAGCAAACATCAATTCAACCCCCTTTTATATGTATGGGGAGATTGGTTAAACCTTTCAATCAGCTCCCAGAAGATTCATTTCGTGTGGCTGTCGTTTTTATTGGCGAAACTCCAAAGATACAAATTTACTTTTGATCAATGCGTGTGCAAGAATTCATGCTATCAATGCTTACTGCCGCTGTATTCCAATTTCCAATAGATGTTCCTTTGAAATTGAGGCGTATATGACTGACTATCAGCAGCATCCCTCGTTGGTGTGGTGGCAAAAATAAATGAATGCGTGCAATTTTACATATTGAAGTGGTACACATATATATTTGAATTCTTGTGCCACATTCCACATTTGGTGTAGCGCCTTTCGTGATTTTTTATATAGCTGAAATGTTTCATTGGCTTGGTTGTGTACTGGGTCGTGATGCTTTATATTGCTATCAGTACACACTACACACTGCACACGTACAGTGTATTTCTACCCCTAAGCATTCAAACGATATATGGGGTTGTACATTGTACAAACAAAAAATCTTCATCTTCTGTTGAAATGCTTTACTAACTCCATTTCTTTATATGTATGTGCATGTATTTGACATTCGTCTCCACTTCATTTGACTGACTCGTTTGCATTAAATATATACGAGTTTCGAAAAATAGTGAAAGGATACATTCTTATTTTACTATATTATAGCCACCTTGATATATATGTGCCGGCATCATTCCCATTTTGCTATTCTACATGCACATACATTTTCTCCAACAAATATCATGGCGGTGTTTTGGTCTTTAAAATAATTTTATGGCAGGGAGAGTCGTATGAAACTGCGAGTATTCTTCAATATATTTTTTTTTAACGTTGCAAATTAATGTAATGTTGTTTGTCAGTTTATAAAAAGGATGATGTCAGAGTATAAGCTCAAAGCTTAGCGGATCCGAGCGCGACCGAAGCCACGGCTCCATACAAGCATTTCGTGATTTCATGTAGAAAATGAAACATTTGAAAATATGCGAGAGAGAAACACAATTATGCCGTTTCCTTTATGAAGGAATTCATAGCAAACATCACAATTTATATAAATCTCGCTGCACCCTAATATAATATGAGGATCTAGCTGTTATAAAATGAATGTCAAAATATATAGTTGATCTTTTTTCGTGTTTTATTTTCATTTCACAAAACATGGTCAAATATGGTGTTCTTCGTTCATACCATTTATTGACAAACGCTCACTTTTTTCTGCCCATTTTTTAGAAGCCATATGTATAACTTGTTAAAATGAGTTTCTGCATCATTACAATTTTTTTGAAAAATACCCCGAAATAAGGTCTTACGTATTCTTCTATAGAGATTCCCTAAAACATTGTAACACAAATGCCTATAGAAGAATACTAACTTTAGTATAAAAAGCATCGCGTTGAAATGAAGGGAAATTTGAGGGAAAAAAGATTGAAAGAGAGTTGCCGCATGAATATTTCAAATAGGTTATATTTTTGCCTTTGCCAACCCCATTTCATGAGGTGCCTTTTACCTCTATTCTTATATTGAGGCGTCGTTTTTTATTCAGTCGTTCCTGTTCATTGGAATTTGAAATTTATTCACGTTGAGAGAGCGCAAAACGACCTTTTACAGAAAAAATGGGGGACTCGTCTCAACCAAGACTTTAAATACCCTTACAATCTCTCTATGCGATTCCCTTGATTTAAAGTGAACACAAAAAGTTGAGTTATTACCCGTTTTTAATGCGCTATCAATGTTATTAACGTGTTTGACTATGGCACTTAATATAACGCTTGGTCATTTTCAGGTTGAGTTTTTTTATCACAAAAAACCCACAACGAAATTGTTACCATTGGCAATCAATGGTCATGCTATGCATAAAAAAAAAATGAAAATTATTCATAAGTTAGGTAGGTATCTTGCTCCTTGAAAACAAACATCACACTGACACTATGTGCGCGGGAAATCCGCATTTTAGAGTTTAGACACTGAATTGTAGACCAGGAAATATGATATAAATAGGTGGTACTCGTTGGAGTCGAAGAAGACACACAAACAAACCGAGAATGCAGCAGGGTGGGCAATCAGCTGGAAATAATATTTATGTTCATGAACTGCAGATAAGTTAGTTGTGAATCGAGTCTATGTTCTGGTTTGTTTCAAATCTCGATTAATTCCGCGCCCACCCACACACGCTTTCATCTTCTTAGCGGGAGCAATGGAATAAAATTATTTTGCAATGGAACAAATTAATATCTGACGGTATACTGTTAAAGTGTATGTTTGTGCGACGTGGCTTGCGTGTTTGAGGAGTGAGCGAGGTCTTTATATGCGTCTGTTCCGGGTGGCCATCGTAAATAATAAATAATCCATCGTGGCTTTATATTATAACATCTTTGGCTCTCTGTTTCTTTAAAGAGCCAAATTAGCTTTCTTAAAGATTTGAAATGTTATGCGGTATATGGTTTAATGTCCTTATTTAGGATGTGTCTTTAAAAATAACATGGTGGTTCATTGGAATTGCAATACATGTTTAATAGATTTTAAAATTTTTATTTAATAGAATATTGTTTAACTTTGATTGTTTTATAAGCAGGAATGTTTTTTAGAAGCCAGTATTTTAAATGTTTTTTTTTTTATGAATACTATTTTGATTATTTTGCTGCCTATTTACTTTTCCACGTAATATTTCATTTCATGAAATTCCAAACATAATAAATCAATCTGTGTATGACACAACCACCCTGTGTATCGTTGCGGCATTCTTATACTAAATACATATCCTTACATTGCGTCATGTGATCCATTCTAATCTCATGTACTTCGCTTTTGTCTTGTTTCTGCATGGAGTGATATTATTTGAGATAATCGTCAATTCTTTGTTTCGCCACAAATTGCTTCCTCTTATCCACCTAAGAGATCTAATGACTTTTTCGCCCCATCGCTATTCTTTTACAGTACAGCTCGACATCCCTTCATTTGCAGTGAATGCTCTCGCATATTATGTAGAATGACGGCAATTTTATACAAAAGCTTCCACCGTGGAAGTTCCACGCTCTTGCTCCACTCCCCCTCCCTCCCACCTTACACGCAATCCACATAATATCTTTGTATCTCATTCCACAAGGATATTATACTAATGCTGCATATATTAGGATACAAGAATAACGCACTGATCTCGTCTAATCATTACACCAAAATGAGATTAGCCGCCGAAAATAAATCTGCGTGGAAGAAGAAATGTTCCAAAAAAAAAAGAAAAAAAGAAAAATAATGAACAGCAACAAAAAAGCGCTTAAAGCTTACAACTTTGTGAGGACACAACTTTGCCGGAGCTACTTACATCCGAGTGTAGTTACTTTTGAAATGAATTAACATTACGATGAAACACTTTCATTGTTTTGTACATAAGTTTTGTAGTCATGCGACTCTGAGACGTAGCTCCACCGCTGTGAATTTCCGCAGGATATAAAATATAAATGCATTTTAAACTGTATACGGGTACAGTGTTGATATACTATGCAAGTTTACAATAAAAAGTCACATTTTGTATGTAGCATTAAGACGAGAGGTGAAATACGCTGATGGCAATTACTAACATTCCCGCACGCGTTGAAGAGGATAAGTTTTGGGGGGGTTGGGGTTGGGAGTAAAATTTTGAAGTAAACTGGACCACAATGCTTGATGTAACTGTATAATTTAAGTATGAGAGAAAAACACCGGAAATGTTTGAAATATTTGTCCCTTCATGAACGTGCAATCTTGTGGCATGTTCTCGCTGTTGGCAATGAGGTTTTTTCCAGAGAAATATTTTCTCTTTCACTGTGTTTTTTCGTTGCTGCCATTTCGCATTTAAAGGAGGTTGTTTTTTTTTCTTTGGTCCCTGCAACAAAATGCGACGTGATCATGTCGGGTTTTATATTTTGTGTATTATAGTTACGGGGTGGTTTTAACTCTATACTTTAAATGAATAAAAGGACTTTCTTCAGAATATATTTGCAAGCAGAAAGATTTAAATGGCATGGCGTGACATATATTCTCCCCTGTTGGCTTAAATTTACGTCACGTGCAGAATTTGAAATAAGTTAGACGAATGAGGGATGCTTAGTGGAAAAAAGATAATTACGAAGATATACCACAACCTAATAATTATTATACATTGCTGGATAACTTTGTGTATAAGCTCGTGCGCGTATATTAAGCATTAGGCACATACCGTTTAAAGTGTAAGTAATTTTAGTTGGTTTAGGGTTGAGGTACATCCTTGCCAGAAAACCGACATCCTTAATATGTACATTTTGTAAATGTGTCTCTATGCATGCGTATTTTAACAGTAAATTGTGGGTGGGATATTTAATTATCCTTTCTATAATCTCTAATTTAGCAAATCCCAACGCCTACACAATATACATGTTATTTCCAATTCAAATTGTATGTGACAAAGGGTGTGCCGAATATTCGCATAAACCTATACATGTTGATAAAGACAATGTGAAATATTTGAGTTGTCAGTATGTGACTACTACTTATGTACATACACAAGACACACAAGAAAAGAATAGATGCCTCAAGCATTCAAGCTCGTTACAAAATATTTCACAATCGGAATTTCCGTTTTATTTCTTTATGCTTTCTTGCCAAAAATTTCATTTCGTGCGACACCGGGAGGGATGAAAAATGAATAAAAACCGCGCTTTCCTAAATCATGAGCCACTGATCTCGTCTCATTGTATAATGTATATGTATCTGACTCATACACCAAAGTTCTCACGCGCTTGATGTAAATATGTACAAGTATGTGCCCTTCTCGCACCCCACAAAATGAGGTCTTTTGGTGGTGCATGTGTATAAATCCCCCATCCACAGCACACCCATTTCATCCCCCTCCCCCTCCAATACGCGTTTGGAGGCTCGATTTATTTCTTGACTTTGGCAGCAACAAAATTAGACTAAGCTGATTTTGTCGCGTTTCACATTTCTACATAGTTTAGGGTGTGGGTATGCTTGTAGAGGGTGATCTATTAAGAGCTTCCTCATGTTTAAAAAAACGCATAATAATCAATGTACGGGAGCAAATCTTTAAATAAATTTATAAATTGATTCATACCGTTTAAATATTAAAGATAACGTTTTCTTTCAAATGTTGCTCACGACTAATTCTTAAATGTTTCATTCCTCGGGTACAATTTTCGACCACGCTTTTAAGCATATCGGCTGGCATTCCACGAATTGCACGGATTATGTTTGTTTTCAAAGCTTCAACCGTTTCGGGATTATCAACGCAAACAAGATATTTCACATATCTCCACAGAAAGTAATCCAATGGTGTAACATCACAAGATCTCGGTAGCCAATTAAAAGGATCTCTTCTTGAGATGATGTTTTCATTGAACATTTCCCTCAATAAAGCGGTTGTTTTGTTATCGTTGACATTCTGTTGAAACCGTACAAGTCAGCTACACCAATGTCTTGAATTAAAAAAAAAAAACATTGATCATTGACCTCCATTGACAAAAACACGCAGTCCTTCCGCATTTTTAAACAAATTCAGTCCGATGACTGCAATAAACAGTGCATTTTTGGGGTTGCATCGGTAGCAACTTGGATTGCTTCTTGGAATGCTTAGTGTTAATGAAGCCGTTTAACCAAAAAGAAGTGAGCTTCGTCGCTAAACATTGTTTTTTTATAAAAAAGTTTTCGCAATTAAGTAGTAAACGCTTTGAAGGCGTAAGTCCATTCATGGCAGTCGATACATAACAACTATTAAAATAACATCATTGCATAAATTACCTCCAATTGGATCACCCTTTATATATTTAAAATGTTTTTCATTTACACCAAAAAGCATGTCTGTATGTGTATTGTGGGGGTGCAAGGATGGGTGAGTTTTGTGCGGCGCATGAATATTTTGAGTGACAAACAAAACGACACACGGGGGCACTAATATGAAGAAGCTGGCGGTGCCATCAACAATCATAATGGCTGAGATGTGATTGAGATAAATGAGTTGAAGTATTTCTTTCTTTAAAATGTCTCTGCGCGCACAATTTTGCAATAAACCAATTGCCAGAATTCATTTGCTGGTTGAGTAATCTTTTCTATTATACGTTGCTTAAACGAACATATAGACAGAGATTGTAAGTAGTATATTATTTGTACACGACATGCAGAATTCAGGTGACTACGTCTTCATGGAATTTAGCAAATGTCTCTCTCCTGGATGGGGGGGGGGGGGGTTGTGAATGACAATTGTATGTTTTGCATGTGGTACAGCAAATATGTTTGTACACATAGTACACTCCGCAGTGTATTGTAAATTGAATGCATGACTGTGTGTGTGTGTGTGTGTGTGTTTGTGTGTGACTATTGAAACCCTTAAAACTTTTATTCGATGACAATGGGTGCAGATGTCGGGTGATTTAATGGTGGTGCGACGTTTCATCATGTCTGCAGTGCATGCTGAAAAAGCACATACTTATACCTATATATGTTAAGAGAGGGATGTGGATGGAAATTGTGAACTATGCGGCGGGGTCAGGTGAAGAAGTTACACTCCATTCTATGTATGATGACACACAAAAGCGTTGTCATGTATGCAAAATGCAATCAACTTAAATTTGCATTATTTGGTTGGGCTTCACCATGTGTACGCAGTGTACACAGATGCACACATTAACTGCATTTGTGTGTTGCATGAGTTGCATACTGTATTTGGATGTTGTTGTGGCAAATTTTAAGTGCTGTATCCATTAAATAGTTTTATGCAGAAACTATATCTTGTATGCTGGCTCATACACTGTTCACTGTTCAGTGCGGAATAATAAATGTGTGCCGTTTAAGGGTTTTAATAAATGCAAACAAAATAATATGTTGCAAGTTGGTTAAACAATTGTATTATAAGATGTTCAGTGTTTATTGCCATATTGAATTAAATAGAAATGTAGACACCAATAAAATATTGTTTTTTTGCTATCAAATGCTTTATAAATGTTGCATAAAAGTTTATGTTCTTTTTAAAATTTAAATTAAAGTAGTGACTTTAAAACAAAAGCTTTTAATTCAAACAAATGTAAAACCCAAACCTCATTTTATTTCCAAAATAAAACAATGATAAATCACAGTTGTTTAATCCACAAAGGACAAACAAATCGTTTACATAAATAACTGTATCGATAATAAATAATAATTACACCAAGAATATGATTTCTTACTATAGAATTGCCACACTCTGATGATCAATTTCTTATGTCATCTTCATTAATGCTCTGATATGAGTGGATGTTCTCAGACGCTTCATTTCAATAAGAACGTGACACGCACACCAATATGACTTCGTTAATAAATTAATCTCATCTCCTTAATTCGCTACTTATTAGGTTTTTGTTGATGCCATATCGTCGCATCGCGTCGCCTCTTCAACGTGGCTGTGTGGCATACTCAGCGCCACCACCAAGTTTTCCAAACATCTGATGAATACTTTCTGCAGTATTACCGCACTGATGAATTAAGCATGTTTGTTTGTGGTTAATGTAGTAGAAAACGGTAGGGGTCTCTTGTTGTATTCTTAAATTATTGGCTAAGTAACTAATATACAGCTCGCTGGAATTTATGAGTGTTGCATTTTTTTTTTTTTTTTTTTGTTCTCTCCATTATGTCATTAATTTAAGTCATTATTCGCTGTGATAAGAATGAGTTTTGTTTTATTTGGCGACATTCTCAACTAATTAATGGATGATGAGTTTATTTACGTAATTGCCATGAGATGCATTCAATGGTCTATTCTTATACTTAATTGTCTATCAATTTTCTTTTAACTTTTTATTCGGCACGTTTCTGTTTTAAAAGAAAATTAAAAAAGCAGTCTAAAATTAATCACTTAATTTGTGCATTTGAAATTATGTTGTAAACGGTTTCTCATTAATAAATACTACCCAATTATTAGTACTTGTATGTTCAATTGGCTTATTAAAATGACATGTGTCAAATTGTCAATATAAATAACTATAAGGAGTGCCTTGATTTTTAATTACATTTCGAATGCATAATAAAATCGTCATAGGGCTGGGTCAGTACTTAGTACTAACGGATGCGAAGCGAAATGAAACGAAAGCTGGGCACTTTTCTCTTCAATCAATGTCTATAATTAATATGTGTGTTTGTGTGGGACATGGAAGAGCTCAGAGTTGGTTACATGTAAAGAATAATGAACATACAGGAAGATGAAAATACTACTTAAGACATATCGTTTGACGTTCGTTCAATTTAAATTAAATAAGTTTCAGTGACACGATGCATTTGTTACATTTGTTACAATTGCATTTATGTCTCATGATAATTTAATATCATTGTGTGTAAGTATTTTAAGAATATTCATGCCATTAAAAATGAACGCACTGTTTGTTGTTATATTTATAGCAACCTCATAATTACTGTGCATATATAATTAAATTGACACATCGAGTCTGTGGCTAATAAGTACACAATTCCTTTTTATTTATTTACATTTAAATTCAGTTGAAATAATTATGTGAACGTGTAGAATGGCAATCATTTTAAGTACTTATACTATGGACTCGTATTGTGAAAACCTTAATGAAAGCTGATCTAAAACCTAACCGTTACAATGGAATATCGAACAATAGGACAGTTTACTAAAGTTTGAAATTTTGTTTTCATTGAAATCTTTGTTTAAGATTTTGACCCTTTTTCTAATATGTATATAGAAGTGTTTTTGGTGTGGGTTGGATTGTTTCTGGTGGATAGAGTGGATTAGATTTCATTCTAATTAGCAATTTAAGTATAATGGGTTCAACATTCAGTAAAAATATCGGTTTAACCCTTTTTTAACGGATGTTTAATATTCAACCCACACCTTTATATTTATTTGGTGCTCTCCAAGATGTTTTTCTGAATTTTCTGCCTACAATTTTTAAAGATTTAATGAACCTATTTACTGGTCAATATTTAAAAGTGATATTGTGAATTAATTTGTTAACTCACAATCGGTTAGGGCTGCACAATGTGGCTAAAAGTGCTTAATTTTTTCGATTCTGGCCTTAATTTTAAAGTATCCTTAATAAACTGACTTAACTTGCTTTACGTCACATCGTAGTTCGTTGAGAGACCAATAGGTGAACTTCAATTATCCTTCGCAAACAAAGTTTACAGAACTGTAACTGCGATGTTATGTTAAAGATGATTGTGTTTATCAAATTCGAAATATGGCTTTATTATTATTAAAAAAAAAAAAGGTCATGCGAAAAGTCCGCAATAAAAGTAGATGTGACTTTTTAATAAAATTCTAACTGAAAAAAGTTTCTCAAAACTTCAAAGTAAAACATTCTTGTTTGGATTTGTAAGAACTGTAAAAAAATGTAATTAATGTAAAACCTGCGGTGAATAACTATTTATCACAAATCGATGTTCACTTTTTAAAATTTAAGTTCTCAAACTTCCGATGAAAACAATTGCTGCAGGAGGTTGCAAAAAAACAGCTGCAAACGAAAATTGTTAACACTTTTTATAAAAACCTAGCTAAAAATCATATCATTTCAAACAGAGTATCGTAACAAAATATTGCGGTAAAATTTTTACAATTTTGTTGCAATCCCGTATTAGCGGAATGATAAACAAAGCTCTAATTGCTTTCAAATGTATTGTTAGAAAGAATAATAGAAACTGATACCACTTCAATTTAACATTACACACAAACATTTGTAATTTCTGCCAGAAAATCTGTTATTTGGTTATATTACTGTACGTAGTCAATTTATCTTTTAAAATTAATTCCATTTTGCATTTGAATTTTTACTGTCAGCCGATCGTGTTCTTGCTCGGGAAATGAAAACATATTTTATTTCAAAGAGTTTGTGGATTTTTTTTGAAAACGTTTTTATAACATTTTTTAAAAATTGTAATATTTAATCAAGAACATTTCAATGTTCTAACATAGTGTTAATTTCTGTTTCCTTTTTAAATGATTTTCTCAATATAAATCATTCAGTTACATTCCTGAGCTGTAACACATCCAATACATTGTTCTCCAGTTCAAACAGATTTATTGTAGATTTTAAAATATTTATATTGTTAAAAATTGTCGGTGTCTTCATTGTGGACCTCTAACTATTTTGATGCTTGAAAAACAATTGAATTTAAATACACCTATACTGACGTATTTCTCTTATTCCATTTCAGTGTCAACCACAACTTTTTATGAAGCGAAACAAAGCCAAGGTGGAAACGACAAGCCATTTCCATTTGCACACAATAGATAGGTAAGTTGAATTTAATTTGTTTTATGTATTAAAAGCGGCACTGTGTTCTCTTAACCTCGTGTACTAAAGCGGTGGATGGATGCGCTCACCTCGTGGCTTTGTGTTTCGCGCACCACTCACATTTATTATAAAATAAGACGATTTAGTGCGCTATTAGTTGTATGTGGTGCCCAACCCCTATTTAATGCCCGGCGTGTGATAAAATACACCTCCCCCCCTCCCCGCATAGAATTGAATGGTATACCTAGTGCATTAATTGTGCTCGGCTCTGGTTTTTTTGTACACTCATTCAAACAAACCAATCGTTTTCTCTTGCTCTCATTCAATTTAGTCTAATTGTTTGTGACAATTAACTAAATTGACACACAAACAAATGGGAAGAAGCATTTTGTTGTATACGAACTGAGACTCTAAATAGAATTTGTAAGATGATGAGTGAGGCTTCAAAGACAACAGCGTTATAATGAATCGGCGAAACTAAATACAATTATAAGATGACACAATGCGACAATTATAATAATCTACATCCGATTGTGTTATCATGATATTAAGCGCACACTTTAAACTGTTTAACGCCTCCAACAATTTACTGCCGTGTATATTATAACAGTTAAACGTCTCCTGCCATACATATTCAGCAATTGAGTGAAAAGAAACTTGGGGAAAAGCTTCCAAGCGTCATTCAATTTTATTACATTGCCATCATCTACATGATGCCGTAATACACTTCAAGTTAATCCACCCGCTAATGAAAAGTGTTTAGTCACAATATTGACTTGTACATTGCATTCACACCGACCGAGTGTGTATTCGTGTGTGTTACGAATACCTCCTGGTGAGCACTGCTTCCCCACCTCGCCACCTCCCAATTCTTCCCGCTTAATAGTGTTGCCGACTGCCATAGAGAATTTGTGTGTCACCATTAAGGCTTTGCCACCCACTTAATTCATTTTCACACCCAATGTGATGGTGGCAAGAACATCAAGGTTTGAGGCACTTTGGTATGCTTCGTTTCTTTTCAAAGTGCGAGCTTTTTTTGTTGTTGTGGTTCTTCTCTACGCCGCGTGCACCGCTTTTTATTCTCTATGGCGAGGCATTATGGCCGCTTTCATTTTGACGAAAAGTGGATACCGTTGAGAAATGCTCAAGTCATCGTTGTCAAATTGAGTAATTTGCATTTTCGTGATAATTGCAATTTGCGAATTTGTCCTCGTGTTCCATTTGTTACTGTTGTTCTTGCATATAGTGTGCCGTTGTTTTCGCTCTTATTGTTCCATTTTTACTTTGAGGGCAAATTGTACATTTAAAGGACGGGTCCTATTATATTATATTGTGTATAAATGTTTTTTGTTAGTTCTCTTTGTATAATACATATTACTCCTAGAATACATATTTTTTTCGTCCAATGCTTTATGTTTATAATTAACCTTTTGCGTGCTGAAAGAAAATGTAGGGCTGGCTGATGTTGTGGTTTTGGCAAGCGGGGATGGTAATCCGGGTTCTTCTTTGCTTTATTTTTTGGTATGCAATTCTATTTGGCTTTCATGAAATGTAAGATGGGTCTTCTTGGGGAGGCCCACAATGGTATTAAAGAAAGTGCATTTCATGCTCGGTGTGGGTTTTGTTTTAAGTAGTTATTTTTTATACTTGGTATTCCTTTTTTAATTTTTAGCTCTTTTGTAATAATTGAAAATACAAATTTTATTAAAGTTGTGTTCCTAATTACATTGAAATTATGTTCATTATTGTTCAAAATATTAAAGAAATTAATTTTTAATAGCCGACCTAAAGTTAATATAACACTCTGTTTTCTATATTAACATAAACATAAAAAATATATAATTGTGTACTTCGGAAAGTACCCTCAATTCCAATTAACGTTAAATACGCTTAAACTATATGCTATGCGAATCCTTAAGCTTTTCAATTTTCCACAGTATTCTCATCTACAGATGAAGCGCACCCTATTTGCTTAACTCAATTAAGCCAAAATCCGCATCTGCAAATACTTTGCCGTGGTTTCATCCCCGACTATTCATCGCCTCTCCTCGTGCACATCGGTGTGCACACTGCACACGTATAATGTGCATAAAACTACATACAAGAAAACATATAATTCCTAGCTTTTTGTGTTCATTTTGGAATTGTTATACCTTCTAGTTCCTAGTAACTTGTTCCGTAACACACGCGCGGCACAACAAATGAGCTTTCTCACCACAAGCTTGTTTTGTATTATCAAAATTTTATGTTGTCATGCTTTGTATTTAGCTTTTTCCCATCTGCACACATTGTTAATACAGTCCTTTTGAAGTTAGCACAAAAAAAAAAACAACATTTTACGGATAATATGCAAAGGGAGGAAAAACTCTGTTTAGTGGGTACGGTTATTTTTTGTTCTCTCTGTGAGTATATATTATGGCTTATTTGTTCCACTGTGAAAGGCTTCTCGTTGTTATTTGTATGTATTGGGGGGTAGTGGTGAGAATTTCTTGGAGTGTTTACAATGCGGGGGAGTGGAGTTTTCGTTCGTGTATTCTTTCATTAGGAATGATTGGCATTTATTTGTGCAATTGTGTTTAAATGAATCCTTAGGTTTTCGTGGTTATTTTGAATTTTAATTAAATTGTTTCTGTTGCACCCATTTGTAAAACCAAAAAAAAGAAGTTACAACCTGGATAAATATCCATTAAATTTAATTATATGTTAATTTAATTGTTTAACATTAATTAGGAATAAAAATGTTAATTATATGCAAAAAAAAAACAAACAAATTAATATAAGAATAAATTAATAAAAAATATATTTAATGCAAAATGTTCATACATAAAATATAAAATTATATTTCCAACAACACATTAAACGCTTACATTCAACTATTTAATCAAGTCCTCAACATTTACCAATGTTAATTAAATTACAACGATAATTGCATTTTATTCTTCAAAACTAAATCCCATTTCGTTACGTTCACATAAAATGTGTAAATTATTCATTTAAACGTTCAAGTGTAATGATGCTTCACGCTTTTATCCATTAGCATTGCTCTCGTTCAGTGACAAACTCGCTTGCATAATGTATGTTGCCTTTTGTCTTGGTAAAGCGAGAAAGTTTAATTGTCTATTTGTATTAAGCACTTTTTTAATCTTTAATGCTGATGAGCTGTGCTGTGTCTTCTTCTTCTCAATTTCATTGACGATGTTGCGCAATACACAACGTAACGTGAACACACTATCCACCATTCGTGTGTCGGTGTTGTTGCCGCTGAATGTTTGTTTGGGTTCGCCTATTTGCTTTCATGATTAGTCGTTAACTATATGCTCTGTGTTTTCTTGTAATTACTGATAACACCATCTGGGGGATCATTGTGGACGGTTTGAACACATCTACCATGCAGGCGGAATTAACATAAAATTGTTTTTAATGCTTATCAATTTGAACGTGTTTGTGGAGTTCTTTTTTTTTTGGGAATTAAAAATTTTTCTTTTGTGTCAATTTTTGTTTCTATTTTAAGTGCTAGGTCAAAGTCATATAACTCATCTCTCATGTCATGTATTTTACTTAAAACCCTTATTTTTGTTTTGGTGTGTGTATTTATTTATTTTGATTATTATTCATTTATTATTTTTCAAGGCTGGTGACAAACCTATGTCAATCTAAATCTAAATTATAAATCTTCTGTGTACTTTTTTTTATTAAGTTTTAAAAAGTACGCTGATGATTTACAATTTATGTTTAGATTTTGTTCCACACATGGCTTTAACTATTTTTTTGTTAGCATTCAATACAACAGTTAATGTTTTTCAAAAAATATTGTTTGGAAATTCTTATTGTTAATAAAAGAAAGTATAATTAAATCAATTTTTTCCTTTTATAATATTGCGTAATTTTTCAAGTAATTGTTATTATTTTTTTTATTTTAACTTACAGCTACATTTGAGAAACCACATTGTTGCATTGGTAATTGGGATACTCTAGAATATATCTAAATTGTTAATCTTAAGTCACAATGGACCAGTTTTTATATGTGTATTATTCTACACGTCTAAATTGTTATCAAATGGTTGTATTGAGTATTGACGACTCATATTGTCAATATTTATTTCTTGGTGTATTATGTTAGTATGCATTTGTTCATATTCGAAATTAGATAAATTCTGGCTTTTTTAGTGATGACACAAACCTTTATGATCGTACCCAATTCATTTTTATATTATAGCCGTACTAAAATAACTGACCTTTTAAAGAAATCTTAATTTAAAAATATATTTTGGTAGTGGTGAATTTTTTGTTTCCGGTTTTCGCACCGGTTCAAAATTGTTTGAGGTTGATTATTTTTGAACCGGTATTTTGAGTGAGACTATATTACTGCGTCTTCGGTATTTTCGAGTTATTTTTACTCATTTGAAATTCATTGCGCTTCAACTAGAAGTTGCTCAATTTGACACTATTGCAGTTGTGTCTGAACTAATTCGGATTTTACCACCTTAGACACAATTGTCTGTCAATTAAGGGGTGCGTTATTCGTGTATAACAGTTTTGATATTCCCCTGCATATTTGTGGTGAGATCTATACAGTGATCCCTCGAGAGTCATTTATGTTTGGTGAGTTGAATTTTTTTCGAAATTCAAATTACAGATTTCATAATTAAAACTGATGCAATAATTCAAAGGGTTAAATAATTTAAAAAAAATTGCAACATTGTTTAAAGCAAAACATAAATAGTTTTTATGCACCAAAATATGAAATGGATTTAATTGTGCTTCATGTCCATGTGTGAAAAACAAAATTAAAACTTTAAAAAAAGGAATCAGACTTGTTTTTATGTAAAAGTTTTTTCTGGGATTATATTAAAATGTAAAGACTTGAAAAATGGATTATATAAACCTATTAGATTACAAAAAAATTAGAAACTGCATTAAAACTTTGGATACTTATTAAAATTAAAAATGTTATTCGCTCTAAGTCAACAGAATGAATTATCTATTTTTCATTTCTCTACTGTAAAAGCATTAAATTCAACAGCATTTCACAACAATTTCAAACCCATTTCAATTAACTCACCATTTAATAATAATCATAAAATAAGCGATTAGTTCTACTTATGCACCTAATGCAATTATTTGCCTACAAACCACAACAATTATTCTTCATCCATATAGGAAACCGCATGCCTCACATATTGTAACGCCACAGAAAACGCTTTGTCATGGATGAGTTCTATTTAGCAGTCGGGCACCCCTTTACCTTCACCTCCACATTCTCTTAACTAACCAGCTTACATTGTCTATTACTTCACAACAAACGCACATACATACACCCACCCACCCCAGCCATCCCCATCATCCCCATCATCCACAAACAAAGCGCTTAGTTTCTTTGGCGCATTAACGCAAGTGTCACTTTGTAAACGAGGTGGTCAGCAAATTGTGCAATTGCATTCCACTGCCATAACTGCTGAAGGCATGTGTATTAACTGCATACCCCGTTACGCATATGTGTGAGTATGTTTGCTTTGCAACAGAACTGCATTCACTGCTTAATTGCATCGGACGGGGGTTATTATAATTTTTTATGTATGCCGAGATCCAATCTGACCAAGTTCAAAAAGTCACACACACACACACATGTGTTAAGATGCTGCACGCGATTAATTGCCATAATATGAATGGTGGTGGTTTTGTTTAAAATTTGTTTGCGAATTCACAACATTCCTCCCTCACAGTACACACCAAGCAAACAAACAAACGCATCCACACAGACATTTCTCAGTACATCATCGCAATGGTTAGAATTGGTTTTGAGTGCACGCGTTATCATATTTAAATTGATTGACACTTTGTGGTTGTTATTTTGTGCGCCTGCACTCTTACAAACACATTGTATTGTGTAAACGTGAACCCTTAATTCGTGTTTGCGTGTTGTTGTTTGTGGATGATGGGGATGATGCGGTGGGGTGTAGGGGGGGGGGGGGTGGTGATGATGATGTGGGTTGGTAATGTACCATATTATATTATGATTGTGTACATTGTATATGGTAGTTAGTCAAATAAAATGTACGTATGCCGGGTAGTTAGGGGCATGATGTTGAAGCTTTTTGCAGCCAACGCTGGGGAATAATGATGATGCTGGACTGACGGAATAACAAATTGACAATTAGTTTGCATGACTATAATTTGAAATTAACATTTAGCGCTTGTTTTAATTGATGAATGGTACGTGAAATGTTTTGGCAACATATGTGTGGCGCGGTAAATTAAAATATGATTTTATGTGGTTTGGTCATATACTGTTTGGGTTTGCACAAAATGTGTGTGGTGTGGAGGGCGTTTTATTTTAATGGCACGCTTGGATATTGCGTTAATTTATATACTTAATGTGATGGAGTTTGCCTGTTTTTTTTTTGGTGCGACTTTTTTTTTTCTTTTTTTTGTGGATATTTGTTGTATTTTTTTTGGATTCCATTTTGCATTCAGCATGCACATATGGAAGCATACTTCTTAGAACACATTACACACATGACTCTTGTGCTTAATGGATCATGATGCTGTTCACATAATTCGTTTCATATGCTTTATTGATTCATGGTGTCACCGTGAAAATGTGTACGCCTCATATGTGAATCTTTTTTTTTCACCAGCCTCTCGTTCTGTCGTGCACACGTTATTTTTTTTTCCATCCCTTATCGTCGTTTTCCTTGAATCGAATTTAAATGTGCGTGAAAGAGTGTGTTCGGTGGGGGAGGTGCGACGACGTGGTAAACACATGAAATATATTTGAAATAAATAAACACGCATGGATGTGGGGGGGTTGATGCGTTATGGCGTGGGTGTGATGAGGAAGTTTAAAAAATGGTTGGATGTATGTTTGTAAAAATCGGGTTGTACAAACAGGATGCGTGTGTTGAATTAAATATGCAACACGATGAGGGATGTAATTTGTTGATAAGTGAGTGCACGTCATCGGAGTATATATTTTGGAGGAGCTTTTGCTATTCTGCAGGGATGCAGCATTATGTAATTTGTTTTATTTTGAATGTTACTGAAAAGGGATTTACATTTGGGGAATGAGTAGGGATACGCGTTTGTATTACTTATGGTGGATAATGCAATTAAAAAACAAATTACTTCTTCTTTATTTTAACCACATAAAGGGTTTTCTGTAATTATTTTTTAAATATACTGTAAAGTTGATGTAATGTCGCATTTCTGTATAAATCATCCTCCATAATTTACTACAGAAAAAGCAATTTATTTTGAAACTTAAACATTTAAATTTTAATAAACCCTCTGCGTTACATTAAAAAGCAATTTCATTTGATTAGCAATATACATTTTCAATCCCAAAATCATTAAAAATTACCACCCCTCCACACCACCTTATAATTTCAACAATTTGACAATTCTGCCCACGACAATTATCTGCTGTGTTTAACCAGCAGTAATCACCATCCGGTCAGACTGTAAGTGGAAACACAATGATACCCACTGCAAGTACCAACTGTGCAAATGACGATGTCGTTGCGACGACACCCAAAATCACTGACTTGTGTCTAATTCGCCATTGCTTTTTATCGATTGACGTCGTTAATAACTCGTTTCCCAACCAAAATTTGCGATGCTGTGGGTGGCGTCGCATATTAATGAAACATAGCATCAAACAACCGTTGCGTTGCGTTGTGTGTCGCGGTCGTGTTGAGCTTGAGCCTTTGAGTAAGTATATTCATCACTGCAAAAAGTTGATAAAATCACACAAATCGCGTCCCGTGCGAACACAGCGCTTCACATAAGTATACAAACAATAGTATATGTGTGTACGTCGAGTATACGCGCGTGGATGTACATTCATTGCAAATGCTGCAAATACGTGGTGGACACACAGTACATACTCTTCGATGGGGTGGTCCATGCGATGCGATGGTCATCAGCATGAAAATGTGGTGCGGTGGTTGGTTTGGTTATAGTATATAGTTAGTTGCTGGAATGGATGCCTGCCTTTAAATTTAAACAAATATTTAATGCGATTTTCGATCGCTTGCAATCTCAACAATTCTAAATTGATTGAATTAGTTGAACAAATATTTAACTTTTCACGCTTCATTGTCGTTTGTCGGTTTTTGTTAACGCACGTTCACAAATTGTGGATGTTGTGGATGGCACTGGTCGCCTATTGGTGTTCACGTACACTTTAAATTTAAATTTTTTACTGGTCACTAAATAGTTTATTCAGTGCACTGTATAGGTGATTAGGGGACATGGAAATGCATTTTTAATTTTATGTGGTTGCTGTCGCTAAAATAATTCTATGACGTTTTTTTTTTTTATATTATGGTTTTTGTTAAAGTTGTTATATACGACCCCAAGGGCATATAGAAATATTTGGAATCCGACTTGTTTCGGAAAAAAAGTTGATGATGCAGAAACTCGTTTTGACACCCCCTGAGTTCAAAAAAGTGGTCTCGAAAAAATGTGCAAAAGTACGTCCGTAGATATATAGAAAAATGGTGGGAAAAAAAAACTCCTAAACTACTGGACCGATTTGTATGAAATTTTTTTGCAAAGTATTAGACAAAAATATAAGAAGAGGATCTTCGATTTTTCAAGGTCAGATCCTTCAAGGTCAAGTTATTGCCAAAATAATTTTTTTTCGTATAGGGGGTCAAAAATGGGTCCTACGATTTTTTTCATTTCCACAACAATTAATCTTCAAAGTATCTTAAACAAAACTGCATATATCCTATATCCCGCTAGATGCTCCTTCTGGCGAAAAAGGGGTGGACAAGGAGGACAAACCCCACTTTTCTATCTCAGCCACCTTGCACAATATCAAAAAAATTCTTTCAGATTATTGTAGGATAAAATCAGATAAGAAAATTTGCGAAACATTTCAAGGTCAAAATCGAAAAATTCAAGGTCAAATTTTTTATATCTCAGAAACCTTTAATATTTAAAAAAAAAAATTCACATCATTGTAGGGTTAAATGAGACAAAAAAACTTGCTGAACATTTCAAGGTCGAAATCGGAAATTTCAAGGTTCGACGTACGGCGTACGGCGCATGTATCTCAGAAACCCTAAATATTTTTGAAATTTTTTTTTCACATTATTGTAGGAATAAATAAAATAAGAAAACTTGCTGAACATTTCCAGGTCAAATTTTTAAAACTCAAGGTCATATTTTTATAATGAAAATGTGTAATTCAAATACTGTGTGTTTTAGGGTACTATAATGTTCTACATTATTGATAATCTAAATAAAAGTACCAATTTTTGACAAAAATCAAGGTCAAAATTCAGAAATTTCAAGGTCAAATTAAGCAACAGTCGTATATAAATTCACACCTCGCTCTCCCTGCGATGTAGTTTTTTTTGTGATGTTTTTAGATAGTTCAAGGATTGAGAGTAATATTTTTTTTTTTTGACTTATTTCAAAGTTTTTCCTTATAGAAATATGTATTACGTATTTTATTCTAAATTCCCTGTTATCCTTTTCTTCAACGCAAAAGTTTCCGGGAATTTTTTATTATTATTGCTGCCCGTTGCAATACACTCTCGCATATTTACAGCCAAGCCATGAAATATTGACTTAATGGTTGTCAATATTGTGTCATTATTTATTTTCCTGAAAAACAGCGAATTCTCTAAGGTAAACAGGCATAAATAAGTAAACAAATTCGGCAAGATGTACCTACAGCTATCTTCTGAAATTGATAACGTACACACACACAGGTTAGCTTCATGCAAATGAAATTGATAAGCGCGTTCACACACTGGTGACATGGCCAACCCGCCTCAATATATATTTCACATTTGGCATCATATTTCGTACATTATTTAGAGGGGTTGATAAACATACAGAGTACACACATTGGCCTAGACATGAAGCAATGTGTACATACATGTAAATATTTAAAATTCAATATTTTTATGCACAGACACCTTTATGTAATTTATGGGATCTCCCATGCAAGGGATGACACTACTCAACAGTATATAACGATTGTCTGTATATATGTGTGTGCACTCATCTGGTGGTTTGGTTTTTATATGCCCTTGCTCGCTCTCATCGCGAGTCGAGCTATTCCTGGTGACACCATGTGTGCGGTCTGGATGCAGTCGTAAATTATATTAATGTGCTAGCTCAAAAGGGATGTGGGTACAATGCAAAAAAATACAAAATAACACTAAAATATGTGAGCTGATATACGAGTAAAGTCAACAAATTAATTCAGTCAGTACGAAATCTTTTCACAGGTAAACCACGTATGAGTTTAATCATGTTATGGATAAAAAAAGAAGCTTAATTTTTAAGCTTGCAAATTAATTTTAAATATGTCCGAAGTTAACCTTGCACTTTTTTTTTGTTTGGGGCGTCCTAACAGTTGCTTCCTCTCCAACAGCAGCAACTGTCATAAATGGTTGCACAAAAAGGACGTGGACGACATTAATTACGTCGACACTATGCAATGCTATGCATCAGCGAGACCACTTCGTTTTATGAATTTTAATTTTTAAATGATTAGGGTTAATTTGTCACACTTTTTTATCACATTATAGTTGAAAAGGGGCCACCCCATTTTTAAATACGTTCGCCTTTTGTAATGCTTAAAAGTAGATAATGCCATAAGTTTTTCCAATAACATTTATTCACTCTCAAATATGTAAAGCTGCTTTTGTGTGGACCTTTTCCATCCCCTGTAAATCTAAAAAATTTGCGCCAAGACTTTGTGGCAAGCGTAAGCAAGCGGTACAGGGTTTGGTTGTGGGATCTAAATATTTATCACAGCTTGTTACTATCTATACAAAGGATATAGGTTTTTTATTTTTCCATTGCTTATAAGTTTTATGCAAATCTTTGACGAGCTCTTTTCGTCGTTGCGGCAGCGAGGCCAACGCTTGGTTGTTCCTTGTTTTGCTTTCACATTTTTGTATAATATTTTGCAGCCATTTTCAACTTCTCAGCATAAATTCAAGAACACATAAGGCATACGTACCCTATTTTCGATCCTCTATTTATACCCCATGGAAAGGGCAATGTGTGTGTATTGTATACAGTTTTGTTTATCCTTAAACCTTGTTCTTGTATTATTCCCACCGCCAGACTGTGCGACGATGGAGGTCGCGCACATATTTGCCAGTGATGTGCCGCATAAAAATGCAGAGAATGATTTAGAATAGGTTTGTGGGATCGGGTTAAAAAGGAATAATAATCGGATTATTTTGCAACAAAAAAAACAAAAAAACAACACACACCCAACATCCCTTAACCCCAACCAACCCCAACGCACACCACCCTCTTAGTGAAACAACTCTCCTTCATATTTGCAATATATCGAGAATTTATCACTCCATCTTGTTGTTGTGCGCGATAATACTCCCAGTGGCGGAAGGTTGGTTATAGCTCGCTTATAGATTGCATGTAGCAAGTTTTGTGAAACAAAGTATCGTTGGGGGTATTTGTGTGTGGCATTATCGTTTACAATATTCCATTTTCACACGTACTTTTCCTTATAGATCAGCTACATGTGTGTTGTATATGAGTTCCCTCTTTTATCATCTCACATAAAGAGATGAAAGCTTACCCCAAAAAGCAGAGGATGTATGGCTGGAAACTTTTTCAATTTATCCACAACTCATCATACCAATTACATTCTAATAAGCTCACTAATTTTTCATCGTAATTGCCTTTGTTTCATTGTGAAAAAGTTCGATTTCTCATTTAAATGAAGGCGCTTGTTGAATGAGTGTGTGAGTTAAAAGCTTAAGGCTGGCGTCATCTCAAAATGCTGATTTTCAATTTACATTTTTAATTCATTGGGCAATGGGCATATGCTTTTGATTGTTTATGTTTCGGCTTAATTGTGATAGAAGCAACGTTTGCGCTTTTTGCAGGTATACCCGCGGAGAAAGTTGTTCTACAGTCCGAGAGCATTCCTAAATAAGTAACTTTCCTGGCATTTTTGGTCGTTTGTATTACTTATGAATATATGAAGTCATCAATTATAATCTGCAAATCCCATCGCTTTTGGCGGCGGTATGCCCGTTTGCTTTAATCGCGAAAAATACCTGCAAGAGATGATGGTGTTTAAAAAGGTAGACTGCTGCAAAAGCAAAACAATATTGTGAAAGGGACAAAGATTTTCACTTAGTGGTTTTGGAATTACTGTACCCATCCTACGGTTGTTTTGGGTTTGTTGTTTTTCGGGCTTTTCTGAAAAGCTAAATTTGTTCAGGGAAAAGTTTCTCATTATCATGTCACCGCTAAATGCTAATCTAGAAATGAATGGGCATTTGTAAAAAATGTGTGAGAAAAATATTCGTTTTTTTTTCACGGTAAAAATATGAAATTTTATTTGGAAACAATTGTTTTCCCTTAAAATATTAAAAAAAATGTTTGTCTCTTCCTGTAGTATTGGTTTTGTTAATGTTGAAACTATACTGTTTGTGTTGCTGTATAGATAACCCACCCACATTACCCCCAACCCAAATCAATCCCTAAGAGATTGACGCCGTCCTGCGTCCGCAATGCTTTCACCCGTTCTCGGTCGTTCGTGCACAACAATTTCAATAATCTGCTCGAACAGTTACAAATTGCCTGACAAACAACACTGAATCCCAGTTATATCGTGTCTGAAGCTGGAGTATACGCAGAATACTCAGTAGAATACAAATTTCATTTACCACACTCCATCACTCACTTTGGGCATTTATTTCGATTTGGATAAGCTCAAGTCACCAGTCCTTTTTGGCATAATGTTATGTGTGCATATAATATGCTTTAACTGATCCATTCCCCACGAACACACAGCCTCCTCAACTGTACATACAAACGTACGCATGTAGGTATTTATGTGTCTAAACATGCCAACATCCTTCACTCCCTCGTACACAATGTTTCGTCCCACCAGTTCTACAACCACGGACAGAAATCATCTGAATTCCAACGTTTTTGTTGCTGGATTAGTCAGTCATAGAGTAGATATTATATATTATGGACTCAGGCACCAGGAATGGGGGATTTTTCAAGGGAAAAAATGTAGTAAAACAATAATCCCAACGTCAAATTATACCCAAAGCACCGATCCATCTGTCGCAGACAATTAATAAACCAAAACCCTTTAAGTACCGCACCAGCATACATGTGGGCACACTCATATGTGGAAAAAACTCACACACATTGAAAGACGACACACATCATGCATTGGTGTAAATATTTTTGGGTGTTTGTTTGTAGGTTTTGCACAATTTCAAGGAAGCATTTCTTCTCCCGGTGGAATATTGTTGAATAATGTTCGTGGGTGTTGACAAATTCTTTGCTTTGTTCAACAAATCACTTGTCGGCCTTTTAAAATTGATCACTTCCAATCCGTTTGTCATTAAATTTCCAATCTTTGGCATTCAGTTCGTAGTATCTTCCTGTACGTTTTTGGATGCGCAACAATATTTTGTGTGACATCGATTTTCACCGCGATTGACGTCTTAGCTTGCGATTATTATTATTCTACAATGGTACAATGTATTTATAGCAATCCCAAATTGAATTTGTAATATATCGAACGTGAAGTTGCCTAAATTCAAACACAAATCTTTGTTTTACTTGATACCATTGCGGTTATCCCATGAGAAATAACTTCCCCGCATATAATTTATTGCTAATATTTAGGACGATGTTAAGTAGCTTAATGTGACAGCGCGTTACAAATTCATCGTTTTTTAAGACGCTTCTAATGGTGACCACCTTTATGGCCCAAAGTTTTATATTATAGCCATAAAAGTTTAGTATCCACATTCCACATACATATAGTAGTACACTGGATGAGAGTTAAAGGAACCATAAAGTTGCTATGGCTGTCGTGGCATTTGATATTATTTTATGTGGCAATTCTTCAAATTTTTGTTGCTGATTTATGTATGCTGTTTAAGGCTGTTCGCTACTTGAGTTGGAATTTATCAATTATGGTGGTGGGAAAGCTTTTTTTTAAACATATTTTAGTGCTAAATTATGGTACCTAGGTGTGAAGTGGCTGAATGTAATTCTGGCAAATTGAATTTAGGAATATTAATTAAGTCATTATTTTTACTTACAGAGAAATGTTTTTAAATTATTGTGGTATGCAGTTATTTTTCTTCTTTTGTACTCAAAAAATAATATTGAAAATATTTTTCTTTCAACAAATAGAACAGGAAAGAGAAATTATTAACAAATGTATTTGAAAACATCACGTCAAAATTGGTTTTAATAAATCATTTTCGCCATCCATTTTTCACCGCACATATAATTTAACTATTTGCAAAATAAATTTGAACCGATAATAAATGTATATTTCCTGTGAAATTTCCCATCTGGAGTTTCTGCAATTTTTTTTTGTTTCCCCAAATGCATTTAAATTTATTCAGTGGTTAATACTGCAACTTATGTATTTTATACAAACACACACGTATACTCGAACATACAGCAAAAGACTTTAATTAATTATATCATTCAAACCATAGAAACAGATTTACAACGAACTGCTGCCGCACCAAAACAAAGCCCACTAAATCTCCTCCTAAATTATTCAAACCAATCCCAACAAATTGCAGAATTTAAAGCAGCTTAATACCAAATTCGTTATGTCATATTTGTACATGTCACTCCTCCACAAAAATGATTCGCATAACATTCCCCATTCCTCCCGCATGTATTGTAAGTACAACACCCCGTATATCTCCGTTCTGCTGTACCATTTTCATGTACGCACACAAATAATATGTAAAAACATGCCAGAAATAACAACACCCAGTTATTGTTGTCTCTATATAACGGCATATTGAAGCACATCACATACATCAGATTTAATAAAACCCATAATCATTACCCACCCAAAACCACCCACCTATCATACCGCACCGGAGTTTGATTTCTTCCTCACATGCAACAACTGCGCCTTGCATAAACCTCCCCCTCAGCTATATGTGCTTTACATAACAGGTATTCGACTTCGCGATTCGTGTCAGTTCATTGAAGGTGGTGGTAGTGATGGTGTCTTTGTGACATAAAGAGTATAAATTTAAATAATTTCCTATAATTAGTGTGAGTTTTTTTTTTTCATCTTCATTCGCTGTGCATTCACTCCAGAAAAATACAAATTTTGCCGGAGTGCTATCAAGACGCCTGCTCATTGTATCCAATAAAGTGTGTCCCTTTATAAGCACCTTCATAAGACACGTGAATATTCAAAGACGCATCGTGTCGCATATGGGCCACCCCACCCGAAAGCTTGTGTGTGGTGATAACGTTTAATTGCTTCGTCGATTTTCGTCCTGTTTAATATTATCTATCTATATATATTTATACACGTTGCATGTAGTATTTTCAGCGTTGTATCTAAAAAGGGGTTTTTGCGCCTTTCAAATTGGCGACGACATTTTATTGCAGAGTCGTTAAAATTTGCGTCAAATAAAATTTTAATTTACCGTTACGCGGCTGCTGACGAAGGTTGTTTCAGTTATGTGGAGTGGGATGTGGTGGGGGGACCATTTGGTTTAGATTGCTGGCTGTTCTGCAGGTATCATCCTGACAGATGGCTTCTTTTTTTTTTGCGTGCCGGTGTTGTTGTACTCAAAACAGCTTCACAGTAATGACAGTGGGCTGTAGTAGTAAGTGTACACTTTAAAAGGGGTGATGAGGGTGATTTGTATATGTGCAGCCATCAATTAAAGCTACAGCGTTAATGATGATGAGATTAAATTTAAAGGGATGTGTGTATGGCTGATGTGCACATGTACACTTGATGATGTACGCATTTCGTTTGGCAGACATTGTGTGAAAAGCGAGAAAACAAATAAATTGTGTTACAGCAAACAAAACAAATATGAGCTAACACCACCGAAATAAAAAGGGAAAAACGAAATCAAAGCAACATGCAAACTGTGTGTTGGGCAAACTTTTTCATTTATGTGCTTACATCATTAAAATTGGTCACAGTAAGGTACACAGCAGCAGCAGCAGCAGCAGCGGCAATGTATGTGAAAACATTTATCTAACATTTGTTCATTCTATATGCATGTTTGGCGCGTGTGCTCCTTTCTTTGTTCAACCTCATGCATAAAGAATTTTCAACGGTTATGTATATTAAGGACCAACTCAACTACAATTTACACATAAGAACATGAGCATATTATGTGCGTGTACAACAAACCACCAACCCCATCCCCCACAACAACAACAACAAAAAAAACAAGCAAACAAAATGGAAACATTTTTGGTGTGAGAGAGAGAGAGAGAGAACACAGTGCAAATGAATATTTTCCCCCCTTTTAAACAAAGCATTTTATGATGGAGCCACAGATGTTTTTGGTACACCTCTAAATCCTTGATTAATCCTTTGTTAATCCGCGTGAAGATTTACCCCCCATTGAGTTGCGCGGCCGTTTGCTTATCGTACACATGAAAATTTAGTTGTGTGTGGCAGTGTGTGTTTTGCAATTTTGTGTATGGGTATTTAAGAAGCTTGGAGAGGGTTACGTGCAGCAAAAGCTGAGACCGTTTTCGAAATAAAAGTATGTAACTAGATATGTGGTTTTAACTTAAAAGGAAATATGTTAAGCGATTTTGCGTTTTGCTTCCGTTGCCGCGACTAATCCAGCGATTTACTTAAACCAAATATGGAATGCTTAAAATTCCGTGTAAAGGGATGAGATTATTTTGTGAATAGATTATTCAAATTTAAAACGCATTAAATGGTATGAGGGAATTTAAGTAATTAAAGGCATTCAGATTTAAATGCTTTGACGTTTCAATGTGACGTGTTTGAATTCGATTGGAATGATCGAGGTTTCTTAAAATTCTGAAAAGTATTCAGTCTCTTAAATTTTTGCATTTTTATGTAGACAAAAATGGTTTTGCGTTTTGTTTGTTATGTTAACGTTGATAAACGAAATATTCTGGCAATTTAGTTCCACAGTTTTTACTCTTTTAAAACTTAATACTTTTAATCTCTATATTTTGAAGTAAAAATTTTTTTTATAGCATTTTGACCACGTTTAAGCTATTATTCCATGCAGACCACGATTGACATCATGCGCAAAAATGCACTAAGTGCATTTTCATAGTATGTACTGTCCTTTTCAGTTTATTTGTATACTTCATCTTTGTTATTCTGCATTCATGCATCAAGCTCGGATCAAGTATGGAATCCTACCTTTATGCATACTGATTTTTGTTCAGATAATAACCACGGAAATATTTATTAAAATGGTCGAATTTTTTTTCCAAAAATTTATGTGTTTGAGCCCTAATGTAAATAATTATTTTTGTTTAAAAATATTATGAAGGGTGAACTCAGTTTCATGTGGTTTCCGCACCACATTTTGCCTCTTTTTAGTTTTCACTGCAACATAATGTAAATGTACAACGTTTTGTAACGTATAAACGGTGTAAGCGTTTCCAAATGTTGGCAAAAATGTTGTGGTTGTTTTATCAGCCATTTAATGTTAACGTGTTATGAGCATTTTGTGGATGGAGGGGGGTTTGGGGTTGTTTTATGTTGTGTATATGTCTCCCCCCCAAAACGCATTTGCAGTCAAATTTGGCAACATTTTGGATATATAAAATCAATATGTTGGCCCATCATGCATATAGTTATGCAAATATTAGCATACACATCAAAACATATTACATACATGCATACAAAGGAGGAGGGGCGTTGTTTATGGGCCACTCTTGTTCATACCATTATATCCGCATTGTCTGAAATATTAAGTTGCGGTAAAAGCATAATGTGCATATGTGCAGCTGCAGTTGCAACAAAATTAAAAAAAAAAAATGCCAATACCTAAAACAAAACTGCTTGTATATGCATTAACGCATGCACACGAAAGTGAAACCAATTATGAGTGTGTTTGTTACACAGTAATATGTATATTGCCACAAATGCACATATTCGCATAGTTTTGTAAAAGCGCAACCAAATTGTTCAGCGTAAAAGCACGTCAGTAAGCATTTGACGTCGATGTGTGTGCGTATTTGAAAGTCACACTACATATACGAACTGCATCCCTATAGGCTATATCCGCTGCTGACTTTCAGCATCAAATTCAATTTCGTGTCCCAACCTCAGTGTGTACAGCGCACACCCATATTCGCGGTAATTTAGTGGCGTATGCATGAGGATGTGCAATGTTTGGTAGTCAAAAATGAATGAATGCACGTCGTTTGTTAGTTTTGTTAGGCTTTTTCGTTTGTTTTCAATTACCTTTTTGCTCTTTCTCATTTTCTCCCTCATGGTGTTTAGTTTTTTTTTTCGTTACCTCCCCCACTAACTCTCACATATTTATATATTTATATTTGCAACACACAGATGGAAAGGTAACGCGTCGAGGGTGGATTTGATTGATAGTTTGGGCATATTGTAACCAAAGCTTTTTCTGTGTTTAACTTTACCCCCCTACCCTTTTTACATAATATACACATCGAGTTGTATGTCTTGTGATAAGACATGAGACTAACAAACATTGCGGTCTTGATTGCTTCGGCCACAAAACGCATTGCAACAAAGCTTTGTTTATTAATGATGTGGCTGTAGGTGAATAAATGAAGGGATAAATGGAGATGTTTATATTATTATCCCATCCATCATTTATGGCATTTATATTAAAACAAACTTAATTGTATATGCGTTTCACTGGGATGATTTTAGTATTTTTTTTCCCCATCTTGGGTACATAGTATTACCTACCCTTGTGGCTTGTATTATACCTTACATCACATCCGGTCGTCATGCAGCGTTTATTTTCGCCTTTATATATGTTAACTTATTTTTTTGCCCACATCTCCCATAGGAATTTTTACAATTTTTCGCCTTCTTTTTCATCTGCTTATATTCAATGTGGATTACTTTAATCCCTTTTAGGTGATTCATTTTCTTTTACTCGGGCTACAACCCACAACCCCCAAATCTTACACAGCCGCCCAATCCGCTTTACTGCTAGCACACAATCATTTTTTAACGCCTCAAAAATGGACAGTGTTGTCGCAATTGAAAATGGGGTGGGGGACGGTATTTTTGGGTGGTTTATAAGGGGTATAATCACTGTCAGGCATGGAGGGTGATGGTGTGTGTATAAGCATCGTTGATGGAGGATTTGGGATGGTTTGTATTGGTTAGGTTTGGCCGCAAAAGGTGTTTAAAAGCGACAGATGCAAAAGGGAAGAGAAGAAGTAGCACCCAAAAAAAAGAACAAAACAAAAAAGATGTAACGAAAATTAATGAGTGGCTTTGGTTAAAGTGCAAACCATGATTTAGGCATATGGGTGAAAGCAATGGATATATGACTGAGTCATTTGGCTGCTGGGGCAGTGTACCTATATCCTTGTACGTATGAATGAGATGGGGCAGCCACCTATATTGTGTTTACCATTTCTTTTTGCTAGGTATCTAGGTGATAGAATCAAACGCAAGATAAATGACGCTGTGCCAACAGGAAGCCATTTCTCAAGTCGAGTTAAATAGAATAGTGACTGAGTCATTGAAAAATTGCGCTATAACCAGGTTGTTTTATTTCGTTTTGTGGCATTTGTCGAGTAAACTTATATAAGAATATTTATTTCGTCCAAAATGTACCAAGTCCTGCAATGATACGCCCCCATTTTTCTAATCATTCAATTAACCGGAAATTATTTAATTAATAGATTGTGCAGCAATTTCATAGCATTTATTAGATTGGCTCGAACTATTATCTGACTGTGGGTTCCATATTTCACCTCTTGTTAGCTGTAATATCAGGTTTCCGCATTTACCATATTGCCGCTATGTCGGCGGTTTCCGGTTGAAACATTAAATGAAATACATCCAGCCTTATTATCATTTCATTAAATTAATTATTAATTATGACGCCGCATAATTGTGTGTACGGCATTTCGATGTTTTGTGTGTGCTTTGTGTTTAGAAACGCCCAAATGATGTAATTCGTCATTGTTTTGTCATGCAAATATCGTCAATTTTATTATTACATTAATTGTGTGTCACATGAAAAGACAGCACGCCGCACATCCACATACATAAATTCAATCGCTTTCACTCGGAATTCATTCTCACACTTTGTATTACATTGCTGGAAATAGGCATACACTTTAGTTTGCTTCGACACACTTCTCCTGACACCATCATATCTGAAAATGTAATTGCTGTTGTGTTCCTAAAATGAGCCAAATTATTTAGGAACCCCATCACCACCCCCCACTTTGCAGTCATATTTACCCTAACTATTTCGCAGTCTGTTATATTGAACTCCATCGCAAGCCGCAAAATGGGTAGCATGGATTAATTTACCCTTCTGTTACTTTATTATCTATATTGTCTTGTTATGGTTTTAGATACATTAAACATGGTTATGTGGGCCAACAAGATCAGGCAGCCAGTGTAGAGGTTGCGCACATTATGTGTTCGTATTGATAAATGTGAGTGAGTCCCCATCCCATGTATTCTCTGTTTACTTTGCATATCATTTGCAATGTGAGTGTGTCCTGATTAAATAAAGTGGTTATATTGCCGTTAACTACCCTAATATTATGTTTGCTTGTAATCACAAAATAGATGTTTTAAGAAACATGTCAATTAAGCTTTTATTATGACATTGTCAGCACATGCATCTTATTTAGATGAGCTTTACATGGAATGTTTTTATTTTATTTTAGCAACTGTTTGACCAATTTCCGTATTTTCATCTTTATTTCAGATAAAATTTTAACTTTTTGTAATGTGATGGGTTTAATCCTTACAGATTTGTTACTTGCAATTGATTTAACCATGAATCAATGTTCAATGCTCACAAATAATTTCGATAGGCTTTCAATGAATTGATTGAGTTCCACAAAATACCGATTTAGAATGTTTACAAATGCTGCTTATACACATACCACTCGAACTGTAGCAATTACATGGTGTGTCCTTTACAAAACACATTCTACCTAAACAAAAAACATTTTATGGTGCTTTCATGTACCGAGTAGCAACTCCCCACTGCTCACAACCCTCTTTCGAGCACACACCGCAATATATCTGCATGTTTTAAAACTGATTGATCTCAAGAGAGTTGCAGTGCTTTTGTAATTGACCAATTGGGAGTTTCACCAAAACGCAGATATATGTATTTTGTATACTCCAAAAAAGCGGCGAATGCAAGTTTTAAAAAAATGATAAAAGCACAAATGCGGCAATTACTTTAGTTTTGGTTTATGTTTGTTTGTTATGCGCCATTATTTTTCACATTCATCTCATTTATTTAAATCTATGTAATAGCCGGCATCCGACCAACCGCATTAAAACCCTGTATGCAGCCGCCATGGTGTGGTGTTCAGAGGAACAGAACAAGCCAAAAAAAAAAGTGAACGAAAAAAAAAAACATGTATTTAAATGAAAATGAACTACTATATTCAGGGTGTAAGAAAAAGGGTAAAAAAATATATAAATAAAAAAAAGAGATACACGAAAAATACAAAGTCGGGTGCACACAGTGTACGTAATTTATTGAGTCGGTTAGGCATCCCTTTGGTGGCGTAAAACTCTGTGTTAAAATGGGCGCGACCATCTTGCACTTTAAATCGCTTTAAACAAAACAACACACTACTTGCACTTTTTGGTATTTGGCTTGGTGGTGGCGGCTGTGTGTGTGTGTGTATCCATTTGAAAGGACTCGGCGTGGGTGTATTTAGTTTATACCAGTTGGGTTATTTAGAAAATATGTAGAAAAGGAGCTGAGAAAAATATGATTTGTGGATTGCAATATTTTTTGAACGCGCGTGCTTTTGACTTTATGGGATTAAAAAAGAGATATTCTGAGCATCTGGCTTTTAAGCGTGCACATAGCGAACAGATTTCGACCACTTTCCTTAATGTAATTACGTTGTTGTGGCTCGCAGAATTCTTTGGCAGCCTTTACTGTGGTGTGTGGCATTGGGTTTTGTTTACATTTTTATTGCATTGTGTAATTACCAGTGTTTATAAAAAGCTTCTGCGAAATTATAACAACTATTTTCCTTTTTTAAAGTGGACTTTTATGTAATTGTTTGGTAATGGATGGGGTTGGTGAAGGTGTTGGCTTAAATTAAAGGCAAATTTTATGAGTAACTTTGAAAATGTGGTCTCTTTTAGTAACCAAGTTTTGATATTTAAGTAAAATAATTTTGGCCCTAAATTTTGGGCATGATTTAAAGCTTTAAAATACTATTATAGCAGTTGAAAAACATTTCAAAAACTGTTAAGTACTTCAAACTAAATGTAGTCATTAAAGTAATTTGAAGCGCCTGCATCCAATAAAACGTTTAGATTAAATTTCACAACCCTTTAACACTCGTCGTGAACAAGCGCATTGTCAAAACATCAACCCAAGCTCAATTTTAAGAACGAAACACCAATAAATTGTCATGCCATTTTCCGTTTTACCGCCTTGAAAAGTTTTCCCTCAAAACGAAGACGCAGCACGCACGAACGCCCATGTCAGACGCGTTCCTGCACACAAGCATCTGTAAAATGATACCGAACATTTTGACGTGGCGTATATTCAGTTACATCTCTTTTTGGATTCTTCAAATTTTATCAAACACAAGTACATTATACAATTTCCAAAGTAATTCCATTATTCTTTAATACGAATACCGTAAAGTCTTAATGGTGTGTGGCACCGGAGCACCTCTACCCATACTGTCGGGATACACTAATGCCGTCATATTCTTATAACAAATTGAGCCAGCTCTCTATAAAGGTACCAATATTCTCCCTCAAGTCTAATCTCTCAATTTGCCAATAATTGAAGTTAAAACATCTTTTTCAGTATCAATTTGTGTCTTTGTCAGTTTTTATGGAAAACGACAAATAAGCGGAACATGAGAAGCATCACGTGTTCATTAGGCACTTCATTGTTTTTCTGCTCTTATACATACCCTCCAGGGTGCCAGCACACCTTTGCCATTTAATTTCATTGTACACTTTCTTCCTTTCATTTTTTTTTTCATGTATTTAATAATAGGGTGAATTGTACATTGTATTTTTTTTTTTCACCAATTTAGTATACTTATACCCACTTGAATTAAAATTTTGCTATTTTTCATCCCCATCCTATGTTGCCTGTTTATTTATTTGCAGTTATCATCTCAAGGTAAGCGTGTGATTATACAAACACGGCTGGCACTGTTAAATTAATATTGCTCCTATTGTAGATCTCGATGATGTCATAATTCTTCTAGATGGTATCTTGTCGGACGTGTTTGCCAGTGAGCGAGGGACCCCTCTTTGAACAATTGCTTATATATAGCAATAAGATTCAATGGTGTGCGTCTATATAGCGCTTATAATGTACGTGCAATGAACAATGAGCAAATATAATGTTCGGCATGAATGTTGAAGTGCGCGTGGTTGTCGTCATAACGTAACACAATTTACATTGAATCCTTTGATAAACAGACATCATGATTAATTAATTAATTTATGGCACGACAGCAAATATTATAGTTATGGTCGTCGTGTGCGGATTTGTTTGTCTTCAAAACGAAGACATATTAGGCTGGATGAAAAGTCCCCGGTCTGACCCATAGATGGCGTTACCAGAATTTTTTCCATATGATTTTCATTTAGTACCAACCTTCAAACGATACGTGTAAAAATTTGACAGCAATCGGACAATTAGTTCGTGAGTTATAGCGATTTGAGTGAAGCTACTTTTGTTATTGTTGAAAAGATGGAAAAAAAAGAATTTCGTGTGTTAATAAAGTATTGCTTCTTGAAGGGAAAAAATACAGTTGAAGCGAAAGCATGGCTTGATGAAGAGTTTCCGGGGTCTGCACCGGGAAAATCCACCATCATTGATTGGTATGCTAAGTTTAAACGTGGTGAAATGAGCACTGAAGACGGTGAACGCAGTGGACGCCCAAAAGAGGCTGTTACCGACGAAAACATCAAAAAAATCCATAAAATAATTTTGAATGATCGTAAAATGAAGTTGAGCGAGATAGCAGACATTGTAAAGATATCAAAGGAACGTATACATCATATCATTCGCGAATATTTGGGCATGCGAAAGCTCTGTGCAAAGTGGGTGCCGCGCGAGCTCACAAGCGATCAAAAACAACAACGAGTTGATGATTCGGAGCAGTGTTTGAAGCTGTTTAAGCGCAATAAAGCCGAATTTTTCCGTCGATATGTGACAATGGATGAAACATGGCTCCATCACTATACTCCAGAGTCCAATCGGCAATCATCTGAATGGACAGCAAGCGATGAACCCAAACCGAAGCGTGGAAAAACGCAACAGTCGGCTGGAAAGGTTATGGCGTCTGTTTTTTGGGATGCGCATGGAATAATATTCATCGACTATCTCCAAAAGGGACAGACAATCAACAGCGACTATTACATTGCTCTATTGGAGCGGTTGAAAGCCGAAATCGCAAAGAAACGGCCGCATTTGAAGAAGAAAAAAGTGCTGTTCCACCAAGACAATGCACCGTGTCACAAGTCTGGAAAAACGATGGCTAAAATTTATGAATTGGGCTACGAATTGCTTCCTCATCCACCGTATTCTCCAGATCTGGCCCCCAGCGACTATTTCCTGTTTGCGGACCTTAAAAGAATGCTCGCTGGCAAGAAATTTAAGACCGATGATGAAGTGATTGCTGAAACTGAGGCCTATTTTGAGGATAAACCGAAAGAGTACTACAGAAGTGGCATCGAAAAGTTGGAAAATCGCTATAATCGCTGTATCGCCTTCGAAGGCAACTATGTTGAATAATAAAATTGAATTTTGCAAAAAAATGTTTTTTACCATGGTAGACCGGGGACTTTTCATCCGGCCTGTTAATTCTTTTAATTATATTATTGTTTTAGTGACAAGGTGGGGCGGAATTTCATCAATGGCACGTTGTAGTCGTTTTTGACGCATTGTTTGGAATGGAATTATCAAATCATCGTCAGTATAATAGTCACATAATTGTGAGAGTTGTGTTTTATGCTTCATGCTTGTGGCTGCGTCGTGTTTTTCTTTAATCTTTGATTGACAATTTCAATTGTTTATTCATTATTTGTCCTTTAAATCGATTAACAAAACTAACGGAATTAAATTCGAACAAATATTAACAAAAATGTGAAGAAAAAAAATTACTTAAAACTCCAATTGAATTTCAGGGATTAGGAGTTTGTTATTCTTTTGCATGAAGAAGTAAATTAAGTTACCACTACAGCTTAAATCAATTGTACTCAACAGGTCCTGTTTAAATACTTTAAACGAATTGATTTATGGTCGCTCACTGCTATTCCAATACGACCGCACTTTAAGACGCATTGGCATTTGTCACCTATATACTGCACGTACATATATCGAACAATGTCAATAGCTTCATCGTATTGACATTCGGTTTCCCTCAAGTACGGATGTCAAACTATCTCAAGGAAATCAGATCACTGGGTAAATGTGTGGGTCGTGGTAGTGTGTTCCACAACTGTGTGTCCTCATGAGAGTTTCCCACTTCAATTTTAACGTATTATACAATGCACGATACTTATATTATAACACAATGTACACACCAAGCAGTTTGATAATGTATGCAATAAGTCTCCATGCAACACAAGGTTGCAAATTGTTCCATTTTGCTGAGTGATGGACGCATAATCTTGCACTGCAATCCCACTTGAAATTGGAAGCACTCACATTTACATATTGTTTAGATATTTGTAATGCTATTATTTATTCATATTCACACATTGTTTCAGGAATGTGTATTTATGTAAAACTAATAAAGTCTTCGGCAACATTGAACATTTTGAAGTTCTATTAATGTGCACTTTTCAGATCCATGCAACAATTATTTAATTTTGTAGTGTAATGAGGAATGAGTTGTTTCTAATTAATCCAAATCATTATTTTGCTTGTTCCTTTTATGTTACGGAGTAGATACACACAGTCCATATTAACTAACTAAATTTTTAGTACGCAGCCAAAATATAATGAAATTAGCCATATTACTGTTAGTTTAGCTAATAATATGTTCTTGTTGTATTGTCTTATCAAAGTGTCAAATAAAATCGCTCTCCTAACAATCGTGGTACTTAGCAATTTCCAGAATTAACGCAAATAATGTTAAGCCCTCACCGTTGGCACAATTATTTAAATTAAATTATTCATTCCGAATAAATTCCCTCTCAAATATGTACCCACCGCAGTTATTTTGAAAATACGTAACCGATTCAACCCATGCAAATCGTCCGTTTATGCGTGTAATACCTACATCTAACTACTCGTACATATTTGCATTTCCGCGTCAGCTCGTTATGCGAGTACCACAACCATCCCCCATCCCCTTTTATTAACTAATCTCCTTGCAATCAAATTCACATATTATTGCCCTATTCTCCCAGATTTTGTATAATGGTGCTGCCAACAAACGCTCACGCAAATATAATTTAGGCAAATTAACTATGATTGGATTTATTTGTATGTTACAGACGTTACGCAGCTAGTAAAGGGTGCAGGCAGCATTGGTGTTAAGACATCGAAATTTATACAAGGGAGCTAACGATCACACACACCATCAAATTTGCAGCATATATTATACACACAGACAGGTGAGTGATGTTAATTATACATAACATAAAGGTAACTTATGAAACAGGATCAAAATGACGCTCAAATGTTGTTAATAACCTTTTCTGACGATCAAAATTTAATCTCATCAAATTACATGACATTATTTTGCATATCTTAACAATGTATGACGTCGAACATTGGCGCAATGTATGCGGCATTTAAAAATGATTGAACAAATTTCCTATGAAATTTTGTGACACGTATTAAAAGGTAATCGTATTAAACGTCTATGCACAAAAATAATTTTTACACACATCCATGTGGCATGCGGATTGCGGAAGCGACAACATAGTATATTGCAGTGTTTGTCTAGATAGCAAAATTTGTTGTATTTGAGGGTGCAACACATGAATGGTAGGGAAGCCATTTCTTTATAGTATGTATGTGGACTAAATTTGGATGCATAATATAGGAAATGTGATTTGTGGCCATTTATTGGCCATGGTGCTTATATAATGGATGGCAATGATTCATGCAAGGGTGGTGAGTGTTGGTCGTCGACAAATTTCAAATCCCGGTAGTAATATTTTTGTGTAAACGCTGAAAATAAAAAAAAATGTCCTTCTCCATAACGACAACGATATATTATGTGAACTGTATACTAATAGGTCGTGACACTTCGAATAATTGCAACATAACAACAGTACAGATTTTTTTGTTCCTGGCGAGTACCCAACTACTATTGCTTGCTGCTTAAAATTACCATTGTAATTTTAAGTTACAACAATAAACACACAGTCTGCCATAATAAAGCATAACGTCAGTCGGGTTGGGATTTAAAATTGTGTACAAACAACATATTCTCGTTTACATATATGGACAAGCGACAGTGATGTGAGCAAGAGGTGTATAACGTACTATATATAGTACAACATACTTTTAATTAATACGATTATTTACATATTTCAGGCATTTGTTTATACAATTTACTGGTTTTTATTTGCAAGTTTACATTTTCATTTGTGTCTGTTGCAATTTAATGCCACTTTGCATACATTATGCGATTTATTATTGTATTCAACATATATTAACTGTTAAATGGGGAGGTATATGTTGGTAAATGTATTTATTGGTGGAAGTAATAAATAGCCGGAGGGGGGCTGGATTCATTTTAAACCCTCATACATTATGGGTTGCTGAACCCCCTGCGTCCCTGCCACCCCCACACCCCCGAAAACAAAGTACCACCCCACTTATGTGTAGCATAAAACACGAAATACTTGAAAACAACACAATATGTGGAAACATGTGTTCAAAATCTCCGATATTTGCATAAAGGTGGTATGGAAAAACCAAAGTGGCAAATCGGAAATAAGCGATGTGCTAAATTATGTTGAGTGGTCAGTTTAATGCATATGTAACATGTCTACGAGTACAATGTATAGTATTGCATTCACGTATAAAGTACAATCTCATTTTTCTCACCCTTAATTTAAAAGTACATCAAGCACACTCATTATTCTTTAGGAGTTTAGTACGTTGAAACTATGAAGCTTTTAAGCCTTCCTCGCAGACTCACATATTATTGTCTTGATAGGGTAAATAGCTAAAATTCACCATGAACGCTCGCGTATAGGTTTAACAAAATTTGTGTATGTGTGTGTGTGTGTGTCGGCAAGAGAATGGACAATCGTGGAAATAAATCTTCAGGGGTGATACGGAGAAACAATAAGATTTATTTCAGTTATTTTTTCACAGTTGTAAAAACAGAGTGAGGGGTGCTACAGTTGAATGGGAAGCGTGTGCTCTCGCGACGCCATGCCATGCAACGCCACATCGACACCCCTCCTATCTTGATATAATTCAAGCAACCCCTCCCCTCCCTTTCCCTCTTGCCGCATGTGTAAACAACAAACAGTGCTGCGTGTACGTACATTTAAAGTATATGTTCTGACTGTTGTTGTTTCCAGTGATGACGGGAATACGGTGTAATGCATAAAGGTGTCGGACGGTTAGATGTTTCCCTGTTCCACATTATGTTAAAAGTCTTGAAGACAGCCTTCACGATTTGTGTCTTGCCGTTTAACAGACGCATCAAGCTATGTATACAAAGTAGTCAACAGTCAACACTCATGTTATGTTATGTTAAAGAGTCCTGTGCCGCCTCATTGTATAATATAATCGTGTGTTGGTTATAAATTGATGCAGAATAGTGGTGAATTTTTGAACCCAACACTGCACCCTCATATTTTTACGGGGGGAAAAAGTCATATACCTTTTATTTTATTTACTACACCGTGTACGGTATACATGAACTCCACATTACACTTGATTGTATAACACATATATATATGCAGTTGGTAATTTCTCGACAACCAGAGGATTCCTCATTTTCTTGAGACGCTTTGTGTTTCACGTACATTTAACACTTGCATGATTATTGTGCAGGAAGAGCACACGCCATTCCAGTGAATCCTATCATCGCATGTCGACCAACTTTTTGCTTTTCTTGATTTTCATTTTATTTGGCAAATGTATTTTGGAAGCTTTTGCATTAGACACGCTCCTTTCTCGTCTGTACGCCCGTAGTGTACGATTGCAGGCATACATACAGGAATGTACACATACAGATGAGAGCAGTGTGTCGCTTTGTCGCCCATTCTTTATATTTTTCTTCCGGTTTTTTTTTTTTGAATGGATGATGCGGGATATGCCGATACGTGGCGCAATGAAGCGGACACGTGACGATGAATTTCAAACACTTTCGCTATTTTTTATGTGTCACACACTTTTACAATCTGATACATACACGATATCCTTCGAAAAAAGAGAGCACATCCTTGGGCAAATCAAAAAAAGGAAAAAAAAATTGGTTTTGTGCAAAAAAAAAGTGTATAACGGCAAATCGCACGTAAAGAGATGGCAAAAAAAAAGTAGCACTAGTGTCATGGGATTGAGAAAAGAAGGGAACAAGTGTGTATAAAGAAAGTGCACATTTGTGAATTGCTTACGTTGTTGAATGATCCAGATTCTGCACTATGTACAGTGGGGCAGCGACAGATGAATCACGAATGCGGATGTAATTGTCTGTGGGTTCTGCCGCCCCCCTCTCTTTCCGGCACATAGTATTGTGGCGGGGCTTTGTATATATGGATATGAGTTGGTGAATCTGCTGCAGAGAACCAGAGAAATTCATTAATTACATTTAGTTTACATATATATTTGTTACACTACATCATGACTACTAAATGAACGTTAAAGCATTCCCCCTGCCATCCGTTCAGAGCTTGATTTTGGGATTTTGGAGAAACACGACACAGTATAACTGTGTAGTGGAGAGTATTGGTACTTTTTGTGTACTTTGATGTAGTGTCGTGTAATGTACATGCGACCAGATACATTGGGGGCGATTACATTGCTTGGAAGCTGTGTGTAGGATTGTATGTGGGATGTTTTCGGTCGGTATGAACTATGGCGATCAACAAAAACAGTGAGGGAGTGAAATTGAAATCCAATTTTCGTCATTTCACTTTGATGCATAAAACATGATTTGAATTTCAATTTTCAGCCTTTCTTTCAATCTATCACTTTTACTTTTGCACTTCTTGCCAGTGGTTTTCTTCTATTTTGTATTTGGATGCGGAATATATAAATACAGAAAAGTGACTGATTTTCAACCCCGTTAGGTGTGTGTGTGCGTGTGTGAGTGTATTTTTTATTACATTTATTTTTGTGTAGGTGTGGCATGAATATAGGAAACGGCAGTGGCATTCCAAAAAGCTTTTCATTTCAATTCGTCCTTATACACCGCATGCAGCCGTTTGGTTTGGATATATTCCTTGACTTCAGTCGGTCCAATGTTTGTATTTGTTTAACGGTAAACGCCCGGTTGTGTATTGGCATGTGCACAGTGATTATACACTTGGATACGAAATTACATATCCCGAATACATGTGTGCTTTGTGTATTATCTTGTATGGAATCGAACTGATTGAAAGCTCGTTTTTGTTGCAAGGGCTTTTGATAAATCAACAAACAATTTATTGAGTGTAAGTGCCAGATTTCATACAATATCTTTTCCAGAGATAAAGCAACGGAATAGTCATGTGTTCATCCATCCTCGTTGAATGCCACATTTAATTGTGAGTTGCTAATAGTATATTTTGAGGAGTATATTTAGCTTATCCTAGATCACCTTAAATGATGTAATTGCGCTAATGTATTTCGGAAATGTTTTTTCTTTTAAGTACACTTGCAATATTACGTGCACAAGAGTAGTATGTATGTGCAAATGTTATGGCTTCGTCCAATATATCCACATGAGGGTTACAAGTTTCCAACACATCGTAGTTATCGCTATATAGTGACAATGACTGGATGTATCACATGTCACATATAAATAAAGTATGATGTTTGTACACAGTAACATATTATAGTTAAAAAATGATATCGTAAAAATATGAAATATGTTTGTGATATCACGAGGAAAAATATGGCCAAAACGTAAAAAGTCCCCACCCTTCATTGTAAAAATAAAAACACATAAACTCAAGTGAAGGGATAAAACCGAGTATAACACATCGCTTTTTTTGGTGTGTTTGTTTTACATCAGTTTTCCACTACATAGTGCACCCAAATGGGTTTATTTTCCATGCTGCATGTAATATGAAAGCTTCTAGAGTTGCATTGTCTTTATGATCGTGGACATGAGATTAAAATATTCAGAGTATTGTCTACACATCCTACGTCCCACATAATAATACCCTGCAATGCTTGAACGAAATCTTCCTCCAATGTCTAAAAAATATTTTTCAACTCACTATTTCGGTAGATATTTTACTCTCAATTTTCTTTTTATCATGCATCCATTTATGAAGAAAAGGACAAAAAAAAAATAGAAAAACTGTGGGGAAAAAAGAATAAGTAGAACATTGCGTTGAAAACATTATAGGACAAACTGGAAAAATCATGAAAGGGGGCACTGAATTTGGTATAAGCGTCCATAAAATGAAGCAGGGCATGTGGAGTTAATATCTCGATGCGGCGGCGAGGCAGGCGATGACTGGTTTCGCTAAAAGTATCCATTAAATATTTACTCCAGAGATTGTAGGGCATTGAATTTCGATTTTAAATCAGACGGGACTTTGGAAAAATATGCTATGGTGGTGGTGAATGTGCAGGCAGGCATCGAATGAGTGCGGTACTAAAAACTGGGAAATTGGTGGCCGTGGGGTTGTAAATCTTAAGGTGTGATGTGCGGTGTAATAAAATGGGAATAGACCAGAAAATGTGTTGCGGATACGGTGTCAAACATAAAAGCATAAAAGCATGGTTTGTGGGTTGTTTTTTTTTTTTGTTTTGTTTTTTGTTTGGGCATCCCCATTCTCCTGTACCACCTTCATAGTGGTTTTATTTGTCAGGAATATTCGCCATCATTTAAGTGATATGAAAATGATAAACAATTAAATTTAAAAGCGTACACTTTGCACAAAATGGTGCAGACTTTACACGCTGTTAATTTTTCTTTTTTGTTAATTAGTGATAAGGTTTGAAATGTAATTGTGAATGAAATCGTTTTGGCCAATGATTGTAATTAATTTATGTGTGTGAATGTGGTTAATGAATTGAAAAGTTCGATGATCTTGTTATTTTTGCAATGTAGATAGCAAAAACAATTATAATTTCCTTTTTCATGGTGAACTTTATTGTCCATTTATAATTTTTTTAGTATTCTAATTTGTTTTAATGGAAAACGTCTGAAAGAGTTTTCTTTTTTAAAACAGCGGCAATTATTTTATTTTAAAATTGGCAAATATTTTGAAGACACATTTTCTTACATTTAGCTAAGAATCACATATTCATTTGCTTCCATTCTAAATGATCCCTCATCGTTAATACAGCATTTACCAAGTGATTGATTAACTCACTGCCAATACATGAAAGATGGTAAAAGCAAGCATGTAACTATAATTGAGTCCACACTGCGTCAAAAAATTCGAAATAGCCATGCAGCAACATTATGTATTAGCAAACAAAAAATTGCTTCCTAGTTGGTATGTTGGGAAGGAAGGAGCGTGCACTCTTCAGGAAAAACATTCACTCAATCAATTTGAATACCACCGCCTGTAAATCAAACACGTATTCTGCTCTTAAGCTAAATGTATTTGCGGTCTGTGGGAAAATTTGTGGTAAGTGAAGCAGGCAATTGTGACAGATGGTGATAAATAAGGTGAATTAGTGAAGAAGCGCGCATGTAACTGTAATACGAATGTATACAATACATAGACGATCACTAAAGAGGATTCACGATGCTATGAAGAAATGTGGCGGAAATAGATAAAAATTTAGATCGACGCATAAATAAACCAATATCAGCAAATTGAAAATGTCCACTCAATTGAGATGTTGATGCCTAACCTATTCGAGCGTTATTCGATAATATATGAAAGTTTATGGAATGTATAGTTTTTCGGCTCTGCGTCAGGCGTGTGGAGGGGGGGGGGGGCGAAGGGCCTATTTATAAGAAAGCATGACGATATGAGGGCTAATTGTTACAAATGTTTGTTTTGGGTTTCCGTTTTATGCGAAAATCCTTGTGTGTCAACTAAACGCTTATATGTACGTAATGCTACATATCTTGGCATCGTTTTTATGCTCTTCGGAATCTAAACTCCTGGGGCATACAACAAATAATGGTTAAGGGACGAACTAAAATATATATTTATTTACATGTATGTATATTGTGAAGCACGCTTTTTCTGCTCGTATATGTTGAAAATCTTAAGCAACATAACAAAAAGACAAAAGGGATTTGGGTAGCCTTATAATTGTTGCAAAAGGCAGCTCCATTTTTCAACGCCACAACGAGGACACAAAACGAGCATGCCGATGGAAATAACAGAACAAAAAAAAAAAAAAACAGAAGGAAAAATACTTAAGAAGTTCATGGCATATTGGAAAAGCATAGTAAAATACAGAAAATTATTTTATGTGTCTTACTGACAGGTCAATTTCTTTCAACTACACTTGATTGGGTGCCGACGACGAGCATCATTGCTTTCAGCTGTTCGTCTTGTATATACGCTGTAACTGGGTGTTGCTGTAGATTTTCTTCCATGGCGGATCATTTGCAATCAGCAAGTCTTTCGCTCTTGTGATTTTTAATTATAAATGTTTCATGTTGACTGATCTGGTGTAACTATGTAAACGATGTTATGTCGCTGTGTAAACAATTTGTCAAAAGCAATAATTTTGTAAGTTGCAAACTTAATTGTATTGTTTATTATCATATTTTGACCCTGGTTTTTCATATACATATAACTTAATGTACTAACACAATACCCGGCCCATATTTAGATACCAAAATGATAGTATAGTAAAAAAGCAAACCCAAAGCAATTTACACACACTTGCAATTGTACTTGAAACGACAAAAACTACGCTTGTATCTTTAATATTATAATCTGTACACGATACAAAAATAAATTGAGAGCACACAACTAATCCAATCGTGTATCCGACGTATTTGTTTCTCCAAAGGGTGGCTTTTGTGTATCGCATTCGACCTATTTGTGCGATAGCTGCAGAACTTAAAAGCAAAGCAGATTGAATTACATCGATGGGAGATAACTGTAATAGCAACGAAGGCCAGCTTCTGGATATCTTGTCTGCACCCGTCTACAGCAAAACTACCATCCACCCATTCAACTTTGTGTGCATTGCACCTCCCATTATCCTCGGTCACATCTCAGTGTGGAAATGTAACTGAGTGTGTGTGTGTGTGCGCCTTTAAATGGGCTCTTTATTTCATCACATTCAGCGCATTTCTTTCACAGAATTTTTTTTACACCGTTGTTGTTGTATATAGTTAGTGTCGCCCCGAACAACACAAGAAAATGCTATCAGAAAATCATCTCTTTACACTGCGAATATTTACACACGCACAAAGGCATATTGCACAATATACGAGCATATAATAATGTATGTATGTTTTTAGCTAAGAAAAGCGACGACGAGCTTGGACGAGCTTTTCTTTTTTTTTTGCTTCCATGTACAACAACATAACACAATATTTTCGTTGCCTTTGTATTCCCATTTTTTTTTTTGCTCTGCACTCCTTCTTGTGTTCTTCATTTATGCATGTTTGTTTATGCTACGCTCCTTTGGTTTTCCGTTTTATGTACTGACGCTACAAAAGAAGTAACAAAGATGGCATTAAGATGGCGCATATATGTGTGTACCAAAGCAAGGGTAAAGACGTCGCGCTGCTGTGTATGCTGGAAAGAGGGAATTGCATGCGGGGCACTGGTATGAGCCACGTAATAATGTACACGTATATATTATAGTTGAAGCTTTGTATATTATGTGCCTACGTATGTTTGTAAAAGTGTAGTGGCGCTGTACAAACATTGGGGGGCACGAAAAAAGGGTGAAAATTATGTGTGCGTGGAAATGTGAAAAAAGATAAAAACTTCATCGGGAGTCGGATGTGTTTAAATAAAATCTCCCTTGGGCGGCTGATTTTTCTTGTTATTTTCATCCCTATTTGTGTCGTTTGGTTCTCATAAAAGGGAAAAGTCAAGGCAAGATGCTCGAAATGAAGGCAATTTCAGATTTTTTTTTCTTCTTTCACGCTACTTTTTCGTCATTCTTTTTTTCTTCATCATTTCTGTGCCCATTATCCCGGTGCTTGTGCTCCGTTTAAATTGTTGTCATACTTTGTTGGACGATACTGTTGAATTAAAGCACTCCAAGAACTCATTATACAACCGTCCCTATATATATATATATGGAAACCTTTTGGTAGACATTGTTGGTTAAATTATTCATAAAACGCAAAGATAATTGGTCTTTTTGATTTCCAATAAAATTATGCCAAACTGAGAAGTGTAGTTTTTAAGTGGTCGAAAAGTTTGGAAAGTTTAGCCTGAAATTTATGTTAAAAAGTGATAATTTTTTTTTTTCAAATATCCATTATCCACTCCATTCCCTTTTTTTTTTTTTTGAGTGAATTTGGTAATGGAACGCTTTGACATACTGTATTGACCAGGTGCTCTTAGAGAGGAAATATCAAATTAATTACGAAATTGTTTTACGAGTAGCTATCCGAGTCATGTTTAAGAGAAACCTTTTAACCCCCGTACTGTATCATATATTGCTCCGTGTAATAAGTCTGAAGTTTAAAAGTTATTTGATAATTGATACGCCTCAAGAGTAATTTCTTATTGAAACTTTATGTGCACATTTAACCTTTTCTCATATACACACTTTAACCGGTGGGGTTGTTGACGATGGCGCCACTCCTCTCATCAGCATTGGTTTCTTATTCAAGCATGTTGTGCGGGAAGTTAAACTTCCCTGTGATACTTTGACCGCTTTCAATTTTGATATATTTACGTTTTCCGTTTTCCTTATTATTTTGACGAGCGTATTGAGTATTTACTTTAATACTCGCATCTTGACCGGTTGCTCTACCCTTAAAAAGTTTCTATACTTAATCATTACGTCGCACTTAAGTATATGATACGTCTTTGTTGTTGTTTTGCCTACTTCGGTTCCACCTTCATCAATTGCAAAAATTAGACTAATTAATTTTTATTATGGCAAACTTTTTTCCAACCCTTTTATTCATCGCTTTTTATACTGTCGATGATGGGCTTCCTTATGAAAATGTATAATATAATATGTAAGCAAGTGGTAGGGATGATCAAAGAACGCTCTTTTTTACGTATAGTCATATTATCGGATGTAATATAAAGTTTCATGAATTTGATAGACGATCCTTTTCATCACGATGAGTCTGTAAAAATTACTGTAAATTGCATGGAAATTTTCTTCCATACAAGGGGAAATATGTTAGCTATAGAAAATGTAATTCATATTTTTTCAACATTTAAAAAAATACTAAAATTGCAATAAATTTAATGCTTAAAATAAAAGCAACAAATAAACTTCTTCTCCTTTTTTTTTGAACAACGGTGACAAATTTGATTTGATCTCGTGATTGAAAACTTTTGTGCGAAGTTTTCAATCATGAGTCGCAGGAAGTTGGGCCCGTACATACATTAAATCAAAACAATGTAAAAGACATTTTGGCTGATGGCATCTCTACCATGAAGAAGTGCTGTGGCACTGTTAAAGAAGACGCATTTCGCCCATTTCATTGTGTTTGTGTGTATCTAGCATCTTAATGATGGGCGACCGGGTTGATATGGTGTAAAGCTTACGCTCTGTAACGGAAAATGTAATACGGCAACAATTTGTTTGGCTGTGATGGGATGTGGCGATTATTGTGAGTGATTTTTTGCGTGCCAATATCGCGTTGAATAGTATGCAGATGCGGAGATTTGGACGTGGATGGTTGGGTGGTGTTGTGACTGTGGGATAGAAAAGTTTTGTAATTATAATGTGATTCGCGCAATCAGTGAATGAATAATGTAAATTTTCCGATTTAATTAATTGTTTTTGTTTGTCTGAAAGTTTGGCTTGAATCGTTTTACTTATTTTATATTTATCTTGACTTTGATTTTTAATAAAAATGGCTCATCAATTAATTAATTAATTACAAAAGAGATAAATGCAAAATGGACGATAGTATTTGTTCAAAGTGAGACAAATAAAATAACCTTAAGCGTATGAATTTATATACGAAAATCACTTACACGTTATTATTATCGTCGTGTGTATTGTTTGTTCTTAACTTTGATTACAGCGTAACAAGCAATGTAATTTTGTAAACGAGATACTCGTACAGATTACATAAGGTATGTGAACAATTTTCGCGCAGACAAATGTTTTGTTTAACTTACTGTGAAAACCTCAAAATTTTCTCAGCTTTTTAATGCAAGAACGTACATATCCTCCCACTTCCACTTCGCACAACTTATCCACACGTGAAAAATATGAAACCACCTACTCGCACGCACTCACAAATATCTGGCAGGCATTTGCCGCATCTTCAAACGGTAAATCTCTTTGCACGGCGGCGGTTTTGTTACAGTCTTCTTCGTCTCAGCACTTTATTCAAATGTACTTCTAAATTACATCGTAAAAGCTTACAATTTCGGCAGCGTTAGGAGACAATGTTGGTCACCCCTTCTTTTTGCTTGCGCATAATTTAAGATGTCAAAGCATGAAATCAAAATAACACTCTAACGAGTACCGATATGTAACGATGATGAGGAGTGCACTTTTATCAGCTTTTCGCAAAAAAACGTATTTAATACTTATTATAATTTATTTTGAATACATTTTGAAGCTTAAAAATAGCCCTTATTATCATTTTCGTTGTTACTACATACATATTAAATTCCAAAAATAGCTAGAAGTATAATCTAAGCAGGTGATATTTGCAGTAAAATTCTGTTTCGAACCTAATTATGGTATTTTCATAGCCTTTTTGTTTGTTTTATTATTGTGATTGTCGACAAGATATTGTGAAATCCCTTAAGGAACATATTTTTTGATTTTCATTCGACTTTTATGGTGTTTTTGTGTCTCGATTCTCCCATGTGGCCCATCGTGTCAATATCTGTCCATACAGCATAGTGTAATAAGTAATATTACGACACATGTTAGTAAACATCTGTCCGTATGTGGCTAGTGAACTCGAATAATATAAGGTATATGTTGGAACTGCAGATATAGGTTTGTTTTTGGGGCGTTATAAATTTGGGAAAAACATATTTGTGTTTTTTAATGCTGAACGAAACCCGTGTATAAAAACATATTATGCTTGGTATAAACAGTACATTGTACAATAACGATTGTATATTCCATTCATGCTGTGACTTCCAAAGTCTTTCGTGCTATGTATAGAGCGATTAATAAATATTCATGTTACACCAAAGCTCCTGAGCCAATCCGTTGTCATATATGACTCTATAACCATGCACACGTAATTTTGCTGCCAACCACCCGAAGCCATCAAATCTAATTCATTCTCGGCTTATCTGGGTGTTAGTCTCTGGCAAAATTTTCCGCATGAATAACCAGAATTTTCGTTGTCCCCTTTTCCTACGTGCACACTGTATACACATCCGCCATAACAATATTTCAAGAGTAATACATAATGGTTTTATTATTAAACAGAACGAAGAAAAAAAAAAAGTTTCACCATCCCTTAGCGTGGTGGATTTATATGCCTTGCAATTTACACGGAGTCCGGATCAATGTTGTATTTATTAACATACTCATTAAATACAATTCGCAGACGCCGCACATTTTCACACACACTATCTGCACGCCATTTAATTGCAAGTGTGAACATTAAAGCTGTCGCCCTTTAATATTTATATATTGGACAGACATTCTGTTGTAATTGAAATATTTGCAATTAATATTTCTGATTTGGCCTTTCTCGTTTATTTAGCAGGATTTTACAGCAATTTCCGCACAGAGTTGAATTCTTGAGCCAACATTGTGCAAACTTCATTCTCACCTTCAATTGTGGTGCATTATGTCTCACCAACCCATTCCACACACATATATTTTCCCCAACTATAAAGACAAACGATAGCATCTTCTATCTAGCGTAAAATGTGTTCGCAAACCATTTCCCGACATCATTATATCTTCCCCCTTTGCATGTACATACCCGTCGCAAATCCTTTTCCCAAATATTTACACCACGAACTCATACTTCCGCTGTAGCACGCCCATCCCCTTTTTGGCTTCACTCGCGCCGCGTATACCATACACACTCGACGAAATTAAGGATTTCTAAATTTACAGTAATTATACAATTAAACGCCTATTACTTTGGTGGCCATATTTTAAGCATTTTATTCACTTTCAAATGGCACGACAATGTCTATCCGTAAAGACTTAAAATGCGGACGATGTTGGCGAGAATTTACATCTCACTTCTTCACTCCTCCGCATGTTACACCTCCCCATTTTGCGACGTTATTCTATTCTGCATTGTACCTAGTTTTGGTGCACAGTTAAGTGACTCTGAATATGGACATATATACACAAACTAAAAACGCCATCATCCGGTCGTTTTTTATTTTAAAGCTTGGTTGCCGCACACGGGCGTATGATGAAAGGGGAGAATTCGCTTTGTCTGAACTTTCATCGTATTTATAACTATATGCGGAAATATGAACACACACATGCATGAACTTTTTAATCTTTTTTCATGGAGGATGATTGTTGGAGTGGTTTGTCGAAAGTTTGTGCTGTTTTCCACTGTGCGGAAAAACTTTTAAGGAAAAAACAAATACACAAAAATATATTTTTTTAGAATGGGTGAAAAACAATTACACGGATGAAAATTCCTCTAGTGCTTTCGCAGTATAAGACTTTATTGTTGAGTAATTCAGTGCAGTGCAACCACAGTGAGGTTTGATTTGATGTGATGCAACGTGGAATTGACTTTATGTTTTGAGGGTGTTTGATGTCATTTTTTTCGTTTTGGATTTGCACTTTCGATTATCGCAATAGAAATTATATTTTGTGATTTAAACGTCAATACTAGTTAGTTTTTGAAATCCCTATTTAAAACCAAATTTTCCTCTATGAAATACGAATAAAGACTGAGATGTGGAAGTGAATGTATTGTAGAAGAATAAGCCAATTCAACCGTAATGAAATGTGTGGCATATAGTTATGAGGAAAATATGCGTTACACCATTTTATATATACGCAGTGTTTTCACATTTATATCCTCTCACTGTCTGATGAATAATACATAATTTTCTGACAAGCGAAAGTAGACAAGGAGCCAGTCGCTCGTCATGATGTGTGCACTGTAGAAGATGGTTGTGTTGCTGGATGAGGGGTGTCATATATTAATATATGTCTTTTCGCTGGGATATTGCGTGAACATGGCGAAAGCACATCCACACCGATCCACACACAACAAACATCCTCCAGAAGCTGCAAAAGACTACATATACAACACATAATGTATGTTGCTGTACGATTTTTCTCGCTTACATTTCAATTTTTCACCCCGCGCATTTTTACTCTTTTTTTTTTCTTTTTTTTTTTTTGCACCACTCATGGTTGTTTTGTTGTGTAGACTTTCTTCATCACAGTTCGGGATGGTTGCTTTTTTGTTGTTGTTGTTGTTGTTGCTTTACTCCTTAAGCTTCCCATATTTTGCGGTTCCACATAATGTGTGTGCGGCAACGTATATTATAATATTTTTAGATATTTGTAGGTGTCAGCCACCTTATTGAAGGCTTCTCTCTCCACCACAGGCTGTTTTCATGTTATTGTTGTTATGATGATTAAAGTGAATTTATGTACATTTTAATGTGAGTGATGACATATTTTTTTGACGAATAGCATCACATGTGCCCCCGCCTATGTGGTGTTTATGTGGATCGCTTTTTGCACTCGAATAATGCATGATTCTATATGTGTTTTGTGTATGTCAAAACTCAAAAGAACATACGTATTATTATGTTTTTACATACATTTGCGAGTGGGGGGTTTTTTTTTTGACTGTGTTTTTTCCGAATTTTATTCATTTACACTCTAAACAACTGAAGTACTATGTTTAAAATGACGCCTGGTTGTACGAATAGTTGCGATAGTGTTATAAAGTTATACCACATTGCGTGTGGAAGGAGTAAATACAGAAAAAAAAATAAATACAAAAGTGTGTGTAAATGCTCCGCGATTGACATACTGTTGTTTTAATGTTTTCCAGTTTGCAAAGTGCAGAGTGAGGTGGGGGAGAGGCTTTTTATTGAAAATAGGACAATGTGCCGAACAAATGTGTTACAAGCTGAGCGTTACAATAATAAAGATGAGCCAGCAGTGCAGTGCATGTATAAAAATGAAATTAAAGCAAAAAAATTAAATGAATTTTGTAAATGATAAATTCATTGAAAAATTGCATGGAAATGGTTATTTTTTCTGCAAAACTTGCTTTGTACAGTTCAATATGTTTTTGCAATAAGCAAAATGCACTTTGTTTCAAATTAAAACTGTTAATTGACTTTTTGTGCAGATTTTATTATTTAGTCAAAGTATTCATCAATTTATTTAAATTGCTTTCTATGGTCGATATTTAATAACGAATTGTGTTTTTAGAATTTGAATTACAATATGCTTGCTTTATTATTTAAAGTGCACCAATTTCCCGTGAATGATTTACTGTGTATGAATATAAACATATTTGATTGCAAATGTCAAATCATCCATTTATTTCGTTCAAATTAATTAAAATATTTTTTTTTTTTATTTAATTAAAATACTTTTCTCTCTAAAAATGTTAAGTAAAAAATCATACTACATTACATAAAAATGTGTTTATGTTTTAATCAAAATGGTAATTGCAATTTTTACTGTCAATTTGATTTGAATGTTGTATAAATAATGTTTCATGATTAATAATTTAAATCACATAATAAATGTATAAAGTTCGCGTATCTTTAATTCCAAAATATAAACGCACCCACAGCCATTTACAATTTACAATTGACATTTCGTTATTGTTACATAAATAAACGTCATTTATTGACATACGATAGCAATAAACAATAACGATTTAATGTCATTTTGGTTATGTAGTACATGCCACCCCTAAACGATATGTGTGGATTCAATTAAGTCATTGATACTTTTATTGATATATTACTCCAGCATGTACTTTTTGTTTGATTGTGTGCGTGTTTGTGTATCGTACCTTTCATCGACTGCACATAATCGGGGAGAAAAGCGCTTATTGATTTCGCTTTATGGACTGACTTGAGCAAATGCGGGCCATTGATAAAGAATGTGTTTACAATTTAGGCCTAACACACGCTCAATTCAACCGTGTTGTTCACTCAATGTTCATCCCCGCGCAGTCACGAGATACACGTATTGCGATGTGATTAATATGCACTCAACAAATGTAATCAATTGCCATCACATTGTTCACAACACACACATTTTTCATTGATTTACCATATTGATTGACTGTTTAATTCATAAATTCTATTCAGCTACCTACTATATGTTGTATCCTCGACAATTAAACATTTGTACATCCTGCACATTCATACAATTGTGCACACATTTTACACTTTTCATTTATATTATTTGTTGAGTTTATGTACAATTAAATTCACTGCAATAATTTACCTGAAACAACTATATGATGGTAAATAATTTCCACACAACGGTCGCGTTGAATGCACCATAGCTCAGCTTAGAAATCACAGCAGCAGTCAAAATTTTCTCCGGAAATCCGCTTCTCTCCAAAAAGTTGTACTACACATTATATGTAGCTGTACACATTATTTGTACAACACTCACTCAATTTAGTTATGCATCACAATGCAACACAGTTATTTATTTAAGCTCAACACATTTATATTCCCATTCTGGATGTGTGGGCACATAATATTAAGGGATGCATGTGGCATTGTGTGTATGAATATGTGCGTTGAAAGAAATTTGAAAAGCACGATTGTACACCACACCGGCAACATTTCCACTATAACTGTACAGCAAATAAACACTAATCACGTGTGTTCCTATGAATTGTTTTGAAATAAAATTAAAGTCCAATGCAACGACGAAAATGGAATGGAAATGTAGAGCGTTAGCATCGTGATGCAGTGAACGGATATGTTCGCAAAGTGGCATGGAAATGCAACAACACAGATATATGCTGCTTTGTATGTATGTGGCGAAAAACGTTACGGAAATCAAACAACTGAAATGCACTTTAGATTGTTGTTATACGAATTTCTGTTTCGAGTGGTGTCCGTACACACTACTTCCCACATTTTGTTCACATCTGTTCCATCCATCAACCCCGCATGCAACCAGAGTAAAAACAATGCAGTTATTATTTTTAAATTGCCGTAGATGTTCTAATACATTTATATTCTATGCAAAAAGCATATTTCGTAAATTTCTTCAATCACTTCACTATTACTTCCAGCGTTATTTTTGAATTTCATTTACTCGCATTTTGTTTGTACACAAAACATTTCATTTTCAATTGTAAAACATTACATCATAGTTTTTATTTCCTTGTTTTTGCAAGCTGTGCAGTTCACCCACATACCACTTGAATGAAATTCTAATTTAAAATATTTTTTTAACAATATTTACTCTTTTGAATAATTGAAAATTTTAAATAAGCATTTTTTCCACAATACACACTTGAAGACAGAAAACTTTATATTTGTGGTGCACATAAAATGTAGAATGTCATCGAGGAAAATGGTTAAAATTAAAAATGTAGCTCAAAAAATAATAGGGGCCAGACAAAAATCACTGAATAACATGCAACACCATTTACAATTTAATGTCACCGAGAAGAATAGCAAACATAAAATCAACTGGTTTTTTTGTTTGTACGAACGAATACGAGGCGTTTACAAAACAGACAGCAAAAAAGAAGTATACTACAGCGACGAACATTTCTGGGGGTTGGTTGACTTTGCCCACAATTGGCAATGATGATGAGCCGTCGAACAAATAGGAAGTGAAGTCGAGCGCGCCATCAATTTTGACGTAATTCCAAAGCCGCCACCATAATATATACACAAACGTTAGTAAATGTGGAAAATCGTAAAGGAGCGCGTATGCGAGCTTTTCTGTATGTTTGTTGCTCGATATGTCGGGCAGTACTGGCGAGAATCATAGCTGGTTCAGTACATCAGTTGTATTGAGGGAAAAATGGTTATAACACTGTAAGCTTTTCCCCCTAAATTTGAAACATGTCAGCTTTATGTGAAAAGGGGAATTTGTAAAAATGTGATGGAGAAGTATGGAGAATAAAAATTGTAAATGCATTAAGTTTTTTTAATCCTTTTTTTAATTATTAAATTTAATAATTTATTGGTCACATAAGTAAGTCTTGTGGATTCATTTTCTTTAAGTGTTTTATTTATTTTTATACTGAATATATTTGATAAGCTTTACTTGAAGGGGAATATACTTGTGGGGTAATTTCGAAAAAGACACCATTTGCTTGGCACACAGTAACCCCTCAAAACAACATGGCAAACTGCAAAGCTTTCAGCTTTTTCTCGCCCCGTATGACAAATTTTGTGTAAGCGAAAAAAGACGCGCGCCTACATTTTCCGTACATTACCCACCACTGGGACGTCAAAAACGGAGACACGGCTCAGTGCTCTCCGTGTCGGCGCTTTGTAAGCACGTGTATTATTGCTTTATTGAAATGTCGTAGCTTTATAGGGAAATTAATTCACTAGCTAAATCCGTGTATGAATAGATCTGGATATAAAACGACGTCTATCAATTTCCCCCCGAGTTTTTAAATTTATGTCTTTCGCTCGTGTTTCGCTGTTTATTTGCGAATTATCGCTTCAAAAAATATGTGAATAAAGTTCTTATGCATATATTATGTACGAATGTGTATCGTTAAAAAAAATATTGAAAATGATATAAAAAAAAAAGATAAAGGAAAAAAAAATTAAAAGAAGATCACTGAAAAATAAATCGAATAAATGAAATGTTTTCCTCACACTTACGGAATTCACAATTCGAAACGGATTACGGTTGTACAAAATGAATTTCTATGGGATTAACAACATCTTCAGCTTACGTTTCATGCTCAACCAAGGATATACTTAAGATGGTTTTGTTTTATTGTGTGAATTAAATGTGAATTGAAGTGAAAAGTAAGAAAATAATGCATTGAGTTGAATGTAATTGTTTTTGGTTATTTTTTTTAAACAATGAAAGTACTTGTAATTTTAGATAAAAAAAAAAATACAAACAAAAATTGTAAAGTAAATGTAAAGAAAAAGTGTGCAAAATTGCTAAATGCCACTAATTAAATAGGATTGTTTATGCAGTCGACGAAATCCGTTCAAAGTTTTTCGCAAATATGTTAAATATTCAACACACACGCACGCACAACAAAAAAGCACTTAGCAGTTAGCACACCTTGCGGAAAAACTTTTTTTTTCAAAACGAAGCACACAAATCGAAATAATATAATGGCATATGAAAAGTTCAGTTACATGAGGCTTTTCTTTTGCTGCTAGTTTTCACAGCACATTTCCTTATCGCTTGTTTGTCGGCTTCGTTTGTATTATACCCACCTTGAAACAGTACCTGTGACGGCTGGTGAATGGTTTTTCATATTTTTCCACACCCACTAACAAAAAACTATTAACCAAATTTAAACCGCCACATTTCGTGACCCATCTTACTGTTACAAATCAACCATTAATTATGTATTATTTAAATTGTACTTCTGTTACAATTTAACGAACACAAAATAATTTGTTCAAAAAAGTGTAGGACATTTTCGTTTAATTTTATGCAGATTAAATTTTTTTTTTCACTTTTGAAAATTGTGTGAATTTAAATACTTTAAACTGGTTTTTATTTTTGTATTGCTAATATTTTAAAGCCAAAGAAAAGCTTTAGGTTCATGCTCTTGCCGTTTACATGCAAAAATGTGGTTGATGTAAAAGTTTGCGTTGGACCCCAAAATATTTTCCATGTTGTATCCTGAATTGAATTTGTTGAAACAAATGTTTGGTGCAATGTCGGTTTTGATGTAAAAGTTCGATGAGTGTACGAATATGTGTCTACGTGAATTTCCTTTCGGTTAAGGGTTGTGAAGCACACATAAAAAGAAAAACACAAAACACATTTTTCATATTCAGTATTTTTCTCATTCGTGAATAAATAAGGCGAATTGTTATATAAAATTCGCAATATTGGGCGTTTAACATACACACGCAATACGTATAATATATGTTCGGGAAACGCTGAACAAATTTAACCAATTTTTGGATGGTTTTTGTTTGAGAAATTGAACTTTTCCGCTATTGCCGTTTGCAAATATGTTCTCCTTTAAGATTTTTCGTGCGTTGATCAAAACAGGGTACTGTTAAAGAAAGGAACAGTTATGTATGCAAAAAAATGAAACAGGATGAGCCAAACAGTATATCCTTCAATTCGATGTCATTCTTTTTTGCCCGGATAGAAATTCGATATTTTATCATTCAATTTTTTTGTGCTCTCCATTTTCTTATGTGTGTTCTGCATTGGATTTTCATTGCGTTGTTCCCGATATTTTGTGCTATAAACGTGCAAACGAAGAAAAATGAAGACTTAAAATGGTGGGGTACGTTGGTGAAAAAGTGCACCAACAGTGAAAATGCTAAAAGCTCTTAACAGATCGACAATTTATTTAAATTCACCGAAAATTGTTTTTGAAGTGTTTCCTCTGGTGCTTTTTCATTGCTTTTCACATCTCGTTACTCACATTCTAATTCCATTCGACTTAACATTCCTTTAATGCACCATAAATGTTCACACATTTTCTGAGATTGATTTCTGCGACACAACCGGAGTGTGAATTTAAGCTTTGTGCTCGCACATTGCAGTCCACAATCAACTTTGGTTGGTTTAGATGTGTATTTGTGGATACATTAAACAATTTACACAAGTTCACAGCAATTAAATTAATGATTCATGTAAACGGTCAAAATGACAGAATAAATGAAGTATAAAAGCCACACACAAACAAGTCCGGAAAACTAAAGTCAAAACTGTTCACATGCAAAAGTTTTCGTCAGACGAACCTTTTAGATTGTTTTACTATGCGAATTATATTTTGTGCTTGAAGATCATACGGCCCAGATAATCACCGTGAGTTTCTTCAGTAAAATTATGTGATTTCTCAATATAATTGCGGCTTACACTCATGGGTTGGTCGATTTTGTCGTTAGCTTTATTTTATCTTTAGGTCTTTTATTGTGTGTACGCGAGAACATACAATCAGTGTGGTGGGGTGTGTGTGTGAAACATAAGGGAGCCAGATTGCTAAAAAAAAAAATCACACACAAGCCTAAAGAAAGAAAATTTTGTTTTTATTGCACGAGAAGTTATGTGGAGCGGTGATGTGTGTATATTGAAGCGTTGGGTATACCGTTGATTGCCCCACTAAACGCCAACTGTGTAACGTAATATGGAAATTAGTCGCAAAACGAGTCGAGATGAGGCAGTGTGGGGAGGGGGGGGTTGAATTGAACGCAAAAGTATGTGGTGCGCTATGGAAGGGAACAGAGAAAAAAAATAACCATGGCAGTGTATGGTGCAAAAGGGAAACAACGAAAATATCGAACCTTCCTTGGTCACTAACTTCCGGCATATTTTCTATTTTCCTCTGTTTGTTGTTTTGTTTTCATGCGGGAGGCTAACTTCGGTTAGGGGAGGTTAGTTGGGGTTGTTGGTTAGGTTCTGAGCGTGACTGATTTCTTTCTTTTGCGCCACATTTTTTTCCCTGTCCGCTCTCCTGCCCGTCACTCATTTTCCTTCCATATACAGTACCCACATTTTGACCATTTCACGTGATCGTCAAGTCTCAAACGTCTTTGGTCGGCCGTGCATTTATTTGTGTGTTAATTTTGTGTTTTTCTTTTTGTCTGTGTACACGTCGTCTGTTGGGCTGCCACACATTTGGAGCACATTTTTCGCCCCTTTCGATGTGTTCGTGTATAAAATATTAGCATCAACTTCAAAGCGACCGCCTCATCCCTATTTAATGAATGCATATATAGGTATGCGTCTTTTAGTATATATATATATAACTTCAATTTTATACCACGAATATTTAGTGATGACTTTTATCTTGAAAATTATTTCTAGTTGTGGTTTTTTCCCTGTTCATTGTTCTTCACTTTGTTTTTGGTGACATTCTTATTTGTTAGTAATTTTGTTGGGACATTTTATACAATAGAGGGTTGGGGCGATACACATTTCTTATGGCTATTACGATAATGCGAGTGAAATGGGTAAAGCAGGATGGCGTTTATGCCTATAATGTGCGGTTGTATTTGGGCCTCTGTCTTTGAATTTAGAACATTATCGAAAACTTACCTCACATGGTTAGTTTAACACAAATAAATGTGGGTGGATTATTTAAAGTTTGAATTCAAGTTTCTTAAAAAAAAATAAAAAAAGTTTCGGCCTCCCCATTTTTTATTCAGTTATTTGTGTTCTCGTTTTCAAATCGAGAATCTAATCGATTTATATGTGTATACGAAATATAAATTCGATACTAATGGGTTTGTATTTTCAACAAAGTCAATCGAATATCGAGTGCTTAAATTGATGTAAAAGATATAACCGGGTATAAAATGAAATGAAGATATACACACAAAAATAAATTACTTATCGTTGTATCTCCGAGACGACGAAGCGAAACAAGTCTAAATTCAAGTGCTGAGATAATATGAAGAAAATGAAATAAGGCAAGGAGCATTGAAAGTGTGGCAAAGGACTGTATATACGAATGAAAGACGCATGAACGAAAACAGATGAAAATCCTCTTGACAATTTTCTTTAGAGTATTTCGCGTAACGATGATGTAGTTGGGTTGGAAAGGGACACTGAAAAAACAAACAAATAATGAAAAAAAAAACGATACAAACATTTAGAAAAACGTAGGCAATGTGGATTCCAACGCACATACTCTTCTAACCACCTCAATGTCATTGGTTCTTAAATTCCCAACCCCACGGCTGGATGTATTACATCATACATGTTATCAAGAGTGATTTTGTTTTGTTACTTAAAATAAAAAGAGGATGCTTTTCCGACAACAAGTTAATGTTAATCATTAAATAATGAAAAGTTTTATGTTTTTCTCCAAAAAAATAATTCGATCCACTTTTATTTTTGTCCTTATAGCTATTATACACGTTTATTTATTTGCCATCCGAACTGAAATCAAATTGGCTTTCCTTTTCTCGTCTCCTCTGCTTTTTATGTATCCTGAAGGATCAAGTAAAAGTTTTTACTGTTATTGTAGGAATAGTCTAAATGGAATTTAATTCCAAACTATATGTATGAGGAACAAATCCAAAATGCTGGCGAAACTCACTAAATTAAAATTGCTGGTAGCGACAAATATTCCTGTATATAGAGTCGAATTGTAAACGAGAAAAATGTTCTCTTTCCATGGTGCTTGTTCCCCAGACAATCAGTAGAGCGCGCGCTAAATGCGGGTGGGCATTGAGCGAATCGCAGAACAACATTTAAATGCAAATTAGTTTGGTTATGTGGAGATTTCAGGTTTACTTCCGTTTGGCTGTTTTATGTTGATTCTGTATTTTGGCTTTTCTGTTTTTTCTTTTCGGGGAGGGGTAAAGGGAGAAGGGTGCCAGCTTTTACATTGGTACATTGGCGTGGACACATTATATTGATAGTCTGCCTTTGAAATATTTTTCAAACTTAAACCGGTGTGTTGTGGAACCGTTGCGAAATCATTGAATGAATTTTTCTATAATATTAAAAAATGTGTTTTTTTATAATTGCGCCTTTTTGGAAGATAGTAAATCGTCTCCCTATTTTTTTTACTGTTTGTGTGCTTCGTTGTAATAACGTTTTTTGCTGCTCGGTGATGAATGCATATAAACATTGGTGTTACGAGGCAATTTTTTTTCCAAGAATTTGTGCTGGAATGATATTAAATACGCTGGGTTGTTTGTGCGTTTGTGCACTCGCATAACACAGTGTAAATGAAAAGTTTATTATGGATCATAATTGTAAACCTCCGGTGTGCTTTTGTGGTTAATGAACAATGTGATTTGATGAGTGAAACAGAAGAGCGTATATATACTACGAATTCAGACTTAAATAAAAAAGTTGTGTGGTGAAAAAAATGTTTTATGAAATTGCAAAAAATAAGAAATTAAACAATAAAAGTGAAAATGATAATTCTATCAAATAAATACCATCCTTTACTTAATCCCACAGCGTCCATCCTCCATAATTACATCCCTTGCCTTACTAATAAAAAGCATTATTTTCAGGAATTTAACTCACTTCATTTTTCAGGAGCGACATTAAAACATAAGCGTATTTTGTTTCATAAATTTATGATCGTCAGAAAAGTGTTAACAAATGTCTGTAAAGATAAAATGTCATTTCTGTCTAGAAAATTACCAGACAATGTCACATGACAACAGGTAATCCATAAAAATTACCAGAGTTGTTACTTTAATCCTGTTTGATATTACATGCCAATTATCCGAAATGTTTTTGTTTTCTATCAAAATATTATATTTTTGCTGAATTTTTTGTTCCCTCTTAATTTTTTGCAGTGCACACGCTGCTTACCCATTGCGGTGTCGTGTGACGACGAACGTCGCACAAACTTAAATACTATTGATATCACAAAATCAATAGCAAATACACTCAGCGACCCCCCAAAACTAAAACAGGACCTACCCCCTTCCTCACGGAAGGCCTCTTGTAAGTGATTTTATTTGCATTGAGGACAAAGTCGCTGAGAAGATTATTCATATACGACACCGTATAATATAAAATTTAAGTCAAACCAACGGAAAGGCCTTAAGCTTCAAGCGAATACGCTGAAGCTGGGCAAAACGCACATTACTAGTATACTGTACGCGCACAGCTAAGTTCAAGCGGATAATGGGGCTGCAAGCGGCCACCACAGCCGCCATACTAGCAGCCTATTTTATTTTACTATGGACACCTGATTTTGTGACGGCATCCCGTAAGTACACACCATTTTCATTTACTGTATGACATTGATAGATTGAATGAGTGAGCCCAACAATGTGCTATGAATGTTAGATAGATGGTGGTGCGGTGAGTGATTTATCCCCCTTGCAAATTGTGTGTGTGTGTGTGGGTGTGGGGGTGTGAAGGGGGATGAACACACATCCACCAACTATTTAAAAGCATTGAAATTTTACCTGTTTTAAGTGAATTAACAAATTATTATACATGCCCAACCCCGAGTTTACTTAGTTGTGTGTTGGTTTTTATGTGAACTGTGTCGAAAGTTGTGTGCCTTCGAGCCAGACAACACTGCTGCCATAATTATTTGGTTGGGTATATGCGAGTTTACCGGTGCACATCTTTTTCCCTTGGTCCTGTATATTACGTTTTGGGATATATTAATTAAATTATTGTGCTTTTAGTTGGAAGTATGTAAATTTGTTTGTGGATCTTTTAAAGTTCAAAAATGGTTGGCATCATCATTTTGTATAGCCGTAATTTGATGATTAGTTAATTTCCTATATATACAATAGTTATTTTCACACAGTTTACATTAGCTCTATTTAAGTGCTTTAAAATAATTACGAATTGAATTTTGAATTGGTGGAAAAAAAAACCTAATTTACTTTATTTTGTTACTTGCATTCTTTGCAACAAATTTAAACTTGTAACAGTTTTACAAATTCAAGAACTTTTTGAAGCACTGATTTTTACTAAAACATAATTCCGTTTTTAATTAAAATGCGCTTTAAAAACTTTTAATTAACAGTCTACAAGGTATGCGTGTAATGAAATTTGTGCTTGTGCTCCTTATTGACCTTAGTCGCACACAACTTCGTTTTGATATGTGGTGGGGGGTGTATTTATACTTTTTATTCACAACTCATATAATTTATTTAAACAAAACCGGAAGATATGCCGGGAAACAAATATGCAACATAAACATTAAGCATCTAAATTAGTGAAGAATTATGCAAATGAGATTCTACATCAGAAGATGTTTGCTGGAACATCTTTCTCAGGTAATATGTCGGTTATAATATTATGGCTGAAGAATCATACACATTCGTGTATTTGAAAACTTATTCAATTTATGAAGTTCCCATCATGTCAAACATCAAGTTTCAAGTGAGTTGCAATTTTAATATGCAATTAGGCATTTATGCACTTTTTTGATGTAAACCGACCACAGATTTTTGTAAATGTTTTCCCTAGTTGTTATGAAATCAATAGTAGTAAAAGTATTTAGTCTGTTGTCTTTTGAAGGAATTCACAAATTTAACAAAAATAAATTGACAAGAATTCATTTATTAAAATAAAAAGAACTTCAGTTTAACCTCAAAATATTTGAAATGTATAGATTCAATGCCACAATGATATGTTACCATTAATCAATTCACTTTAATGACTATGATTCGTGTTACTGCACATTCTGCATGCACATACCTTAACAACTACACAACATACAATGATGTATGTGTATTAAGGATTTAAATTGCAATTGCACATGATGAGGCTTCCGTACCATCGATACATAAATTCCACATAATCATAGTTCTGTATGGATTCAATGCAACCCTTTTGTATCATCCGATATATACCTATAATTATTATTAAATGCAGCGAACGATTTTGAAGCGTTGCACAATTTCGCAAGCTCATGCAAATTTTGTTGATAATAATTTTGGATTCAATACAGGATACACAAAATGCTGTGAATACTAACTCGTGTGTAACTCTCACATGTGCCCAATCCATATATTATATCGCGTGATTATGTTTATTGTGACTGTGGCGTTTTGGCATAAAATACTTGCAGCATATGCCCTGTATATGATACATAAATGTTGGCATCACATCGGTAAATGCATCGAACACATTACTTGAGTGATTTGGTTCTCAATAACTGCGCCTATGCAACTTGATTCAACTGTTTACCGAAATATCATTAACATTTATTGTCATCTGATTGGTGGTTTATATGAAATGGTGCTCGTGTAAGTTTATTTATAGTCCTTTCTGTTGTATTACTTTTTGATTTTCCCCATTAATAATTGACTAAAAAGGGCAAATGTATTTTGAAATAATCACTTCAACCCCCTATCGTACCAAAATATTTATTCAAAATATTTGATGTTAAAAGTAAACATCAGAAAGGCAACACAATACAGTCATCACTTAAATTAATTCTTCGAAAATCCCTTCAATTGCCAATTGCTTTTCACTCCACCACCTTCATGCCACTTCCACAATCTTGATGGCTTCATTATTTGTGTATGCACTCTTTCATTTGTGTCACAACCCCGTATACCAATACGATTTTTTTTTTTTGAATTCGGCACAAAATTCTGGTGTTTTGCTGCGAAGCTTTAAATGTTTTGTGCTCGCTGTGCACTTTGTGCAATACTATGCACACATATACTCACTGTTATGAAATGTAGGTACATGAATGCGGCCGGCTGGCGCTGCAAGTGTGCTCTTGTCGTTAGCCAATATAAACGGACATTGATTTTCGATTTTGCTGGAAAATGGAAGCGTACATCATTTTTAATTGGCTACCCATTGCCCAATATTTGAAGCGAGATGCACTGCATTATGTACTGATGTAGTTATGTACAACAAAATACTGCTTTGAAAGCTCACATTTTCGTTATCAATTTTAATTTCGTTCCAAGAAATTGATTTTGTTGCGGTTTTAATATTATTATTTTTTTGATTAATTTAGCTATAATTGTGGGTGGTTATTTTATTCAATTTTATAACGTTTTTTGTTAATGTAAATATGTACGTTGTAATTTTTTTTTCTTAAACATGTTTTATGTACTTTGTTTTGATCATAATTTGTTAAAATTCTAAAGAATCGAGTTTTCGGAAATGTAATAATTAAAATTTACAAAAGCAATGTCATACACAAGTGAATTAAATAAGGAAGTTCATTTGACATTTGACCCACTTATTCATTTTTTATTGATAATTTATAGCAGAGACTTATCAATTCTGTTTATTTGCTGGCTTACTTTTTTACCTTTGAATTTCCACTTATTTCTGTGCGGCCTCTCTAAAATAGACTAATTGTATTATACCTTAATAGGCTATACTGCCCGCTCATAATGGATGCGCAGGTACTTTAAAAAAAAGTGTATATAAATAGGGATTGTGACGTAGATAAACTGACACTTTGAAATGCAGTAGCATTGTGTCATTTAAATTATTTTTAAACCCATTAATTCACAATTGACATTTTACTGGTATTTCATAACAATTTTTTTTTCCCCCTTCCAAACATTATTGGTCACTTTTTGTGCACACCGTTGATTGTGTGGTTAAACCATCGAATTTCTGTTTTATATTTTTTTATATCTGGCATTCATTTCATCCCTTTGGCATCGTTTAAATAGGCTGCTGTCGCAACAACATTTCATATGTCCGGCCGGAAGTTAGTCACAATACAACAATATGTCATGGTATTTACATAGTGTACATGCGGCATCAGTATTCAACCACGGGACAGGCGGCAATACCACCATGCCTTCTAAAATGTCGCTTCGTCCAAATATATCTGCGAATAACATACGTATCGTATAACAGATCGGTGTTAGTCTCAATTCACTAACAATGTGGAGTTGGGGGTGGGGGGTGGGGAGCTTTTAAAATATGGATAGAACCTTTACACATATGCAAATTCCATTGGTATTATAAAGTACACATGCATTCGCTTATATGTGAAACTTGTTAGTCGCAAATGACTCCATCGGTTCACGGGTGTGGAGTGTCAAGCATTGCATTTCGATATAATACGTACTAACTATACAGATTTGAAAAGGACGATATTGGTATTGTTGTTTTGTCGCAGTTGTATCGCTGTCATTTAATTTGAAACATTCAATCTAAATAAGTAAATGCTCAAGGCTTTATCTCATTCAATTCCATCCCTAGGGGGGTTTTTCATTGCAAATAACTGTTATATTGTAACACACACACACACACACATACACATCAAGCGCTGTGTCACCAACGTTTATTTGTGCTTTTGTCAAATGATTTACTTGGAAATTCTTCTTAGCAGTCCAGATGCAACGTTAATGCCAATCAATATTGATTTTTTTTCCCCCTCAACTTACATCCTTTTGAAAATGCTTACCAGTGGCACTGCATTGTTTTATGCGGTGGTGGTTCTCTGTGTACACTGCACAGGTAATGTGACACAATTGTTTGTTGCACTTTTAACTTGCATTTTCTGCAAGCTCACCTCATTCTGTCGAAATGCAATTTTCCGATCAATTTCACACATCATATGCATTTGAACGTTCACAAAACTATATTTTGCGGCCACAAATCATGCTCTTGTTTATTATGCTGTTATGTTGTTTCGATGTTGGGTTTGAAGTCTGGTGCTTGTACAAACATTGCTGCCATTTGTTGGTTTAAAGATATTTGTGCGCGAATTCTGTTGCAGTTTTTGTGCACATTACACTTCAAAAATTGCATTGACTGCAGTTCCGCGATAGGCATTGGGTCAACTGGATAACATTGTATCTCGTCCATCCTTATGGATTGTAATCTCCATAAAGTTGAAGTTGATAAGTACAATATTTGCACAAGATAGTTCATTAAAGATAAGATAGTCTCAAGTTGGTAGTTAAATTTATTTAGGACCAAAATTTAACAGCGAATTCAACATGAAATTTGGCCAATTTCATCGGCCGCAATAGTTTGGGTGTATATCTCAGTTATGTCGGGCCTCTCTATGCTTATTTACCACACAACAGTTTATATGCGGTTATATTTTGCGGATAGGTGGAAAGCTCAAACAAACAATCTGCAAGGCCTCGTTTGTGTTGCGTATGTGTTTATGAAGTGGTATGCGTACTTCGTGCCGCGTCATTCTTTGTTCTATCCATTTAATGTACCAAACAATACACCTGTACATAAGAGTCCTTACTCCATGTCAGTGGCGGGTTCAAAATGAGTTTTTATTTTTACGAGTTGCTTAATACGCTAAGGTGCGTGCGTGCGTGCTTTTTTATGTCCATATTGTTCAGGTATATGTGGCGCAATGTTGTGGGATATTTTTGTTTTTGTTTTTGTTTTTTTTTTATTGTGAATGGCCTTTCAAGTTTTGAGTGATGGCTGTCGTGTTGGTCGTCTTTAAATTGTTAACTGTTTCTTATTTTAGTATTTTTCTCAATTTAGCGTTTAATATGAGCGTTTACAAAGTGCTTGAGAAAACTAAACGTGCGGGGGTTGTAAAAATGTTGCCAAAGTTACATATATAACCAAAATTGTTATTACCTTTTGTAGGTACAACGCCGGCAAAAAGTGACAAAAGATGAAATAAATTAAAATTACATCACATTGTGAAAGTGCAAAGTCAATGACAATATCCAGGTTATGTAAACACAGAAGTTGCACTTATTTACCAGTTTAGATTGTTTTCTGTGGTTTATATTGTCTTTTATGTGCCTTCTTACTTATATTGCGCTTTGTCTTCATATTCGCTGCCTCAACCCGCAATTCCTTTTTGGTTGTGCTTACAGAAAAGTCATTAAAGCTCTTTTTAGATTGCCAAGCTATTCTATGCGTTTTATATCAGTCGGCATGTTCGTTTCGTGTACATTGTACTACCTTACCCCGAAAACATCATTTTCTAACCTCTTACATGTATGTATGTTGTGTTCCTTTTATTTACATTTGTTTCCCCCTTTCCTCCCTTCACCTTCGACGTTACACGTACATGCATTCTCATTCTTCACGGCGGAGTTGTGTTTTTTCCTGTTTACTGTTGTTGCCTTTTTTTGCACGAATTCAGTATGCTTTTCATCATTTTCCAGTGTTTTCCACTCACGTGCTTTGTCTGTCACGACAATTATTGCAGATTCGTGTTCGTGTAAGACACTTGTACTTACATTTGCTATACACACATGTTATTTTTATTATTTATTTGTTTTTCTTTTGCTGCTGTTTTTTTGTGTGTGTTGTTTTTCAGAAACTCCCACTTCTATGCCACCTATAGTTACAATATACATATATCCCGCTGTACTGAGTTTTTATTTGCGAACACAACTGCCGGTGGCCAAGCGAATTGGATTACTTAGCTTTTCTATTTTTTTTTCCACAATAAAACAAGGGTATGTAAATGCGCTTTAAAAAAAAACGTAAAAATAAGGGCATGACATCCCAACCAATCTAAACGCTTTATACCATTTTTAATTTATATCCGTTCGCAAATGTTTTTCAAAAAAAAAAAATTAATTATGCAGAAACAATTTAAAATGTTAAATAAAAAACCGATAGCAAATAACAACACTTAAATATTGCATTTACTTTCAGTGCAATATATACCTATTTTTATTCGTCACAAAATGTGAGCTGCTGTATTTTGTTAAAATAGCTGGTTGCTACATCCGCACCAATATACGGCAGCCCACATCACTTTCCTGCGATGCGGTTATACAATGACTCACCCAAATGATGTTACTCAGATTGTAATTGAATTTTCCCATCTCGCAAAGTGGCTCCTTGTCAATTTACAGTTTACATTATCAAAGGCATAGTTTCAAATACCAGTATGTGCGGCTGTACAAGCATGGCTGGAAATTATAGTTGATATACGTTGCGTTATGTGCGATGCATGTGAGTGTATTTGATCCTTTTTGCAGCTCCATTTTGTTATGGTTTTATGTGGCATTTCCGGTTGGAGAGAAATCGTTTTGGGCCTTTGTTTCCTGTTGGAAAGTGTACCGTTACGAGTTTCCAGTATAAATAGTTTTGTCAGGATAATTCAACCCCTTGTTTGTTTGATACACTCTCATCCAAATATTATCGTCTATTCAAATTTAATTAAGCTCACACATTAAATTGTCTTTATAAATGCCATTCTATATGGCATGCATACAGCGATTGTAATACATATTACATACTTATGTTTATGTACAACGAAATACAAAGGTTTAGTGAAACGCGTAATTGTGCATGTTATTATACTAGCTGAAGTCGTTCGAGGAGAATTAAAAGTGGATTTTTTGCAGATGTACCCTTCTCAAGGCTTAAACGTGATTTTGATCCTCTTTTTTTTTTTGTATATTTTTATCTATACACGATTTTCTTTCTTTCTTTTTTTTTTGGGGCCAAAAATACAACAAAGGATACGATTTGTGTGCAATGGGCAAATCGGTTTTTAATTTCATCCTATCATTTTCATCACGTAATCTCCTAAATCTTTGTGAAGCTGTTTTTTTTGCCTGCGTAAATTTACGATGGAAAGATTGTACCAATTTAAAATTCAACATATTCTTATCGGGTTGGTGACTTCTGTAATCTATATATAAAATACATCATCATTTAAACAAGTAATTAGGTAATAGTCGTGAAGGACTGTATTATTTTTAAATTTCACATCGAACCTTCAAAGTAAGCTTTTTAAAACGGTATCTAATTCTTTTATAGAATATTGTACAAACATAAGCCACTCTATTTTAAAATATAATTCTTTCGTTAATGTAAACATTTTGCTGCCGCCCCATATTGCGCATTCTGTGCATGCACTGTTTCTACATCATTGTTGAAAGTGTCACATTACATTGTAAAATTATCCCTGCGGCTAAGAGTCTTCTTCCAGGACTCAGCGTTTCCATTTATGGCAATGTATATTATGTGTGTGCGTGCATTTCTCATGAAATATAAAATGTCTCAACAGAAAATGGGGAATACCTAAATTATTAACCATTTTAGAGCAGTTGTGCCCTTTTCAAAAGATGTTTCTGAACGCATCTAATATTTAGTCCATTCTAAAAGGATGTCAAAATATAGACACACATATTACATAGTGAGTAGTAAACACTTACAGTAAATATAATTTAGTTTTATTTGTGAAATCTTTAAACAACAAAATATCTGCAACTGAAGCATCAAAAACACTCATAAAGTGGATGGACATGCGGGCACATTCTGTAGTTATGTGGCATTGTGATGGGGGTTAAAAACATTCGTACACGTACATTATACAGTTGTGGTGACCATATATAAAACCTACAAAAAAAGGTGATACTTGTGTCAGTTACCTTTCTGCAAATGATACAACACATATTACTTATAATGGGGGGGGGGGGGGGGGGGGTGGGAGGGCAATTCGAAAAGAAAAGAAATTTATAAAAAAATACGCATATTATGAAGACGGCAAAAACACTGCATATAGCAAAGACATAAACTGAATTTTTAATGTAAATTTATGATCCAATTTGTGATGAATGTGCTGCTATCTGTCGATTCAAATAAGTTTCCAGCCAATCCCTAATTCCATTATAGCATTGTATGTATGGGGCATAGCTGTGACCTTTTTCCTTTCGTTCAAAATATATATATATAAGGATGTATCGTTAACGTGTATTCGTCCTTTACCACCTTCCTTTGAGCGCGCACAGGTTGAACTGGAAACTTTATACTATACTTAGTATTGTGTGTGTGTTGTTATATTATGTCCCCTATCTCATTACACTTCATAGCTTTAGTCTCGACGCTCATCTTATTTTATTCGAATAAACCTTTTTCTTTTTTTTGTAGTCCTTTCAAGTATTTGTTTGTATAGGATACTTTAAAAGAATGTTTGGCTTAAAATGAATATAGGGGCCAGTCTACCCCACTTGGTAAAAACTACAACGAGCTGTTTTTTCTTTTTCTAGTAAAGCCGTACGTATAACTAATAAGTAATAATCAACTGGTCATATTTATTTCGCTGATTCTTGATATTTTTTAATGTCGCTCAAGCTATTCAGGAAGTACATTTCTCCATTTCGTATTAACTGCATATTGTGTTGCTTGTTCTAAGTTGATACCGTTTTTCCTGTTTAATTTACAATGCACTCTAGATTTTCAATTTTCATGACATGTCACTTTTCATTAAAATTGTTAGATTGAAAATTGAATGACTGGAAAATATGTAATTAAAATTACTTGATAATGTAAATTTTTCAGCATATTTTTTTTTACTCGAAAAATGAGTGCATTCAATTTTGTGAATTATTTTCTCCCCCTTGAAGCGTTTTGAAATAAAAAAAAAAAGTGATAATGTACGGAAAAGCTTACACACCCTCATTACCAAAATGTTTCCACATACGTGTTTTTACACTCTGCAATTTTTGTAAAAAAATTTGTGGGTGTTTTATTTTTTAATTTTTGTTGATGACCGAATACTACATACACAATATGCAAAAGCATTGCATTTTTTCCTATTGTATAATAATCACCTTCTTTGTTAAAGCCGAAACACCCAAGGGTAATTTATATTTCTATTAAAAACATTGTGTCTAAAAAAAGTGTGCTATCCTAGAATGGAAGCTTATATACATTGTTGATTGTAAAAGGATGTACACTCACGATGTAAACATAATATGTACATGATACGCATTAAATTCTTCATTCAAGCTTTCATTGCCATGTAAGGTTTACAGTATGTTGTATGCTTTTGTACTTACCTGCCGTTATATATATTATCGCCTCAAAGTAAAACATATCTTCACACCATAGTGACTGGACACTTTAGAGTGAAGATAACGACTCTTAACTGTTGGGTGCTTTAGTGCAAAGAGCGCTCTTTTCAATCAGTGCGCACACAATGTTATTGGAGGGATGGTTGAGTAATATATAACATAGGGGTTGAGCGTTTGTAATATATTATTAATTTCCTCACTCAGCATTATCGTTTAGTGTGTTGTACTTTGCTCAAATTTTAATTATTTCACGACCACTCCCATATGTGTTTACATGCGCAATTTGTAGGAGGGGGTGGTTGGAAAATATGTTTAGTCAATGACTGTTGTTATTAACAATTGTGTTTATGTAAGCGTTTTGAAATTTAAATTTAATTACGGATTTATAAACGGTATATTAACTGATGTTATTTTTAATTTTGAAATAAACTCGTATTGCAAATTATTTTATCAATTTTCCTGTGAATTTATTATAAAGCACTGAAAAAAAGTGCTGAAAATTAATCGCATCATGTTTTTTTTTTTTTTGCGCAATGTCTTAAATCCCCTAGATTTATTCCATTTATTTAATTTCACCAACTTTTTATATATTCGGTGTTGTTTTGCAACATCTGTGCTGATTACTGCTACACCTGATGTGAAATTAGAAAATTGTGATGGGAATTAATTCATTTATACTTATACTAAAGCAACAGACGGTTTATTTCAATGTGAACCGCAGCATGACCAATTATTTAAATGCCGCATTTAATATAAATATATACATACATTATGTTGATTCCGTTTATATACGGTTGATGCATATTGACGCTCTTTTTCGAGCGGTGGTTTCCCAAATGAACGCAATATGCAGGTCAATTCAAATTAAGTCACAATCGTGATTGTTTGTTTAGTAAACACATACGCACACACTGGTGTTATTTGAATACATTTTTTGTATTACACCAATGTAAATACATTGAACCGAACCGATCCACTCTAAATTCTTTAGGCAGTGTGCATGCTTTATTCTGTTTTATTGTTTGTTGGGTGGTTGTTTGTGTGTACATATATGGGAAACATCATCCAAGAGGCACTCAGTAACATAACAGCAAACGGTGACGGTAAAAAAGAAATAAACACATGAAAAATGCGGAGAAGTGGATACATACAACGGAAAAGCGCACACCCTTCCGATTTCCGGACAACACCAACTCCACACCATAATATACAGTACAAGGTCTGTTATACTTATATACATAAAGAACAGAAAAAAAAGCTCCATCGAAGAGAATGAAAAACGACAAATTTATCCATAAAACTGGGAGATAAAAATATATAGGCCACAAACGCCTATATTAAATTTTACCGAACCTACCCTTTTTGAATATCGCTTTGTATCTCTTTCTGTGTGTGTGTGTGTGTATTTTTTTTTATGTTCACCACTTTAAACTGACATTTCCGCATTTTTTGATCGAATGCAATTTTATTTTTACCTGGTAACTATACATATCCACCTTTGCAGAATATACTGGTAGCCGCCGTATATTCTTTATTTTGTACACTTCACCTCATTGGCGTGACTCACCTGTTCACTCTGTATATGAATTGGTTTAAATTTTAAGGGTCATTCATTTTTTTTTCGTGGTGCTTTATTGAATTCCAACCGCGTTGCAATGAAAGAGGGACCAAACACAATTTGTTTTGTCGTTTTCAAACATCGATATACATTATATAGATTACATTTGTTGTACAGCAATATTGCGGCAATATTTTACGTCAATATAACCCGTGCGGACCATAGCTGTAGGTGGTCTTTGATGTTTATAGTATTTCGGGTCAATGGCAGTTTTTAATAAAGATATTATTAGTTTTTACTTTTTTCCACACATAAAAAACATTTTCGGAGGCATAATACTGAAAAATTGTATAACTTTATTGAAGTTTTTGTTACCTCGCGTCCTTTAAAGTTGTATTGGTAATGCGACAAAAAAAAAAATTGAATTTAAAATATGTTTTTTTCGTTTTGTGTCTTCGAAAGGTTTAACCATCCCAAAAAAAAAAAATAAAAAAATAAAAAAAATCCACAATGTGTGTACGTGTATGTTCATCTATTTAAATTGAAACTTCCACAATGCGCCATACAATAAGTTGCTAAAAGCTGTCACAAAACATACCCCAAGTACAAGCATGTTTCTGTTTGGCAATTTGGTGAAAGTTTAGTCAAACTATAAAACCGCAGTTCAAGTGTGTGTACAATATGTACGTGCATGCCACTAACAACATATTATATAGTTGTACCATCATTTCTATTATGTCGTGGATGTTGAAAGTGCGATTTTGCCACACACAAATGCACACATGCATGCACACATCGATACAACAGTTATATAAATATACCGCCATCCATTTGCAAGTGTAAATAAAAGTATGGTGTGTACGTGGGTTTGCGTGCATCCTTGTTGTTCGCTGGCATATAGTAGCTTAAACGAAAATGCAATGAAAACAGCAAAAAGAGATTTGAAGTCGTGTGTTTTCGCGATTGAAAATGGATTGGTGTAAAAGGCCCTTTTCCTATGCACACATGCCAGAGTGTGCATTTACCTTTTGCAATTGATCATGCTGATTTGCTAACTGCTTCCATTCATTCTGAATCATAAACTGATATGTGCACTTTGGATTTTCGGAGAAATGCATGAAGCAATAAATCGGTATTATTTGATTTGTATTTGAAATTGTTGCAATGTTGTGCAGTATAATTAATGTGCATTAATTGTGAAGTATGTCTCTATGTTTTAAAAGCTCAATTGTTACAATATATTCAGATTAAAATCATAATTAGGGCTGTCATAAATGCAAACATAATTAAAGCGTTAGAAACATGATGATAAGTCATTGTGTTCAGAATTCTCTACACATACATTGCTGATTGTTTTGTTTATTGCGATGCAGTTTAATTTAAATTGCACTAATTTCTTTATGTAAATTTTGAATCACGTATAATATTATTTTAATGATGTAACGTCACTCTTTTTAACCAAATTAATAATGAGTGACATGCTTAAAATGATCATGTGACATATTAAAAGAAAATAAAAGACCCAATTCATGCTGCATGCATTTGCAGCAATTCTCACGTTCCTACATCACATTGCATATATGCACATAAATCACTGCACTTTGCATTTTATATAAAACAAAAAATACACACCTCAATGTGTGTATTGAAAACGTAAAACATGATTGCTTTAATACTCGTGTACACTTTACATATGACTGTATGATTTAATGCGCTATCAAAGTTTCAATTTTCGAAAATCTTTGTATAACGCGCGTGTGTGTATGATGATTAGAGCAATTACCAAAGTTCATGCATGGAACATTCGTTATTATTACTCACCATATACGTATGCATATGTGTGTACATAAATAATAGTCGGCCCACGAGAGTGGGGTGGTGGTGATGGTGTTATGAAAGAACATGGATCACCACACACACACCACTCGTTGGATTTTTTTTTGTTTTGTTTTTGCCTTCTTCCATTTTGCCGCGTTATCCGCAACTGGCCTCGATTTGCTTTGCGACGAATATAAAGGGATGGGGGTGGAATGAGGAGTGCGCCATATATACACACATAACAAGATGTGGGGCGCGACACGGTGCGCGATGTGGTGCGACGGACAAATGAGTGAATTAAATAACCAAAGCAACAACTAATAGAACATAATAGTTGAAGCGCAAAAGGGTGGTGGTTAAGATGGATGAGGGGGGGCGGGGGGATAATAGAGAAAATGTGAAAAAATGTGGAGAGAAAAAAATGGGTTCCGGAAAAATTCCTGGTAAAAAGCGTTTCCCTGTTCATATCACATCGTGCAAGAGTAGCAGCACACAACACCACATACAACTCGTACACAAAATTGGCCACAGAAATTCCATTATATCCAAATGTGAATTTAGGGGCACATAAAACGGGAGGGAGTTGGGTGTGTGTGCGAAATTGAGTAATATGTGTATATTCCTCGAGTGAACGCACGCGCCTTTTCACTTTGCGGTTATTGTTGTTTTCTCATTTTTATTTTTTTCTCTACATTTATTATATTATGTTATAGTCGGTCACTTTGTATTGGCGCTTTGCAATTTCTTTCACGTTGGAAGCTCTTCATGTTTGCCATGGCAATCTCATTCAGATTTATAATTAATATTTTTCTGAAAACATCGATGGTGTTGGCGGAATGCAAGGAAGAAGGGGGATGGCATTGTTTAAGAGCTTGTTAAAAGCACACTTGTGTACTTCTCGAATTATAAGAACACTCGGGAAACGCTTGTGTCTGCTGATATCTTCCCCCTGCAGTCCTCATTTCATGACTCAATGCATAATCGATTGACTTAAATGCTGTGTGTATTATATTGCAGCAGGGTTGTTAATGCTTCATTAATTCGTAAGAAGCAACAGTTTCGCTAAGATTTGAAATACTTTCTTATTGTATTTACAGCTTGACTTTTAATTCCAATTATATGGAGAAAGAGCAGGTCAAGAGTGCTGCTTTATTTAGAGTTTTTTTTTTTAATAATGTCAATGATTTCTTGTAAAATGTTTAATGTTACATAGTAATTTCCACATCGAGTTATGCTTTTGTAACTTAAATCACCTGAAAATTTAATAAAGAATTTCTAAAATTAGCGAACTTATTTTGAATCCCATTTTATCAAAAACATTTTGAACATTCATCTATGATTGTATTGCATTAAAATGTGTAGAAAATCTCTTTAATGTGCACCATTATCTATATCCATTCTAATACTGCTGTCGATTAATTAAAGATGAGATCAACTTAAAACCCAAAAGCTCCCATATTGTTCTCACCACCACTGAATTAAATGGTGAAACGTCACACTTTTGTTCCACCCCACTAATTACTTCGCTATATAAAACCTTGAAGTTACAATTGTATGTCAAATGTATCGGGTGGATATTGTCGACTTTGCTTTTAATCTTCAATCAATGACTATATGTATGTGTGTGTGTGTGTGTGTGTGTGTGCGAGTGTATTTTGCAAAGCTCAGCCCATTATTCCTTCATTTTGTGCGCGTGTGTGTACGATTGTGATGTATCGCAAAATATACAATGAGCAGTACAAAAACACTTCCATGACAGCTACCCTTAAGGGACGTCTGTGTTAAGTAATCTAGCAATTTGTCGCTCCCTTTGTGAGATGATTTAGATTCTTGAAATGGTGTCATTGTCTATTTAAAGCAATTACTTTAATATTTCTGAATTTTAAATGTATCCGTTTGTTTGTTTTTTCTGTTGGTTTTTCCATTACAGTATTGTGGGTAGTTGGTTTACCATTTCTCTTTTTGTTGTACATATTTAAAATATGTATCTAAATTAAATATTCAATTGTAAAGGGCGCATTGTAATATTTTAGTATTAATATAATTACAGCACAAATAACTAACGCTTTGAAATTTATTAAATTGCTTACGGGTGTATTTATTTAAAATTATTTCATTTCACATAACTAAAGACAGAAACGATTCAATTTATGTATAATTATTAATAAAGTTGTACAGTTACTAATGCAATGACATGCTTTTAAAAATCACCCCTTAAGTAACTCCTTCATTATAAAATAATGAATAACGCGAATGGTGATTGCAATGCATAACTTGTGCCATCTTGTATAATATGAACTTCGAAAGCAGTGCCGCCCGCGTCACTCAAATAAAAACTTTAAATTATGTATTGTGCTTCCTTCATAACATTGCTTTTCTATATTTCAAGTGAATGTCTGGGTAGTGTGAAGATTCGGCATTACATGTACATGATCGTTCTTCTGCTCTTAAATTGCACCCTCGTCATGCATATTCGTGCGAGCGGCGTTGTTGCATGAGGAAACGGCAGCAGTGCATTTTGTAGCAGGCAGCAGCAACGAAACGACGAACGCTACCGGGTGTATGCAAGAAGCAAACAGATGAGCACCGCAAGAATACGAGGAATGCTTAAAGTTTTATGCAAATTGTTGTGCATATTTCTCTGCTCAAAGTATTTGTGCCATCGTCGTTGATTTTCGTTTTCTTCATATTTTGTTGCCCTCGTCTGCTCATCTTGTTCCTCTTCATTTTTGTTGCGTCGAAGAATAAAGTTTCGTACAGCTTTTCCATTTGCACTTCCGCTTCTATACGCTTTGACTTGAGTGTTGAATGTTTAGAATTCCATGCGCGTGTTTGCTATGGATATTCTTCCTTGCTCTTATACTTAATATGTTGCAATCTTCGGCGTATATGTGTGCTTATACTTGTGCAATTGTTACAAGAAATTTGCAGAAGCATCTTAGTATCGCTAAATTTATGTGTGTTTTACCATTGCACAAAATTACTGCATTTCAATGACTTCAAAATCATTTTACATAAGACAATATTTGGTCAAAATGTGTCCAAAAGTCAGGCGCTAAACATTCTTGGCAATTTTTTCAAGTGAGATAAGCATTTATTTAAATTCTTTACTACACATATCAAAATTGGATTTGTTTCAGAGTTTATCTCATTACCTGAAATTAAATTTTCTGCATTATACGAGTGTTTGTTTTGTTTTGCTTCTGAAAAACGTTTTATATGAGTTTTCTACAAATCCACCGAAGCTCACTTATTTTACAGTTTGATCCTATTACCCTCAAGACTCATTGTATTTTATGTCTGCAAAAGAGTATTCGCATTTTGTGGGTGGATTTTGGACCCTACATGCTCTGTCAGTGGCCTAAAATCTGCCAAACAAATACTTTTATGCATTAAACAGTTGCCCATTTTGTTACATTTTATTATATTACAATGCTGGCTGGTGTACCATATATATACGAAAGTACTATTAATCAAATGTTGTTAATGGGGTAGCTTTTTATTTCATTCGTTTGTCATAAAATGGGAAACTAAGGTCATAAAATATGTACCGGCACGTGAATTTATTTGTGATTTGTTACTATGACGTTTGCTTTTATGTATGTTGCAAAAAGTTGGTGGTCTGTGAACGTCAAAAGCTTTAGTTTGTTTCACATGTCCATGATTGAATTCTGTTGTGGCATAATTAAAGCATCATACATTATAATGCTTTTAGGAAATCATTTATCATCTGTTCAAAATTTGTTGACATGATGAATTTAATGCAAGAATTGTAAAAAAAAAACATTTTAATGAACCTGTCATCGAAGACACTGTAGAAGTTAATTGAATACTTTGCGCCAAAATGAATTTATTGGTATTATGTAAAGATGATTTCTATTTACCAAAATCTTTTATATGCTATGTTCGGAAACTCACCTTTAAAATTTCTGGTTCTGGTTCGTTGTGCTTTTGGGCGCCCTTTAATGTATCTCATGAATCGCCGTTCACTACACTCACATCCGTCTCCATTTGCTTCCAATAATTCTCTCCCATATACTATACTCATACTTTAGCTGTTGTAGTATTTGCTCTTTTTTTTTTTTGCTACTCCACATTTTTTTCTGTTAGCTTTGTACGTCCATCTATTTTATTTTGTTTTCTCATTTCTCTCCACTCCACACCCCCAAATAATTATTCTGTTTTTATTTTTTAACTTCGCGTATATGCTGTACGAAACTTGTGTGCACAATCCTCCACCCAAAACCACCCGATCCCTTTTTACATTGTGTATAGGTGGACATGTGTGTATGTATACTGTGCACAGAGAATCGAATTGGGTTACATTTGTAATAGACGGTTAAATTTTATGATGATTTTGTTTCAACATAAAATTTAATGGCTATAACAATGAACTTTTGACGAAGGAGAAGGCAGCGCCAACCAGTGCTCAATTCGTTCAGCATATTTTGAATGGGGGCCTGTGTTATCCTGCTGCACGCTTTTTGGATTTACACACACACACACACACACACACACATGGCGTAGGTTGATTCGTTTGCTTTTACATAAATTTAATATAATATATTATATGGCAACAGCAGCAAAGCAACATACTTGCCAAAGCGTTTGAAAAATTGGTCCATTTATTGGACCCAAAATGACGATGAAATAGCAAGTGGGGGGATGCTGTGTTATGGCGATTGTGTGCTGTATGAAATATGTTTTGGTGTGGATTCGGGATTGTATATAGAAAATATTACGCCGAAATGTGATGTGGACGTTTAAGGGAGAAGAATAAATTTTTATATGACGAAAATAAATGAGCCGCGAGATATAAAGATGAGATGTTGTGGTTAACTACTAAAGTATCTTATTGCGTACTTGTTTGTTTTTATAACTGCAAGTGTGTATCAGTCCACCTGTGAACTGCGCATTTTATTCACTTTGCTCAAGCAAGAACTTGGATGTAATAAAATGTGTCAAATTACTTTTATACGAAGTACGGTTATGAAATAAAACAGAACATATTTTGGAATGTTGAAATATGTAGCTTTGTCGTTTAACCATTACGTTACATTTCATAATTTTTTAAAAATATATACGTTTCCTTTTCAATATTTTGCTGCAAACAGTAGGATCAAAACTTTAATTTAATTTGTATTTTCATTGAAACTATATCCTTAGATATTTATAAGCATGTCTTTGCAACAATATTTTAAAATTTATATAATTTTATCTGCAAGATAAAAATTTAAATACGATATTAAACGTAATGGTTACTTTTAAGGACATAATAAACAAAAATATGACATATATACAGTGTCCTTAAACAGTTTATTACAATAAAAAATCATCCATAACAGCACTGTCATATTATATCATTATATAAACAATACAATGTAAATAAAAATGTCATAGCAATATCTTTTTACATTAACTTAATTACTCGTTCCCCTTGCAACCCTTCCCAATTATAATTGGTAGCCAATTATTCCAATTTTCGAACAAATTACAATTGAGTTCTATTTTGTTAGATTCCTCTTTTTCATTTCCACATCTGTGGTAAAATTTCCCGTTATTCCCATTCAAATTTTGTGCAAAGAATATCGTCGACCAATATTGCAACAATTTAAAATCGGCAATGAATTGGAATGGGTTAACAAATTAATAATCATTTTCTTGAAATTGTATTTGATTTGTTCAGTAGCCTCCCCCCCCCTCCCCCACGCCCGCGGCGCTACACAATAAAAACAGCACTATACATCACCTCGTGAAATGTATGTAGAACGACAACTTAAAACCCTTTTCAACAGGGCGTCACGTTCTTTTCAGCTGCAAAATCAGTGCCACCCCTTCAATTAAGTACGTCCTAACCAATTTGGTAATTGATCCTCAAAATGTGTACAATAACACAATTATTGAAAGAATATCACAAACGAATTGCTTTTTTGTTCCACTGCGCTATTTTTACACAATTACAACGGGCCTACAGCTCTTGTGGTCACCCTAAAAAAAATAAAGTCCTTCCCTCCCCTCCCCCATTCTCTTATAACGCAAAGACCAGAGAAGTGGTAAAAACTTTGACCATTAAATGGCGGCTCCCAATTTGAACTTTTCCATTTGTTTCTCATTTATCGAAACCGTGTTTGGATGGATGTACAAATATATGTATATGGATATTTTTTGGGAGGCGAGGGATGAATGTAATGAATGTGTGTGTTTATGTTTGTATGCGCGTGTATATAATATTTATCACTTGAGGCGGACTGCTAAACCCCAGAGACCCGGTCATTGGAGTACAATATATTATATTGATCCAATAGACGAAGATATATTATAGCGGTTACACCATGCTATATTCACAGATGTTGGTCTAATACGTAGTACGTACACATTGTTATGTGTGGGGATGGAGTTGTTTCCTGATTATACGAATTTATTTCATTTTCAATTTAAAAATCGATCACAAAAGTCACCCGATGTTAGACTTCAGTATTGCTGTTCACATCAATTGAAACTGTTCATAGAACCATTGACCTCATACCACACACACACACACACACACACACTGTGCACCAATGAATCGTCTTCCACAAATATCGTATAAGTCAATTGTTCAAAAGTTGCCAACCAATTTCAGTGCAGAAAAATCTAATATAATAGCTAACTGTTGTTGTACACTACAATGAAATTGAAGGAAATATTATTGTTGGTGCGCGAACAACCTTCCCAATTCTCATCTTAAGAACATACTATATACAGCTGTGATGCTTTGCCACGCCACCCACTTGTTATTTTGCCATCATCCATACATCTTTTGTACCCTTGCATGTATATTGTCTTAACCGTAATCCATTTATCCGATAATATTTACTATTTTTGAGTGGCTTTTGCGTATTGATTTATAAAACTTATGTATTTAATGTGTTTACGAAGAAAATGTAAAAATTTGAAATCAATTCTGTATAAATAAGAGTCCGCCCCGTGAACACACTCGGGTGTTTGCTTCGATTTGTCAACAAAAATAAACATACTTAGGATAGTGGCTCATGGTAGCACAAACATGAAGAGAAAAACATGGTGATCAAATTTAGTTCGCTGAAAAAGCCAATAAAATAGGGGGAAAAAAAAAACCTCGTAGAGTCGTAGCTGTATGTCCAATTGTATAACTATGTATGGACGACGGTAACATGAACTAACGTTATCGTTGATCTCCAAGTAACCGCTTCACAGAATTGGCCATTCGGGGGTGAATTTGCATATTTTGCCAATCGAGAAACGAATTCATTTCAGCGATGTCCGTTGCACGAAGCGATTCCTTCTGTACGTATAATATGTACTTGGTTCTACATCCAGCTACTTGGATGCGGCCCCTGTACGCCTGTATAGTGTATGCAAAGTGTATTTTTGTCTTCTTCTTCTTCATATTTGGGTTTTTTTTCTTTTTTTTTGGCACGATGACAGAAAATCTTTCTCCACGCTGGGACACACATCGCACAACGAAACACACAAAATAAAAGTCACATGCCATAATATATAGACTGCTATAGAGTGTGCAAGAAAAAGTAATGATATATAAAAGGAAAACTTCTCACTCGTTGTGAATCCTCCTGGCTCATATATGGCTAGTTCAGTGTGTGTAGACACATCAGTTCAGCGAAATGTGCCAGAAAGCCAGCAGCATTCATATATGCAGCCAAGTTACCTAAATTTGTCTTCACATGCACATCGAACACTATATTTCTGCATATACAGTATGTAGTGTGTATAAAACAGAAAATGGCTGTATGAACAGAGTCACAGAGAGTAAGATACATTTTAACATTATGGTCTCTTGAGGAACTATGCAAAGCATTTGCTTATTCAGAATTCAAATCCAAAATACATCTGGCTGTATTATACGACAACATGGATGCCACACCGAACTACTTCCCATATAGTGACGTTTCTTATTTCCACCTCTCATTTCCCGTATTTCCATCCCCATCAGTGTGCACACGTACTGTGTGGATAAATGTCACAACACTTTTTGCACCACTACAATTTTATTACACAGTTACAAACGCAAAACACAACATGAGAATGGGCCCACACTTTACTACATAGTTCCGTATGTATGCGGGTACAGTAACTGTAAGTGAAGCTTTTGGGCAGAAAGGGATGTGCCAGATTATTCACGAAGATTTGCATGTTCTTAAGGATAATAATTTCTTTTGAAGCAGTGCGGTTTTGTGTATGGTTTTTCCGTCACTCCTTTTCACTATTTATGCGCGTCCACTTTTAGACAAAGCTGCAGGTTTTAGTTCGTTACATTTTGTATATTATTATTATTATGCACATGAAATGTGTTTCATTAATTGAAATATAAAATTTAATTCCGGACATGTCGTGTTCTCCGTGTATTCTTGTGTTTTTTTTTTTTGTTGTTTTTTTCTGCACTCATGCTTTTGTGCACATTAACACCGTTTTTCCCTATGTTGCCACTTGGGTGCTGGTTATTGTGTGAAATCCCTTTGCTTCTTCAATCTTCATATTATATAAATTTGAACCTACACGTACGGAGACACACATATAGGACATATGGTTGTATGATTTGTTGTGGTGGCGTATTGCCAACGTTCATATACAATAATATAAAAGGAATTATAGCACATATTGAAAGAAACACAAAGATTGCAACCCCTGTCCCTTTGTTCCCACGTTTCTAGTTTCAATTAAATATCTAATCAATTTCCAATTTAGCTGTTTACTCCCACCGTTTCGTTCAACTTTTTTTCCTCTTCTGCGTATTTTGTTCCCTTTATGCTGTTGTTGTTTTTTCTTTTTTATCTTGTTTATATTTCACGTCATGTAGCTGCCAAACAGTTGATTGTAACCCCTTCACAATATAAAGAAATCATTGAAAGCATGCGAATGGCAACATATTTCACACATAAACATAATGCTTGAACCATGACAAAAGCAAATACATATCCTATTTGATGATATAAGCTTTTTAAAGCTGCGGAAACTTATCAAATGCTTTGGTCACATACATGCGTGTTCCATATAACGAAATTACATACTGTCATGAATACATTTATTATGGTATGGTGTTATGTTTTTTATGCTTCCATCTTGGAATCTAAAATCTATACATGCAATTTCGCCGCTTATACGTGTGACGGGTATAAACGGAAAATGTGTATACAACGCGTGTAACCCTCTTTGAATTTAATAAACTTTTTTTTTTAGGTTGACAGCATATTGCATAAATATTTAATTTCAGCCTTCGATATTTTTGGCCGTTATATTGTACATTTTGTACAGGCGCCCACATCTGACCTTTAATGCCATTTGATTTGGCCATTTTAAATATTCAACAATGACATTTATTTACACGAATTGCAAAGGATTGCAAACAAACAAACCAAAAATTATTTTCATTCAATTTTTGTTTACTTAAACTTTCTGCAATAAAATACTCTAACCCCAACAATTGCAGTGATTTTATTAGAGAAAATAAATTAAATTGCTAAAAAAAATATTGGAAGCATAAATTGAAGAAGATGTTATGTTATGTTCCCGCATAGAGTCTTTTTGCAAGGAGGATTGTTATCATTGCCTTCATATTATGTATGTGAATTTAAAATTTGAATTTCGTTTATGCAAAATGAAAATGGATTTTTATCAGCAACACGCCAGCATTGTTATGTATAGCTGAACATACATTACGATATCCCTATCGTTTATCTTGCCTGACTTATTTTGACTTACCTCCAAGGAAGGAAAAATCAACCTTGTTCTTTGTCATGTTCTTCATTGCTTCAACTATAAATGGCTCGGCTAATGGTTGTGTCTTGTGCACTCGTTTGTAGTCTGTAGTTTATATCAGTAGTACAGTACCGTTATACGAGTCTTCATCATATATTTTCATTTTCCATCCAAGGTACATTACATTGTATATATGCTTGCGTTATACAGCGAATAGTTGTTGTGCCATTTATGTTCATAAAGTGCATACGTTTTGTTTTATATAGCAGAAATGAGTTTTGTTGTTGTTGTTGCAGCAGCTGCAACATGGTCGCAAAAGATAAACAAAATACATGTTGGTATTACATTTTAATGGATGTGGATTGAGAATAGATTCCAGATAGACAGGATTGAGTGATTCTACTGCTTAATTCATGTGTCCGTTGTACCGATGTGTCTGTATGACTATGCCTTTCACTGCAGAAATTGTTTGTTGCTCAATGAACCGCATCTTCATTCAATTAATGAAATTTGTGTAAAATCATCATTAGTAAGTGTGTTTTGAATGATAGCTGGATAGGTTTAAGTATAGAGTTATGAGTTCTGACTTGTGACGTTCTAAAACTGTGTAATTTTTATTTTAACTAAATTAAACGTACTTTGTTTATGTTGCCAACAAGTACAAAACAACCTTTTGGATTTATTCCTTAAAAACAGAAGTCCTTCGACTAGGTAGTCTTGTTTAAAATAAACTAAATTGAGATCTCAATAGAACAGAACTATTAATTTGTTTATTTACTAATGAATTTTTTATCGTGATTAAAATACTTTTTAATTTTTGTTGTTGTTGTCAGTCATAATTTTATGAAAGCTATCATCCGATTAGTGAGCTTTTAAAGCAATTAACATGCGGTTATTGCATTAAAACGGTTCTTATTCCATGCGGCCTAAAGCGACTTCCGTTTAAATGTCTATGATTTAAAATGTACCTTCTTTCTGAATAATAAAACCTGAAATCTGAAAAGGTCATTCCAAACAAGACATCATTTCTACAGCGCATATGCGCCTTTTACAACGATAACGATGTGATGCATGAAATCATTCAGCAATAAGCCTTTTCAAAGATCCGCCATAACGCTTTGGGCGCATTATCGCGTTCATCCACGATAATCCGTGTGAAATGATCTGCTTATACAGTTTCGGTATTTCCTCTACATACACGCATCAAATATGTAATAGACTTAATATGTTTAATCCTGAATGGATTCTTTTTCTATACAATGTCGGTTACACATTATACTTACTCCCCATTCAATCAGAAACGATTTATGCATGCACATTCGCTCACCCCACCAAGTCCCCACGCACACACACACACACATTCTTATTATACCATTGAAATAAATGGGAACATTATGGATATTGCACACACAAAACACACATCACATTGTATTATATGTAATTATAATAATTATTATTAAATGTGCTTAAATTGGAATTAATTGATTTTGGGGTTGTTGGTAATTATGTTAATTCAAATAAATCAATTCATAAAGTGAAATTTTAGTGATGCTTCGGAATATGTAGTGTTCTGCAACAGCGTGCATTCTGTGCAGTGTACTTTCGGTAGTGGTAAATTGCAAAAGTGCATTTTAGGAACGACAGGGGATGGGGTTGAAGGTAAATCGTGGCACTAAACCACATCATCGCCCAATTTTCAATGTAGTACTTTGCACTCATACGCTTTACCGATACGTGTAGCTTTTTCGCATGCATGTGGAGCTTACAATAATAATAATATGTAATGTATTTACTCGTCGTATGCATTCACGTACACAATTTTGTGAGGGGTAAAACGAGGCGTTGCACACAAAGTGAAAATAGTGCGGCCATATACAAAAGTTATAATGGCTAGGGCAGATATGGGTGGTTGCAGTGTGTTTGGTTGGTGGCTGAGCTATAGTGCAGTTATCATAAATAAATAACGCGCGTGCACTCTATGTGTGTACGCCGCATTTTTTGCAGCCACCCCTCACCCTTAATTTCGCCATTACTGCTGTGGTGTTTTACCACCACACAAAATCCACCTACAATGTATATGGTTTTGTTTGCTGAGTGCTGTGGGGTGTGAATTGAATTTTGGAGCTTTTCAAGTCAAGCGACTTTTGTTTTGGCGCCCAATGAATTTATTTGCCATACAAGCTTTACCAATTAAACTCTAACCCCATATATATTATGTTGTAGATAGAATAATTTGCAATTTATAGAACTCAATAGAGTCTCGTCGTCGGACGTGTTTAATCATCTTCTGAATGCATTAACCTTTTGGTACGTAATGTATGGTTCAATCGCGATTTCTGTTGTCCCTTTAGAATTTATGGTTTGCTTTAAGGTGCTACAATACAATTTAAATATTCATTTCGTGTTCAATTTTTGAGGGTCTATTGGATCCCCTTTGCTATACGCATTTCTTTTTCACGCAATTATTATATTTTTGCTGCTGGCAATAAGAGCATTGAAATCAACCATCTCATCATGTCTTTACGGACACTTTAATTAACTGCAACCCCTTTTTTCGTGCTCCATATCATTTCATTGGTGTTCTTGCTCCATCTGTATGTATAATACGTTCATAAGATCAGTTATGCAGAAAAGAATCGAGTCGAAGAACTGAAATTAGGCAAGGGATAAAGGCTGCTGCTGTAAACGAATTAGTATCATTTATGGATGGAAGGCGGAAAAAAAAATGTTTAGTCAAGTAAATAAATGGCTTAGTCTTCCTTCAATACGCTGTGTGTATTTTCGCTATCAGTTGATTTGAACGCTCGGCTGATTTACCCCTATCTCATTATGTATCAGCTTTGGTGTTCGATTGTGCTCACATAATTGAAAGGGATTGTTTTCCGCAACTCTGCATGATTATACATAAGCAATGGGAAAAAAAAGAACTCAATACACGTACAGTATTCTAGCGTAGGTAGACGCAAGAAAAAATGCTGTTCTCTGATGAACGTAAATCATTTTATTGTGCCCCTCGCTGTTTCACAATCATTTTTAGGTGCAGAGTAATTCTTTGGCTGATTGGAGAGTGCGGGATAGGTGTGCTCTATGTATGACAAGCATGAATTTACCAAAACATTGCATATTTTCAACAAAGGAACGCTTCATATACGTCATTTTTCCACATTATGTACATACCATATATGTTTAGGTTTTGCTGCCTCGGCCGTATGTGTCAAAAGTTATTTATGGAGTCACTTATCAAAAGAGATGCTTCAGCTTGCAATCGATGATTTTATCCACCAACACCCTTCCCACTTAATATTCCCTGTTGTTGTTCCATGAAAAAGAAGCTGATGCAGTTTTGGGGCAAAATATGTATTCTTCTTCATGTACATAAGATTGTGGGTTGCTATATAAGTGTGTATTTACCAACAGAAGTGATGTGTAAAGATTTGCAGAAGCGACTGAAAGTCGCATTGTCTATTCCCATGTAGAAACATTGATCTTATGCAAAGCGATGTGCGTTGGTGCGTTTCCACAATATGAATCGCAGACATAAAATAAAGAAAAATCTGAAATCGGGTGGTTTTCCCCATTTTATTCACCTTGTCTCATCGTGGTCTCACAATTGTTATATATAGAAGCATGCTTCGTTCCATTCATGATTGATTTGTGGGTCGATGGAGAGCCATAAGAAATCAATTATAATGTTGTGAAAATTGTATTTCGGGGCACGTTTTGAAGTTCGTTCACGTTTTCGTTGGACTATGTATACAATTCGATTCTTTATGTCACAACAAAACGCCTATCACACCAAACGCTTTTTATCTTTATAAATGTAAAGATGTTTTCTGCGGCGTAACGTGTAGATTTTTTATATTCGCCTTTAAATTTAGAAATTAGCTTTCGTCGAAATAAAAAATTGTGATTGTTGCTAAATTCAATTTTTGCTTTTGGAAACAAAAAATACCTTACAATGTGAGTAACGGTAGAAAACGTTTTTACTGAATCACAAGGTACTATAAGGTATATAATTCATAAATATCTGAAAAGGGATTCTGTAACAATATTTCCCAGTACACATTTATAAATCCACCCTCACATCATGTCCATACAAAATGGTTCACGTTTAATTTTTGCAATAAAAACATTTGACAAAAAAACACAGCTGCAAAATCATCGCATTTCTGATAACTAAGATTAAATATCTCCTTTTAAAAAAAAATCCAATCCTCTCTTACAGGACAAGGTACGCAAGTACTGTAGATTATTTTTTCATTTCAATTTGCAATCACTTTATGTGTGTGCAGCATCGAAATTACACTGAGTTTGAGCGAAAAAAATGTGTGTGTATGTTCACCTGGACATAGCATTATATATGCTTTCATTACATTAAATATCGTCATTTCGTTCACAGTGAAATAACATTTTAAGAAAACAACCCCATCTGTGCAGGGCTTTAACTCCATACAAGTGCACCTCTAATATGGAAATAAAATTGTGCAAGCATTTTTCGTTCAGCCCGCATTGCTTGTGCTTTCAATTGCCAAAGTAGATGTTACTCAGAGACGCCCGCTTATGTTGATGATGGCCCCCCCACATTTTTTCGCAAATGCATTTATATCTGTGTTGTATATGTTCACATAATATGATAAAGATACCACTCCATATGCACACACACGAAACCTTTCAGCATCATTCAATCTCTGGTAACAGTATATATAGTTTCAGTTACAAATCTAGTTTACTGCGTTGTAAATGTACCCCTTTTTTTTTGCAAACTCGTTGCTATACTTGTGAATGTCGGTTCTTTTGGGCCATTCCCTTTTTCGTTTTCATTCCAAATCATTTTTATGTGAACTTTAACATATTGCGTATATGTTGCACATATGGTAGTACAATAAGTACTCTAAGCTGTGCTTGAATATTTTTAGTCATTTCTGCAGCATACTTTTAAGGTATAATGTGCCTCAATTTCCCAGCATATACTTCATGTCAGGCTTTTCCATATGAGCAAACTGCGAAAGCCTTATATCTTCTGATTCTTTCGTCAGCACAGAAGTGGGTACTACATAGTTTTACCAATGCTCCAGTATTTATGAGCTATTTTTTATATTTCCAGAATCTTTGCTGCACTATTTCAATGTGTACTTTAATTCAATGAACCTACTTGCCGTAGACGGTTTGAATTTGGGGTGAATATGCAGTATGTTGCTTTCTCCATAATTTTGTAGGATAATATTTTGAGAGAGCATTCGTTCGTCACATGTGCAATTGAACTGTTTTTACTCGTGACGCATTCCGTTTTTTTCTTTAAAACGATTGCCATCCATTTTATTTCATATAATATGTGCAGCAACGGAATATTTGTGTATCATATCAAATTTATTAACAAAGCAAGCATCCAACTCTTTGCATTGGCATAACTGTATTTATATGCTGCACTTAGAGCTCACAGATCGTGATTTTTAACTTCATTTATAAAATGGAAAACGATAACTGAGTTGAAATGCTGTGCTTCTGTAACATAGAAAGGAAGAAAATATTGCAGCATGAAGCATAGAATTTCATATATTGATGTACAAATTCTCATATATATATATATATATTAAATCAGTGTGCCGTCATTTGAGAATTTATTGCATTTAAAAGCTACATTCTTCGTAATGAAGCGTTTAGAAAGTCAAAGGTTTTTATGCTTGCTAAAATGTGCATGTAACAAGATATACCTACTGAGTATTCAGCTATGAAAATATAGACTTTACTCTTTACCCTCCATATAGAAAGAAGTCTTATGTGGTTCTTTAAGTGCTCTGTAACAGAGAAATATATTGTTCATGTTCTATTTCCCGACTTGTGTTTAAAATGCATGTTTTAAATCCTTATAGTTGAAAATTCCATAACTACAGTTAAGTACACTTAAAAAGAACTTAAATTTTTTGGTCTATTAACTATCTGTTCAAAATTATATCTAAAATGGTTTTAAACGTTACACTTAGGGGTAGCTGGGAAAATAATTACGAACATAGAATGAGCGGAACTACATACTGTAGTTAATGGCCGTAATATTTACTTCCAAATTCCAATTTGGTGCAGCTAACTAAATGAAACTTCCTCCAACACCCATTCGTCCTGCGCTTTCTTTAGCGCGCTCATAAGTATATTCACGAATTACCCAAATAGACGTTTAAAACTAAAAAGAAATAAAAGCGTATAAAAACCGTGCAATATAGTTTTCGATAAATATCTAGTTTTCCATTAGGAGATTGCTTATCGCCAACCACCATCGTGCCAAATTAGTTTAAGGATATTTAACTGCTGGTACTTTGGGACTTCAATATACACTTCTGTACTTATAACAGCACAGACGTACATTCCCCCGCACGAACACATACACACATCTGAACTTTCAAGGAAAAGCGAATATTCCCGTTTTCCTGTACAGGGTAGATAACCAACCATGTGGCGTCCTCCCTATAACAATCTTCACCGCTCCATACTTCCCCTTCAATTCTCAATACGGAGCTGCTTCATTTTACACGGATATATTCTTTTCAGTATTTCGTCTTGCTTCCTGTTGAACTCACACGAGTCATTAGTTGTTTCCGGCTTCTTTCTCAAGTGTTTTCGACTTCTTTTTCATTTGATTCAAAACACTAAGCAAACTCTTGTAGAGAAGTAAAAGCGCTTCTCCTATATTTATAATACATCTATGAAATGTGTGGATGAAAGGAACAAACACGAAAACCTCAAGTAAAAAGCCGGTGTAGACGTTAAAATCTATATGGTAGAATTAAAGTGGTTCTGTGGTGGTAATTGAGCTGGCACGATACATATTCCCTGCAATTTTGATGTACATATAGAAAAACGGATACAAAAAACCAATTAAGGTATATTTTAATTGATTTGGATTTGGGAAATTCACCTCTTCCTGCATTTCTTATTTTATACACTATCATCTTACAATGTAACGATTTTCACTCCACACCGAAAGCCACCCGAATCCGTTGGCGCTTTTGGTGTTTCCCTACAAAAAAAAAAAAAAGGAAACGAAAACAACGAGTACTCGTGCATTTCATCAAATTGTAATTAGAAATTCTTGTTGCCTCATCAATGTGACCATAACAAATGCATAGTCGCCTTATTAATTGTGAGAATGAGAAGGGCGGGTACATAGTGAATATTTACTTAATCCCTTCACCCCCCCCCCCTTTATACCACAATTACCCCCACCGATACATCCATTGTCTAAGACCTGAATGAACCCTATCGTAACTTTTGATGAGGGGATATTAAAGTAATGGTAAGGTAATAGTATGGTAACAGTGAAAGGTGTGAATATACAATATACTGCGGTGACACCATTGAAAACAACAAAAAAAATTGAAGTACCTTTCTGTATAGTTACTAGCTGTGGCACACTTTCTGAATTATATGTGGGTGGAATGGGTGAGAAGGCGATGGTGAAAGACGATATAAATGGCCGAAGGCTGTAAGAAAAACCATGAGTGCGGTGAGAGAGAAAAAATATTAATCGCAAGACGAAACTTTTCCATTAGATTGAGGCAAAACTTCTGCACTAAACAAATATTATATACGTAATTTGAAAATATTAACGACAAAAAGTGTGTGTGGGAAAGTGCTCCAGCATGCCAAGTTTTTATGTAGTTTTAGTCGAATATATAATGTGTGTAGCGTTTTGTATTGCACACCATTAATATTGCACGTATGTTGAGTGGCGGCACAGTGATGGTAAATGATAATGTGAATTACTACATTAACTGGGTGGGTATGTCCGTCAATATTTCGCAATAATGTCGCCATGCTTAAAAGCTTTAAATTTAAGTTTTAGTACCTAAAAACTTAAATGGCGTTATTTTGAAATAATTGTAATAAGGAAAGATGGGGCTCAGACTCGCTAATGCTGGTGTACGTTACAACACAGATAATTAAAAACCGATACCCTCCCTGCCTCTTATGAAGAAAATATTAAATATTTAATCAAACATCATGTTTCCATTAACTAAGTGTTCTGGACAAATTTTCAAAAGTACACTTTGTTGACAAATTTAAATTATCAAATGCTGCGGAAAATAATTCATATAAAAATAATGAGCTTTCAAATTGCACAATTTCAAGGTTTTTAATTATTCATTAAAGGGGTGGGTACATATAACCTTTTTTCGTCCTATACACGTTATCTGTATTACGTTCTGGAAATTCGGAGCACTTTTTTCCACTTGTCATTAGTAACATTTGTACGAGCTACGTGTAAATAATTAAAAGCAGCAAAGCATAAATTATTGTAGAGCTAAATTAATTAAAGTGTATATAGACCTATGGGTACTATATGTAAAAGATTTGATTGAAAACGAATGGGTGGCAAGTGGTGGGGTTGGGGGATGACAAACAACAACTGTATAGAGTAGGCATTTCAACAAAGTCATCTTTCGTCATTTGTGGTGGCTTAATTAATATGCAATGACTATGCAATCAGTAAACTGAGAGGCGGCACTAAAAAACAGTCAGAAAGTAAACTTTTCTTCAATTTTGTTTGAAGCTTTCCGGAGAATATGTTTTGAATTATTATGACAACAAATTTTCCTAATTGAAAGTTTTGTCCTTAATATAGAATGATGGAGGCGCAATGCAAAAGAAATATTGAATTTTATTATTGACGAAGGCGTAGACGCGTTCCTAATTTTAATGTTTGTGTGTCAAACAAATTACTTTCCAAAGTTTAGTTTTGTTTAATTAAATTTTGATGTTAAATTGATCACAATTATTGAGGCTTTCCTTGAATACAATAATCGCGGTCACTTTTTAAATTTCACAATACCTTTGTTCATTAATTTTATAAACTAAGTCTTTCATTCCCACAAAAAATGTTCTTCAACCCCTATCCGTGTAATCAAAATGTTATTCATTTCGATCGGCAATTTTTTCCCGTCGATGTTGTTTCTCTTGTTGTAATTCTTTTTACCCTTTCATTTGTAATAAAGGTACAAACATTTACTCGGTAGCACCTACCTACATCCAAATATATGTTGCATGCAACGTATGCGGATGGACATCCAACCCCGGCTTCCAATTTGCCCATTGTTTGTGTAAACAGTTGTTTTTGTTTTTTGTCCTCCCCCCTCTCCGTGGTGTGTTGTATTTTTTATGTTGTTTCTCTTCTTCACATAATAAATTGAGTCGTAATTGGTAGTAATTGGAGTTTACGAGCCGCAGTTCTTTTTTTTATGGGAACTGAAAGAGTGTCGGACGCAACATCATCAACAAACAACGCACACTGTGTTCCAATCACCCACCCATTCTGCGCGTACCCGCAAGTGGCGGCCATAAGGCACCTGACATACGAACTGAAAGTGGTCAAAATATGTCAAGGGGATGATGTGTGGGTACCTACACTTTGTGTGTGTGTGTGGAGGAGAATACATTTTTAGTTAATTTTTAACATTTTATTATTGTGACCGAGACTGGTAGCCGTAATGCTAATTTGGCATTACCGCATGCATGGAGAGGCAGACAAATTTACTTTCCGTTGATTAATTAGCGATTGTTTTGTGAGTTGGTGCGCGGGTTGTAATATATAAAATATACACAGCTTGACTAATGAATTTCTTTTTATGATAATTATTGTTATTATAATTCATGCCTTGTGTAATGTGACGGCATTTTGAGTTGCGTGCATTTACATTTAATCAACTTTACTATAGTTTATGTGTTTTTTTTTTTTTGTCCATTTTTCAGCTATTACTTGTTATATTGTTTGGGACATTTTATGTGTGGTTTTTGTACATAAATTAATGGGCAATTTGAATAATTATGATAGTAATGAAATTGTCCGTCGCGACGTCATAATTTAATGAAAACATTTTTTTTTTAAATATGTCATAGCTCCTTTATTACAATTGTGAAAATAGAAGGTTGCAAGCTTTTTAATAAATAAATTCAGATTTTAATGTTTAAAACCCTACCTTTAATTTTGTGTGACTTTAATATTTACCAAAATCGTATCACTTGAAACACACCTCATTCACATTATCCTGCTCAGTGTAAATAAAAATACGAACACATGTGAAGTGTAAGAAATATTGCTTCAACACATGAATCCATATTACACCGTGTGCAGACGCTAGACATACGCTGTTTGTATTTCACCGTTTGATAATTAGAAATAACAATTCATAGCACGCAACAAGATGATTAGGTAACGGAATGATATATGTGAATTATATTTATTTCGCTTTGGTCGCACTTCCTATACAAAATATTTACCCTTGTCAAAGAGCAGAACAGGCGTGCGTCGCGCGCCAATGAAATATAAACCAACAAAACTATACTGGAGGACGCATATATTACACATTTTGGCAAAGAGTCGTGTGCCACATACCCACACAGCATTCTGTACTTTTCGTATGTTTTTCGACCATTCACCCATGCATGAGGTGCTTTTGAAGCTTTTTTTTTTTCTATGCGAATATGTTCCGTTGTTGTGTTGTTGTTGGTCATGTTGCAACCCCTATATCCGTGTCCACCGATTTACTGTTTGACTACTATACAGCTTCGGTATCTTAATTAAGCGTGTGTAAATACCATGTACTGAATTCAATTTTTTCTTGTACGAGTTTGCCTATATTGTTGAGTTGGCTACAGGATTTGGCAACTTTCGCTACAGCAATGTGTGGTGGCCCTTGCGTGCTAAGTTTGGAACGCGCAGATAGATATATGACTTATGTATACAAAATATAAGCTAACTAACCCCTACTGTACATAAAATGCGTGTAAGTGTTTGAGGATGAAGCGAGCCAAAGAAAATTCCATTTTGCTGTAGATTACCCCCAAATGTATTATTTCTGTAATTCAATTGGTTGTTCGTTTTTTCCTCTCTCCTGGCGAAATGTGGAGAAATCTCGATGACAAAACGAGAAAAATGGCCAAAGAAAATTTTTTGATGAAAAAATAAAGTATATTGAAGAAATCGTTTTTCCCAATGTATAATGACATTGACCCATTAACTTGAATCCGATCAACTTGACTGCCAAATTCAATAGCCACAAATAAAAGAGCAATGTACTCGTGCACAGTGAGATGAAATGCTGGGAAATGCGATCGAGGGATTTTTTTTTTTTTTGTTTTCGTGTAATTTCATTTTTACCTTCCGGAATTTTCTAACAAAATCTTGCTTTTCATTTCTGTTTGGAAACTTCTCAAAGTTCTGTTAGACTCAAAGGGTTTGTGTGTAATTGTTTGCATAAAATAATCTTAAACACACATAAAAGTATTTATTTTTTAGAAAACATTAACTTCTGAATATGCGGAAAGTGCATATTAGTTAGTATAACATAATTACTTGCACGAATATGCTCGTATGTGGCATGTATAAACTCGTTATTTGCAAAAGTTTATTTCTCTATACTCGGTATTAGTTAAACAAACTCACAAAACGCTTCAATTATTGATAATTTGCCGAATTTGTTGCGATAAATGAAAATTAGAGCAAATAATTCAGCACCGCATGTTGGTGAAGCGATATCTAGGGGTTTGTGGGAGTATGGGGGGGGGGGGGGGGGGGTGGAGCAGCATTTTGCTGTAACATGTACCATCGACAAAATCATTTGCTCTGCAGCATATTTGAGCGGCCTCATATACTTTATAGCTTGCAGGAAGTCATAAAAAATAATATTTCTATCTATATGCCATTTTGGTAGCATATTATTTGGCTCTGCCATGTAAAGTAAAGTGTATACAATGGACTGAGGAATGAGGATACGTACTGTGGCTAACAGTATTCATATAATATGTAATGCGGCGATGAGTGTGTATGTGTATAAATGCGGCGAAGGGAAGTGCATCGTTCTGATAAATGTAAATTGTGAGAAATTTTCCAATTTCTATATATGTCATGTGTAGACTGTAGGTACATGCATTCACATTGGGAATTGCTGCACTATAGTACAATCATCTCTATTCCCCACACCATATATGTGTGTATTTGGTTTGTGGTGCTTGTGTGCTTGAAACGTGCAGTGCCACACATAAAATGCTTCAACAGTGTAAGTACCGTACCCTACCTAGGGCACGTAACCAATAGTATTTTCCGCATTTAATTGGAATCTATTATCTGGATGGCAACGAAATTATAAAAAAATAAAATCGAAAAATGTAATGTGCCTCATGAAAACTAACCACATTAGTTTGGACTATGTGCAATGTGCACACAGTGTGAGTGTTTGCGGGGTTGTAAAACCACCTTCTTACTTCGTTGGTGGTTTGATATATTGTAGATATTTTACAATTCTCAAATTTTAAGTAACTTATATTAATAAAAGTATACTAAGCGTTAAGCAACCTGCATTATTTATCATACACACAGGCGGATTATATTACTTAATCGTATAATGAGTCATCAAGAAAGGGGCGCTGCTTTATTGTGCGCCTCTTTCTCAAAGTACTTTTTTGTGTGTCCATTTTGATTTGGGATTTTGTGCTATGCAAATCACAAAGCACACACACACACAAATAAACCGTTAGTAAAGATAATGGGCTTCATGAAAAATCTACCACATTTTTCATTAGACGCGCCACACCATTACGATGGGGATGGCGGGGGGGGGGAGGGGTGAGCTGGAGCGACGAAATGCGCTCGTACTCAGCACGATTATTCTATGTACATATTATACCGTTTTCTACTATCTGTATATAGGCGGCACTTTGTAATATTCAATGACGCGCGAAAAATAAGAACCAATAATTAATAGCCGCGGGTAGGCATTCATTTAGCAGCCAGCAAACACAACAAATTGCTGTGTTTTATACTCAGTTTCATGTGTCAGGCAGTTTTGTGATGTATTTTCTTTTTCTCTTTCATTTTCATATTATTTAGCGTTTTGCTGGGGGTTTTTTTGCCCCCTTTTCGCATTTAATTTGCTGCCACAAAATATGTATGTACACAATTTTTTTTGCTAACAAATACTCACCGTGGGTTGTGCAATGTGTATGGCAATATTAATGCTCTAATTACGGAGAGTTTAATAACTCTGAAAACCCTGGGTATCCATCACCTGTTGGATTATGACGATTACATTGAAATTTGATGTGCTACTAATGAGCTTTAAAGGATACAATGGGTGTCATTTTGTTGCGTTTAATGTTTTTATATGTGAATATATCGGTTTCGAATTTTATTATATACTCTTTTAATTGCTGTTTTGTTTCTAACATTTATTGTTCTTAAATTAAATTTAATTTGAATTTTTATGTACAATAAAATTTTATTTTTATCAAATATTTAATAGCTAAACGAATAATAATTTACAACACCTGTATGCGCTTTGAGTTTTGACCCATGCAAATTGTATCAAAGAAAAAAGTATGCGCCATACACTCGTACATTGTTCAAAAGTTGTACATTTTGACGTGCTATTACGATTGCCACTTGTATTACAAAAGGGGAGGGGGGGTACAACATTAAATCTGTCTTCGCATTAGTCTTTATACTCTTTTGCGCACATTTATGTAAAACTCTTTACATAAGAAAAGGCATGGAAACAAAAACGGAATAATGAAATATGCAAATGCATCTCTCCCTTTCGTTGCGAAGTTTCTTAAGTTTACAGATATTATAAAAGTGCAATTTAAGTGCTTTGCGAACTGGCCAATGCAAATGGCAGTTGGTGCTTTATATTCTATCCAGAATTGTTCAGTTCATTTTACAACCCTTACATTTTGCATTAATCTCCATTCCACGAAGAATATGCGCTTGTTTTACATTTCTTGTTACCCTCATATCGTATTAAAACCATGCCATCGTCACCATCATCATAATGTTCGCATAATTTGTTCTATTTAGATGTTATTTAATTTTGCTCTCGTATTTGTGGTATTCTTGCATAGTAAACATAATGCACATCCTTATTAAAGAAGCAAAGGCTTTATAGTAAGGAGTAAGGACTTTTAAAGTAAAATAAAAAGTAATATGGTTTTACTTTATGTACAGTGGAAACACATTTTACAATCCCTATCCGCATTAAATCTATTGAAATCGATATAATATTCCATTGAGTGTGTCTGTTACATTGGGTGTCAAGACATTTTGCTCCCGAACAGTGCTATCAAGTAAATCCCAACGTCTTTGCATTTTATTTATGGGTCCAGTTTGTCGAGGAAATAAGTGGCTTTATACTTGATATAGTGTGTATATTGAGCTAGTAAATGGAATTGATCTACCCTTATGGTGTGATGTGCCTTCAGCTTTAACAATATTGCCATGATTTCGATGTGTTGAGTATGAAACAGTTTTTTTTTATTTGAATGAACAATACAGTAAATTGCTTTATGAATAAATGGGATATTATAGAGGCAAACATTCTTCCTTGAAATGGCTATTTAGGTCTTCACACGTAGTATTTTTGTATGGTGAAATCATTTTGATTTTTAGTCAAACTTTTTTATACAAATTAAAAGATGTTGATATTAATCCATCAAAAAATAAAAGTCGTAAGCAATTTTTTTCAATTTAAATAATTTGTTTCCTGGCACTGTTCCTCCCACACACATAATGCACATTATGCATTCATTTATTTTATATTTTTGGGGACCTATTTTCCACATTGCTGATTAAAAATTCGCGTCTAATTGCTGCACAAGTCAAAACGGTTTCATTTCTGATATAATATTCTCTCTCCAATTATTTATTGTACGTATTCTCGTTTTATTTTGCTTTTCTACACTTTTCAACAGTAATTACGGTTTTGCTAATACTTCGAAAATTTTGTATATTCGTATGTATCACCAAAATGAATTTGTTTATTTGTGTTATCATTTTTTTTTTAACGTATAAACATTGGATATAAAGCTTTCGGTTTTAAAATGTTGCCATGTTTTTAATTACCTATATTTAATTCACTAATTACAAAACTGGCTACAAAATCTTTTTTCAGTGCTATTCACCGTCTTATTTAAAAAAATATCAACACCTAAAAAAATATGTTGCTGAAAAAAGGCATTCAAAATATTTAAGTTTGCATTTAAAAAAATAATAAAGGCGCCAAATAAGAACGTCAAATATCACGCTTCACATCTCAAATATCCAATTCAATTTTGTGTATATTTTTTACCACTTTATAAATTCTTTCTTACACAATTTTTTTAATCGATTAACTTTGCCAATCGTTTTCATAGTTTGTATTCATAATTTCACCTATACGTGCCTTTATGTGAAATCGTTTTATAAATTTATGTATATTCAGAATCAAACATAGGGATATGGTTAGTTGAGAAGTGACCACCAATTCATAGACACCATTTCGCCAACCGGAAGCATGTATCCATGACAAGTTGGTATTTGAAGAGGGATGGGTGGCGCAAATGGCATGCCAAAGTACATATGGGCGAGAATAATATACAGCGCATGCTATGACCATAAGGTTTATTCATATTTTTTTGGGGATGGTGTGAGGGGTTTGGACGCAGTATTCATATTATATACATTACGAAAACAAAGAGCACACACTAAAATGGAAATGACCGAAGAGAAAAGAAATTATATGGATCAGGCAATGGATGGCGGAGGCGCACACACAATGGACGGGCACCAGAATGGCCCAGCACAAATGGGTGGACAATTCATATTATAAGGCAACTTAAGTATACTATATGTGCCTTGGTGGGGGGGTGGGCAGACGAGGGGACTGGGGTGACTGAGTCAATGTGTGGGACCAGAAATTAAATGGGCGGCACACTGTGGCTGCCCTCTAGATTCTCTAACGATATAATATAGCAATTGGCATTTGGCATAGAGTATAACAGAATTTCACACAGTACAGAAGTGTGGTTGGATAACGCACCATTATGAAGTCATTCGACAGAACAAAATGATTAGGGCGGAATTTTGTATAGTTATGTATGATATTATGTTTGGGAACGTGTTCCAAGCATGCGGGTGACTTTGGGGGGGGGGGGAGGGTCGTGCAAATGCATGATATTTATCCAGTAATTTTTGGTCATAGCAAAACCATTGAATAATATGTTACGTCTCTTGAAATACACAGTGCTCAAACTTGGTGTGGTTGGTGACCATAAAGCTTTTTGTGTGTGCTTCTCGTATTTCCTTTCGAATTGTGTGGCGGTTCTCTCGGTTTGACCGGAAGAATGTGTTTTTGATTTGATTACACTGTGAGCTAATTGCTGCTGGAATGTGGCGATAATTAAGCACAGCTAGCTATATGGTTTGCGGTCCAAATAGATGTCCATAATATAAGTAATAGCGATTAAGTTATTAAATTGCCGCCCTTAAAAACATTGATCCAAGGAGATTGTGGAAATTCTTCGTATGCTAATCCTTATACGAGTGTATACAATTATAGTAGATGGTTAGAATGGCTTTAAATCCCACTGTATTATTGGTTACAATTGGGTGTGAGGATTTACGGAAGCATGCACTTCACCGTTCCTTTTCGCCGAGCCAATTATGAAACATATATACGCATAACTGTGGAGAATATTTGTCTATGGTTGCAAAATAGGTGGCTCATCGTTTGGCATTTTCATTTTGAATGCTTTTTTGTGCTGATTGTGAGAAAACTTACACCCAAAAAATAAGAGGGATGAAGTTAATTGAGTTTTTTTTTCCATTTTGCATGTTCTTATATTTTTATTTGAACATTCTTTCTGGTTTTATTGTAAAAGACACGAAGCAAATATTCATAAGTTTTGTACTTATTTGATTTTCTTTAACGATATCATCTGCGGTATGGGAGGGGATTATTTAAAATAATCTTTAAGCTTCGCGGTACATCTAATCCTTGTTAGAATTTTTAAGTCAAGAAGAAACTACATAATAAAGTGGGAATTGTATTGAGAATGTAAAGCAAATTAAAAATGCAAAATGGAATTCATAAAGCAGTCAACAATCTTTAATTTTTTACAAAGATTTTTGAAAATGACTCGCAATTTTCCTGAAAACCCCTAAAGCAATTTAAGGTTCGCTATTACATTCCGTCTTCTGTTAAGTAAACACAGTTTGCTTTTTTGTCATCATGAGCATTGTGTCCAAGAATATCATTTAATTTTCAGCTCAGTGGATTTCCCGTTTTCGAGAAATATTAAACAATATTTTCAGATGTTATGCCGTGGAATTCCTTTGTATATTGAAATGCACAACCATAAGAAGTCAATTCCTTTTTGGATTAGAAACGAATTGTAAGCACTAGAAATATTTATGTTTGAAAATATTGTGATGCTGTCGAATGACACAAATAATAGCAGAGTTGCCTAAAATTCCAATCAAGCGTGAACCTAAAGGCTCTATACAATAACGCAGTATATCGTAATCAAATTTAGGTAGACGGTAGAAGGGCATAAAGGTAGTTCGACTGATGATCATTTAACTTATGACATAGCAGCAACAAAGCGAATCCATTGATGCTGCATATGAAGTACAGCCATGTATATGTAATGTCGGGAAAAGGGTTTATCACAAAACGTGAGATGCTCATACCGATGCTGTAAGGTCAATCAAGTGTTCAAATTTAATTACCATCCGATTGAATGCAGTTGACAACCCAGGTGATATATGTACAGCTGCTATATCGATGTGTAAAGACTGTATATAGTAGTTGCTCAGGACGCACACATTGTGCCGGTTTGTCGGTTTAATGGGTGTGTGTGTGTGTTTTGGGTGATTACTGATTATGCATGAGAGTTGAAACTTTGGGGAAGGCAGCAAAGCTCTGTTAAGATCTGTACCACGGCATTATTATCAAACTAATTTATATGCATTCCAATTATACCAATATGTCTTTTGTGAGCGTTTGTCTATGAGCAATGTTATATTGTCTTGTGTTTAGGGACGAATGGCTAAGAATATTATTTACGTACAACAATATACTCGTATGTGGGCATAATTTTTGAGTATAACATAGCAAAACAATGGGGCTTGTTATGATGCTATTTCAGTGTTTATGTTTGACAAATATGTAGATATATTCTGAAGATGTATGATGGGGAAGCAAATAAAGACAGTAGAGACAAACGCTCACACACACACACACACGTAACGTGACACACATGTTGTGATTAAGTGTCTAAGATAAAGCGAAATTTCCATTTGACCGTGCTGCATTAAAGCTGTCTTCATTTTGCGACGACAAAATTGAAAACCAACAATCTCACTAAGCTTTTACTTCTCTATGTATTTACTTTACTAACATTACAGTTATATTGTATTGCCTAAAAGTGTGCTATGTAAACATATAAAAAATCACATTTGTCATTTGGCATTTGCCAGCAGCAACACTATAGTGCTCCTTATATTATATACGAGTTGAAATCCTCCTTCTTTTAGTTATAATACATAATACCGGGAAAAAAGAAGGATATAAAAGCGCTTCCACATTCCTCAAGTCTCTATTTTCTAAACAATATATAACTTTATGTTTTGTATGGGGTCCTCCCAATGCTATAATTTCTCCCTCTTTGCAATTCTACGGGTGAGGATGTCTTTTATATATTAGGTACGCGCTTGATGTGTGTTCGTACTTTTATTTCATACAACTATTTACTATACAGGATTCATCATACCACAAAATTGTACATTGTACTTGTAGGGGTAGTTTTTCATTATAAGATTTGTATACATATTAATAACTATTTCAGAGTTATTTCCACCATCAGCTTGATTAACGTCAATGATTGATTGCGTTTGTGAGATTGTCTTTTGTGTAGTCACAAAGATAAAATCAAAGCAAACTTGTGACTAAACATATTATATATGTCAGTCAATGCGGATTCCTTTTTGTTGTGCTTTGAATCGTCTTTTTGGAAGGAAGAATATAATATGTGCAATGAGTATTAGAAGTTGTAATTAAATCACTTTTAGTTTTTTAGGCTTATCTTCTTGTTTTCGCTTGACATTTTTGTGTGAGTTTTATGTTTTCATTTATAGTTTGCGCTTTTATTGCTGTCGTCTCTTTGCATTTTGTATTGTATGCACTTTTTTTAATTCAAATTTTGAGTGAAACCTCTCAAAGCCAGTTAGAATTCGAATGAGTGAAAAGTTTTATAATAAAGTTTACTGAATTTTGCATAAAACTTTATCATTTCAATTTGTCCTTTTTCTTTGCGAAAGCACATTGAATTCTGTATTTATTTGCTGTCTCCTGTATTATTTGTTATTACTGGTATACAGTTGTAGAGACAATAAATAAAAAAATATTTAAAAAAAAAATTAAATTGTAGAAAAATAAAAAATGTTGTACACAATTGCGAAAGCTTTAAAAACAAATCTGTTTTCGAACAATATATTATGTGTACATATGTATATCTACTGAAACAAGTAAAAACTAAAAGTTTTCCAATAAAAAATTCTGTAAATATACAAAATGCCCCTTAGCAAGTAAATATTGAAGGAAAGCTGCGTCGCCAATCGACAGGACCTCTGTCATTTTTATCCACCCCCTCTGCGAAAGCACAAAAAGCTGTTTCCAAACAAATTACGCATATCTGTACGATGCGGTTCACATTCACATCAATCAGAAGTTGTCATGTATATGTTGCTGTATATGTTTCAGTTGACTATGTGTGTTTATTGTAGCACGAAAAAGGAGGCAAAATTATGCGCACCGCACCAGATGGAATATTTTCTATCCAAGTTTTTCTATTTTGCCCGCATGGTCCTCTTGCTTCGTCACATTTGTTATTCGAATGTACGGCTACTTGTCTCTTCCAAAAACTGTTTGGATTCTAATATACATAATTTTGGTTTTGTATACCGTCGTGTGTGTGTGTGTAGTCGTCGATTCGTGGAGTGGGTTGCACGCAGCTACACAAATCGGAGTGTGATGGTGGTTGATCATCTTTTTTAGTTTTTACCCATGCATGCCGCACTGAAAATCGGGTCGAATCAAATTGTGCGAACAAAAAAATAACCGAGAAAACATGGAAATTGGTTGGGATTTCATGCGGAGAAAAAAAAAGGACAACGCAATCAAGTTGTGTATCCTCTTTTTGTATACTTAAGCATATATGAATGTGTGACGTTGATTTTTTTCCTCACTTCTTATACTAAATGCTGGACACTGTACGACTACCCGAGAAAATCCAACTATTTACTTTGGAATTTGTGTATGTGTCGTCCTCATATGTGGGGGAAGGAGGGAGGGATGCTGACTGTATACATCAACGTTTATTATACGGAGCATGAAGGAGTGCAACTTAAGTGAGGCATTCTTCGTGTAATGAAGTTGATCCAAAACAAAAGTTTACTTACGAGGGGTTCGCATTTGTTGTCTGTCTTCCTCTTCGTTCCGAAATAAAACTTTTTCACTTGTCCTGTTATACATCAGTAAACTTGCAATGTTTTTGTAAAGCTTTAGGATGAGACAAGGATTATATGCAATTGTAACGCCATTACGATTCCAAAGCAAAACTTCGCAGGCATCAATGTTTTTTATATTAGGAAATCGGACACCTGCCACATTCACTTAATTTATTTGCTTTATTGTTTGGAAAGTCAAAGGAATTTACCTAGTTTTTTTTTTTTGTGCGACTCCTGTTAAGTTCTTGTCGCTTCATTCCCATCAATATAACTATGTACCTGTATATTGCATTTCCGAGTATGTGAGTAGTGAAATTTATGTATATGGAATCAATAGAAAGTATCCACATGTTCCGATGAGTGGAAATGTACACAGAATGAAATATTCGATTTAGAGTTTTCAATTTAAAGATGCAACACTAAAATGTTTAGACAGCAGCGTACTTGTATATAGCAATTGAAGAGGAACTAGTAGATAAAAATAAGTAATATAAGGAGAAGAGGCAGCTGTAAAACAGGACCCAGCAGATCCAAATTCAATTGCATCGTGTTAGATGAACCGCATCTGATACACAGTACTATTTTGAAAAGGGGTTGAAGAGTAAAACACATTTATCTCATGTCCTTAAAATTTGCCATATACGGTATCTTTTCTTTTTGGGCATGTCCAATGTCCATGTGTGCGTGGGTACTCCACTCCGACTCGTCTTCTCAGCACTGTATGTCCAATGTTTTCAACTGATATTTATTTTTCGTCCAAATCCCAACATATTTCCCAGTTTTTTCGCTCATTTTTTTTTCATTTATTTCCTTGTCGTTTCCGATTTCCACTTGCCTTTCATTTTTAATTTGTTCTTTGTTAGTGAATATTTGTACATATAGAAGTAAGGTTTTTTTTTGTTTTTGGTTGACAAAAAAAGCAGCTTTCGTTATTCGTATTTGTTGCAGCGCAAATATTTGTGTGTGGATGTTTGCTGAGCAGATTGCAGAAATAGTTTTGCCAAAGTGTCACAGCAAATGAAAATGTTGCTTTATAACCAAATTTACAGTAAATCCAACACTAACCGGGGGGTGCTGCAGCATGAGGGGTGCAAAAATGCTGTAGTGTCGCTACAGAAGCATTGCTACAAAATTAAAGGCAACATTGTTTAAACTTGATTCTGAGACTGCATTTCCTAGAGTAATTACGCCCGCGCTCATCTTTCGCCTTATGGTGCACAATAAAATCACCGAACTGACACAACAATTAAGTGGATGTGAAATGCAAAATCAAGAAAATGCCAGCATCTTTCTATTTTAATTTTGAATTAAAAGTCTGTAAAATAATTTATTTAAATATTATTTTCTGTCGGACAAATGCATTTTTGTACACACGTACACTTTCTTAATTGGTTATACGCATGTTGTGAGTTTTGAATGGCATCTGCGTCATAATTATTTTGAATATAAAACATAGGTTGTGAATTAGTAAAACTTTTCAAGCACAAGACTTTAAACATTCGTGCCATGACTATATTGGGACGCGTTGCGTTTATGGACCCGATTTGCAATGGCTGTGACGGCTGAACTCCATGAGAAGGAATAGGTGACTGTGGAAACGGAATGGGAAAAGTGCCTTGTCAAGGATGAAAATAAGAAATATTATCAACAGTAAGACCAAAAGAAAGCTTTCGGCGCTCAGCCAAGCGAATAGATACACGACGGGGAATGGGGAAATTTTTTCGAAAATAGTGATAACATTAATATGATAATTAGAAGCAGAGCTTATTGTCTGTAACGTGCGATTTTGTCGTATATCTTGCCCTCCGTTCTGTGTGTAAACCGAATTTAGGGCACTTAAACTCAATGGAAAAAGTCACGTAATGGGGGTCTTCCCCACACCTCCAGCACATATAAAACATACCTACTGTTTATTTATACATGAAATGGCAAAGAACCTGCGAGGGAATGAGAAGTTGCGAAGGATTCAAATGAAACCTACAAAAACTCTATAGCAAAAGACCCAATCTCAATTAGAGACACTTTTTTCTTGTGTTAGCATGGGAGAGAAAAGAAAATAACAGTAGCAACGAAATGAGACAAATGATTACAAAAGAAATGAAGAGGTACCCACTTAAAACGAATCTAATTAAAGTGGAAGCTTCTGCTCTTATTATATTATATGTTTAGGTACATCAGGACTTGAGGTCGACGGGTTTTCTTTATTCTAAGAAATTATGTGAATCATTTAACGTTGCATGTGCGCACCCGTTTTTATTAAACTCTTTTCTGACTTTAAGCAATATTGTCCTCTTTTCACGAGTCAAATGAGCTTCATAATTACCAACTTTTAATGGGTATACAATTGCCATAAGTATATTCGTGGTGAATGCTTGAATTTGATCAAAATAATTATCATAACCGTGCAAAATTTGTGTGCATAAAGTCTATGTATGGATGACATAAAATTGATCGTAATGTACACCCAAATACTTTTACAGCATTGGACTAAACGTACCGACAGGACGTGTTTCTGTTGAGGACATTTTATCATGTCGTCTTATACGTTTGTCGCTCATTGTTGACAGTAAATGGGGTATTATTATAAGAAGATTAAGCTGATTTATTTAGCTCTCCCCACATCGGATTTATTTTGCTGTCTACATTTCCCACAAGCTCTGTTGTCAGTCCCTACAGATTTATATTGATATTCCCAATTATCCGGGAACTTTTGTTTACTTGTTTCTTAAAGTATTTGTTATGCTTAAGATTCTGAGATTATTTTTAATATATTTCCTTCAACATACCAGATAATCAATAATCATTCACTTAATATTACTCAATATTTTCGCAATGATTGTGTCGGTTAAACATCACTCATAGTTAATAGTTTTTCCTGGAGAAATGTATTTTATTTAAAAAAAATTTAATAGAGTCGTTCAGCTTTCCATGTTTTTGAAGTCTCGTAAACTTAGTTGTTTAAAATAAAATAGGGCTGAAATGTAAAATCTCAGAAATCACAAAATTCAAGTCGTGTAAATAATTGCCAAATCAACATATGGTAAAAGTCTGGATATTTTCCAAATCAACAAACAAAACGTGAATAACAACAAACAAACAAACAAACAAAAAATATAAATGAAAAGTTTGAAATTAACTTTCATTCACATAAAATAATAATTTATACGAATTCTCCCTCGGCATGCCCACATCTGGATTAATTTTACTGAATTTAATCACTTCGATTCCGTATGCGTGTGCGTATTTGTTTTATGCTTAACTTTTTTTCTCCATTCTGTTGAAATCAGAAATTCTGCTTCAGCAGGCTTTTGCCGAGTCCGCGTTGCCGTTTAAATATACACAAACAGTACACACACACCACCCATGCCGCAGCCATCAGCAGGCAACTCCTTTGCCCACAAAAAAGTTTTATTGAACAAATAAAAGCGAACTCTGGCGCGTTTTGCGCGAAGTACGCCCGTTCACAAAACCGCACCGTGTTGTACTTTAGGATGTGGAAATGTGTGTGGGCAAAGTGTGAGTAGGTGCTGTGTGCCCAACCACCCATTATATAGAACCGCATGGAGTGAGGTGTGGATGATGGTACAACAATTTTCCCTATTCTCTGCTTCATGTTGTCACCCAGAAAGTTGTTTTTCTATACCAATGCTCGACAAACAGATCTGAAGAAGACAATTACAGAAGCGCAGAGATATACACCAAGTGCCGTCATATACATTATCCGTAGACAAGCGCAATTGCGAAATAAGAGGACTGTGGGATACGACAGAGAGGACACAATTGAGTTCTTGATGGTTTCCAAATTATTATTATTATACGCCAAATTAAAATATATCACCGTCATTCATTTGTGTTTCCGTCATCTCTGCACAGGGATGATTGCAGGAACATTGTGTGCGCGCGCGGTGTTTGGACGATGGGATGGTTGGGTGGCAGTACGCTGCTTATAAAGAGATGTGATATTGAATTACTTTCAATGCGGATGAGGGCTTTTGCTTTAAGGATTCGGGAAGCAGTGAGACGTTCCCGCATCTTCGATTTGAATTATTTGTTTTGCACAAACGGCTGCCAGTGTTATGCTTATATGTTTACGAAAATATGCTTTGGAGTGGGGATGTGTATATATGAAATTGAGTATGGGGGGGGGGGGCAATATGCGCATTGGCACAGAGATGGAGGGGATCATAAAAAGGACATAAAAATCTTGAAAGAAGTTGAAAGATATTTTATGTATTTTTCTTGTGTATGCCATTCCTTCCTTTGTCTCCATTTTTCCATCTTCTACAATCTACGACATATAGTCAGTCGCGTATACTATTTGCGCCTGCCTTTTTGTATGCTTAAGAGTGTGTCATTCAAGTGGATTGAAACTGGGCTCTAGGGCAGAGTTGCAAAATTGCTATTTTTATCTTGGCCCTTGTTTCATCTCATCTCGTATTGCATCTGTACGTACATAATATTATATCGTTGAAAATACTCAAGATAAACTGCTCAGACCAGTGCGACATATTCAGCGAATACTCTCACAATATATAGTGGTAGTTTCTGCAGCCACTGTTTTTCCATTTCTCTTTTCGTATTTTGTTGTTGCACTGTATATGGCAATGCATTCTAATTTGCAATCTGTTAACTCTTTGAGTTGCTATTGAGCACTTTATGCTCTCTCACATCCCCTATGGGGGCAATTCACATTTACCATTTCCTCACATGAAATCGTTTTTCGAATGTACTCATATGGGTATGTGTGTGTGTGTGTGTGTGTGATTGGAATGCATATTAACTGTGTGCAATGTGCATGCTACGTATGTATCCGAATGCATTCCATCGATACACGTATTGCGTTTTGAGTGGTGCATCGTTGATCTTATATTTCCCGGATGCACTTTGCCAAATGGAATAATCGTTTATTTGTTTATGCCATGAAATTAGGTCGTTGCTATCGCGTACTGCTCTTTTCAAATTCCCGTAACTTTGCGTTCACAATCAAACTCCGGTGCATTGCATTGGGCGCATTTCAATTAAATTGAGCTTTTTATTGCTTTTCTAATTGTGCTTAGTACATATCCGTAGGGTTGTGTAAGATTATAATTTCAGGCTTTATTCATTCATCCAATTAAAACCCCACAAGTTGGAGCCAATTATAAGCTGAATTAAAAACGGCTATATACCTTTGTATACTGCATAGTCTGTGTGTGGACGTACCTTCCCACATGGTAAAAGTTGCATAATATAGTAATGGTGATTTGATGGAACAATGCAAAAAGCTTTTCCGTTTTTATTGCATTTTTATTACTTTATGAATTGTGGATTTTTCACATGGAAAATGTTGCAATAATTTTTTATCGTTTCAATGATTTTGAATTCTTGGGTTTTCGTTGTGTAAGCTTATATAAGTAGTTTATTGTTAATAACTTTTTTTTGTTTTAAAAAACATAAAAATTAAAAAAACATTTGTGTAAACTGCTTTATTCAAAATCAACAAAATAAATTAGATTTAAAAAAGACCTAAATTTCCATTAATTATATATTCGACCCTTAAAAGTATATGTTTGTGTTACGTATGCTCGCCCTCCTCACAGGCACACAATGAATGAAAAACTTTTAATGATTCCCATGGTTAAACCCATTAAGCAATTTCAGCTGTGTTAATTGATCCCAATGCAAATTAAAAAGGGTCCAGGAATTTCAGTACATCAGTTAAAGAACAAATACACACACAAACATGAAACAGCTACACACGCTGGCAATGGAAAAAACGGAAAAGATGCGCGCTGCGTTTTAAACCATCATCCACATCCAAATTATTTTCAATCATCATTTCATGGAACCATTAAAACGGAGAACAGCCAGCGAACATAATTCACACAGGGTGTGTTTTTAGAGTCTTATAACTAAGCGCTTTTTATCATCTCGACGTTCAAATACAAGCACACTTTATAAACATAAATGAAGCTCTACATGTATAGTGACAATAAACACAAGAAGTGAGTCCCGCTGTACTGTTCTTGTGCTACTGCAAATATTGTAACAACAGCACGGATTGAAGATTATCACTATAGCACGAAACAGTACCCCCTAATCCGATTACAATTCCGCATCAAAATGTTCATTATTGTGATCTTGACTCATCAGTGATGAGTTCAACTCAATAAATTTTGTTTGTGATGAAGTTATACTGTGCTAACCCACACATACAACACATTAACCCCCCTCGCATTTCTCCCATCCCCTATTGTGTTACGCTTTAATATGACTCTCACAATGTATATATAGGTATATAGGGTGTTTGTGTATAACTAACAACACGTGACTTTTTGGCACCCGCTTCAAATCATTCGCATTATCGCTCCATTCACTTGATGTATCACTGTTCAAGTTTTAGCTTTTGTTTTTGTAATTAGCGCAACTTCCTTAACCCAATAACAATGGTTGTACGTTTTCACAACCTTATACGACAAACTTAATGTAACCCGCGTTATACGGGTGATGCGCCTTAATTGTATGTGCGTACAATGAATTTATTTATAGAGACCTATATCTTGTACAGCAAGATAGCTGAATGCGAACAATATCGTCGTAAATATACGTGTAAAATATATTTGCAAGCACTGCATCCACGAATATACTTTAACATCACAATTCTATACATATTTCAATTTTGTGTCTGATATACATATATTGTTCGTGTATTAAACCGTTACACGTTGGATGGAATGTGTGCTGTAGGCGCTGCGCTGTGTCGATGGGTGGCGAGAAAATGATGGGTTGAGTTTTCACTCTCATTAAGTTGCAAGAATGTCAGTCTCATCACCTTTTAGTGTTTCATTTCTGCTATGTGAAGTGAATTGATGTAATGATCTTAACTACTTTGAGGGGATGATGTATTTGTTGTTTTGTAATTTTGGTAAAGTGATTCTATGGGTATTTATTTTCTATCAACGCATAATTAGTGTGCACTTGGTGATCATATATAGGGTGTTTTTTGATGCCCGATGTTTGTTTTTTGTTTCAATTACTTATTTAAAAAAACAATTTTTTTTTGTTGTGGCAGTGCAATGTACATATTATTTAAATTTGAACTTACGTACGTTCAATATGTTTGGCCAATGTTTGAAAATTATATCAGTCAATTAATGTTCTACAAAAAAAAAAACAAAAAAACAAAAAGGAGTCGGAGTTAAACCGTTAATTTTGATAATGAATTGATTCAGAAAAATCTGCCGCAATAAGTTGTTTATTTCGAAAACCGTATGAAATATTTTGCCATTCTATTGGTGCCAGTAATTGTGAAGCTCATAATTGTAACCAAAACATTTAAAAAAAATTGTACTGGACTGACGTTTCCAACACTCGCTGTCACATGTCATTCTGACAGTTGGTTCTTTTCTTATTCCAATTTAATGTTTTTACCACAAGAACACCCTTTATTTCAATGTATTATGTTGGGCTGGTAATTAATTTGTGTGTACGAAAAAGCTTACGACTAAGTAGCTAAAAATTAAATTATGTTTCATAATAAATATTTTCTTGAACTGTAAAGAATTCACAGTATAGAGTTTAAGTTTAACATGGACTCTTGATAACTATTAAATTGGTCAACTAATAATTAAAATACATTTTCCATTTTGTTATAGACCTTATACTCCTTCCGGGCTTTTTTCTTGAAACAGTTTAAGTGCACCATTTAATTTTTCCGTCACAAAATTTAGCTAAAATGTTATTTATATGATTTAAATGTTAAATTTCTCATTGTTTTCCCCTCTAACTAATGACAATCCTTTCCATCAGACCAATGTAAACGTAAATTTCAGCAAACCAGCTAGTTAATAATGTAGCTTTGATCGCATTTGGTTCATACATCCAAACAATGGTGGGGGGGGAGTGTAGGTTTCAGCGTTTAGTATACTAATATCAGCATGTTTGTGTTTTGAAAGTATTAAGGGATGTGTTATATATCACTAAAAGACAACATCAGAATAGATAGTTGCTCATTTAGTGTTATATTGTGTTGAAGTTGTATACAACTATGCCAATGAATACAAAACAATAAAGCCTGAAGACATATTTGTACAACAAAGTAAACTATTTGATACCTACATTATGTGCGTGTATGGACTAAAAAGGCGTCAAACAGACATTGAATTCCGGAGCGATACATGTAATGGAATTCAAATATTATGTGTGTTCGTATGTGTGTACGTGTTCAAGCAAAACCGTGGTGGTGTCACAGAAGGGATGTCGGACGATGCGATGACAATTTGAATGCGTCGCCGCATCGCTTGCAAAGAGATTCTCAAAGTACACATATGCGAGAGCTTTCAATGAAAATGCAAAACTTCACAATGGCGGCATACATCCCCGCACCATAATGGCGTGCACTAAATATATTTGGCAGTATAATTGAGTGACGTTAGATTCCTTTACAGTCTCGCAGGGTAGTAAAATTGTGTGCATTGATATTTGGGAGCCCTATTATGTGGTGGGTATTTTGGGCACACTATATGCGCTCAGGTTTAATGACATGCCATGTTTTTGTGATATTCTATGCCTGAAACGCTTGATTTAACGAAAGTGCAAATATGGCGCGGCACTCACGTATAATCGCTCGTGTATTTTCAATATAAATTGTAAGTAGCTGTATTTAATGGATGTATAGTGACTTTTATAGTGGCAGTGGTGTGCTCCACTTATTATGTAGTGCAATTTAGGGTTGCAAATATAATGTGAGTGTATACGTATAGTACACACAATCTGTATCCCCCAACTCAAATGATGTGTCTGAAATGCTTCAATTTCGACGTTTCTAATACTCATATTAAACTCGTCATTATACACATACTCGTGTATGTGTATAAAATTTATTCAGAGCCATGAGACACTGTGTGTGCGGTTTTTGGATAATATGTCAATATGTCTGTTAAATTCACATCTTATAATGTGCTGATGTAGTTGATCCTGATGATTTTGTATATTTGCTGTTGCTAAATATATACACAATACAAAGGTTAACCGTTAACCAACTAAATTTAAATATTTACTTTGATTTCAAGTTTCACTAAACTCCACAGTTTAGAGCATGTACGCTGAAGCATTAACCCTTAAGGGGATCATTGGAAGAAAATCAAACTATATGTATATAAAAGAGCGCGTTAAAGTTGGGGTAATTTACATCCCTTTAAAATGTTGTGAACCTTCTTATGAATCCTTTTCTATGCCAAAATTTTGAAATCAACCCCCTCATGGTCCGGGGACATTAAAGGTATGTATGAATGATCATGTGTCATTCTATAATAACCCTTTGTCTCCATTTAACAATCCTTTATACGCGCTATATGTAATAATAATACATTCACGCATGTTATGACATTTGTACTGTCGGTATAAGGCCCCAGTCACCACCCACTGTGGCTAGATTATGTATAGATGGTGGATGCGTGTTTCTATATATTTGAGGACTGCATGTGTTGTGTATGTTTGCCTCAAAATAGCGAATTTGTTGCCAGTGATTTAGTACGAGGCAATCCATGTAAAGTAGTTAACTAGGACCTTTCTTTACCCACCCCTCCACAACATTCCCACAAAGTGTCGACCTTTTTGATTCGCCTATATATAGATGTTTATATTCATAGTCGTTCCTCATTGTAAGTCCAGCTCAACAATTCGTCCTTTTGTTATACACACACATGACATAACATACCAGTTTGATGTGTTACTCACAGGACTAAACTTCTATTACTCATCTACAAACACACACACACACACACACACACACACACAGTATAGCGGTTTTTGTGGGCATATATCGGAGCAAGCATACAGATTGGTTACCTAAATATTTCTTTATTACATGCGACACACAGTTTTGTATTCTCGGTATTATAACAACCACTGACCTTTTTGAGTTTGTGTTGATCGAACGTGCCACCGGGGTTGGAGTACATTAATATGATTAATTTCAATGCTTTTAGTTCTAATTGATATCATTTTGTTGAGCGTGAATGAGTAGAGTGTGATGTTTTTTATTGATTGCATAAATAAATAAATAAACAAATACTATATTTTACTATACTCCGTCCACATTTATATAAACTTGTTATAACCACTTCCACCCCTTTTTTCCCTCCCCATCCATTTCGAAATGTATTTATTTATTTCACATATATGCATTATTATCCGCACATGTGTGCTCCCGTTTTATCATCCTGTTTACTACCGTACGATATTTATCCAAAGTGAATTATATTAAACGAATTGTGTGTACAATCAACAAATAAATGTGTGTGTTCCAGATGGAAATTTTTCGGATTTTCCATATATTCAGTACCTTACACGTAAGTTTATATGCGATGTGTTGTTTGGGGATCATCCTTTTGAAATCCTTGAGCAAATATTGTAATAATCAACAAAATATGTCGTTTTCTATTTTATGTGTGTCTTTTTTTTTTGGTTTCTTTTTTTTTTCAGGCAAATAAATAATAGTTAATATTTTTAAGTGAAAAAAATTCAATTGAAATATGTACTAATATCAAACAAAAACAGCGTTCGCAAAAAAAAAAACAAATATTGAAATATGAAAATTGTTTTAAAAATTAAAAGAAATATTTAAAGCCATTCAATGAACAACAGAAAGGATATTGAATGTACACATCAAGTAAAACGATATGAGATTGAAAAATGTATTTTGCAAAAAGCTGTACCAATAAATCAAGACCGATACAAAAAATAAATTTATTTCCCGATAGCGGCAAGTTTGAAAACAACAATATAAAAAAATGCAGCGCTGTTTTCTGTTTTGTTGTCTCATTCGTTGATTAAATCTTCGAAATGAAAATTAAAAATTCAACTTTTCTGCTGATTTGTGTTGGGTTCACCCCTTGTGTCAGCCTTTACAGTTATTGTATAAAAAGCTGAACAGTGGCTGCGCTTCTTTTAACCAAAACTTTACATAAAATACATAGTTATATTGCAATACCTCTCCGGATGTAGTTTCACTTTTTTCTCATGCATTTTATGTACATCTGATGCAACGCTTAAATCGAATATTGATATTTGCATATTTCAATTGCACTTTTTTTTAAACTAAAAAACCTTGCAAGCCTACATCATATGTATCCCATTTTATTTAATCGTGATTCTTTTTTAGTGTTTGCCTTTTCAATGTTTATTCATGCCTTTTTTTTCAATCCAATTTCTCCATATGTGAACTTAAAAAAAAAAAAAAACAGATCCACCGGAAATTATGAAACGACCAAGCAACCAGGGTGTTCGTGTGGCCGGTGTGGCGACCTTTTTCTGTGCGGCACGCGGTGATCCCCCACCAAGCCTTGTGTGGCGAAAAAATGGCAAAAAACTTTTAGGTAAATAATTAGTATATATGCAACCGGGTACTGCTCTGCACCACCATTACCACCCACCAAACTAACAAATGTGCACACCCCACAACAATACGTATGTGGGTGCAGAATTTGTGGTATGGTTGGGTGTTTGTTTGTGTGTGAGTAAGAATGGAGTGGATGCACATGAGCTGATAACATTAATTGCATTCACCCGCATTTGCAGGATCACAATCCCGTTACTCGGTGTTGGAGTCAAACGGTGAGTCAATATTGAGAATTGAGCCGGTTCGCGCTGGTAGAGACGATGCTCCATACGAATGCGTTGCTGAAAATGGCGTTGGTGATGCTGTATCCGCGGAAGCTACCCTCACTGTCTACGAAGGTAAGTGTCAGTTTAATTAGTTTTAATTTTGCTTTTCTTCAAATGAGTCTAATTTCATTGTGGGATTAGTGGGTTGTATTTTTTTGCTTTTATCCTTTCTTCTTATTCGAAGAAAGTTTGCTGTGGAGTGAGTGTAAGTTTTTCGTGCAAGAATTAGGGGTGTGAGTTTGATTGCGGTGGGAGTGTCAAACATTAATGAAAAAATACACCTTTTTCAAACCAAAGATATTTAAATTGGAAATTTCTTTAACACACTTAACAATTTAGATTTTTATAGTACTCGCATTAATAGGGTTGTGATATTGGTTGATGCATCTTTGGTAATATGAAGAGGGGTGAATTTCAAAGAAAGATTTTCCGATATTCTATCTTTATTGGATTTTTTTGTTACTCATTAATTTTTAAACCAACATGCAAAATGTAAACCAATTCTGCATTTTTGTGTGATTTTACAACTCAATTAAAAACTACATCGCAGGGAGAGCGAGGTGTGAATTTATATACGACTGTTGCTTAATTACATTTAAATTATTTTTTTTCGGAGATGTGAAAAATTTGACCTTGATTTTAGTCCAAAATTGGTATTTTTATTGAGATTAGCAATAATGTAGAACATCATAGTAACCTAAAACACACAGTTTTGAATTCTATTACAAAAATATGGCCTTGAGTTTTAAAATTTTGATCTTTAAATGCTCAGCAAGTTTTCTTATCTTATTTAATCCTAAAATAATCTGAAAGATTTTTTTTGATATTGTGTAAGTTGTCTGATATAGAAAAGTGGGGGTTGCCTTTCTCCACCTTGAAGAACAATTGTTGTGGAAATAAATAAAATCATATTTCCCGTTTCATAGTCCCCATACAAGAAAAAATTATTATTGCAATAACTTGACCTTGAAGCATCTGACCTTGAAAAAACAAAAACTGCATTCTTATTTTTTTCCCTTATACTTTACAAATAAAATTTCACACAAATCGGTCCAGTAGTTCGGAGTTTCTTTTCCCACCATAGTACACTATTTTTCTAAATAATCTAATATATAAATTTCTAAACGACCATGTATGTATGTATGTATGTATGTCATGCAATCACGCCAAAACTGAAAATGGGATCGCCACGAAATTTTACACACGTATTTGCCAACTTTCTAAAAGTAAAATAGGCATATTTTCAACGCGAATATAAACCGCGAAAACCGCGAAAAAAATCGCGGTTCGCGAAAAAATTGTCTTTTACCAAAAATGATTGCTGTAATCGGTTTGCCAGTAGTCAGTTAATAAAAAAACATGACGCGAAAAAATCCACGAAATTTTCCGCGATTTTCCGCGGGGCTATCTATTTTATATATTCCCAAACGACCGTGTGGGTATTACTCCAAAACCGACAATGGGATCGCCACAACATTTTGCACACGTGTTTGCCAACATTGTAGAAGTAATATAGGGGTATTTGTACCGCGGAAATAAACCGCGAAAACCGCGAAAAAAATCGCGGTTCGCGAAAAAATTGTCTTTTACCAAAAATGATTGCGGGAATCGATTTGTGAGCATTTAATTAATAAAACCTATGTCGCGAAAAAATCCTCGAAATTTTCCGCGATTTTCCGCGGGACTATCAATTTTAAATATTCCTAAACGACCGTGTGGGTATACCTTTCAATTACGCCAAAACCGACAATGGGATCGCCACAACAATTTGCACACGTGTTTGTCAACATTGTACAAGTAATATAGGAGTATTTTTACAGCGAAAATAAACCGCGAAAACCGCGAAAAAATTTACTTTTACCAAAAATGATTGCGGGAATCGATTTGTGAGCATTTAATTTATAAAAGCCATCTCGCAAAAAATCTGCGATTTTCCGCGGAATTTTCTATTATAATATATACCATAAGTACATTCCTAAATGATCGTGTGGGTAGACATTTCTATCACGCTAAAACGGACATCATGATCGCTAAGAAATTTGACACATATATTTATCAACATTGTAGAAGTAATAGAGGCGTATTTTCGAAGCGAAAATAAACTGCGAAAACTGCAAAAAAAATCGCGGTTCGCGCAAAAGATGACTTTTAGCAAAAATAATTGCACTAATCGATTTGTCAGTGTTCAATTAATAGAACACATGTCGCATTAAAATCCGAGAAATTTTCCGTGCAACTACATATATACATAAACGGCCGTGTTGGAGTAGGAATCAAACAGGCTAAAACCGTAAATGGGATCGCCACCAAATCGCGAAAAAAAGCGTGATTCGCGAAATAGTTTACTTTTCCTAAAAATTAATGGGGGGAATCAATTAGTCAGTATTCATTTAGTAAAATTCACATCACGAAAAAATCAGCAAATAATTCCGCGATTTTTACCGATGGTGAAGTTCGTCTAATATATAAAAATTGATACGATCCTATAAAAAACACCTCGCCAAAAAATTCGAGCATCTATGGTTTTCCATCATTACGGTTTTATAGCAAAAATATTTTTTACATCCAATGCGGATGTTTCATAAACGAAAGTAAAAATGAAATAAAGTTGCTAAATTTTTCTCGAAAAATAGACATTCTTTTATCAATTATTTTTGATATTAAAGAATATAAGTGATTACTAAAAACGCTTTTAGAAAACATGTCATGTCCGAGCAGCGCACGGGTTCCTCCGCTAGTAATAAATACATTTTCATTATAAAATTTCACACGGCCATATTTCTACAAAATCCTCTCTATGTATTTAATTGAATATAAAATAAACCCTAAATAGTGTGCGTGAAGACTTTTTAACATTTTGGCAATAAATTGCAAGGCTAAATATTGGTGCGGTCCACAAAGCACAATCCACACTCAAACACACGCAACAGGAAAGAGAGAATACTGTTTTACGATGATTTGATGGTGTATTGTACCAGGTGGTATCATTTTTTTACTTTTTAACAGCAATTTTTAATAAAAATTCTTAAAAAAATGTAATTACCGAAATTCTGAAAATAGTTGTAGTTTAATCATTAAAACATTTTGTATGTGTTTCTGAAAAAAAAAATTTTTTGCCTCGAAAAATTCAAAATTCTAAGCAAAAGTTACTAGTGATATTTCCTCATATTTTGGCCATTTTCAGACCATAAATTTCAATTTCACAAAATAATAAAAGTTCGAATATTTCCTAAACGGCTAAACCAAATTGCACCAAATTTTAATATAATATTACGACCTACCACGCAAAGGGTTACATTAAGTTTCACCATCAAGATCAGAGTCAAGGTCAAGTTATTGACAAAAAACGACGGTTTTTCAAAATTTCCTATTAAGACGACATTTAAATTTGCCAATTTTCTAATATGTGATCCGCAGTGTTGTTCTACATATAATTGCTGTACATCGCCATAAAAAATTTAATCATGTTTTTGATTTATAACCTTAAAACTAAAAAGGATGAAACGGGAAATATCCAATATCTCCTTTGCATTGCATTTTATCAACAAAAAAGGTACTACGAGTTTGTAGATCTTTAAAAAATTTACATTTTTGCAAAATATTTCAAGGTCATAAAATAAAGTTTCAGAGGTCAAAACGGTATATGCTAATTATTCTCTGTGGTTTGTTCCTTGCCTCTATTGTTATTTATTAGGAACAAGTAAGCAAAACTTTCTAAGGACAAAATAAATCATTTCTATCAGCATTTGTAGATTTAATTGATTTAATATAGAATTTGTACCTAAATTCAATATGTGATTGGTTAATATGTGTAATCGCACATCAGGAAATTAAATAGTATTGAAATTGTTAGTCATTTAACTCAATTCTCCCACCAAACTTAGTACATTTAGATAAAAACAAAACAGCGGAATTTTTCATTACTGGTGACCAAAAATATTATTAAAAGACAATAAGATCTGAATTTTAACAATTCATTGATAAATTGTCTTCAAATTTTCATCATTTTTCTTATTTCCAATAAACATTTTCTAATGCTAATTATTTCATGTGCAAAAATCCATCATGTTGAAACGCGGTGTTACACAATTAACCGTACTTTTTATTCCACTACGTCATTTCATTTCTCTCTTTTGATTTATTTAACATCATCACATGCAATTAAAACGTGCTGGATGAGAAAGTGAAAGCAGAAAAATGAGATGAGGATATGTGTACTGCCGCCTGCCACAGCGTGTTTTAATTTCAGGGCTACCTTTTACCAACACTTTCAACAAAAGCAATTTTTGTAATGAGCGGCAAAATCCATATACAATATACATATTTTATGCAACTATATTAGAACATAGAGTAACAATTCATCTATTAATATAGTGGTATACATTTTATCGACGTTTACCCACTACTTACACTCCCATGTTTTATTTAAATTAAATGTTAGTATAGACATCATAAATCATCACTTCTCTTCCCAGTTCCCAGCCTCAACAATTTGTGTAAAAGGGAGAAAATTTGCAGATTTTTTTATGCGACACGCATGTGTTGATCGGTCATGAGATTATCCGGTGGCTCGACACTATTCAGATACACACTATGTGTAATTATAGTTACATTGTGAAATCAGGAAATCAAAAATGTTATCACCTTCGCTCCCATAGCATTTAATTTTTCTATGTAATTGTGAGCGTTCCAGGCTTTATTATAATATTTTGTAATTATATTTGAAGTTATTTGAAAATACTTTTTAGAAAATGCGGCAGGGAGTGCAAACTGTGCATTTATTTAGTGTGTTTTGAAAGGGGCTGTATGATCATTCTATAACGCAAAATTACTACTTCTATTATTGAATATATTATATACTTAAATCAATTAATTTAAATATAAATGAATATTATTTTAAAGCAGCTATTTTTAAATCTTCTTCAACAGTATTTTAATTAAAACATTTTCATCAACCCATTGCCAACATTTTAATAAATATTCCAGAAATTAATTTAGAATATGTATTCACAAAAAAAATTTTTTGAATAATTCTGGGAAGCCTATTAAAATAGAGAATACAAAACTCAATTACTTTTTTCGAATCGTTTAACAATTTCATGCAGAATAGCCAGGTAACGCATTTTAAGTCAAAGTGTGTATGCGTAATGCTTTTTTCGTAATAAGCCCATCGCACACATCAGTACATTTTATGAGAGGAACGCAGCTTCGTAAAATTTAGTCAGAAACCCCTCCTCTCCTCCAACTAGCGTTCATCAGTTTTTGGGTTCTAACTTCTAATTGATGTACTGTAGACTGTAGTACTCTGTAGTCTGTAGCCTGTAGGAGCAAAATTGTTTTTTTGTGGTATAGAAGTGAATCGTTGTCATTTGTCAGTCAAACAGGATTCAGCGCAAGTGGATTTTTACTAAATAAAAAGTAGTACAGTGCAGTACAAATTAACAGTTGCGTCGTGAATATAATGCGGAAAAAGTGTTTTTTAATTAAAATTTCGTTATTAGTATGAAACAATAAATAATGTATTAAATTTTTCAAATATTTTAAGATTTTAGAGCACAACTTTGCTCATGAAAGTGACTAAAATACGTATGCAGTAATTCAATTGAATTTAAAAAAAACTACATCGCAGGGAGAGCGAGGTATGAATTTATGAACTGTTCTTAATTACATTTTAGTAAAGCAAAAAAGTACACCATTTTTCTATAGTACGGCGCACGGACGAACTTTTGCAAATTTTTTCTAGACCACTTTTTTGGACTCAGGGGGTTTCTGCACCATCAACTTTTTTTCCGAAAAAAGTCGGTTTACAAATATTTCTATATGCCGTTATATAAATTAGAAAATTGTACGTACTTTCCTTAAAATTCTAATATTATGTCAGTAGCTTTAGTGTGTCCTTTGAATATTAAGTAACGTCCACATTCTAGTAGTGTCGTGGCTTTTATTTTATTTATTCAGCTTTTAGTACATTAGTACTTGTTAATGTTTAATCACTTCCACCATGTTAAATGAAAACGACGAAGCTGCACTATCATTCCTTGCGCTGAATTAATTTTGATGCATATTAAATGATACACCCAAGCCGTTAACAGTCACGATGTTAAAAATGTGCATCATATTTCATTTTGTTGCTTGCTGCCGCACATTTTGTGCAAAATATTGCAAAGCGCACGAAAACTTGCCTAATGGTTGCTGCACAGCTAAATTCACATACATATAACATGTAACTATTAAAGTGTGCCAACTAAAGTTTCAAGTCCAAAGAGATATTCTGTACCATTTACCATCGCAGCCATTCCATTCAATGAAATTTCCTTTTTGCGAATCAGACGACTTCATATTTTGCACAAAATTAAATTATATTTGTAATGTTATTCCCGCATGCTAAAAGAGAGAAAATATGAAGAGTCGGGGTGAGACATTTGTCTCCGTATATAGCTGCATCCGCATATTACCCGCTTCCATCCATCCCGTCCATGTACCATAATAAATATATAAGTCTATTATGAAGCATGATGAAGGAAAAGCTCTATGTGGTAATATTACACTGCGTATACATTGTAGTGAATAGACGAGCCAGAATATGAAATTGGAGACGAGTATGCATGCATTTTATAATAAAAGCACACACTCAACAAAAAAAAAGGAAACTTGAAGAAGACATTGGAGAAAAAGCAAACACGGCGAAGAATCTTAACTCTTAGTATACCGCATATACCGCGAGTGCTACTCATTTTCCCACAATGTCTATCATATACAACTATAGATACTCATAATATACTTTCCTTTCCAACCGCCACAAGCGAATAAATTTTAAAGTGAAAAAAAATAAAGAGAAAATAGAATGAGGTACACGTGCTTTCGATATTCAAAAGTTTGGGAATGAGGAAATATAAGCGCGATATTAAATTATTTGCATCCTCTTCCACAAAACGAGTGGTGGCAAATAAAAATGGCAAGAGGGCTTCAGAAACTATATTTGATGTCTCCGCCATATTCGTGCAAAATACTTATATGATACCTCTCTGTGAATCCTTTCAAGATTGATATGATCAAAAATGTTTTCGCAAACATCTTTACAAAAAAAATTTATCGAATGCACGATTTGTTTGTTTGTAAATATATTATTTTGTGTGCATATAGTATGTTGCTTGCAGCTTTACAAACCAATATCAGCCACACTCTCCCCTCCTTCCACATTTTAACGCTGCACACATTTAAATTGTGTTATAAAATTCGGTTTTCTGTTATCTTTCCATACATTTTTATTTGCGAAATTGCCGCGTAAAGGATATTTGTAGGCACAGTTCAACACTGAAGAAACAAAGAAGGTGATAAAATAGGTTATAAGATGAAAAAAAGTTTGTAAAAATATGGAATTTCTTGTATGGAAATTCAGTTTGAGCTTGCATGTGTGCATAAACATGCCGCATCATTGAAGTTTTATGTGTTGGCTCAGAGGACACATGCAAACACACACATTCTCATAATATGTCTTATTTTCAGAGTAACTATACCAGAGTTTTATATTGCATATACTATGCGGGTTCTTGTCATGTAGAACATTTTTGGCTTCGATATTTGATGGGAATGCCCACTTGGCTGCCACCGCATCGTCTTCATAAATTTGTTTTGGGTATACACGTCTAATTCAGCACATACTGTCCTTCAATAAAAACTTGTGTTTGTCAAAAGTTTTAGGATCGCACTGTATATAGGCATTGCATGCCCACAGCTCAATATGTGTATTATTATATGAACAAGGATGATGAATTACGACATATTATATTCAGTCATGAGGGGCTATGCAATGTCGTCGTGCTTGATGCTCCGTTCTTTCATGACTTTGGAGGATATGGCAGAGATTTCTATAATCAAACACAATTATGTTCGGCTTTGTGTGTTTATTTATGTTTGGAGATGGGAGGCAAGTTTAATTCTTGTCCTTGCTGCGAATTTGAGAACTTTTATCCAAATGGATGTGCGTGACATCTAAAAGTTTTATTTAAAGTGTACGAGTAGGATTAGTTTAATTTGCACGAATGGTGCGTTTTTATTAGTTAAATTCATCATTTTATGATTTTAGCGTTGTTTGAAATGGAAAGGAATATTACTTTTTTATTTTATTTAAATAGTCTTTTGAGTTATTTATCCTTAATTTAAGTTTGTAATTTAATTTAAAATGGCTTTTATAAAATCCAAATGTGATTCAAATAATTCATACAAAATTTTTTTAATACATTTTGGCTTCCAAAAGACACCCAACCCGGTTTCCTTCATGATAAATGATAGCCAAAACTTGAAGACTTAATAGTAAAGTGGCAGTAACAAAAAGTTTTTACCTAAGCTTTGAATACTTTTGCCGCTGTTTTTTTTTTATTCCTCGGATTTTGATATTAACTTTGATCCGCCACACATTTAAGATAAATAAAATGAAAATGATAATCCTTACATAATGTTAAAGGAAGAGAAATTGCGTTGAGGCGTTGACTGAGCTCAACATCAGGTTGCAATAAAGAGGAGGGCAGAGCAAGACGGAAGGAATTGGTATGCATATATATTTATACAGTGAGAGAATTGTGAGCAGCAACAGCGATATAAATCGCAGGAGGACTAAATTCAAGAATAAAGGAAACTGAAATCTTGTCATGAACTTTGTTGTCCAGAAATCTTTTCACGTATAACTAACTGGAAGCAAAACTTTGTTGATTCTTGTTTTTCGGGCATAATCTTATTCATATTTCTGGCATTCGTTATATGTATGCGGATCTTCCCGGTCCTGCTGTATACCCGCATTGCACAAACATATATTATAATTTATATTTGTATTAAGACTCAGAAAATCTTTATGTATTTGGTAAGTTTGGCTGTAGAAAAATATAGGTAGCAGAAAAAAAAGGACATTATATTAAAGAAACAAAACGTACCAGTAAGTACATAAAATAAAACTGCAATACACCATACACTTGTATTCACCGAAAATTCCGTTAGTCTGCATCCCATGCTGTCTTATTCTCATTCAAATTAATTATAACGAATTCCATTTCGAAGCTTAAAGGGCGCATATATAGCCCAAGCGGCTGCTAATACTAATAGAAGGCAGCAAAAAGCGAAGGATTATTAATGCACGATGAGAAGAATATTTCCGTTTTTGTTTCGTCGACGCTTCTTCGACGGCCTCCGCCCTCCAACCATCTCGGGTGTATACATTTATTTTTGCTTCAAGGCGTCTGTTCAGACGCCCTTTTTGCATTCAATCTCGCACTGGCATACAATAACATTTAAAATGGGCAAAGTATAGGACACTAACTAGAATACATAGACTGAGATCAACCGTCGTAGTGCCTATAGGTATATAATATGCAGAAAATTACGGAGGGGGGTAGTAGAGGTTATGGTTGCAAATCGCGAAATAGATGAGAATGGCAAAATGCGAAAAATGGACGAAGAGAACTAACTGTAAACGTCATGACCTGGAAAGACCAATTTATTTACAAATTTTATGAATAACTTTTATTCAAATGAGCCTTTTAATTTTTCAGCCACCCCAATGAGAAGTTTGCATTTAACTTATAAATTATAATTTCAATGGACGCACATAAAAGTCTGCAGCTGTGTGTTTTTTTTAAAGATGTTTGTATTATATAGTTTTGGTTCGTCATATTTTCTTTTTCTCATAATATTTTATTGATATATTATAACGACTAAAACTTGACCCACTATAATAAGGTGGCGACAACCATAAAATGCAAACGAACTTTCACTTACCTGCTGCAATCCCCTCAAACACTTTTAAAAGCAATAAGTGCGACAAAACTATAACGCTCTATTTTGTCGGACGCATACAAAGGAAGAAAGGGTTTGTTAATTGCACAACAATTTATATAAAGAATACCTTTCATTTTCACTGCTTTTTTACACAACATTTTCTTCGTTTTTGGTGCTTCTTTGCAAAATTATTTAGACATAGACGCAGTTCGTGATTGGTATAAAGTTGTGTTTTAATCTGAAGTAAAGTCTGCTTTCGCTCCCTAATCAAATTAAACTAACTTTTCTCGATTTGTGACTTCTGTTTCACGGTTTCCACGATATTGTGATATCTTTGTATGATGTTTGTACACAATAAGTCTTGAAATTTGCACATTTAAATCTTTATAAGTGGACTCTTTTGATTAGGACGAACTGCTTAATTTTGTAGTTTGTAATCGACACAAACTTATGATACCATTACTCATTGATATGCAAACTAATATTATCATATACATTAAATACAGTTCAAAACATGTGTAGTGTGATAAGACACCATAAGCATCGTCGTGTCCTTATCACTTCTTCCGAATTCAATATTTTGCAAATTTTCTGCCGGATACACATAAACATGAGAAAATCTGGCTCAAATTTGGCCCCTTCACAACTCGCTTGGTTTGATGCTACGATGGCGGTTTATTTTGTCTGTTTGCTTGTACGTTTTTGTTGTTACAAGCCCACACCGTTTTCCTATACCCGCGAGCAATTTTTGCCTAATTTCCCTAGAAAAGTGATCAATTTACCCTCAATTGATTTATTGCACACATTACCTTTCACAAACGCCCCACTTATTGTTTGAGTTTGGTCTGGTTTGTTGTTTGCGGGAGCATTTTTTGATGTACCCATCCTCATTTAGTGCTGATTTGCTGCTTTCATTTCCATTTTGAGTAAATATGTGTATAGGCAAAGGATTTTGGTGCAGGGAGATATTGCGGGAGGAAGCTATATAGGTGTACAGAAAGTGTTTTGTTATTGCAGCGTGGATATATAGGCAAGGGGTGGCGATGTTTGAGGCAATCATGATAATTGAAACACAGTGTTTATTGAAGAGAATTGAGGTTTTTTGCAACTTATTTCCATAAAATGAAGCTTGAAGGGCTTCCAGTGCCGAAAAAATTAATAATACAGTGGGTTATTTTTATTAGAGGAAAATGCTAGCAACTGCCAAGTGTTAATGTGATTTAATTGGAAGTATGTATTTAAAATTTGTTTGTTGTCATGCCTCTGTGTTGGTGGATTTAAACAAAAAACTTCATTTCTATATACTCACTCACTAAGAATGTATTTGAAGTGGAATTTGTGGAATCAAAGAATTCTTCTCAAATTGAATATTTTACAAACATTGCCTACCTACTTACCTCAAATAATTTAAAATGTTTTATGCCCATATATAAATTCAACAAAAGCTTCTGCCACACAATTTGAGATATCGTTTATTTGTTTGATGAAGAGACGGCCCGCAGCTTAGGGAATTTATCAAAGTGGATTATCTGAGAAAGAAATCCTTAGCTTCGGTTACTGACTATACATTTATCTTATTCAATAATCAATGTGATTGGTATAAAGAAAACGAGCGACGTCTTTAATATTGTTTGCTGTATTCAGCCAATCGTGCATTAATTTATAAAATCCCCATCTCCAAAACAGATCACAACATAATTTAATTATATTCACGATGTGCGGTGATTTTCATTTTTCTTACTACAACATTATTCGCGAAACGTTCTGCATGATATATTAATTACATACATTGCAGACACCATAAGCAATCATAATTGAGACAATGAAATTTATGTCTTAAGAATTATGTGTTTGTTGTAAATATTACTTTTCCTTAAATATTCTTACAATGCGGATTGTGGAATGAAATGTATAAATATAACTAAAAGTTCTGACATGTAATTACGGCTGTAAAGGGAATGAAAATTTAGGAATGCCCTCGAGATTGCGCTGCGTAAAGTATTTCATTTATAAAGCTCAAGTCTTTATTCATTCAAGATGTTTCCGGTGTTAAAAACATGCGGGCTACAGGTAAACGGGTATGCACATTCTTCTGTAACAAGAAGTACGAATATGTTCATCATTAAACTTCCTACATAGTGGTTCCATGATGCATTTATGAATTTTGTTAAACTTAACATTTAACTATACTTGAAAGCTTTTCCTCGTTATAATGTGCTCGTGTCCTATTGGTGCATTATGCAACGTCGCACATGCATTATGTTATTATGTATATTCGTGCATGGACTGCACATTAAGTATTGGCGTGTAACAATTACCGAGAAATCTAGCAACACTACGCGCGGTTAGCCGGAAGTGATTATGCAATGGAACGAACGTATGCGGAAGAAACGACGAATGAGAAAGGGTTAATAATACTGCGTTTTCTCCTGCACTGCGGGATGATGGTATAGACGAAAAACATTAGCGAAATTGCTGTCAAGTAGTGTACTTACATTAAGGCGCATTCATTTTGTATCAACGAGTGCAGAAATACACAATGACGTGCAGCATAACACGTATGCCATTGAATTCTGCATAATTATGTTTTGTGTTACACGAATATATGTTTCAAACTAATCATGGTTTTCAAATTGTGCGAAGGGATGTTTTGGCCTTTGGTTATAGTTGTTTTTGTCACCCAATGAGCAAATTTTTATTTGTGCATTATGCCATTGTTGTGTCAAATTGCATCATATTCTTCATGAGTACACATATATATTTAGACAAGATAATTAAATAGAGAAATTAAGGTTTCTACAACACAACTCGTTTTATTGTGAAATTCTGGTTGTACTGTATTTGGAAATGAACGAACAAGCGATAAGAGTTTGTTCAATTTCTATTATACGTATGCACTTCTAAAAGTCTCTTTGATGGAAGCTCAAGCGCAAACATCATGCAGCATAACGATGTTCATGGGGATAGCGCAACTGGCATGCAGCCACATAATAATTGGAAGCCAGACTGAATTTGGCCATTCAGCAAAAGTTATTATACACCGATCAACTGTATTTGGTGATCCAATGCACAGATAGCACAACATAAACAGCAGTGTATGCAATATCAATACAGATGCGTGATATATCGCTTTCCGATTTCAGCGTGAATTTGACTTTAAAGCCGACATCATTTGACTGCTGCTCCTTTTGTAAATATTAATTTATTCTTAGGAAATGGCAAATTATTTGAGAAATCCAAAGATATTGCAAAATAACGATATAGACATTGTTGTATAGCTTAATCAAAATAGAGCAGGGTGGGTTCCTCCATCCTAACTGCGATTTTCATCTAATGTTGTAGCGAATTTGCATATAAAAGCACATATTATTATATTACGTATTTATGCGTACAAAGATACAGAAGCTTCAAAAGATAACGTCTCAATTGAAGCTATTAAACGCTATACACCGCTCTGCAATCCTGATTATCTCTAAAACTGACACCCTCCATTTAAGGCGCGCGCTTCCATAATTATTGTCAAACATTTACGCTGTCTCGTTGGGAAGATTAATATCTTTTATTTTTAACAAACACATTATATTGCAGAGGTTTTATATGGCCCTATAAATTTTTATCGTTTTTATGGATTGTATATGGATAAAAATCCTTTTAGTCATTAAAAGCAATTATATTTATTTTAGATTAGTTACAATTTGGTTTGTCATTCGATTAAAACACAATAGTGCTTTCAGTACATAATTTTAGACTTAGGTTTTAACGAAAAATATAAAAGGGGTGAGTTTTTATTTTAATTTCATTCGAGTTATTTTTTTGCCATTAAAATGTTGATTTTTGCGATTGACTTTATTTTGTTTAAGAACCACTATAGCTTAGTTTAAGCTCTTCCGTTATTATTTATTGTTTTCTTTAATAAAAAATTGGTTTTATTTTAAAAACGCTGTATTTTTATTATTTTTTGCATCATTATGTTTGTATAAGCCGGATAGAACATGTTTTTAATTAAATACTTTACATGAATTTATGTTTCAAGCTTTTTTTCCCCATTTTATCGTACCCAACCATTCTTGTATTAATATATACCTTTATTCTTTATTCGTGCAACTTTGCACTTTTCATTTTATGTTTTTTTTTTCATCCTGGACGCTTTTTTATGCAAAACATTTTTGTGCAAAAAGTTGTGTAGGTTCTCTGGAAATTTGATCCAAATGCATGCATGCATTTTTGTTTCGTTTTTTTTTCTGCTAATACATCGTTATTTCCATATGGGAAAAAAAATGCTTCGACGGATGGAATAAATGTCTTTTTCAGCTTTTACAAGAAAATGCAATCGCTACAAAACCGCACTTGTATAATGCATTAAATCTGGTTGTCTCATATAATGTTATGTTCCAAAAGAGTATATTATATCCCTACTTGCAGTTGTGTAGTGTATGTGAAATGATTTCTAAAATTTATGAAATAAAATATTCGACTAGAATGAGTTGAGTACTTCATCTTTGAAGCACAAATTGCACAACAAAGTTGTCTACTGTGATGACGGCATGGACGTTTTGTTGTGTTTTTACAACAGTGCATGTGCACGCATAAACTAGTTTGCTATTAAATATGCATATTGCATATAGATGAGGAGTCGTTAAAAATATAACGATGGCATAACATGCATGAAACATGACCGACGAAATTGTAAACCCAGTTCGCGTTGTAAAAGTGTCTGCCCTTATCCTCACACCCACATACATATATTGGACTTATTTAAAGTTGCAACTTGTTGTTTTCCTGCGACTAACACTTCCACACATAATGTGCTATGCTAAATAAATGAAAGAAATGGCACAAGGCGAGACCGCTAATATAATAACGGATAACCCCCCCGTCCGTTTTCTTGTAAACGTTTTTATAAAGTATAATAGTTTTTGTAGATTTTTTATATTCATTTTCCATTTTATTGTTCGCATAAACATAATTTATTCGTCTGGACTTTGGACGTTGTTTACAATTAAAAGTTTAGGTAATAAAAGCCCGCAGTATAAATGCACTTTTGCAATCATGTGTCATCCCTTCGCTTTATTACATGTAGGTAAAAGTCGTTGGTTGGTCCTGGATGATTTAATGCACTTGTGCAATAATTTCTTGTTGTTTAATTTGTTTCTACAGACTATAAAACTGTAACGCGTTCTTAATAATACAAAAAAGTTCATTTTGTTATTCGTTTTCTTTATTTTTAATTACTGTTCTTTTTGTGCTTTATGCAAAAGTAATATAAACTAATATAGTGTAGTTATTACAGAACAGTAACACTATTTTGATGTTTTATATTTACTAAAGATAAATTTATAGCAAACTATAAAATTACTACATAAGATGGACAGAAAACCAACATACAGTTTTAATTTAATTTTATTATTAAGCATTTAAAGAACAATTTTTTCAGTACACACATTTTTAATTAATTAAGTTTATTGCTTTTTTATACATCAAAAGTCATAACAAAATATTATGTTCTGTTCATTTCTAAAGTCGTTTCTTATTGCAACGACGTTGTTTCTTAGTTCCACTTCAGTCCCCATATTTACATTCAATTTCTTTCCACACAAAATTCATATCAATTTATATTGTACTCGTATGCGAGTAAAAAAAACCGGCAAAATTCAATTTAGATAACAGGTTTTTGACAATTTTTGTCGCAAAACATTTTATCTTCATTACTTTAACCCCCCGGTATTGATGTGACAAACCACCTGGTTCCAATAAATTCATTGCAGACTGTATATAAAGTCATAGAATTAATACCATCCAGCAATAGATTGTGAAGCACATTCTCGTGAAGGTAGGTGTACGTTAAAGCATCCACCACGCCATGTGCACATATTGCCTTTAAATTTATCACACGGACTTTGGTTGTGGGTGGCAAAGGATAGCAGTGTGTGACGCTGATGCAGCCACCTGCAATAAACTATAATGCTTTTTGTATTATTGTCAAAGGGTGCCTTTTTACACCCTTTTTCACTGCGTTCAAGTATTAACGTTACAGTTATTTGTTTGACAATTTACTTAAAAGCCCAATATAGATTTTATTCAATATAAAATTGCATTTATTTGCTCTTCTACTTGTCAATGGACTGTTCTTTAATGTTTTTTTTTTAACACACAGGTTTGATTTAAGTTTTTTGAAATCAATATAAATTATCTAAGACAATGATCGTATTATTTTTTCACCCCACTATATATATGGATTTTTCCAGAGTCATAATAGTTCAAGCAATTATTCGCAGCTTTGGTGAATTTTTTAACTCTTTAATAAAATAGTATTTTAAGTTAATCAGACATGCACAACAATTAAATCCCCAAACCAAAACTATACGCGATTTGAAACAGAATCACGGTTTGATTAAAGTTATTGTTCTTAAACAAATATCATGCAGATTGTGCTTATAATATTAATGTCCCGAATGCCACAAAAAAAAAACTGCTAAAATGATATAACAAAAATTAAAATGATTGCCCAACTTATTTCTCGATTGCTTTGTTATCCTTCATTATCCTTAATTATGTGCACATAAACATACACTAACACATCATTGTATGGGGGAGGTGCAGCTTATCATATTAAACCACATAAAAATTGGGTCATGTTTGCACAATTTTTCGGGCACATTTAAAACACTATAGCATGGCGCTCCCTCGCCTATGCGAAGTCACATCCATATTCGAGAAATATGTACATACATACATGTTCAGTCCATGCACTCCACTACATAACTACAAACATACTGGTACAATATGTGAACATTATGTACTTGCATAACTATATTATATTGTAGTTTGCAAAAGGCAGCACAGCAGCATCGCAATGACACCCACGGGGATTATATTATGTGACTCAATTTTTCACATTGTTCATGACCGGGACACAACTTGCTTTAAATAATGTACCATATAAATTGTATGGTGGTGGAAGAGCGCGCAAATGGCGAGAACATTACACATTTCAATTGATGAAGAACAATGCAAATGTTGCAGCTCATGCAAACAACAGTACAATACGATCAACTTGCGTATAAGTCAACAGTCAAAGAACACACTGATACACATCTCTTATCACGTTGTCAACACATTTCACATTCCTCTGGCAGCACTCTGCCGCCATATTCAACTGTGTACTCGGGTATAACGTGGCAATGGATGGCGTGGTTGGCACCCGCATTCACATTTTGTTTTCCCATACTTATTACAACTTCATATATGAGTATGATGACGAGTCCTCCTCCATAACAGTTCCGCGTGCTCTGTAGACGTCGCGTCAATTGTTCATTCCTATCACAAAATACACTCACACATTTTTTTGTTTGGTTGTTTTGAACCTTGTGTATTTTTTTTTTTTTTTTGTAGCTTTTTGGCTTACCTTTTGTCACTGCTAAAGTTTTGTGTATGTGTCTTATTTTTTTGTCGTGCGCATCCAAATGACGCGACATACTGTTTCGTAGACATCCATCAAATGACAAATTGTTTCATCTGTAAAAATGATGAAAAACGTACATATGTATGCACCCAAAACTACCCCCTGGACTATATGTCGCCTAGACTGATAATGTTGTGGGGGATTTTTTTTTTTTTTTTCACCCGGAAAAAGACGTCAATATGCAGCGTTCATACACGCGTATGCTTGACAATTGACATTCATCACAAATGATCGAAATACAAAAATATACACTCGGTACGTTTTGCTGTAGTCTTCATATTAGGAACATTGCAAAATGTGGTAACTGGTTGTGCAATGTGCACTAACTCGTCTGAAAATGACGCATATTTGAAGGAAGAGTAAAATAAAAAAACACAGAAAACATCATGCATATGTGTGTTCGTTGATAGAAATTGCTGCAATTTTCAGCACAGTACACATGTTCTGAATTTGCCTTGTTTGCCAAAAGAAATTCATTGCAGCACAAATTTTGCAGGAAGACGCCCGGAAGAAGAGTGTAACACACTGACAATTTAGATTGATACGCAAGTACATTTTCCTCAATAATTCACTGGTGCTTTTTCGTGCTTTTGGGAAATAAAAAAAAAGAAAAGAAGAGAAGCAACAAACTACAAACAAGCTCAAGCAAATTGGGGAAAATACAAATTTGAGCAAGAAATCTATACGCTGCTGTAAGCATTTGCATTTATCTTTCCTTTCGTCCTTCTTTTCATGCACCCCCCTTGCTTCCACATAACATATTCTATCCTTGCGTATATTTGTTTACCAGTTATATGCACATGTGTGCTTGCAGATTGTCGAGGCGGAATTCGCTGTACCACTTTAAGGGATATAATATGAAACATACATTTCCAATAAAGTAAATACTATACACTTTTATTTCTTATTTGCACATCTCATACTGTGTTATGCTTTTCGTAACATTAAACGGATTATGAATTATTAAACAAGTAAATCAAACTATCTGGAAATGATTTCCAACACTTTATCCACTCGTACGTATTTATGTTTAAGCATAAGCGCACATGCTGCTGCAAATTGTTTTGATAAAATATGGATATCATTATTAACGCGAATGCGAAATGAATGAAAAAGGATATACGTACATAATATAATATCCTTTTTTTTTATTCATCCTTTTCACCTCGGAATTTATTTGCGTTTTCGATTTATTTACCTACATACCATTAACAGCTATTTTAAATTCCTACGAGTCACTCTCAATTTGTCATTGATAATCTGTAATTCGTTTGTATTTTTCTTGGAAGAAAATGTCCAACAAAACTTCGTAATTAATGATAACGAATTCTTTGCGTTTTTATTCAATTTGTGAACACAATTACCATGTCATTGCTTCAACTTTTATACAGTAGTTATATTTATTAATGTTATAGGTTGGCGTACTAAAATAGGCATTTTATTTCTGTAGCCACATACAGCTACTCAATTTGTTAGGACCATCCCACACCATTGTGTCGTCTTGAACTGACCGCCCCCATATATAGTTGAACATCTGCACTAAATCCGATAGTCACATTCATTTAAGTTAGTTGAGTTACAATTATGATGTCATTTCTTGTGGCGGCACTGAACCATCATTTATTGTTAGCTGTCTCCTTTGAAACTGTGTGTGTGTGTGTGTGTGTGTGTGTGCACGCGTCCAAGACTACAATTTTCCTCAGCCATATGCTTAAAACATGAATTCTCTCTCTCATACCACATCGCGCTTCATTTTCCATCCTCTTAATTTCGACATACATTTCCTACATGTCTACATGTGTGTGTAATGGGAAAAATAATTTTTTTCCGCGTCATCATTTTCTTATGTTACATGAGTCTGACTTTTTTTTTGGTATTTCACTTGGAGTGATTTTTTTTTTTCACCACAACCCTTAAACTTTTTGCGCTGTAGTTGCCACACTTTCCATCCCCCATCATTTTTTTCCGTTGCTCGTTGTTCATACGAGTACTTCTCAACATTTATTGCGCTAATATTTTAGTTAATATATGAAGTAAGGTTTATGCGTGTATTTTAACTTTTTATTAGGTTGTGTTTTAAGGGTGAACTTGTATTTGTTTCAATGTTCTCGTACGAACCTCGTATATTAGTTCCTCCATATAAAATACACACATTATCGCTTTTTCAAGTCCACTGTCACTTCATTTGTGGCAGCTATTTTACGCACAAAAACAACCCCCCACATACACAAAACAAAAAAAGGATATACAACAAATTATTCGCAATAGAGTGGTTGCCTTATTTGCTGTCTGTGAGTCGTTTATTTGTGCTCTACACGAGCATAATTGGGTGTGTCTGTAACCATATATCGAGACAAATGTCGTCGGTGATTTGGTGCGGGTGGTTGTAGTGTACAAACATATATATGCTGGGTATTATTATGTTTCCTATTTGCGGGTGGGAATTGACGTTGAATTATTTAATTAATCATTCCGCAGCCTTTTCATGGAATTTTTATTGCGGTCATAACTGTGTTATGTGTCATCCGAAATTTATTGGGGATCTTTCAGGCGTAGCCAATATTATTTTTTTTAGGGTTGTGTTATGGAGTGAGTGATTGAAATGAAAATGTGATTTTTTTATTTTTTTGGGTGGAATGGGAGTATTATGTAATGAATACTAATTGTTTTTAGTTTGGCTTTTACAACATAAAATAAATGTGAGCCCAATTTCGGGTGAAAGTATTTTTTGGATAGTAATTTTAAAGCACAGTATATTTGTTTTATTGCAATTTAAAAATAAATAGGAAGCATTTTAAACTGAAAATGTAATAAAAAGCATAGATTTCATACAATGGCTTCCACATAACGGGCATCCCATTGCAGACACATCAATTTACTGACACCCCATTCCACACATTTTAGTGTAATGCCATTAAATCCATTTCCTTTCATTACACCAGCACATTGTGTCTTTGGCCAGCCACCTAATATGGATCATTAAAGTTTGGCCATTGTCTAATTTGCACCTGCATTCGGTGTTTTTTTCCATTCATGCACAGGAAACATGCATAAAATGGAAGACACACAAAGTCACATGAATGAATATACGAGCACTAATATATTTTGGCACTATTCCTGCAGCTTTTCAAACTTCCTAACAATACTCATGCGCACTACATATATGCCTAATTTTAATTATTCAATATAGATTTTTTAGTATGTAGATATCATAAAATTAAAGCCGCTTATTCCGTGTATAATTGTTGGTAGAATATCATTTTAGGAATTAAGATGCTCCTCTGAATAATCCCCAACAAAATTCATTGTGTTTGTGAATAGTTACATGTAGTTATCATACATCCAGCTTTCAAAGAATGAAGCCAATTATAAAGTGAACTGATTTTCAATTTTAATTGTTGGATTGAATGGACAAGTAGTTTTATTTTACAAATTGCATCCCAACAAAATTGATTTTCATTTTAATCCTTATTGTAGTCCCTTCCTCTTTGTTTTTAAAACATTTACTTGAACTCTATAATTTTAAAAATGTTTTCATGTGCACAATATTTCATCTCCAAATATGCATTAGCGGCAATAGCGTGCAACACCAGAAGCCCTTTGTAAATCAGAATCAAATAACTCACCAATGCCAATGCAATATGCAGTTTGGTTGAGTCATGTGGGTGGCTGGGGGGGGGGGTGGAGGGTGGAAAGCCCGTAATGGCGGTGGGGTTGACCTATAACTGCCATCTGCAGTGTACACAATTCTCCGAGCTTTCACTCGAAAACTTGCAGCTGTTGAATTATTGGCATTCCGAATGTCTTCGCCAGTTCACCGCATCTTAGTGCAGATCTCGCCAGGCTCAAATAACGCCATTAATACCAAATTCTTGTTCACATTCAATTATTGCACAAGGGGGCCGCACACAAAACTGCATATTGGCGAAACTTGCCGGCTCACTGGCAAAGTCAAGACACACGATGAACTTATTTCAAGCTCCACATAACTACTATATCTGATCTGCACCATATTATATGTATAATATGAGCTTATATGCACAATGCAAATCTATCTCTAGAATCTATGCTCGTGATATTCTCATACACCGAGAAAAGACAACTCGCTTAGGGAATTAAGTGCGGGGGGTACTGGCAGAGCGCACCGTGCGGGGTTGGGGTTGGTCTTTGCTCGGCTGGTTGGCTGGCTGCACTGCACAAACATATTGTGTGTATAATGGGATAAAGGGCTTTTATACACCATCCACCTATGCATGTATTTGTATTAACGTCTGCATATACAAACGCTTTCACATTTTCCAATTTTAAAGAATGGGGCCAAAGGGTAAGACAGCAAAGTTTCACAGATTCTCATGGCTTTGTAAATTTCAATTCTTGACTTGTTTCCAGCTTTTCGGTTTTGTTAAGGGATGTTACTATTTGCCATTAAAGTAGATTTTCTTTATGCCAATTTTTTTTTCCCCCTCCTTGCTGTATTTGTATCTCCGCACCATTTTTCAGCACATATGTATGGATACAAACAAATTGTTTGGCTGAATGTGTGAGCGGTTCTTATATTCTATTTTATAAGAATGTTCACAAAACTTCAATGTTGTTTATATTTTGGTTGGGTATTTAACTGTGTCGTGTTTTTGGGATGTTTCCTATAACTACAGTGCGGTTGTGGTACTTAAAGGAAATTCTGCCCTTAGCAAAATTTACACATATCCGCGTGTCTCAATCTTTCTACTTGGGTGTTGCCGTACCAAGCAAATCCTTTATACATGTGGAGAAACTTCTGTTTTGCTGTTGTATTCAGTTGGTACATTTGCATCTCATGCATATAGCGATGGGATAGACATTGCGACACCCTCTCTGTTGCCACTTTTTGGTATTAATATTCAGTCGGCATTGCAGTCAGTGTTAACATTGAACAACAACGCCGAGAACGAAGTGACACACAAGAAAAACAACCAAACCGACGCTTGTGTCCCGGGAATGTTGCGAAAATATTTATATACAATTCATGAATTTTTTATAAGTGTTATTTATTATTTGTGAATTGTATTGTTTATTTTCTATAAGTGCTTCTTTTTTTTTTGGGGCATGTCAGTCATGACTCATGTATGAATTGTGGTTATTCATTGTTAAGTTTAATCACTTTTATTGGCGTTGTTGTTTGCGCACTTATTTGTTTTTGCAATTACTATTGAACTTTTTGTTATTTAAATAAATAATAATCAAACACGCGTGCCACATCCGGTAAACAGTTATAGTGCATTTAATGCTATCATCCTGGGATTTCAATTTAACCCTTTATTGTTTTATCTGATAAATGATTTGGATAAATGCGTTGCTTTGAGCATTTATTTTCATTAAAGCTACAATTCGTTTGTTTGATTTTTTTTAACAATAAAACAAATACATATTGCGTTATTATTTACGATGCATTTTTTTTTTCAACGTGAATTGCATGCAATTTGAATTACATAATGCACCGATTGAATATCCAAACATAAATGTGCTACAAATTACTGCGTATTGATTTGAATACATAACAACAAATATTTCCGAATCACATGAAAACAATCAATGGAATGTAAACCAACATTAAAAGCTGTGGTTAGTGTTAGTCTATGCTCTAATTAACCAAATTTACCACATAAAATACTATCATTTATTCCTAAAACATTTCCGTTTTAATCAGTTCCATTATTTTGATAACAATTGATGTTTGTAATAATTATTGTTAGTTATTTACTTAATGAATTCTTGAAAACTTTAAAATATATGATAATTTTTTTTAAATTAATGAAAATTTCAATTATTTGTATTAATTGAATAGGGCAGGATTTTATGAGTTAATCTTTAATATTCTCATTTAAGGATTGTGTAATTTTTTTACATCTTCAACCAAATACATTATAATTAAATTAAAAAAAAAAATTGAGCCTTCCGCAAATTTGTGGTCGTAACAAAACACATTGTTGTAATCATATTGTTGTAAATTTGTTTACTCTGTCAATAATAGGTTGTTAATTTCGATAAAAGCAACAAAAATTCGTACAAAAATTACGAAAATTTATTTTAGTTTTGATGCTGCACATGATATTATTCAACAAACTTCATGCAGACCCATTTAAAATAAGTACTGCATTATGCATGTATGCAAGAAAAATAAATCGTTGGAATTTGGAACCGTAGTAATAAAAGTTTTAACCAGAATGGCAAGCAGTTTCACTTCATTGTAATATTTTCCCCAAAATGAATAATAACTATTGTACTTCAGAAAATAATGTCTAACATTATTAGAAAATGAAAAATGCTGCATCCAAAATTGCCATGCATTGAGTTGAGTATTCCGAAGGAACAAAACGTGTTGAATAGTTTAATTAATTAAATACAATTTTGCAGCTTAAGCTGCAAGACCTCCTGCTATAAATCAAATTTCATTTATTGTTATAACTTGTGTATAATCTTCATGTAATAATTGTATTTTCTTCCCACACTCACAAACCACATTTCTTGCAATTATTTATATCACAATTTACCTCTTTTCGCAATCTTACACGGTGTTACCCCCTAGAGCTGTAGTCTGTATCAATGCAACACACATAGCATATAAACTCACAGATTTTACACGAATATGAGATGCTACTTTTTGTTGCAAAAAAAAAAAAAAAATAAAATACATGAAACAACAAAAACACAGGGCGGGCGAAACGTTTTCGGAAAACAAGAAGACCATGCAGAAGTGTAAACTAAATACTAAGACATTCACTGCAGGAGATGGGAATATGGGATGTTCGCGCACACACACATAAAACACACACACACACACACAAAACACACAAAAAGCTTTTGCCATTAATTTCAGTGAATGGTTTGTTTTGTTTGAACAAAATTTACAGCGTATGATAAAGTTTAATTGTGATTTTATGTATGCCGCGATCCACTATGTATGTTGGTTGGCATATAAACAGTTATAGACAACGCCACAAACAGCGCGCGTAAAATAATTTCATAAATGAGAATAAGCTTTAACAAAAAATCAAATTCTACATATAACATCTATAATAGTCGTCTATACACACGTTGTTATATAATGAAAAGTGTATTGATCAAAATTTGGGATAGCATCGTGTGCCATATATGCAGCAGACATGTCGCTTGTGCTGGCTCTTTACATTTTATGACTTATGACTTACACACATATCGTGCAGGGCAAGTGAATATTTGTGTATATATGTGTATAGACGGGTACTACAAGAAAAAAAAAAAAAAGCTCACACCAGCAGCAGGAGCAGCAGCATGGAGCCACTTTTTGTTGATTTACGAGCACCGTTGGGTTAAAAGTTATTGCTTTTTACTTGGGAAATATGTTTTATTTGCCGGTCCTTTTGCGTGCATCGTCCCATCGCTGCTTCACTTAATAGATACTATTAACGCAAAACAAGGCAACTAACTATTCATGAATTATTGGCCATACCAAACAACCACCCCTTGCAGTTATAGTCCAATTTCCCACATTCTATATTATAACAGTGTGTGGTTTTGTTTGTGAATATTTCATTGAATTCATTTACAATGGCACTCATCAGTGCATATTGCTTTATAGCAAATAAAATGCATTTAGTACTCAATTTGTGAAAAGTACCATTTCGTTAAATTGTGGTGGATCATAAAAATTGGCCAGAAGACGTTCTTAATGTTGTTGTTGTTGTCGTCTATAACACTAAATGGGGGGGGGGGGGGGACGCAGCCCCCGCTACACAATTATCCATAAGGCGAGATATGCTGTAAAAGTGGAAAGCAAAAATTGCGCTTCCACGATTATACCAAACGAACTTATTTTCTGTACAATTGCTACATGTTCAACAAATCTCTTCCTTGTAATACAGCAGCAGTAGCAAGCCCGTGCTATTTGGTTGTTGTTATTTAAAATGTTCATCTTAAATGGTGCACCCTGCCATATACATTGGGATACACACATTCGACGACGCCACCTCCCCCTGTCGTATATATGCTGATAGTAGTGTTCGCATTCCTAGGAGCTTTGCAGAAGTGGTGTAAAATGCCGCACACAAAAATGGCGCGTCTTTTTCGTTTATTTCTTCTGCACAACCCCCCCCCCCCCATCACCATTCGTAGTTCTTACGTATAAGTAGCATCTTTCTTATTTTATTTGAGCACGCTCACTTCCTTGTACAGTTCGCTTTTAATGCTGAGTTCACACAATGTAGATAATATATTTGATGCTGGTTTTTATTTTTTTCCCATCACTTTTACTAACTATACTGTGTACCATTCTATCCAGCGGTTTTATCGTACGCTGTGAATGTAATGCGTTTTGTGTTGCCATTTTTTTTTTTTAATTCCGCAGCAGCATTTTTTTTTTTTTTTTCTTGTACTTTATGAATATTGTGACACTGTTTATTCGAATGCATTACTTTAAGTGGTGTTTCCATAAAGCAGTTTGATGCCTTATAAAAGTGCATTATATTGCACAACATAACGTTTTTGATTTAAAAAAAAAAAATGCTTTTGGGCATTTTAGCTATTTTTTTCACAAACATTTTATGAAAATTTAAATAATTATATTTTCATTCAATCAGATGCAATTTCATTTAATTATATTCTCCAAGAAATATTTTTCTCCAAGAAATATTTTACGTGCCTTTTCGTGTATTTCAGTAACCCAATTTAACAATAAAATGGTAGCATTATATGGCATTCGTCGCTTTCGGCGTTTGTATATTTGTATAATGCCCGTGTACAATAAAAAGTTGTTTTTTTTTGCACTCGTCTTTTTTTTTTGACTGCATTGTATAAAAAATAAAAGAAACACAACATCAACGAATTGTGACTTGGTGCAACATATACACAACACACGTACACACATATGCAGCAATATATCTGACACATGAAATCCGTCAGTACAAAAACACAATGCTTCTTTGTACATTCATCCAAGCACTAAATTCATGGGTTCTTCTAAATTGCCAAAAGAAAACGTCATTTCCGTGAGCCAAGAAGGTTGCGGTGAAGCATCAGTGACGGTGTAACCATTTTATATAAAGGAAATCTTCAGAGTTGGTTGTGACTTGTGAGATAAGTGGGTGGTATAGGCGGTCACGCGGGAAATGTCCTGAATTTAAGCTTTCTCGAGTATAAGCATAACGATTGTAATTATTATTTCTTTTTGTTGGTGTGTCATTGCCGACAGTTTTTTGGTGCACACTGTACACATTTGGTTGTTTCGTGTTTGCGCGAAAATGCGCGCATTTCAAATTCCATGTAGCGGAATTTAAATTAATGTGTTGGATTAAAGCTATTTCAATTAAGAAAATGTAGACACACACACACATTTATATTTAAATTTTAAATTACATACTTAAGATAATGAGTGTGTGTTGAACTGAATGCTTTTCACATTGACAACACTTGAATTTAATGGGTATGTGCAATATTGTATGTGCTTACAGTCTGCATCCTTATGAATGCAAAGAACAAACATTTTATTCTAATTTGATTAAAATCATGGACTCATTAGATAACACTTTTATTGTGTGCTCTTACAAAATAAAATGTGTTAAAAGCTACAGCTCCATTATTCGAATATGCATTAAACTTTTTGTTAACAAATACACATCCTTTGGTGTTGTTATATATAAAGTGGATGGACTATAAATATTTGATTTGATCCCATTACGAAATTATAAAACTCTTACGGGGGAATTGTTATTTTTGTTGTGTGTCTTATTAATCGATTCAACCATGCCATGATTACGGCAACTGCAATATTCTCAAGGGGAAGGGGCACATCCTATATGTATATCTAGCAACAAAGTTTGGCATCTTTTAAGAGTTCTTCAAAGTTATGTTATATTTCCAACACATAATTATGCTGTAACAAAGCAGCTAACCTTTTGAACTTGCCTTACTTGAGGCGTTACGTGATCTTATTTCTTGTGCTTCGTTTGTTCCTAGAGACTAGGAATTTTGCTACACAACTTAACACTGTGCAGTACACTGATAAAAGATAATATTGCACAGCATGCATGAAGATAATTTAATTCAATTTCTTGAACAAATATGTTCAAATTTGTGACTTATTTTTAAGGATTTGTTTCTAAATTATAATAATTCAAATTATAAATCATTAAAACCCTTCAATAATAAATAAGATTCAGTTTTAAGTCGATATTGTCATACTGATTTATTTGCAAAATAATGCAACTCAGTCTGACGCTAACATGATTTTATAGGAAAATTTGTTTCAAAAGCATCTGCACACGTCATTATATTGCATTCGTATTCGATTAATTCCATAACTATTTATAACCATCATATTCTTTAATCGTTACAATTGTTTATTGTTCTGTTTGTGGTACATTTTCCCTAAAAGCTCCATTAATGGCCTAAGGTTTATACTTTATAGTGCAATGTTACTCAGAAAGTGCGAGCAGTTTTCCCTGTGTTCGTATGTGTGTGTGTGTGTGTTACAGAGTAAGGTAGTTTCGAAACAATATAGGCAAAAGTAAACAATGCCATAGACAGACAAAGCAATTATGTGCGCGGTGTATGTATTTTCGCCGCACTCACTGCATAAATTTATTACGAATTTACCATCCTACGCTGCGCCCACATTCATCCAGTACCACCACAGGCACTATCGCCACCTCAGCACATCCCTTCTTCACCTACATGCATACATTATGGTTCTTTTATAAGCCGCAACCATGTTAAAAGTGTTTTATGTATGGAATACGATATTGCTATTGTTATATGTATTTGTATTTTTATGTTGATCGTAATGCTGCAAAATGGAATTTTCACGATATAAATAATATTTTGCATCTCCTACCTCAGCAACAATAAACCCTATTTCAGCATGCATAAAAAAGTATATAAAGCAGTTTACTATTAGTTGTAAAAAGTTTTTTTTTTGTGTTGCGCAAAACATTTGGAGCAAATAATAAAAATAGAACTTACACATAATTTTATAATTCTATAACATATGAATATTTCAAGTAGCTCCTGTGTAATATTTAACATTCAGTATTTTGAGTGCATTTTCGTATAACAATATTTAGAATTTATGGCAGTTGAAGGACATGCTTTGCTCATTTCAATAACCATTGCATCATGTTGTCAGAGTTTTTACTTTATACTTTGATTTTATGGCATACAAAATAGTTATTATACATAGTGGGAAATGCAAGTCTATAAATGTGTAACATGCGCTTTTGCGCGAATAATTTATCGTACCATTTTAAATGAAAGTCATAAACAATTTAATACCATAATGGTCGATTAAATGTAAAAAAAATTCAAACAACCCATTACAAATTATTGTTATTTCAATAATACATAACATTCTGTACAAACACAGATCAGAACTCCTTAAAACCACAACCAAATCCGATGGTTTGAAATAATCTATAACAATGCATTTCAATTCAACTAATTTACAAGATATTAAAGATTTCAATTCACTTCAATTAGTTTGCAGTTTGTGGCAACTTCTAACCAATTTAGTTGACCTACTTTTATTCGGCAAACTATTTTCTGCAAATCTTAACATAATACATAATGATTTTCTTATAATCCTCACAAAATCTTTGCGCAATTATTATTCCCTTCTTAAAATTTAAAATTTTCTGTGCACAAAATTTCCACAATAAGCAGAGAAATATTTAATACACATTCAGTTCTCTAACTCTATATGCATTAAACAGTACCACAATGCAACACTTCTTTGTTATTGTAATCCAGGCATTTTGTAAACACAAAACAACACAACGACTAACAATATCTAATGCAAATCTCGTTTTATTTATTCGGTGTGTTTCTTACAATTTTCTCACGCAAAATTCTCAACCCCTTCGTTAAAGAGTAAATTATTTTGATTTATTTTATTTGATAACCGCGACACAACACACAACAAACCACAATAACTGTCAAGCGGAAATAGGAACATTCTGATACACTCTCTAGCCGCATAACAGCTCACTTAGGGGTGGTCATCATAACTCACATACACCGAAAAAGAAAACCCGTTCGCGCGGGCATAAAGCAAATTTTATCATCGTTGACTTTCCTTTGAATCCATGCCCACTGTCAGGGTTTTATGCTGGCGATATGTGCGCTGTTGGTGGCAGGATTTCTCTACATCAACATTTGTAAAATTCAAGTGAATGTTTGTGTGGGTAATTGGGTGTGGGTGTATGTGTTTTTGTAAACACACCCCCACGTTTGCAGCATTTCAGCTGTTGAATTTTCAATTCCCATGCTATCGTTTTTCGTAAATTTAATGCAAAAACAAAAAAAAATAAACACAAAAAGCATGTTTTAAGCATATATAGACAAAAAAAAGAAGAAGAAGATGAGGACACACCTTCCACGGAATACCTACACATTTTATATGCGGAAAATTCTGCATGGAATTCATTTTTGTATGTGTACCCTACATATATTATTTTAAGGAGAATTGATGAGTTGTACATTGAGAATGGGCTACAGGAGGGGTCGCACAGCGGATATAACCACATTCTTTCCGTTGTAGCACAAACCCATGGAAAATGACTTATTAAATATTAATTTGAAAATACTTGGAAGAGCTCGCTGGCAGTCACTATGTGCTTGTGTTGCTGTGTGTTGGTTGTTTTAGAGAAAATCAGAAAAGCATAACCAAAAACAACAGCAACAACATTGAACGTCGGGGAATTTTTCGACTGGGTTGGGGGTGGGAGGGGGGTAGTGAAAAATGTTATATATAGTAAATGTGAGAAGGCCAAGCCAAACATGATAAAAAGGAAACGGAAATTCTTAACATTCTGCCACTGTTGTGTTGTTATATTTTTGCTGGTGTTGTTTTGTCTTTCTTTTTTTCCGCGTTGTCGGTATATTTTTGCAATTTTTTATCTCGTCTTTCTATACTCCGCGATGTTTTTACGCCCGCGTTTTTTTATTTTCTTTCCATGCGCATATAACGGAAAACCACTTGGGAATAACCATATTCCCAGTGTGGAGCACGATTTCCTTGTTGGCGTCCCTATTAATAATTCACACAATTAAGTAATACAGGACCAGTATATTTCACGAATATTTAGACACATCCATCGTGATGTCGTGCACATTTGAGAGATATTGAAGGCATTTAATACTTTGGATATGTGTTGTACACAAAACCACTTTAAAGTTTAAAGTAATAAAATGAAATGCATTTAATATTATTCTGCGCCTTTCAAAGCACTCGAAACTTTAAACACCTAAAATATTGTCCTCTTCGGAAAATAGAATATAAATCACATCACTTCTTTACATCTATGTAGTCATGCAAGGTATCCATTTGTGTTCTGACTTTAACATACATGACACAATTCCTTAAATTACCATTCATTCATTCTGTGTATACCCTCGTAATTGGTTTTAGAAACAAACCCGTCTGCCACGTTTATTGTTTTTGTTATCATATTATTGACTGCATCGAATTGTGAATTAAAGTAAATGGAACGTAATGAACACAATAAAAGGTAATGTGTACAGGATAGGGGAACCAAAGCGTGTTGCTGGGGAATCGTAGAATATCATTCAACATTGGTTGAACAGTATGAGTGCCGCACACACATACAACCCTGTCTATTTTATTTACGGATCTCGAACTTGAATGAGCTTCACACCTGCTATCGCATGCCAGCCATCTATCTGTACCGGAAATGGGATCGGGCACAGAAAATGTTGGTAGTGAGAGTCCTTCCTCACTGGATATGTATTTATACACCACTGTAATGTAGAAGAAATAGACTGAATATAAAACAGAATCGAATTGAAGTAGAATTGAGAAAGCTATCTTATTTTATTGTACTCGTTTTCAAATAGGATTAGCTGTACATACAAACACACACACACACACACACACACACACACATAACGTGAGTTCTTAGTTAGGTAACCAACGATAGATCAATGATAATGTTGAAACACATTTTGCAATGTTTTTAATGAAATTTAATACTTTCTTTTATTTTCTACAAAATAAGTACTTTTTTCAACTTATAAAGTTTTTATATACGAGCAGACGCTTCAAATTTATTTCCAATACAAAACACCCTTAAAATATCTATAACAAGTTGTCTCATGTGTCCTACTAACTATGTATTATTTTTATCTCTCAACTCTCATACTCGTTAGAGATAATCTTCTTCGTGTAACTTTCCAATTCAAACAAATATTTTGCCGAGTCCATTTTTCTAATCGTTTACTTTGTGTGCCATCCTTCCTGCACTTAGTCGTTTTGTGGGATGTATTCGTTTACGCTGCTCGCCCTTTTTGCCCCCATTATATACTTTGAAATAATTTAAAATGAGTGTTTCTGTGAAATTGTACTCCGCTTGAGCAGCGAAGCCCGAATACTGTCAAAACGTGATGGCTGGGAAAATTGTATGGCATCATCCAACTTCACATAAAGACTTCAATTTTTTACAAATTCAACTTAAATGAAACGAACGCTGTCTATCAATCATTGTTTAAACAGTTAAAATTGTTATCTACATATTTTAAGTAACTTAAGTTCATTTCCATTTAAAATAATAATATTAAAAACAAAGCAATAGTTTCTAGTCTTGTTAAAAGCTTCCATTTACTTATTTACATTAAATAAGAAATCAATTTTTAATACAATTTGAAGAGCGCTTGGGTTTATAGTACTCGGAAGTTCAAATGTTATGAAGTTACTTATTATGTCAGCATCTTGGAATTGTAGGAATTATGTATGCCCTTTTGTATTAGTTAACTCCTGAGTAACGCTTCAATTATACATTTGTTCATCCCTTCTGAATCTCCCATTCCAAATATTTAATTATGGGTTGTAATTAGATTTTCAATTAGTTGGTCTGTGTATTTACCCTTTTCGCCAAACAAAGCTAAAACCATCTCAATCACTTAAGCATGTAAAATTTAACCATTTCTCAAATCGGTATGGGTTCGTTTCTACTGATGCTGCAGAAACTAATCCGCAATCATTGAGAAAAATAAATACTTTTTGAGGACATTACAAATGCCGTTTTTTTTTTATTCCTTAAATACAATAAATATTTAAGGAGGTTGATTGGTGTTCCTTCCATCTATTAATGGTATAATCGGCTAATATACGGTTTATTTTAAGCCACATTATCCGACAGTTTAGATGATTATTTTTAAATCGCATTAACTTCAATTGATCAATGAATTATATTTTACTTATTTACAGCTGACAAAACACCAAGTGGATTTCCAGTGATAAATGTCAGCCCGGCGACACGTGTCATTGAGATTGGCCATACTGCTGTGATGCAATGTACTGCGACTGGAGTCCCGCCACCCAAAATATACTGGTTAAAAGAAATGAAACCAGTTGATATGAGCAATCCACGGTATTCAAGAATTGAGGGTAAGTTCTAAGTTTTATTTTGCATGTTTTCGTTAATAAAACAGAGACGGCTTTTTAATTTATGTAAAAGTTATTATTCAAGTGAATCATTGCGTATTTTCGACGTTGAAGTTGAAGTCCTTTATTAATAATTTTTGCTGCACTTTCCTTATCAAGTTAATTGACACTTTGACCTTAATTCCTTTTAATTGATCGACGGATACATGTCTCAAATTTATTTTCATTTATAATTGTTATGATGCACTTTATTTTTCTGTGAATATTTTACATCGTTGCAATTTTGAAGGAGGTTCAAAGATCTGTACCAATAAATATTTAATTTGAGCTTTATAATAAATTTTTTATTTAGTCCATCCAACATTGAATATAAAAGTATTTTTGATTTGTAATTCTTGCAATGATTTTATTTTTCATCAATATTTAATTCATTAAAATGCAAAAAACCCGCAAAGAAATTTAAATTTGATGAATCCCATGACACTGCATTGCTATTTAATTCCCGGCAGCACTCGCGGATGTATAGCGAGTATAAGAAACCAAAATAATATGTGTAAAGCATTTGCATACAAAAGTACCAGTATCAATAACTAAGTAACAACCCCCGGTGTGGTGTACGAAGAAGCTTTTAACGTCTCCATTTTATCATGCATTCGTCGAATACAATTTCTAATGTTTGTATGAAGGCGAGATTGAGTGCCCTTGTGGGTTCAGGCACTGAGCAATACGCTTCAGTATGGGCAGTCTTCTGAATTGCTGCAGCAAAACCGAATGTTCGGGTAACAGTATACTCGTTTACCCACAAATAAGCAAAGAAATAGAATACAGTGACGATCAGAAACCCATCAATGATTCAATTGTGAAAATAACCCTCAATTTTCAGCAGTGAGTTTATTAAATTTTCGGTTTGCCGTATTTCTTTATTTCGGTTTTATATACATTTGTGTGGGTGAGAGCGGAAAGGTTCGGGTGTGCGGGTTTTATAGAAATTGACTGTGTGTCGGGGTGGGCGGCTTAAATTGTTCGTATAAATACAGATGTTGGAGTTAACATCAGGAATATGAGTGAGTTTGTTCAAATGGAATAGAAAAAATCCAACACAAGGATTTTCTGTGTATTTTTCATTTATTTATTTACCTTTTCATTTTTTTTTTTGTACAATACTTTTTACCACAATTCTTGAAATACTATCTTGATTATTTTGCACAAGCTTCTCTTACCGTTGTGTACAAAAATGGTGGATGATTTTTGTTGTTGTTGTTGTATAAGCGACTGGAAAATCTACTTCAATATCGATCAATCAATTAAATGATTGTGTTTCTTTGAACATTATGTTATAGCGGACAACAGTCGTATAACGGTAAAACTGAAGTACATATTGTTTAGGTGTAGTGTTGGGAGGTCTTTTGGCGCCATAACTAACCATCATTATTTGTAAGACTTTATGTGCATTTACACAAGGTGTAAAGTATAAAAGTATAATTGATCATAATATTTCTTTTTGGCCCCACACAAATTTATGTTAAAATTTACATAATACATATTTTGCAATTTCGTTTTTTTTTTGTTTTTAACGATCTTTTTAAAAGCATTAAATTCCATCAAATATTTATTGTATTTTAAGGTAATGTGGCCATCGTATTTTTATTTATGCACTCCGTAAAATGGGGTGGCTGTGTAATTTTTATTTTTGATGGTAAATCATTTGCGTCGTTGTTCTTACCTTCAAACAACCCCATTAAATATGCATATTACATAAAATATATTTTAACATTAAATATTGTTATAGCCTCCTCCCCTGTACACATCATTTCCTCAACCCACAACCTCCTGTTGTATGCAGCATTACTTTTTATTGGTAGTCCTTGTAAATTGTGCACAAAATGACCCCCATACTGCATCACAACGTTGTGTGTTGTTGCATTTATTACCGACATTAAACAAATATAAGTGCGCCGTAATAATATATTGGTAAAATGCATTATCACACACTCGTTTAAAATCGCATTAACCATAAATGCAAATCAAAGAATGTAAATGTGCTTTTAGTTATACACAATATTTTTCCATGTTTTTTATGGTGCCCGCATTTTATCAGGGATTTATTTATTTTTTGTTATACCCCACTTACGCCCTCCCTTTGTCCCCCCCCCATATAGACAAGTAGATATACAGGAAACGCGAACACAAGAATATTAATCATCGCTTCGACATCCCAGTAAATCAATTGAGTTTGTTCAATACGTGACTTACTTGTGCCATTCAGCACGCGGCAAATGGCAATGAATGCCAGTCATCTACCACCGCGTCGCATTCAATAACCGATGCGAATCACATATACGTATTACGGTATTATGTATAATTCCGTGAGATTTTGTGCTCGTTCGCATTCCCTGCATACATCAGCCCTTCATATTAATCTGAACAACGCTTACAACCTGAGCCCCAAGAATGGATCGTTATGCGATGGCACTCAATGAACGCTCCATTTCTCTAATATAGTACAACTACATCCGTATAATATACCATAACTCTACTGCAATACACGAAATTCAGCACCAGCCACCACCATCCAATGCACAACATGTGTCGGCACATGATCATCATATTATTAGAGAGATCCAAACAGTACTGTATATTGCGTATACGTAGAGAAGAAAGTCAATTGCCTATTTAAGATTTAAAGGAGATTTAGAGCGGCAAAAAATGATTGTCTGCACGAGAATGTGTTGTCTATTTCTTTTATTCCCAAGATATATGTAATTCTTATATTCCCCCTTGTTGTTTGCCTTGTGTTATCTTAAATTTCCGGTCTCATTTTTTTTTTGTCACGACCCCACTATTCTATTGCAACGTGTGTTGTATGCCTTACCATTTCGGCTGGAATACAACACGTCACGGCGCGGCAAAGGAATATAACATACACTTGTAGGCATTCCAAAAAAAAGAACACAAACAATATATCGCAGTCACGTTGATCATCATACCGCGCACCAGATTGTTTGGAAGTTCACATTTCCCCCTACCAACCCCAGTCCGTCCTCCCTCACCCAGTTCTCACTCAATATAATATGAAGGGTGCAACTTAAATATAGTCTCCTCCGCTAGTGTATTTTATGCAACATCCAAATACAGAATAAACGAAACGCTCTTTCACGTTCGTTGCGAGTTTAGATTTTTCCTCTACCCCATCATCAACCCCTTTGCAAAATGTTCACACTGGCATTAACTATTTCATCGCCATCCTGAGTGTACGCCATTCATTCTGTTTTGCAGGAAGCTCAGCAAACCGTATAAAATATCTAAATGTCTACCTAATACATACTGTTATATAAATAGGGGGTTGGACACCTAAGTTCGTGGTTGAATCTTTGAGACGATAAAATTGGGGCGAGAAATGAATCTTTAACACATCATGCATTTTCATGATTTTTTTAGTGTATTCAAACGTACATTGCAGATAAATGGGGGAGGGAAGATGAAATTGTACTGATGGGGAAATGATTATGATGCGGGATTGCCTCCGATAGCTAGATGGTCGATATGGTATTAAAGGGTTTGTGTTGACGACGAGACGCGATGCACATGATCAAAGTAACTCAAAAACGGTCTTTCATGATGCAATTCAAGAGATAGTCTGACCGATTTTACAAAGTTCAAGACTTCTTGAGCTCTTGCCATCGTCGCATTTACTTCATATTTTTGTCGCCCATTTTATGTTTCCCAGCGGGCAAGATGCGGACCAGGTAATTCGCAACGAATTTCCACCATACATATATTAACTACTTTGGGATGTGTATAATACATTTATGCATATATTGGACTAGGGAGCGCGCTACTCTGAAAAAGGATAATTTGCCTCGAAGGTATATTTCATAATGTAATAAGTTAACTTTGGCATCTACATAGAGTATCTTTCCAAGCTGCAGATAAGAAATGTTCATTGCATCACACGGAGTGCTGTGTGTGTGTGTTGTACAAAATACCAACACAAGTGGCTCATTAAAATGTTATGTTGCGCTGGCGGCAGTCAAGAAGTAACAGTAAATCGGACTTCAGGAGTCGCATGAGTCAGAGGGTGGGTGCGTTAAGCGTATGTTATAGCTGCTTTAGATCTTCGTGTGTCCACTTTAAATGTTTAATTTGGGTAATGAAGTCACTGTGTTGAACTTTGTTTTAGGGTGAAATGTATTGTATGATGGGAAAAATGGTTTTTAATTGTTAGGGCAACAAAAAAATGAACCAACATCGACAATTGGGTAATTTGGCCCAACTCTCTAATTAATAATGTAGCAGCAATTTCAATTAGTAGCATTTCAAATCAATTTAATTCAAGACAAACAAATTTCTCGCATTGTTGGAGATGGAAGAATTTTTGATGGATCAAAATTTTCAAACTTATGTGGAAGCATAAAACATTATTTAAATATGCACAAACATAATGTCTTCTTGTAATATGCATACTTTATAACAGCATGAAATTTGTTTAGTAGCACTCATATCGTTCGGATGAATGAATTCTGAATGAAAATCATGCATTTTTTTGTCAAAATTTTTTGCACTATTGCAATGTTGCAGGATGTTCAAGGAGGAAATATTGAAGCGCGAATTGTTACTCTTCTACAAGGTGTCGCGTCTTCACTACAGTACTGTCATATCACAGAATATTACATATTTTTGAATGCGAGAAAATGTGCGAGGTGTGTTTGTGCAGGTGGAAAATATTAAATTATTCCGCCTCGCGATGATACATGTGTTAATGCATACATTGCACAGTGAGGCGTGCACTGGAAGTGCGACACAAAAATTTGTATATTTTAGAGACTAGAGACATTTCGTTTATACATATATATATATTACTTAAAGACATGTCATTTACATCAATTTTCGCTCCAAAATTGTGTTCCCCTTTATATTTTTAGTCACCTGAAATGTTTTCTGTGTTTGTTTGTTTACTTTTGCTAACACACCAGATTTTTTGTTGTTGTCATGTAACCAAAAAAAAAAAAAAAGCGTGCAAAAGACACCTCAATATACAAAACTTCTATTTATAACATGTTTATACGCGATGCCTTCGCATATTGAACCATTATTAAGCATTAATTTGTTATCAAATAGAAAACTTTTCTAATAATAATAATTGTTCCAATAAAGATGAACTTGTGTGGGGGTTGTGAAAAGTTTCCAAAATTTTTTATTATATTTTACATAAAATATGTCTTTCAATTTACTTTTTATGCAAACACACACACACACTCAATTTGACATAAATCGACAATTATATAATTTATGTATATTGTAATATGTCGGATGTGCAGGGTGGTTTTATGTTTACTTATATACGAATTACCATTTTGGCCTGAGTGTGGGACACGTTATGTGGTATATTGAAGGTGTCAGGAAATAAATGGATCCTTATACACGTGTATGCAATTATTGCGATAGAATCAGGTACAACACAACTTGTGGTACTTATATTCATATATACACGTAAATTGGCACATAAATCAAAAGTATATCGTTCCTCATGTAGGTACTATATGAAATAGCACAGCATGTGTATATGAGACTGCCTCATATAGTTTGGTCTGTTTTTGGAATATTGAGTTTAAATTTATTGCGTATGAACTTGCAGTATGATTTTACTTTAAGTTGGCTTTTCAACTGTGTAGTGTTTTGCATAAATCAAATGGTTGTAGCTGTTATTAAGGATCTGAGAAGTTATGTCAGTTTGGCTGTGGTGGTGCCCAAGCCTGCAACTTGTTTATTATTATAGTTATGGTTTCAAATAACGTGTCAATGACCTATTTTCTTTATAGTCATAAATATTATCTTATCACAGGTTAAATAATGATTTATATTTGATGTTAACTTTGACCTCTTTGTCATAATTATTTTACCCCTTTTTCGATTATTTTTAATATTTCAATTAAATCCATGCAAGAATATAGCAATACAAAAAAAAAACAGCAATTGTAATTAATAAAAAAATAATAAGTTGCAACAAACAAAATTATATTTTATCTCAATAAATCTCCCTAACATTTTAATTGAATTGCTGATCCATAAAACAACAGCTCCCCATATAAAATAATACAAATTTGATTTATACCCGCCACATCACATTTTATCAGCGTCATTAAATAGAACAATTAAAAAAAAAATTATTTATTGCAACCACATATGTGGACGGTATTTAAAATATCCCACAGCATACAATCAAATTAATTACCACCACATATTAGAATAGACCAGTAAACTATTTTATTGCAGTATGTCACTGACCGGTATACTTGTTTATTTTGTGTCTCTTTTTTTACTGCATAAATTGCATAATCAAAATGTCCAGTTTTGCCTGCACTAATTCCGACACATTGTCTGCATAATCGATGAAAATAATAACAATTGGCGAATTGTGTGTAACAAATTTACGCTCAATATTCAACGCAAATGTATTCATCTATTGTCTTTCTTCATTCATTTAAAATTTTTTTGTTTGTCTATTTCTAATTGCAGGAGCAGGCCTTCAAATTGACAACAGTGTGAGCGACGATCAGGGCAAATACGAATGTGTTGCAGAAAACTCTGTCGGCAGTGAACACTCCAAATTGATATCATTGTATGTGAAAATGAGGCGTGTGCCACCACTTTTTTCCCGTCCACCCGAGCCGCTCATGGAAGTGATGGTGGGCGCCAATTTGAGCATACCCTGTGTCGCCCACGGCTCGCCAATGCCATTTGTTAAGTGGAAAAAAGGTTAATTGTTGTTTCGTTTTTGTTTTCAGCGCAAATATAATTATGTTCTGTGTAGTTTAATTAATGGAAGGGATTCGCTATTAAATGTTTTATGTATGTAGGAAATGTGGACATAACGCCTGAGGATCAAATTCCAGTTGGTCTCAATATTTTGGAATTAACGAATATACAAGCAAGTGCCAATTACACGTGCACTGCTGCTTCCACATTGGGACAAATTGATGTGCATACAATGATTAAAGTGCAATGTAAGTGTTTTGTGTTTTTGTTTTCATTTAAATTTTTCACATCATATAAACGAAATGTAATTGAATTTTTTTAGCTCTGCCGACCGCACCAATTGATGTACTTATATCTGAAGTGACGGCAACATCAGTGCGGTTGGAGTGGTCCTATAAAGGCACTGAGGATTTGCAATACTACGTCATACAGTACAAACCGAAGAACGCCAATCAGGTAAATTATAGTTACTTTATATTTTATAACAAATAAGTTTTATTGGATTTAAAAAATATAATTCTTTAATTAAAAACATTCAATCAGAAATACAACCGCTATTAACAATATTTAAACTCACTCCATCACGTTCAATTTGCTTTCCCTTATATGATGCGTCACGATCAACAAAACTGTGTCTCCCCACAATCAATGGAATACAACAGGCATTCAGTGAGATTAGTGGGATTATCACAATGTTTTATGTGGTGCGTGCATTGAGTCCATATACTGAATATGAGTTCTATGTGATTGGCGTTAATAACATCGGTAGAGGCCCCCCATCAGCGCCCGCCACCTGCACAACAGGTGAAACAGGTAAGCGTCATATGACATACAAAAATGAGCAGAAGGTTGAAGTGCGGCGTTTTTTTTTGTGATTATTATTATGTGGTTAAAATGCTTCCACACAAACATAATATTTTATGTGATAAGATTTTGATAAGGGTTGGTTTGGTTTTGCTCTGACGGAGCCGGTACATAATTGTGAAAGTGTGGCACAATTTTTTTTCTTTTTTATGTGCATATTATACTTAGTGGAAATTTCTGTTTTTTTCCCTAATTCTAATTTCATGCAAATCCGATCACACGTTTTCGTCCTGGATTAAATTGTAATATCTTAAACGTAAGTGAATATTAAATTTTTTGTTAACCCTGAGTTTTTCATTCTGTTCAATTTCGTCGTTTTGTTGTGTTAAAATTTTATATAAAATTGTTTTACAGTCATTGTAAATTAAATGCAATTCTTTTTATTCCATGCTAACGATAGATTTGGTCGACACAAATGGAGGTGCCAGTAAGTGTCATTATTATTCAGTCGTTTTTCTTGTGTTGTTATTTGGTTAAAGGCAATCATCCCGTTATTGTTATTGATCTTGCTGTGTTGTGTTGTTTTTTTTTTTATTTTTTGCTTTTTTACTGCCATGAAATGCACAGTAACCGACTAACGACTGGCGGAGAGCTTTTTTTTTAAACACAGATCTTTATAAAATAAGAACACAGACACACAAACAAACAAACCACACTACATATAGTATCAAGCTTTTCTTTTCAAAATCATGGGCTTGTTATATTGACCACAAGGATATTGCTCAGTTTCTCAATTGTTTGAATTTTATCAATAAAAACAATTCAAGACAACATCACGAAACAAACACAGGATTTTTCTTAAAGAAACTTGCAAACAATTTTTTATTTTTTTACAGTCAGTATACGTATAACTAGTTGTTGCCTTTTATTGAAATGTATATTGGGAAATAGAGTACACGAGTCTGTGTGTGCAGCCAGGCAATAAGATGTTTTGTCGTTTTGTTCCCTATAGTCATTGCAGATATTGGGTGACAGTAACAACGGATATAAAGTGGTTGAAGGGTTGCAACATTAAAGTTCTGCTGTAAAAAGTATTTTCCATCGCTAAAGTGTCAAGAACGAATTTTTTTTTTTTTTGTCGCTTATGTGTTATTTTCCCCGGATGATATTATGTGGCTTCATTCTAGTTAGTAATATTTTGTTATGTTGCATCCCAGCCATTAAATTTTTCACCCAAAATATGTTTACATGAGTTTATAAATTATATTTAATTTGGATATGTCCATTGTTTCAATAGAAATGGAAAGTGCACCAAGAAACGTGCAAGTGCGACCGCTAAGCCCATCGACCATGGTCATTACTTGGGAGCCACCAGAGACTCCAAACGGACAAGTTACTGTAAGTATTTCCTTTTTCATAGTTTTCATTATTATTTTAAACAAGTCGCATCCACAAAAATGTATCTTCAATAAACTCTCTGGGGTGTTCCGGTTTTAGTTTTTCAAGTGGTGTGTGCGGTTTTATTTGACTTTGTGCTGCAATACATAGGGCAAATTTCAAAGCAAACGCAAGCCCACTGATGTAATATCCGAAACCACTCATCACAGCCGAACTCCCCACTGCCTGCAGGGTTGTACATAGTATTTGCAAATCGGATGTCTATATACGAGTAGTTAGTTACTATAAAGACGAACTCGAATTTGAATTGCAAAGAGAAAATAAATTCCCATTAGCATTTAAACTAAATACATAATATATACTTTGCTTGCATACATGTTAATGTAATGTTAAATCCTCTGTCTATTGTTGATTCTTGAGTCTATACTTGTAGTCTAACTCTCCCTCTAGTCCCCCATCATTATGTCATGATTTCTTAAGACACAAGTTCTCTCTCTCCGGATTGCGACTTACATTCCGTTTTTTACTCCGTTTTGCATTGCCGCTAATGCATAGATTGTGTCATTTAACTTCCAACATCTACTGCAATTTCCGTCGGTTTCAACATGCAATGTTATTTTACAAAATAAAAAAAAATGCCATTTCTCTTTACCACAGGGTTACAAAGTATACTACACGATGGATCCGAGTCAACCGGAGGCGTCATGGATATCGCAACGCGTCGACAGTGAGCTCTCAACCATTTCCAATTTGACACCGCACGCCATTTACACAGTGCGCGTGCAGGCTTCCACATCGATGGGTGACGGTCCAATGTCCAATCCGGTTAAAGTAAAAACACAGCCAGGTAAGGGATTGTTTTATGTTTTGCGTTATTTTCTTTTCCATTTTTTTTAATTACCTCTTAATAATGCTCTAAACTCATTGCGGAAAATGAAACTCTCGCTTCGGGTTTTATATGCCCGTTCAGTCTTCATCTGTTGATTAAGTCCGTTAAGCAGTTTAATGAGCTCGGCGTCCTTTTCTCGTGGAATATACATTTATAATTCAGACGCTGTAAGCTTTTGCCTTGCTTTTGCCATTTGCTGCGTGCTGCGTGCTGTTAGGAGCTTTTTTGTGTTACACTGGATGACGCTGTGGGAAAAGTATTGGACTTGATCCGATTAATTAAAACATTTACGACTTATAATTGATAGGAATAAAACAGGGGTTATCTGCAGCTTGCCAACTTTTTTAATATGCATTATAATGTGTACTATGTACTTCATTTTATGCGGATTAAATAGCTAAAGCAAATTGTAATACATTGTCAATTAAGTGCTGTGGTGGTTATAACTAGTTAATGCACGCTGTCAACGTTTGGAATATTTAATTGCGATGAGGCGAATTTTCAATTATCAATTCTGAAGCGAAATTTGTTTGAACAATTATTATTAAACGTTTTTTTCTCATTGATTTTTTGTTAATTTCGTCCTTTTTGGTGGAAGATTTCAAAATGTTTGTTTATATTTATTTTATTGAATGAATTCTATATCGATAAATACATTTTTTTACACAACGACAATTTGTAGCCAAACTTTTCAATTTTGAACTGAAACTTTTTTTAATTAAAAACTTTTCAATATTTTTTAGTTTTAAATTTACTTTTTTTTTTCAAAATTTAAAATTGCAATATTCAAGGTATTTATTTTCAATTAACGTAGTACTTATGAATATGAACAGGATGAAATGCTGTACCGAAAAGATGTAAAGAATGTCGATACTCCCAGTAAAAAGTACTATCGACATCGCCCATAACATTTTTTGCATTTAAAAGCTAATGGATAAAGTTACTAACGTGACACATATAAATGATTTTCAGCTATATATACAACTGCCGATCATCAAGTTCCAACCTGTCAAAAATTTACATAAAACTTATGCACAAGTGACATCAGAAGTGAAAGTTTTATTGCAAAAAGTTGGCAATATAAATATATTATGCTTCTGCTCCACCTACCTCACAACTGATTGAGTGGTGTCTGTTCATTCGCGTGGAAAAAGTTTCCCAAACTCCGCCAAACTTTTGCCTCAAAGGTGTTTTAAAGGATGCCTCGTTTTTATTATTTAAAATTTTTTTTTTCTTACCCAAATAATGTTTCCATGTCATCTTTTTTTTACAACATTTCAAATACTCAAAAAAATGTCCCCTCAGTTGCTTTCTTATGTATATTCACTGTATATCCATGTATCTTATTCTTATTTCTGTCATCCCCATATTTAACCCGCCCCTATAATGTTCACTGCAGTCGCCTCTTCTTGTATGTTTTCTTGTTTTAATTAATTTCATAAAATATTTTATGCTGCAATATTATTGTAGCGCCAACACAGACGTTGTCGAGTGCCAATTGAAATAAAGCATAAACTTCCTCACACAAATTATCCCCCTTTTTATGTCTCCATTAACATAAAAATTTACTTATTCATATTTTGAGTGTATCTACACACAATTTGTGCCTCTCGACGGTCTGTGAGACACAACAGGAAATAAAAGTGTATAACGTAAAAGAGTCAAAATATATTTTCCCATTTTGACATAATTTTCCACTCTCTTCATTGCCACAGCTTTGTGGTAATTTTGCTCGTATGTGTCCCAACTGTATGTGTATTTCTTGCTGCTCCTTGTTTCATTCCACCCCCATCGTCAGCTGACATTTCATTTAAATATATGTGTAACAATGCACAGCTCATACATTTGCTGATTTGTAGAAAATGCGTTAAACATAGGAATTATTTAATCACATGTGACTTAATGGTTTGCATTATGTCTTTTAGGTGTACCATCGCAACCGAGTAACTTCCGAGCAACGGATATGGGTGAAACTGTGGTGACATTGCAGTGGTCAAAACCATCTCTATCCAGTGACAACATCGTGCATTACGAGCTGTACTGGAATGACACGTACGCCAACGAACAACATCACAAGTAATTATTATGCATTTTTATTGTTTAATTCAGTTAGGTTTTAAAGAAGTTTGTTTCTTTTTGAGTTATTATAAAGCTCCTTGAAATATAAAATATAGAAACATTTTTAATTTAATTTTCTTTTTATACAATGATGAGTAAATGTTTAAATTTTTTTCTTCATTTTATAAATTTGTATGTTCATTAACTTGGCGAAAAGTTTTTAAGTTTTTTCCTTTTCTTTTCTTATTCATTAACTATACAAATTTAACGCATTAAATATAGAGTTTCGTGAAGCTTTAAATCATATTGAAATTTGAAACTTTAATATTTAACGAAAACAAACTTTTTTAATACGTTTTATTTGTATTTTCAATTAACCATCCATTTTCCTACCCACCCACAGACGCATCGCCAACACCGAATCATACACACTAGCCGGTCTGTATCCCGACACCCTCTACTACATATGGCTGGCGGCAAGATCGCAACGCGGTGAAGGTGCAACCACCCAACCGATACCAGTGCGCACAAAACAGTATGGTAAGATATTAAAGCGATAATTCATTGAATAAATTTCAATTACTATGTTGGTTTCTCGAAGTTTTGCTCTTTGCCGACCCACAACCCATTGTATTATTCGAAATGTGTGCGAATGCACCCACACACAACATACTCACGCTCCGATGCATACAAAATGCATGTACCTTAATATATATATAGAAAATATTAATTAGTACACACGCGAAACTTTGTCGGTGTTGCAAAAGGCATTGCATTGTAATGCTTGTACTACAATATATGGGTATAGAGGTCACACCCATGGCATGCCATGGTGAACACATGCCGGGATGTGCTTGCACCACGTGTCTGCCATGCATGTGATGCAATTATTGGCGCGGGTTTGTTCGGGTGATGCTGCTGCATTGTTGCCTGCTGCAGCCTTTTTGCTAAACTTTATGTATTTATGTAAGCTCGTGTGTGTGTGTGTGTTTGGGTGTAAGAGGGGGTGGGAGTGGGTGAGCAGGCAGTTAGTATATTACGAGCATATAGGCAAAACTTTGAGAAATCAATAAATTAATGCTGCGTGGAATTGGGTAAGCCTGGTCAGTTGAAATGAACAACCAGTTTTTGGTTTGGCATTGTGCCTTCACCCTCGAGCTTCTAAATTTGATTGCCCCCCCTTTTATCTTCATAACTCGAGACAACAACAACTTAAAAGTGTCAAGAGCCTCGAATTTTGAAACGACAAATTTTGATTATTATGTTTCAACAATGTACCAATTAAAATTTTCCGCCAGCAATATCAAACTTATGCTATTGGTTTTCAAAAATATAAATAATATAAATATTAAATTAAATAACATTTTTGTGTTGAATTTTTAAGTATATGTATTTAATTGTTTTTAAACATCTTAAACCTCAGCAGTTTTATTAAATGTTCACTGAGTGAGCTGTTTGAGTTGTTTTTTCTGTTCGCTGAAGCAATTTGCTTTTGAAAATCTGTGAATTTAATTTTGTTGGTTTTTACTTTTGAGTTCAAAAACTGAAAAGTTTTGTTGCTATGAAACAACTACATAAATAGACTAATCCCATGAGTGAATGGGCACAAGCGCTCAGTATATTGATTTATGGTTTTTCAATTTTTCTGATTTATTTCTGTAATTGTTTTTATTTCCTTTATTTTTTGTTCTAGTTTCCAATTAATAGGTACAACTGTTGGTTCCATATATTATAGACAATAACAGCCAAAAATACAGAATATAACGTATGACTGAATTTGAACCAGTTTCTATTTCGTTTTAATATGAATTTTGTTTTCTTTTAATTTCATCCTGATTTATGTTTTGTTTTTTCTGTTCATCCAATCCATTTGGTTTTTGCTAAATAAAAAAATAAAGCTTTTATATAAATGACAAAGAAAATATTAATAATAATATGAAATTTAGAAATTTTTTGTTTTCTTCCTCATGTTGAACATTTTTGAAGTCATATGTCAATAATATTCATTTTTATTAATTGACAAAAAAAATAAAAAATTGCAATATTTTTTCCACTTCAAGGATTATATTTTTATAATTATGTACAAAAAAAGATTCGTCCCGTTTTTTATTTGTTTTCATCGAATAGACGCGCGTGTGTGTTGAGTGAGTGCTTTTCCTTAAATTGGAGTGTACAAATGATGAATTGATATAGTCCTAGCATGCATTATGAGACATTTGTAATTACGATAATGTTTATTCGCTCTAATAAATAAGTTACATGTATTTTTATGTTTGATATTTCAATTTGACGCACCACCTGCACAAGTTGATTGGGTTAATTTTTATGCTCGGCTATGCGTTTTATTTCCGCCCAGTTGACTTATTGTTTTAAATTTAATTTTTTTCACTGACGTAGCAAAGCTTTTTTATTTAGTAGTTTTGTTTTAATTATGTTCAATAAATCAATGCGCAATATAGTAGTTTTTTGCAATATTATTGTAGGTATTTATTATATTAATCTAAATAAAAAAAGTACAGCAATATTAATACATTTGTAATAAATCATGATCTTATAATGCTTTCAAAAGCACATCTTCGAATTAAAACAATTTTCAGGAAACTGTCTCAAAGTAACAAAACATATTTAAGTTATTCCAACCGCCATATATTCCCAAAGCTTACTTTTATGGATTTTAAGTTAATTATTTTCAATTAAAACTTTTGGAATTCCTTCATAATTATGGTATTCTATGTTAATTATTGTTTAATTTTTTTATGAGTTATACGAGAAGAGCTTTTAATGAAAAAGCTTTTAAAGAACTTTACTTTATTATACAAATTTGTGAGCATACACAATTTATAGAAATCTCTTTGTTTTGCAGTTTTAATTTATCAAGTTTATTTCATAATTTTAATTTGTTTATTTGTTTGTTTGTTTTTTTTCTTTCTCCTCCCCCAAAACCCTATCTCCTCAAAAACTTTTGCCATTCCTACCCCCCTCGCCAAACTCACCAATTATATTTGTGTATATGTTTGTGTTTCACATTTATCGTACAATGCTGTGATATTTGCCACAATGTGGGTAAACATTGTACGACTAATTGGAAACCGCATGAAAAACAAATATGTTATGCACATGCACCATATCAAAATAGTCCCTGGTGCACCGCCGAGTAACATAACAGCCGAAGCGACCAGCCCCACAACAATTGCAATGACCTGGCAACCGCCACCTGTGGAACGGGCTAACGGACGCATCGTCTACTATAAAGTCTTCTATGTGCATGTGGGGCGCTCGGACAGTGAAGCCACTGTCACTACGCTCAATGGCACCAACATTGTGCTGGATGAGCTTAAGAGTTGGACCGAGTACAAGATTTGGGTGCTAGCTGGTACGAGCGTCGGCGATGGGCCAAGGTCATATCCAATTACAGTGCGTACGCATGAAGACGGTATGTATTCCTAAAAGACATGAATTGTTTTTCTATGGTTTTTGGGTAATCTTTTTTATTTATGACAATTTTTTTTGTTGAAAAAATTTTGTCTCATTTTGCAATTTATACTTTTTAAAAATAACAAAATTCTATTTTTTATGTTTGTGTTGTATGTTGACATACAAGATGATTGTAAAATTTTTGTTTGGTTTGTTGAGCAAACAAACACATGAATTATTTGTGAAATTAAAGAATGATGTTGGTGCAACACAATCGTTATATGATGAATATAGCAACAACATAAAATTTCTCAAAATTAATTTTGAGCATCATAAATCCTAACCGATTTGTTACAAAACACACAATTGTGTCAGTCTTTTTGTTTTATGCATTCCTCTGCAGCTTTATGTTTTGTCCTTACAACGAAAACAATTCGTTTACAAAAGCGATTTACAACGCTTTTAATTTTTTTTTTAGTGTCGCGGCTCATTTTTTCGGGATAAATCATTTATTGAATCTTGCGCGAATTTATTTTGAGCAAATTTTTTGGTGTAAAATATTTTTGTGTCACCAACTATTTTGTACATACAATGTAAAATTTTGAGTATGAGTGAGAAAATTGAGTATTTTTTTGTGGTGCAGGTTTTGTGCTCCAACGCAACGGGAGGTGGTTTAACATTTTTTTCAGAGGAGCGCTTAGCAGATTCGGACAATCACTGATTTTTGATGTCTTACATTTTTTTATTAACAATACTAATTAATTAACACTTTTTTCCCCCGAATTGCAACAATTTAATAAACATCTGATTTTTGCAGTATTTTTGGTGGTGTTTTCATGGTGGACTGATGATATTTTGCATTTTGACAGCATAATGCATATGTATCAATAATAATCAATTTAATCCAGCAATTTTATTAGAATAAATTTTCAGTAGCCTTTTTGTCTCTAATCATAATTATTAAAATAAAAAACTTCAGGTTTATCGCACATAATTCTAATTAAAACTAAATCAAAATAAGCTTAGTATTACTTTTTATGTTTAATGGAATAATATTTTTTTTTACTATAACTAATATTTGTAATATACCGATGTAATTATTGATGTTTAGTGTGTTGGGCAGCACTCGCATATGATTTGTCACATATTATCTGGTTTTATTGTTCATGTTATAAATGAAACAAAATTTTAACGCTCACTGATAATAATTGTAAAAGATCTGGCACATATTAACCTAATTACGTGTTTGTTGGCTTTTATAATTACAATATAAAATTTAAATGATTGCACCTAATTGTTCGCGTATTTTGATTGATTGCTCCGTTTTTTTTTTGGTTTTACTTAATACAATTTATAAAATTGGACACGAAATTATTGGCACATTGCATTTAAATGGAAATCACGTATGCACCAAATAATATATGAATATATTTAAAATACACCTACTATTTTGGAAACAATTTTTTTTGTTTTTTGGGTCACTTTTTTAAATCTGCACATCATTTTCTCACAATTTTTGAACCCCTTTTTTATGAAAAAAAAAAAACTGTATTTTTATATAAGAAAAACAAACGCACATTTTTTGGTAAACATTTTAGAATTTTTGACACCGTTTTTTATTGCATGGACGTTTGTTTTAGTTTTTCGTTTTTGCAAATTCTCCTGTACAAATGATTAAAATATTTTGTTTGATTTTTGTATGTTGTACGTATTAACTCCAATTCCCAAGACCTCACTCAATTCTGTAATCGAACATTATAAAAACAAATTTTTTCCCCTCTCGCATTGAGACATTTATCAAAATTAGTCCTTAATTCTCCGATTTGATCAACTAATCCTTTTTGTAAGAATGAATAAATGAGAAAAAAAACTAAATCAAATTTTTTTATCAATTAATGATTGTTTTCTGTTTTGAGTTTTAAAAACATTCAAATTAAATTGTTAAATTGTTTTGCGTATTTTGTTTGTACTCGTTAACTTCTATATTAAACTAAGTCAGTTCTGATAAACATATTAAAATTATGATATGTATACGTAAAACAATTGTTTTTTTTAAATATTCGAATTTCGTGCTAAAAATGATTCATTACCAAAGAACAAACAAACATTGAGATGTAAAAAATAGATTGTTAACGGTTGTAAATAAGAACAATAATTATTGATATAACGAAGAGTTTTCTACAAATTATTTTGCAAACTGCTCATGTATATTCTAGGTGACAGTATCGATTTTATGTAATGTTTGTTGTTATCATTTTTACAAATATTTACGTGAACTTTGTTAAATATTTTAAACATACGTTTAAATCAAATCGTTTTTCTGTATATATTATATTAAATTTAATTGAAAGTATAAAAAGACTAAACAGAAACATAAGCAAGAAACAAAAACTAAATACAAAACAATTTACCATTTAAAAAAATGTATCTGTTCAACAAATTAATCCTTAAGGCCATGCCTTTACAATTTGAGAGAGTAAACAATTTATTATGTTGAAAATAATTTCATCAACAAAACAAAAAAAAGCCCCACTAACTAACAATTCCCCGTCTGCGATTTTGTATGCACCTTTTCCTTTGCAATGTATTACACCCGACCACCCCCCAATCCATTTACACAAAAATTATTTCGAAACTATATACTTTTTATTCACAAAATTATATGCACCAGCACTTCAAAAATATTCAAGTTTTCGTTTAGGTTAAATGAAAATGAATACGTTTTGCAATTTGAAAATAAAGCACATTAGTCACAATTGATGTTGCACAAAAGTTTGAGAGTCACAGAGCACAGCTTTTTTTTGAACTACATAACATTTAAAAGTGAATACACTTTAAAAGCACCAAAATGATTTATTTTTTATTTTTCCATGTTATGCCTATGTTAACGTTTTTAATTTCATTCAATTTTTCTGTTTTTGTTCTTTTAATTTGGATTTGTTTCAATATATTTATTTTAAATTGTTTTGTACGCACTACGCACACCGATAATGATAATAATTGTTGCACATCAAATTTAATTAGAGCCATTCTTTATGAATTCAGAGCAATATTTTGTTTAACGTTTAATCTCACAGTATTTTTTTTTGTTTGTGTATTTAAACATAGGCATTCGCACTTCTTATTCTGTATTTTTGTAAATGCACCGGCAAGGTATAATAATAATTATGTAAATTATAAATTTAAAAGAGAGAGAATTAATTGTAATTTCTTTGCGTGTGTGTGTGTGAAAGTGTTATTTGTGAGTAGATTAATGCAATTGAGTTGCGCTACAATTATGCTATTTAAAATCAGCACACATATTATATAATTAGGAAGATTGCACAAATATTAATACTTTAAACAAGTTGAAAATGAGCTTTATATGATATATATCTCTTCATTTGAATGAAAGTTGTGTGGCCCCTATGCGCGGTTGAGAATAATGGCAAATGATGACGGATGATGTACTGCAATGTTGTATGCTTTCTGCATAATGCTTATGGGAAAGATGGAGGGGGGGAGGTGAATTTAATGCATTCAAATACAAGCAATTTATTGAATAAATGCAAGGAACGGGCGCAAAGAGACACAAACGAATAATGTAAGAAAATTGTGTGTGTGAGTGAGGGTTTTTTTTTTGAGCTTGAATGTTCGGGGTGGTATGAAATGTGGCTGTCTCATAGAGTTTCAAATAAAAAAATGTCCTTGGTTGTGTACTCATCATAATGTAATAATATATTTCGCATAGGTTCAAGGGAATGTATTGTAAGCTTTGTACGGGGCTGTTTCATAAAGGGGATGTTTGAGACTGTGTGAATATACAGAGAAGTGGTTGGGTGGATTCAGGTGGTAGTAAATGACGAGCATAACTTACTGCATACAATAATTGTATGAATGCTTGTATGTTGACTAGCTGTACACAGCAACGTCAGAATTTGTAGTGGAATGGTGCAACCGTATTGCATTAGGTGGAAGGGGGGATGGGGTGCAGAAATGAGTACACAGGATGTGTAGTTTTTGACGTTGTGCTTTGTGGCATTACATGTATCGCGATGTAGAGCAACAGCGGGATGCAAATGTTCTTATTAAAACTGAATTAGAATGGAAAATAGATGTGTGTGCGTTTTTGTTTTGGTTTTCTCTTTTATTGTGTGCTTTTCATAATATATGTTAACACTATTCGGGTTTTCTTGTGTGCAAATATCATTTGATGTGGGTATGGGGTGGGTGGGTTATTTAATGAATTACGGTAGGTTGTTTATGCAAATTGTTAGTTGCGATCTGGTTGAATGTGATTTATCAATGCAATTTGTGAGATACGTATTCGAGGCATAGAATTTTTACCCCTTTTTTTTTGTTTTGTTCACTGTATTATGTTTTTATTTACCGTTCATTCATTTCTTTGGAATTATTTCTTATTTAATACTTTTTTTATACTCATATTTCGTTTCGTTTTTAACGATTGAACTTGAATGTGGTGGCCATTGAAGTCAAAAAGTAATACCATAAGAATTGCAAACAAAACGCGTAACATAATTCATGTTACACAGCATATTTTTAATGTGAATGGGATTCAGAATTCCAAACATAATTGCGGCAAAATGAAAATGTGTACATTCATAAACATATTATGTGAAAATATGTGCAAATTAACATTTGAATACCAATTAACAATCCTTGAACAGATAGTACTTTATTTTTTATTTTTTGTACAATATTTTTTTTTTGTTTTTTTTTGTTTTTCTGCGATGTTCAAAAAGCATAAGCTTTTTTTAACTCTAGAAACAAACTATATCACACAAACACTACAAAATATAATAACATCCATCTCCCTCCTCAAACTGTTGGCAACGTATTTCTTAAATTGAAACAAATGCGTGCATTCTGTGCAAACAAAATGCATCTTTAAATGAAATTGAGTAAAATGGCAAAATGTCCTACTTGTTATTGTGTTACAACTGTTTTTAACATCAACGTACACAATTTATAACTAAATAATCCCTCGTTGTTTTGTTTGATATTGAATTGACAGAACTTCCACCCTCATATATATTTCCAACCACCACCCTTATATGTATTGTTCCGTTGTTTCTATAGCGAAATAGTTTATCCCCGTCGTCTCGTAACTCGTATACTTTGTAATAATTTTAATTTAAGTAACAATGTTGATTTATTTATTTTACGAAAAGAAAACACGTCAATCCAATCTACAAATAATTAGTAAACAAACAGTCTGGCTTCAACTCATATATTTTTGCGTTCAACTACATACATATCTTTGGTTCAGCTGCATGTTACGACAACACAAACTGGAACATAATATTCAACACACACACAAACACACAACTTAACGTCGTCTCATATAAATATATAGTCAACAAATTAATTTAAGGGTTGTTTCTTTAATATTTCAAAGTGCCATTTTTCATATTCAGATTTTAAATACACCTAATTAGTGATTAAATGATTGATTTTAACTATTCGTAAATCAAAATGGGGTTTAAAATTACTACAAGAATTGCTTTTGCTTGAATACTGCATTGTGCAATGTGCAATGCTTTCAACGTAAACTAAACGTATTCCTTTATTCCTTTATGGAATAATTTAAGTGATTATTAAAGTTGTTGATACTTTGGTTCTTCCAAAAAAAGTTTTACTTTGGTTATAGAATGACAAACGTTCTTTCTAAACTTTTTTATTTCAAATATTTTTTTACCACGTTGTTAAGCTTGTTTTTTGTTATAAAATATTGATTGAAAAATAATTTTTTTTGATAAATAACAATTAAACATTGAATCAAAATTCCTGGACCAGAATATCCCTAACTTTCAAATAGATGCAGCACAGTGAAACTGTTTTTACTTTTTTGTTATCAACATTTTAACAACGTGGATATTTTTGAGCTTTATACACATGTGCGAGTGGGCTGTTATTAAAAGGCAAAAAATTTTATTTTCCAATAATCCTATTGGATTTTCCGGTAATGCTTCACAAACTTCATTTCTTATTAATAATATATATTTGGGTTTTAATCTAGTGTTTTAAACATAATTGAGTGATTTTTTGAGTGTTTTTTTTAGACATAACATTTCTACATAAATTGTTACCAAGGACATCGTAAAATATAAAAATTAATTAGTTTTAATCATATTGCATTGACAAACGTATAGGCAAATTAATAAAACAACCAAATTTTTTTTCTATTTCTCCACATTTCCGATAAAAAAAACTGATGGGGTGTTGTGTGTTTTATATAAACGAATTAACTCTACTCTCGTCGTCCATCAATTAAACTGTCTGTCCAAATTTTTCCTCTAAAAAATATGAACACGTCCATTTTTCTCACACATTTGTACTACTGTGCTACATACACGCAACCATCAATATTGATCTGCAACCTTAACCGTCAACCATCGACCATCTTCTTCTTTCTTCATTAAAACATTCATTAAACGGGGTCTGCCGGATTTGCACAGTCGTAAAGAGTGAGTACCATGATCCGTGTGACGATTCAGTTCAAAACAATAGTGGCGTGATTTTCTTCTTTTTTTGGAGTTTGTGTTTTTTCCATATACTTAGTATGTACATCAATTAAAAATGTTCTTTTTTGAATTTTCCTATTTTTATTTATTAACACATTAAGCAATTTTTGGGAAGGATACCGGCTTAGTTGGACTCGGTTATGCAATTAATTTAACATAATATGCAAAAAGTTCTTTTATTTTAATAAAAATGTACGTTGAATAAATTAATTAATTAAAGTGAATAAACAAAAAATGCTTTAAATAAATTATTCTGAAATAGAGTCCAATGCAATAAATGTAATATTCATCTTTATCAAGTATATTTCATTAAAAATCGCAAACAAAGTTGTTTTAAACAATATTACTTTTCCCAATTAATAATATTAAAATCATGCACATCACCATTTTTTCTTTGATGCAATTTATTTAATTGATTTCGTGCGATAAATCAAAAGAATCGTATTTTATAGATACGATTTCATTGTATTAAAAAATTGTCATCAAACGTGCATTATGTCGCATTAATTTGTTTTCAAAAAAGAAACAAAAAGTCTCTCTCCTTCCAATAAAATTGTTAAAATACCCTCATTTTCAACCCTCATACATAAATCCAAAATTTGATACACTTCTGCCATTTCGGGAGTGTTGAAATTGATTCAATAATTTATCACCAGCGTGCAGCGTTAATTCCCCATCATTATTACATAAAGCGTTTTGAGTTTTATCCCCTCCCCATCATACCTTCATACCTACCTTCGTTTTGTGAGTTTTGTTTAAAAGTAAATAAATTCTCATTTCTCACCGCGTGTGTACATCTAATTTTTAGTGCTTTACGATCCCAATGGGAGTGTGAAATGGCAACACAATGCCGCACTCTTGTACCATAAATAATCAAATCCTACAATTTGTTTATTTATCTCCTTTTGAAGCTTTTCCAATAACGCGTGTATATTATTATTATTATTATTCCACACCCCTTGCATAAATAGTTCCATATCGCCAACCCACCTGTACACGACATTGTTTAAACCTTTTCAACAAACAATTTTTATATACTTAGTTATTATTTGAAATAAATAAATAAAAAAAAGCAAAGTTTTAAATCATTTTTAGCTGTGTGGAAAAAAATGCTTATTTTTATAATGATAATATTTAACATAATTTCATAGATTGAATATGGAACAGCCAGCAAATATTAATGATGTCATAATTTAATGTGCGAGTACTAATAACAAACAATAATAATGGATATTTTTCCCGTTTTTTTACTGACATAACATTTCTATGGATTTTAATCTACAAAAAAAAAAAAAAAAAACGATAATTTATTTTTATCTCTCTGTTTGATATTAACCAATAAATTTTAAGATTTTCTTCCATTTTGTGTGCTTTCTAACCCCCCCAAAATTTTTGTTGGCAAATTATATAAATGTAATGCGCCCTGCAATGTCACGGTTTTTATGCGCATCTGCATAAACCGTTAATACTCAATAAATAAAATGTTTATTGTTATAAATTGCCTTTCTTTGTGGATGTCAGGTAACACGTTACAGAACGTTTTTGAGTTCCCTGAAAAAGCAGGCGAATATACCTACCCTTATTTAAACGACATTATATTGAAGATATATTAAACTGATTTTCTTTTTAAGTTATTATTTAATTTTATTATTACGACTTTGCAACTAACATTGCAGAATTTATTTTCATTTTTATTTTACCTCAACGTTTTGGTATTCAAATGTGAATGCATGCGGTAACATTCATTAATAAATCAAAGTTTAAAGACTATTTGCTTCGGTCTATGACTTAAATCAAACAAACAAATGTACACTGTTTAAGACCTAATTTTTGTGTATTCAATCAAGAAATTATAAAGCAAAAGATTCGAAAGCTCCGAGGTTTGATATTGACACAAATGGCAATATTAGGGCACAAGGTTGTTTATTTGTCCATCAATAGTTTGATGCCAATTTTACTTTTATTTATTAATCATTTCTGCAGTATAGTTTACGTGCGCTAATTGTTATTGATACTTTGATCAACGAATTGGTGGTTTTTGTATCCGGTGTCTATTTCTAAACAATACACTCTACAAGCGAATAATCAGAATGTGTATTCACGTTTCAATGCTTTTGAGTGTAACAGCGTCAAAGTAAATTACAGTTAATCAAAGGATCAATTATTCAATCTTGCACACGTTCTACTGTCGGAAGTGCATACATTAAACATTGAAAATCTTTCCAATGCAATTTACTAATTGACAATATCGATTTGTCTCTTCTTTTTCCTCCCGTTTTATTTTTCTTCGTTTCCGTATCCGTTGTGCTTTTGTGTTTATTTGATTGCCTCCGAATTTTCCAACACATCAACTACTCAACGTGGAACAACAACAAAAAAATCCTATGTATGCTGTATGGTCTCTGTACGGGCGGTAATTTATTGCGCCTTTCAACTTGACTTGGCGTATCATCTGGATGGCTTCACGTGAATGTGTGTGCTTATGTGTTCTTTGATGCTGCATCCCATCACATGATTAATTAGTGCCCGGCGATCCGCAAGAAGTGCAGGTGTCGCCAGTCAACTCAACAACGATACATGTGGCATGGAAACCTCCACAGGAGAAGGATCGCAACGGTATTATACGCGGGTATCACATTCATGTGCAGGAGATGAATGAGGTATGTATTTTTGAAGTTTTTCAATATTTGTTTTTGTCCATTTTCCAATTGAGTATTGTACCCAAAGTGAGTTAGGAAGCTTGTTGTTTGATGGGAAATTGTTGCATTCAGAATTTTCAATTAGTTGGAATTTTAAATTAATCCTGTTAATTTCTATATTCCCGCTCCTGAACAAACGTGGCAGTTTCACAAAAAAATAAAGCTTTTCTTACCGTTACTGAATTCAATAATAAAACAAATATTTTCCAGACTAAAGGATTAAATGAGCCAATGAAATTCGACGTTGTTGACGGCTTAGAGTACAACGTGAGTGGACTGCAACCAGATACCCGCTACTCGGTTCAAGTGGCTGCACTTACACGCAAAGGTGATGGCGACCGAAGCATGCCAGTTACAGTTAAAACACCTGGAGGTGTGCCAATTCGTCCCACAATGAATTTGAAAATTCTTGAGCGTGACCCAATTGTTATGATTGAACTTGAATGGGAACGTCCCGGCCAAACATACGGTGAACTAAGGGGTTACCGATTGCGATGGGGCATCAAGGATCAGCTTGTCAATGAAGAAACATTGATGGGGGCTCATTCGACGGTTAAAAAGATTAAAGATCTGGAACGCGGTGTTGAGTATGAGTTCAGAGTCGCCGGCATGAATCACATTGGTATTGGACAGGAGGCGTTAAAGTACCTGCAAACACCTGAGGGTCTACCCACTGGACCGCCATCAAATATTTCCGTACGATTTCAGACGCAAGATGTTGTCTCTATTACGTGGAATCCTCCGCATCGGGAGCATCGCAACGGACAGATAACAAAGTACGATGTACAGTTTCATAAGAAAATTGATCATGGCTTGGGAACTGAGCGTAACACTACCACAAGAAAGGCTGTTTATATTAATCTTGAGGAGAGTACTGAGTATGTGTTCCGTATTCGGGCATACACAAAGCAGGGTGCTGGTCCATTCAGTGAAAAGATTATTGTTGAAACTGAACGCGATATGGGACGTGCTCCGATGGGTGTACAAGTGGTTGCCACATCTGATCAAACCGTTGAGGTGTGGTGGCAAGCTGTGCCGTCCGGCAAATTATTGGGTTATCAAATATTTTACACTATGACCGCCGTTGCAGATTTAGATCAATGGCAGACTAAACAGATTGGCCTTACTGAATCTGCAGATCTTGTGAACTTGGAAAAATACGCACAATATGCAATTGCTATTGCAGCACGATTCAAAAATGGATTGGGACGATTAAGTGAAAAAGTTACTGTAAAAGTAAAGCCGGAAGATGTTCCATTAAATTTGAGGGCACATGATGTTAGCACACACTCAATGACACTAAGCTTCTCGCCACCCATTCGTCTGAATCCAATTGGCTACACAATTTCATATGATGCTATCAAAGAGTTTGTTGACTCTCAGGGAATCACCCAAACACAAACCATGCAAAGGAAACAAATTGAACTTCCACAACATATCAAATCGCACACAATAAACGAGTTGTCACCGTTTACAACGTACAATGTGAACGTTACTGCAAAGCCTAATGACGGGTACAAGCCGCCCACCAAAATAACTGTCACTACTCAAATGGCAGCCCCACAGCCAATGGTAAAGCCAGATTTTTATGGTGTTGTCAATGGTGAGGAGATTCAAGTAATTTTGCCACAGGCTTCCGAAGAGTATGGTCCGATTTCACATTATTACTTAATAATTGTGCCTGAAGATAAGTCAAATCTTCACAAACAACCCGATCAGTTTTTAACAGAGGAGATGTTGCCTGGTCGCAACAAGCCAGAGCGAGCGAATGCACCTTATATTGCGGCAAAATTCCCACAGCGAATTATTCCTTACACATTCCATTTGGGCACTGGTGAGATCTATCAAAATTTCACAAATCGTAAGTTGGAGCGCACCAAGCGTTATCGCATTTTTGTACGCGCCGTTGTGGACACGCCACAAAAGCACTTGTACACTTCGAGTCCATTCTCTGAATTTTTATCACTTGACATGAGAGAAGCACCCCCCGGTGATTTACCACATCGGCCAAACCCGAACATACCAATCGACCCGGAAGTACAAGTCAATCGCAATAAAGATGAACCGGGAATGCTGTGGGTTATCGGTCCCATTATTGCCGCTTTATTGTTGTCAACATGCTTCATTATTGTTTACTTTGTGAAACGTAGACGGCAGCCTTGCAAGACGCCTGATCAATCAGCCGTTACAAGACCATTAATGGCCGCAGATTTAGGCGCGGGTCCCGCACCAACTGATCCAGTTGATATGCGACGACTCAATTTCCAAACGCCTGGCATGTTGAGCCATCCACCGATTCCGATTTCAGAATTCTCCAATCATATTGAACGCCTCAAAACAAGTGACAATCTCAAATTCTCGCAAGAGTATGAAAGCATTGAACCAGGTCAACAATTTACCTGGGATCATTCCAACATGGATTTTAACAAACCGAAAAATCGGTACGCCAACGTTACGGCATATGATCACAGTCGGGTGATTCTCATGGCTGTCGACAATCGTCCGGGGTCAGATTACATTAATGCCAACTACTGTGATGGTTATCGCAAACACAATGCTTATGTGGCTACACAGGGCCCCCTCCAGGACACATGCGGTGATTTTTGGCGCATGTGCTGGGAACTGCGAACGGCTACCATTGTTATGATGACGCGCCTGGAAGAAAGAGCTCGCATTAAATGTGATCAATATTGGCCTGCACGTGGTACTGAAACCTACGACCAGATGACTGTGACAGTGACCGAAACACAAGAGCTCGCTACCTATTGCATACGTACGTTCCAGTTGTCACGCGTCGGACAAAGTGAACGACGTGAAATCAAGCAGTTGCAATTTACTGCATGGCCGGACCATGGAGTGCCTGATCATCCAGCACCATTCTTGCAATTCTTGCGGCGATGTCGTTCGTTGACTCCGCCGGAATCTGGTCCCGTTATTGTACACTGCTCGGCTGGTGTTGGTCGTACCGGTTGTTACATTGTGATTGATTCGATGCTGGAGCGTATGAAGCATGAAAAGACCATTGATATTTATGGGCATGTGACATGTTTGCGTGCTCAAAGGAATTACATGGTGCAAACAGAGGATCAGTATATATTTATACATGATGCTATAATTGAAGCCATTATTTGTGGCATCACTGAGGTTCCGGCGAGAAATTTACACAATCATATACAGAAACTTATGCAGACGGAACCGGGCGAAAATATTACCGGAATGGAGATGGAATTCAAGAAGCTGTCCAACGTGAAGGCAGACTCGACACGCTTCGTTACAGCCAATATGGTGTGCAACAAACATAAAAATCGATTAGTTCATATACTGCCTTACGAGTCCAGTCGTGTTTGTTTGACACCCATCCGGGGCATCGAGGGAAGCGATTACATTAATGCCAGCTTCATTGATGGGTAAATTTATGTGGTTAACGACTATTTATTGTAGGATTGATTCTAAATTGTTTTGTTGATTTCGCAGTTATCGGTATAGAAACGCATACATTGCTGCTCAGGGACCTTTGCAAGATACCGCCGAAGACTTTTGGAGGATGCTGTGGGAGCACAACTCAACTATTGTTGTGATGTTGACAAAACTGAAAGAAATGGGACGGGTAAGTTCATTGCAAATAATGCAGACAATATTTATTATGCCATAACAACAATTTTTATTTTGATTCCTTAGGAAAAATGCTACCAATACTGGCCGCATGAACGCTCCGTTCGATACCAATGCTATGTGGTGGATCCAATAGCTGAATACAATATGCCGCAATATAAGTTACGTGAATTCAAAGTAACGGATGCACGTGATGGCTCCTCGCGCACTGTGCGACAGTTCCAGTTTATTGATTGGCCGGAGCAGGGTGTGCCAAAATCTGGCGAAGGTTTCATAGATTTTATTGGACAAGTGCATAAAACGAAGGAGCAATTCGGCCAGGATGGTCCGATCACCGTCCATTGTAGCGCTGGCGTTGGCCGGACAGGCGTCTTTATTACACTCAGCATTGTTTTAGAGCGCATGCAATACGAAGGTGTACTCGATGTGTTCCAAACTGTACGAATATTACGAGCGCAGCGACCTGCCATGGTCCAAACAGAGGTAATTAATTTAATTTCGAAATTATTCCCGTATTTGTAATATAAAAATTCGTTTATTTATTTTAGGATCAATATCAATTCTGCTACCGAGCCGCTCTGGAATACTTAGGATCATTTGATCATTATGCGAACTGACGGATTTAGATTTAGAGATTATTTTAATTAGAACAAAAACTAAACTTTTCGAAGTATTAAATCATTGAAATAAATGAGATGGAAAGCAAAGACAATTTAGGAAAATATACAATCGATTCAAAGAAGGGTTGTAAATTTCATCCCATATCGAATAACAAACACTTTAAATTGCCTCGGTTAAAAGCGCTGCCGATCAAATACATTTTTGTTGGTTTTAATGATGTTTTGTGAAGTTTAATTTAATATTTTAATTGTTTATTTAACTTAAAATATACCTAGATCATATTAAAATTTCGTTTTTTACCTTAATCTCATTCCACTCGATTGAATCATCGAGATTTCCTTTTAACTGTTTCAATGCATGGATTAGTCACAACCTACTCTCTAGAAATGTATTGCCATATTTATACAGACGGAAATAAGCATTTAAATATAATGAAAAAAATTAACTTTAGTGTTTAGACCATGTGGAAATTATTAGAAAAATTTTTAAAATCAATTTTCTATGCAAATCTCTTGTAATAAATTTAAATACTTAAGTTCTAGGAACGATATAGTGCTTTCCATTTGGAATTCAGCTATACGAGTAACTACTTAAAAAGAAAACATGATTGGTTTTTCTTCGGGTTAAATATTATGCTTAGGACAATTAAAAGACCTTTTCATTGCATGTGCATAATTTAATGATATAATGCGGATTTTATTTTATTTCAATATTTCATCGACTTATACTTAATTTAAACCTTTGGATTTTAAAACTTCTTTTACACAAATTAAACAAAAATATAAATTGGTGGAATTAAAACGATATCTCAACATTCCAAATAACAAATTATTTAAACATAATTGTATCAAAAGAGTAAATTTGAATGAAAATCCACATTTAATTTAAGTGTTCCAGTTTTTTTATTCAAAATTCCAATTAATTAGATTAAGCAATAATTCATTGGAAAAGGTTGAACATTTCAATAATACCACTTAATTTGTCTGTTGAACCATTAATTTAAAAAAACTGGTATTCAGCTTTTGTAAACAATTTAAACCGCTTCTGTGATTAATATTTTCTGCATTTAAAACATTCAATTATTGGTTAATCATTCATCGTTTTCTACAATTTAACGAAAATAAATAAATTAGTAAAAGTAAAACGCAAAAGCGTCCCAATTGATTTAATAATTATCTATTAATCGAATAAGCTCTTGCCTACTGAAGACTAAGACTTATTAACTTTAAGAACGAGTCCTGCATGTTAATAAAGTATATTAAACAATACACGAAAATAAAACAATTGAAATGACTACAATTACTTATTATGTAATTTAATTTTATAACTTTGCGATATTTATACGTTAATAAGACGTTAATTGAAAACTGAATTGATTGAATATTAATGTCAATACTATTTAAACGAACCTTTAACATAAAACTGCAAATTTTTCTTTATGTTAACAATAGTTATTCCTATTTATTGTTTTAATTTAAATTGTTTTTCACCGCACATTATCCATGTAATATTTGTGTATATGAAGGAACGATTCCGAATAGTTTTGACCGGTTTGCCATTAATCTATATTTATTGTGAAAGCTGATAAAAAATGCAATAATGCCACAAATGTAATTATTAATAAATATAAAGAGATGATGGTTGTCGCACTTGTTTAAGTATCGAAATATAGATGTAATTGTAAAAGGATGAACGTTATTATGTATTATTGTTTTTGCGAAATGTTGAGTGTAACTATAAGAAATGAAGTTAGTTTAAGAATAGATAATATTTAATAAAGATGAAAGAGAAAATGCGATAAAATGATTTGTTCATATGTAAATTGGCCTTTTTTAGGTTTTGGTTTAAAAGCGCCATAAAAATTATTTACGCAGTCTTAGAATTGTTTCCGAGTATTTGAATGAAATGATTGCTGATTTAAACTTTTGTTTCAATATTTTATCTTAATTATAATAATGATTTTAAAATATGTGTATATCAAATCTAATTTCTGACTACTTAAAAGGGTATTATTTAATAAATGCTCAATACAGTAATATTATTATCAACTACAATACGTTTATTTAAATAATTTCTAATGAAAACAGTTGGTTGTAATAAAATAATTAAATAATTGTTATGTTTAAAACTCATTGCACAATTCTCATAAACTTAACTTCAATTAAATTAATCATTGTTTAAACATTTAAGTTTGGGTTTCTTTATTCGAAAACAACTTAGTAGTACTTTAAATCAGCTATTGTGAAATTCCGATAACTCCATATCACCCCTCTTTAAATTTTCAACAAAATTGTTTGCATTCAAATTCAAAATGTACTAGTTACAATAAAATTATGACTTCATAAATCATGTAAAATAAAGGCACACACATACACACACACACACCACATTGCATTGAAGAAAAAAAAAGTGTGAAGTAAAGTATTATATCTTTGATATTTTAAAATTAAATAATATTATAAATTATAATTAATAACGAATGTGAAATCATAATGTTAGGAATCTGTTAAGTTGTAACTTGTAACTGATATTTTTTTAAAACAATAAATATTTAAGGTTAGTTGAATAAGAATGTTGTCATTAAAGCAATGATTAGGCGCTTTAAAGCAATTCAAAACATATTCATACCAGAAATTATTGATCAATTAGCCGTTGAAATCAATTTTGTAATCACTTGATTAACTGCAACGCCATTCGGTTGTGATAATTTAAACAGTACACGTACATATTACGCATATTATGCATTTTGAGGGCGACATGTGACTCTTACCGTCACTGTTGTTGAACACAAGAATATTGTCATTTAAGTTTCTCCACTTTAATGCAACAAAAACAACACATATCTGCTAAGCATTTGAGGAATATGATCTATCATTCGTGTCAATTATCCCTCCCATGAATTGTGTGCCGGCTTATTGATTTTGATTGCAGGCTATCTAGATAGTTACGTTTACGTACCCCCTCAATTAATTGGATTGAATGGCCTGGGTGAATTGACACGTCAACCACTATCATTGTATACACGTAGCACCAGTTGACTTAAGTGAAAGCAATTAATTTGTATATTATATTATTAAAATGTCATTGTATTTAAAGTCCTTGTCTGAAGGATGGGTAACCGTGTGTAATATTGCTTTGGTTGCAACCATTAAGTACCCATAAATTTATGCAAAAAGCAATTACATAATTACTAATTTTTATCAATAGTTCTTATTTGTTTATTTGGATTTTTAGCATTAAATTAATAATTATTGTAACTGTACTAACTAATTGATTAAGTTTTAATTATTTATGTTTTCCCTTATCGAAGTTGTAAGTACTTTGTAAATTTTTTATATGGAACGCGAACGTACATTTGTAAGTAAAGTCATGTAGAAATTGTATAATGTTTAGGAACAAAAAAAGTTATAAAATTACATTGTATTGTAAGTGGAGGAAAGAAGTTGTCGAAAAAAATGAATTGTGAATGAAATAAATAGGTTATATATATAACGCCAATGCCTTTCAATTTTATTTTCCTTCAAATTCCTTGATTGCAAATTCAAAAAAATGACCTTAATTTTTTTGATTTTTTGCTATAACAATTTAAATTTAATCCTTCATCGTGGATGAAACATTTCTGACTTTATTATTAATGTGTCATAACAATTGTGGAGAAAAAGTAAAATATTGGAATGACCTTCAATAGTACTATGAACTTTATTGTTTAAATTATTTGTAAAAAATATGGGAACTCAAATTTTTAATCTTACACGTTGCCGTAACTTGTATCCGGTTACAGTTAATGCAAGTGTGCCAAAAATTGCGACACAATTCATAATGTCATGTTTGACTTTGCACATATGCGTGGATGATAAACAGTTCAAAGACGTCAATCAATTTAAATTCCAAAATTTGGCGTGTGTATTAATTTAAACGTAAATTTATTTATAGTACACAATATTTGTAACAGAATATGTAACAATGTAAATATTTATTACAAAAAGTGATAAAACAAAATGAATTTCCAGGATAGACCAAAAACAATGAATGCTTTTGGGCACTTCCCAGAAATGAAACCACATGTTCAAACTAATGGGATGAGTATTTGCTTTAACGCCGCTAAATTATTTGCTGTTCAAAAACTTTAAATATTGCTTAAAAGGGGAAACAGCTTCAGATTATGAAACAGTCAATCTAAAGTCGTTTCAAAATGAAACTGGTTTACATTTGCTGTATTGGCTATATGCTATTGCAATTTACATTTGCATTACCCGCTGGTGGCTCAAACGAATCTGGAGCATCATCAACTAACGCAACGAACGGGGATGAATGTGATGCTGTGACTGAAGTTCCCGGATCCGGTAATTCAAGTGGTGGGTCTGAATCAAATGGAAGCAATGGATCTGGTTCTGGTGAGTCTACTACAGCTAAAAGTTCAGGTGAGTCCAATGGATCTGGGTCTGGATCAAATGAATCAAACTCATCTGGAAAAGCAACCACTGCCAACAATTCTGGATCTGGTTCTGGAGAATCAAATGGATCGGGCAGTGGATCAAACGAGTCTGGGGCAGCTTCAACTAAATCACCGAGTGAGGAGGAATGTAGTGATGTGACTGAAGGTTCTGGTAATTCTAGCGACGGGTCTGGATCAAATGAATCAAACTCATCTGGAAAAGCAACCACTGCCAACAGTTCTGGATCTGGATCTGGAGAATCAAATGGATCGGGCAGTGGATCAAACGAGTCTGGGGCAGCTTCAACTAAAGCACCAGATGAGGAAGAATGTACTTGTGGTGATGTAACTGAAGGTCCCGGTGATTCGAGCAACGGGTCTGGATCAAATGAATCAAATTCATCTAGTAAAGAAAGTACCGCATCAAATGGAAGCAATGGTTCTGAATCTGGTGAGTCTACAACAGCTAAAGGAGATTCAAATGGATCTGGATCCGGATCAAATGGATCTGGATCCGGATCAAATGAATCAAACTCATCTGGAAAAGCAACCACAGCCAACAGTTCTGGATCTGGATCGGGGTCGGGATCAAATGCATCAGGTTCTGGCGAATCAAATGGATCGGCGGATTCTTCACCAAATCCATGTAAAGTATCAACATCAACGAAGTTAGACTCTACTACTACTACTGCCACTACTGTTGTGGATACAACTACCTCTCAACCACCCGTAAGTGACCACCAACCAACGACAACTTCTTTAGAGCCAACGGGAACTACTTCAGGACCTACAACTGTAGAACAAAAAACAACTTCTGTACCTACAGAGGCAACAACTACAACTTCAGCGCCAACTACAACAGCTCAACCTACACAGCCAACAACTACAACCCCAGCGCCAACTACAACTACTGTAGCAACCACTACACTTGGACCCGATCCCAGTTGTGAATCATTTGAAGATACTGATGATGATATCCGAGTCTGCCCAACAGAATTGGTTGGTTGTTATTGGAACTATTCTGACAATCCAACTCTTCAAGAAATCGTTACATTCATTACAAACTATCTGATTACCCTATCAAAGAGTACTATTCAAGTTGGTGGCAATTGGAGCACACAATGCTCTGCACAGTCAACTTCAAGCACCACCATCGTTAATAGCTGCGTGAACCGAATTAATTTGCGCTGGAAGAACTTGATTGCCCAGTTCGGTTTCCGCACCTTCAATGCCCTCTCAAACCTTTTTATTCAACCTCAGGTTGCAAAGTTCACAACTTATCTCAATAACTTCCTGTCAAAAACGACAACATTACTGCAATATATCAGCTCCAATTACACGTACATCAGTACGCAGATTGTAAACGAGACCAACAACTGTGTAACAGTGAGCTCTGGCCTGGTGACAAATTTGTGCGGTCAAATTAAGCTGGGCTACAACAACCAAACGCCATACGTTCGCACCTGTGGCCGTTCTATGGGCAACAGAATTATGAAGTTCATGAAGACCAACATATGGAAGGTGTCAAATTTTTTGCTCGCCCTGAATACTTCATTCGCAACCCTAGCACAGGTTATTCTGAACGCAACCATAACTATTGAGGCCAATTCAACCGCAACAGTTGTATGCTTGGAAAATTGTTTGGTTGGTGTTCCAAATGGAACAGTCTCACTTGCATTAAGCACAAATGTTAGTAACTGTGTCATAGCGGTAAGTTTAAAATTTTTGCATTTTGATGATAATCATATTTTAAACATAATTTCTTTTGTTTAGTGCAATGCTGCAGCCGACCTCAATTGGATTATACTGTCTCCGAGCTTAGATATTTCAACGAAAGTAGTTAGTCCAACATGTTCCTCTATTGTGACTAGTTTGAAGGCGCGATCCGTTGTCAGACAGACTACAGCTTATGTAGATTATGGAATGTGTACTGCATCGTCGTGGTATTCTGCATTTGTAACGTCATCTTAGTTCGGCTTTAATAAAGATTTATGTTGCAAAAGAAGTTTGATTTTTTTTAAATTTTACCTTACACTTTATAAGTCAATTTAAATTAAATACATTTTTTTTAAATCTGCTGCACACCAAAAAATGAACTCAAAAATTATTTGTGATATCTTAGAGATCACAAATTCCGTTAATAACTCAAAAAGAGAGATTTTTGAGTTGTGTCACTTTTGTAACAAGGGTGCGATTAGATTGTAGATTTCAGTGCAGTAAAATATTTTGTGCTTAGGTGCGGCTGTATCCATAAAAAAAAGTTTAAGACATTGCCGGAAAAAATTGGATGAATAGTAAAAGTTAATTTATTGCAATTAGAAATCAAGTTAAGAAAAAAAAATTAATATGTACCTACTACAGTATTTTATCGTTATGCCAAACTGCGGGAATATGGTTATGTAGTGTTTTGACTGTGCAACGATCTAAGACCCTCTACAAATATAAGTTAAATTCACCGCGAATCTGCCTCAATAACTCAAGATTATTTTTTGATATTCTTTTTTTTAAAGTCTTTTCAATATTTGTAACATTTTATATTTATTAATTGCTTGCGACGGATTTTAAATCATTTTTGTATGAATGTATGTCTATTATTATACAAGGGCTCACTTTTATAATGGATTTTCTCGGCAGATAAGAATATTATGTTTTGGTCTTTACAATTTTAAACTTGTTAAAAAAAATTTTCACCTTTACATTTATTAAAACACGTTTATTTTTAATTTAAATTACTTTATTTTGAACATATGAAAATAGACATAAAGTGCTGATTGTTGCTTTTAATTAAAATTTGAATTTAAAGGAATGTGATTTTTCTGTGTAGTAGTTTTTGTCTCATTATATTTATTGATAAACAAATTATGGTTTGGCTTGGAATGACAATTCGTATACACCTTCAACATTATTAGTATGAAAAAATGCACGAAACTCGAGCGTTTCATTATACCCTATGTATCATTGTGCCTTATCCTACTAATAATTGTAAAATATTTTATGAATTTTAACACAGAAAATTTGGAATTATGAACAAAATACAAGTTGTTTTAAAATTATGTTCTTGGAATCATAATTTGTCACTTTATTAACCAAATTAAATTGGGAACTTTAACGGGAAGAAAGGAACATAGCATAATAGGGAGAAGCTTGACAAAGTCCATAATTGATAACTGCTTTAGCCTTCTTTAATGCAGTGCACACTTGATATTGGGCCCAAATTCCGGTGTAGGAAGCTTCTACTCCTGCGATAGCAAAATCAATCATTGGGCCGTTAATGACGTAGGTGTTGGTCATTGCAGCGACACACTAAAAAAAGCAAACATTTAATGGACATCAATTAAGGTTACTTTTGGGCGTCCTAACAAAGGCGGAAAAAAACTTACCAAATCCAAACATCCTTTCGCAATAAAACTTGAAGTTGCATCAACTGTGCCAGTTGGTATTAGAACCAAACAACCGTCCAAACAGGAAGCTGTAGATTCCGATGTATTTGTAATATTTTGTGTTGCATATTGTACAGTGGTTAAAATAGCTGAGAAATTGAAAGACAATGAACGGCCACAGGATGGGATGCCCCAGACATCAGCGCGCAAAAACTTCATGATTTTGTTACCAAAGAAGCGACCAGCACCCCAAATGAAAGACGACTTAATACCGAATCCGAATTTCAATTGGCCCAACAGGCTAGTTGCCCAACCGCAGTTAGTAGTTACACATGAAGATGACGAACTACTAATGGTTGATACACACGTTGTGTGATTGTCTTGCACATATTGCTGAAGAGTCGAGATCTTGACGGTAAGACTGTCTGAGAAAGCTTGGCATTTGACAATGTTCGCTGCAATGGCGGCTGCATATGTAGATGACCACGTACGTGATTTCCACCCACCGAGGCATTTTGACCAGCGTGTTGTAAGTGCACTACCACATGATGTGATGGTTGTTTTGCAGATGGTCAAGCTTCCCGAGAATATTGAAGTCCATGATAAGAAAATGTTACTAATAAGCGTTTGGAGTGTAATAATGAATTTCGTGATCAAGTTGAACACAATCTCGCAATCCGTAGGTTCGTTCAGGAAGCAGCCCTCAAGTTCTGATGGACAATCGGATTCTTCGGATGATTCACCAGATTCGTCACTTTCAAAGCTGTCACAACTGGCATCTGGAGCCAAAGTGGTTGTGCCAACCTCTTCGGCGCTGGTCACTTCACCAGATGGAGCTGCTTCGGTCTCACACCCATCTCCAGCTTGTTCGGAATCACTCATGACTCCATACATCAGTACACACACAATGGCAAATATGGCAAAAAACTTCATCTTTGCTCTGTATCTTTCCACAAACTGTGATCAAATTGGTCTGATTATCGAGTTTTTAAGGAAATTTTAAACGCAATTTTTCGCGTGTTAAATGTTGACACTCAAATATTTAGGCAGCTGTTTTCTTCTTTTGGCCACCACATTTTATAATTTATTAGATTAGTAACCGCCATTTTTCATGTTGAAATTTTACTTCGGATTTTTCAGTTTACTATTTCTGGAATAGAATATTGAAAATAGTTTAATGTAAATTACCATTAAAAATATTTTTTCATTATTCCTGAAAAGATTTTCAGGTTAAAATACTATACTTACTACTGCTGTATTGTGGATTTTATTGTAGCAATTATTTTGTTTATTTAAAAATGCCAATAAATTGGAGCAATAAAAGATTAGCAAAAATAGTAACACCCAGTATGTGGAAGACTAATTGACTTGCCAGTAGCTTAAATATTTACTCAGCATACATAAAAGTTTACCTTTTCGTTTAAATATTTATACAATCTGCTTTATGCAGATCGCTTTTGAAAGATCAATTTGATCAAAGACAAATATAACAATTTTTAATAAATATGGCTACTTGTTATTATAAATAAGAGGAATAACAGGAAAAGTTTTAAGTAATAAATTAAAATATATAAAAGGAACGGAGAAATCGTCGATTAAACGATTTACATACTATTTTTAAATAATGGATAACTGCAGGAAAAAACATATAAGAATTTATTATGCCGCGGTTTAAAATTTCAAAATATGTAATAGGTTTTGGATGTTAAAGAAACTAACTTTTGACCTAGCAATATCTAATTTTGCTGGAAAAATAAAATTTCAGACTTTAGACATTTTTTAGAATAACTTTCAATTTTTACCTTGAAACATTAAATTACTATCATTATTATTATCAATGATATCTTGACCGAGCTAATATTAAATATATTATTAAATACGGTTTGACAGATGAAAATGTTTATAACTTTTAAGTTTTGACAATTATTTATATGTGTAAAAAAAAGAAGAAGTAAATCGCAGGGAAAACGAGATGTGAATTTATATACGACTGTTGTTTATCTACATTTTAATAAATTGATTTTCGTCCTTATTTGTCGTCGTTATTGAGATTAGCAATAATGTAGAACATCATAGTACAAAACAAATAGTTTTTGAATTACATATTTCATTATATGTTTTATTATGAGTTTTAAAATTATGACCTTGAAATGCAGCGTGTTTTCCAATCTTATTAACTCTTACATTTATGAGAAAAAATATTTAAGGTTTCTGAGACATGATATAAACAATTTGACCTTGAATTTTTCGATTTTGACTTTGAGATGTTCTGCTTACTTTTTTCAATACCTTTAAGAATAATTGTTGTGAAAATGAAAAAAAAACGTAGTGCCCGTTTCTGAGCCATACAAGAATATCAGATTTTGTCAGTAAATTGACCTTGAAGCATCTGACCATGATATCACAATATTATTTTTTTATCTTATGTTTTACAAAACAAATTCACACAAATCAGTCCAGTTCATCTGCACATTTTTTCAAGATCACTTTTTTGGACTCAGGGTGTGTTAAAACGAGTTTCTGCATCGTCAAATTTTTTTCCGAATGTTTTAGTAAATTAGGCTGATGATTAAATATATAAATTAGCTACACAGTTAAGACATAATAAAATTTATTATAAAACCTTTTCTCATTTCTTTGACAAAACATGTTGTAAGGTTTGCTGAAGCATTATTTAATCATTATGATATTGACTTTAGAAATCAAAGTATTGTAAAAGTGTAGTCTAAAGTTTATTAGTACAGCAAGTAAAGTAGACGTATTATCAGCGGCTTCAACGTAGGCTCCAGCCTCCAACAATATCATGTTATATAAGCAATGTATGTGCCGTTACGAGTACATACTCCAAATTCCGATATGGACTTTAAAAAATCAAAGTACTCTAAAAATGTAGTCTGATCTCTGTCTAGTTTTGTGCAATCAGTTGTACTTTAACAGTTATCAAGTAACGACGTTCTTTAAGTCAGTGCAACAATTAAAATTTTGAAAAAATGTGGTGCATTGGATGTTGTTTAAACCAATGGACCCTTTTAATTGGGGCCTTAATTATGTATTTTGCTTATAAATGGAGTGTTTCTACTTTCAAGCACTGGGAGCTGATTGGAATTCCATTCTATAAACCAACGCCATTTTTTGGAAGTTCTTTTAAATTAACAATGGCACGGGAAAATATGATGGATTTTGTCCAAAGAATTTACGTTAAATTTAACGGTGAAAAGTGAGTTAATTTAAAATTGTCTATAAAATTTAATATTTGCATTTAATCTATCTGACTGGTGATTATAAATCGTGCAAATTATGATTTTTAACAGTACTCTTAAATTGTTTAAGGATTTATGGAATCTTTGAAATGCGTCGTCCTGTTTTAATGATCAGAGACTTGGAATTGATTAAACAGTTGACAGTAAAAGACTTTGAATATTTCATGGATCATCGCCAATTTTTAGAGGATGGAGTGGAACCTCTAATAAATAAAAATATATTCTCTATGCGTGGACAACGTTGGCGCGATATGCGTGCTACTTTGAGCCCCGTTTTCACTGGCAGCAAAATGCGGGATATGTTTGAATTAATTACTGAAGTCACTGACAGGGCAATTCAACATTTGAAAAACGAGGCAAAACAAGGAGGATTAGTGATTGATACCAAAGAGATGGCAACAAGATTTACGAACGATGTGATCGCTAGTACGGCCTTTGGCCTTGAGGTGTTTATTTTTTTAAGTCTTCTAATCTAACAAAATTGTTAAACCAAATTAATTTAATTAATTTTGAAAATGCCGCAAATTTCAGATAAACTCATTTCAAAACAAAGATAATGAGTTCTATACAATGGGAAGGATTCTAGCCAGTGGAAGGTTATCAGTAGTACTAAAAATATTCATTTCATCTGTATTTCCTGGACTATCAAAAATGTTGGGGTTAACCATTTTTCCACGGGAAACAGTACAACAATTTGAAGAATTAGTAGCAGAAACAATGAAGCAACGTGAAAAATCAGGCATTGTTCGCCGCGACGTTATTCAACTTCTAATGCAAGCGTTTAAAGGGTCGATTATTGAAAATATAAATCCTGATATTTTTGACAATGAAGGGTTTTCTACTGCAAAAGAGTCGTCCATCGGTCAATTAACATCAAACACAAAGTGGGGTGTTCAAGACCTTGTAGCACAATGCTTCATTTTCTTTTTTGCCGGATTCGACAGTGTTGCCAACTTAATGTCTTTTGTCATCCAGGAATTGATTGAAAATCCTGACATACAACATCGTTTATTTGAAGAAGTCAAGGAAACAAAATCCATGCTGAATGGAAAGCCATTAAATTATGATGTTTTGCAGAAAATGACATACATGGACCAAGTTGTATCAGAAGCGCTTCGTAAATGGCCCCTTGGAGTAGTGTCGGATCGTGTTTGCACTAAACCGTATCAATTGAATGTGGACGGAAAAACTATCAATTTCAAACTTAATGACATGATTGCCATTCCAATTTATGCAATCCATCGTGATCCACGATATTTTGAGAATCCCGAAAAATTTGATCCTGAACGTTTTAACGATGAGAATAAGCATAACATACATCAATTTTCATATATGCCTTTCGGTGTTGGTCCTCGTAATTGCATTGCATCTCGATTTGCATTGATGGAGTCGAAAGCTCTGATCTATAACTTGTTGAATGATTTTAAATTTAATGCTTCCGATAAGACTCAAATTCCCATAAAAATGGCAAAGCGTGGTGGATTTTCTATTTTACCAGAAAATGGCTTTTGGGCTAAACTAGAACTTAGATGAAGCAGTTTATAACAATGTCTTACCATGGGTTACAAAAACGTGGCATTAGATCGCTCTTAATATCTTACAAAAAAAGGTGAAAAAACATTCATGAAAGTTGTCTGTTAGGAAACTAAAGAGTCCCTCGAATGTGTGGCGTGGATTCAAAATGACAAAACAAAATTTGTTGACGTTAATATTCACTGTTTTTCATTGAACAATAGCTTAATTAACATTTTAATCAATAGAGTAGTTGCTGCCTGCCATTTTGTTACCCAAATTCAGTATAATTATGAGAAGTCATAAAAAATTTAATCACTGTTTCTTAAATAAAAATATATTTCATCATTTTTATTTGCGTGCGTCGTTATATCTGTTATTGTACAATAAAACAAAATCACCTTGTTATCAGTCACTGAAAAGAAAATGTCTTTGTTTTCAAGTCGGTAAATATTTGAATGAAAAGGAAAAGTTATCAGTTTTCTGCTGCAAATTACACAATCTTTTTTGAACAAATATATAAATAAAATCCTATCAACTTTGTTTTAACTGCTCGTGCAATCCGTTTGTAAATTTGTGTTTTAGCAATGGAAATGTAATGATTTTTTACAGAGCCATCATAAGTACATCGTTGAATTTTTTACACAGTTCATCTTTATCTATCTTATTCAATTTATTGCATGCCATTAAATTTAATGCAAAATTGTTAACAATATTTTGTTTTTAATTCTGAAAGTGAAATTGTTTTCACACACTCTGACCCTGACCGCCAGATAATGTTTTTCATTGGAAATCTAAAGGTTTTAAGATTTCAGAATCTCAATATTATGTATTTACAAAATTTTAGGACGTAAGTTAAGAAAGTATATTAAGTGTAACATACTAGTAAGTAATAACATACTTTTATTATTAACATTGATTGCGCAATAAGCGTGGGCATCTCAGAGTGTTCAATTCCACAGCAATTTTCAAAGAGTTTTGTGTAATTTATCACACGAACTTAATCTGTTGAGTGATTTCATTCATTACGAAGTCGACCTTGGTAAATTCAACACCATATATGTGATTACTTTTGATTATAGAGTTAATGTACTAGTGTGATACTCAACAAGAGAACTCTGCGGCTTCACGCATCAGTATGTCTATATAAATTGTAAATAATTTTAACTGCTTCCAAGAAATTTACACCACACAAATTTTATTAAAATTATTTCGCACATACACGTTAGTCAATTTGTAATATGTATATATGTATTTACGTTTCATTTTATTATTTGGTATATATTTTGTTTTGTGTCGTGTCAAACAACGAAGCGCGGTTGCGAGTTGCGACGCATTATCTGAACTTATATGGTCAAATCGTATCCACGTTAAGTGCTGACTTAACTGGGGACTGTAAAACATCAAGTGTAAAATAAATGCCAGTATAATTTTAAAGTTATTCCACATTGGACGTGCCAGACACAACTTAACATCAACACCCAAAATTAATAGAAAATGTTTGGATTGGGGGGCATTTTAAATGAGTACACCATTTTAATTGGTGTACTTTTATTTGTGATCTACAAGTGGAGTGTTAGCAGTTATGACTATTTCGAAAAATCTGGAATACCATTCAGCAAGCCCATTCCATTTTTTGGAAGCAATTTAAAAATAACGTTTGCCAGAGAAAACATTTATTCATGGGTGGGAAAAATATATTCAAATTTTAGCACAAAAAAGTAAGTTTTGAAATATTAAAATTACTCCAAGACGTGAAATTGAATTGTTTAACATCGTTTTAAAACAACATTGTAGAGTTTATGGTGTGTTTGAAATGCGCAAACCTATCCTGATGGTACGTGACCCAGATTTAATTAAACAATTAACCGTTAAGAATTTCGAACACTTCCTCAATCATCGAGCTTTCTTCGATGAGCATTCAGAGCCGATTTTCGGTAGAAATCTCTTCGCAATGAAAGACCAACGTTGGAAGGATATGCGTGCAACACTTAGCCCAGTGTTTACCGGCAGCAAAATGAGGGAAATGTTTGATCTTATTAATGAGGTGTCGGATCGTGCAATGGCCCACTTACGGGAGGAGACTAAATCCGGTGACATATCTGTTGACAGTAAGGATATTACGTCTCGTTTTACAAATGATGTCATTGCAAGCACTGCATTTGGTCTGGAAGTAATTATAATTTTTTTTTAATTCAATTTAAGTTGATATAAATCAAAATATTTGTGTTTCAGATTGACTCATTTAAAAACAAAACTAATGAATTTTTTGCCATGGGAAAACTACTATCTTTTGGCGACATAATGGTAACAATTAAATTGGTATTCAAACTCATGTTTCCACAAGTCAGTAGCTTTCTGAAAATTCGCCTATTCCCTGTACCACTGACTGACCGATTCAGCGATATCATTGTCAAAACTATGGACGATCGCGCAAAGTCTGGAATAGTACGGCGAGATGTTATTCAATTGTTGATGCAGGCCCGAAAAGGATCTGCCATTCAAAATGACGCAACGCCAAGCAGTCAATCAGATGGGTTTGCAGTCGTACAAGAGTCTCTTTTTGGGTTGCAGTCTTCAAAAGTAAAGTGGAACTTAGATGATCTTGTTGCACAAAGTTTTGTGTTCTTTTTCGCTGGATTCGAGAATGTCGCTTCAATGACATGCTTCACAATCCAAGAGCTTATTGAAAATCCGGAAATCCAGCAACGTCTTTACGAGGAAGTGGAGGAAACTAACTTGGAATTGAATGGCAAACAAATGACATACGATGTAATTCAAAAGATGACCTACTTAGATCAGGTGATTTGTGAGACATTACGAAAATGGCCGCCAGCTCCCCAGTTAGACAGAGTATGCACGAAACCCTTTGTTCTGGATGTGGATGGAAAGTCCATTCCATTTAAAGTTGGTGATGGTATAATGTTCCCTGTTTACGGTATGCACCATGACCCAGAGTGGTTTGAAAATCCAGGAAAATTTGACCCTAGCCGTTTCAGCAATGAAAACAAGCATAATGTTAATCCGTTTGTATACATGCCTTTCGGTGTCGGCCCTCGCAATTGCATTGCATCCCGATTTGCATTAATGGAAGCGAAAGCAATTATTTATGCATTGGTGACAAATTTTGAGCTGTTGGCTTCTGAGAAGACGCAAATTCCACTTAAGCTTTCACAAAATAGTGGATTTGTAATTAAACCAGAGAAAGGGTTTTGGGCAAAGTTGAAAGCAAGAAAATAAAAGGTAAACACAAGGACAGCAATTGTTAACGGAATAAAAACTAGGCATATTCTATACAGTACGCGAATATTGGAAGAAATAAAGTGTTCTGATAATTCACAGAGGATATCCTACGTACATAAATACAATAATTGATAATGTGTTGATAAAATATGCAGGTGTTTACAGGTACTGTAATGATTGGAGGGTTCAAATTTGAATTTAAAAAATTATTTAGTCTTGGTAACAGGTTTTGTAGTAAATTGTGGTGGTTTGTTATTAAACTTGAAGCAGTTCTGAACAATAAATGCACTCTTCCAAAACATTATAAACAGTAATAACAATTAATAAATGTGCAAAAATTGCAAAATGTAAAAGATTAACTAATTTTTACTCACAAAGTATTTCTGATTTATTTTCGAATTAAAGCGGATTATTCGTAAGTACATAAAGCTCACAAAAGCTGTATAATAAATGAAGCTGCGATATCACATAGGCTCTTTTTTAACACATAAATCAAAATACCCAAAATAGACTATTCTTAGAATTCTTATCAAACAAAAGTTATGGGATTAAGAAACAAATTGGTGAATATGAAAAATAATCAAACCTTACTTAAATGTAGCCATAAAATACTTGAACGGTGATAAGCATTAAGAATTGTGCAAGTTGTTGTTTAAATGGCAACATACTCGCAAAACAATTTAATCGTCAACTTTTAACATCCAAAAATATTCAATTACAAGCAGTAGTCAGTAGCCATATATTTAGGTACGAGTAGCGAGCATATCTAATAGTTAGTTACTACATTCAGAACATAAAGGTCATTCTTAAATTTATTCGACATTCATGAACCATGATTGCATTAGACCCACTTTAGTGATTAAATAACTAAATTTGCAGCCTCATTCACACACCTAAGGTCATATTAATAATAGTAGTTCTCGTGTTCTGTTTTTTGTCGTTTTTTATGGATATAAAATACGCTACATTTCTATATTTTTGGAATAATTATGCTTAATTATTTAATTTTTTTTATTCAAAAAATTGTTTCATTCATTGCCCATTTCAAAGTTTTTATTCGTGACTCATTGTTATCATGTGATATGACATATTTTATCAGTCGCATTTGATCATCGGTATTATAAAATAATTAATATTTTAATCGGCATGAGTGCTGATTGGCGACTGTAGAGTGTCCGGTCAATATTGAATTATTTGCACCTCAGTTGCTATATGATTCATTTCAGTCTACCGCTGGTTAGTGATTGTTTATGTTTTATCAGCACAGGGCAGAAAATAATAAACAATAACAAACTCGTAAGATACACTCAAGCAAATTCTTTCAATGGTTGAAATGCTCGAGTGTGCGTAAATAATCTTGACTTCAAAAAACAAACATAAATGTAATATGTATTCATACGAGAACAATAATTGACTGATGGATTTCACACAACCTTATTAAACTCCCTCTGTATTTAATTTTATAACCCGTGAATCGTGAGCTCGTAGCTTAAAAAATACCACCACGCCAATGGCCAAACCTGAAACAGCGTTGCGACGCGACGCATAAGCTGACAAACAAATTATTGTTCATGTTAGTTTGAATTTTATTTCTTTGGAGTCAAGTTGGTGTTTTTTCTAATCATTAATAAAATTACAATAAATACAAAGTGTCAAAATGTTAGGGTTCAATTGGTTAATAAATGAGTACACAATTTTGTTTGGTCTTCTTGGGTATGTGCTTTATAAATGGAGCATCAGAACCTATGATTATTTCGAAAAAATAGGAATTGCATTCGACAAGCCGATTCCGTTTTTCGGAAGCAACATGAATGTCATTCTGGCGAGAGAAAGCATATATACATCGTTAATTAAGTTGTATTCAAAATTCAAAAATGAAAAGTGAGTCCCGATTTGATGATTTAATGTAGATTGGATAAAAATTAAGAAATTTATTCGTTATACCTTTTTAACAATTTTAATTCAGAGTCTACGGATCTTTCGAGATGCGAAATCCAGTACTAACTATTCGCGATCCAGAAATAATAAAGCAACTGACTGTGAAAAATTTTGAACATTTTCTAAATCATCGGTCATTCGTGGATGAGAAATCAGAGCCAATTTTTGCCAAAAACCTTTTTTCAATGAAAGATCAACGTTGGAAGGATATGCGTGCAACACTAAGCCCAGTGTTTACCGGCAGCAAAATGAGGGAAATGTTTGATCTCATTAATGATGTGTCGGATCGTTCAATGGCTTATCTGCGCGAAGAGGCCAAATCCGGTGATTTAGTTCTGGACAGCAAAGATGTCACAACGCGTTTCACAAATGATGTCATTGCAAGCACGGCATTTGGTTTGGAAGTAATTTTTTAAATGTTGTTGATTACCAGCTTGAAATTAACGAAATTAAATTTTATTTTCAGATTAATTCATTTAAAGATAGAGAAAATGAATTCTTTTCAATGGGCAAAATATTAACATTTGGCAGTTTAGTTGGAACAATAAAAATATTTTTCAAATTATTGTTTCCTAAAATTAGTAATTTACTTCACATTCGTCTATTTCCGCAAAAGCTTGTGGATACATTTAGCAACATTGTGGTACAAACAATGGAAGCACGTGAAAAATCTGGTGAAGTGAGACGTGATGTCATTCAGTTGCTTATGCAAGCCCGCAAAGGCTCAGTCATTCAAAATGAAACTGTGCACAATGACGTGAATTTCGTTGATGGATTTGCGACTGTCCAAGAATCTATAGTTGGATTGCAGACATCAAAAACTAAATGGGATCTTGAAGATCTTGTGGCGCAATGTTTCGTGTTTTTCTTTGCTGGATTTGAAAATGTGGCGACAGTTACGTGCTTCGCGTTACAAGCACTTATTGAGAATCCTGATGTCCAACAAAACCTCTTTGACGAAATAGAGGAAACAAAATTGCGACTGGATGGGAAGAAAGTGACATACGAAACAATTCAGAAAATGTCGTACTTGAATCAAATTGTTTGTGAGACATTTCGACATTGGCCAACGGTTCCCCAGACGGATAGAATATGCACTAAACCATTTGTCTTAGAATTTGATGGGAAGTCGATTCCGATTAAAGTTGATGATGTATTAATGATTAATATTTATGGTATGCATCATGATCCAGAATTTTTCGAAAATCCAGATAAATTCGATCCTAGTCGATTCAGTGATGACAATAAACACAAGATTAATCAGTTTACCTACATGCCGTTTGGTGTTGGTCCTCGCAATTGCATTGCATCACGATTTGCACTGATGGAGGTGAAGGCTATCATTTATTCGTTGGTGTCAAATTTTGAGTTGTTGGCGTCTGAAAAAACACAGATACCTATTAAGATTTCGAAGAAAGGCGGATTTGCAATTAAGCCAGAAAAGGGCTTCTGGGTTAAATTGGGGGCCAGGAAACTAGTTTAACAAGTGTAATCATTCTAAAAAAGATAAACTGTGACAAATTTTCAATTGTTACTGCACTTTGCAAGATATTAACTAAATAAAGAAGTTAAAATATAGGTAATGTGGGAATGCATATCTATGGGTTATAACTTATACAGAATGTTATTAAAACCAAAATAAATTAAGTTTCAATACGTAAACCGTTTGAATAAATACGCATCCTAAAGCATTTTGAGCTTTTTTGTTGTTATACTGCAAAAATTGTTATTAGATTTGTTTGAATTTCCATTCCGTTCAGAAATGGTGAGGATGGATTACAGGCAAGAAACGAACTGTAATGGTATTTCTGTATAATAAAAATAAATGTTTTAAAAAAATTGAAATACATTAAAATATAGGGAAATAATTAGTTTTATTTTAATATTAGTGAAACTAAAGAGCCTAGCTCAAAATTATGATGCCTGGTCATTTTCAATTAAATTACTTGATGATGTTTTTACACTGTGACCAAGCTAACAAGTTCACTTTTCGCCACTCAATATGTGCTTAGCTAATTAAAAATGCAAAATATCTTAATTTTCATTTCAAAATTTTAATATTGGCTCTTGACAATCATTACTTATTACTCATTACACATATTATCATCAATTGCTTCTTAAAATGACAAACAAATTAAGTTCGCTGTCAAATGACCCGAAGCTGCTTAAAAATTCGATGTGGAAGACGAAATTTAGTAACGGCCAACATCATTTGTGTGCTCCTTCATTCACTTAATTTTTTATTGAATTTTACATACTCATACGACATATAATATATATTTGAATACATGAACACTTTGCGTGTAGATAATTTAAAACTCAAAAGTTCTTGAGGGGCAACATAAACGAGATGTCAACTACGCTTAGTATAATTTTGAAATCGCTCCGAATCGCAACTGATGTGCTACGCTAAAATTAACACCAAATTGGACACATTTAAAATAAAAAGATGTTTGGATTAAGTTTTTTTTTGAATGAGTATACCATTTTGATTGGTGTTCTTGGATATGTGTTTTACAAATGGAGTGTCAGCACTTTCGACTATTTCGAACAAAGAGGATTGCAATGTGACAAGCCAGTTCCGTTCTTCGGCAACAGTCTTCCATACATATTGTGTACGGATCATATTTACAACATGATAAGAAAAAGATATTTAAAATTTAAGGAATCAAAGTAAGTAAAATCATTCTATTTTCTTCTACTAAAAAATTGTTATTGAAAATGTTTAGTTTAATATGGCAGGTGGTTACATTACTTTTAACATAATATCTAATTAAACACACAGGGTATATGGTGCATTTGATATGCGACAACCTGTCCTTATTGTTCGTGACCCAGAAATAATAAAGCAGCTGACTGTGAAAAATTTCGAAAGCTTTTTAAATCATCGTGCCTTCATTGACGGAAAAAACGATGCTATTTTCGCGAAAAACCTCTTTGCAATGAAAGACCAGCGCTGGAGGGATATGCGTGCAACAATTAGTCCTTGTTTTACAGGCAGCAAAATGCGCGAAATGTTTAATTTAATTGTCGAGGTGTCAGATCGTGCAATGTCCTATTTGCGAGAAGAGGCAATGTACGATGATTTAGTTCTTGACACAAAGGACATTACAAGTCGTTTATCAACTGATTACATTGCAAGCACCGCATTTGGTTTGGAGGTATTAAATCCTTTGCCTACAAAGTTTTGACAATCAAATATAATTCATGCATTTCGATTGCAGGTCAATTCATTTAAAGATAAAAAGAATGAGTTCTACTCGATGGGGAAAATACTATCATTTCAGGATCAATTAACATCTATTAAAATCTTTCTCAAACTTTTGTTCCCCAAGTTATGCAATTTGTTGGGCATTCGAATTTTTTCAGTAAAGCTTGTGGACACATTCACCAACATCATCGTTCAAACGATGAATGAACGCAAGAAGTCGGGTGAGGTGAGACGTGACGTTATTCAATTGTTGATGGAAATCCAAGATGGTGCAACCATACAAAGTGAATCAATTCAAAATGACCCCACTGATGGATTTGCCACCGTTCAGGAATCAGCAGTATTATTGCAGTCTTCGAAAACGAAATTTGATTTGGAAGATCTAGTGGCACAATGTTTCGCCTTTTTTATAGGTGGTTTTGAGAATGTGGCTATGATAACATGCTTTGCCATACAAGAACTTGTTGAGAATTCGGATGTTCAACAATCCCTTTACGAGGAAGTAAAAGAAACAAAATTGCAACTGAATGGCAATCCAATTTCATACGAGATAATCCAAAAGATGTCGTATCTGGATCAAGTCGTTTCTGAAACATTCCGAAAATGGCCTATTGCTCCTGAAATTGATAGACTTTGCAATAAACCGTATGTCCTGGAAGTGGATGGAAAGTCAATTCAGATTAATGTTGTCGACATTATTGTGATCCCAATTTATGGTATGCATCATGATCCAGAATTTTTCGAAAATCCAGAAAAATTCGATCCAAGTCGGTTTAGTGATGAAAACAAACACAATATCAAACCCTTCACTTATATGCCATTTGGTGTTGGTCCCCGCAATTGCATTGCATCACGATTTGCACTGATGGAGGTAAAGGCTGTCATTTATTCGTTGGTGTCAAATTTTGAGTTGTTGGCATCAGAAAAGACACAGATACCTCTTATAATATCCAAGAAAGGCGGATTTGCAATTAAGCCAGAAAAGGGCTTCTGGGTTAAACTGAGATCAAGAAAATGATGTAACATTATAAATCACTTGTGAATTGTGTTTGCCGGTGAAGAACAACAAACACATTTTGTAATAACTGATTTTGTTAATGAATTTGCTATCGGTTTTATGCATACAATTATTTTTGCTTTAAAATAAATAAACACCCGCGGCAATGAGGACCACGCGACATTCCGCATTTCACAATTTATAATTCAACTAAATATTGTTATGAAATTAAATAATTTAATACTACTTTGAAAATATATTGAAGTTTTGTAATTATTTTTTAATAAAAAAAACCTTTGACCTTTAATTATAACTTTTTTACATTGGAATATTTTGCCCACGAATCTATTATTAATATTTATATTATGTATTAATAGAGACTGTTGCAGAAACCAAACTTCAGTTATCTTGGCTAGTTATCATTTATCATTTTATCAATTATCATTAATCTCGACAACAAAAACGCATTATTTTCGACTTACGAGTGTATTATCTATAGGTAGGCGACTTAATCAAATATACTAAATTAAGCATACATTGTCATGCATTCACAAATGCATACATACATACACAATTCAATTGTTCTGCTGTGTTGCTCTTATAATATTATGTGGCGCCACAGCCCACGACTCGATATATGGTTGATTAACTGTATATTAGTATTCTCTTTTAATCTAAACAGCAGCTCACATTTTAAATGACAACATAAACAAATTGTATGAACGAATGTAGTTGACCTTGAAAAATTCAATATATTAAATGTAGTCGAAATGGGAGTGTAAACATACACATGCGCATTGTGAATAAAGTAACTGAACCCACCGAATAAACGCTAATCTTGTGTATTATGATTTATGAACATAATATATTTCTTAAATCTTGGCTTGGCTGGCCGCAGTCCGGTTAACATTTGTATGAGTATTGAGTAAACTAATTCAACTACACGTTTTACAATTTACAATACTGACACAATAAAGAAATAAACAACGCTAACGGGCAACAGCTGAACATAGTGAAGTGCAAATAGCAGGAAAGCATGCCGCAGCCGGCATGGCAGGCGGCAGCCATCAACGCTCTGCTTAATAATGGGGATCGGGGAATGAGGAATGAGAATCGGAGAATGAAGACTGTAGACTTCTAAATACATGTGTGCGTACTGCGTACTGCGTACTGCGTAGTTACAACTTACAAGTTTGCTGTTCAATGTCAGTATTTGTTTAAACTTCGTCTGATGCGGATTGTTTTGCACGTTGTTACGCCTCGAAATCAATTGAAAAGTTTTTGACCACAATGTTTGATTTAGGGTTCATACTAAATGAGTACACCATATTTTTTGGTGTACAAATAATTGCATATGTGATTTATAAATGGAGTGTAAGTACGTTCGATTTCTTTGAGCAAATTGGAATACCATTTGACAAGCCGGTTCCGTTTTTTGGAAGCAGTTTGTGGGTAATGTTGTCCAAGGACACTATGCACAACATGTTAAGCAGGATTCATAACAACTTTCGTGACTCAAAGTGGGTCTCCTTTATGAAATATCAAATAAGAATACATTAAATGTAATTCGTGTTTTGCTTCACAGAGTTTATGGTGTGTTTGAAATGCGCAAACCTACCATTGTCATTCGTGATCCAGAATTAATAAGGCAACTGGCTGTCAAAAATTTTGAGCACTTTTTAAATCATCAACCATTTGCCGATGAGAAATCGGAGCCCATTTTCGGTAGAAATCTTTTCGCATTGAGGAATCAACGATGGAAGGATATGAGATCAACTCTTAGTCCAGTTTTTACCGGCAGCAAAATGAGGGAAATGTTTTACCTCATAACTGATGTCTTGGACCGGTCAATGGCACATTTGCGTGAGGAGGCTAAATTCAGTGATTTAGTTTGTGACAGCAAAGATATGACAACACGGTTTGCTAATGATTTTACAGCAAGCACAGCATTTGGTTTGGAAGTAAATTTAATATAATTTCAATAAAACAAATAGTTTCATTAAAGATTGTTTTTTAGGTCAACTCATTCGAAAATAAAGAAAATGAATTCTTTGTAATGGGGCGAAAACTGGCATTTTCCAATAAAGCAGTCATAATGAAAGTGTTACTAAAATTAAGCTTTCCCAAAATATGCAACTTGCTACGCGTTCGTATATTTCCAACTCCAATCATGGATAGATTCTGTAAAATAGTAAAAGACACAATGGATGAGCGGGAAATATCTGGAGTGGTGAGGCGTGACGTCATTCAATTGCTGATGCAGGCCCAAAAAGGTGTTGCCATTCAAAGGGAATTCGTACCGAGTGATCATTCCGAGGGATTTGCGACTGTTCAAGAGCATGCTGTTGGATTGCAGTCGTCAAAGACTAGGTGGGATTTCGAAGATCTTGTGGCCCAATGTTTTGGATTCTTTTTCGCCGGTTCTGAAAATGTAGCTACAGTTACATGCTTCGTTATTCAAGAACTCATTGAAAATCGTGATATTCAACAAATTCTTTATGAGGAAATAGTCGATACATATTTGCAACTGAATGGCAATCCTATTTCATACGAGATAATCCAAAAGATGACGTATATGGATCAAATCATTTGTGAAACATTGAGAAAATGGCCAACAGCCCCCCAAACGGATAGAGTTTGTAATAAACCTTTCAATCTGGAAGTGGATGGAAACATAATTCCAATTAAAGTCGGCAATGTTGTCACAATCCCCATTTACGCAATGCACCATGACCCCGAGTGTTTTGAAAATCCTGATAAATTCGATCCTAGTCGCTTCAATGATGATAATAAACACAAAATCAAACCGTTTACGTACATCCCGTTTGGTGTTGGACCTCGTAATTGTATTGCATCCAGAATGGCATTGATGGAAGTAAAAGCAATTATTTATGCTTTAGTGATTAACTTTCAGTTAGTACCTTCAGAACAGACTCAAGTACCTCTTCAAATTGCTAAAGGATTTGTTGTCAAACCTGAAAAAGGTTTTTGGGTTAAGTTAAAGTTAAGAAATTAAAATTTAACATCATTTTCAGAATTGATTTTTTTTTATTGGAAAATTTGCAAATGGAATGTACACAAAAGCTATAAATAATTTTGAAAAAAAAGAAAGTATGCAATTTTAAATTTAGTTTTGACGTCATCGACATTGAAATTTGAATTCGTACACGGTCAAGACGCTTTTAAAGTATGAGAAGTTAAAAAAAAATAGGATAACTCTCAACTTTCAGATAGAGAATGTGTAAAGATAATCTACCCACATTGTGATTAGGTACAGTACAAATTGAAAGAACATTTACTGAATAATATTTGTAAGTTTATTTATAAATTTTAAGAACCAAAATATGAAGATTTTTTGTGATATTAATTAGTCTAATTACTATTAGGAAGTGCCGAGTGAATTCTCGTTGATAATTTGTAAATAAAGTTTGTTGTAGACAACATTTAGGCGTTTTAAAATTTGACAGAAAAGGCACCAGCAACAGTCGATACTCGATAAATCGAATTTTAAGAACGTTTTGCCAATTATCATACATTTTGACCAAAATCATCTTTAGAGTTAAATATCATGGTTTAAGTAAATATTGATTGATTCTGCCACTATTTCTAAATCCCAAAATGAAATTACCTTTCTAACTTTCCACGTAACATTATAAATTGAACACGAACATTTCGATTATGTCTCAAAACTCACTTTAAAAGTGTACTTTACGAGGTTATCGTGACTTTTAAAAAACGATTTTTTTCAATAAAAGAGTATCGCAAAAGTAAACAAAGAATTTGTGGCAGTCTATCTCAGTTGCAAGTTTCTACAGCTCACAGCATGAAGACTTTTTTGCTGGTCCTATTTTTCATGGTTATCTGCCTTTATTGTGTAGATGAAGTTCATAGTTTTGGAACGTGCTTAAACACTGCTAATAGTGGCAAAGGAAGTCACAATGAAGATTCTGATGTTAGGGACTTTTCAAAGAATAAAGTTCGACAAGATGTGCGTTTGGAACAAACTGAAATCAATGATAATCATAAGCATAATAGTTTGACAAATGTGAAACGTAAAGTTACTGTAAATAAACTAGGACCGGGTGCGCGTCCTGTTGATTAAGGATTAAACAAATGGGGCAATAAATTCTTTGGAAACGTGTTTTATGTTTTATTATTTATTTATACACCTGTTGATTGTTTTAATACAGTTTATAAATTTGGGGACATACGAAAAATGTTAAATAGTATTTTGTTAAAAAAAGTGGCGTGGAAAAATTTTGCAAATATAAGGCCGTACGCCGTACGTAGAGAAAAAAAAATTCAATTATAATTTTTTCAAGGTTGTCGAAGTCAGTTTTTCAATGTATTCTGCATTCAATGGTTGACACAACTGCATTTATCTTATATCCCGCTAGGTGATCCTTCTGTCAAAAAAGGGGGTGACAAAGACAACCTCCACTTATCTATCCGAGACACCTTACACAATATCAAAAAACTCCTTTCACATATACAATACATTGTGTTTATTATTAAAAAAAGTTTGCACAACATTTCAATTTCAAAATCCAAAAATTCAAAGTCAAATTTTTATATTTCAGAAACTTTAAATGGTAAAAAAACTTGCTGAACATTTCAAGGTCAAAATTTTCAAACTCAAGGCCATATTTTTACAATGAAAATAATTCAAAAACTATTTGTTTTATGGTACTATGATGATCTACAATATTGATAATCTCAATAAAAGTACCAATTTTGGAAGAAAAATTCACAACTCGCTCTCCCTGCGTCCTGCGACGTAGTTTTTTAAATGTAAGGATCAACCATCAAACTTTGAAAGAATGTACATTTGTTCGTGTCTATTAATAAATAAAAGGACAAAGCTAGAGTCCTAAAACGTTTTTAAATATTTTTTTATTTGGTTAACATTAATCGAGTTAGTGTAATAAATTCCCGCAAAAATGAAGTTATATTTTTAATCGTGACAGACGACCAATTCTCGTAAACGTGTGTTAATTTGGACACCATAACTTGCAGTTCTGCACACCTAGTCAACAGTAACCTCGAGATGCGTCAAGTCGTGATATTATTTGTAGTAACATCAGCGCTCTTATTTCTATTAGAAACAGAGTGTAAATTAGGACCGATTTTTATAAATACTGAACAAAATAGCCGGAGCTACAATGAAGATTCGGAGGTGGTAGATTTTTCTAAAAACAATATACATCAAGATGTACAAGTTGATCAGATTGAGTGGAATGATGATCGTGTTGAGCACAATCGAATGCGCGTCACCAGAAATGTTCATGATTAATAATTTGTTTGTGTGAATAAATTAATTTAAAGAATGACAAATATTATTTTCTTATTATGGTTGAAGTCACGATTTTTCGCCACTCGCGATACTAACCATCCAAATTTTTTTTACAAAATTAACGATCAGGCATTTTCGACCAGACAAAACATTTTAAAAGGCTCACGTTTCCAGATACCTAGCATAGTCGCCAAGTTAGTTGGTTGGTTGATCGCTTAACTGACTTATGTAAATACTTTTCACAACGACGCATTTTTAAATTCATCAGGTTGCAATCGAAAATGCAACCCATCACATTGTGGATTGTAGTGGCGTGTTTCACATGTTTTATAGCTAATGAGGCGAAACCGTTAATTAATTTGAGTAATTTGAATGTACCCGTTTTATCAAATAATAACATTTTGTCGAACGTTTCTAAAACGAAAACTGTAAATATAAGTCAAGGATGTAATGGAAGACGTTGTGGTGGAGGAGGTGGAGGTTGCGGAGGTGGCGGAGGAGGCGGAGGTGGCGGTGGTGGCGGAGAAGGTGGCGGTGACGGAGGAGGTGGTGGTGGTGACGGAGGAGATGGTAGTAGTGACGGAGGAGTTACTGATGAAAACGGAAATTATGTTACATCTGATGTTACTGACGACGTCACTGATGGAGAGGAAGTCACAACAGTTGATGGTAACGGTGGCAGTGGTGGAGGCGGGGATTGGGGTGGTAATGGCGGTGGTGGTGGCGGAAATGGTGGCGGGGGAGGTGGGGGAAGTTGTGGTTGTGGTTGTGGTTGTCCCAGATGCGCACAATGTGGTTTCAAATAAAAAGCAAGAACTTTATAAATTTTGGGACAACAATCAAAATTTCATCGTTTAATAAATAAAATAATATGTATTTTAATACCCATGCAATTACTAATTAGCCATGTTTTTTTTTCAAATTTCCATTGTAGTCGATTAAAAAAAGAAGACTACGAAAAACATTTTGATAAAAATAAACTTTATAATCCATTAATGTATGACATCTTTTTGGCAAAAATAATTGAAACCTAAACTATGTGTCTCCCACTTTTAGGGTAGGATACGGTTTATAAGAAAAAATAATTTTAAAAGATAAAATTATAAAACCATTTTTGGTCTAATTTTAAAAAAAATTTCAGACGCGATAATTTGATTTCAAAAATTCTAAGTTGAATTTCCATTTTTACTATGTTTTTAACATAACGTAACTCAACAGAATAAATATGCATAGTATTGAAAAACATACTGCAGCATTTACGAAACTCCAAACCACGCAAATGTTTCAGTGACAGTTTTTAAAAATAGTTTATGAGATTTAAAAGAATGGATGTAAATAAACATCGTAAAAACATAACCTTTTGTAGATTATTTTATATTCAAAACTAAACTTTTAATTGCTCACGGTTTGCACTTAATGTTCTTCACAGCTGATTTATTTTAAAAGGCGATGAGTTTCTTATTTTGGACATATTTGTAATCGCCAACATTTTAGGAAACCACCAGAGGAAATATACAATGAAATTCCTAACAGGAATTATTATTTTACTTGGAATTCTTTCACTTGCACTCGCTAAACCACTGGTTAACGTTGAAAATGTTGCTGTATCAGCTTTAAACGACAATAGTGTTCTCTCTAATTCTAATAACATCAAAACCGTTAATGTTGAATATTGTGACTATGGACCACGTAGAAGAAGAAGGCATTGAAATTACATATATATAGGATTGAGATAATGGCAATTGAAGCAGAGAAGGATGACGATGGGAAAATTTAAAAAGACTAAAATGTGGTTACGGATTTATATTAGACAAAATAATAAATAAATGTTAAATATCAAAGACTATTTTTAAATTTCAACTACTTCTAACAACCAGTTACTATTTAACTGTTACAATTTTTCAGTATTTTGTTAAAAACTATAACACAATTGATTGAATTTTTTTTTCAACATCTGAGAAAAGTATTTTTAAATTGTATGTTGCCATTCATAAGTTTACTTTGAACACGAAATATTTATTTGAAAAAGATCAACTTTTTTATGTCTTAAACTTTATTCTTGAATCAAGCCTTTCAAAACAAAAAATATTTGCATTACTCGTAGATGTGGCAGTTTGTTAATAAGCTGAAAAAGGAAATAACCTTTGGGTTAATAAAGTCCATTTTATTAGTAACTTTTTTTTTTAAAACAAAGAAAACAAATCACGTTTTATCAATTTAGAAAATATATAAAATTTTTAAATAAAAATTTTTATTGCTCACGTTTGTCCTGTTGCTTCTACGATACATAATTTCAAACAGTTTTGTTAAAAGGCAGTGCACCTCTTATATTTTGTTTATTGGTAATCGTTGCTCTGAGTACATCTTATTTCCGAAGACATTACAAAAATGAAATTATTGTCAGGCTTTTTGTTGATGTTGGGAATGCTTTCAATAGCATTTGCGAAACCTTTAGTCACCGTTCAAAATGTCGCTGTAAGTGCACTTAATGGCAATAGGGTCCTCTCAAATGATAACATACAAGAAACGAATAATTATTATGTTAATCGTCCTCGCAGAAACCGCTAGATCAATGAAGATCATGTAACCAATATAATAAAATAAAAATTTGATTTTGAATTTATTTAATTGTGTCTTTTTAATAGTTGTTTAATTTATTTGTAGATTTACCAACCACACTGTATGTGTATTTGTCTGTAGCCTAAAGTCACGACTTGTGGCAAGGTTGTCTGTTGCAAAAGTCTATCATTTTTTTCAGACATTATAACAAGGAACCCCTCAGCAAATTCGCTCAGTACATTTTTAGTTTCAGAATAAGAAAGTTGTTATATTATTACCTACCATGATAAATGTTAGATTTGCTGTTTTTACAATAATTCTTGGAATTGTTGTCATTACCCAAGTGAATGGTTTGGTTAACATCAATAAGCTGAATCTACCTCTTCTATCACATAACAATGTGTTATCCAATGTGAACCGGCAAGAAACTTATAATATAAACTCTGGTGGTGGTGGTAGTGGTGGTGGTGATGGCGACTGCGATGATAATGGTGATGAATATGACGAAGTACACAATGACAACAGGGAACATGTGGCGTATGTCAATGTCGAAGACAACACCAACATCAAGAATACAAACATTACACGTACTAATATTAAGAATTGCAAATAAAAATGATTGACTTTTAATTGATTGAATAGTTTTTGTTGCCCAATTGAGATAACCAATACTCAATCGCTGTATAATGGCTTTTTCGTGATCACGACCATTGTTTGCTAGTTTTCCTTGTACACAGTCTTGCACCACATTTATTGCAGAACCAACATCAGTTGTAACTTAGTATTCAATATGAGAGCTGTCGTAGTGTTGACAGTCTGTCTCTTGGGAGCCTCTGTTATTTTTGAAGTCGAGACACTTCCACTAGTTAACTTAGGGGATGTGAATCTTGAGCTTTTATCAAATAACAACATTGCATCTCAATTGACAAATACACAAACGGTGAATGTGAAACAGTGTAACGGTGGTGGAGGTGGTGGCGGCGGTGGTGGCGGCGGTGGTGGCGGCGGTGGTGGCGGCGGTGGCAATGGTGGTGGTGATGACGGTGATGGCGGTGATGGCGGTGATGGCTGTGATGGAGGAAACAGACCATACAGGGTTCAACAAAATGACAACCAAGTTTACACAAATTATGTGAATGTTAAAAAGAAAACTAACATTGAAAATCGTGAAATTAATGAGACTAACCACATATAATCTCATATCAAATATGTAATCTATTGTATATTGTATTTTAAAAGTTATTAATCAAAATAAAATCTTCAGGGAATTTATTAAGTTAATAAAATAACGAAGAAAATCTTAAACCTATTTGCTAATTAAAAGTGTGCAATAATTATAACACTAAGTAACTACGAGCCCCATATCAAGAGTGGTTCAAAAAAAATAAAAATAAAACAATTGATGTCACGTTTCTAATTACCTTTAACAATTTGGTTTTAAGTAGTGAGAAACGTGAATTTATTTCTCCGATTTCTAGTCAAGCACATCAGCAGTTATATTTAAGACCCCTTGCATGCGATATCGCACCATTAGTTACTGTAAAATAATTGCGCCCCAACAATGGGTTCTTTGACTGTAGTAAATCTATGTGCAATCGCAATAGCGTATATTAGCTCTTGTGACGCTGGTGTCATTGATTTGAATTTAGCGGCACCTATTTTATCAAAGAATAGCAATTTCGGAACCGTCTACAATGATAATTCACAAAAAACTGTTAAACATATTACACAGATTAACCAGAATGAAATAAATAACAACATCAACACAAACAACTATGTATCCGAAAAGAATTTAGGTTTGTTGCATAAACTGGGAGGAAAGAAACCAACTGGTACTGCAACTGTACCACCAGCTCCACCAGTGCCAGAAGGTTCAGATGATGAAGAGCAGCCTGCACCTGAAGACGGGGCAACTGGTGAGGGCGAAGAGGTACCAGTTGAGGGAGAACCAAGTGAAGGGGAACCAGCAGACGGCGAACCATCTGAAGGGGAACCAGTAGAAGGGGAATCACCGACGGAAGAAGCGTCAGGTGATGGGGCACCAGAAGAGGGATCTGGAGGTGGAGGACCTGCAGAAGAAGAAGAACCTTCGGGTGGATGTGAAGACGGTACATGTTCATAAAATGGACCATAATCTGAAATTGGTTCCGTATTATAGTGACTAAAAATTTTATTGTTTTCATTATGTGGACGCGTGTGTGAAAGGTCATTAAATAGTTGCAATAAAAACATTATGGTTTTATATTTGTTCATTGTCGTGCGTTCTTCTTTTTTTTTGTTTTCATAATAGGAAATACTTTTTGTATGACGCAATATGTCATTTCGAAAGTATTTATAATTAAACGAATATGGCCAGACTTGTAGACGGTAGTTAGCAACAATATTCATTACCAATTGGAACAGCACTCAAGAACGATGGCGTCTACAAAGCTTGCAACTGCATTTTTAATCACTCTGCTTATGATATCCGCAGTGCATTCGGCAGATATGGGTATGGGACTTGGCGAATCTAAACCAAGTGGTGCCGTAAATGTGAATTCACACGTGGTAGATAATTCAAATAATAGAGTAAATCAAAATGTTAATATTGTCCAAAATGAAATTAATCAAAATAGGCGAGTGAATAATGTAAAAAATATTGAAAAAATAAGTCGCTAATTTTGAAAATGTGCTTGAATAAATGTATGACCTTAAAAATAACACATTCGTGTTCTTTTATGAAAATATGAAAATATAATGTATAATAAATTGTTAAAATTGATTTAATTTTAATCTGAAAATAGCTTTTTTTTATTTTTAAACACATTTTAGTTATTTTCACAGCATTCCGTGAACGTCTTATATATCTGATTTTAATTTAATTAAGGTCGCGTCTTGTACAAAACATCAACTATTGGGTGCCACTCTTTGTCCAATATTCTTATTCAGTTCAATACGTAAATTATGTAATTTCAATAAAGCTGAAACTTACTTTTAAATCTTTGAAAAAAAAATTTTCCCGAAATTTATGGAATTTTAGATTTTATTATTTTTATAAAATTTGCGTTTCGCTGGGTGTTTCTTTACGAATTTTTTAGTATAACATGGAGGATTAAGGGATGATTTCAGTAGTATTCTTTACTAACAGACAGGTAAGATTATTGAATTTTATTTAAAATATCGAATAAAAATACCGAAATCTAAAATATTTCAAAAATATCCACAAACTTTTCAAAGATCTTCGGTCTCTTTTAAAATCATAAAATTTAGGAAAAATAATATATAAAGCTTAATAATTTTTACAATTTACATTTAAAAAATTTCAAGGTTATGCCTCCTTTTCAAGGCTCGAAAAGATTTTCTTCACATATTATCTCACAAACAGGAGTGTCATCTTCATGCACATTATACACAATTATAGACTTCATATAATGTTTATATAAGATTTATATTACATCAAGAAAGTATTGCGTCACTTTCTTTGTAATGTTGTTCAAAATGGTAAAATGTTTTAAAGTACTACCAAAATCAATATTTTGATTGTCACACAATCACAACATTTAGCGGTTTTAAATTATTTGCTTTTTCAAACATATACTGTGTACGTAAATCGTTAATGCAATTAAATTATTATTGCCAAAAAATAATTAAATAACCATAATAGTGTAGTACATAGTCGCTTTTTTTTCCTTTGAACACGCCACATTTATTACCACAAACGAAGTTATCGTAATGCTTTACTCCGACACAAATCATATTTAACCACTGCAGCCAATTACTGAAAGTTCATTACTAAATAATATCTCAAAATGAAACACAATATTGCTATCCTTAACCTTTTTGTGCTTGCGTGTGTCCTTGCCTCTGTTCATGGCGAGGCAAAGTTGAAGTTTGGATTGGCAGCTCCTGTGTCCAAGGGTGGATACAATGAAGGCTCCAAGGTAGTCGACAAATCCAATAATGTTGTTAACCAGAATGTCAACATTACCCAAAATGAAATTAACAACAACGAGGAGCGCAATAATCTGGTCAACTATAAGGAAATTCACGGCCATCGCCATCATCATGGTCATCCTCATTCTGATCCAGAGGAGGGTTCCACACCCGAAGAGTGATAATTTAAAATTATAAAATTTGTTGCAAAAATAAATATTCCTCATCTTGGTTAAATTGTTGATTTTATCATTTATTTCTTAACGGCCGGTACCCGGCGCGCGTTGCTACGCCCAAGAAAAAACATGTTTTTAATGTGAAATATGAATTTAAATTTCTTTTCTAACAATATTTTTTATAATTCAAAAACTTTAAAAATATTTGTAAACCAAAAAACAAAATGCTTTTTTTAAAGTAGTAAAATGATATGGGCGATAGAGGATCCACTCGATCGGCACTAATGATTCACAATAATCATCCCTGGACTAAACTATATTTACCCAGAATATTTTTTCGCAGTTTTCTCAATTTATTTTCGCATTTCCAAAATACTTCTGGAATGTTGAAAAAAGTATGAAAAATTTCGAAGCGATTCCATTTACAGTTTCAGCCTGATTGTATCGCCAAAAACAGCGGAGGTAATTTTTTGGAAGGTGTTTCTTATGGTTTATGCCAAATCGATTTCCGAAATAATTTTAGGAATTAGTCAATCTTTTCATGAACTCCAATTTTTCATGGTTTTCGCGTTTCATTTTGCTTTAAAAAAATGCCTTTGTTGCTTCCGGAATGCTGATAAATACGTAGGTAAAATCTCGTAGCGCTTCCGTTTATAGTTTTACCGTCGTTTGAATTTTTATATTGGATTGTAAAACATAACCGCAAAAATTCGCGGAGTTTTTTACTTTTGAAATTAGTCAATTTTTTGACGATCCGAGTTTTTATCGCGGTTTTAGCGGTCTATTTTAATTTTTTAAATATGCCTATATTATTTCTAGAGTGTTGCCAATTATGTGTAAACAATAGATATAGATAACACATTATAGCCTTCTAATATAGTATAAGAAGGCTATGTAACACATTCTTCTTTAAATATACTTAATTCGTTTAGTAATTAATATTTTAGAAAAAATCCTTCAAGTTTTTGTATAGCGATCGCAACCTTTTCAAACTTTTCTTTCATATTTCATTCATTTACAATGTTGACATTTTAACGCATTATAACGTTTTTTTTCTAATATATTATTTTGTGGTAAAAATCTCAAATTTTAAAGGTCATAGATAAATAACACACCATCGGAATTCGTATTCAATAGGGCAAATATTTTTGGTGCGCATTATGGGTTATAGTAAAACAGGCATCATTTAGAAAATCTATGTTTATGCAGATAAATAAAAATTAATAAATACAAATAATATGAAAATGGGTTAGATACACTAAGAACATATTACCTAAATGACTTATGAGCACAAACTTCGATTATTTATGTTGAACGAGAACCATTACTAAAGTTAAGCGAGAGGTGTGAATTTTATAACATATACGATTGTTGCCAAAATTCGGAGTTTTTCGGAGTTAAAGAAAATGTTGTTGTTCTTTAATTATTGATGATAATATCCTAGAATAATAAGTTTTTGAATTATTGTCATTATGAAAATATGACATTCAGTTTTCAAATTTTGATAAGTTTTATTATCTTATCAAAGGTATAATAGTTATAGTGTGAAAGATTCTAAAATATTTAACATTTCGGGGATATAAATATATTGACCTAAAATTTAACGACTTTGACATTTACAAGTTTAGCAAATCTTTTCTCATGAAAACCTAGAAAAATGTGAAATAATTTTTTTAATCAGGAGTTTCGAAACCATTTAAGTTTGAAGTGATTTTACTTAATATAATAATTTAAGCACAAAACAATCATAAAGTAATAAATGTTGTCATAAAAAATATCATAATCGTGTTTCTAGCATTGAGTATTCAGCTCCTAAAAGTCTACAACTATAAAAGCTTTGGTGGCGAAAGCACATCACCGTATTTACTTGTAAACATTAAACATGAAGCCACTGGTCGCAATTAACATTTCCATCATCGCTGTAGTCATAGCGATGGTGGAAGGCGCGTCACTTAATTTTGACTTGCAGTCTGCTATCTCAAAGGCTGGCAGCAATGTGGGATCGTGTGTCAAAGACAAATCCAATAACGTGGCAAACCAAAACATTAATATTGCTCAAAATGAAGTAAATAACAATGAAAAACGCTTTAATATGGTAAACTACCTGCACAAATATGGAGGTTGTGGACATCCATGGCATAAACCACGTCCTCCACCACCTGGCCCAAAACCAGTTCCAGTGCCTGTTCCAACGCCTGCACCAGAACCTGCAACAGAGCCCGCACCTGAGCCAGAGCCTTCACCAGCGCCAGCGCCAGAACCTTCACCAGCACCAGAGCCCGAGCCTTCACCAGCACCAGAGCCCGAGCCTTCACCAGCTCCAGAGCCCGAGCCTTCACCAGCTCCAGAGCCAGAGCCTTCACCAGCTCCAGAGCCGGAGCCTTCACCAGCTCCAGAGCCAGAGCCAGAGCCGGAGCCAGAGCCAGAGCCTGAACCAGAGCCTGAACCTGCACCAGCACCAGCACCTCGACCATGCAAATGCGGTTGTGGATGTCGTCAATAATTAATTTTGTATTGAATGCGCTCTTTGGCAACTAAATCTTTTAAATTATAATATCTAAAGAAATGTAAATCTAATAGTAAAAATACAATCAGACGTTGACTTTAAAATGTTTTTTAATTTAAACCATTGAATGAATTATAACCCTTCTTTCTCATACTATAAAATATATACGTAAACTCATTTGTTTCAAAATATGCAAATAGTTAAGAATAATGTCCAAAAGGCTAACCTATTATATTAAATAAAACAAAACATGCATTCAAATTAATATATTTTAAAATTTTAAGTAAATTATGCGTTTTAAATTTTTATTTAAATTTCTGTGAATAAAATGAAGAAATTTCCGAAATTAATAGAAATATTTTGATTTAACTTAGAATAATATTTTAGTAAGAATATCAAATCTTAAAAATTTAATAGACACATCGTTCTTCTTCAACTTACTAAGATACTAAGACAATAGAAAAATCTATTATAGATTCTAGACAATAGAAAAAAAAGTTAAATAAAATTTTAATAAAGAAGAGCACATAATTATAAAATATGACTTTTAATTTATTTACAAAAAAATTAAAAAATTTCTCAAACAATCACAATCAATTATTTTTATTGCATTGCTAAACTAAACATTTTGCGAAAAATTCAAAAATACGAGTGCACAGTAGTAGAGCCGAGGCACATTGCCGTAAAATCTAAAAAGTATAGCAACTTGACTGAAAGTAAATAGTTCGTGCATTCAAAATGATTATGCAAACTGCAATAAAAAACAACTATTATAAAAGTCAGACATGTTGTCAAGCGTTCGCAGTCAGACTTACTATTACATACTCAACAGACATGAGAAGTATTACTGTTATAAACGTCCTGTGCATTGGGGCCTGCATTCTTGGTGTCACACAATCTGCGAATCTTGATTTTAATTTGCAATCTGTAATTGCCAAAGGTGGCAGCAATATTGGATCATGCATCAAGGACAGCTCGAATTCGCTTAGCAATCAAAACATTAATATTGCGCAAAACGAAATAAATAATAACAAACAAGTGAATAATGTATTAAAGAAATCAGTATACGGTTTTCTGCCACGTATACCTGTGCCGTTGCCACAACCACCGCCACCACCACCACCGGCTCCGGCATCATCTCCGGCACCAGCACCAGAACCATCGCCTGCGCCAGCTCCTGTTTCATCGCCTGCACCAGCTCCTGTTCCATCGTCTGAACCAGCTCCTGCTCCTTCACCTGAACCAGAACCTGTTCAATCAACTGAACCAGCTCCTGTGTCATCACCATAACCACTAACATAAGCTTATTTATTAATATCTTAAGCTTTGCCTGTAATGAAGGAAATGTTTTTATTAATTTAAAAGCGAAAAGACACACGTCCTAATAAATGGAATTCAAGTTGTTATGATAAATGATTTATGGCTTATAAAATTTTATTGTTTTGTTTATTAATTAAATATAAAAAAAATACTTAAATCAAATTAAAAATGTTTAATCCCTTTTTTTTTGGTACAAGGATTAAGGGTACTGTGACGATCTTCAATGCGTATTTATTTTCAAACAAATAAATTTCTAATGACAACATATAAAATTCCATCTAAGAAATCTTTCATTAAAAAATTCCAGGCCCAATATGGAACAGTTATTTAAAATGGAAAAAGGCAATTATTGTAGTTATTCTTCATAGCAGTAGACTAATTTTCGGATTAGCCGTATGCTCTTTCTGCTGATTGATGAACGATGTAGCCAACTCCTGTGCAGCTTTTGCTCATTCATGGCAAATTTAGTCTGCATTTTAATTTTTTTTTCTTTTTTTTCTTCAACATTGTCGCCGGCCGCAACTGATTGAATGACTTAATGATCATTAATTGGGAACATTTCAGCAAATAAATACCCATCTATATTTTATTTAATGACCTCAGTCACTATTTTTTCACTAGACTTTTTTCCCCTGAATGAATTTTCCCGAATAAAAGATCCGATTCCGTTGTCTTCTTTTAAATCAGAAAAAAATATGACAATTGTTTAGTGGAATTTATGAGCAGTTTGAAAACGGTATATGCCTCCCTCAAAATGTGCACATCCTTTAAAACAACTGTAAAATGTTGCAATTAGAAATTTCAAATGTTGCAAAAACATGATGACATATCTGTATTCTGAAGGTCACAACTTACTGGTAATTATTCTATATAATAACTGCATGAAGTCTGTAAATTAAGCAAATTAAAACTATAGCCAATATCGTGACTACATTATATTCCTAACAACTTAACTATAGGTATTTAAGCTTCAACCATTGCCTCCCTATACTTCAGTGTATAACCACAATTCCGTTAAATTTTAACTCTTTAGTTCATTTCAAACATGAAGACATTCACACTGGTCGGCATTTTTGTGTGCATTCAATTGCTGCACTTGGCTCAATCTGCAGAATTGGATTTTTCATTGGACTCGCCCGTCAGTGGGGGTGCTGTAAATAACGGATCACAGGTATGTGATTCATCGAACAACACGGTGAATCAAAATGTTAACCTTGAACAAAATGAGGTGAACAACAACAATGTGTACAATAATTTACTCAACGTTCAAAAGAGATACGGACGTGGTGGACGCGGAAGGCCATCCCATAAGCATGAAGACTAATTTGCTTTGTTAATGTGAAAATATATAAAATGCGTCTTCAGAAAAAATTGTTTTTTTGATTTTATTCTTTTATTATTGCGTTACTACTCATCAAACATCGATGATGAGACTATTATCATTTCATTAAGGATTTCAGATACAACTCTCCAATTTTGGTTAGCGGCATCACGATACTGAAAAGAGAAATTTTTGTGTTTTTCATGCCGCTTTTTCAGTGATTTGAAAATAGTTGATTAAGCTTTTTTTTTTATTTACCTTGAAGCTAAATATAATTTGTGCCAATACTGATGGTGAATGTGTAACCCTCAACTCTGTAGGTTTTAAGTATCCCTCAGTGGAAAGCTTACGCATCAAAACCAATAATGATTTTAATAGCTCCAATTTCGCACCTTGAACATCCTGCATTATCAAACCCAAAGCGTCACGCGCCACAGTTGTGGACGAAACAATACTGTTATTCGATATTATGAGCCGCTGAATACGATGCGGCATAATTGACTTTGAGGCGTTGCTCAAAAATGATGACACAGCTGTTGCAACGTCTCTTGGTGTGCACGACAAATCAATGTATTTCTGGAGCATTGGGTCACCGCGCCGGATTTTCATACGTAGCCGCTTCACTCGCATATAATTTCCCGGAAACATGAATATCCCATCCAGATAGGAATCTTTAATAGCAATTTTGATCAATGACTTAATTTCTAACTAAATTTTACTTCAACCGTAACTCACGTCGTTTTATGTAATCAACGCAAAGCAAAAGTGCAAGGAGTTGCTTGGTTGAAATGCTTTTGTGCCAGAAATCCAAGAACGTGTGCCTGTAATGTCACAAATGTTATAACATTTGCAAATGATGCAAACTAAAAACGCAACAGAGGCGTTTCTCGGAAAATATTTTGCATACGCAATTAAGATGTTTACATTTAAGTCAAAAAAAATATTATTCATAATTGTACAAAAATGCTTGAAAAATGTACGTGCCTTCTAAAGAAAATCATAATGCTGTGCTTCTATAAATACGAGCAGGCATCTGTTAAATTCTCTGCATTCGTTAGAAGTTGTGTGTGCTAAAGCTGTAAGAAACCTTCCGGTTTTAAAATATATTTCAAAATTAAAATGAAGTGTAGAAACATAATTTGTTTAATATTTTCAACCTGTTTAGTGGCTAGTTCCAGTGGATTCGAGTAATATTTTCAATTATTTAGTTCAAATTTTAAATTCCTTAATCTTAAGTCTTATTCGATGATTTCATTTTTATTGTGCTCAACAGCTTTCGAAGGCTTCCTCTCGGAAAACCAATTGATATGGTGTTAAGCGTTCCAGTAAATATTGCAAGAAAGATCGGTGACCACAAAATTCATTTACCAGTTGCAGGCGGCGTCGATTTAAGTGTTCTGAAAATTGAAGATACAATTAAAAATGAAGAAAATTCAGATCTCAAGGAATCATCGGCTGACAACAACTCTCAACAACCGTTTGGATTACCACAACTTCCTTTAATAGGTGATCAATTGCCAATTGACCAATTAAATCCAGACATGATAACCAGTCATGCTGGATCATTGCCAGGTTCAACACATTTAGAATCAGTTTATCAGACAATTATGTCTGGAAAAATGCCAACAGATCAAGAAATCGCAGAAATTGTTAACCAAAACAAAGACAAATTTCCTTTGAGCCAGGACACATTGACCAAACTTTCAGCACTACCAAACGCAGACAAATTATTAGCACAGATTGCTGTAAATGAAAGTCTAATGGAATCAATAAAACAATTACAGAACCGAGTACCAAGTGGTGATGCAGCAAGCATATCAAATTCATCAGATGTTCCTAAAACTCAGGATAATCCATTAAATCAGCCAACTAATATTGAAAGTGCCATTCCAGATAAAATAAAAGAATTGCAAGATAATATTCCAGTGAACTCAGCATCAGCTGCAAACCTTCAAAAAGATGTTTTGACCGAGAAAATTCTTAACAACATTTCTGAGACAAACCAATCCAACATGTCCAACACTGACATTGCAACTTCAGATAAAATTAAAGAACTGCAAGACAATATTGCAGTGAACCCAGCTGCAGCAGCAGACCTTCAAAAAGATGCTTTGACTGAGAAAATTCTTAACAAAGTAGAAATTAAAGAACTGCAAGACAATATTCCGACAGACCCATCAACGGTTGCAGAGCTTCCAAAAACTATTTTGACCAAAGAAATTTTAAATAAAGTTGAAAATTCTCAATTAAATGAATCAATAATTGATGTCCCAGACAAAATAGAGGAATTACAAGGTAATATTACCGCAAATTCAGAGACACCAAATGAAATGATTGATAACTTGAATACGGATACAAATCAAACGGAGACCATTGAATTGGAAGAGGAAGAAAATTTTCAAGAACTAAATTCTACAGATCTTCAGCCAAATGATGAGGTTGATGTTATTGATGTTCTCAAAGGCAAGGTTGCTGAATTGCAAGACCAAGCACCTAACAGTAAAGACATAATGTTGAAAAAAATCGAGGAATCAGGCCTAATAAGTGAGATTAGTGGAAAGATTACTGATGTTGGTACGGGTCCGGAAATTTCTGGTAGTCGAAAGAAAAGAAGTTTTAATTTTGATGACTTTCGACAATTGGCTAGTGGAACACATGGCGTTCACCCCAGTACAGTAGTAATGAATTACAAACCAATTTTGGAAGACGTCGATCAGGATTTATTGATTGAACGCGATGTACATCCGAAGATGTCTCATTTAAATGAAGATGAAGATGATAGTTGGAGGCATTATAAAAATTTGGTAAAATGAATTAAACTTTTTTTATTTTAACAAATTAAAATTTGATTCAATTTCTGATTGCAGCAGACAAATGATGAGAAAAGCCAGAAGCTCGAAGAATTTTTTAATCTTCTTCGCATAATGGGACAATTAATTCAATAAAAATATTATCGAGTCTACAATATATTTTAACTCATCGTTGCTACACATTACTGTATTTAATAATTTAAACTATATGTACCCATTAAAATTACTCAAATTAGTTGAAATAACACGTTTCCAGAACAATGTAGTTTCACCTTAGTCTATAACTAATAAACTTATTTAATTTAAATACGTACTTGCATTTTGTTTATTATGAAAACGTGCTTGGTCTTGACGACAGTTTTCAGTAGCACGTTCAAGGTGAGTTTACGTAATTGTTCTGAAAACACATATTCACGAAACGGTCATATCATGTCACCGTCTGGCTCGAAATTATTATCTCATGCAGAAACTATAGAATACTTTGTAAATATTTTTTGTTTAGTTTAGTACCCCAAACCACAGTGCAGAGTATGTGGCCTGAAAATCGAATCATCACCGCCATCGTAATATTGATGGAGGTGATATTTGCCACGTCAAATTCCAAGTATACAAAATTATTTTTTTAGGGAGTTTTTGTTTTTATAATTCGCATTTTCCCTAAACGATTTTATTTAATTCGTTTTCAGTTTTCATAACTCCAGTGAAGTATCCAGTAGTGTGAAATATGGAGAAGTAAATGTGGTTAATAAAGTGATTACCAGCGATGGCCAGAATGCTTCAGATAGTAACGTTGGATTTGAGAATGGCTATAAGTTAAACTACGTTGAACTTGCAAACAGTGAGAAGTCTAAAGGTCTGACTTAATTCATAATTCTCTTTTATGGGGGTTTCAGAATAATTGTTTTATATATCATAGTCTCGAATCAGAACCCAGAAGCCGCCCCTCCTGAGGATCATGATGATGATTTCGAAAATGCCAAATTTGTAAACGAACTAGGTGCTGGATCAATGAACTTCGACGGATTTAATCATACAGAGTCAGATCACGGAGATGACCCTGATTTTGACTTTTGAATAACTGTGCGATAAATAAATACGTTTCTAAAAATAATGTCTTTTCTATTGAATTACAATTTACTCAATTTTTTTCTTAAAATCAGTTTCAAAACATGTGCCAATTCCAATTCCCACAATACTTCGGTTACTGACCGCATTATATGTACACCTAAAGTGCTGACGTCCCTCAATAAGCGCGCTATATAGTGGCTTGAATGGAAATCGAATTCTCAATCAGTCACAGTCAGTGTTTGTCCATAAAATTGGTAGGAGATTCGCTACTATACGGAGTGTAAAAATGTGGAAACAATTTGTGGTGTTTGTGGCATTTGTAATATTTACCAGTGGTTTGGCACAGGACGAAATAAAAGTAATAGTTCCAGCAGCTGTGTCTCCGATTGAGACCACAACAACGGTAATTACAATCAATGTGACAGAAAAATCTGCAGAAAATGTTACAACAAAAGAAGTGCCAACAAATTTGACGGTTGGATGTCCAAGTGTTGATGATGTGAAGCGTGCTAAAAAGTCACCGCATGAAACGGTTTGTGTTGAAATAAAACCCTTGAATTCTAATGAGCAGCCTTATATGTTATGTAAGGATGAAGCTGGTGTGAACTATGAAAAACCAATAAGTGGATATTCTGGACAGCATGCAGGACCATATCCTCAAGCTCATAGTGATTATCATCAGAGTGGACCACCTAGTGGATATTCTGGAGGACAACAAAGTAGTTATTCGGGAGGACAACCAAGTGGATATTTTATACCACATGCTGAAGCATACGCCGGAGGACACTCAAGTGGATATGCATCACAACCTCATGAATATTCTCCACCACAAGCAAGCGGATATCCTTCCACCTACTCGGGTGGTCAACAAGGTGGATACTCTGGAGGACAACCAACAGAATATGGGGCAACTCATTCAAGTGGATATTCTGATTCCCAACCTGCGGCTTATTCTGGTTATTCTGGCGGATATTCTAGCCCACATGAAGAAGGGCATTCTAGTGGTTATTCTGGAAGTCAACCTAGTGGCTATTCTACTGGTCAATCTGCGAGCTATCCTTCAAAGTATGAAAGTGGATACGAGTTTGCTGGTCATTCCAGCAGTTACTCCGCACAACCTTCTCCATCCTATTCAAGTTCAAGTTCCTATTCAAACGTGCAGCCTAGTTCCTATTATTCTTCAAGTAATCATCCTAGTTCCTATTCTTCAACATACACAAGCCCAAGTACACATTCATCTAGTTATTCACATGTTCAACCAAGTTCATATCCCACTTCTCAGCAATCTTCATATTCTTCAGGATACTCTCAACCCAGTTCATACTCCCAACAAAGTTCATATTCTAACCAAAAACCAAGTACCTACTCCGAATCGGTTCCTAGTTCTTACGCTTCAAGTTATGGTCAACAACCGTACCAACCTGCACCAGCCCAATCTTCAAGTTATTCCGGATCTGGATACTCGACACCACAAATATCATATGGAGGTTATATGCCTACAGTTCCATACATTCCAAAGCCTTCTATAAGATACACATCAACGCCTACATCTTTATCAGGTATGAAACTAACACTAAATAATTATCCACATTTAACAAACTAAAATTCTATCATTAAGGATATGCACCACCAGCTGCAGCCTATGGAGGCTATGGACAAATGGCACCCAGCTATGCACCAGCATACGCGCAATCAGGATGTGCACCACCACCGCCACCTCCAGCAACATATCAAACGGAAGGACACGGATGTGGTGGCGGTAGTTATATTGTTAGCTGCTCACCTTCATTAGTTCCAGTACCATGCGGATCTTCTTATGCCCAACCACAACCACAATATCATTCTCCCGTATACTCAATGCCGACTTATATTTCCCCGTCTAATGATCCCTATGTAGCATCACAGCAAAAACCAGTACATGTTGATAAGGCGGACCCAACTGTGGGATCAACAAAGAAACCAATTATCACCCAACCGACACACACTATGGATGATGACAAGGATGAAATCAAAGTGGCAGCCACACAAAAGCCAACTAGCACAACTACCGTAAAGGACATAGAGAAGATAGCCGCCACTGCTGCAACCGACAGGCAAAAGCTCACCGAATTGGAATTAGCAGCACAAAAGCAGACAGAGACAATTCGTCAGATGGCTCAACACGTGAAGGAATTAACTGCCCAAAATAATAAAAATAATAAGCAGTTTCAAACTCATGATATGTCCCAAAGAGCTGCTGGACAACCAAGCAATAGCCAATACTTAGATCCCACATTCTTCAATAGCAATAAACAGTGGTAGGTGACGCCTCAAATCCGTAAGGATGAAGACTATTCTGAAGAATGTGGGTGCTAATTTATGAACTGTATTATTAGATTTTTTGTGTACTTAGGTTATTTTTTTACGAAATAAAATTTTATTTTTTAATAATTTATGTTATTTTATTATTAGATTTATGAGGTATTTAATTTTAAAATTTTTAGGTTTCTCTATGCATTTGAATTTTAATCCCAAATAAATTAATGTAGCATAAAACCCCACTTATTTAAATGAAATAAATTAACAATAAATCAACAACGAAAAGGTGATCAAATTAGCTAGCAGCTTCTAGCAACATATAAATTTGGTTCAAAATTCTGTTAAATAACGGAATGTAATTTAATTTCATTGCCGTAGAAAATAAGTAATTTCAGAAGATAATGACCCGATCCAAATTGGAATAGTACTTGCAAAACCATATTTTATTTAACTTTTGAAGAACGACGATTTCGTATAACGATTTTTATTTTGGAAGCGATCAATAAGGCAAGGAGAAAACGATTTTTTTTTTAAGAGTACAAAGACTTGAAGTTAGAACTTAATTGGAGATGAAACTTTGAAAAATGAAGAGTACTTACGAAAGTCATAAACTCCAAAATAAATTTTGGATACTAAAAGGTAAAAACCATGATCTAAGCGAATTTTTAAATGCTTTTACTTTAAAAAGGATGTATGGAAAGCTTTCAATAAAAAATTATTGATATTGAGAAAAATCAAGTTTAAAAAGATATATAGATTAACATTTATAGTCGACAAGCAATAGAATATAATTAGACAAGTAAAGATAAATAGGTGATTACCCATTTATTAGAAAATATTATGTTCATTTTTAAACGTTTGTTTCTATTAAATTTCTGATTTCAGCATTGTGAAATAGCAACTGTAATATATTTCTGCCCCGATAGCCTAAAAATGATCACAAATAAGTATTTCATAATTGTTAGCATAGAAATGAATGTTTCTAGTCATGTATCTTGTAAATTGTAATTTAAATGAATTTACAGTCTTTAAAAAAAACTTGCAACTTGACAATGCACAATTTATGTAGAAACACATAAAAAGAAAAAATTCACTAATTGCCAACTGCACTTGCACAGCAACACCCGTTCGTTTTAAAATGCACAATTCATTCACCTCAAAACACGTATGAGCTTATTCCACTTGCACAAAAATGCTGACTAAAAAACGAGCATTGCATTGTAACCATCATACTGTACCAATTAGCAATTTTGCATTCGCAATGCACTTAATGAGAACAATTTTGTCACAATTCGCTTATAATTAAAACATAGACATTTTTAAAGTGGCCAGCATTTATGCGAGTCATATTCTCAATATGTGTACAGGAATTCATATTCCAGTTACATTGACCTCCCTTCACTCAAACTTAATGACGTAAATGCAGAACCTTAAAATTTGGCGGATACACAAATTCGATAGCTGAGGCAACAATTACGGTGGTATAAATATTGCGGAAAATTGATCGGAAGTGATTAGTCTGTGTGTTGATTTCAGTCTATCGTGTCATATCGTCTTAGAGCATACGTGATTTTAAATTGAATCAAATTAAGTACATATTAGTGCAATGAGAGTGTTATTTGTTGCGACCCTTATTTTGGGTTTGGCTGCTGCCAATGATGCAGTAGAAGACGAAGAAGTTATGGACACTGCGGAGTCAACTTATACAGCTGTATTGCAGCCGTTAATACCGATTCAACCATATGCACCCGACTACAATCCAGATGCAGAAATTTTCCGATTGAAGAAAGCTGCTGAAGAGGTAACTCACTACAATAATTTTAAAAATGTCCTATCCAAATTTCCTAACAATTCTCTTCAATTTTTTTTATAGACCCAAGGCTATCAATACGAAACTGATCCACAAGTAGCATCTTCATATGGTGGAGGAGGTGGATATGGAGGAGGCGGATATGGCGGTGGTAGCAAGGGCTACGGAGGTGGTGGGGGTGGATATGGAGGCGGCGGCGGAGGCTATGGCGGAGAAAAAGGAGGCTATGGTGGTGGAAGCAAAGGCTACGGCGGTGGTGGCGGTGGATATGGAGGCGGTAGCAGCTATGGTGGTGGAAGCAAGGGATACGGCGGTGGTGGCGGTGGATATGGAGGCGGCGGTTATGGCGGCGGAAGCAAAGGATATGGAGGTGGAAGCAGCTATGGCGGTGGAAGCAGCTATGGCGGCGGAAGCAAGGGTTACGGAGGTGGTGGCGGTGGATACGGCGGTGGAAGCAAAGGGTACGGCGGCGGCGGCGGCGGATACAGTGGAGGAGGTGGTGGATACGGAAAGGGCGGTGGTGGTTATGGAGGAGGTGGTGGATATGGTGGTGGAAAGGGAGGTGGATATGGTGGTGGAGGTTATGGTGGTGGTGGATACGGTGGTGGCTCAAGCTATAAGGATGCTTCTGAGATGGCCCGATCCGCTTATTCTGCACCAGCTGCACCATCATATTCGGCACCATCATACCAAAGCAAACCTTCATACTCAGCACCGGCTGCTCCATCATATTCTGCTCCATCTTACTCAGCCCCAGCTCCTTCATACTCAGCTCCAGCTCCATCTTACTCAGCTCCAGCTGCTCCATCATACTCAGCTCCAGCACCATCTTACTCAGCTCCAGCTGCACCATCATACTCAGCTCCAGCTCCATCTTATTCTGCTCCAGCTGCTCCATCATACTCAGCTCCTGCTCCATCTTACTCAGCCCCAGCTGCACCATCTTACTCAGCACCGGCTCCATCATACTCTAAGCCATCATACGCAGCGCCAGCACCATCCTACTCTAAGCCTTCATACTCTGCACCAGCTCCATCCTACTCAGCACCAGCTGCACCATCTTACTCAGCACCGGCTCCATCGTACTCTAAGCCATCGTACGCAGCCCCAGCACCATCCTACTCTAAGCCTGCATACTCGGCACCATCACCATCATATTCAAAGCCATCCTACTCAGCTCCATCTTATTCTGCTCCATCTTACTCTGCACCTGCTGCTCCCTCATATTCGGCACCAGCAGCACCATCTTACAGTGGAGTATCAGGAGTGCCATGCTCAAGTAGCTACGTATTGAGCTGTAAGCCCAATGTAGCTCCAGTAGCATGCAGTGGAAGTGCTCCATCATACTCAGCACCTGCACCATCATATTCAGCACCAGCCCCTTCATACTCTGCACCAGCCCCTTCATACTCAGCACCAGCCCCATCATACTCGGCTCCAGCACCATCGTACTCGGCTCCAGCACCATCATATTCGGCGCCAGCACCATCATATAGTGCACCAGCTCCTTCATATGGTGCTCCAGCCAAATACCGAGAGTCTGACGGACAAATGCCCATGTATGATGAGGCATCGCACGATGAAATGGCACAAATGGAGGATCAGGAATAATGATTTATAATACTACGTCATTTACAATGTTTTGTATTTTTTGAAAATAAAAGTTGAAAATTAAATTTTCCAGTTTTCTATTATTTTTTTGTGAATTAAATATTTTTAAACCTTTTCAGAATTTTTAAATACAGAATATTTTATCAATTGAAATTTTAATCAATTCATCCACGATTAAAATTTTGTGAAGGATTTTTTTTTAATGGGTTTGAGAGACTTGTAAAGGTAAAATAAAAAAATCTTCTTCCATATTTTCAGAAATAACCTGCTTTAAATTTATATTGGAAAGTATAAATAATAATAAAAGCTTTATCTGTATTCTTTACCATTTAAATCATTTAATCAATAGTTCTATTTTGATAACGTTTCTAAGAAAAAAAAAATTGTTTTGAACGAATTTTTGAATTTATTTCATTTTATTCAGTCTAGAAAAAATTAGTCATGAAAAAGACATGAAAATTTTCTAAAATTATTTGTAGGGTTGCAGAAAAAATGTCTTTTTTTGCCAGAATGATTAAATTTATATATTTAAGGTTAATGCATTTTTATGGACCAACATTTTTAAAATGAATAAAATCGGCGGGTCTATTTTTGATATTCATAATATTAAAATTTGGTATTCTAAACAGTGTTTAATTTTATAGTTATTTATGCAGCCGCAGTTAAGAAGCATCTGATTGATAATTTCATTTGTAGATCGAAAAAATATGAACCAAATTTAATAATATATAATTAATAATAATATTAAATTACAATTATAAAAGTCACATCCAGTTTAAAAAGTTTGAGTTAATTTAAATTTTTAAATATTTTAGTAATGCACGGATATGTAACACTTTTTACTACACAAATTATTTATGATTACATTTATTTGAAAACCAATTTTAGAAGATTAGTAAATAAATAAATTAGTTGGTGTAGCTAGAGCGATTTATGTAGTAGATTCCTTTGAATTCATTTTTTTTTAATATACTTGCAATAATATTTTGCAAGTATATTTAAAAAAATTAATTCAAAGGAATCTACTACATAAATCGCTAGTTAGATTAAATATTAATATTTGTTTGGTGCCAAGAGAATATTTTCAAATTTCTAAATTCTGCAGTGTTAAACACACGTACGTTAGTAGTAACAAAGATTTATATGAATTTGAATTAAGGAAATTTGAGTGGGCTAAAATTCTCATTTTCTAAATTATTTTATTCTGATTAGACCTTAAGAATTTTTCTCAGAAAATTGTTATTGTAGTACAACAATTAGTTCAGTAATATTCGTATTGGAAATACAATCAAATATTTAGTTATGAAAAAAAAGAGTTTGCTCAATTCTTTTAATATTTTAGTTATGAGTTATGACACGTTTTTCAAAACATATTAAGAAAATTTGAAAAAGCAGTTACAAGCATTTTCGCAATAAAAGAAATTGGGTTAATATAATTTAAGTGTATCAATTACCAATAATACGAGTTCACACATTTTAATTATGTCTTGCAAAATTCCAGTGTACATTAAACGCAATCATGCAAGTCATAACGAAAAGCAATAAAATGTAACAAAAAAAAAAAAACGACGCACCTCGCACATGCACGCAATTGAAACGCAAAATTCGCAAAAATGTGAAACATTGAACTTTGAAAACTGCAAATGTAATATCATCAAATTATTTTAAAATCGAAAAGCTGACACTACTAACGCCAAGAACCTATAAAAACCAATAGCATATTGAAATCAATTACCAGTTGTCTCATACAAGTTATCGACAAGACGTGTCCAACAGTTTTAATTAACCACCCGTTAAATCAAAACATCAATTCATTCAACATGAACGCTATCATCGCAACAATTGTTTCACTGTTGGCCGTCCAGACCATGGCAGCTCCATCCTACGGTGGTGGATCATCCTACTCAGCCCCAGCACCATCCTATGGTGGCGGCGCTGACTACGGCAAAGTGTCCGGTGTGCCATGCTCACAGAGCTTCTTGCTGAGCTGCCAACCCAACGTGGCTCCAGTACAATGCAGCGGTGGAAGCAGCTACTCCGCACCCGCTCCATCATACCATGCACCAGCTCCATCCTACCACGCCCCAGCACCATCTTACTCTGCACCAGCTCCATCATACCACGCACCAGCACCATCCTACTCAGCACCAGCACCATCGTACTCGGCGCCAGCACCATCTTACTCGGCACCTGCACCATCCTACTCGGCACCAGCCCCTTCCTACTCGAAGCCTTCCTACTAGACATGATGACAACACCTATCATAATATACATCCGAGAAATTTCGATACAACAAACTGAATGTTTTTCTGTTAAATAAATTAAATTATACCCAAATGAACTTGTGTTTTTTCTAAATTTTTTATGTGCAACCCTTAATCAGTTTTTCAGAAAAATTCGTTTTACAGAAGGATTTTTAGGATCTACAAGTGAATTCAGTGATATATTGGTATTTCGTACTCGGCGCCAGCATATACTCCAATATAATTTCTGTAAAACCGAGGAAGAAAGCTTAACTCAATTTTTATAGATGCAAGGGGTACGTAATGCGAGGGCTACGTCAACAAACAGAAAATTGCGGAACAAATTAACAAACAACAATTCAATAATTAGTAAAACTCACTTAATACTCACTTGGGATATTTATTTTGGAAGTCTAAACTTTTTCACTTTTAATTTTAGGCTGTAAAATGGTCGATTAAGGATGATATTTTTGATTTTAAATTGTCAAATGGCGTAAGTCGTGAAATATTTTGCGACAAACAAAACCTGGGCATACTTTGCAAATATAAGCCGGTCATTGAATCTGAGTGTTTTGGAAAAAGCACGATTTCAGTTAAAATTGTTAATATAAATTTTAAATAGACCAAACCACTATATTTTTTAAAAGGGTAATTACAGTCATGCAGCTCCCCGTTTCAATCAAAAACAAAAATTGAATTAATTTAATATTCATTAAAACATTTGATAAGTTCATTGAGAAACCAATCAAAAGCACACGCACATATTCAACTCCACGAACATCGTATATTGGAAATGGTTCACATCTGTGCCAAGAGCTTTTCATTGACATCTGCAGCACACAGTTGAAAATGGGGGTTGTAAATGTTGAGCTTCCATTTGAAGGGGTAGTAAAATGATTTGAATTGTCACAATGCGTTCATTAATTTGTGCATGCATGTACGAACAACTACCAACACGCGTTTAATTCCTCAATAAAATACGAACCATACGGGCATTATGTAAGCTTTTAATGTTTTGCTACTAAAAGCCTTAATATCCAACGCACATCTATTAGATAAGCCTTTACAGATAAACCTTACATCCGCCTCATTTCGTGTAGGTACAACGAGTACGCACAGGTGTTTCGTGTAATGGATTTACCTAACTACCGTAACACAATCTGAAGCAGCACCATTCCCTTTCCCAAAATACCACCCGATAAACAGCATCATCCGCATGTAATTCTACGAAAAGTTATACCGAAATCGAATGGCAGCGTCGTCCATGAAACCACACATTATACGCCGATAGTCACAAAAACCATCAAGTAATTTAGCATTAATAGAGAGAAGACATTCAAAGTAACGAGTAAATTTATGTATAAATAAATATTTATAATCATTAGTAGCGTTACATTTCTCTTGCCACTGTAAGATGCGTCGATATTTTTGGTATTTGACTCCAACAGCCTGCGAGCATCACGCATTGGCGGCAGCAACGACAACGACGACGACGGCAACGACGACTACAGCGGCTTTATTCATGATTAAGAGTGTCTGTGCGCGCGGAGGGGGTGGCGGCATTCGCGTCGGTTAAAGGGTCGAAACTAATACATTTCGTGTGTTTGCGCAACTGTGGCGCGCACACCACCCCCGCCCAAAAAAAAAACACTCCCCATGCCATACGTTTCACCATCACTAGGTGTAGCCCAACAACGCCTAAATTTTAGTAACATTCAACATATCATGTCATTTTACATCAAATCAAATATGTCAATTAAAATGAATAAAAATTGAGATTTGTACTCACCAAACAATTGCAGTGAACCACAAATGCGGCGATTCAATTGCATGAGAGCATATTAAATAGGGATTGTTGAAACGAAAATGGTGACAGCATCAGCTGTTCAATAAAATGTGTGGTTGTTTATAGGACGTGTGTGGGCATTAATGCGGAGTACAGTCGCCCCTATATGCAGCCACCCACAACTTGAATCGCCTAGTGGCTTTCTGTCGTAAAAAAGCACAAGACACACGGCTCTCCTTCGTGTTGTCAATGTTTCAACCCGGACAGTAAGGATTACACACAAAAATTCAAAGTATAACTTTTTTTTTTGTAGTTTCTTGAAATCATTTTTACTTGATGTGTTTTTCAGTTCGATTTTATTTTCAGTTAAAATTGAAAATGTTGTTTGAGAAACAAAACAATTTGGGTGTGAAATCAGTTTTGGTGTAAAAGATTTACTGCGGGCAAATGAAAAGGATATTCATATAGCGTAGTTAAAATGCATTGAAAAAGGGAGGAGTGAATTTATCTGTAAGATTAGTGTCATACACAAAGAGAAATGTGTTATCGGGCACTTGGTTCCGTTTAATTGAATCTTTTGTGCAAATAAACAAAGTGAAGTGGAAAATTTTCTTTTGGGGCAATGTTTTTTTTCTTAAACTTTATTTTGAGCGTGAAAAGATTTATTTCTAAAATCAAAATCATAGCTACATCCTATCGGTGTTTGTTTTTCTACAAAACAAAAATTACTGCAGTCCGGGGGTGATGCTTGTTTAAAGATAAACGCCATACTTGCGTGTGAAATGTGTGTGTTGAGGTGGTCAAAAAAAGACGCCGTTTGTTTGAACAGTCTATTAATTTTCAAATAATATTTAAAAGTGTTAATGTAATCGAATCAAAAAATTTACCGTATCATTTAATTTAGAAATTTGAGCAATTTCAATTTTCACACCCCCTTTTCTATATAAAACACAATACCATTAAAACTCTTTAATACTGCCTTACATCCTTAAAAATGTTATACCCTTTAATCTTACATTGTTAAGTGCATATCAGCCTTTTTAAAAAGCTCTTCACAATACACAATCTCAATACAGCACTCAATTGAGAAAATATGCATAAGTGCACTAAAGCAGAGAGTGCAATAACTCCTTTGAAGATATAACGGAACATGCATATATACACACGTAATGAAAAACTGTATAAAATATGCAATGCAATGAGAGTGTGTATAAACGTGTCAATATAATGATTGATGGTTGAAGCTGTGAAACGGTTCTAAAAAACATTTTCATTTTCATTGAAGGAGTGTAGAAAAATGGTGTACTGAGCAGAAATGAAATTGCTAAAGACGCGACTGCACTATGTAGTAACAAATCGAAGGTTATGCTGTTATCTAACATATATACACACGGCACACCAAAATCGAATTATGGAGCGCGATTTAAAAGAGCATGAGCAAGAAAAATTAATGTGACCAAAAAAAAAATAAGAAAAGAAGGACGAATCTCCTGTGCTAGATCTTAAAGCTTTCTTAGTCACGATTTATTCAAGGTCGTATAAGCTTTTATGTACATAATTCTCAGAATTGAGCGTACATTGTGCTGCTTTATGTTGATTGCAAATAAATAAATGAGTACATTGTACAGGTAAATCATTTGTTTAGGATAATTAGATCTGTTCAGTTTGAGTAAACACACATTGGACCAAATTTACATGAACTCACACATATGACCGCAGTGATGCTTCGAAACTTGTTGACGCTTTTTATTTATTTTATGTACGATCTCATTTTAATTATTTTCGTGTGTGCTTTCTTTTGCGCATCCCGAAAAAAAAAACATCTTCAGTGATTATGTAATGAAGTTTGTTTGAGTGCTCTCCAGGGTGGTTTTTTATGCTTTTGTTTAGCATAAAGCTTTTTGCATGAACTACTCAACGGATGCGACTACCCTCGTCTATACCCTATCTTCTTCTTGGCAATGCAAACACACATTTTAGCAACATGAAAATATTATACTCGAAGGCTACCCATCCATTCAACAAGAAACTAACTAGTTGCATCCTCAAGTACTCGTACACGTATGAAGGGTTGTGCATACAAACGTTATAACTTCAGTAACCTTAATTAAATGCTTTACTTTTATGTCATAATTAAAAAGGGACAAATTAATGAAATTGAGGGTTGCGACTTATAAATTGTCTTGTATCCTAAGTAAATACGAATAAGTAGGTGTTGGTTTTCTTTAAAATAACAGTTATAAAATCAATTTTTGTAGATTTCCACTGGCAATTAACATTAGCTCAAGAACGATGCCTTCTAGGAAACCGTAACAATCTTAAACTAATAACGACATAATTATGTTGATAAAAAATTCAATATCACCGTTTAACGCATTTAGAAATAATTATTGTTAATTAAAAAAACAATTTATTTACATGATTCCAGTGTTCAACGTCGAAAAGCAATTTAATTAAATGAGCTTTAACCGAATACAACGGCTTCATACAAAGCAAAACACCAACATACATGCCTGTTCGTACTTAGTAAGCCCGTTGTCGCCTTCATTTCGTTTAATGCTCACGTCCACCATGAATTTTTAATGCCAATGGCAATGGAATCATTTTCAATTTAACTTTTAAGTTGAATAGATCAATTATTTAGGCTAACGTTTCACACATTGACATACTTTAATATATGCACATTGCATACACCAAATGGAATATATAAAACACGTTCCTAACGTAGGCACGCACACACACGCATCCACACAAGGATACAAAGATATTTGAAATGCCAGTTTATGCCGTACATATTATTACTTATGTACCATGAAGTTTCAACCCTCTGCGTTTGAATGACGAATCCCTGAGCGTGACAATGCTTTCATACAGATCATTTTTAGGCTGATGAGTTCATTATTAATTCCACAGTACACTGATTGTTACCCTTTGGTGTCGTCCGCTGCAGGCAGGTACTGTACGCGTTGTACCGCATTCAAATCAGAGACACATTGCGGTACATATTAAACCAGTCGGAATTGCTGTGTTCAACGACGAGGATATAGTACGTTGTGAAACAATCAAAAAAACACTCCCAGTTGGTTGAGCTTTTATTTTAAGGGTTGTTTGCTTCCAAATTTTGTGCCACACACGTATTTTTATTTTAAATTTCATTATCATTCGGGTTTTTGTCCTTAATTTATTTTTAAGTTCCTACGAATAACACTAAAATCAGACTTTTATGCTGATGAAAATCGTAAATAAATCAGAAAATGCGGGGACATGCATGACATCATCTGGCTGAAGTCGCTCGTTTTCACTTATCATCAACCTTTTCATCATTCCGGTTTTTTTTTCCACTAATTTTCAGCTCTATCCACTCATGTTTACTCTATTAGAACAATTTTCTTTGCTTTGACTGTTGTAAAAATGTAAACGAATTGTGTGCGCATAAATGTATGTGTAAAACGTAATAACAATCAGTGAAAAAAAATTCAATTAATGTTGTTGCTTTGCACAAATAATAAAAAGGGGGCAAAAAAAAATTCAACAAAATTTTGCAACAATAAATAAATTAAATTGTACGGGTTTTCATTAATTAAATGCGAAAACGTTGAAAATTGTCCAAACAGTCAGTGTAATGCAATTTGAACCAATGCTGCATAGTTAAATTGCACAAAAGTGCAGTCGACAAACAAAATCAAACAAATGTGTAAATGAAATCATAATATGTGTGAATATGCAGTGGAAGCGTTCTGTAGTCAGCAGCAGCAGCACCATCACCATTGGCACTTGTATTGGAATTAGCTGAGTCTTCAGGGAGTCGTTGCCATACACGGAAGTGAGCCAGCACAAACAATGTGGTATGTATTTAGGAAATATTTTTGAATCAACATTATTTTCGGCGAAATTCACAAGCAAAATATATATGTAACAAGTGTTCAATCAATTAAATTTGTGTTGCGGAGTGAGCTTTAATATTTATTATATGTCAGCGAACCAAATGACGATGTAAAATGTGAAGTATAATGCGATACTGAGTTATTATGTTGCGATGAAAATGGGAAGCCACATGTACATGAACATAGAGACCAATGTGCGTTTTATGTTTTATGTATATATATGCGGGCTTAATGGAACAACATTGACAAGTCTCTGTAAGACTCCACAAATTTTTCTGTTCAAAATATTTGAGCAGTTTAATTGCATTGTTTTGAACATTTTAATGCGATTAGGTAATTAATGTAATGGCGCGAGCAATCTAATTAAATCTATACGCTGTTTTCATACTCACGAGCGCTTATAAGACTCCGGAACATTTTGTATATTCATATAGGTAAAATATGTTTGATTATTCGATACAGTATGTTTAAAGAACTTTTACTGACTAAAAATGTTTTAAGGCTTGGCAAATAACGATTTTAATAATCATTATATGTATATGCATATTGATAAAGCAAGTCTATGCATAAAACATTTTGGTTTTATCAACAAGCTTTTTAACATACGTAATAAATGTTATCAGTTTACGTAATTATTTCTTCTGCGATTTGTCATGCGTGACAGAAAATGATCCCTGCAGTGCTGTGGTGAACCTTTGAAAGCTTTACTTTAGTTTAACATACTTTTATTAACATACTACAATTATGAATATAATATACATATTCGATTAAAAGTGAGTGTTTACTGTTTACTGACACAATAATAATTTTTTATCACAACTTTTATTTAACTTTTACCTTTAACTTTTTCAATTTTCTAAATATTTTACTGTCACTTTTAAAAAAACTACATCGCAGGGAGAGCGAGATTTTCGGAGATATGAAAAATTTGACCTTGAAATTTCTGAATTTTGACCTTGATTTTTGTCCAAAATTGGTACTTTTATTGAGATTATCAATAATGTAAAACATCATAGTACCCTAAAACACACAGTATTTGAATTACACATTTTCATTATAAATTTTTTTTTTTTTGACCTTGAAATGTTTTGCAAGTTTTCTTATTTTATTTAATCCTACAATCGTGTGAAATAAAAATTTCAAAAATATTTAGGGTTTCTGAGATACGTGCGCCGTACGCCGTACGTCGATCCTTGAAATTTCCGATTTCGACCTTGAAATGTTTAGCAAATTTTTTTGTGTCATTTAAGCTTACAATAATGTGAAAAAAAAAAATATTAAAGGTTTCTGAGATATAAAAAATTTGACCTTGAATTTTTCGATTTTGACCTTGAAATGTTTCGCAAATTTTCTTATATGATTTTATCCTACAATAATCTGAAAGAATTTTTTTGATATTGTGCAAGGTGGCTGAGATAGAAAAGTGGGGTTTGTCCTTGTCCACCCCCTTTTTCGCCAGAAGGAGCATCTAGCGGGATATAGGATATATGCAGTTTTGTTTAAGATAACTTGAAGATTAATTGTTGTAGAAAAGAAAAAAATCGTAGAACCCATTTTTGAGCAACTATACGAAAAAAAATTCTTTTAGCTATAACTTGACCTTGAAGGATCTGACCTTGAAAAATCGAAGATTCGATTCTTATATTTTTGTCTAATACTTTACAAAAAAATTTCATACAAATCGGTCCAGTAGTTTAGGAGTTTTTTTTTCCCCACCATTTTTCTATAGTACGGCGTACACCGAACACCATACGGCGTACGGACGTACTTTTGCACATTTTTTCTAGACCACTTTTTTGGAATCAGGGGGTGTCAAAACGAGTTTCTGCATCATCAACTTTTTTTCCGAAAAAGTCGGACTCCAAATATTTCTATATGCCCTTGGGGTCGTATATAAATTAAAAATGATTTGAAGTGAATTTCGTAAATGTAATTCTAATGGGCACATTGATGTTAAAGACTCGATTAATTTGGCAAGCAAAGTATGTTTACAATTTAATACTTAAATAACTTGATATCGATATCATCGAGAATGTGCCCCCAAATGACGAATTACCAAGATATTCGATTAGTCAATATATAAATTTAAAGTTTTATTGAGCAACTATGAGTACGAATCTTGTCTTTTAATGAAATCAACCAGATTTCCACAGCGCATGCATTCATGAAAGTTGCCAACAGTTTGTTGCTTTTCTCCTATACGTTTGAACCAAATGTTGCTCAGTGCAGTTTGAAGATAAATTGAAGTGACAATTAAAGAAATAACTTGAAATTGGCCCCAAAATCGTGAGTTTCATTTTGCAGTACTCAATATAATGCCAGTTGGTCAGTTTACATTAACTTAATTTAAAGTTCTAATAACTTTAAACTAGGTCGTCTTGATAAATTACAGTCATACCCTTTGTTGTTATGGTAAAGATATTTGTAAAGAAACTTTTATTTATGTTGCTTAGAAACACTTTTCTAAAACCACATTTTAATATATTACTAGAGCACTTTTAAATGTTACATGAATTCTTATAAATGCAGAAATAATACTGTTTGTTTGTACTGCATCCTTTATTGCATTTACGCTAAATTGCAAAATGTTTACACAAAAGAGGCGCATTTGTACTACGGACGTAATTGCACATACCAGAATAATAAAAAAATACTGCAACATTTATTCATGTTCGCTATATGCTGAAGAAAACAAATCATTTGGTCATAAACATCTCAAGCCGTCGCAGATCACAATGCGATGGATTTAAATTTTAAAGATGGTTGTCGTTGAAAGATGGTTGTCGTTGACTATCGTATATTCAATTTAATTTAAGTTAGTCAATGTTGAAAATTTTTCTTTTTTTTTCTTTAAATATTTGTTTAAAATATGCAAATATAAGCGCGTCAATCATTTTTTTTCCACCAAATCTACATGCAAAAAAAATCAACTGGAAAATATTTTATCCCTATATAATTTTTTTTAAACAAATTTCGTGCAAACCCTCTTATTCTGAACATCACTCAACATGAAAACCATTTGATGAACGGTCACTCGGCATCAAATAAATCCAAAATTCCCAAAATTTTTGATTGATGAAAAGCCTCAATAATTTATTTGAATAAAAATCATGCAAAATTATGCATGGTGGTTTTATTTTTTTTGGCTTCGGTCAACCCCCATTTACAAAATGTATGAAAAATTCGCTGAATTTATTCTATGCCTCAAAGTTACTTGTTAATACAATTTAATAACATCCCATACCACATCACAACCCGCTGCAGCAGACTAAACAATTGGAGCAAATAATTCGATAATTTTCGCCAGCATTACAAAATGAAAACTATAAAATTTCGTTTGGCATACACTTGTAACAGAAGCACCGCACCGCGCCGCCAGACGTGAATTGGCACATTCCATTCTCGTATACAAACGCTGCACGTACTACCAACAATTCCCTGTGCTGAGTAATGTAAATTTCCTAAAAGATCAATTGTTGGATCATAAAACCTAATACATGCAAAAAGCGGAAGCCAATCCATAAAGTATGGGGAGGAAAAAATGCTTCATTGTAAGGAAAGCGACATAGTACTTTGTAGTAGATGTTAATAAATTTTAAAACGAATTTAGAGAAATAACTGTGAAGACTTTGAAGAAAAATTAGTGGGACACAGTTGAGTATTACCTAATTTATCAAAAATATACTAATTCCGCTCATTATCGGAAAAAACTAACTAAATTATTATGGGAACATACTTTGTGGAATAAAATATCAGAGAGAATGTCGATTTAGGCAATATGTGCAGTTATTGGGATCACAGGAATTTCTTTAGTTTATCCAAATTTGGTGTAAACTTTATCGAGTTCTGAAATGAGATGACTTTCACAATACTGTGTCACTCTTTTAGCATCAACAGAAATTTTTTTAAAATTGTGCTATGGTTATAAAACTTCTGTTTCTTCCATACCGGTCGGTACAAAGTAAAAATGAAATAAAAACAAAGCACTTTTATACAATGTTCAATTTGAATAGTGATGACTCCAATATGCCTCTACAATATAGGGGGCATCGTATAACACGTCAAAAAGCCGATTATTATTATTTGTGTGAACTCACAACTACATCAAATCGATGGGGCTGTATACTTACTGCGTCGATTGTGGTGGGACACATAGGGGTGGTTTCACTTCATATATCTATAACCGAACATATACTCGTACAAAATGAAAATTACGTTTGAAATAAAAATCAATTTCCCCTATAGTTCTCGCTGATCTGCTCAACTGATAATGCGGGTACGGCCCTTAATGTTTACGAACGACCCCAATATTAAAGCACTGAACACACACATTCCTTTGTAGCTATTTGTCAGTGCATGTGACCTGAAGTTAAATGTTTTGACCCACGGAGTTGATTGGACTAAAATTAATTGTCAAGACTATTTTTAAATATTTTGTAATTGTCAAAATAGTAACAACAAATAATAACGTTGTGATAATTGTTTGTTCTTCAGAATTTTTTTTGAAATAATGATTTTTTGTCCTTGATTCGGACTTATTATCTAAAATTTTAAAGAGCGTTTATTTAGTAAAAAAAATTAGAAATTAGACTTATAAAGATTTTTTACTTAAGCTTTTTAACTTTTTTTTACTAAAGATGTATCAAAAAAAAATGAAAATGCAGTTTTTGATGCATTTCTTAATTGCCTTTAAAAGAACTCCTTTTACAGACACTTTAACAATCTTTAAACAATTAAAAATAGCCCTAAAACTGTAATTCTTGATTGTTTGTTATATTACGGAAAAATTTGCGGCTTTCTATTATAGTAACAATAATTTAAAACATTTTTTTAATAAAAACATTTGAGGCTGCAAATTTGAAATTACTATGTTAAATTAAGTTCCTTGACTCTATGCCACCTCAAAATACTACCAATTATTTTTTCTCCATCCACCATCGTTGTTGCTGAAAAGAAAAACATGAAAATCTTTTCACTCAACTGTCAAGTGCGTACTTTAGGTATGTATATAAGTAAAATGCACGGAAGCGTCGAGTCTTAAGTAATCTTCAGTTGTTGCGCTTTCACATTGTTTACACTTATGACTCAAAAGCTCCTTCCTAAAGACTGTATCCAACTACATTCCCCAACCATGAATCGGCGCGAATTTGTACAAAACGCAAAACGGTATACATACTTACCTAAAAAACACGTTAAAGGCTCATGAGCTCACAATTATTGCTCTTTTGAACGCTCCGTTTGGCCTTTGCCACTCATTAAGTTCATATCGCAATGGAATAAAGTGAGAGCTCGTGCCTGAAGCAGTGTCTTATTGAACGCGCTGAAAGACGCAATTTAAAAAAATATTTTTATATGCGGTAAAAGAAAAGCAAGGGTAAAGTGGCACAAGTGCGTGTGCAAGCATCCAAAGCATTCAAATATTTTCAAGGACATAGATGGCCCAGAGCACCTTAAAATGTGTGTGCGAAGACAACTGAGTGTCGCCGAGGCGATAAATTGCCAACCCGTAAAAGGCGTATAAAGGAGTATCCAGGGTGTTGTTAAGCTTTTATCCTGACTGAATAAAAAGTAGCGTATTTCACAATGTTATCACACATTGGCACCTACTTGCACATTCCGAGTTCCGACCAGTTAATGTTGAGTGCAATTTTACCAACAACAAAAAAAAAAGGATGAAACGAGAATAAATAGGATGAAACTAAATGTGGGTGTGAATTTTCGTTTAAAATTAAATTGTTTAGGCGGCAATCGGATTATGTAGAATGCGGAGGAAAAAACTCAATAAAAATAATCAGCTAGCATTTCAGTATACAACGGATTTGTATGCAATGTAATAGGATATATCAGTGCATTCAACGTAATTAAATTGTATAGTAAAATAGTCCTATTTCGTTCTGCTCGTAACAAACAAATAATAAATAAAAAAAAAGTATGTAGTTGTTATAAAAATCAACCCTTCATAGACAGCTGCCATACGGACAAGTTGGTTAATATTTGAAGAAAATGGGTCAAAAGCACACTTCAAATTGCGTGCTAAAGGGGTTGCTTTGATTTTCTCTATCTCGCTCATTCGTTTTGGGGTTGGGAAAAAAATACTGTACACAACACAGACACACAAAAATACTATTTTGTATGTTGAATGTTCATAATGTATCAACTGATCAATATATATAAGTATAATGTATATTGATCTATGCTCTTTATATGTGTATAATGTACATTGTGCAGTCTGCTTTTGGCGAGGGTTGTATCAATATGTCAACAATGAAGAAATTCGTAATTACATTCTCCCTTCAGTGAACTTTATATTTTGAACTTTGCCTGTCAATTGTTTGCTATTCAATCTATATGATAAAATAAAATAACTTTAATACACTCACCATTAATAGCGAAAGGACCTTTTCAGTCAGTTGAATTTATAGAAACAAACACACTTCCATCCATGAGAGGATTGCTCTCAAACAATGGTTCATATGGCTTTAATTTACGCATTTCTGTCTGACATGATAACCATAGTGTCGTGTTTATATCCGCACTTATTACATTTGTTGAAAGATCTGCAAAAAAAAAAAAACATTAATCAACCACATTTGCACCCCAAGCTTCATTTTAAGTACAATAAAATGTGCATTTAAATATTATAATGAAAAGGATATCCAAAACGAACAGCTTCAAAATGAAGACTTATATCTAACCAACAAGTGAGAAAACTGCTGAACGCCACACCGCATGGTCGAGGGCATGACGATGGCAATTTTCCAGAAGTGGAATATACGTTAAGAAAAATTGTGGAGAAATAAAAGCAAATAATCAAAACAAAATGCATGTATAAATATGTAAACAACACAATTTGTATATGTCCAACAATAGTGTAAGGGATGGGGTCTGTAATATTATGGAACCACACTGGAAGCAGTTTTGTTGCTTTTGTTGTGTATCGTGGTATAGCAATTACAGTTTACACACAAAAACTGAAATAAATTTCTTGTATAACTTTAATAATATATTACAGATTATGTACAGCGAGTTGTCGTGCGAACTAAGTCGGGGCAGACATGCAACAATTGGTAATTGGTGCGAGGTATTTGTGTATCAAATTTCATGCATTTTCCTCCCCCTCTGATTCATATACAGTTGTAGTGACATGATTTTACTATGACACATAATATAATAATGTGGTCTTGACACCTAATAACTCCATAACAATATTATTTACTATTTCCATGGTCAACAATTTATTATTTATAAAACATGCGCGACACAAAATAAGCGTAATGCAACAAGCTCACATAAAAGTACATAACAACGCAGTCACAATGAACGCATCCTTTAAATTAACATCGCAATTTATATAACAACAAAAGAAATGCACTAAATTTCACCGAAAGGCAAACGAGTTGTTACAGGATGCCTCAACATTCCGGAGCGCACAAAAACTTTACCCATTCGGATGCCCACAAAATGCAGAGGCAATTTTTCGCAACTCACTTTAAACATTGCGGCTAATTGTTGTACATTTTAAATGGATGCACCCCAGGTTGAGGGGTGAATATGTATACTTGAAGGCAATCAAGATGCCTCTATATGCAATAAGTATGTTGGCAAGCTATTCATTTTCATCTCTCATCATAAAGCTGCTGCTTCACAGTATTCAATTCAGTGTTGCAATAAAGTTGGTGGCGCCCCTCAATGTGCCCTTATTACACGGCTATGCGGTTGTTTTGTACCAGAAGTTGAAGTCGACAGGGAACATGCATACAAATGATACAGGTGAAAGGGTATAATATTACAGTCATGAAGCAGCAAAATGATGCATATAAAAGACGTACGTATTCAAATGGGAATCACACATTATTTCTCCCAGTGGTGTAAAAATCTTTTATTGTTTCACCCGGGGGGGAGGATAGGGTGAATGTGTGTGCTGTGGAGTTGAAATGGGTGTGTACAACAACCATCCATAAAGCAATATATAACATAGCAACTAAATGAACACACAATTGTGACAAAAATCTGGATGTCTGTGCGCGTGTTACATTACATCATCATGTTAATAATTTTTTTGCCTTTCTACATTTGTTTTCAAGTCTGACTTATTCGCTCAACTATGGGTGGAGGATTTTATTGTCTATCACGTTCCCGACGCACTCATTTTGCATATGGAATGTGTGATTTACTTCAGTGTGTGATTTGAGGTTTCATTTACCTGAAATTGGCATTTCACATGCAATTACATTACACGATGTATGAAGGTTGTAGACTCCGCGACTCGGAGACATTCGCATAACGCATTTCCTTGCACAGCCTCGTGTATATTGTCATGATAAGGATGTCAATTTTCAGGAAATAACATTCAATCGATTATTATTGAGAGTTTAGGTTAGATGCCGTTGACAGAGTCTATTTCCAGTTAGTATTTGGGGAGAAATTTTAATAAATATTATAAATTTAAAATTTGTATTAAATATTTTGAACCTAAATTATAATATTAACCGCGCTGAAAGAATAAAATGCCACGTAAAAAATTTATAAGTACTTTCAAAATGCGGCCGAATTTCGTTCCAATCTCTACGCTCATATATTAATTATGGCTTCATATCAGGGTTGTCAAAAACTCGTGGGCTGAGGGTTTTTCTGTGTTTTTACGGGTTTTCTGGGTTTTTGTTTATGCATTGAATAAAAGTGTAGTGAGTGAAGTGACTACTGACTAGTGACTTAGAACTTAGGAGCAAAATGTTATTCGACTATCAGGAATCGAGATTCAAACGTGTTCCATCATCTTCATGTTTGATATAAACTTGTCGTTGTTGAATGTTCATACTTCATAATATGGTTTGGCTGCAAGAATGTTGGGTTAGAATTTTGTTCTATTCTTTTTTTGTCGATTCGAAAATAGTAATTTTAAATGATTTTAAATTCAAACATGAATTCTGGAGGTGGACGAACAATTCAAGAAATTCTAAATAGCCAAGCTTCTATTTTAGATATTAGTTTCGAGACAATATAAATCCAGCATTTAGGTTCCAAGAACATGTTTGGCAATAAATGGTGGTCAGTAATGTGTTCGAGGATCCAAAATCCTTATTTGAAGGCCTTTGTCAATGTGTGGTTACGAAAATAAATAAAATATCGAAAAAATAATTAATGGTATATTTTCATTTTTACAATTAATTTTAGGGTTTTTGGGTAGGGTTTTTAGATGGGTTTTTTAGTAGTTGGGTTAACCCAAATAAAACCCGCAAAAAAATGGGTATGGGTTTTTGAGTGAAACAACCCTGCTTTATATACATATTCTCTTATTGATTTGTTCATCAGTTTAAAACCATATTATTCGAACATAAATCGGAAATTTATGAACGTATTGTATTGAATGGTTTTATAAACATTTCAAGGTCATGAACGTAAATTTCCAAGGTCAATTTACAAACTTAACGAAACAAACTTGTATTTTTGACCATTTTAATGTTTCATAGTTTGAATATTTTTAAAAGGACGTCATTTACGAAAATCCGTTTGCAAACAAATTATAAACTTCCAATAAAAATAATATGATAAATTGCTTAACAATAAGACAACAGATTTTAATGCACAACTAATTAGACTTCACATTCACCGCATAAACCCTTGAGGCAATAGCCCTTCAAATACAGCCTAACATTTACAACGTTTAGGTCATGTTTGTGTTTATAACACAACAACTTAGTTAGTTTCCGTACATTCCCGCTAATTATTTCCAAACCACATCATCAGCAAACATTTGTGCATAAGAAATTATTATTATATTATGCGGAGTTCTCAAATACTTAGAATGTACAAATTATGTTTCCGTTTTTGCACAATAATTTTTGTCTGCTTCCACCAACATTTTTAAAAAGCACACAAAAACTGTAATGAAATATTATTTATTTCCAAGTTTGATATTCAATCCATGCAAAGCTTAAAATTTCTGTAGAAATGCTCTGCAACCATTTTGAGTTCTGTACACATAATACATTGAACTCGAAGGTATCCAAGTCGGTATCATTAAAAAGTTATTTTATGACCTTGGACGAAGATTATTTCGTCTTTTAAATATTCTGGAAATTAATTTTAAAGGCCTAAAAAATTTATTAGTTCACAGTTGATTTTAAATGATATTTCAAAATCTATTAGTTGACCTTGAAAATGAACTTAAATAACATTTTTTTATAAACATGTCCTTAATGAACATATCTTCCCTCAAATAGCAACAAGCAAATACGTAATACGAAGCATTAATCAAACTTCTAGTTTAAATTCCACAAACACGAGCATATACATTTAATATAAAACAAACGCAATTACTACTCCCTAATATCTTCACATTTCAAAATGTACATACGTGACTGAAATACCCAACTAGTTAAGTCTGAACATACATTAAACATAAAAATTATGCCAAATCTAACAGGCAATTAAGTCAAAACTACCCCCAAACGCAGCTTACATCCATGCACAACATCCTTGACTAAAATTGCACACACCCTTGCCTGTAACTTGCACTACACAGCCAATTTTGAAGCGTCCACTACAATGTAGGTCATCATGTTCAATCGCATATTATACGACACAAGTAAAATCGCATGTTATGTATGCGGGTATATACAAGAAAAGCTCAACAGCACATAAGCTTTGCATGCTTTCGCTTAAAAAAGAAATAAAGACTGTTCTCTGGCATATACAATATTCATTCACCATCTTACCCATCATCGCGTCTGAATACAAACAATCAAAATTTAATTTCCTTTAGCTGGATGAATTTTGAAAACGACCACACGAAGTCACCATGATGTTTCAGCTGACTGAAAGCGCTAATATAATATATTATATAAAACGTGCAGAATATATTCACTAATGCACAAACCATGTATCCCATTGTACGTACAGTTACAAAAATGACTATCTTATACATGAGGAACACAGTCAAGCGTGACGATATATTTAATTATACTGCTTCATACAACTATATAGGAATTATGCTTGCGGGAAAGGAATTGCGAGAACTGTATCCGCCAGACAATTATTATTACTGCTGCTGCTTTAAATTTAATTAAATAATTATTTTTGAGGTTCACTCTTGATGTGAGTCATGCATTTGAAAATTAATTGAACATACAACTTTATCACATCCCTTACACATTTAAGGGTTATTTCGTTAAACAAACGCATAGCAGTTTTTGAGCGTATTTATTATATAAACAACACACTAAAGCATCGACGCGAAGCCGATAATTCCTTGCGATTGTGAATATACAATGCATGAGGCATCCTGGCAAATATGTAACTTCAGTCTCGACCAGTTGAAAACAACTAAGAGGTATATTACTTACTTATACTCCCGCGTTGGGGGGTTGTTAGTCGGTAAAGACGAAAATATGAAAAGAAAATTTATGAAGGGTGTTTGGGCGCGAATGGGTAGAATATTTCTTGGAGAAAATCAATATTTAATAAAATGTCATGTGAGTGTGTGGTTGGGAATGTGTGTATTTGTTATATTACTGTACCAACGTATGTAGGTATTTGAAGACATGTGGACTGAGAAGAATATATATAAAGTCAAATATCCGTCAAGCCATGAATTTGAGATCGAGGATGAGCGAATTCTTTTATCTTTATTTTTTTTATTAAATTTTCACAAAATCGTGGATATTCTAAAGTATTTGCAAATTGTCAGCGCCATCGCTCGACTGTATTCTTTTTATGTAAATATATTATTTTCTTGAAGCAGAATGGCTGCACAATGCACATGTACATCGACTGTATAGGTTGGACGTTTCTTTTTAAAATGTAGGATGTGCGCTGATTATAACTGGAGGGCATGGTAACATCATTTGAATCTGTTTTTATGCTTTACCATCCGAAACACCCCTTCTCTTACTCGCCCATCCACATCTCATCTGGTGTACCAGCTAACATGTCTCCATTGAAAATTATTTTTATTTGTTGAAATGGATTTTTCATAAGAAATAAATCGCATTTCAGGTGCTTTTCTGGTTCATTTTCTTCTTGCCATTTTCCGGATTATTGTTATGGCAACACCGACAACAGCGCGCCGCGCCATATACCATCTCAAAACTGAAATTGATTAAATTTTTTCGCAGCTTTTCTTCGGCTTCATAACATTTCATACATGGCGCAGTCAGTCGTTTGATGGTCGCTTTTTTGCCTTGATTGTTGTTGCATGTTGTATATGTACAAAGAAACGAATAGAGAAAAATTTTAGAGACTACATGTTGAAGTATATACGTCGTTGTCAGAGTTGTTGCTGCTTTCAGGCTGAAAATGCCATATTCACAATGCTAATATTGTTTCTTTTTATTCCTCAGCTTTTACAATTCACATGTATGCGAGATTGCATGATTTGTACAATTTTCTTACAAATATGTTTGAGCGTTTAATGTTTCCTGTATTATTTCATGCCACACTGAATGGCCCGCATTTTATAATGTACGCAAACACACACACACACACACACACACCACCCAATTTAATGATTTTTGTAAGCTTCAGCAAATTGGGGTGATAAGTGGAATGGTAATAAACGAGCATCAATTAAAATTACATTTATAAAAGCATAAATAAAGCATTTTGATCTAGATTTTGTTTACCAATTCCTATATAATAAATGGGTTCACTTCCAACTGCACATACTTTCACTCTCACCTCACTCCACCCCACAATTACCGACAATTTATACACCAGAGCATGCTTGTATTTTTAATAAAAACACAGCTTAAGAAGTAATTGCACCAAGTCATCCATCACAGCTGGCCAATACCAAATTGAGTACATTAAGGTGTCACTTTTCTTTTACCTTTAATTAACAGCAAAGCGATTTTTGTCACCTCATTTTTGCACGCATATTAAATATACTATAGAGGTGTACCTTTTCTTTGTGATGTGACGCCTAATTGCAATGATGTTTTGCATATATATTATATACCCATAAAATGTCACACTTAATTAATGCACAGTTATAAATGGTAAGTGCTAAGTGTTGCTATGTACTTTAAAATACAACCCTTTATATTGTCATTAACAATGCGATAATTAACCTCTTAAACATAAATTTTATATTATACGAAATAGGCGCAATGAAAAAACAAAACAAAAACTCTTATCATCATCCGTGTGGCTGAGACGCCGCATGTCGGTTGTTCGTCCCCGAGCTTCCAATTCTCAACGTCTTGCTGTACCAAGTACCAACTAATCTTAACGTTATATATATAGGGATATGTATTTAGGCTTACACTTGGTGTGGCATTATGCGAGAGATGCTCAGCCATGCCACAAGTGCGAATATTCATTTGAGCCAGTTTTTACCAAAAGCGTCGTGTACTTAAGAATAAATTAATTTTAAATGTACAATACAAGTGTCCCGAATACATTGTTGTGGATAGCAAAAAAAAATTCTTGTGATATCTAAATATGTACAGTAAAGGAAAATTGGTAGCATTCTGCAGCAGCGATGTAAGTAAGGCAGAAAAGTTAATTAGGGTTAAAATACACGCTGAGCGCATAGTGGGGATGGTTTAATTAGATTAACAACTGTGGCTATGGGAATTTGGGGGTGTTGGGGCTAATTGGCGATTTCTATTATGCAAAATTATGTTGGAACTTGGAATGTTATATGATAACATAATATGTGCATCAAAGGGAAAAATTCTAAAGTTTTTTTTCGTTTCTATAATTAAAAATTGTCTTTCAGTAATAAAAATTTGCAGAAGTGAGAATCTAAATAGTCAATAGTTTAAAATTTCGAATCATCAACATTCTTTTAATATGCACATCTATAATTACAGTTATTAAGTGTTGCATAGGGGGTAGCAAAGTTATACAGGCAATTTCAGCCCAACATAAAACACTGTCATTAACTGCCACATATCAATACATTCACCAAACCATTTTACTTTCATCAAAATATGATATTGTGTGTGTGGTGTTTATGACAACCCGCCTACGTGTTGCAAATGTCGGCCTCCTAAACATATTTGTTGTCCACACTCCACACGTATTATTATCCGTTCTCGGTTCTTGATTGTATAAATTACCGATTGACAATAATCATGTAGGTCCCATCAAACAGTTTGTTCATGAAAGCGTAAATAACGAGTATGTTCATACCTTGTTTAAATGACATGTGTTTTATTTTACCCATTTTACATCTGGTGTTAGGTTCCATAGTAATTAATTACCCATTCATATTTTACTTCCAATTATTGGATTATATTCTTAACGCTCCTCCCAATTTTACTCTGAATTATAAGTGGAAGGACTAACGACAACCAAAGCGGGATTGATTGTTGTTAGAACCAAACAACATAAATATTGGTAAATTACACAATTCAATGTGGGAAACATTAGCATTCATAAATTATCTTGGCACAAATAAAAATACTATGTCTTTCCAAAAATAAAGTCGAATCCATTTCAGCTATAAATATTTGTAAACAGAACGACAAACGAATCACACTGCACGTACAAGGTGGCGCAATATTTTTACCCGTTGTTTTTTGGCTGCAATTTTTTTATGAATGAAATTTCTTGGTTCTGTTTTGGGATTAATTATGTTTACTTGAGGCCATATTTTGTTTACATTAATTTGAGAAAATGATTTCTGATATTAAGTAGGCGCCACCAGAATTTACAGAACTTTCGGCGATAAGTTCTCGCATTGTTCACGAAAATTCTGTTTGACGTCTTCAGGAGTCTGAGTCTTTTTCACATAAACTTGTCACTTTAAACAAAACACAAAAAGGAGTCTGAAACTGTTAAATCGAGCCAGTGCAAATTGCTAAAACAAGATATAAGGCTACCCGGAAATGACGTCAAGAAAAGTTTTCCGCGTTCTTGAGGAGTCCTCCCCTTCTTGATCACTTGTATTTTATACATCAGTGATTTTCACAAATGACAAACCAGAATTAACATTGGCCGCCATTTGATAAAACTATGGCATCTTCCGATAGGGTGATGACTGTTGCGCCACCCTATGCATTCTGCACACGCCAGATGGATAGGACATTTCACTGGTTGGGACTTTACGAAAGAGATTCACAACCATTTCAATTTTCAAATAATTTTTTTAAACGCAAACGCCCAGCTGAGCTGTATGCATGTTTTATTGATTATTCTTGCATAAAACATTAAAAAGTTAGACTTTGTTGGAATTTTTATAAAATAATAATTCAGTCAATGTTGGTCCTAAATTGACAAATAGTAAATTGTTCAATATCTATTTTAATAATTAACAACAAATTGCTTTTTGTAAACAAAAATGATGATCGTAAAGGAATAATTATATTAATCGATGTTATATTGAAAAAGCTTTTATTTTCAATGCTATGAAATCAACATTTCGAAGTAACAAATATTTTTCAAACAATTTTCTATATTTTAATCTTTAGTATACGAATTACAAATTCGTTTTAAAACTGTTTCCTATTCAAAATACATTTTAGGATAATATTACACGTAAATTTTACTCGAAATTGATCTATAGAATTGATCTCATTTATTCTTAACATATTTCTAACATAATTCTTTATTTTTTCTGTCATTAATAAAAAATCATTGAGTGACTTCAAGCTAAAACCATTTCAAATAAAAACAAATTGTAGATTAAAAAATTCCAATCCAATACTAAAAAAACAAAATTGTATTAAATAAAATTAGTTAGTATACACAAGTTTTCAAAATTGACCCGAAGTTGTTGAATCTCTCTCTCCCCCATCCCAATCTCACGATGAACAAACGCTTTTCCAAATATTTGCACATGAAATTCAATACTGTCATCACTTATTATAGCAGCTCCAACCTTCTATAATTCATTAACGAAATCACTTGGTGTGCAAACAACACCAAACAAGCGTCGCATCGTTTTGCGTACAACTTACACAGTACACTCGCGCTACCATCAAAATTCATGTGTGTACTCAATGTCGATAAACTACACAAATATCCTTGATGCCGGGGGTATTTGTCTCTCGAGGACACTCGCCTTGTCCATTTTCAGCCGCGACTTCATGAATAATTGTTTCCGAAATCACACTATATTATACTCTTGAAACTACATATGGCCATTGTTATTTTCCTAAAATTGAACTTCACATTACAATACGAGACTAATCATTGCTATGGCATGTACGAGCATAAAGAATATAAATTCTGTTGACTTTATTTTTATATAATCCGCGACGGTATTTTAGCGACAAATCATATCATGTGTATATTAGCATTATATAAAAAACACATTATGCTGCCTGCGATGGCTATTATGTATAATATATACGACCATTTTCATGGACAAATAATAAAGATGGCGTGTGAACTTTTATACACGGGTGTGCTCTTCATTCTTCACATTTATACATACTTTTAAGTACACACATTTTACCTGTGAAATACATAATGGAGAACAACTGCAGTAAATTTGAGAGAGAAAATGGGGGAGTAGAATGCGAGGGTGTTTCAGAATAGGGTGGGTGGATAAATGTCAAATCAAGTTTCACGCAATTAAAAAGGCAAAATAACGGATGGGCATAATAAAATATGAGTAAAAGCTGAAACAATCTTCACATGTATGAGATTGTACATATATGTTACTCACCCACACACACAAACAACACACAATATCTTCACACACACACACACACATTCTTGGAAACGATGATTAATTTACGCGAAATGCCTAATTAATAACAAGGACGTTGAATATTTAAACACACATAGAAAATGCGAATCACATTTTTTTGGGCAAAGAAATGCCACGTCATGAAATATGCATAATTATCAAACGTAATTTTAATTGAAAAGGGCTGTCTCGTATACATTTACATTATGGTGAAAAAGCGCGCTTTGAGTAAACTCATTAATTCAAAAAGGAAATTGTTTTAAAAGTTAACTGTTGCATTAATGCATGGGGTGTTTTACAATAATAACGAATCTTTATGAAAACCATGAATAACATTAAGAAATTGTGGCGCGTTGGTCAGCCACAAGGGTAAAAAGATAAATACCAATTGCTGTACAATAATGTAATGACTGTAATTACAATAATGTATCAAATTGATCGCTGATTGCGCGCGCATTCGACATTATAATTGTAAGATTCATTATCATCATGCAATTGTACATATATATGTGCACGCTTCCGACTATATAAATTGTATTTTATATTTAAGCTTTCATTTATTATATACATCGATATGTATACAAAATATCCCAATGGTGCAATCGCAGTGCAAATATTTTTAATGCCAGAGAGAGAGAGAGAGCTTAAAGCTTTATTGCACATGTGTGCGGGTATACTGCACATATATATTTATGCTTACTTTCTCCCCCAAAAGGGTTAATGCCTTTGATAAAATTTAGTCTGGTAATACGGGGTGAATTTTTTCCTCTGACTCTTTTCCGGAACGTCTTTTAATGACATTAAGTAACCTTTTAAATTTAGTTTTTTGGAATATTCTGTAAAACATGGTTTTTCTTAAAATTTAAAATGACTTAAGAATTTTTATACGTCACTTATGCAAACCTTGGTGATTAATAAATTGATGTAACCATTGCATTTATGATTTCAACACGCATTTTATTTTATTTTTTCACAAATTTTTTATATGATAAGTTAACAACAATCGTTAACTATTTTGATTTAGTTGCTAATTTTTAACATAATTTTACTTATATTAAATAGAAATAAACGGTAAAAACTAAACATTAACTCGATTTTGATTTTTTTTAAATAAATTATTGAGTGAAAATAAATTGACCGGTAAAAAAACTTAAAATCATCCCTTTCACAAAAAGCTCACACACAGCCACTAAAATCCCACAGCATTCATGACACAAACCATTTTCAAGACTCAATTCCTTGCACCTATTTCAAAATTGTACTCAATATACCAACTATACATCCCCTCGTCGATATTATACACACATTAAATATCTTGTGTTTGTAAGCTTTTACCACAAGTAGATGTCACCCTTAGCAGCAAGTTGTATTCAGTTTACCGCCACACTACAGCCCGTTGAGTATCCTTCACTCCAGTCTTTCATCGGCAAGCACGCAAACGTCCTGCGTTAACGTTTTGAATTTTTTCGAATTTTATAAGTTCCTTCGTTTGCGTTCAACTAGTTTTGTCCGGTCATATCATGAAAATTAAGTTTAAGAAAAAAATTTACGCTTTTTATTCATAAACTTTAAGTATATTGTTATAGTGCTACAATTGTGTTTTTAAGTTAACCATAATAAATTATTAATAGGATAAAGAAATTAAATAAATTATGCAAATGATCAAAAAGTTATTAATTTTCCATATTCGGTTGTGAATTATATTGTTAAATTAAAACAGAGTGAAAAAATTGTTTTTAAAAAAATATATAAAAAAAAGGTTTAAGAAAATCCCCCTCCCCCCCCATAAAATCTTGAAAATTTGTATTTGTGTTTGAGTGGAAAAAAAATTCATTTCGATTTTTATCGCAATTTCATTAAAGGTGAACACATCCCAGTTGTAATTACTGAAATGGCTGTGGCTGAGAAAAGTGGCAAACTGTACAATGTACATACAAAAGAAGGGAACAAAATTCAATCCAGCCATCGATTTGTTTTCGAACCCCCAAAACAAAAAATGAAACATTGAAAATGTTACTTGGGCATTTATTTCTCTTATTTTTTTGGTGCGATGTTTGGACACACACACCGTGTTTGTTTTGGTTATATTGTGCAGCTTTTGTGTGAATACATATGCGCCTTCACATATCGCGACACATGTTATTATTATATTTGGGAAATTGTATTGTGCTTGGTCTATTTCAATAATTTACCCACCTGAGATTCATATCAGTGTTGATATGAGAAATTCTGATTTGAAAAGGGCTTAACAAATCGATTTGTATGTATAAAGGAGAGCTGAGTTATGTGAATGTACCCAGCTAAGTGCCGAAGCTAACCTTATAATGCTTTTTATGTACATACCATGAATGCCATTATTACACATTCTCGTATAGGCGAAGGAAATGTAATAAATGAGAACATTATGTGCGTACGTGTCCATTTGGCAATTGGAAGTGACTTTATATATGCCTAATATTTATATCGCTGATAGCGCTTTGAGGTCAAGCTGTCCAGTGTCCAAGCATTAAGAATATTAGCAAAAACAATTAATTTTTTAATGTGAATTTGACAAACAAGAGAAGATGACAAAGTTTTGTAATTTGGGTTGATTGCATTCTCTTGTACTTGCACTAACATTGCAACAGTTTATTGAAGAGTAAACATATGATGCTGTTCACAGAGCTTTCAACTAAATTGAGTAAAATTGGGTTATGAATGATGTATGATCATTTTACATAGTGAAAATTTGGAGATTTTTATGCCACAAGAAGAATATCACTTTCTTACAGCCTTTTAAACATTTTTGTTTCTGAATTTAAAATGTTAAATTTTAAAATGTTGTTACTAAAGGCTCAACAATTATTGTTAAATTAAATTTTTAGAAAATAACTCATCAACATCACATTAACAAACCAATTGACGAATATGAGAAATATCAATTCCGCCCTTAAGGCTGCAACCATTGAACACATTATAAATTATTTAAATTCCACTCCAATACGTGGTAGTTTAGTAGGTGTTAACTGTGTTCGCCGTTCACCACGCGCTTTTCACCACAACATTTAATCACGTTTCTTCAAAATAATGCCATATCTTTGGCACGTCTGCATCGCTTTAACCGTCATTACCGACGCGCATATAAGTATACAATAAACATACATATGAAATGGAGGGTTAAATATTCCCTAAAGGGCAGACGATTATAAATTAGTTCTGTTTGATTTGATATAAGCTGATTTGACCCGATTTTCTTGTCACATATAAACGAATTTTGACTGGTCATGCGAACTCACATGCTGTCGGTCGTATATATTGTGTGCACGTTTGCCGAGGCGAAGGGTTGGGCAGAATTATGTGTTTGTATTCATCATCATGTGGACGCATTAATAATGTACAGCAACTGAGCGTATGGGGTGTGGGTGCGGTATGTTGTGTTTGGTGCTTCACTCAACTCACCTTTGCAGTTAATGGTGGCTTTTAAATGAATTTAATTTGCCAACCGTAAATTTTGTTTTAGAAATTGAGTTAATGTGGTTAACCGTTTATTTGCTGATTTAATGGTTGATGCAATTTTGTTGTATTTTTTTTAACATAATTTTAATGCAATACGAATTTTATAAATGTTGTCATCTCTTTTAATAATAGTTCTTATTTATTATCATAAAATGCGACTTTGAAAAATATCGTAAAAATTACTTAAAAAAGCAATTAATTTATTTTTATTTGAAATGTTTTTCTAAAAGCTTTTTACCAAAATTAACAAAAAGTACCTCATACTAAACACTCTGGGGAGTATTTGTGAATCATGCCTATTATCTAAAATGTTTGATAATTCTTCAAATTGGGAAATACGTAATTTTTGGTAGTATCCACAAGGGATGATTGCGTGCAGGGCGTATAGGCGTATCTCAATTACATAATTAAGCATTTAAATTTCATGGTTGAAGTGAGCTTTTCCGTTACAATCGTTATTACTAAAGAATGAAATAATATTTAAATTAAAAAAGTTTAATGGACCGAATGTTACCAAATTATGTCATGGGGATAGCTCGCTCCCACCTGCATTTATTATGTTTTATTCAAACTTGTGTCGAGACATTTTTGACACACGTTGGAGCACACAGTATCGAAACAATATGAAAAATTTAAAAAACAATTTGCGGCTTGAAATGACAACAAATGTTTTGTAATATTACATCTTAATTATTATTAAAGGACACTTCCGAAACCCTTTCATTTAAATTTACTATTCGAAAAATAGGGAATGAACTTAAATCTCTGTAAGCATTACAACAAAATATGTCAAACAATTTTCACCTTGAATTTCCACACTGATTTTGATTTTTTTATCATTTTGCATGTTTCCCGCAAACAATTTCTTCAGTTTCGCCCCCCCCCCGCCCTCCCCATCCTTGCTTGGTGTTTCAGTATTATATTTTGTGTGCTTGAAAGCACTGCCATTTTCCTTCAAAATCAAATAAAAAGTCACGAAATCGCCCCCCAAAAGCGCGAATGGCCCAACCAATGTGGTTTACCCAGCAACAACAACAAATAACATACTATGGGACAACTTTGTGTGTTGATGTAGTCACGATTTCATACAAAATATTGATTAAAAACAGTCCTTTAGGTAACAAAATATAATAATATTAGATTGTTGTGGGGAATTTTTTGCTCCATACAACTAAATATGTGCTTTATGAAAAAGCTGTAAAGTCTACATTCGTTTACAACATGAAAATAGTGCCTTCATGCACAAACGCTGACATTTCCTTAAAAAAATATTTGTGTATGAATTTAAGAGCAACCGCAAATTAATGCTTACATGTATCATAAATACACTTATACCTAGTGTACTCGCGCTAAGTAAAAAGAAACCATAAAGAAAATTGTTTATATAATGGAAATAAGCTTTTATAAGCTTGGGTGTAATTATTTTGAGGCAAAATCTCATAGTTTCTTGTTGCCTTTTAATATTTTTTATTTGAAAATATTTTTGGGTGAAGCATATTTCATTTAGGCATATACGAGTGAAGTGCCAAGTTTGCGTTGGTAAATTTATTGATTAAACGATTATGAAGGGTTGCAGCTTACTAAAAGCTTAAAGTTTAGACTGAAAATAGATTTAACGCACTGATTTAACAACGTAAATAATAATGTGTATATGCAAATATGTGCGGAAATAACAAATCATAAACGTAAACAAAAATCAAACAATGAAGCAATCAACAACAATCCAATCTAAATATGTTTTTGATGCACTTCCCAACACAGCAAAGAGTTATATTGCTCTTTCTGAATATAGACACAACTTTTACGATATTAACATATAAAATTGTTTTGTCTCCGTACGCCCCTTCCCTTCATGCAAATTTGCTGTTGCATTTCCTACCATTTTTACGTTATATAAAGACCCCCACTATTACTACTGCAAGTACATAGATGAAACAATAATTCTATCAACTGTTGAACCCAGTCAGGCGGTGTCCTGCGCAACAGCGCATTCAAACCCACTGCAATTATCGCTCAATTGCATGACATTAGATTCAAATTTCCACAATGGACACGATCTGACACAGTTTTCCGCTTTTATGTCCATCATTTGCAATTCAAACGTATTATTATCATCCCTGTGACCAATGCCACACACCATCCCACCCAACAATGCATTGTGCAGGCGCTTCAACCCACCCCGATGCACATAATACAACAGCAACAACTTTTAGCCTCATACATAGAATGATTGTCCCACCAATTATCCCGCATGCGGATGTCCTGCCATTTGGACGTCATATTAGTGTATAATTCAGAGTCAAATTGTGTGATACAATTGTGCCTGTCAATTTACATTGCTCTGCTGTACAGAGATTGCTTTCATTTGTGGTATGCTCTTAAACGACCGGCCGCCCTCGCAGAGCTGATTTTATATAGCTGCAGTGGCTAATTTGGGGTGAAAAGTTAAGCTTTGCTGCACGTTTTTGATATGAAACGTTCATTTGCAATCGTGCCAATACAAAGAATTATGTGCAACATGTCAATTGATCAGTTTCATATACTCACTTACTTGTATTGTACAGCAATATCCGAACATCTTTTTTTATAATAAATAGGATGTGGTGTACAAGCTGCAAACTTTTTCCATCTGGCCGCAAAGCTATAAATCACTGGTGCGCAGTCATAGTTTAATGTGTTGCGCTTCAGGTTCTTGGCATCGGATCAACAGCCAGCCAACCATGGCAATTCGATGAATTACATTGGAGTAAAAAGAAAAGTTTTGTTCGTTGTTCTTTTTAACCCTCGACAATAAAATCATCAAGCACATCTGTTCGGATCGCTACTGATGGTTTTATGTATATACAAAATAATATGTGTGCTCTCATTACTCAACAGGTTTTCATTATATGGCTGTTGTATCCAAATTGTGGGAAAAATAAATCAATTTTTTTTTTTTCAAAGAAATTTATAACTTCCGGGAAACTTAAACACTGCTTTTAGAGAATTAAAAAAAAATTTACTTCATAGATATTTATTAATAAAAATAAAACTGGAAACTAAAAAAAAAAACCGAAGTGTGAATAATTTACAGATTTTGACCTTGAAATGTTTTGAAAAATTCTTCCCCTTTTATAAATTACAATAAAATGAAACAGAAATTTAAAAAATATTTAAAGTTTCTGAGATACAACTTATGTGACCTTGAAATTTTCTATTTTGACCTTCAAATATTCGGCTTTTTTTGTATTATAAATGCATAAATGTTTAGACTTTTGTGTAAAAGAATTTTTTTCATGATGCTTAAGGTTTCTGAGGTAGAAAATGACGTAATACCGATCTTAAATCCCTTTAAATCATCCCGGAGAATCACATTTAAAGAGATACGGTTTTCCTTAGAATGCTTTTACCTATAATGGATTCAAAAATGAACAAAATCATTAAAGCAGTTTTTGAGATCCCATTTTTTTTTGCAAAAAAGTGTTTTTTACCATACTGGGTCGTAATAAATAAATAAATTTTAAGCTGCCACGGTACTCTAAAAAAATGTAATTACCTAAAATACACTTAATTCAAAATGATAACGTTGCTATTGGAGGTGTTTTTTCCACACTTTTCTGGTAAAAAATTTTCCTGGTTTTCTTCACGTACGATGAAGAAGATGGCCGAGAAGAACACAACAAAAAAATCACCAAGTAAATCTGTTGTCGGGTTATGAAATTACCAAAAGATTTCACGACTCTCTTATGTACCCAAAATTTGACCCACCCTATGGCATACATTTTCGATTTTGAAAAATATAACTTAAATCCGAATCAATTCAATGTCAACGCAATAGCATTGCGTCAAAAAGTAAATTGCATGAAGTCGTGATGTACCTACTCAGTAGTCAATAGTCATTTCAATTTGTATTTTACTTCTTGCAGGTTTTATCAATTCTCTTATTGCGGCATGCGGCATACCACGTATTGTCTTCTTTTAAACAAGATGAACTTCCTTTTGATTAAAATTGCAAATTCTTTGCGCATATTGTTGTTTTCGATATTCACAGGTGTGTGGTATTTTTTCCATCTGACGTCTGACATATTATACATCTTTACGGAGAATTTCATAAAGTCGGAATAAATTTATTTGAAGGGCATGCGAATGAAGACTTTATTGTGATGAGAGAAGTTGCGAATGAATTCCTCACAACATCTTTAACCATACATTTAAAGTGCTTAAAGGCATTTTTGAGGCATCCCGCATCAGCTGTAAATTTGATAAATGTTATAATGATGTAATTGTGGCACTGCCACTTTGCGCCCTAGATTTTGCCACCTTAACGAACGTTAAGTATTTATTTGTTTTATTAATTTTCGACATTAATTCAAGTCTTGAGAAGTGTGTAAGCAATAAAAAGCAAAATAAAGTTTAGGCAATTTTAAAATTAACTTAACTTTAAACTATGTACCGCAATATTTGAAAATAAAAACATTTATAAATAATTGTTTTAATAAATTTTCTTCAAATCAATCTGTTGCCAAATTTGTTTTCTCGTTTCAAGTGTTATTACGCTCTATAATCTGAAGAAAGGAAATCGATTCCTCACTCAAACAAGAAATCAAAATCAACTTTCTAAAATAATTTATAAGGAATTTTAAATTTTATTTCACTCACTTTAAAAAAGGTGTAAACGATATATATCTCAATCTTGTAACTCCAAATAAATACAATATATGTATTCCTCGTAATCATTTTCCCAAACAAATACCTCAATCCTCCCCCAACATGCAACATTTATGTAATAAAATATGAAATGCAATCAGTATTCAATGTTCATTCAAACCGAATACAACCTTATCTATGAAATTATAACTCGTGCAAAAAGAAATCGTGTTCATCAAAAACCGTTTTCACATGCGGAAGAAAATAAAGCAACATCCTCAATTCGAATTCAGTTCACATTCATTTGGCATCAAAATGCTGTATGTATACACGCTTTTAAATTTTGCATACGATGCGATGAAAAAACAAGAGCACTCATTCAGTTTTATTTGAGTATACAAATTCGCAATGCTGGAATTGCAATCAAAACTCGTTACACCTTATTCATCAAACACCTCTTGATTTACATTGCGAAACCAGATATTTTGTTACCGCAATGGGTGACAATTGAAACGGAACCAGCAAGTACTAATGTAAAATCGATCAACCATATAACACCTTCAGTAATATATGAAAATGTGTGTTTTCATTTTGCAAAATTGTTAAAGATTTTTCATGAGAAATGCCGTTTGGCAGCAAAAAAAATCAATGCAATCGGTATATATTTTGCTGCAGGTGTATCATTTTAATTGCAGCAATGCAATTTTGTATGTTGTTATTAAATATTAATTACTCACGCCTCGGCTGTATCGGAAACAACATTTCTGTGTCAGCTTGTTACTCGCATATTTACGAGTAGGAGTCTATGTAGCTTTGGAATATGCATGAATATACCAAGCATGTGTATAATTTAACTAGTTCGGCCGGTTGGATTGGATTGATTTATATGCATTCACCCCCAACACACAAATAAATCTTTTATTGATTTTTCAATGTAAGCTCCAACCATTGGATGAGATTTGCACGTGCACTAACAATGTTAAACAGCTGCACCTGTGTAAAGCCATGAGTAATTTATGTGGATTAGTAAATGTGTACGTACATGTGTGCATTGTATTGCACTGATCGATTGGTGCATCAAGGGGATGAACCATGCTGTCAATAACTAATGAAATTTTAATTGGGTTTACTTTGATTAATAAAAAGTGTTGGTCTGCTTGAATATTGATACAAAATACCAATTATCCAGAACCACCCTTATTGTCAATTGTAGGGGTGTGGAACTTTGTTACATCAATTAAATTGAAAGTCTTTATACAACTTTGACACTTAAGGGTGGGTTTAGTACAACAACAAAAAAATGAGCTCTTGCACGTTTGCACGCTGTACTTGTATTCAAAGGGCTGCTACACTTTTTGGTGTTCAAAGAGCTGCCACACTTTTGGTTGAAATCGAAATGACAAAGTCACGCACATATAACGAGCTCAATTTTTGGGTACAATCTGTTTTTTTGATCGCCTGTTTGCCGTTTTTTTTTTTTTTTTTTTTCTTCACAAAAAATTGTGTTAAAGAATTAATGGCAGACACGTGGGTTTAATCCAATTCTCACTCATGCAAGCACAATATCTTTAATATTGACTATTTTTATATGTTCATGTGAGCTTTTACAACTTAAGCACGTTTTGTCTGAAATAATCAATTACCAATTGTTTTCATATTCCATTAGCAACATGGCCTAGCTGATTGGCATTGCGTTTATGCTCATTGCTAGTCTATAATTTATACGAATCGTATTATTAACCTTCCATATATGTCTTATAAAGAACTCATAACCGTGAATATAAAGTATATTCGTTAATAATAAAGGGCGCCGCGTTCTGCAATTCGTGTGAGACCAAATTGAAAAGATTCGCGAAATGTGCTCGCTTGGGAATTTATCGAGAGAAAGGCTTTAATACAATATGTTGGTATTGTGTTATTGTGTGCTTTGAATGTACATACTTTGAATTATTTTTTATACACACATTTTGAATGTGGAATCTTGTTGACTTATATACGAACTTGATATCCTTCTTTAAACTCTGTCTGCCTATTGTCCTACATGGATTTTTAAGAATTGCTTCCCTCCTTCATGATAAAAAAACACAATGTCGCAATACTTCCAATAGAACAGAGCAAGTGATACAAAGAATCACATCACACAATGATTTTACTGTCATGTGCGAAATGTTTTCATGGCTGATGCACATTGTGTCACAATAAGAACATCAAGTGGATGTGAAAAACTTTGTTTAAGGTTAAGTGGAGGTGAGAAAGAAGTTAAAGTGGTGGTGTGATTGCTACGCCAGGTATATATAGGTAAAGTTGGGCTTAATTGTAAGCTCATGACATTGTTTTTATGAAATCTTTGGAGATGGGGTGGTAATGACATTTAAACTTGGCTGAAAGGAATAGGAAATGTTACAATGTATTTTACAAAAATGTATTTTACGTTTGTGCCAAATAGTTTTAAGGATTTTTTTTTTGTTTCCACATTTTTCAAACGACAATTGCAATCCGCATTGAGTTACTTATTTAAAACCACTGTCTGATATTAGTAACACAAGTACTTTCTTTACTTATTTTCGTTCCCTTAGTATTTTTTATTTAAATCAATCATTTGTGAGTGAAATTGCAGAGCTAGTCTGAAAAAAAGTGCACGAGTATATTATGCAAATTGAAAACATGAATCCGAATTAAATATAAGGTTCAGCATTTAAGTGAACTCGTTTAGTTATTTAAATTTGAATTACAAATTCAGCATTTTAAATTGTTAAATCGTATGCTAGTACAACTTGAGTGTGAAACATGAATTGCATGTTCAGAGTTTTGTGTTTTTATTTAGTTACCTCTTCTCCACATATATTTCACCCTGAAACCAGAGACCAGCGTCCGTCGACGTGACGCGACGTGTTAAAATCATTGAACCACACAACTTGCACATAAATTAAATCACACAATAAGGTGTAAACGAGTGTGAACACGCGTACACATTTTTTTGCTTGTGAATTGAACCGGAAGAAGTGTATTATATTCAATTTCACGCATTAATTTAACAACATAATATTTATATTTCTCCATAAATTCACTTTACTTATTGCAGCAATTTATGAAAACAAAAAAACGGAAATTTATCCTTTTTTCACACTTTCCATTTTCACATTACTTTTCCTACATCCCACTCGTCCACCCATACCTTTGTGGCGGCCACGCTGTCCGCGACACCATCTTACCGCCCAACAACATCTATTCAGCAGCTGCACATGAATACGTCATCATCATCATAACCACAATTAATGTTCATCCTGAATTCACGCTGAATTTGCGAGTTCTTTTGGTGTGCACACAGCTGGAAAATCGATGTCACATTAAAGCAGCGAATAGAAGCTCATTAGCTAGTTCTTTCTTGTGCGAATTGTGTTGTACTGCACGTTTTTATGTTGAAACGACGAATCACCCGATACAGTGGAAGAAGCTTATGAAGCACCAGAGTAGAGTTTTTCGACATCGCTTTCACCCCGCTGTATACTTTATTTACAAATTTATGTAGTTTTGAGACATTGTTGTGCGTACATGTTTCCTATGTGTAGAAAAATGGCAGCAAGTGGGAACACATTTGTGCGCGAAACGGATGCTATTTAAATGAATTTGATAACGCTTAATGAATATATATTATCTATATATATGTATGACTAAGTTAAACTTAATGAATTTTGTAAGAAACTACCAATTTAATATTTAATCAACAAGTTAATGTGAACCCTAAGTGTCTTAAATATAGAGAAATTATACGAAAAATGGATATGTTTGTTAAATGATATGAATATTATAATATGAGGCTATATTATGTAATTAAGGATTAAATGTTGGTAATTGTTAAAATCAAAGGTTAAGATTGATTTGGTACAGTTGTTGTAATGTAATAGAGCGACGTAAATATTAGCAAACACAACGATACAATTATTATTGTTACATTATTTAGCAAATGTGAATAACATTTTTTATACATAAATATATATAGCTAAATTGATGTTAAATTTAAGGAAATACGCTGGAGAAGCATTCTAATATCTTTAAGTTAACTGTTGATAATTGTTGTTAAATTTAGACGCAAAATTTCAGTTATAATTGGCCGATTTTCTACCATTATTTAACTAAGTTGATTGTGCAACATAAACACACTACCTAAATTAATATATTTGCTGTTAAAAATGCATGGAAACAAATTGTGAAACTCATATGACAATACATTGAAATACCTTCATTTAAAACAATTATTAAAATTAAATTAAGAACGGCATTATAGTTGATGTTTGTTAACAAAAGTTTACGATAAATGTGAGAGAAAATATAAATTACTTAAAACGAAATAGCTTAGAGCCAATGACTAGTCCACACAACGTAATGATAAATACATGGAATGAATTGTTTTATTAAGTTTTATATAATTTTAGATAAAACAAATTAATTATTATATTAACTAGTAGACCACAACCTATTTTTGGCGGGAATATACAATCAAATCAATCAAATTTTAAAACAACCAACAGAACACAATCAACTATATTGCTAAATACTTTTTTAAAACAAACACTAATTTTTCTAACGGTCCTACAAAACAAAACAAAAAACATTACAGGTGAGGCATTATTGTCAACCCCCTTCCCCCTTTTTCCCCCTAACACAATTACACACCATCCTCGCATTTATTTCTACTCAATTTTGTATACAAAACACATAATAATAATAAGAGCAATAAAAAAAAAGGAAACTAACAAGAAACCTAACAAAGAATAAAATCGCAATCAATGTGAAATTGTCATATTTCACTTTAAATCGATCGCCACACAATACTGTGTCGTGCTGTCCGTTGACCTGGTTTGTTGTCGCTGTCGTAGAACCATAAAAATATAGTTTATTTTTTCACGTTTCTGCGGTGGAAACTCTTTTCAGCGCACGACATTCACGTTGTTGTTTAATTACATTTCACCACCAACCCAAGCACTTTCAGTCGCTCCCCTTTTGGAAAAATCACTGCAGAACTAAAACCAAATTGTAATAAAAAAATTTTTTCGACAACTAAACACAATTTTTTAATCTAAAAAACAAAGCATTTAAAGAAATAACAATAAATAATTCCTACACACAATTTTCAATGGACAAAAGAAGAAGACATTTATAAGAAATTTAAAAAGATTACTAAATATTAATTCGAAACGTTTAATTAGAATCATTTATAATGAATTAATTTAACAAAGTTCCAAAAAGCAATAACTCCTTCTTGCAATCCATAAAAAAAAGTTAAAGGAATCAATTCCAACAGAACGTGAATAATTCACGAGAAAAATGTTAAGCATTGTGAATGTCAAGGTAATCCCAACGGATGGCACCCACTGATTTATGTGAATGATTGAGTTTAAAAATTAACTCCATAAGGAGGTGTCCTTTATTCAAAATACCTGACTAAACTCATTCATCGACTTCCACATTACATTGATAGCGTTCATACTTCCTGCAGAACTTAAATGGTTAACAGAGTGCGTTGATTTTATCCACTCAACTGTATAAAATTGGTGCGATTTGCCCATAAAAACATTTAAAATTATTATTATTTTTTAAAACACACAACAACTACATGGTTTCGTCTTGTAAATTTTCCTATTTTGTAAAATATTTGTTGGTTGAAAGTATAGTCTTATAGAAGGGACATAAAAAGCAGTGAAAGCCACAAGCTTTACTGATCTTTTATAAAAAGTTATTACATGGGCTGAATTTATATGTGCCATTACCAAAGCGCAGAACACATAATCCTGCACACGAGCACATACAAAACGAAATTAAATAGTAGCCAGAATAAAAATACTACACACACACAAAAAAATGGAGACAGGACACACCTGTATTCCAGAGAAGCGCTTTTTATCGTATAGTTTTTAATAATAAAAGAAAGAGAAGATGAACAAGTAAGAACAACCACGCATTCATAATTTTTTATAAACACATATTTGTCGGCCAGTATGTGGCGTTGTTTTAGTGTATGTAAAAACGTAATGTTAAATCGCGCAAACTAATTAACTTAATTAAGTGTAACCACATATAATAGGGGGTGGGGAAAAAAAAAGCAAACGCGAATATTCTTTGTATGTCAATGTTTGTTAGAGAAAACAGCTTAGCATTAAATTTAGATGGTGGATTAAGCAAATTTGTATAGAATTTGATATATGTATAGCATAATAACAACAAAGGTGTTTAGTAATAGGTTAAAACAATATTATATATTTAATCATCATCAAAACATTGAAATCAGGTGGTGTTAGCATATAGCATACAAACAAACACATAATTAAGTAAGCATAAGTTCCATCATTTGCCACCATGTATGCAGCAGCTGGTGGTGCATCGCTGGCATCACGTCAAGCACGCCAACGCCAGCGACAACAAAACAACAAAAACAAAGTGCTACTGCAGCAAGGCATCAAAGACAAGTTAGCCGCCTCGAAGTTGGCGCTCGCCACACCACGTGCCACCCAGCAAAGTCGTCAATTCCACAATTTACCACCAACATATCTGCGTACACCACAAGCGCAAGCTAGAAAGTTAAGTGCTGGCTATACAACAACACAAAGTAAATTGCTACTACCGATTAGTGAGGGCAGTCAAAATGAGACGGCTGGCCGTGATAGTGGCTACTGTCCGGTGCACTCGAAACACGAACGCCATCATCCACACGGACACCATCATCATCATCATCCACATCATTTACATAAATCCGCTACAGCCACTCTGCCATTTACCTCCCAAATAACTGATTCCACCCCACCGACAACACCCACCACCTCACAATGCACCCATCATCACACATGCAATCAGCTTCCCGTTCCCAGTGATTCAATTATTGTGACACCGGCGACACCGAACGCATCGCCGGGGCCACATGGCGCGGCCGCCAGTGCTGCCGCCATGGAGCGCAAGTGCAGCTTCTACAGGGATCGCAAACGCAACAATCATGTGTACGAGGACTACAGCAAACCGCCCACCGTTGTTACAACGGGCGATGAGGTAAATCAGGATGAGTATCATACGGCGATGGGCATGCCAAATGGCGGCAATGGTAGCTCACACACAGGCGCACACAAATACGCCGATTCTGATTACTGTGACTCTGAGCACAGACACATGGAAGTTTGTACTTGTGATCGCATTGAGGTAATGATGATTGCCCAAAGTCGATGGTTCTGATCGTGTGTTGTTTGCCGCATTTAAAACGTTTGTTGTATTTTGACTGTGTGTGTTCCCAATTTTGTGGCTATGCTGCATCTTTGATGAAGAGCGATTTTATTGTTGTCATTTTATAAGTAATTGTTTTACTTTTGTTTTGCATATTATGGGTTCATTCAAGCTTTATCAGTAGAAAATTTGATATTAAATTGGCATGTCCTTTTTTATATGGTCATCACGATCATCTTAAATATTTTAGTTAATACTTCTTTTATATTGTACATAACCTGTGCATGTATGTTGTATGTTTTGGATGAATGGATAATCATTTTCCCTATCTTTTTTAATAAGGGAAACAACATTTTCTGTATGCGTTCTCTGTTGCAGTAAAGCGAAGGTGATGTACTCATTCAGTGACACATTTCGTAAGGAGCTATATAGGCCTTGTGTGAAAATGTCAAAGGTCCCAAAGCAATCAAAAAGTTACAAATAAGAAAATGTATATTCAATTTCATTGTCAACTAAATGGGATGTCATTTGCAAGCGGATATTTGAATTTAACCCTCCACCCCCACCGGCTTATATATAATTTGTTTGCCTGTGTGTATATGGTGAAACATGTTTGCATTGATTAAAAACAGTAGCACTTTGTGTGCGTGCGAGAAAAGATGGTAAACAAGGCGAAAGGTGATGTATTATTCAAAGGCGCATATTTGTTTCGCATACATTTGAATATAACGTCAATTTTACTTGCGACAAACCTCAATTTGCCATACTTTCAAGCCACCGCACAATTTTTATCAATGGCACAATTATTGATTATTTTATTTAGTCTCCGTTTAAAGACTTTGTGGTCAATATATGTTGTTACATTGATACTTTTTATATGCTATTTAATTATTTAAAAATTAAATACTACTTTGGTTCATTAAATTTATTAACCGTAATTTAATATATTACTTGGATCATGCGTCTATCAGCGCAAATGAAAGAATTAAAACTAAACGCCTAAATTATTTAAATTTATGAAAGAAATTGTTTTCTTTTCGTCACCATACAACTTAAATCAAATGCATGTTTCGAAAACATGCCAAGCAGCAAAGCAATTTCCCCCACAGTCATCTCCATTTTCATATAAAAGAACAATAAAAAACAAACACTTAATATTAAAGCAATAAATGATTGTTTGTAGGTCACCATTTAAAAAGAGAATTTCAACGCTATTGATTTCGATATGTAATGTAACTAACCTACACTTATGCATAATTTATGACTGTGAAAAGTTAAGTAGGGCACTGTTATCGATGGTAATTTAATTATTGGAGTGATGTTATCTTTGTTGTGTCTATAATTATTGAAGTCTTTTACATTGTTTATGTAAGTTTTTCATTTCACAGAATGTTAAGTTTTTAACTATTTTAAAACTACCCCCATTTAATTGGCGTACGAAATATTGTTCTATTCACGTTTGAATTTAACGAGACATGAATTAAATAAATATTTAAATAGACAAAATTAATAGAAATTCGAAAAAATAAGAAAGCAATTTATTTGCATCCTTTTAATATCAAATTTCCAACTTAGGAAAAATAAACGCATAAAATAAAAAGGCGTTGAAAGCTATGTCTTATGGCATAAATATTTATATGAAATGTCGTCCTTTCAATATTTTTGTTGACAACAATATATTGAATTACGTACATTTTTTTTGTATTTTCCCATTCGCCTACAGTCCTCAATTCTGTGTGTGTCGCTTATTTAATATTCAGCTATCGTTCACACAAAAAAAGAGTTCCAAAGTGATTTAGAGTTTTGATGAAACAATGTGTCCGATGAGCAATATAACAATACAAAAGTGTGACTCATAAATAAATCTACCCTTAACTGTAATGCAATATTCAACTGCTTGTCTATTCCGAACACATCGATGAAAATAAACGGGCTGTCAATGGTATGCTTTTGCAACAATTTTAAAAGCTCAATAATTCCTGGGAGTTGTTGATGTATTACGTTTTCCTGATATACGTTTTACTCCTTGTGGGGGATTAAATGAAATACGAGAACAACATTATTTTTGTAAAGTAAATTGTTTTTCATTTTCAAAAATTGCAGGAGACATTTTATTGTAGAAAATAATGGGCTTCATTAATGACTTTGAAAAGTAATGCTGATTGTGGAAAGTTTATCAACATTTCTCGATTCAAGATAGTGTATAATACTAGTTCAAAAGTCATTATAATTACTTCTTGAAATTATATAACTTGTATCAACAATCAAATAGATTAAAATTTATTTTTTGTTTTATATATGTATTTAATAAGAAAAATAAATAAAATATTGTAAAAGGTTTCCCCCATAAATCAAAACAATCCAGACAATCGTAAAGGGTGTTTTTGTCCATTTTAGCTTTAAGACTAAACACTCTTTTTCTGCAATAATTTTTTCCGGTAAAAAAGTGAAATTTTTTTTTAGCCGTTATTTTCGAAGCGAATTTTAAAAATTAATTGTTCTAGCGATAACATAACGGCTATCTATTATGTAGTACCGTTGCTTAAATGCATTTTAATAAAGTTATGAGATATAGAAAATGTGACCTTGAAATTTCTGTATTTTAACCTTGATTTTTATAAAGAATCTGTACTTTTATTGGAATAAGCAGTAATGTAGAAGAGTTTCGGAAATATTTTCAATACGTAAATGTTTATGAAATTTAGTTTTGAAATTTTTGACCTTGAAATGTTTAGCAAGTTTTCTTAAATTAAATGATATAACATTGTGACTTTTTTTTTTTTGATTTCATCCTGAAATGTTCTGCAAAAAAGTTTTCGTTTAATAAATACTATACATTGGTGAAAGAATTTTTTCATATTGTGTAGAGTGGCCCTTTTTTTTGCAAGAATCAATATTTTCGACCTGCATCAAGAATTTGTTTTCAAAAAAAAAAAACGGAATGCAAAATCTATATGTTCCTTCGGCGTCGCATATTAATTTAAAACACCCTTTAGTAAACATTAAATAACTTTGAAGATAAGAATATTGCATGCAGGGTTTTAGCGGAAGATAGTATGACTCGCCTTCAACATACATACATATTTAAATAGAGTAGATACCACAAAGTGTATTTATACTGACTGAAAATGATTATTCCTTTACAGAAGAAAATCAATAATCGTTAAAAAATTGATTGATGCGATTTTCAAGCACATATTAACTATATGAGTACAATTCTATTATAAAAGCATATGTGGAGTTCACATAAAGTGCCTTCAATCATAAATCTGTTGTTGTTTTTTTTATGAGTACGTGTATACATACTTTAGAGTATATTTGATCCAGTTCATTTTTTGCCAAAAAGAATTAATTTAATATTACATAAAAAAAATAAAATAAAATTGTAACACGTCCAAATTTCAACACGCCATGGCATTGAAAGTCGTGCTCATCATATAATTACATATATGCATTATTTTGTTACAACACACAATCAAAATTTCTATTGGTCTCTCTTTATTCTTTTGGTATAAAATATACAAACGCATCCACTTTGAAAGCTTAAAATCAATATCATTCCGACACGGTGAAGGTAAAAGAATGTAACTAGCCAAGTAATAACATATTATTCAGCTGCTTAAAATAATCATATAAAGTAGTATTCATTGAACTAAAACGCATTGCAGTTACATATAATTATTGCCATGTAATGTTAAAATATGACAAATCGTGCAGTTATACTTTTATAACACAAAACTTACTTTTCTGATACATAATAAATTAGAACAATCTACATACATGTGTACAATAATATGTGTTTATCGTTTAGGATAATACATGCAGTGACAGGAAAATTTGCGTGCACAATATGAACTGCATGCTATGCAGGTTAATGCATTGTTATTTGATGTATTATTGAAAATGCTGGAGTTTTGTTTAATGAGTTTTGCATTCTACAGACATTATACAAACCCTTTTAGTGACGTCCATGCTATTTAAGTAAGTGGTTGCCCCAACATTTGTTGGCAGCAGCATAAATTGACACCTTAATGCAAGGCATATGACGTGGGATTATACATAAATGTCAATTATCGTTACTTAATGTTGTATTTTAAAAAACGTAAGCGAAAATTATGCAAAATGCAATAATCGAGAAACCTGATTTTAAATGCACAAATTTACATAAACTTAATTATGGTAAAAGAATGCATGTTTTGCAAATTTAATTTTCCTTCATGAATATGCATTACAATTAAAAAGCAATTGCTTTCCATTATAATTACGTAGGTATAATGAAATAATTAACATCATTTTTGAATTGTAACTTTTTAAGGTGATGTGGCAATTATTACTAATTTCAAAGTACCACCTGATGATTTTTTAAAGTATAGCTTCGAATTGTAATAAATATAACTACAAAACTATTGAGGCTCTTTCTTGCAGAATCGTGAAATTAGACGATTTTTCAACACGTTAAACGTAGTTTATAAGTTATCCGATTTTGATCAAATTAGTCTTAGTTTAAAGATAAGATCTTTCCCGAGGGCACCTACCTAGTAGGTAGTTGGCCTTTTTTTGATAAAGCCAATCATTTTTAAATTTGATACGTTAAAAATAGGCAAAACTCACTTTTTGAGCAAAATTTGCCCATTTTATAAACACTTTTGTGAAGCCACTTTTGAAGTCACAGATACGAATTTTTTAATTCAGTATCTTCAATAAATTATTGAGGGCTGTTAGTTGGCCTTTTTTTGAATTTTGATATAATTTAAAGGATATTAATTTTTAAGCTTTACAATTGGTTTAAATCTGTAATATATCAAAAACCATATTCCAAAAAATGATTCCTCAAAAATGAATTTTTCTATAAGTTTAAGCACTTTAAATCCGATTGCGATTTTGTATGTAAATTCAAAATATTCGAATTTGTGCGTCAATTTTGATGAGTAATTCTCCGAAATAGTTCATCTCATTATGAAATTATTGCGTATTTAAAATGTCCTGTTATACCATGATTTTATAAAAATTTCAGGTCACATAATACACTATTCAGCTGTTAAAATTTGTGTTATTCAAATTATGAGCACAATAAATAATTTAAAATTGTTATTGTGATCTGCAACAATGAAAATTCATTCAGTTGTGGAATGTAATTGTGTTGTTCTAAATTATTTTTATTACAATGTTCAATTCAAATTCATTCATCGAGGTTGCTATTCAATTCTGAAATTGCATTATCCAACATTTATACACAGTGACCACATTTACCTACAACATTACGCTTAACGATAATCATAATCAATTCAGTTGGTCAGCAACAGTAAAATCAATCAACTGTCATGGTAAACAAAAGGAGAGCATTGATTGTGTTTTGTAAATAATTCACCAGAAATTGATCAGCCTTCGTCTAGATACTGTTACGGTTATCTGACGTTGCAAGAAAAAAATCGATTTTGCCAAAATTTATTCAAACATAATCGACAACAAGGACTAATACGGGTGCAATGTTAGTGCTTAACAGTCTAAAAATAAATGGCCATAAATTTTGTATTAATTAATTACGGCTGTGTGCTAATGGTTAAACAAAACTAGGTTGGCAATCAACATCGTTTTGTGGGGTTCATAAAAATACATTCCAACTATATGGGAGTATATTCATCTAAAGACCAGAACAATGTGTGGCTGTTCGCAGTTTGCACACACCAAAAAAAGGGCAATTTCCTGAATTCTCTGCAAATTCGCTTTAATCGATAAGTTAGGCTTCCGTTTGTGGAATTTCATTATCTCTCCGTCAAGTCAGTCACAGCTGATGCCAGCTAATTACACAAAAGCTCGTATAAATTCAATATGTACAATAATAGAAGACATTGAATGTTGGTGCGTTGGTATACAACGTGGTATTATCATCAACCAACCTTTTTTTATACAACTCCCCTACGCGACAATTTTTCCACCCACTTTACCATATTTTTAATTAATTAGTGAGTGCAAAAATAAAATTTCTGCGTCCAACACAAATACATATTTTCGAGAAAGCCCTGAAAATTTTTAATTCATCGCTAAATACATATTTTCTACCCTCACCTCGCAACGCAACTGGATACAACAACAGCTGAGCTAACGAACATTTGATTGTGCGATAAAAGAAAATAATGAAAGTGAACGTGAAAATTTATGCCGCGCACACAAACAATTAACTGTGTGAAAATGTAGCACAGTAAGTGCAATAATGTTGCGATGCCATGCACATCAAAAGTGCAGTGCTCAGCATAATTGATGAAGCACGAAAAATGCATCAACATATGGCAAGACAAAGTGCAATGTGTGTGCAAGCAAAAACAGTTTGAATTTAATTAAAAAAAAGATAAAAAAAAATATGAAAAATAAATGTGTACACAAATTGAAATGGGCAAAAAAAAATTACATTCAGCAAGGGGTCTTCAATGTGTGTTGTTAACCAAAATGCACAAGTGCAATATGTGTGGCAGTTAGTGCACATAAAACAAAGTGTTTGATGAGTGTCACCTTACAAGTGTATGTCACTGACGTACGCATTCATAATTGTTTAGCTAAAGGAGTGATCAACCGCCAACACCAAGATGCAGGCGGCTTTGATGATAAGGTCGAAGTCGCGCACAGCACGCCGAGCGCAACTAAGGAAACTGGGCAGATTGGTGGATTTGCCCAGTAATGTTGCCACCAAGAATATTGCACCATTTCCACGTTATCCACCTGAGTCATGGGTGGGCGATCTTGACACTAGTGTTAAGAAGGTGTTGATTTATTCCTTGTTTTATTATAATCATTTCAATACATTATGGTTTATTTTTAGGGATTAATTCATTTTTTTTATTTATCCATAATTAATTCATTGAGACATCGTAGGGTACTTAATCAATTCAATAAGTTTTTGACATAGTTTACAGCAATAGTAGTTTGAAAAATGATAATGGTGCTAGACAAATCTATCAAATTTTTGTAGCCAACTTATGTGAAGTCTCTTATTTATTTATTTAATTTTAAAATTGACAGTCCAACTTTAGAATTTATAATCATTAAGTAGTCAAGGTTTGAAATATAAATTGAAGTAATTTTTTTTAGCTTCCTCTATTTAATAATAAAATTAAATATACACAGATTTTTCAACAATTATCGAATAAAATTAAAAATTAGTAAAACAATGAAAAATATTAAATACATGATAACAACATAAAAATTAACATAAAGTTCATTTTCATTCCAAACTGAGTTTTAAATATTCTAATTCATTTTCACAAGCCTATTGACTGAAATTTATGCAACTTAAAAAAATTATTGAGTCACTTTTATTGTTTCATCAAGGTTTATTATTGGGTTACTATTTAGTGAAATTAGTTCAAAAAAAAAAAAAATCATTAAATCATATTTTACACACATATATGAAAAATTTCACCTACAATCTTCAATAATCTATTCTATGTACATACAAATATATTTCTCTTATCTCTGCTTTCAGCCACCACTTCCAAACTCTATTTAGTGCTTTAATATCATTAAAAAAAAATACAACTAGCAAAAGCCTTCTCTGCACAAAGTTAATAATCTATATAGGAAGTATGAAACAATTAAAACAAAAAAAAAACAAAAAACTGTTAAACTAGATGAAGACTTTCAATTAGAGAATGAGTTTCTATCTTTCTCACATAATGTGAGAGTACGTGAACGTAGTCATCAGCAATTTTTAATTAAAAATCGCTCATACGTGGAATAGAGTGGAGCCAATAAAATGCCAGAGTAATGCTTTTATTCTTGTTAATTAATATATCAAACAATTTTATATATATATATGTATTACATGTACTTATATACAGCGTAAAGAATTTTATTTCGAAATGTCAATTTTAATCGTGTTTGTTGTTTTGTTACCTATAATACTAATTGTTGTTTATAAAAATATATAGTCTTAAGGTGTGTTAGGTGTTTGATTGACAATGCGAATTGAGTTTGATGTTGAGTATAGATGGAAGCTGTCTAAACGTTTTGCTTTGATTAATTGTTTTTACACTCGTTACTTTAACAACTATTTATTTTGGAATTTTTTCATTATTTAGCTTTATCGACGTCATGGCATTCAAGTCTTAAAGTGAACCAGTTCAATTTTTTTCATACTAAAAATTCGTTAGGAAATAAATCCAATGAATGTTTTAAAAATAATTAAAAATTTTGCAAAATTATTATAAGAACTTGCATTTACGACCTTCAAATACAGGACGATTTGTATCTATGTACGTATAATATCCCTTGAACAAATTTCCCATTATTCTGATTGTTTGAAATTGGTACACAATAAATACCATTGTTTTCAAAACCTATAAAAGCCGTACAGTTTGCGATTGCACAATTAGGCAAGTTCAATAACAATCAAAACGTGCACAACTGCAAACCATCCAAATAAATGCATATCAGCATAACATAATAATGGGAACATACAACCCCGCCACGTTTTATGTAACTATCTCACATTGCAATTATTAATTAACTGCCGTATTATTTGAACAGTTTTCATTTATCGCCGCCCAATTATGTCAACATTTTACAGCTGACTTAATTGCTAAACACATTTTAATTATATTCCAATTGATAATTTCTCTTTGTGCCAAATAAATGCAACTGCAGATGATATATATGATCGTTTATGGTTGTACAATGCCTCTTCCAATGAAATTCATTCAGTCGTACATTTTCCGTCGGATAACGGAACAAAAGCTTTTTTATTCGTTCCACACAATTCGTGCTGCTATACACTTTTTTTTTTTGGTTAATCCTGAGAGATTATAAAATGTCATTGTGCTCCAATTTTGGTACAGAAATACAAAACTAATGAAGTGAGACAGTTTTGAATTTTTTATATCACAAAAGAAACATCTTGTGTTGGGAAGCATTCAAAGGAAAATGGGGCGTTTGTCAGTTAGACTAATTAATTACAGTTTGAATTTCTCTGTATACATGTACTGCAATGAAAAACTGTAGTGCTAGAATACACGGATACAGGCACTTCCGCCAATTGGACACATTCCGTTTAACAACATTGCAGCAATACCGAAATAAAAAAGGACGACACGAAAATTTACGATTGATTGCTTCAACGATTTGCGAGAATAAAAGGGGACTGGGAGTGAAAAATTATTGCTTCTACTGTTTAGCTCCATAATTTGCTTGTACCGTTAGGCCGGAGTAAGTAGAGTCATGTACATTCATTACAGCTCTCAGTTATATTGTACACAGCGGCTTAAGCTGCTTGACAAGGATCGGAGAAAAAGGCTTGCGTGTAAATTAGGGCTTTTTTGTACGTGAATTCCTGTAGAACTTTACAAAGAAGTGTACTTAAATGAAAATGTATAAAACATACTGCGGGCAGGCTCTATAGAGTGGAAAAACAGTTCATGCAATTTTTTTTTTTGCTTATATTTTTCATGCAAGGATAAATCAATTTTGATTATTTTGATACCCATAATTGAAGGCAATGCAGGGTACACTGTGTTGTAGGTCGAATTTGATAGGTTTTATTGTTCTGGGGTCATTTCAGTTTTACTTCTTTATAGGCTTCAACTTTCAAGTCCTTCAAGCAATTATTGACATGCGAATTGTAGATGAAAACGAAAAAATACAGGTGTTTTAAAATCCATTATAAAATGTTATTATTCAAAAATTTCTGGCAATCGTGATTTATGTGTATTTAAAATTAAAATATATAAATTTGTTTTTTCGAGGTTTTGGCTTTAAATTATGTAAAAACTTCAAAGCCTAGAAGTATTCATAATACGAAATACAAATGAGATGAATTTTTTCCAATCCCATGGTAATTTTTTTTTTAAATTTGCAATTAAGTACTTCATTTCAAAAATTTATAACAAAATATCCTTTATTAAGTTGGTAAACAATTATACCGTAACGTCCATACCGTTCATTGAAAACACACCTGGTACACGTCAATTACTGAAATATTAATTAATTTTTTGTTGAATAAAATCAATACGAGTATTTGTTGCGCGCAGTAATCAAGTTTCTCTTGAATTCATGATTATGCATTAATTATGTACAAATCTTATAAGTTATAATCAAACTATAATTTAGCTGAATTATGAAATTATTTATGTTATTATTAATATATTATTTATGTATTAATTTCATATAATTAAAATCGGACATAGAAAAACGTAAAATGTGACAAATTCTTGAGCTGTCCGTTGAAGAATAATAATGAGTCAATTAAGAACAACTTTTATAATGAACATCAAACAAAATATATTTTTCCCTGCATTCGTGTATTTATGGACGCACACATTTTATTGTCCAATGAACATGACGAAACTGGCATGTGGACAAACGCAGCAAAATTAATGCTTTGCAGTATATTGTGGATAGACGAATAAATCGCCGCTGTTGACGGAATGTTCAACATGCCACTTAAATTGCAAGCAATTACAATTGCCCGATTATTTTTTGTTATGGCAAATACATATATGTGCGAGTGTATGTTTGTTTAGGTCAACACGCGAGCATTCATTAAAGCATATCGCACAAATAAACGGATAAGACATTTTAGCAAAGCTTTGCGTTGGGAAACATGAGTTTCCGTTTGTAACGCTTATAGTTTATCACTCGCGATAATGCATAGGGCTACATTAAATTCCCTTCGAAATGTACATAATAATATTTTGGACACGAAGACTTTAATTATAAAGGGCAATTATGATATTTAATGACTGTTTCAGCATCGATTAGATTGTATCGAATTGGCATTTGGAAAAGCCGAAAATCGAATACCTGTTGGTAAATGTCATTGGGTCACATTGTGCTTTTATGAAATGGAAGCCTTTCATAAAAAGATGTTCATAAAAACTACCCTTTGAAGATAAGATATATTCTCATAGAGCAATAATTTATTTTATGTGAGGGAATTTTCATCAATTTAATAATTTCCAATGATAATCAATAATATTGACAACAGTTACGAATTTTGATTTTCTACACATTTCAACTCTCTTCAATTAATATTCATTGTCCTCTTAAATCGATGATAAAACTTAAAACCAAAACTCATTCCACGTTTACGTTCATCAACTAGGGAATCTGTCATTGTATGCAAAGTTTGTGCAGAATTGAAAAAAAAAATGTGCAAAATTTTAGGTTAGTATGCAAGCTCAATACAACATTTCCCAATCACTGCTACATACTCGTATTCCAATGGCTGACGCTTTCACTGAGTTGAGCATTGACCTGAATTCGAGTTGGGGTTTGCTGCAAACTATGTCAATAAAGGGCAAAGGTTAGCACGTTGAGCAGTGCGCACCACCTTCGACTTGCTGCTCCTTTTACCTTATTTGTAACAAAATGGTTTAAATCTGCTTTGCACTCACCGACAACCACCCCACGTATTGCCAATCGGCCGCATAAAATAAATTATTATGTCGTTAAAAGGACGTAATTATATTTCCCGTTTTATTGCGGCACTTATGCAAATGAATGCTTTTGCGTGGGTTCGGTTTGAGTTGAGTTGATTTATAAGTTATAACCGATCACTTTTAAGTTATTACCCACAAAGGATTTAGTTGAGGAAACTAATAAGAATGTTGAAACTCCAAAAACTTTCATGAAAAGCACGGTTTATGAACTCTATTGGACACTTGTTGCGTACAAATGAGCTTTTAAGGGTAATGTGGAGCATCTGCTACTTAACAAAAAGTTTAGGACTGTTTGAAAAAAATTTGAAAAAAAAAATTTGTACAATTAAACATATATTTATGAGAATTTTTAATTGCTTGACATTTAAACAAACTCTATCCAAATTGCATTCATTCAAAAAATGGTATGAATTATAAATAACAATAAATGTATACAATCTAATTTCAGCACTGTCAATATTTATTCCATTACGACAATTTGAATGTCCTGCCAAAACTAATAAGACCACACAATCCACCTCAAACAACTAATTTGATTCCAAAAATAAGTTTTCGTTGTAACACAATACTGTGTAGCAAAAGGCGAGCATGGCAATTTTTACTTTTTCTGTCTTTTTCATTTCCACTTTTTGTATGTCGACTAATTAAACAACCCCATTTCCGCTCAATTGTGTTCTCACTTCTCACCTTTTCCACATAACTATGGTTATATACCCCCATTGAAAGTTGCACCCTCTCCACATTATATATACATAATATCGGCTTCGTAACAAGTTGAAGCGCGGCATCGTACTACCCTTCACACTATATTCTATAATATGCTATGCGGGTAAATGGTTGCATATTAAAATTCAATTTCCACGGCAAGCTCAACATAAAAAAGCAGGCATCAAATTGAATTACATGAAAAAAAAAAAAAAAAAAGCGGCACACAACAAAAACAACGCACAGGGTAAATATTTTTTCACCGGTTTCTCAAGAGAGTACATATTATCTCAATGGGGTTGCATTCAATGCATGCGCGAGAAAAAAAGAAACCAGCGAACAAGATAAACAGCATAATAATGTTTGTGTGAGGAAATTCGTACTTTGCTTTTGATACTCAACTAAAATAACTGTGGATGGAATTAGCTTTTCACACTTGAATTTTTTTTTATGGATGGATAATCTAGTGAAATATGCATAACGGAAATCAAATGACGTTCGATTATTTGTTGCAAAGCTTCACAAAACTGCATTAAGTAAGAAAATATGTAGTTGATTCCACTGAATGATTTGTGAAGGAGATATATTTTTTGCAATCCTCTTAAAACAGCATGACGTGTCAAGTTGATTTATTGATCGGCGCTTAATAACATAATTTTTATTATGATCCATGTTACGCCACATATATATGCAAGATGAGAGGACGTCTTACAATATGTATTGATAAATTATGGTTGCCAAGTTTATATCGGGTTGCATATTTTTTGTAATTTAGTTGCAAATTTGCACTTTAACGTGACAGTTTATTTGAGACACGTTGCAGGCGGTTTATTTTAAATTTAATTAATATCTGTGGGTGTTTATTATTTTCATTGAAAATGGCTCGCGTACCCGAATCTGAAATATTTTATGAAGTTAAAAGGTGTCGTTGTCAAGCATCTGTGGAAGTAAGGAAAAACATAGGAAATACAATTTCCAACGCGGATTTAATTATACGTAATAGAAATGTCTAGAATTTTAGTTACATAACATAACCGTTAAAAATTTAATGTGAGTGGTTTTAAAGTTTTAGATATTAAGCGTTAATAGTTAGTTATTAGAGTTATTATCATAGTTTAAGTAAAATTTCTAATTTTTTTAATAACCTTAAGATATTTGTACTATTATAATATGAAGATCTTAAGTACTTTTGTGGCCTTTGTAAATCGGTGGCAGAATATACTATTTAGTTCTAACGTTTGTTTAAACATAACAGTATGGGGCCGTCCATAAATTAAGTGACACCTTAAGGGATGGTACAATTTTTTGCGTAACAAATTTCTTTACTTTGAATTTGAATAGGATACACTGAGAAAAAATATAAACATTCAATAATGTTATTTCTGCTTGAATGACACGTTGATTTTTTTTCCTGATGCCAAAACGCAATAAAAAAAGTGTTTATTTTGGTAAAATTGTTTTTTCTCTCCGCATAATCAAGTAATTTCTAATAAACGATTCTTTTATATTTTTGTCACAAAGTAAAGGAAAATTATAAATAGGTGATAAGAAAATGAGTTATGTAATTTATGGACAGCCCTGATGATAAAAGATGAAGAAAAATGACAGCTTATAAAAACAACCGCATTCAGAAATTTACATTATTCGCCACGACTTAAACACTGAGTAAAACTTTTATCTCCATTTTAAACAAGAATAGTGGTCGTTTATGACGTAGGGGGAATCACTCATATTTCGTAACAATTTTTTTGTAACAAAAATAGTTTCATAACGTTACCAAAACCCCCATTTCAACAAAAAGATAAGTCTTAGACCCTTTTTCTGTATGGCACGGTATAACTTATAATGTCAAACACGAATGCAACGAAAAAGGACTATGGTAAAACTGAATTATAATAACTTAAAAAGCTTTTCTACATCACCTTTTCTACGAAACGTCACACACTAATCTTGCCACATATTATTTTTTTAACGCTGCGCATTTAAAAGAAAATGTACATTGTACATCAACCGGATACATCTACGTCAAACTCAAATGTATCTCTAATGCATATTCAGTATTTTTTTTACCATCGTGCTTATCCTTCATTCAATCATCACACGTTGAAATTTCACACTTATGTATTTTGCATTTAAAAGCTCTATATGCAGTAAAGGCCAACGCTTTACGTTGTCTCACACATAAAGTGACTTATACTACTTAAAACTACATATGCACGTACTTCTTCTATAAATATACGTATATAAATAGAAAGGTCGGATGTGTAAAAGGATAAAACTGCAAGAAAATTGAATAAGATTTATCAGCATACAGCACTTGAAAAGACTTTGTACTTCCCCGTAAAGGAAAGTGTAACTAAACTTTAACTCTAGCAGTCCTCATAATCATAATATGCCTGCACTTATATAAACGAGTGCACACGGTGACGGTGAATTTTGACAAGCTCATAGTGCAAATATGGAGGCAACGTGACAATGATAAAAATAAACGCCGTGTACGTCATCTTTAACCGTTTTAACTAACATGCTAAATGTAGATTAAGCACGATGATGGAAGCGAGGGATGTGATTTCACTTTTTTTTTCTACATCTTTGCTGTAATGAATCAGCTGACTTTGCCATTTCATCTGGCGGTTTAATTTCACCTCTCCCGTCTACCAATTATTATTTACACGTCTTTACATAATGTGCCACAATGTATCTATACGGATTTTATTTAACATGACGTGTTAGGTATGATGAAACATTATACGTTGTCATATCGACTGAGGTTACACGATAAGTGGATATGGCAAGGACTTATTTTGTGGCACTTCCACAGTATAAATACATATATAATGGCGGTGTTTTCATCTTTTTTTATAAAATTTATATTTGCATTTTGCTACTGCAGATGACTATAACCTAGATACCGGAATGTATGCCTTAATGATGTGACGTGCACGTAAGTGGTCTGTGAATGTATGTGTTTTGTATTTGCAACGTTAGTTTTTAGCTTTTAACGGTAAAAGTTTAAAATTTGAATGAATGAAATTTGTTAGTTCACTATATGAAGCTAAGGGTCGTTCAAAATGTTTATGACTTATGTTATTTTATGATTAAAACGTTGTGTGTAAATGTTACTGTGTGTTTACAATTTTTAAAATGTGTATTTAATGTGTTTCAAAAGGCACAAGCTTAAGCTTTTATACATCCTGCAATTTGCTTAAATAAAAAAGCAAACGTTACATTTATTTTATATTTTTGTATTATATTTTTCATACAATCATTTTTTTGCGAGACTAAAATTTTAATTACACTCACATCGAGTATTTAATTTTTAAAGTTTTTGAAGAAATAAACTCAATATTTCATGAAAAAATATCTTTTGAAAATCTTTAGAATATAAAGCGGCTTTTATTGTTAGCTTTTAATTCCGAGCAATGTGTTTTAAAAACTTATACATATTGCTGATATAATATACAATATTAAAAAAAAAAAAAAAATTTACTTAGAAATACTATAGTAGAACTATTTTTATTTCATTTTCAAACATAAAACCATTAAAATCAAATCGCTCTTCCTCATTCGCCATTAGCCGATGCCCAACATTATTGCATGCAAAAAACATTTAAATATTATATGTGTGTGTAAATAGAATTGGTGTATTGATGTCTAAAATTTAAAATATTTACGAAAAAGGCAGAAATATAATGAGGAAAAAAAATTACTAAATAAAATTAACAAAAATATAAATTTTCTCAATTATATTGATGTCATTTTTTTTTTTGGCCTAAATGTTATAATTCTTTTAATAGAACATATTATACTAATTTAACCAACAATCTATATTTTATATTATTTGTACTTCTTTTTCTGCAATGTTCTCCCCTCCACCACGTCCGTTGTTGGATTGGATTGATTCCTGAACAATACACACACCCACATCGTGACCCAAAAAAACACGCCATTTATTTCAAACATTTGGCCATAAAAAAAAACCATCAACAAACACTTCCAAAATGTTTGTCAAAAAAACAAAATGCACATAAAAATGTCTCGTATTTAAAACTGAAATAAATACTTTGAAAAGTGTGCGCAAGGTCGTGCCGCTTGGCTGGAACGTGGAAGGAGGTGTAGTGTTCAAGAAAATGGCGCTTCCTGTCATCGAAGATGGGTCAAACGGAATCGGGTAATTTCCAAACTAAAAATGCAACTATAAAAAAAAAACACATCAACTTAATAAGTACCATATTTTTTTCTCAATAGTTTTCTTTTTTTGTATAGTTCCAAAGAAATTCTACTATAAAAAATTTAATATTTTTTCTTATTAAAATTTTAACTGTAACGTGTAATTTTTCCCATTACTTTATATATTTTTTGCAGCTACATGAATTTGCGATTCGAATACAATTATTGTGTAAAATCTATATGCTTTAATAACAAGCAAAATGTCTGCTACTATATAAACTATAAAATCACCTTTAATGACTTCATGCTCAAGCATATTACAATTTGATAAACATTACTACCTCTTCTGATGTAAAGCTTTATAATTACAACAAAATATAAAATGCAGAAAATACAATACATATATAACAACAAAAATATGCTTTAAAGCTCTCTATATTTATATCTCTTGCTGCTGTTGTGCCAACAAAACAAACAAACCAACAGAAAAAGTGCTTTTTTCTGAAATAAATACGCCAATTAAAACCATTTGTTGTCTCTTTTTATCATGTATTGTCCAACTATATAATTAAAACTGTGTTCTTTGTGCAAACTATACACTTTTTACATATTTTACTCTATCGTTATGAAATATTATATATTCATGCCTTTTGGTCACTGTTGCTTTGTCCTATCTCTCGTATACACACAATTTTATTATTATATTTAATTAATATTATTTATGTACACCTTTTGCAAAGCTAAACAGTAAAAGTTGTAACTTAATCTCATACACACACACACACACACACATTCAACACCTTTTATAACTTTGACATACATTTCGCAACGTGTGTTGCGAAGTTTATTTTATATTTATAATATAAAACAGTGTGAATTACTTTACCCATACATATTCATTTATTTTGCAACCAGCGTTGTGCACCCCCACCCACCTGCTTGGTGGTACGCATTTTTATGTGATGCTTTTATGTCCTTATATTTTATGTGTAACTGTTTTGTGTTTTGTATCTCTATAAATATAACTACAAAGCTAACCAATTCGGATTTGATTCAAATATAATAATATGCAAAAGAATGAAAATTGATTAAAATTGCATACAAATACCACAAAACTGTAAGATGAGAAGCAAGATTGTCTTCATCTAAATTAATAAAGCTTTCAACTATCTGCCAAACTTTTTCCAAAACATTAATTAATTAATTGGCTCACAAGTCGCAAGGCACACAGTATAAAACTTTTGTATCCTATCTCTATTTTCTAACTCTTTCTAACTAGTATCTGTAATTCTTCCTTACACATTTTATATCTTAATTACCAACTAAAACACGAACAATAGTTTGTTGTTGTTAAAACAATATCACAGTAAATAGTAACAGAATTTCCGCTATACGCTATAACAACAGTGGTTGCACCTCAGATAATTATTATTTCAAAACGGTGAAACGAGAATAGTGGGGGGTGCGAAAATATTAAAAAGCACTGCGTTATATTTTTTTAGTTTTTCTTTTACAATTAAAAATACGAAATGTTATTTTAAAATGTTTAATCAAATATTTTGTGCAGGTGCATGACTCATCTTTAGGTGGTTCATCAGATGACGAGGACTTTTTAGGTGTACTCAGAGGTCCCAGCTCATTTGCGAATGCCTTCCTTTACGTAGGCTTAGGTACGGTCGCCATTGGTTTAGTGATAGCCTTCGTAGGTACAGGCGAAAAAGGATTTAAAACTGGTGAATTAAGACTTATAGGCCCGTCATTGATAGGTAATGTTGTTGCCAACAATTTAATCTAGTTAGGCGACACTTTGCGAAAGCACGGAGTAAACAATTGTTGGGTGTGATGTGTGTTTGTTTCTGTTTCATCTGTTGCAGGTATCGGTTTAATGTGTTGTATCCTTCGAATATTTTTTTGTATATGCCCTTCGCATTGCTTGTCGTCTAGTCGTCGCAAACGTAGTAAAAAGACAGCGAAAATCGATGCGGATCACACAACTTCCTTACTTAGAGGCGATAGCAAACGGGTCTCCATTGCTAGAGGTCCGGCAACACAGGTGAATTGATTTAATGACAATCTAAACATTAACCGTTTTATTTTCTGACACACAAGTAAAAGTTTTTGTAGTTACCGGAAGATGTTTTTTTTTAATAACATTGTTGAAACGACTCTTTAAGAAATATGTTTTGTTATTTAGGCCCACAAATCGAGAAGCAATCACAGCAAAATGAATGAAGGAATGGAAGCGTTACGACAGATTGCTACAACATCATTGTTCCTTCAAAATGAGCAAAAATTGTCATCTAACCGCATTGTGCCCATCATCAAGGAGCCAGAAAAGTCTAAAGGTGCAAATTGTTTTTTGTAAATAAAAATTATGAAAGCATTCCACATTAAATCCAATTCTTACAGAAGAAGTACCTCTTGAGATGAAGAAGTTGGACGATCAAAACATTGACATTTGCAGCATCAGCGATGATGATGCAGAAGATGACTATTGCGCTGATACTGCATTAACACAACGTGGCACTGTAATGCAGATGTCCGAAAGTAATCCAAGCAACATAACCAACAACAGTGGCTCCAGCAGTGCCAGCAGCCAACGGCCTAACAAGTTACTACGACAACGAGCTTCAGTTAATCAAACAAAATCAAAAGACTCAGACACTAACCTTATGGAAACATCACTTATGATACTTAATCCACCATCATCATCGCAACATCCATTATCTCAGTACACAGAACTTGCCAGTGGAAGTAGTAACATCTTCGAAAGCACAAAACCATTATCGCCACCCAAGTCACAGCCATCTCCAGCAGCCGCACAGCAGCATGATCACCATCCATTTTCATTAGCTGCCGCCAGTGAGGCGTCATCTCACAGCCAAACAATGCAATCGCAAACGCTACGACTGTCGCTTCCACCACAACAACAACAACAACAACAACATCAGCAACACTCACAGCCAGTGATACAACCATCGGTGCATCAACATTTATCATCAGTAGCGTCCACGTCTTCATCCAAGCCAATCGTGTATGTGCCATCAGCCGCGTCACAATTATCGCCGCCACCCATGTCGTCATTGTCGTCGCATTGGCAACCCCAATCATCCTTGTTACTGCCATCGCCACCAGCCGTACATCAACAGTCGCTACTGATGCCGCCACCATCGCAATCCAGTGAGCCCGAGCTCGTACTGAGTCCAGCGAAATTAGGACAATAGTGTGAGCTTTTCATTTAAGTACACTGCCATAGTTTGACAAAAGCTTTACAATTTATTTGAATGTGCGTTATCCTTCGTGGTGACCACGTGCGTTGCTTTGCAGTCAAACGAATGTTTGAAGTTAAACACAGCGTACTTATAATGAAATCAATCGGCTCCCTCGGATGAGTGAAACAATTCTTCAGCATAAAATAAGGATGAACCTATAACAATGATACATGTTTTTAACGAATATATGCATAAATTATGCCCTCAGTTGATAAAACTAAATGGCGCATTCAAAACGAAAAATCATAAAACTAAATATATTAAATAGCATAAACGTATGAATTTTCTATAAATAATTAACACAAACATGTACATAAGATGTATTTAAATCTCTATATATAACGTAGTCGGTGCGTTCGATATACATAAATATTAAAAAAAAAATATTATTAAAAAGTACATAAGCCTTGCGTGTATAGCAACAATTAAAATATAAAATATTATGTTTTTTGTTACCATTCTTTTTGTTGTTGGTGGAAAAATTCCATATTATGGGAAAATTGTATTCAGCAACAAAAACCGACAAAGTATGTTAAGTCAGGCTATTATTTACATATACGGCTACATGTTACAGCTAATATATACAGAAGAAGATAAATGCATGTAATTAAGGCAGGCTTAAAATGCAAAAAAAAGAAAAGTGTGATGTTTAAATTTCATTTTAAATTCTGCGACAACATTTCCTTGCACTTAAATTGATGGCAGTGCGAAGGAACCTTAAAACACTTTAACTTTATAAAGTAAATATTAAAACATCATAACTTTCATATGTGTAAAACTTTCATAACAAAAAAAAAAGCTTCCTATATACGAAACAACTTGAATTTATAAGCATATATATATTATATATATGATATGAGTAAAACTTTAACTTTTTACAGTATATTGTAGTAATATGGAGCTTCTCACCATTTGATGTACAAAAATTCAAACCTCAAACCCACCACTTCAGTTCAATCAAATGTCCTTTAACGTACATACTTTAAAACGTACAATCCAGTATTTCCCCCCTCCCCCCCAACTCCACTTTTTAGCCAATTATTCATTTTACTAATGACGACGACACGCCAGACGCCAACATTTGAGCTTTTGTATTTTGGCATATACTGTGCAAGTCCTTGATTTGTTTGTACATAAGTAAGTGCAATACAAAATTCTTAAATCAGTTACAATTCTAACTTTTGCCCTAGCCTTTGCTCTTCAAAAAGAAACACAGCATTTTCATTTGCTGGATTAATACAAAATCATTTAATTCCTGCTTTTCAAAAAAAATTTCCTGCATGATTGCGAATTATTTCGAATATAATGTCCACTTTATTACCACTACAGAGAATATTAAAAAATAATACAATTAAAGCTTTAATTTTAGTCCACACTTTAAAGCTGAGGATGGCTTCAAACGATTCCAAGATAAAACGATTAACATTCTCAATCCCAAATTTGCATGCAGACAAATTATTTAATCAATATTACTGTAATTGCATATGAATTGTTAGAATGCATAAACTACACAAAACTAACCGCCCCCACTCAAAAAAAAAAAGCAAAACAAATTACAAAAAGTACTAAATAGGATGATAATATAACAAAATACTGAATTGACATGAATATGTAAAATATAAATGAAAAACAATAGATAATATACTTATATTTAATATATTTTTTAGTGAATATTATAAATTAAATTATTATAGATCGTTAAGTTTTTAAACATATCGTTTGTATTTGTAAGGTTTATTTTTGAAAAAAATCAGAGCCGATTAAATTTATTATAAATAAATAGCAAGCAGATGAACAAAAAAAAAATAAAAAAAAAACAAACAATAATTGAATTAAACAAATATAATGTTGTTTTAAGGGGTGGATGGTGGATTAATTATTATGGAAATGGTCGTCACATGGATATTAATTATGTTACTGTAACAAATGATGTAATTGATGAAAATGCAAGTTAAAAATAATACAATTACTATAAAATATAAATTGCGGGTTAAATTAGATCAAGTGAATGAAACATACAACATGAGTGCAATTTGATGTGAATGAAATGAGAAATAAACCATTTTTGTAGTTAATTATTTGGATGAGTTTTATTTTCAAATGTTATTTGTTTTAATTACTTATTTAAGTGGGGTAGTGGTATTCGGGTGTGTTATTTAAATGAAAATTATTGTCGATTTTGATTGCATTTCAGTTGAATAATTTTTCAAAATATCAACCTCGTTTTTTTATTTATTTAAACGATGTGTTGAACAAAGTTTTGTTTTCCTATTGGCATTTTGTGTATACTATAAATTAAATTAATTATGTAATTGTTTATTTGTAAAGGCTGAATATATGTAAATATATATATATATTTTTAAATCCTACATTGCAGGGAGGAATACTCATAACAACGTGAGGCGACTCGACTCAAAATATGAATTTATTACGAATTTTGCAAAAAATTTAATTGACCATGAATTAAAATATTTGTCCTTCAGAAATATTTCATAACTTCTGATAAGCTACAACAGTGTTAAAGAAATTTGAAAAAACTTTTTGATGTGCCTGATGCAATTGGGTGCTACAAATTGTAATAACTAATGACCTTACATTTTCAGATTGTGACCTTGAATTTTGAAAATATAAAAACCGTACAGCTCAATAGACTGCAATGGAATGGGCATTTCGTCAGATTGCCACGTATGATAATATTGACAAAATAAAATATGTGAGAGAACTAACCATCAAATATGCAAGGTGTCTGAGATACATGATATGTGTCCTTGAAATTTGGAATTTTGATCTTAAATTTTTTTTACAAAATGTAGTTTTTCAAAACTAAGGTTTTTTGAGTTGTTGGATTACTTCAAATATTAAAATAGCAATAAATGTGGTAACTTGTTCTTATAGGAATACCACAAATCACTTATGTAAAGATGTTTAAAACCGTAATAATACTGCAGTTTTTTTTTTTGAAAACCTTGGTGATATTGAATTTGGTGTTCTGGACAGGAATTGTCAATACGTGTTTCTGAACATTTTTTTGCAGCAAAAACTGCGATCGTAAGAATCTATTACTGCTTCCATAGTTGGTACGTTGGTTCGCAGAAGTGGCGGGGCAAGTTCTTAAGATCCATCTGTGTCAGGACGCTTTACTGATAGATCATTGAAACCGTTGAGTAAGTGGCTGGTCAGTGTGATATATATGCCACTGGCTAATGCCGGACATTTGAACATAAAGTGAACGACCGTTTTGTGTTCTCTTGGTTCGTTGCAACTTCGGTATAGTGTGTTGAATTTGATACCCATTCTTGTTTTCCTATTGGCTTGTGACCAATACTTCTGTGAGTTACATTAAATTTAATGTAAAATTCTAGAAAAAAATGATGAAGCAAAACAGTAGTGAATAATATTTATGTAAATACTTTTATTAGGAAACATAATTACAGTAAATAGCACTTGTCTAATACCATCAACTGCATCATTCGAACCCGAGCCATCAATGTTAACATTTTCATAAATCATAAAAAGCTACAAAATTGACAGGAAACTAAAAAAAAGTACTTTTATTAATGAATTACATTTTTTTTAAATATTGCTTTTTTGTGTCGTTTTTGAAATTTGATTCTATCTGAATTATTAAAAAATTAAAAATAAATTGGCTAAAAAAGTTTGTTTGTAGCGAGCAACTATGTCTATTGTATTAACATAATATGTTTCGCAATGAAAGATAAATCTGACGGGCTTATTTACGTAATTTAGTTTTTAATTTTATTTTTATGCCTAATCCTACCTACAATAAATTACAATAAATTTGTTGTCTTAAGTATTTTATAATCATAAGTATTTTTTGGTAATTTGATTTTTCACTTTAAACTCTCCATTTTAAATACATCCTACTGCCTACAGCAAAAGGGATGTTAATACATTTAAATTTTCTTTTTTCTGTTTAATTTAATTTAAGAGAGCGAAAAAATTACGCGACCTTTTAAAAGGGGAGAGGGAATGTGTAAGCGAATGGCGACAAAATGTAGCATTTGGCCGTGGAATTAGATTTAATGTTAAGGTAAAAGTTTTTTTTTTTTCTTTATAAATAATGACATCCAAACAAGGACAAGCCATGTCCATTGACTCTGGAATGATTTTAGGCAAGACTTTAAGTTTTAACAGCAGTATGTAATGATCACAATAAAGAATGAAAATGCACAAAATGAATTTCAAGAAGACATTCCGTTAAAGGATAAAACTTTTAGGCCATTTGTTGTCTACAAAAACTCTTGAAATTTGTGACACACATGTATACCCGAAATCGGCCGTGTTAAAGTTAAACTAAAAATCTAGTAACAACCACCAACCCACCTCAAGTCTTGACATCACTTCGTTTCCTTTCGGGTTCACCACCAACGGCGCCGCGAATCTTTTGTTGCTTCAAGTACTCAGCATACATTCGACGCGCCTGATTTAAAACACGCGTCACGTTATGCTTCCGCACCATTTTATCAAAATGCATTGCCATCTCATTGTAATCCATATGACTTTTCATCACATAACTGCGATGTTGCAACAAAAGTGTTAACGACAGAAACATTAAAAAGGGATTACCACCACCAAACTCAGCTGGGGGTGGCAAAGCCCCAGCAACACGTGTCATTGCGATATTGGCCTCCGATGCCTCCTCACACGAGTTTGTCATTGTGGCCACAGGAGGACACTGCATGTGTGTGGGCAATGGGATTGGTTGGACATCAGATTTGGTCATTGTTGTCTGTTGATTGTCAGCGCCACCATCACTGGTGTCATCGGAATCTGACTCAAATATACCGGAGCTACGTTTAGCTGATGACCGCTTTGATTTGCACCTCTCACTGGAGCCCATTTTTCGTACTAAACGTATTGGAGTGATAGAACGTTTGCCTTGATCCCCCTCCAGCACAACATCACCATCATACTCGAGTTCGTTCTGCTCATCCGGCGTCATATTGCAAACAGATGGCTGTGAGATTGCATTAACGGCAGTAGACGCTGAATTTGCAGTGGCTACTTCCTCGTTAACGCCAACCGGTGAAAACTGATGTAAAGGATTCTCCCAGATGAATATGTCTGTATTAGCGCTTGATGTACTTACTCGTTTGTATGCTTCATCCTCGGTGCGACTCTTACCACGGTGCTGTACATTTACCGCTGACCGTGGGACGACCAGTGCTGGTTCATTGCTGGGACACGGGCTGATTTCACTGTCTTCGGCTGCATCAATTGACATCTGACTGAATTTTGTGTATGAAATCTCGTAGTTTTGTGAAGGGCATTTGCCAGCAGCCACTGAATCTCCACTTTCTGGAGTATCACAACCAGGTGGGTCAAATGAATGTCTCTGCTGGAAATCTGTGCCAAACACATGACGATCCAAATTCTCCAATTCCATGCGGAGTTCGCGTGTCATCGATGTTGTCATGGGAAAATACTCTTGTGAATCATCGGGACTGCTGCCGTCAAAACTGCTCTGCTTCTCAAGGCTACCCAATTGAAGATGCAACAAAGGTGCTGCTGCTTTAGCTGGCTGCTCCGAACCACAGCTTGTCTCCGCCAAACTGGATGCCGAGTCGGAATCCTCAAATGAAGATGCCGTCAATTTAATTAGAGGTTTATCAGATTTGAGATCAGACTTCCCTCCACTGGCAGTCAATTTATCAGAAATTCGACTCTTATTAATGGATGCAAAGTTCAGAAACTCATTAAAATTCTTAACCACTTTTTGACTCTTCGTAGCAAACCGCTGTTTCTCATCCGATTGTTCGATCGTTTCCATTTTATCGAGCGAGGCAAATATACCCTTTTTGCTAGCAGCGATTTTCTCTTTTAAATCCTTAAAGTGACCACCCTTACGATGGCTGAGCTGCTTTGTTATTGAATTACCTGTATTGTGCGTAAAAATGCCTCCTCCTTTGCTCTGTCCAATTGTACCTTTGTGCTTTGGAGCATGGACAACCGGCCGGTGAGAATTGCTGGCACTGTGACATATTGTATCAGTACAATTGTTTCCAACTAAACTAGTATGTTCAGGTGCCGTCTCGATAACGGTGACAACCCCCTCTGCAGCTATTTGAATATCATCTTCATCATGCTTGGACTCCTCGGCAATATCCTCGGGTTCAAATTTAAAAATGCTTTCTTCATTATCTGCGGGAGTAGAAGTCATGGTAGCAGGTGTGTCTGGTGTTGCCTCACTGGACACATCCGACACCTTCGACCCCTCCTGTGCCATGAATCCCATTTTAGTTTCATCCAAACTCTGTTGTGCCTTAGAGATGATGCGCAACCGATCACGATTTAAGTTCTCATCCAAACTTTGATTCAAACGTTTTGTGGCATCTAACTTCGTTGCCCCACCTGTTATGGTAATCGCCGTTGATGTATTGGACAGCGACAGTGATAATGCTGAACTTTGTCGCCTTAATGCACAGATCTTTGTGTACGCATTTTCACGAGGTGTTCGTAAAATAACAGCTGGACATTTAGGCGCTGGAACATCAGGAGGTGGTGATTGAAATTCTTTTTCAAATAACGGCAACTCTTTTTTCGGAGGATCCGCTGGCAACGAACTCCACAGTACCTCCAACATTCGGAGTGAGTCCTCGAATGCAAACTCTCGCTTCATCTCCAGCAAAAGCCAGCGATAACAAAACAAAAGATCATCCGCCTGTTGCAGTTTTAGATAATCATAGAACTCTGGATCATAGTGCTGCAGTGACTCGGAGAGATGCTGAAATTTTTGTGTCATTGCAATTCCGTCCAGCATGAAGTTGGCATTCAAGCGTGTCATTACAGCACAAAAGCAAATATACGCCTGGGCTTCATCGGCCATTGTAACCAATAGTGGTGAGGCAATATCAGACATTCCCTGGCAGTAGCTGACTGCCGGATGATTAAGAGCATACGTAGTTAAAATGTTAAAGAGAGCGGCAATATTTTGATTATCATCACTGCCCGCGTAAAATGGATGCAGTCTATCAGTTCGCAGCACATCTTTACGGACCATACTTGTGACGTAGGCGAGCTCTCCAGAGCAAGGACCTTGTTGCACAGCCGTCCTCCAAGTGTCTCTCAAGCGGTAATACTCAGCAGCTTTGCGCTTCATGTAGTCCATTCGTTCACGTCCCGTCATTGCATGTGGGTACACATTAAGAATGTGCTTCCAGACGACACGCCTCAAACTTGGATCAATACCACCAATGTAAATCACCTGCCTCAACTCGTGTGGTTGCACAATTTGACCGACAGAATCTAAATAAGTACGAAATTCAGTGTCCGAAAGTGGGGCTCGTGGCGGATGGTACAGCGACTGGTCTTCAACCAAATTTAAGGCTCGTTGCATTGAGCGCACCATCGAAAATGTTTTTTCCATCTGAATTGAAAATTAATTTACAAATCAGTAAGATGGTACAATAAAGTTTAAATAGCAACAAATTTGTTTAAAGGTATCATTCTCGAAAACTGACCTGATTCATGATCAATCCGGGAAGGCGATTTTGCATGTTTTGAACATATTTTGTACCTGCCCCGAAAGACTGCTGAATAGACGGCGACTCTCTGGAATTGGACATATTCTGAGGATCCCATTCGGACTGTTCCGCAAATGGCTTAATATCAACCTTCAGGTTCAGACACGGCTCACTGTTAGTGGAAATTGAAAGGTTGTGCGCTCTAAAAACAACAAATGTGTAACATTTTGATAACAAAAAATTAACTTTATATATTACCGTAAAAATGCCGCATCCAAATCCCAATCAGAAAGCACAGAAACAAAGACATCCTGTCCAACTGGATCGATTGTTTTGTAACTGATGCTGAAATCGGTTTTTAGGTCAAACGCCTTCGCCAAAATACTGTACAACACTTCCAATGACGTGATTTGCGGATCGACGCTAAACTTGCGCCACTCCTGCGGAAGATTTCCCTCACATTTCTGAAAAGTAAATCAAAATAATTGCCACATGTAGTAAATAATTGAAGCGCGCGCTGTCTAGACGAATGAATGAGTTTTTCATCGCTTCACTGATCCTTGCAAAATGGTTTGTCTATAATTAGACTACAAATTGCAAATTACCTTCACTTTCACCCGCACAGCCTCTCGGCTATATCCAAAGATTCCAGCCATGGCATTCGCTGGCTGATTTACTTATCCTTAAGGCGCAGTTCTTATGCAAAGAAATCCTCATTAAAATTGCAACTCTTTTTCAACAGATTTTCATTAACATAACTTTGCTGCAACAATTTTTGGTTTATAGTTTATGCAACAATTACTTTTGACGTTTGAATATAACCGTTACCATACTAAGCAAATCCTTAGTCCATTTACTCGATTTTAATTACAATTTACCAGTTTTTACACTATTATAAATTTTATTATTATTCATTGTGGTAACAATTCCACAATCAACTTTTCACAATTTTGAAGAATAACTGCATCTGACAGTTGGAGAAGCCAAAAACCTGAAAAATCGTAAATAATAGAAAAATATGGAGGGGAATTGGCAAAAAATGTAAAGTACGTTAAGTATTAACAACTACAATCATTATAAATATGTACGTATATTTATAAATTTTATAAAAGGTTTCAGACATTAATATATATGTATTATTATATGAATTTTAACGGTTTTATTAATGAATGAACTCAAAATAATTTTTGTTTATTTATATTTTATTTAATTACTTGCAGGAGAACTCAATGTTTTGTTCACCCTATATATAAGCTATGTATCCGTCATTGATATTAGCAACGCCAAAGAAGCATTGATCAAAACGGTGGTCGAAAATCCGGACAACCTAAAATTCCAATGAACACAATATGCCGACAATGTACATAAAGTCAAAATAGGCAATCAAATGACTTACGCCCAAAATTCCGAACTGATAATACAAAATACAGTTACAATAAATTAAAGCATTTCTTCGATTCTCTCTGGACATTCCAATAATTAAAAAAAACTATTTAACTTATCTTTAAAAACTCAAACATTTTCCATAAAAATTTTTTATGTTAATACTCGTATAAACAACATTTATTTTGTAATACATACCCTACTGTGCATAGTGCAACCTTCAAACAGCTCTATCTACAACATCTCAGCTGCTATCTCGATATAATTATTTGTGGGTTACATTTGATTCCAAGAACTGTTCAACTAGAGTTCGTTTATAAATAAAAAAAATCGTAATTTAATTAGGAATGTTAATTACTGCTTATGTAAATTAATTTTAAATCGTATTACAAATAATTTGGATTGTAGCGAGTGTAAATTATTTTACTTTGCGGTTTTATTGTACCAAAATCCCTAAAAACTACATATATACATTTATGTATACATCAAATTTCAATGTACTATATATTCTAATTAAGTATATGTACTTAATGTTGAGAAAGCAAACCATATGATTCGAATATTGATATGACGGCTGCAGCTGTCAGTTGAAACGTCAAATAAAAAAAATATTAATTTAAGTTTTGTGAAAAATACGTTCATAGAAAATTTTTTTTAATTTCATCACCAATCGGAAAATCTACAAAATCCAGCAATGGCATCATCCGACACAGGAGGCGTCCAGCCCATGTCAATTGCTGGTCGCATGGTGCGCGAGCGCGAGCGCTTGGTTGGCATGTCCACCGAGGAGCGAGCCTGGCGTAAGCAATGGCTAAAAGACCAACATTTAACTGCTCGGGAGCCCGTCACTGTGCCCGAATACTGGAAAGAACGAACAAATCCAATTCGTCGGATGTACCAGGCGCCCTTAAACGTTTTGGAGGGAGCTTTGCGACCAATTTTGGTAACTTTGTTGTTATATAATTTGACATAACCTCAAAAATTAAGAGATTTCACTCATATTATTTTTGTGATCCTAAAGGGTCACCAAAGAGCATTCTCAACTAGATTTTGGACTGGAAAAGCTGTTATAGTGATGGCCTCAATTTGGGCAACTGCCTACTACTTCAAATATAATCAAAACGTGAGTCGATCTTTATTAATGTTGTTTTGAGGCGACTTATCTATCCAGTGGCACAAAGTTTGATTATTTTCGACTTAAAAATTTGAAAATGATCTTATTTTATTATTCAGAATATATACGTTTTTTTTGTAAAACCCAAATATTGCGAAGCAATGGGAGTTAAAAAAAACGGATTATCGTTGAATAACAAAAAAGCAGACCTAATGTATCCTGGAATAGAAATTTAAATTTTACGGAACACACTTGTTTTGCTGATTTTGTGACGGGATTGCTAATTATTTAAAAAATGTTGTCAAATAGGATTGGACACGCAAGGGAGGCTGGCGCGTAATCACTTCCCGAACTACATGCCCACCCGGTGCTGAGGAATATCCTCGCCAATCTGATCGCTCAAAGCCTTCCGATTACGCTGCCCGCGGATTCAACCAATCAGCAATTTAAACCGTTTTCTTTTTATTAGAATTGTTGAATTAAAATCGTGATGAAATGGAATAAAGATAATTGTGTAGATAATAAGTCTTCTGTTTGTAATTCCTCTTTTGTTGATACCATATATTTCTTTCTTTTGTTTTACAATTTCGAAAAAAAATTGTGTAAAACACCGCCTTAGTTAAATTATAATCATTAAAACTTTCGGTTAACAATAACACTAATTAATTTACCTTAACACAAAAAAACACCAAATCAAATTATTGATCATGTGGCAATCTTTTGGGAATATTAGTACATATATTGCTATAATTACAAGGCAGCGCTGCTAATAAATTGCCCAAAATGTATACATATGTGACTGGAGCGCGATTATCAGAGACGCGCGAAAAAGAAAATTTGCTGGCGTCAAGTTCAATGAACGTGACGCCATTAACTTTTGAAATTACTCAATACCAACAAACTCGCGAACGCGCGCGGACAAACATTGCGCCATTACAATTGATGTGCTTTAAAGTTTAAAAGGAATGCCTATACCCGCGTATGTTACCACTTAATGATGCGTGCGCGCAAGCGCTATATAGCCTATAATCGCGAAATGTATATGCGCTAGCTCTTTCTGAATTTTGCGATGTGCCATATTATATTATCTTTGTTGTGCTTTAATGGATGATCAGCTGGCAATTTTGCACATCTAGCGCATTTGCTCTTATATCGACATTCGATATATAGCCTTCGCGCTTTTTGTCGCAATTGTTGTGTGCGAGAGAAAAGAAACAGCCGCGCAAATTTTTTGGCGCCATATGCGCACTTACACATGCGCAGTATGCACTGCCAACGCGTACACTTGCGCAAATAGCGCTCTTGGCTGGATTGTGTTGATATTAAATAATACATATACGGTAAAACAAGCCAGACGAATGTATGGTAATGCAGTTTATAGCAATACAATTTTATATACACTTGCGTTTATATAAAAAACTGATAGCATTTTTCGATTGTGAATCAATATATTACCGGATCACTTTGGGAAATGAAACTATTATAAATTGTGCTACATTCGAAATTTTATGGGAAATCAGTCAACATTTTATATCACTTTTGCAAACTTATCCATAAAATAACGGCTTTTAAAAAAAAAATGTTGAATTTAAATTTTCGATTGTTTAAAAAAGTAGAATTCCAAAACACGTATTCTAAATAAATATTTAATAACAATTATCGCTGTTTAAAATAACATTCCAAAGACCATTATAAAAATTACAGCATTAAATTACGATTTTATAGCGCCGTTCCTTTTTCGCATACAATAAAAAATGTCCACAACACTTATCCGATTTAGCAGGCCCGTATGACATACCACTTTGTCCGTTATGATTGTCGTTGAGGTCTCAGTAGTTATTGATGTTGGGGGTTGTGTGGCGTCTGTAGTCGAAATGGAGGATGATTGTTTTATTTGGCTCGAAGGGCATGTGTATGTTGTGGCTCTTATTGCAATCGAGGTTTGTGTGTCCGAAATGGAGGATTTCTCAACAGTTAAACATTCCTCAGCAATTATGCACTCAACGTCTTTTATATTCATGCAAAGTTGATACAGTTCACAGAAAAATGTCCCAGCACTGCAATTCCTGTGGTACGCTGGTGACCCAGGACATTGATAAAACAAACTACAATCACATGGATCGGAGTAAAGTATATCACCGACTCCTCCAGGGCATTCCTATAAGTAAATAAAGTTGGAAAATTAAAACAGCTTAATTTTTTTTTTATTATAGATCCAAAAGTCGTTTTTTTTACTAAATAACGAAAAAATTAATTTATTTTAAAATGCACAATTTTTACTCACAAACGATTTAACTGAAATTATAAAACAACAGACGCTTAACAAAAGATGTTGGAATTTTTTTCCATACAATTTATTCATTTTAATACTCGTAACTGAAAATACGAACCTTAGTTAAAAAGGTCTCGAAATCAAATGGGTCTCAAATTATATCTACCAAAGTAAGATTCATACTTTTTCGATATATGTGTTAAATTGGATTTGGGTTATCTTTATCGGTGCAATTAACTCTTCATCCGACTACTATATCTAAATATTCATCATATTTATTAATTAATTGAAAATATATATTTCTGTTATCGAAAGAGATCAATAATTTGATGAGATCCGGAAATAATAATGCAATTTAAAAACCCATCATTTTTGTTTAGTTTACCTTACGATTAAGGATTTACGGAAAAGATTTCGAAGTCTTCATAGCAATCCTTAAAAATATGCGATAAGATTTTATGAGTGATATACGGAGTAGACAGATTCTTGCAAAAACTCCATTTCTTAAATTTCGTAGATTTAGAAACTCGCTTTGACACTCACTTATTTAAATCCAAAAAATCTAAAATATTTCAAATTGCAATAATTCTTGAAAACTATTAACTTTAGGACATTGTGGTTGTACATTATTACAATCAAAGGAACAAACAAGTAACATATTAAAACCAGTGCGCATATGCAAAAAATAGATTCATATTGCAGCTGTCGGATTAGAATATTCGATTGGGGAAAGATTCATGAAGAGGCCAAAGAAATAAGATAAATCCTGGAAAAGTGGTACTAATAATTTCGTTATTATTTTCATATTTTATTACTACTTTTACAAAGTTTTATTATAAAGGATCATTATTATAACAGAGCTCGTGTTCTGAAAAAAATATTTTTTTGATGCTGAATAAAATAATATAAAATTTTTGCAAAATGTATTTATGGCTTATTCACCAAAGTAACTATTGAAATAAATAAAAAGGACAATGTTTTTTTTCCAACATACGGAAAACAACATTACTTTAATATTTCATGAAGTAGTTTGCACCAACACTGTAGCCATTACCAAAACAAAGAAAATTATAAAAGATATTTGTAAAGTAACGTCAATACTTTGTTCACGTAAACAATAAAATATATTAACAACACTTGTCTCATTTAAAAATCCGGGTCGGCATCTTGTATCAGATAGCTCCACCATTGGTAAATTTGTTGGATCAGAGGTCATTGGCTCCTTTTCCGTAAATCCTGACGCTGTTTGCGAAAACATGGTAGAAGTTGATGTTGTGAACTCGTTCGTTGCAGATGATGTAGTTGAAGAATACATTTCAGTAGTTGATAGAGTGGGAATCGTACTTTGAGCAACAGTCGTAGTTTGTTGTGTTGTTGAGGTAGTTGGAGATGGAGTGGTTGTGGTCGTTGTTGTAGTCGTTGTTGTAGTCATTGTATTGGTAATGATAGTGGTTGTAGAGTTTGCTGGATTTGTGCTTCCCGAGATTGAAGATGTTATTATTGAAGTTGTTGATGGGGTTCCTGTAGTGGTTGAAGTTGTCGAGGTAGTTGAAACTGGAGTGGCAGGAGGAGTTACTGGAGTCTTTATTTCAGTACTTTCTGTAGTTGTGGATGAATTTTGTAATATGGGTGGTGTCAAATTTGTCATTGATGTGCTTGTTTGAGCTAACGATGTAGAAGTACTCGGAAATGGGGTTGTTGTCGTAGGACTTCCTGCAGTGGTCGATATTAATGGAGGAGTAATTGTTAATATTTTAGTAACAATTGTTGGCATCTCATCAAGTGTACTGATTGGAATTACAGCTGTACTCGTTTCTGGCGTTTGGGTCGTCGTACACTCATTACTTAATTCACATAAAACCTGATTGTGAAATAGACATGTTGAGTATTCAACGCTAAAGTATAACAAATAGGGACACATCAAAAGAATTGGATCTTGGCCACTGCATACGAAGTAAATACTGCAATTACACGGATGCCTGTAATATCCATATTGTGGGGGGCATTCCTATTGAACAAAACACCTAATTATACATCCTCTATTAATTGTGTTTTAAATAACTGTACTTACAAACGGTAAATCCGAATAGGTAAAGGAAGCACAAATCACTAGTAGTAAAATTTGCCTTGTTTTTAATAACTCTAAATTTGGCATTCTAACTGTAGAATCACTTCATCTATATTTTAATGTGGACTATAATAACGCTCAAAAACAATTATTTTTATCACAGTTTTTGGCAATAATATATTCAATAATACTAATAATCAAACACAAAGAGATAATAATATTTTTCCATTGATTTTCACTTCATATCTTTTGATTGGGTTATCAATTATTATAATTCATCACACGCCAATGAACACTTATTTATCGTCATTTTTAAGAATTTGTTTGAATAATATGTTTGATATCATTCATGCATTGTAATAAATTACAACAAGCCAAATAAACTCATTGATTAGAATTTATCAATCTCACATTTCAATGATACAAACCTTGGCTGTTTTTTTATCTAAATTTTGGGTTAATTGAAAAAAAAAGAAGTTAAAATTAATTAGCATTTAGCCATTTATTTTCAATCAAACAAACATTTATAATTTCGTTTAATCTCTAAATAGAGGAGCGAATCCACAATCAAAGACTAGTTTAACAACTCCAAGTATTCCAAAAATGGCGAGGGTGCAGGTAGTGCGAAACAGTAGCTTATCCACGTAACCTTTCTTCAAATAAATTGGAAGATTGTCGTCTTTCTGGTAGAGTTTTTGGGTCTCCTTGATCTTGAAGTATCCCTCGTCAATTGAGGTGTCGCAGCTTGGTTTTTTCTTACTTTTTGAAGATGATGCATAATATTGATTTTTTATATTTGCCACTCGTGCACCCTGGTAAGAATCAACAATAAGATTTTTCACTGATTGTCGTAAGAAGCTGCGAGAAATAATGTGTGCCATATTGCTGTAAAATAAATTTTTTGCACTTCAAAACTACGATGATTGCGTTGAAACTGTTTTACTAAAATGTAGATTTAAAAATATAATATTCCTTTGTTTCGTAAATATTCATTGCTTCCTACGAGTAAATGTATAATTTTGTATTTCTGTCTGCTCGGTTAGTGATTATTATTGAATAAAAGTTTAGTCTCATTAAAAAATAAATTATTAATTTCATATTTCTGAACCAATAATTTGTTACCTAAAATAAAATAATTTTTTTTTTTTTTAATATTTTAAAAAACCAATTTAACGGTCATTTTGTTCATTCAAAAATAAAGTCAAGTTTATTGGCGGCAAAAATCACCATAACCTGCATTACCGATAATGTAACAATATGCGTGTGCGAAACAAACACATCCAAAAAAGCGCTCAACCCCTCGAGCACCGTACAAACTACAAAGGCATCCGTACACCGTTTTGTTGTGGTAGAAAAGTGACATCTCCGCCATAACTGACCGTGAGTTAGACAAAGAAGCATAACATTGCAAGACATGTGGCGCCTCTGTCACACCAATGGAAAAAGCGCCACCTTAAACCGCTTGCTACGAGGTTATGTACACTGAGATATCCGAATACGCACAGTCCCAAAAACCCTCGCGCGCGCCACAGCAATTCAACCCGTATGTCTGCCGCAGCGTATTAAAGATTTATTATGCCAAAGAATTTGCAGTAAAAACAGTGGGAAAACTATCAATTTGAGTACATTTAATTAGTGAAAATTGTGCGTCAATTCATTGCGGTGTTTTATTTCCAAACCAAGGTAAAATCCGTTGCCATTTACGCTATTGGGTGACAATAAACCAACACCGTGTCCATTTGCGGGTAATTTAAGGGATGCCCATTGGACGATCAATTGCATCCATTATTATGTGAAATAATGCAATTTAGTTCGAATTTAGTGCAAGTTTAATTGATTGCTTGTAAAAACTGAACATTTTTGACAGAATTTTTGCCAACTTAAAATTTTCAAATTGTTAGGTTAAATTGCGTGTCCACGCAAATCTTGACCCATACAGATTTAACTGTTGCGGCCTTGCTTTTTGAATAGGGGCTACAAAATTCTGCCAAGTTTTCGGTTTGTGACCCCATTTGGGGTGATACCTTTTTGTCAAAAAGTGCATTTTACAGAGTGCCCGAAGACAGCGACGTGTCATAAAATTTTGGCGCGCTTGAAGCATTTTATGGGCAGCTAGAACCGCATTTCTAGGCGGCCTTTATATGGTCTGGAATGCAGTTTTTGTGTGTCGCAAAATGTTCAGAGGGTTGTAACTATTGTGGGGCTTTGTGAAAAATTAAAAACCGGTGAAAAATTGTTGCAAATTTATTGAAGTTTGTAAGTACAAAAAAAAAAGTTAAAAAGCAAAAAACAAAAGAAGCTATAAGCAAGACGATGAGGCGTGGAAGTGCTACACATAAATGACGTAGCAAAGGCGATGTGAATTTTTTTTTCGTGGCCACAAATTTTGTGAAATTATTGCTAATAGTGACCCCAAATGGTAGCCAAGTGAATTGTGAAACTTGTTTCATGTGAAAAACATTGAAAATTGTGCAAAAAACATCAATTTTGGACCCCCACGAATGACAGAAAGAAAATTACTTTATCTCTCACTCACACTAAAATTCTGAACAATCATACTTTTAACTTTGGGTCCGCCATTGCTTTTTACTAAGTTCCCCACAAAAATTTACTCAATTTAATTTTCCATTGCCGCCAAAAAGTGTAGGAAAACGCAGTTTTTATTAGTTACCCTCATCGCAACAGTTTTCCCTTCGCTGCATTTGTTGTGCGGTAAGTGTGCGTGAGCGTGTGTTGCAACCGTATAAGGGAGTACCCTCGGGGTTAATATTTGCCTGCATTGTGATACCTCTAAAAATTTGTGTAAAATTGGCTGTGAGGACAGAGGGTTGGTCACGGACCACAGATTCAAGAGTGAAATTCCGATGCATTTGTGTACATGTACGTTTGCAGCAACACGTAGAGTGCAGCAAGCGAGTGTGTTTATTTTGCGCCCTTTTTGTGTTGTACGGAGTCCCAAAATAGTGCGTTGTACAAGACGCCTTTAAAGGCCTGTAATTCAGGCAAATTTATTTGGTACCTGCGGGGTGTTGTATATGGGAATGTGTGTGGAACTTTGAAAACATCCCTTGCAAGTGGAAAAATTTGAATTAATTTTGAAACGTTTCTTTTTCTCGATTGCAGATTTTATTTTCAACAAGTACAACAAAATCGCTGAGAATTTTGGGTGAGACGGCTTCACGCCGATCATAATGTATAAAAGAAGGTGAGATATTTGTTCTTTATTCTTTTCAAAAATCAACCCTATTTAGGTTAAAAAATTAAATATATTTTTTTCAAATAACCTAAAAATTCCAACACACATAACACACTTACACACATGTGAGACATATTTCATAAAATAAAAATTTAAAGCCACTGAAGAAAAAAAAATGTGATGAAAGGAAAAACACAAAATCAGCAAACACCAACGTCGTTTTTAAAACGGTGCCTGCATTCCACACAAGCCGGGGTTGTGTGAGCTGAGCTTCGGTGCGCGTATAGATGTGTTTTTATTTTCTTGTCATCAGTTTTTTAAATAATGAACTTAAGTAGGTAGATATACCAGCATTCGATGTATGTTCCACATTTAAATACGTGCCTCATTCTGACCAAGTAGTATGTTCTATTTAATACACATATGCACTTACCTCGACTGTACGCATTTAACGACCTTTCCTGGAAATGCCAGCTGTTGCATAAAAATGCCCTCTTGCATTTTCCATTTGGACGCTCTAACAATCCTCGTTCTATACAAATTTAAAAATTTCTTAGGTTCTATTGTTCCAACTCCTTGGGTCACAACGTGTATAGGCACGGATCTTTTGTGCAACTTCTTTGGATTTGCCATCTGTGTGTGTATGCGGCACAGAGAGAGTTTTTTTTTTTTTTTTAAATGCCATCACTATAACAGACGGCATCCCTCCGTTACAAAATTGCATCCCCTAAATTTATATCCTACTTTGCAATTCAAATTACAATTACCCCACTGGTTTAATCCAAGGTGAAGATGGCATTTGGTGCAGGGTTGTAATTCACATCGTCATTTTGTAACGGAATCTTGAGGAGTTACTTTAACTTTCATTATTTTATTATAACGCATTTGAAAAATTTCCGGGTTCTCTTTTGATGCAAATTGTTCAGCCCTTAAATTGAAGCCATAATTTTTTGTGTTGCTCTTGTGTTGGATGTGAATTTTGTGTGTGATTTTTGTTGTTATTATGCGTTCTGATGTTGTGAATTTTGTGTGTTCTTTTAGTCCCAATATTGACTCACGGAATGCAGCAGAAACAGCAAAACCTACAAGATGTAGTTCACGGAAGAGGCGGGCATCTGTGGATGAGATGGTAAGTCAAATGTTTATGTTTTTATTAACGCAAATATTAAGAACATTTCAACAAGTATTTATTTATCAACAACAAATAAAAGGTTTTTTGTTAAACAAATGTGAATTTAATTTTGTAAAAAACATTTATTAATTTTTTTCTCTGGAATAGTGTGATTATATTTTAAGATTCGTTTGCTTTTTACTATTTTCCAAGCATTATTTCTTTACATTTTGGTACTTGGTAGTTAGTACCATCATTGTTTTTAGTATTTAAACCAATATTTCTTTTAAAATAAAAAAATTTAGTGGAAAAATACAAACACCCTCATTATTAAACTTCCTTTTTCACCGTCCTCACTATTTATTTGCAATTAAATAAACATCCATCAATATTTTGATAAGCAAAATATATAATTTCCAACTCTAAATAATTTTTGTCAACAAATGTCACTCTTATTTTTTTTAATCTACCAACCCAATCTCTTGATGAATGCAGGAAGCGGAACACACGTACCACCCTGCCCGATGTTTGCGTGGTTATCGTGACTATTTTCTGGTGCATTGTGGTCAGTTTTAATATGACCGCGGTTTCCCCTTTTACGTTATTTCATCCAAACGATTGTTCTTTTGTCTACTTTTTTTTGAAAGCGATTATTCTCATTTATTCATATGGAACTACTCAAATAATTATATTTACAAGCAAATTTTTAATAACAACAGTTGTTTTCCTTAAGATTTCCGTATTTATTATTTGAGAATACAAGTTTCAATTTCAAGACAGGAAACTCTTCTTCTTTTAGTTAAAATCAAGCCATGTGAAACTGATAAAATTTTATTTCTGTAGATGTAGGGACTAGGGGCATTTGATGTCATCTCTTAAATGGACAGTTCCCACTGCGCATACTCAAGTGGTTGAACATGTATGGTCTTTAAATATTTTCGTACAGGCAATAACCTATTTTGAAAAGTTGGGTGGGAACTTTTTGAAACTATATATATGTTTCTCATATAAGTAGATTCCTACCTGCTTTTTGTACCAAAAGAAGAACTTTGTGGTCCTTTTAACAAGCATTGTTCAGTATGTGAATTGATATTTCTTTCAAAGATTGAAAATTCACTTTTTAATACAAACTGAAAAGCATTTAAAAGAAGTTTTCTTTTTAAGTTCCTAACAATATTCCTAATTTCAAAAAGATCCGGTACTAAAAGTTGATTTTCTAAAATATAATTTTGCAAATCGCCATTCCATCCACTTAATAAAAATATTAACTTCCTTTAAACTATCTGTGAGAAAATTAAATCCTTTTATTCATATAACGTTACGCCTTGTTAAATGCTAAAATGATAGGGTTACAGAATCAAACAGATAAAGGTAATTGGCCCTTATGCACGCGGTCTTTCAATTTATCATTAAAGAAGCTGTAACGGATAGGGTAGTTTATGAAAGGGGTTAAATTTCTCACAGTACTTACTTGAATTTAAAGACGTAGCCAATTTAATGTAGGTTTTGTGAGAGTTTTTCACAAAATTAGGGTTGAGAAAGTAATGCATTTTAATGTAACATTTTTGTTTCATTTCTTGTTAACGCAATTTCTGATAATTCATTATTTAATTTATGACCAATAATTTTAATAAGGCCTAACAGAACCTTTTTTTCAGTTCAAGAACAATATTTTGCACTTAGTTAAGCAATTAATGTTAAATGTAAATACTAACGTTTAAATTGGTATGATCAAATTTGTGAAATTTTATTTGTAATACTGACAGTTAGGCAAAAGTTATTTTTAAACTTTGTTTAGCATTTGGCAATTCCTATTATTAACCAGCAACCCCTCTTAGTGGTGGTTTTTACGATTCCAGCTGCGTTCGTATTTACTTCCCTTAATCAAAGATTGGGTTTACCTTTTATTATGCTATATGATGAATTGAAACCCTAAAACGAATTCTTACGTCATTTGTGCATCTGCTGCCAAAGAAAGTGCTGTAAAGAATTGCAGACTGCCTAAAAGAAGTCAAACGTGTGATAACCACTATCGGTTGAATCATTGAAACGCGTTGATGATGTGTTAATCTAAATAACCGGATTATTGAACTCTTCCAAATCAGCGAAATTTTGTGTACGCGGTAAATTTTTTTTGAAGTGCTTATGCAATATTTGACAAAGCGTTATTTGACATTTATAATTGGAAAAACAGCTGACTTTGAACTCAATGTTACCCGTTAAATCCACAATTTTTTCAATTCATATTTTAACTATTCATTTCAACAATTAACTTATTTTCCGCACTTTCTTTAATTACACCAGATGTTGAAGGAACAACGACCGGCAAAACGCCGTGTCCCCATTCACCACACAAGCTCATCGAGTAATAGCGTGTCATCGCCCAGTGTGGATGACACATTCTCATCTCCCTTGTCCGATCCATCGTCGCCAATGGACCCAAAGTGGGCGGATCATCTTCCACTGTCTCCCGAATGGAACCAATGTCCCTCATACAATGATGAAAGCACCACAGAGGAGTTGAATCCTGAGCCATCATTCTCTGGTGATTTATCACCACCAGCACGAAGCAACTTAAAGCGACGTTGTCGCGTATCATCCAATCGTTCAAAACGACAAAAAGTTGAACCGCACTTAGCACTATCAGTTTCGGCAAAACGTGAACGACCAAGGACCAGATTGTGCCCGTTGCCATGTCTATCGTGGGCGACAGCGTCTAACATCTGGCAACAGATGTGCAAAAAAGATGCAGATGCAGTAAGGTATCGTTCACACCAAATGATAGACAATCATCCAACGTTAACGCCACATATGCGATCCGTCCTTTTGGATTGGTTAGTCGAAGTGTGTGAGGTGTACAAACTACATCGGGAGACGTACTATCTGACAATTGACTTTTTGGATCGATATTTAAGCTTACATCAAAATATGCCCAAGACGCGTCTGCAATTAATTGGAATTACATGTTTGTTTGTTGCTTCTAAGGTACAGTTGTTTAATAACGGTTTTAAAAATTTATTTTTAACGTTTAAAATATAATTTTGATTGCTGCATCAGTTGGAGGAAATCTATCCACCCAAAATCAGCGAATTCGCTTATGTAACCGATAGCGCTTGTAATGAGAACGATATCTTGCAACAAGAGCTTGAATTACTAACGGCGTTGAAGTGGAACCTCAATCCGACAACTACTATTGCATGGCTGAGCATTTACTTGCAGCTGAAAGCCACAAATAGGACGCCAGCTGACTTTCAAGGCGCTAAAGATCGATCGTCACCAGTTAATGGTCAGGACGACACATTCATTTATCCACAGTACTCAGCGTTGGAGTTTGCCACTAATGCTCAGCTGTTAGATTTGTGTGTATTAGATGTTAAGCTTACACAGTATCCATATTCAGTTACGGCTGCAGCTGCAATCAGTCACACATTTAACAAGTAAGTCTTATTAAAATTCCACAACATAAATTTTGTTTACTTTCATTTGGGAATACAATTAATTTGTCCTTTCCAATTGCTTACGAAATAAATTAAATATTTTGTGGTAAGTATAATATGATTCATCTAAAATTAAGAATAATAATTAAATTAATTTAAGTTAAAATTTTCCTAATAATATAAATTCTTCACAGAGAAACTGCTTGTAATGTTTCTGGTCTTCCGTGGTCAACAATTGAGCCATGCGCCACGTGGATGGAACCATATTTCCGGGTCATCGAATCCACTGCCACCCCAATCACTTTGCAAGAACGTGAAGAACAGTTAGAGTTGTCGTACGGTATGCGACACTTTTGTCCGCACATTGTCACAGATGATTCCCATATTTTACAACATCACACAACTTCACTTCAAATGCTTGTAAGTGCTCAGGAAAATCTTTATTAATTTTGCGAAAATCATTTTTAAATCGTTGCTTAATTTACTTCTGTACTTATTGTTATTCTTTATCTTTTTAAAAGATGAAAGTGTAACATCGTTTGTAAATAATAATCATTGTTCGTATTATCTAAATAATGTGGTCTGATTAAAATTGCAATGTGCATTTTTAAATACGAAACGTGGCAATTCAAACCTTACTTAACCAACCAACAATTATTGCTTAATAAAATGTTTGTATATAAATAATAATAGTTAATAAAAGTATCTAATAATTTAAAATATAAGGGAAATGTTAATAAATTTGAATATGTGTTTTTTGACGTGTTTCCTCACTCACTAAAGGAACAAGCCGTACTTCTTCGGAATGACATTGCGTCAAAGGCACTTGTGCTGCATGAGGAGGCATCACCACCAGATCAGAATGCGCACGCAATTTTAACACCGGAAGGACTGTTAACGCCGCCCTCATCAGGGCGGAAGTCCACCGATGAAGCCGATGAGGAAGCTGACGGAGTGGTGGCGACTGAGTGTGATATTCAACTCACAAAGACTTCGTAGTAATGTAATGTATTTATTTAAACAACAAATTACACCTTAAGTTATCTATAGTTAAACAAAACAGTTCAAGTTTGCAAATAATCTTTCTTTCCTCACGATTGGGCATTTTCTTCAAACATTTTCCTTTTGATCAAAATTCGTTACATTAATATAACAAATTGATTTTGTAAAAGTGTTATCAATTTAACAGTCAAAATGTTTGCTAATTATGCAATTTAATTTGTGAAACAAGTTTTATTTTTTTTGTTTTTTTTTCTTATATGTAGCACAATTAAATTGATATTTCTATGTATAATTATTGAATAATTAGATCTAAGGTGACTGACACATGTGTGTGAGATGCATTTAATTTTTAATTGAGTATTGAATCATTTATGTAACTTTCAAATTTCTATTGATTCTTAATTTTGAGGGTTTTGTTAATGTTCTGGGTAATACGAGAGTGCTGTTGTTGATAACTTTAAGATATTAATTAAATTTTAATTTTAATTAACATAATGATACCTAAATTAAGTATGGTGTACTTCAAAATTATCGCAATTTATATTAATGTTTAAATGCCGACAAAAAACTATTATTCAATTTACATTTATTGAAGTCGTCGTTATTTAAAAATGTCTACAATAATATTTAATTGATTTAATACATTTTTGAAATACAATTTATTCATTAAAATATAATATTTTTAAATTAAAAATAACTTGATTTTAAAATTAATTTTTTTCTATACATTTACATTCAATTTACTAACGCACATTTTCTAAAGTTTAAAAATTCTTTAGAACACTTATTGCAGACTATTTACAATGAATTATTATGACTACTTCAACCAATTTTATTTCAATTAAATAAAATTATAAAATGTGTGAGTTTATACGGTTTTTTGACATTCTTGGCATATTATATGACTTAATATTCAAAAATTTATGTGTTTGTATTTAAATACAAAAGAAACACTTCAAGACAAATCATATGAATAATGACAGTTACAATTATTTTGAATAAGACTTTTTACTTCAATTATTATTGTAAAGTAAAAGTAAACAATAGGTTTTGAGTTGCATCTTTGTGACAAAACTAGCTATTAACGGACATCGTTTTTAACGAATTTAAATTGAAAAATATTTAAAATTGCGGTGCTTTGAAGTACATGAATACTGCGTTATAAAAATTGTCACCGGAAAATTAATCTGGACAATATGTTAAATAGTTGCTGAATTAGATTTATTGAATAATGATAGACAATATAATATAATTAATACGCTTATATATATTTAATCATTAATTAAATTAAATACTTTTATAGATAAAATTGAAATATCACTTGTTTCTTATTTAATCAATAATTGCGTTGTACAATATATTATGTACGTGTCTCAAAATAATTGCGATAAATTTAAATAATTTGATTCCTTCGGTTAAATGTGTGGAAAGCACATTTTTATGACTATTATTTTTTATTTTAGCACAATCCACATTGATTTTTGTTTTGCAATTGAAATCGTTGTCATGAACATCCAGCGTTCTCCACCCACTAACTATATTAATGTGCCGTGCTTAATCATGAAATAACTTGGACTAATTTTATTCCATTATCCATTTCCTTGCATATTCCAGTCGTATTTTGATTTTTCACATCGTGTCATTTATAATGTAAAAATGTTTGTGCAATTAATTATTATTATATTAAAATGTAATGCTTTCCTTTGGAGGACATTTGTTAAAATACAAAACTTGAGTACTATACATTTTTAGCAATTAAATATTTAATGTACAAAATGTCAAGAACTGTATGCTAAATACATCATTAATAAATGGTATCTATTTGAATATTTTTTAATGAAATTTTTTGTTTTTTTAATTGATCTATTATTTTATATTTCCTTCGTTTGTAAAAAATTTAATGTATTAAATGTATGTAAAATAATTAAAAATGCATAACATGACCACAAGCCTGAGATCAATAATCAATATCATTTTTTATTGAGTTAATTGCCGGTTTTTCAAATATATAGACTTCCTTTTTGTATGGAATTGATGTTATTACGTTTTGCAAATTAATGCATTGTAAAGGCATGTTGGTAAAATTAAACAGCTTAAGAGTTGTTTAATTTATGGAAGCATTCCAGTTTTAATAAAACTTTTAATCTAATAACATTATGCCAATAAAAATGATTACAAAAATAAAAGAGATGTGTACTTATTAGTTGTTTCCCTCTGACAACAAAAAAAAACATTTCATGGATTATAACGGCGACGCGACTCATGCAACCACCTTTCCCAATTCTTGTAAGTTAACATAAGATAATAACCGTCAACTACTGCTTCCAGTGCAAATACCTAAATTTTGAAGGTATAGGGACTATGCAAATTGCACAATGCACATAATATCCTAACTTATATTATACATATTATTATATCAATCAACACATGTAAGTACAAGACGCATGGACGTTAAAACATGAATTTTATTACACGTAAACCGGTTTCTTATTAACAAAAGTAAATACAGGGGGTGCATATTGTTTGTTTTTTGTGTGAGTAACACTTTTTGGGTGACGTTTTTTTTTTTAATTTTAATACGCAAGATGTTTTTGATGACAAGGCAGCTTGCTACCGTTCCTAATATACATCACATATAGAACATGTGGTGCAATGAATACAAAATTGTGCGTTATTTTATTTGATGATATGATTTTATTTATGTAATTTCCACAACATTTTCAGTAATTATATATGTGAAAATAATTTACTTATATTATGGGTGCATCGTGTTAATAATTTCAATAATTCAAATAAAACATAATGTAATAACCGACTATAGTGCTCTGGTAAATGAAATTAGGTCATATTGTTTTCGTAGATACAGATAGGGTCATTGATCTTTAAAAACTTCATATTATGTAAAATGTTAACGCACAGAGATAAAACGATGACCAGACTAAAAATGCCCTGGTCATTGATTTTTATGCAAATTACCCTCACCGGTTTTCTGTATTTTTGCACAATTTCACCGAAGCTTTATGCAAATTTTAGGTTTTCGGTTGAGATACGAACGTCGAACACATACGCTTATTTAGGTCCACAAAATACTTACATAAGTATTTGGGGTTTTATTGTCTCAACTCTAAAGTGTGTTAACTTATTTGTTTGAAGATGGTTTTTCAACAAGGGTGAAATGTTGCGATTTAGCGTAATTAATTATTTTATTAAAGAGCTATGAAATTGTAAATTATTTATTACAAGGGTTTTGCGAATTTTTCAGCATAACTTTTGATAGTAGAAGTAACCATTTTAACAATTACATATAATTCAATAAAATATATCATCTCTGTTATTAATTATATTTTATTTTTGATTTGTAACTTACTGCAATGAACTAACATTTACAATATTTCTGATGGAATTAAAAGAAAAGACACCAAAGTAATTTTGAAATCGAACGACTTGAAATATATTTCAGAAAGGTATTACGTTGCTCTCATAAACAAACATTTGGACAAATTGTTAACAGGTTGTCTACAAAAGGGCAGCAATCCCTATGCTAAACATGCTTTTTATTATTTTCAATATTCAGTCAATTGGAAATATATTTTGTATCCCAGCCTGAATTGAGTATAAATCGTCTCGTCAAGTCACAAGTTACAAACCCGTTTCTTTCTTTTCATTATATAATGACATTAAATGCATTGGAGTTACATGAATATCCTGACGTAAATATTGTGTAACAAATAGAGCTTAACTCATTTTTAATTAGGGTTATAGCAGTGAGCATGTCTTTTACGTCCCCTCAAACGGTATAGAGTTTTAATTTCGTTCAATTCACAAGCATGCAGGACACTGAACATTAAATAAGTGTTCCATATGTAAGCCAGTTGCAGTGGCGGGAAGTATGGGCAATTGTTTTAATAACTAGGAAGGAAGTCATTAACTTAGACACCATATGGTACGGTCACCAAATTTGATACTCAAATTTTAGTCAAAATTTTCAATGCAACATAAAAAGAATTTCATAATTCTAATTTTTTTTTTTTCATGTACTTAATAATACGTATTTTTTGCACATAATGTGCATTATATGCAATGTTGCAAATTGTTTAAACTTAAAAGTATTTGAGATTTTTTGTCATTTTGTCACGTATTTTAATTAATTGTTTTAACTTTAAAAGATCACGTAGGCAAAAATGTAAAACCAAGTCATCATCACGAAGGTAACCTGTCAATTTTACAATAATTAAGTACGACGCATTACCAAAAATTGTTTCAAATATGGCTAAACTGATTAATAAAATTATGTATACTTACAATAAAATTCCAATTATTTCATATTAGCTTTGTGGTAGATACATCAAGAACATTAACAACTAACTATATTTTTAGTACGCAGCCGAGTACGCAGCCAATCCTAAATAATATACATAAAACAATCGTGATATTAATATGTTTAATGAAAATTATTTTGTTATGGTCGTTTCGTCATGTTACGAAAATACCCATACAAGTATTAGTTTGGCTGGTATGTTCTTGGCAACCGAGGTGTTTGGTGCATCTTTTACCGTTTTGTTACATGAAGTGTAGATAAAAAAAAAGTGTTATGAACATGTTATTATGTTAGTCCTATCTAATCCTGAAATCAATTTTCCTGAAATAAAAAAAGCAACCACAAATTTTAAGCAAATGCAGATACGAGTGGTTACCACAAATAGTTTTTAAAACAGCCATGTTAATTAATTTAACATCAAACAATCACAACAAAAATTATTATTGGTAAAACTAAAAACATGTATTTTTTTTTGAAATGCATATAAGGACAATTTATAAAAGAAAACACGGACAATTCAATGAATGATCTTAAAATTAAATGTCTTACAAACTAAAATTATTGCAATTAATTGCTTGTATTTACACTAATTGCAATATAGTTACAAAACACGATGCATAAACATTTAAATGGACACGTTTACAACAATCGGCTTCGTAATCCTAAGCAGTACTTCATGGACGGATACTGATAAAGATGCATTTGTGCGCCAACACATTTAAGCTGGACACCACAATTTTTAAGGCATAAACATTAAAACATATAACTACACACATAAATACATACTATTGAAAATTATACAATTAACCATCTAATTACATATTATATAAGGACGAAACATTTACAAACTAGTTATTGGAGTACAAGTACATTCACGATGAGATCGCTACAACAAATATATTTTATTTTTAAGTTAATGTGTTTAGTGAATAAAAAAAAAGTTTAACAATTTTACAATATTCAAGCGACTACACAAAAGTCTCTTGGGGTGAATTGAAATAAAGTGCATGAACACAAGTCAAACTTTTATTTGAAAATGTATGGAACTTTTGTATACAAAAATTTAATTCAATTTGTATATTGTCAAAATGTTATCATTAAAATTTAATAATTAGGCCTATCTAAATTAAATGTCTAGGTACTTGGTACCATATTTGTAAAAAATATAATTTCTTTTTCAAGGAATGTAAGCACTTTACGTCTATTTAAAAAAAAACCTCCCAACTTGATACTTACCCTAAATGTATGAAAATACTCTGCATATTATTTTAACTAGAAGGCGCATGAAATCAGACTTCTGTTTGTGGTATCCCTTCAACAAGATGCGTCCTGCTCGCCTTGAGCGCGTTTCTCGCCTTTGTGCCAGCCGATGGGGGTTTATCTTCTGTGGGGGTGCTGGATATCAACTCCCTGGATCGACTGTTATACCTACTCAAAGATTGTTTAGATCCATTATGGTAACGCCCCCTTGGATCAGAATCTACCAATCTCTCTGAATACTTCATGTCTTTAGGCACAGGTGTTGTGGGTGACTCCTTCAATGATATGGCGCTACGAAGGGAGCTTTGACTGCCTGTCTTTGTCATATGGGTCGTTGCTAGTGAGCTGGGTGAACGTATCGAACTAAGGTCGGTGTTGGATTTGGATGGTTTCGTCGATGGGGCATCTCGATATTCGTATAAATTGTCGCGTGATTTTTTAAGGGGTTGGGCGGGATGTGTCAGATTGTTTTCAATTCCACGATCCTCACGGTCGGACTCATTTGGATCCACCATAAAGTCACCGTCATAAAAGCGGTCAGATTGTCTAAAGTTTTTTGTATTTTTTGTGGATTAGTTTTAAAAGCTCTAAACGCAATGTTAATTGGGAGTTTTACAAGAGGAGGGTGTAAATATTCTCAAAACTACAAGCCATATTTTTGTTGCCAAAAATTGCCCACACACCATGCCGTGCAATTCTGTTATGGATATAGTGATTTGAAAGTGTTCACCCCTACCTATCCGTACCTCTTTGCATTGCGCCACAAAATGCAGCAAATGACAACGAGCACAATCAAGAACAAGCATGCACCGGCCATACTCCAAAAGGCAATCTGAAGTGGTTCTCGTGGCTCCCACCAAAACTCTGTTGATGGAGGATATGTTGGAACTAAAACGCCAATTACCGTAGGAAGATACTAAAGAAAGAAAATTAAATCAATTAAATTAAGTGTATTCAAATAAAATCCTATCTCAAATTACTTTAGTCCAGAATGCACATTGCGTTTGTCTATAATTCATCAATATCGATGAATTAAAGGTTGTGTTAACATTCAGATATCTCAGTTCTCCGTTAATTGCTTTATCGAAATGTAATCCAAGAATTTGTTGTGGTGTCGGATTTCTGTTACGAATTAAGAAAGTATGATTCAGTAACGAAAAAGAAGAATAAAAGAGATAAGTGAAGCCATATACCCAAATCTAGCAAAATCCGTGTATGCTTTCATAAAGAAATGGCTCATGTTCCTGTCGTTGTTGGTCCATTTATTGCGGTCTAATCGATCTCGTGACGGAAAGAATTCTACGTCCATAAATGGGGCACCAGTTAGGAAATAGTGTTCAATATTATGAGGCACTTTTCTCCACTCAGGATATCCCAGTGACTCCACAGTTGTATTCATGACATACATGAAGGTCGGAACATTTTGCTCCACCATCAATTTAATCATTTCATCAACGGGTGCGCGATAGATAAAATCAGACAACAACTAAAAATGGTAAATCAATTAGTATAAATTATTTTTGAAAATTATGTTTTAGAAAAAAAACCTCAATATATTGTTCACGAATCCTTGTGGTATTTTTCGGATCTGGCCAAAACGTGTACATGTACTTGATTGCTTCATACACTCCATCCCTATTCAGTGTATAATTGTAACGCAAAACCAGCTCCCTAACTTTTTGATCAAAGAACTGGTCATTGATCTCATAAAATGGCTTCAACGTGTCATTCTGTGAAATTATGGAAGCTGCTTCCTGAACAGTAACACTAGACATGTAATGAAGGCCACGATTAAATTTCCGCTGCCTAATTAACTGTTCAGGTTTCTCCTTGAGGAAATGCCAATCCTGTTGTCGCCATCCCTCGTACCAGTCGTCACCAGGATACGTAAAATTAACATCTAACACTGGTGCCCATGGGAATAATCCCACGTCTGGTGCAAATTCAGCATTACCAAGCTCATAGAAACTGCGACCCTGCCTAATACAATTTACCAATTTCCAGGATGACTCAATGGAGCAACCTACAAGTCTGCCGAACACACGACTCGTATTTTGTGCTCGATATTTGTCTACAATTAAAGCCCAATCAGCCACAGCAGCACCTGATTGCGCAATAACTCGTGTCACAATATCACGTGTACGTGGTGCAACCATTAACAATCCAGCGGAAGCGGCACCCGCACCAGGCCCAAACAATGTTATGGAATTACGATCACCATTGAAGAACTCAATGTTGTCATGCACCCAGCGTAATGCCATCGACTGATCAAGTATACCATAATTTCCTGGTGAATTTTCGTCGCCAGTTGACAAAAACCCAAGTGCACCCAAACGATAGTTAAATGTGACGACAACCACATTGTAGAATGTTGCCATTACGTGGCCTGGGAATAAATTCGATGCTCCCTTATAGAACTCACCGCCATGAATATACACCATAACGGGATATTTTTGGGCAATACCAGAGCCGGTCTGTAAACAAAATCCATTATAGGTTTCACAATTTAATTGCACATGTCAAATAGTAATTACATTGGGCGAGTAGATATTTAGGTACAGACAATCCTCATCCATATCTCGAATTCCTTTAGTAGCGCCTGTGTATCTGACTGGCTGTGGACATGCTGGACCAAAATCTACAGCCTGCAACAGTTGCCAACCTCGGCTAGCTCGTGGTGGTTTTAGGCGTCCCTCAAATACGGGTGGAAGGGCATACGGTATGCCCAAGAATACAGAACATGATCCGGTAACGCGGTCAACAAGACTTTGCCATGGACGGAAAAATGAATTTGGATTGGGGTCATCATATAAGTAGACCTATAATGTTTTTATTATAATTTAATACATACAGTATAGTTTTGTACAATGAAAATGACGCTTCCAAAAATTTCAACATTAATAAAATAATGATAGGAAGAAGCCCTTTTTTCTAATTCGTCTCTTTATCACTTCCTGTTGGCCACAAACAATGTTTTGGATTGTAATCATTGATTCACTCTCTTATCAGTATTAGACGTTTATTTTGATTAAAAGGTGAGATAAACCGACACCGGGCAGCAGGAATTTGTTACTAATATTTTAAAAACAAAAATTAAATCTCCAACGCGTACCTTAAATCCTTGCACTTGTCCATAATTAGTCGTCACAAACACATCACGATCCAACGTTAATGAGTCTCGTCGAATTTTCCCTTGAATATCTTCCCGCCAACCGCCAAGTACTCCTGGAAATGGGGTTTGCAATGTTGATGGATTTGCCTGAATGCCATAAAAAATGAATCCAAACAGTAAGTCGCATTGCTATACACTAAAACACAACAAATAACTGGTTATTACCGGATCAAACCTGAAATGGCCCTCTCCCTCAGGAGTTCCTTGTGGATACTGATCCGGCCTATTTTGTCCGGGATACTGTTGCCCATATCCACTCGGCTGATAGTACCCGTATCGCCGATTGTTATACGTGTATGTGCGGTAGTCCTGATCACCTGGATTTGGCCATTTGTAATTAAAATCACCTTCACGCGAATAAAATCGGGGATCACGAGTTTGGGCAATACACACTGTGATCACAGCACTTATCACTAATGCCACTACACTGATTGTTACCACTGGCTTCATTTGAATGAAATTTCTTGTAACGGTTGAAAATGCAGACGGGACGGTATTTGGTCGGCGATCGTCGGCATGGCAACGTTTTGTGAGCGCCATATTTAAATTATTTTGACCACCTCACTATAGTGCTCCCGCACACGCAACTTATACACACATATATGCAATGGATTTGTTGATTTCTTTTGGCCACTTTTTTGGAGGGGGGAGTTGTGGTTATAATTTCGCTTATTTATTCACTTAAAAATCTTTTTAAACACTTTTTAACACTAGTGAAATGAATTGAGTCACATTTTTAACCGATATCCCATTGTTTTACACCAATTGAAATAAACTTTCACCATAAATTCATCGATTTTCACAACAGTCGTCGCTATAAGGTGTGTTCTCTGTTTGAGGCGAATGCGAGTGACTTCTAGCTCGCGAGTGTAACGACTACAAAGAAGTCAATATAAACAGTGGGAAACAGGTTAGTTAATTACCACAATAGGTTTGTGTGTGTCATGACGTCAGGTATATTCACGTTTTATATTGAATACGAGTATACGCTGAATCAGGTAAATTTCAGGTAAACAGAATTGCCATCAATGGATACACATTCGCTGTTTCCAAATAACTGAACACATATGCACTGAACACAAATTTGTAAAATGATGACGATTATTGTTAGAGTTACTCTTGCACCAGCACGTATGTGTTTGGCTGAAGTAGCAGTTTGGCTGCGTTTTATTGATCACAGGTATAAAAAACTGATTGCACTTTTATATGGATAGAATTTTAAAATTCAATTTAGAATTCACAAAAAAAAAATACATTAATTTTTCTGTAATATAAAATAATTGTACAAGTACACCTGTTAAATGTTGGACTAAGTCACACCTCACTTGGCAGCGATAAATGTGCGTTAAACGTTATCTAAAGTTCTTCACAATTCTGACTCACAATCATTTTCTCGCACTGATAACAACCATTAAAATTACGCAAAATTACATTCACCTACATATTTTCACAATTGCCTAATTTATTGTAGATAAGCGTAGTCGCACTTTAAGTTTTGTTGTTATGTTCAAACGTAATACGATCACACTTTTGAAAAAGATAACTCGCGATTTCACACAGTGACAACGCCCAAACGAACAACGGCGCAACGTAAGCAGACCAAATTTTGGTGAAGCACGAACGTGAGCACGAACGATGGAAGCGACTCATTTAAGTAATCCGCGAACCGTGATCATAATTGTGATTTCTTGCACGTGTTTATTTTAAGCAGTTGCCCACATTTTAAAGCGACGTTTAATTACAACGATTTCCACCAACAAAAGGCTTTCAAGCGAACTCCGAACGTCTTGATGGTTCCACAGTAACTGAGCATTTAATAACGGCAGAACTCATCAGAAAATGAGCGCCATAAAATATCGGGTTTAATTTAATTGGTATTGTTCTCTTGAGCTTTGACTGCATGCGCTTATAACAATATTTGAGAGTATTTAATCATAAATGTGTTCTATGTTTACGTTTAAATTAGGTTCAACATTTGATGGTCGATCATATCAATGACGTTTGCAAGATTCAAATTTATGTGCAATGCAGTGAAGAAGGAGGCAAGAACAAGCGTTATATTTTGCTCGGTTGAAACATGATCAGTGTGAATTGTGAATGCTCTGATTCATTCTTCACTCCGTATTTATTTTCGCAATAACTTATGTTTGTTTAGTGCAAGACTCGAAGACATGTGCTATTGATGAGTGCATGCGAAAGTGGCTTTTCTGCATACATAAATGAGTTATGTAACTTTGTAAAATGCAATTACTGTTTGAAGTTAAGTTGCACCAGACGCGTCATTAACAATAATGCATTTGTTTACCTACTGTGTGGAATTCTATAGCTGTACTCTGTAGACTGTGGTCCTAAATATATTTTTCTTTGTATTCGCAATGTACAATAATTTGTACCTGCAAAATGCATGTTATGAACTTCATGACTAGACGTTAATCATAAACACCAATTAGTTATAGCTTAAGATTTAAGTTATAACTGATCATCTTAAGCTTGTCGCGTGCTTTGTTGCCGCGCAGTTTGTTTACCTTAGCTGGAAGCACAAAAGTCAAATTGTTTACGTTATACTGAAAAATTTCAAATAATTATTTACTACTTATTGTTTTGCCATTCGTTTTATGTTATAACTGATATTCTTAAAGTGGGTTGTGGTGTTTATAGTACAAAAAGTGTTTATGACTTAAACTCTAAAGATGCAAACAATTTCAATTTTTCCCTCTGTATTACGTCTTCACTTTTAAAATGTCAGTACGTTTATCCAATCCCAAATACCTAACATATTGCGATATGAGGATATTATGGAGCTGGTTTCACATAGTGAACTTCCATACCAAATCGCATGACTAATTTAGTAGTTTTATAATGACAACAAATATCAATTGACCTCTTAGGTCACGATGGCTACTGACTTTATGAATGAACGACGAGGGAATTAATATTTTAATGACTGTTTATTCTATTAATTTTTTTTAAAAGAGTGGAGGTCATCAATTTAAAGGGTGTCTTACATGTAAACTGTAGTCATTACGTGCTTCTTTTTTTTCTATATTTGGGAAGAATCAAATAAATTTTTTTTTTTACTTTTCGTGACGGTCTTAAACAAATCTTAAACCTTTGCAGTTGGTGCAGGACTTTCAGAAGCAAGTTGTATGTTTTTTTCAACAAGCTAAATTATAAAGTGAAATTGATTGAAATATGGTTTAAACTTTAAGAATTTAAGTCTTAGAAATTTTTTTTTTTAATTTTTTTTTTTTTTAAATAATTAATGAATATAATTATTTGTTGGATTTATTAACCATAATATGCAATAAATAAATAAATACGTAAAAGCAATCATTTTGCCTGCACTCGCACTTAATCAACAAATACGTAAATGATTAAAACCATGCTCATCGACCTAAATCTTGCCGAAATGCAATTAAAACTCGTCCGCTTACCGAGTGTAACATATTTTATTAATTATCCACAGCCCATATAAAATACAACGGTTGCATTGTGTCTTGCAACGAATTAACTCAAGACCGTGACAGCATACAAGTCGCTCGAATTCAATGCGTACACAACTATGCCCGTTCATTTATTAATTATATTTATTTTATACGCTGCAACCACCATGCCCATCGCATCGTCACACTGATCGAGATGACTCCTTAGCTGGGTACGGCTGTGATCTCGGAAGCCAACTTGACCTAGGGTCAGGCGATTCCAATTAAATTATATTGTTTTCTATATATGCGTATAAAGATCGGGCGCTGCTTAAGTGCTGTATATGTGAGGCGTGATCTGAGACGTTAAGATGAGCCTGCCACTCAATGACTTCAATTACCAACTATTTAAATGAGTAAAGTCACAATTATTGTTATTCTGTGTACGGTCAACAATTATTCCCGGTTAATGTGTTATAGGGGGAAGACTTCGTTGATCTTTCTCGTCGTTAATTACTTGTTATTGGTTTGCAGATGATTATTATGCGGTTTAAATGTTAAATGTTGCAATTCGTTGTCATTTTGAAGACGACTAATTGTATTTAAAGTGATTTTAAATTATGTTATGTTTGGGAATTTATTATGTGTAGTTAGAAAAGGACTTAATGCATTGTTAGGTTTGAAAATTTGTTCTGTCGACAAACTTTTTTAGAATTATTTAAAAAAAAAAAACATTTTTATTATGATCGATTATGGTTGTAATAGATTCTTACATTCGCAAACCTTCTCAAAAAAAGGTAATGATACAGAAATAAGTTTTGGCACCCTCTGAGTCCAAAAAAGCAGTCTATATATGGGACGGATTTGCATGCAATTTTGTCCTCATTAATAAAATAATTTATGAGTAATTTACTTTATTTTTATTTTAAGGTCACATCTGTCAAGGTGAAGTTAAGGCCAATAAACGTTCCTCCGCTAAAAAAATCATATAGATGCTCAAAAATGTTTTCTAATCGTTTATTAATAAAGATATTTTTAGCAACTGCATTTACTGTACATTTCTTTGAATGATCCTTTGGGATGAGATGATTTGATGGCACGATATGACGTCATAGTCTATCTCAAAGACCTTACGAAACATGAAAAAAAAAACCTTTACATGAATATTGTATTATCTCAGAAACCTTGAAACCAAAATTGTTTTTAAATGTGCCTAAAGAGAAAAAGCTTTGCAGAAAATTTCAGGTTAAAAATCTGAAAATAATGAATTCACACCTTAAATTTCCGGCGATATAGTTTTATAACGAGCAGTCCAATACAGTTCTTCTTTTTTAAATTATTTTATAGGTACTAAAATGTAAGAGCTAAGTTCCGCATTCTTTCATTTCTACTAACTAATTTAAATATAATTTCAAAAACAGAGGTAAAGAAAAATCAATTACAAAATAGGAGTCTTTTGTTTACAAATTAAAAATTTATTTATAGTTTAATCTATGAAATTACTCGTTGTTACTAGGTAAATTTTGAGGAAGTAGGAATCTGTTACTTAGACCAACCTAACGCAGTGGAGTGTGGTCAGATAAATGAAAATGTATTTGTAAGGTTTTACTCATTTATGCAAACATATTATGTCTTATATTTCTGTTTATATTAAACGAATGAGTGTGTGTCTGGACTAAACATTAAAATGTTTTTGAACCAAAGAAGACAGACAACAGCACTTCTAAGATTTTATTATTCATATTTTTTTAAGGAAGAAAAATTCAAATATTTAAGACAATATCGTAATTTCATTCCTTAAAAATTCCTTAATAAAGCTACACCAATAAAAAAAAAAATTAAATCCCTTTAGCAAAACATCCATTATACAACTTGTTTCATTGTATGAAAGTCTGTTTTTTACGAAATTACACAATCAATTACACAATCCGGAAGCCGAATCCAATCACAATTCATAGTCAATTGCGTTATGAATTATTAAACGATCATCGATTTATTTGCGCATACAGTTGAGCTATGTTTATGCATGCCGAAGATATTCATCCGCACAGAGACAAGTGCCATTATTTATTTCCGCTTCCCAGGATTTCCCATGTCTGACTTGCAAATATGTAGTATACTGAATACGGAGCACACTTTTTGGCTGAATGCACACAAGACGACAGTTATCACTTATTTCACGTACTCAAATAGGGCTTTTGTCATCCTGGAAAATGCAAATGATCTAACGTGAAAAGTTGTTGTGGATTTTTTTTTGCGTTGTCGTGTATTGATTAATGTGTGTAGATACAGACTTTGGAGTGATACAGCTTTGTCAGATTTAATTGAATTGAACTTTTAAAATTGTGCGAAGATTTATTAATGTTGTAAATAATTGGAGAGGAAGTTTGTATAGGCGCCTTAAAGTAAATTTTCATGAGTCGTTAAATAATAAGAATAAATATAAGCATTATTCAAAAAAAATCTTTTAATTTCAATTGATTTGGTTTAAAGAATTAAAACTAAAATAAAATCCATTAATTAATTTTCAATAAAACCTTTAAAACAATACATATACGCGAGCATGCTGCAAGTCATGAAACTCACACCACCCATTAAAGGTTGAAGTCCCGTAATATTATTGGTACATCTGTAACGTGTAGAACAACGCTTACCCTACACTTCAATATTTTGAAATAAAATTTTTCCCAATACCCACTTGCGAAGCGACTGCTACTTGTGAGTTGTGTGTAAAGTTTGCAACAAAACAACATGCAGTGTGCATCATGATAGCCATCAAAGCTTTCGCAATAAAATTGCCATTGGTCGATTGTGCAATGTACAATGTTGCAAATTTGATAAACTTGCTACCACCGTGTGTGCATTTTGCTTAATTTGATAAAATCTACAAGTGTTTTTACTCATGGGAATTTTCTTAGCTCCTGCAAGATACGTATTACATTAGCATTTAAGGCAAGGAAGGATGATATAAATGCAACAAATTTGTTATTAATAAAACTTTATATTTGCGGTAATGCGTCTGTTTTGAAAAGTGCATTTCAACACTATTTTCATTACAATTTAAGAAACCATTTACATTAATAAGTACAAACTTAAAACATTTCACTCAATTGTTTCAACAATGAATATGAAAAAAGGAGAACAAGGACATGTTTAAATTAAATAACTATATACTAAGTGTGTCATGCTGAATAATATGTAACTGTTGAAAGCACGAGCTATAACCGCGCACTGCTTCACTCTTCAGCCACCATCATCAACATTACACATCCATTGTGTGCGTTCATCCGGTTATTACTGTTGGAAACTATAATGGTAATGCATATAAATGTGGATACTAAGTGAAATTATAATTGGCGAGTGAGAGCTTTATACATTCGGGCGACAGAAGTCAAGTTTCCCATTGTTTATTTTTTAACTAATTAAAAATGCAAACAGGGTTTCCATGGACAAACATTACCCACGATGCGGCGGGCGGCCACTTGCTCATATTATAATGTATGCTATTGTATACAAAATAAGCGAGAATCTATAGTAGGGAGCAAAAAAGTTAGTTAACTATACAAATTTACTGAAAGCCGAAAGGTTTTCAAACACAAATAAGGACTGGAGTCTGGAATAGACTGAGAATATTCAACTTTAATTAATAATTAATTTAAAAGGTTTTTATGTTGCACAGAAAAGTTAAATTTGCATTATTTTTTTCTTTGCAATTATTAAATTTATTTTCTCAACGCAATTTATAAATAAAATGCCATACTGTATTAAATTTTATAAAAGACATTGAATTACATATTTCATTCTTATAGACTTATTTTTGTTACAATTTTAAAATATTTACTTCAAAGACAGATAACTTATAATTACCCAGACAATTAGTTTACAATAAATTGAATCGACTCAAATCGACCTTTATTGCAATCTAAACAATTGGAAATGATCAATTCTTGTAACAGATAAAATGGGACGAAGTTCTTGACAATCATTGATTTTCTTTTACTTTTATAAGTAACTCGTGTTGTGTCAAAAGTTTATTTTTTCGTTTGTGCTTTTAATTCTATGTCGAACGTTTTCATAAATAAAATTTATCAGACACCAGACTGTGTAGACAGTAGATATCGTCTATTTATAAGATATATAATACTATAAATATTATGTTGCATGAACCAAGTTGAAAATGTAAAAAAATAAGTAATGTGCTTTTAATTAATTAATTTATATATTATTTATTTAACAGTTTCTTGCTCGCCTTGTAGTTATTAAAGGTTGTAATATATTTTATAAATAAATATTTATGAAATATAATTATTATAAAGCATAATTATTTCAGTTTAACAAATTTGCCGCAAAACATAAAAAAATGTAATCAGTTAAAACAGTCATATATTGTACACATAATATAAGTAATTCTGCACCCCTCCTTTTTGACAAAATATTATTTTTTATGTGAAATGTTGTAGGTTACATGCTCATGCGTTGTGACAAGTGACGCAAAATTTTAAATCCTTTGATTACCGCAATTCCACTAGTTAGTTGCCTATATAGACTATGCAAAATAACATGCACCATCATTAATGAAATTGAGCACAATTCTCTATAATTTAATCTCTTAATTTCGATAATGAAAACGATTATTGATTAACATGTTAAACAGAAGCCACATTGATGAGAACGCAGTTGGTGGATGCAGATTATTTTTGTAATTGCAATGCATGTAACATAATATTTCAATTTTAATTGAATGGATTTATTAATTTTCATTAATGCCAGTTTATATTAAATATTTATTTACTTATGAAGTCAAAATTATTTTAATTATATTTTCTGTTTATTGTGAAATTTAAAAAAGGATCACAATAAATATGAAAAAATTCAATAAATTTTTGGGATAAACAAATTTTTGGAAAAGTAGTATAAGATTTAACAGAAATGATCACAAAGTAAAAACTTGCAATATTTTGTTTTATTGTATAATAAATAATTTTATTAAATATTTTCAGTTAAATAAAATTTCTATTCAAAAGTTCTACAGACCTATTTACTTTTAAATGAACATTAAAAGTAGGCTTAGTAGTAAGTACTGTGTTGCCACGACATGTTTAGTAGGATGGAGCGCGGAGGAATTTCAACCTTCCTTACTACACTAAATGCGAAAAAACAACTCCTGACTCAGGAGTCCTGAGAGCACCACCGCTTCAAAATTTAGATTTTTTGCAAAAATGTAGAAAATTTGGGGTTTACGGCATCATAACTCGGAAACTAAATATTTTACGAAAAACTGTCTTCCACAAAGTTTTAGCCCATTTCAATTTTACCTGAAATATTGATAAAAGTTATATTATTTGGGTCATTTCCATTTACTTTTAATTTTTCCATTGTGAACTGGCTGAGAATGGGAGGATCAGTTAACTGTTTCGACTTTCAATTAAATAAATAATAAGATTGGTTTTCTCTAGCTTTCATAATTTGCTGTAAAGCCAGTTTACGTAGAAAACGTTGGCTATCAAACATCAGAGTCAGTAAGACATTTTCAAAGTGCTCAAAGATATCCATTATGCTGAATTACGGGATCGATTATTGCTTTAATGGTGTTATTGATATATCTGTTCCTTTTGATATCATTATGCAGGTGTTTGGCTCCATTAACATGATGGCTCCTTCTTAATGCTAAACCAGCATGGCGCATAAACTTTTACCACATATGCAGAGAATGTCTTCAATTCTTCGGAAGGTTCATTGCAACGTATGTACGCAGAATGCACCATTTTCCCTGGCTGTTTTTTGGAGAGCCTCAAAGAGCAAACCTATTAGACATTACCGCTAGAGCTCTGAGGGTCTTTGATCAGATAATCACCCTAATGTTCAGCCCTTGCTATTTAGTATTTTGGCATCCTAAAATTAAAGTTTTATTCAATTTTGGCCATATGCGTAAAATACATATTTTTCACACACATCTGTGAAACATTAAACACTTAATTTATTTTTCTATGACTGCTTCAAAATTAAGACTAACAATGTTTAAAAGTACTTAAAAATAACAATGAACTAGCAAAATCATTTTTGTATGCAAAAATTTCATAGAGCTGAGAATTTTGAGCAATTTCAACATAATAATCATAACAATCGCGTTTTCTGGGAAACTCAAAACCAATCCCAAATGATACGAAAACCCAATAAAGAAATAATTTCCTTCATCATCATCCCCATGTCTTTATATAAATATCAAGTTTCCACTTCAAATCATATTTCACTTGTACTTTAAAAGTAAAACAATGCAACTGTATTGCAAATGCGACTTTGTGCAAGAGAGATTTGCTGAACATACACGCGCGAATAAGTCATTGCATTGTTTCTTCAGCTGCAACTTTTTATCGCAAACTGAATAAAGTTGCAGTTGCGTAATAAATGGAAGATACCGCTGGCGTCATTGCAGTGTGGGATGTCGTACAACTTTTGTGTGACAACTCTTGTGCTCTATGTAGGTGTACACTATAAAACTGCAGATATAAAAGCTCACCTCTGCGATAAATAAGCTGTGCGAATTTTACAACACGATACGCTTTTTGCTGTTGCATTCAATTGAACGAACAGCTAAATGCAGGTGACAAGAGAGGGTATATTGATCCTGCGATATTTTATGGGTCATTGCGGTAGATGGGTCCGCATGTTCGATTTCATAACAAAAACTGAGGGCAAACAAAACATTTGAAACAATTTGTTTTTCATTTTTTTTGTGAATCATGGCGACTGGTTAGATGCGAGTGTATGACAAATAATGTTCCTTAAAATATTTTAAAATATGGAACATCTTCAATTAAAGATTTACAACAAACAAAAATTTGTTTTCAACTACTGCATACGAGATCTTGACTTAATCAAAACACCAAATAAGTTCTAAAAGGATTGGAAAAAACAGGAATCGCTGTACAAATCATAAATTCCATTCAACAACAACGTTATTGATTACAATAATTTTTCTGACAAATGACTGCAATTCAATAGAACGACAAGGACGCAACAATACATTCATACTAAATGAATCCATTATCATTTGATGACTGCACACAACATAAGGGCCGAGTTGTTGAGTCGTTCAATGTTCGTATAAAAATATTGTTGAATTCATTCGGTATTTGGTTTATTTAGGAAAAAAAATGTTTGTTGTCAATATTATAAATAGTAATATGAACATTAAACATCAAGGAAGTGCATTGAATTGATCAGAATAAGGATTTCACATGAATTCCAATTTGGTTAACAACGTGTAAACAACTATTTCTTATGAAAATAAATTGCATCGTTAAAATGCACACACGTACTCAAAACAAAATCAACATAAGTGGTGCAGAAATATTTTTCATTTCGATTTTTCATATTTTGCACACTCAAAGTGTTTGCAAAGCAACTCTCGCACATGTAATAAAGATGCAGCATAAAGCCGTCATTTTAGCCGCATCCATTCACAGATGTGAAATCAAAGTTTTTTTTTAAATTACATTCATTTTAAACAAAAATTGTAATAATTTAGTTGCGGTTCACCAACGGCTGTGAATAATTTGGTAAAGTTTCGACATTTAGTATAGTTTTGTGCGGAAATTTCAAACCATCTTTTCTGTGGATTTATTTTGCAGATAACTCAATCCGGAGGTAAGCCAGAGATATTTTTTTGGCGCAAAAGTTTTTAGTATGTGAGAGTCATAAAAGCAGAAAGCTTCATGGATACGAGAATATGGATTTATCCACCAAGATTAGTTATGTAGCCGCATTATATGGGGGTTTGAGTGTGCTCTGTGCAATGCCTTTTGCAGTGTTGCAGTTTTTTGTATTTTTGTTGCTGCAAAGATTAATTCGAGCCGTAATGATTATTATGGATTTTTCAGATACTTGCATGCAGCGAGTGTATGAATATTTTAACCTTTTCTTTCTCTGAATAATTTTGCGATACATTGCAGTTTAGCCCTTTCGCAGATGCATTCTGCGAAAAGGTTTATATGCTGGGCATATTTTGTACATTGATGGAATAAGAGAGATATAGGTAATGAGAATTTCAACAGTTTTTGGCTTTAATAAATCATGCCAAAAAAATGATAAAATTAATATTTATAAATTTTTAATTATTATTTTTTGGGTTTAATTGTTATACATAAAAAGGCTTTTAAATTTTCTTCCGATAATTAATTAAAAATGTTACGAAATCGAATATATGAAATCCTAAATACTGGTTCTGTTTTAACTTTTAGAATATTTCAATTCATGTAACATTAAAATGCTGAAGAACTTTTATCCAAAATAATTTTTTTTGCTACTATCAAAAATATTGAAACTCTGTAAAAGTTTGATGATGCAAAATTGCAATTGCAATGCAATCAAAATGATTTGTAGTGGTTTGTAGTGTACGTTGAGTGATTGTTTCTTATACATATTTTCTTCGCGTTTTATGTTTAATTGCTAAAATGGTTTGCAAATAATCCGGTTAAGTGATTCGTATGGTTACATTTGCGGGAATTTCGGCGAATGCATGAGAGAGTTTTAATTATATTAGTTAGTTTAATGAAAAATATGAAAACTGCACACAAACCCTACCATATACAAAAAATTCTTAGAATTGTCAATTCATATATTTTATCATTTTATTAACTATACAAAAGTTATGAGAATTTCGAGTATTGTTTGACATTTCGCATAAATTGTTTTAATGTGGTTTTAATATTACACATTTAACACTTCACGCAAACAAAAGTGAAACGTTAAATTTAAAATAAATTCATTCATTCCATTTCAAATATTCATGGTGACTGGTGTTGCTTTCAAATGAACTCTGGCATCAACAAACAATAACATGGATTTCTTGATGTTCCACCCGTAGTACGTCTTTGAATTAACACAATTTCGTTTTTCGATTACATTCACCTCGTCGATTCGATCATTCTGCTGGGAATACAAAATACGACGTGAGATTTAATCAAATCGATGATTCGATCGTCTTATATACGGCTAAGCTTACATCATCTCAGCAGTGTAACGAGCTCAGAATCTCAGGTTCTCCATAACGGCTCTGTGAACATACACGGAAGATATTGGTGATTTGCATACAAAATCAATCTGTGTATCCTGAAAAAGGGATATGATGGAGCTTTTTGTTATCGATTTAATTAAAATTGATTATTAAAGTATTTTACATACACAATTCTTTTCAACAAAAAACCAAAACCAACAAAAAAAAAAAAAGTAAAATTCAATTTATGTTATTAAATATTTTTTTAAAACATTTAAAATAGTCAAATTTCTCTACTGCTATTATTAAGTGTGTATATACAACTCTTTACAATTTTACAGAAAACACAAAGGTATAACAGTGTTAAAACTGCATTGAAGGGAGAGCGTGTTGCAAATTTATTGCGACCTGGTGAAGTCTAAAAAAGCGTATTTATAGCTGGATATCCTGCAGTCGGGTAGTGTCGTTTTGTTTACAATAAATATAAGCTTTTAAAGAATTGTTCTTGAAAAAGAGGTGACCTTAAATCAGAAAACCCATAGTTTTATAAAACATTTAAAATGTTGGTTCAATCAACTACTTTCTGAAAGGACGACGCAAACAAAGTCCACAATCTTTTTCGACAACTTTTTTGGTGTCACTTGTTTATGTATCATTAACTTAAATTTTTGGAATTTCAAACAGAAGAATGTATTACTCCTGGTGAATTTAATGCATTGAACTCAGACAGCGATTGAACTTTTGACTGCAGTTTCAATCAGTTTGAGCGCATAGCAAATGCCACAAAACCGCATCCAAATGTAGGACAAAAGCCAAAAAAGCATATTGTGTGCATTTTTAACGGCGACAACTAGTCTGCATCGAGTCATTTAAATGGAGACTGCAACAGTAAATGACAATCATGTAAATCAAACTAAATGTATTGATTTTGTGGCTGACTGCAGAGTGCAGACAACTGCCATGCCATGCCATTTCATGATGTTATGGGATGAAGATGTCGTGCATATATTTATGTAACTATTTTGATATGACTATGCAAACTGCAGTGCGAATGCTTGCATCAAATGCATGTACATATATTCTAATCAGAATCACCAATGTTTACGTAAGGTGCACGCCGTATTTGCAATGTGACATCTTCTAGAGTATGCATACATTGAATTTGATTATAATCAAGAACGTCGGAGATTAATGCACTTGCGACAACACTTATTTAATGTTCTATACATGTTGATTTCTATGGGTATCCGGTATTTGGGATTATTTGTTTGCCCCAATCGAGGCATTGATTTTCTGCATCATTGAGTAATTAATTCGTTATTTGGAAGTGACCATGTTTGTTCTTTTGATTCCGCTTTCGTGAATAATTCCATTAGCAATGTGCATTTAGTGCACAATTATATGAAGCGGTCACTTACAAATACATTAGATTCATGTCCTAATTAAACTTAAATCAATAGCACGATTTTTTTTGAAACAATTTTTGTAGTTTTCATTTTCAACTTGGGCATTTTCGTTCAACATGTATGCGTAATGCATATTTTTCATTAAGCCATTAAAACTCAAAATCTGTATGGAATGTCAATTAAATTATTAAACAAAACCACGAACCAGATGCGAATTTTTGGCCATAAAACACATCTCTTAATTTGTATAGTAACTCGTGTATGGTATATCATATTTATTTTCGGGAAAATTGCAATCACTCTGCAACCGTTACCGCACTGCGCACATGAATAATGACTGGCCACTCTTGTGGGCAGATTTTGTATAAAATGCCTTACGCAAAAAACAAAAAAATACAAAACTAATAACGTTATCATATTCCATGAAGGATAAAATGCTGACCACGAATCGTGTTGGGAAAGTTGTGTTAAAGTATAGAAAATCGATATGTAAAATATGTCGCTACCAAATTTGTTGCAAAAATAATAATATCAAAAAACGTATAGGGAGAAATCGAAAATAACCAACAACCCTCTCATCTTTATGAATATAATGAAATGGCCGGACTATTTGCCCGAGCTTTTAAGTTTGATTTTGTGCTTCATCCGGATGCTGTGCAACGTTGGGTGTGTTATACATTTTATGGTTTATGTTCATCGTTGAAAATGAGGCACCAAAATGGTCAGATATTCTTATCCTTTGCATCTTTTCGTGTCCCTTATTTAACACAAATTCATATTTTATGCCTGTGGGAAAATAAATTGGCAAATTGTTGTAAACACCACAAGAAAACAAAAAAATAAAACAGAAATCAAAATAGAAAAAGAGTCCTTTAAAATGTTTGTAGCAAAATTCAACGTTAAAGATAAATTCCCAGAAAGGCATTGTGCAAGGGAAAACACAATACATCTACCTATAGATATAGTTGTCATCTATATAGCGCTGCAAGGCATTTCGACGTTAATGTCATAGACACTGTAATACAAGTTTAGCAATTTGTTACACAACTTGCTTACAAGCTTCTTTAATTTAATACTCGTTAGTAATATGTGTGTGTGTGTCCATATTTAAAAAGTTTCCTCGTGAATCCTCCAATAAACAAACATTTTAAACTTCGTACTTTAAAACTGAAAAACTGCTGCAATCAAATCAGGTCATTTGGGAATTGAGTGAATTGCTATATATAAAATTAACCTCACTGCAACACATTATAATGCTGCCAGATTAGTTATATAAATTTCAATGTATACGTCCACGTACATAATCCTGAAGCGAAACGATTCTTGCCTTGATCCTTTTTTTATCGAAAAAAAAACTCGTTTCTTTAATCCATCTTTCAGTTAAATCCTTGGGGGCATTATAATTTCCGGAAGCGAATTATGGAGAGCGCATATAAAATGGACGGCGCCTGTGAGAAAACTCATAAAGATTATAAATTCCAATCCCTTTGTTTGCATATGAATTCAAATCAAATTCAATTTAAAGCAAATTTTCGAACCCAAATAAAAGAGTTGGCGTGGGATTATTGTTTGATTGGGCTGTTGGCAAACATCTACAATCAAGATCAAAGCCATTGTTGACTTTCTAGTTTGATTATGGTAGTTGGGTGCAGAGGCAGTGGAAGACAAAAAGGCATTTGAGTTAAGATGAATATCTAAATGACAACAAATTTTGTCTTCCAGGCTATAGAATGTGGAATTTATTGTGGGTCTTGATTGCCTTTGACTAACTATATTGATATTAAAGTGGCGACATATTATTTAATATGGAAATTGTTGGTATTGCAAAATTGTAGAAAAATACAGAAATTATTTTAAATAAGAATGTCATTTCTTCCAGCAATGTACGCATTATATTTGTATGTCCTTAAAAATAAACCACATTAATTTAGGTAAATGTGTTAACACACCACCGGAGCATTTCCAATTTAATATTACGAGAAAAACATGAAAATCCTCGGACAAAAAAGAATTCAATTGAAGCACCAACCACAAAGCACTTTCCGGAACGCTTAGTACCATTTTATTCAGATAAATTGCGCTTGAATAGATAAACGTGATTCAGTGAAATATGCGCATGAAGAAATGAAAACGGTTTATGATAATTTTATTTGCATACCTGTCTTGCAAAATTATATCCAGTTTATACATTTTGGCACGGGGAGCTTGCCGTCTCACCAGTTTCCGCTTATGGAAAAATGTGTATTGTCCAATGACTTTCATTTTAAATCAGGAAACATGCGAATGAGCACTGATTCTTTACTCTTTAAAAAAATGCTGCTGTAATTTAACTTAATTTAAATAGTCTTTGAATAATATTTTATTATTTTGCATCGCGTTTTCCGTGAACACCATCCAATTGAAAGCTGATTTATTAAGCTTTCACAGCTTAGTGTGTTTTATTCATTGCAATCAATGAACATTTCATCATTTTATCATACAACAAGTATGTCGTATTCATTTAATATTGCGGTGAAATGTTGCATGTTATATCCACAATGCTGCATCAATTACTGAGCAAACATTTTGCAGACTGATTTGATCCCAATTTCGTCACATTTCCCTCAATTTACCAAATTTGACAAATCGTGTAAGCTTCTGAAATCTAATGCATATTTACAGTCGCTGTGGATTGCGGAAATGTGGAAGTTCATATTATAAAGTTTCGGTTAGTGTATGCGCAAGTATGTGAGGTTGCTGGGTGCATGCGACACAGAGTAAGTGCACTGTTGCTGCAGCACAATAATTTTCAAATAGTGCAACTATAATGTACAATGCTGTATGTGTGCACTTTGTATAGTTATGTACACATTGTTTGGTGAAATGTGCTGTTGCTTGGGTAATCCAATTTCTGGGATAAATCACTTTTGCAACAATTCAATTTCCATGCTCAGAAGTAGTATACGGTGTACTACAAGATCAGATACACCGCAGGGCTTAGGTAATTTCCACATAAATTTAATATTAATCCACAATGCAACAGTTGTGCAAAACATTTACGTTGGGTTATTGTTGCAGTCAACAGTTTGACCATCTAAAACAATTGTTTGCTATAATGGATGGTTTAAACTTAGTTTATTGCTATTTCCGTAATACGCATTATGATGTCCTTTCAGAAACACACAAGGGGCTTTTGCTGATATTCATAAATAATTTATTTCTTTAATTTAATTTTCGTCCATTTCAATATTACAATAATTTCTTGATTTTTTTATTTGAGTAAGGATTCCTGCAAAAGTGAATGGGATTTAAAACAGACAGGTGTATCAGGATTTGTCAGAAATGTAAGTTAAAATGTCTGAGATTTAAAAATTGGCTTGAAGGGGATTTAATGGTCTGATGGCAATAACCTGCTTGGAGCTTTCAAGTAGATATCCTTTGGGATATAAAGATATCTCATGTGTCGAAGTAAATCTATTATGTAATCGGTGAGTACATATGTGACCTATTTTTCTGTCGCATTTTGTTTCGAGAAAAACAGGAAATGGAAACTCTGATGGGTATTAGAACAAAGACGTCAATTTTTTATGTTGTACTCAATATTTATAATTACAATACATTCTTACTTCTGTTTGCACTTTAATAAATATTATTTTTCAATGCAACTTGATGATAATGTACATTTCTATTAAAAGGTTATGGAGAAATATATTAAAAAAGGATATGTCTTTGAAATAGTTAAAACACACGCCTTGCCAATTTAGTTAAAAGTTATCAAAACCCTTGCATTTTTGTTATTAAGGTATTAAATATGTTGTAAAATTAAACAATATAGTTAATTCGTTAAAGTGCAAAGTTAAAGAAATTTTAAACTAATTTTTTTTTTGTTACCGTTGACACTTAACAATTATTCGTTTAAAAATATATTTTCCCTTTTACCTATCACACTTTCATTTTGGTTGCTTAACTAAAATCGTTTAAAATTTGTAAAGCTTCAAAATTCGACAAACAAAGGCAACAAAGCCACTTCAATTTGCTAAATAAAAAAACAAATCAAATAAATAAATACGAGGCAGTAGCATTTTGCAAAAACAACATGCACCAACAGAAAAATCCTTGACTTCAATGTACTGAAAAGAAAATGTGTACCTACAGCTGTAAAGAACATTGAAGTATTTGTAAACACGGTTGAGATTATTGTAGACAAATTGTATACATAACAATGCTTTTTTATTGTTACATTTATCTTACATAGCATTCTCTTGGTGGCTGTTTACCCTCATATTTTCATTATTATAATAGTAGTCTGTAGTATGTACGTACACAAATGCTGAAATACCATCCAAGAACACCAAGCCAAAACTCTTGGCATTAGTTGGGCATGTAAGTTTATATTACACAGTCGAATATGTGTGTGACTCAGTCTAATATCATTAATCTGAATTATTCATCCACAAAAAGGTTGTACTCTGACGTATTTAACATCATCACCATAAAGTCTGTACATGCATGTGTCTCCTCATGGAAGTGGGTATAAAATATATACGCATTAGGGCGTCGTGTCGTTCAAGTTCAACGACTTTTCCTTTTTTGTGTGCTTCTGTAATAAATAAAATCTGTAATGATAAGAGTTCAAGTGATTTTTTTCAAAAACATTTTTTGGAATTAATTTATTAACGTATTTTAAAGATTAAAGTATAATCTAAAAATGTATTGTTTTGTAATTTGGGGGTTCTATTTAATAAAACTGTCGTTTATTTTTGTCCCGTTTTGAATTTTTACTAAATAATTTGAGAGCATAGTACATCTTCTGCTAACTGAGTGAAAATATAAATAAAATGAAAATTACTTACTTTTGCATAATATTATGTGTAAACTAATTTGAATAAAAATCGCAAAAAAGGTCGGTCAACCTTTTATTCTATTTACATACTTGTTTTCTTCAAACAACAGCAACATCCTCAAAAATACCATACACAGTTTGGCCATCTATTTCGCAATATTCAACATTTTATTAGACAATGAAATTACAATTAACCCTTTTAATTTTTTCTGGGTTCACATCCTACCATTCTTATTTATTCGCAGTGACTGCAGTGAGAGCTTTAAGCTCTCATATACATAATAGAACAAATTGTATTTTAACAGCTCAAGTAATTAATTGCGTATTTAAACATGGGGTGGAAATGTTTGTGTTGTGTGCTATAATCAAGCATTTTCATCAGTGAACACTTTTATGTTGCGCATTTGAATTCACACATGTTTCAAATGCCATTGCTATGTGTCGTTTGTTATCTTCCGCCCTCTCCCAACTACTATTGTCTATTTACTCACATGCATAGGGGTGGATGGCAAAAAAAGTGAAATTTTGCCACAAACAATAGACATTTGATTGGGATGAATTTTGTATGCAACTGTGTTTATTATAATGAATGCATCAAAACGCAATGAAAAGGGTGGATGTGCATTTTTGTGGATTTTTAAGCAATTTAGTTTTTATTTTGTACATGCATAATTTTCGTTTGCTCATTTGTCGTCTGGGATTTGCATTGTCTGCTCATTAAACTGAACATGTCATGTCACTGAACTTCATTTAAATTTTTTTTTCATAATAAATACAAATTTTTGAATGATCCTGAAGTATCCTAAAGTTGTAAAATTTTATTAATACAAAACCTTATTAAGTAATTTGAATTTTCTTACAAAGTCTCAATTATTTTGTATAGAAATTATGAATCATGAAATGAAATTAATAGTATTAAAATATGATTTCATGCGCACTAATCCAATGTAAACTCACGAATGAGTTCTTTTCATCGTCGACAAACTTTTCATGTTATTTGGTGAAACATTTTCCGCCTCTTGCTTCCGTTTGTTTTCTATCTGAAACTTACACAAAAATAGCGTTTATTAACACGAAAAGTTCATGCACTGTCTTAAAGTTGATCAAAAATTTTCAACTTTTCCCAAAAAAAAAAAAACAATATTCCATCACTCACACTATGTAACATGAATCCTAATAATATTTCTCTGTGTCTTTCAAATTGATAGACACAGACACTTACGTTTAGGGATTCGGATATTTTAGCACAGTATATACGGAAATGTGAATAACTTATAAAATGAGAAAGTATTGAGAAGCATTTCAAAGGAGTGTAAAATATTATGTTTCATCCTTTTTTTCTTTAGTAGAACACTTGAATATGAAATACTCTCATAATAATAAAACAGTTGTTAGAAGAATATAACAAAAAATATAATTTTTTGAAACTTGCTAATTTTATTAAAAAATGAGCTTATATAATAAACTACATAGCAGAGTGGGGTGTGAATTTATTCGAGTGAATTATAATTATTGTAGAGCTTGGAAGCAATGGTTTAATAATAAACGATGGCTTCTACTTCAGTGGTCTTGAATTTTTATATTTTGACTTTGAAATTTTTGGCAAATATTTTTGAATTAGAAAAGCCTACATTCATGTGACAGTTTTTTTTTTTTCAAAAACGGTTTTAGAAATTTACTTGACCTTGAGAGATGTGACCTTGACATAAAAAATACTGAATTAAGCATAAATTATTTGAGAAATCTCCAGACGTACGAACACTTTTTATTTTATCATAAACTTTTGTATTGTAATTTTCAATGGCTTTCAAAAAAAAACATTTTAAAACATCCATTAAAGCAAAAGGACGAAGTTTTAAATTTTCTGAAATAAAAAGAGTTTTGCTATATTTTCATTTAAGGATTTATTTCACGTTTTCGTGTGATTTATAAAGTAGCTGATTTCAGTTTACATTTTTAAAGCTCTTTTTAAAACGCAATGAGCAAACAAATAACTTATGAAACGAAATTATTATTTTTTAAATAAATGTGTTTTTTTTTCAAAAGGTGGGTCGTGAAAATTTTAATAAACTCCATATCAGGTCAAAAAAGTTTGGGAAATGTTGAGCTGCATAAATAATATAGTCGTCAGTTATCTCAAATAATATATTGGTTGCGATTTAACGTAGTTTTAAAATTTTTATTCCTTTAATTTGTATCCTTTTTTGGAGCTACTCGTATGCCAATTAACTATTTGAAATAGAATTTAAATTTACATATTATGGTGAAAGTTTAATTTAATATATATGTTAGTTAAGTCAAATGTAGAGTTTATATCGTTACTATCGCTGGAAGTGAATTAAATTAAAAAAAACTACTAATATTCTATTTTGTACTGTTGAGTGTTGACGTTATTTAAAATTCCTTATAATGACATTAACAGTGTTGTCCTTATATGCATATATTCGAAACCCGTCCTATTGCACACAAGATGAAAGCACAAATGAATGTTATAAACCGCAATTGGGTTTATTTTCAAAATACAAATATACGTAACTATGTGTTTAGTTCTTTCCGGACTCTGGTTTTCTGGTTGAAATGCATAAAACATGAGGAGATTCATTCTCAAAATCCCTAAATATTGTATGTGCGGGTGTATTATATATACAGAAGCTTTTTCTTATTCCCCAAAATATGTGTGTATGGTTGTCAAGTGGCATTTAAAATTTGTTGTCGTTGCCGTTGAAACAAATTTAGGGATGCATGAAATTCAATGCCGAATTTGAATGCACTGTAAACGTAGTAGTGTGTGTGTGCTCATAGTATGTCGTAAATGTGGTAAAAGCTTCGTGAGCCATGGGGATAAGACTCAGATGTATGCTGATGGACTATAAAACTTAAATAGAAATTATTTTTGTCAGTATTAAAATGTTTTTAAAAATCCTCTTTTTTTAATAAAATATAATTTTTTCTTTTCAAATGATCCTGTTATTTTATCCTTTGTAATATATGGTAGACTCCACCTCCCTGTCTACTTGACTCGACTGAAGTGCCGCTCTGTGAGAAGCGACCTAGATAAGAAAAAATTAATTTTAGTAAAATAGTTTGGATTTATTATTCCGGTATGATGGATAAATTAAGTAATGAATTGAAGAGAATAAATTGAATAGTTTTCAATATCATTGCTTTTAGTAACAATGTGCGATATACACGCCGGAACATAGTTTCATCCATTAAATTGTAAGAATGTTGTACGTGCTTGAAATACGATCATCTCTGATGACCTAAATCAATGAGCGAGAAAATAAACTGTAGATAAAAACAGTCGACCTCGCGCAAGACACGCACCATCTTTCCACCCCCTCTTATCTCTTTCCATCCGTCCCAAAAATTCCCACAAAATCGCGATATCCTTTTGACTTTATGTCTTACTGTTATGCGAGTCTTAGGGTTGACGGCATAGTGTGATGCAATCTCGCCGTATTTGAGGCGTATGTACAAAAACACCACCCGCACATACATATTATGTAGATAAGTACGTGCACATATTTCCTTTCATTTGGAGCATTCATTTTACAACCCAATCATATGTTACATCCCTCATAAAACGTTAAGCGAATATATTCATGTCATGCGCTGCCTGGCCGGGAAGAATGTTATCTACATCGGCACTGGTTCTGTCACAATAATTGTATGACCGCGTAAAAGGTTTTATTGACTTATTGATTTCAATCAGGCACCTCTTGCCACATCCAAACAGCTTCACATTTCATTGTGTGCGAATTAGAAATTATGCTCAAGGACATAACAGTTGTGTAAGTGGGCCAGACCCTTAAGTTTAACGGATATTGGATGTCATAAGTTTCATATTACTTAAGTGACATCAACATTAGTACACACTACATAGTAATCTCATTAGGAGAATTTTTCAAAAGGATGTGTATTAATTTTTTGCTCACAAAATACTGAGCACATACTTTTAGCTTAAGATAACAAAATAAGTGAATAACATTATATTATTTTAAGTAATCATTTATGCTCACCCATCAAGTACCAAAAATTTATGGAGCAGTTATAATGAAGCCAAGCTATCTTGTTCCATGACAGTGAAAAGCTTTTTGGTACGTCCATTGCCTAAATCAACAGAACAAAATGGTGCTGCTTGGGACGATAAAACGAATTGCGGAGAATGGTAGAAACAGAAAAACGCGAATGGTAAATATTTGCTTTTATGTTTGTGAATTATGTTTATGTGTTTATTTTGCCAAGAAATTGTGGATGGGCGAGCTGAAGCTTAAGAGATAGCAGATCTGATGTAACATGGAGGCAGACAGACAGACGCCGCATCGCGGTATACTGTTTTAAATGGTAAGATTTGTTTTATCGATTTACTGTCTGTATATAAAAAAAAAAAATCATTGTTGGAAAAAATACATAAGAAAATCATTGCTTCCTGTATATCTTAAAAGTGGTAATCACCAAAAAATAAATAAATGTGGTTGCAAAAAAATCACCCATGGAAATTTGTTCTAATGCACGTTCATGCCGTTTTTGCCATCGGCATGCCAGGTCATTTCAAAACCAGCCATTGCAATTGACTCCTTTTTGTTCTCTCGTGAAAAACACTTCGCAAAATATATTTCAATGAATGCTATTTTACAGGCACAAAAATCCTTGTGAAATTTAAACCAGTCATTCTGTGCAGTCATATCTTATTAGTTATATATCGACATAACTGTCAACCGAAAAGAAAGCAATTCAATGCACTGCAAAAAGCGGATACAGTTGCTGTTAATCAGTTGATTGGCTTTCAGTTGGGAGAATGCCCTCAAGACATTTACCAATGATTGTATACGGTTGTCCGATTCAAACTCAGTCAAACTCAAACCGCACACGACATTCCCACGTAAAGAAGTGTTTTGTAATTACTGAAAATTGACATCACAAACATGCAAGCTACAGTTTGTATGTATATACAGAAACATCATGTTGAATGAAAAACGGTTGCAATAATCGTGCACAAAGGAGCCGGGAGTCCGGTCTTTAAGCTATGGGAAATAATTCCGGTAAACATGAAGGATATTATTGTTTTGCATGTCGGTGCTGATAAGAAATAAATAAAATTTGCATAAATTAAAATATAGGCATTATTGCTGCATGTTTCTGGGGGGTGGTGCGAGAACTTTGCCGTTTGCATATTAATGCGGAAATATCCATGAATATGCGGATATAGTGTTCGTATATCGATGCCCAATATATTTGATTGCCATCATTCCATTGTTTTGCATTTGGTAAAAGTTCACGTTTGGTGTGTTGGTGTGTTGGTGTGTGAATTTCATCCAAATCAAATGTGTATGATGGTAAAGTTTTGAGCAAAGACTTTTTTTTGTGGTTCGTTATGATGTTCCAAAACGAATAGAATATCGATTTTGGATAGGCCAAATGATCATAAACTTTATATGGGAGACGGTTTTCCACATAACTGCGGCAGCGGCAATAATAATGAACCGGGATTTGTTTGCTGTGATGAAATTACTTTGGTTGTATCTCTAACTGGGCCTTATTGCTATGAAGGCTTGTTCACGTTTTAGTATTTTCACTCTTTACACACCGTGATCAAGTTACACGAGTGTTATGCACTGCAGAAGAATTATGCGAGGATATCGATGGTCTAGAAGGGTTTTCTGCACAATTGGGTCAACGGAATGTGTCTATAGGCAAAAGTGAGCAGTCAGTTTGATAGGGCATGTTATCATTATACGTTCATGTAACTAGTGCAACTATGAAAGTCTGTTATGAGGCACGAATTGTATGAGCAATATCTTTGCACAAGGTTTTATGCAGTAATGTAGGCTGTGGGATAGTTTATAGGGAACCGAAAACAAAGATAGGAAATATTTTCGAAATGAAATATTACATCCATGAAGCAAAATTGAGATTGGTTTCATTATGTTCGAAGGAGTATGGCTGTGGTTGTGAAACCTATTTCAGTGGATTTTGATTTAAATGTGTGTGCATACAATTAGCTTATATTTAAAGCTATTTAATGTGTGTTCTTATAAAAATATGTTTCCAATGCTTATTGAAAAAAATACATTTAACACTTTCATTATCATCCCTTAATTGATTTGACAACATGGCAATCAGTCTACTATTGCAAAATAAACAATCCTCATTTAACACTGTATACAAATTCTAACCACCCGATGCCACCCCCATGCCACAATATGCCAAGTCGAACTTGGCATGTGGCTTTGTCGTAAAATCAATAAAATGATTTATGTACAACTTTGCTATTTGTGATGTTTTCATTTAATAACGCGCGCCTAACGGAAAACGTACCACGAGTTTCTCGCTTAAAGAAAATTCATATTTCATTCGGCGACAGTAAGTCTATGACATATTGAATTGCGCGCGCTTAAAAAAAATATACACGCGTTGCAAAGGGGCAATTATATTGATTTTTGAGATCAGTCGGCCAATTTAGGTTATTTTATTCGTACTCTGTGCAATATTTTTGTGCGTATGTTTTTTAGGGTTCTCGTTACAATGAGAGTGTGGGTGCGGGTATAAATGACGTTTATCAGGATGAGGCTGCAAATTTGTTGAAAGGATTAGTGTACATATTTGAAATGCGGTGAAAACACGATTTGTGTGCTTTTATTGCCGATTTTTTATCAGATTCAGAATTTGTAAAATAAGAAAGGCGGAATTTTTTTTTTGTTTTGCATTTCTGTTTTTTTTTGTTGGGGATTATTTAGCAATATCATTGTTCTGGTTTGTATTCAATGTTGTAACTATTACAATAAGAGTTGTAAATTGTTGTTTTTTGCTACATGATTTTTTTCGGAGACAGGGCAGGGTGGGTAGTAGAAAAACTTTCAATTGTAATGTGTAAAATACCACACACTTTGGCCGCAAATCAACCCCATTGTTAAACGTTATATAATATTTTAGAAAAAACTTTGTCCGCACGCATTTGAACCCACTGCAAGTTTAAATTCCATGTATTGTTGTTCTATATAAATCAAAAAAACTTTGTGTTTAGCTGGCTCGAAAGTTTTACAAATTAAAGAAAATTAGGCTAAATTTTTGAAATGCATTAAAATATTGCATAAGGGCGGGGATCAGGCATGCAAATTCATTTTAAATACCCATCACTTATGCAACGCAATCAAATTTACTGATTTTTTAAAAGGGTTAGTATTATTATAGCAAACCAATTTCTCACGCCATACCACTCATGAAGTTTTGGGGACAATGATTTGTCACATGGAAAGTCCATTAGCCGTTTTAATTATTTATAGTGCAACTAGATGCCACAGTAATACCAGCTGCTAATTCGTCGTTTACTGTGAGACAGTCAGTTAAATCGATAATTGCGATGTGTACAGGAATGGTTCATCCAGATTACACATAGGTTTCAACTTTTTGTATTTTTTGTTAACATTGTTAGTCGTTTTATGTACATTAGATGATTTGACCAGTTTGGCACAAATTGTTATGGTCAATTATAATACTCAATAGAGGACATGAATGTAGGATATGATGGATTGATCTATTATGGTTTATAAGAACTAAATTATAAGGATTTCTTAATAACATCATCAATTTTTTTAGTGGTTTTCTTTTGCATCTGTTTTAGGAAATCCTTAATATTTGTGAGACGAATAATATTTTGTAACCCATTTTAAGGTTAACTAAAGTCTACTGTAAAATTAAAAAACAACAAATAATTTCTGTAAAACTTTAAATAAGTCTATTGAGGACATTTCGTGGCATACCTGCAAAACATATAACTGTAACAAGGTGCAAACAAATTACCATTTGTCAAAATTATCAGTAAAAAATGCATTTTATTAAATAAAATTCAACTAAGTATAATGTATCGATTTCGCCGGAAACGTTATATTGTTGTAAATATTTAAAGCGACTGCATAAAAGTTGTTTAAAATGAGAGTTACGTGTAGTTGCAAAGTAGGAGAGACATTCTATACCGTACTGCAGTTGCCTTCAAGTTAAACTTTGTTGCAATTTTGTTCTCCCCTTTTTTTTATGCAAAAGTGTATTCAAGTGAATAAATAAGTTTATGATTGCAGAAGTTTTTAACAGTGTTCAAAGGAAAAGCTGTTGGATGGCAGCGTTGACATTTCAACAGCATTCATATTTATACATTGCACAGTAAGTACACATAATTTGCACAGTTTCATTAAATAAGTAATGACGGGAATCAAAATATAATAATTAACCGGAAATCGTGGGAGCTCTTTTGTGTAAATATTAATATATGGTAACAACGTAAATCAAAATGTAATATTTAAAAGAGAATAATAATTATTTATTGGATATTTTTATAACAGTTGTTTGTTTTAATTATGGAAAACGTAAATCAATCAGTACTAATACAATAAGGTAAAATTCTCAAAAAGAATATGATTTTGCTGACTTTTCGATATTTGATATTCATCAATTTAATTGAAAAGCATTTATTTGTTGTTTTTTTTTGTAGAATGAAAATGTGGTTAACAAGTGTGTTGGAATTTCATGCAAATATTTTGGTGCACAACGAATAGTTTATTTATGCGGAAATGAAAAGAAATAGCAAATTATTCTCTCCTCTCAAAGCCCTAAAAATCGATATAATTTGTGCTTGATTGAATGCCTTTTAAATAATAAAATATTCTATAGAATGCATATAAAATATGTTTTCTAAAGTAATCGCAATTGAAAATTTATTTTTGAAATCATGTTAAGAAATTGTTCAACGTACAAAATTACTATACAAAACATCCTGCAGTATAACGTCATTTAAAGGATTCATCGAATGTCTTTAATATAATATCTATAATAACTTTTTAAAAGTTATTAGACGACTATTTCAATTCATATACGCACATATTATAATTTATAAAAAAAATATTTCAAAGACTAATGTGAAAATATTAAGAAACGTATTCAAACCCAACTTGTAATCTGCAAAACTCAATTACTTTCATAGTTATTATTATAGTTCCAAAATAAACCACACTCCTAATTTTTATATGTAGAAGATGTTTGTCTACTACTATAATATACATTACGGGGATGTCTATTAGTCTTTATTGGAATTGTAACTGTGTTGTCGCGACATGACCACAATAAAGACAGTGTGAGCCATTTATGAGACGACTTCATCAGCAACTTAGAAGGGTTTCTATTGCCAAAAAATTTTCGGAATGTCGTTTGCAATTAGATTTTATGAAACGACTCCATTACAAACTGAGAGACATTTTACTTGAATGTGTGTCGATCGTTTTGTCAAATATTTATTTGGATATTTGCAGTCAAATAAGCTTAGAGAAGCATTTTCTGAAAAGCTTCTGTGAGAAATAATTTCAAGAAAATGTCAAACACATTAAATTATGCTGCTTTAATAAATAAATTTAAATGAAATAGACTGAACAATTTTATTTTTTCTTAAACACACAAACACCTTTCAATTGAATGAAGATGTTATAAGGAAAACGCTGATAAAAGGAAAATTACAAAAGAATTTTAACAACTTTCTTCATTCGGAATTCATAATTCTCGAGGGGGTCCAACAACAGCAAAAAAAAATATAAAAAAAATGTAAAAAAACGCTAAATGAATAAAAAGAAAACCACGTATGAATTTTATATATGGAACAACAAGCACCCGCCAGCTAAGCTCGTACTTCGGTGGCTCAAGAAGTAATTCACCGAGATTGTTTACAATTTTTCATCATACACCAAAGAGAAGTTTTTCTTTTATGCGAAGAAAAAATCATTCGTGGCAATACAATAGAATGTTGTGACAGTGAAGAATGGAGAAAATTTCCTCATGTTTTGTTAGTTTCTTCGGTTTGTTGGGATGAAAAATTGTTTGCTAACCACATTCGGAAGGTGTAGTGTGGTATGCTGGTGGTATATATAGCAATAATAGACATTGAAATCAGCCTTCTCCGCAGGTACATTCCGTCACACCGGAAATTTAAATAAAAGAGTGGAAACCAAGCTGAAATTCAGATGAATTTCTATTAAATTGAAAGGGTGACTAATGCTTGCAAAAGGACATCTCCTGAATCAAACTCTTATATTATATGCTAACCCACGTTTTGGGGAACGCATTGTGGAGTATGTACTGCAGTATATCTACAATATGTAGGTAACCTTATACTTGTTTAGTGCTTGGGGTGAATAAGTAATTCCATTGGACGTGTCGCTTACGAATGAAGAATGGCAAAAGTGATTCAACGTACTATTTACGTCAACATGTAATATAGTTGCAATTGTTTCTATAAAGAGAGTATCGAAAGCAGCTACCATTGTGAAATAAGTGACTTTTCAATTTCTAAATTTATTATACGAATTCAATGTTGGCCAAATTATTGTGAAAGCTGATTTTGCACTCAAAGGAGCTTCCATGTGTGCTTTGGAAATTCAAAATTAGTTCCATTGTAGTTGTTTATGCGTGCTTATACGTGCAGGTTCGAAAAACCATTGTGTCTTGGAATACATAACACAATCCAAGTAAATAAACGCACGGCTAATAATAATATAACCTTGCTCTTACTTAGAAGTGGTACAATATGAGGAGGTGGGGAAAGAAGCCATAGAAAATTGATTGATGTAGGTTGACGTTGCTAATATTTCATCAATTTGGTGGAGAGTGGAGGCGCATTGCACAATCATTGCTGCGATATACTACGTGCGTATTCATGTTATCCATATTTCATTTGGTTTATTTCAAGAAATAACGGTTAATTATTAAGATCTAACTGTTAGGGAATTCCTTAAATGGGTAATGTTGTGCAAATTAGCAGAAACACCAATATAATATAGGTACAACCAGTTAAGTAATTAGAAAATACCATTTCACTCAAACAATTCGCTTGAAATTGTTTTTCTGCAAATATGCCATGTGCTGTTGGAAACTCACCAAAAACCTGTAAAAAACATCTACTAACTAAATAGAAACTAAATGCCACACTTAAAAAACATATCACAATGAAAACAACCCACAGGAAACCACACACAGCCATAGAATGGAGTTATTGCCTCCGGATGCATTGGGGTGTTAAGGGTTGCAATAAATATTTGCAGCACTTTACCACCATATGGTGATGCAAAAGAAACGAACAGCATATCTCCGTTTCACCGTGTTCAACTTTATATATATTCCAGCCATTCTGCACATTATATAGTCGTACAGTGCAGCGGCACTATGCTAAAAGTTTTTAGTCATTCCTTATCTAATCAAACAGAATATGTATGGAGATGTGTTTGAAACTCAGTGAAATGAAACCAAACCATGCTTCCACTTTGCAGTACATATATGATACATTCATAAATAAATGTTGAATGCGACAAAAAGTCCTTTAAATTTTCTACCCAAAATGTATATATACCCACCTGACAAGTCAACATTTGTGCCATCAACTTTAATTTCACACAGAATTCGCCATCAACCCCGTAGCTGTAGTCAGCCTCTCACACATTCTTGGTATGCCGTGCATATATTTACGTTCGGAGGACTCCTACTATAAGGGCACCTTAACACTAATATCATATTCAGAATAACGCAGCCAACAAGCTATGGTGATGCCTTAAGCCGTAATCTTGATGGTTAATCCCATACCTTCCCCCATTGACGGGATGAATATGCTTCAAGTAATAACTCTAATTGAAGTTTAGGCCTTTTGTGAACGCGCGGCTTTTAAACATTTACGCCAACTTTCCCATTTTGCAAGGGTACGGTGTGTACTTGTTATACATTTTGCCAAACATACTCGCAGTAGTAAGTTGGGTCGTTTCGTTTAAATAAATCTCCCCTTAAATTGTATCCTTTTACCTAGGCATTATCTATTAAGCGTCATGATCCAATGTACACAAAACATTGTAACGAACATATTTTGTCGTAATTGTTTTTATAATCAGACACTGTTCATATTATATAATAGTCATATAGTTACCATTTTGTTGTGAAATTTGTGTGTGTGTGTGTGTGTGTGTGTCGTGTGTCGGGTTCCACACTCAATATTTGAAAGCTCGCATAAATTGAAACATACGGTAAATGTAGTACGGTGAGAAATGTATGGTGTGTCATCCCTTATCATCCAATTTACGTTATCTTTTGAATCTGAATTGTTTTTTATTTATTTTTTTGTTGGATGTTCTTGAATATTTTATTGGGTACGTATTGAGAACGAATGTAGCCAGCTCTTTATACGTATATAGCAAAGGGAATACGTCAGAATGATTTCAATTTCGTCTTGGGAATTACGAGCAAAATACCTACAATAAAGGTCAAGTTGGTAAATAGATTTATTTTAAGGGTGTGCGTAATGGAAATACATTTAGCAAATTTTATATATTAAATCGATGTGTTTAGTGTGTGGATACTCTTTAACCGGAAGTCATTTTATTTAGTTTCACCGTTTGGAACTTCATTTATTATTGTCAGTGTTGCAACTTTATTATAATATTTAGTTCACAGCAAAATTCACTCGTTCCGCGTTAATTGATTATGCAAAATTGTTTACCGCATCGGTAAAGCGTCGTAAATTGAGTTTATGAAGTCGTTGCATATCCGGATATTCAATCAAATTGTTTGAATATGACTAAAAAAACGGAAATTTAACGAGTTTCCTTTCGGATATTCATGTTTTTTGGTAACACATTCAAAAAACTTTTCATTTTTTCTGGAATGTCACGTTACATTGTGTAAACATTGACGTTTTTTGATAAATGATATATTTTAACTAAGCCATACTCATTTTTTATTAATTGAAGTGTTATTGAATTATGTTTCATGTGTGACATGTAAAAAAAATTAAATTTTAATACTGCTTAAATTGAATAAAAAATTGTCTTTATTAAAAATGCATTTTTTTAAAATTGCTCATTCATTCTCTAGGAGGGGGGGGGGGGGCGCCTTTTGGCCCTTATAGAAACTTCTCTAAAGTTTACTCCACGAAATATAGGCCTAATCTGTTTCTGTAAAGAAATGTTTTACTAGTTTTTGAAGTTTGGAAGTCTGAATCACGCGTCAATTTTTTTTCGCAAAATGCATTCAACCCAAAGAAAACATGAAAGTTTGTAGTTAATTGATGTATACTTCACACAGACTTTATTATTCAACATTATATTGCAGGGTGATTATTCCTATTAATTAACTCTTTGTATTTTAAATAATGGCAAATCCTTCAAACAATAGTTGATGGTTATTGTATCCATGTTGGAGAAGCAAAAGCTTATAATAAACTTTCAAAGCATCACGTTGTTACTGCGAATGATTAATTACGTTATCGCTAATTTTTCAAAGGTTCAACAAGTAATATCACAATATAACAATACAAACGAAAGAATTTCACTAAGAACTTTTTTTTTTTTGTTAATTAAGTAATGAGATGTAATTAAACCTCAATTCACAAAACATTACTCTAAGATTAGCGATGCTCACATTTTGTAATCACTAATCATTCATGAAAGACAATAAATATAACGAGAAGTGTAGTTCATGCCAACTAACATTATTTAATTAATTTTTTGAATTTTCCTTGACATAAAATGTTATGACAATCTCGTCGCGACGTCCATTATAAACGACATTCAAATTAGTGAAAGCAATAGAAGTAATTCGACACGAGAGTAACTATAAAAAAAACTACATCGTAGGCAGACCGAGGTGTAAATTTATAATAACTCGGGAGCAAAAGATTTAATGAAAGGATGGTTTCTGAGATATAAATAAAATGGCTTTGAGTTTTAAATTTTGATCATGAAATTTTCAGCAAATATGCTTTCTTTTTAAAAGCTACACTAATATCAAAATTCAATTTCCGAGTATAAATTGTATAACCTAAAATATTTGTATGTTTGTCAATTTTAAAATTTAAATTATTATTTTTTAAATGTAGTTTTGTTTACAATAATGTAACCCTGACATCAAAAATAATAAATTATTCATAAATTAATTAATTATACATGACGGACGAAAGTATATTTGCACATTTTTTGTGCATGATTATTCAATTTTTATTAATTTTGTCCTAAGTGGTCGAGTACAAAGTAATAAGGAAAAATATTTCAGATTTAAATAGACATTTTTTATTATTTGGTCTCTTTTTTGTGTCGGTCTTCATTTAGGGCCGTATACATCAGCTTATTTTCATACATTTATTAGACATATTCCATAACCATTGCATTATTTTCCCACTCTCAATTCAATGCGAGTTTAGCATAATATTGATTTTATTTTGCATCCCATATTCCAATATTTGGTTGTTTTGCCAAATTCGCCATAATATTATTCGAGAAGCCACTAGCAAGTCAATGTGAGTGGCATTACTTTTAAACCCGAAAATTTCACGAGTTCGGTGTTTCACATATTAAAATATGAATAGGGGGTATGCGCTGGGCGGATGTTGACTGTAGAGTCGAGGACTTATCCAGTATGCAGTAATATACAGACCATGTCAACTCAGATGCTTAATTGATATCGATTGGGCTCGAGTTGTGTCAGTGAAAGAATGTGTTTCGCTCTCGTGATGTTGAATTAATTATTACTGTTTATATCTACTGTGTAAGTATATTCGAGTATACTGACATGACGGCACTAAAATGTTGTTAGGTCTCAAAGTAATTTCAATTGAGTGGCATGTGTTTTTGGTACATATTTTTGTGAGTAATTTATCGAATTTAATAGCTTTAACCGATTGTTATTTTTGTAAAAAAATTGGTAATTTAAGAAATGAACTGTTTGTGAATGATATAAACAATCGGGCAATGAAAGTAGTACTTGATACTCGTACTTTGAAGCAGGTACTATCTTTAAAAATTTAATTTTAATTTTTAAATTTACAATATATAGCAGTAGCATGATTTTGCCATGATGATTTTTGAATAAAATTTTAATGAGGTATTATCAAATATTCATAATTTTAACAATAGTACTGGTAATTTTTTTCTAAAAATTTAATACAAAATTGTGCAAAAAAATTAATAATACTGCATAAAGGAAATATTCGCATAGAAACTAAATGAATTTAATTATAACTCAGTTGTATAAAAAAAATGTTGTATGTATCTTGCATAGGTTTCCGGAATTGTTTTAAGCAAAGTTAATAAAACCTTGTGAAGAAAAACTAAACAAAATTGCTTTTTGGCGCTTTAAATGGTTTCAGAGTTTTTTTTTTCTGCAAAAATACCGGAGTAATTAATTTCTCGAGTAAGTAAACATTTCTTAGAAATCAAATGTTGATCTAAAAAGCTTTGGCAGCTTCTAGAAAATCCAATATTTGGTACCCTTTTTATAATAAAAAAATAAAAGAAGCATATTATGTTTATAGTAATATTTAGCCAATCGCCCTCGAGTACTGAGAAACTTGGCACGGAATACTGGGATAAAGCAAATTTAAATGTCTAACCAATATTGGCTATTACAGCCATTTGTTAACATCATTGAGTACAAGCCAAATTAAATCTGTTTATGAAATGTTGTTGAGCTTTATTTCAATATTCGGGATAAATTATTTTAATTGGGTAGTGGGGCTTACCCATTTTTTAATACATAAATACATAGATTTTGTTTTAAATTAAGTACTTATAGTTGCAAGTAACTACATATATACCAATATTAAGCTTTCTAATCTCTAAAAATAAATAAAAAACCCAAAACCTAGCAGTAGTTTAAAAATTCAAAATAATTTCTCTGAAAATGTTGAAAGCATTAATTATTTAAACAAGAATACCCTTTGGTAACACAATATAAAAGATCACAAGCACAATGAAGCACACTTCAAGGCGTATATGTGCAGAACAATGAAAGCACTCGCAGCTGAGCGATGAACTTTTGTGAAACAAAAGCTTCCGTGGAACAATATTGTTTTCTTTTATATGCCAAATATTGCATTACACCCTTTGCTTTTTTTTTGCACGACTTATATTGATTACATTTCATTTACATCCATCCCTATTCCCTATACACACTTAAACCCGCATTATCTATGCTGTATAGAGCGTAGAGAGAAGGTAATCAATATCATCAATGTGAATAATTATTGTTAAGATGGAATAAACACAAAAACAGATATTTTCATGGGAGACGGCATTAGCACAAGGGCTGGGATGAACAACACAAGGGCAGCAGCGCTATATACAGAAAACAATCGATGATTGGTGATCGTCCATAAAGGGCACAGCGAAATAATCAAAAATAAAAAGAATTGCTTGGCAGTAAACGGAGCAATGAATTTGTGCCATTTATTGGATGTAAATTTTTATTTATTTATTTCTTATCGATGGGTCGCGTGCACTGTGACTATTGTCTTTTATTCCGAGGATACAGTTTTGATAGCCTTTTTGGTTGGGTTGTTTTTATTGGTCCGTGGGATGTTGAAATATGGTTGTCTGCCTCCCACTATTATACACAAGTACACAATAGAATATATTTGTATTTGTTGATTGTACAATGTCACTGGGCGGTCAAGCAAATTAGCAAGCTGATGACTGTAAATAGACAATACATTGGGTATGACAAATTGTCATAATTATTGAAATATACAAATTTCTTTTACCAAATTACTGTTGTAGCACAGGAATTAATTTAGTTAATTGAACTACTCAAAGTTTGATTGCCTGTATAGATAGATACAAAAGTTTTCCAATATTTTCGATAGGGTTGTTATTTTTAATGTTCGCAATAAATGATTTGCGGCACCATGTCGTCACTGCTTACATTTATATAAACTTAAATGATAGAGTAACTATATAGAATTGTTATTATCGCATTCAGCTGTCGGTTGCAAACATGACGTACATTCACAAATAATGTTCATTGATGAAACTTTCACGTCAATAAATTCAATCGATTTGCTTCATATGAATTTAATAAAATCCACATTGCAATCAAATGTTATTTTCAAACTATTTCAAATATATGTGAAAGTTATGGACCAGTTCTTTTTGAAAACTTTTTCCACGTTTTATCCATCATTTGCTTCAAATCGAAAACTACGTGAATTTTCCCAAAATACTCTTCACCCACCATCAACTTTGACAGTTAAGCGACGCTACGTTAATTAAGCATGCAAAAATTTCCACCACCTTTTTTTGTTTTTCCTGTTAAATAAATATATCTGTTCCAAGCACATGGCGCACATCTACTCCCTATGGGAACATGTTTAGTGCTCACACCGAAGAAGACTTGTACTTAACAAAAAGGGCCTTGAATGCCAGAAAACAGCAAAGAAGCGAACATTTACGCCACACGTGTCTCGAAATATGTGTATCCATCACTTGGAACGAACATATTATTTTATATTATATTCTTATGAAATTTGTTATTTTTTTCTTTCCAAACGAAATGAAGAAAAACGTATTTACATTACACATTAATGTACATACGTTGTACATATATATACATACATTTACCAAATTTAAAATGCACAAACTTGTCCGTTATATGCCACGCCGTCTCCAAATATGCCCTTTCACCTTTATGCCCCAAACGCACGCCACCGTCTACGTGTTTGATTCATTTGTCAGAAATTTTGCACATTATTGTGCGGGCGGAATTTTAAGTCCAAATAAGAACTAATTTTCAAATTAATGCGTCTGCACTTTGCTGGAAGGCACAATTTGCCATCGTGTCTGTCGCTGCATGCTTCTGGTGCCTTCTGCTACTCTCGCTGTGCATGCGGATTATCATACAACAACTTTTGCTGTAACATATTATTTTCTCCCCAAAATGCTTATAATGGGCAATAACCTGACGGCGACGGCTTTATATGCGTGCTGTGTAAGAAAGCAACATATAAAGCCGAGGACCAACACACAAATTGAAATAACTAATTGCACATTCAGCGCTATGCACAATTTCATTACACAATATGTAATTTATTTGAGCGGCAATCGATATGGATTACTAATAGCATTTTGATTCTTTGGATGGGTTCGGTTTTATAGCCATTTCCGAGGATATGGGAACGTGTTCGAATTTATTTAGACAAGTGAACTGGAAAATTTCACAACCAATTGCTGATATGGCGTTGCTGGTTGCGAAATGCGACAGAATGTCTGGTCACGTGCAGTGAATATCTAAAAGTGTATAGTTTTTTCTCCATGTCGAAATTAATCGCCCAAAGGGACGTTGAAATTTATTATATCTGCGTTTCATGGATTATGAAGTTGGGGATGGGATCAGGGAGATGATTTCACTTAAATTTTATGAATTGACTGCCTATGATTCAGTCAAGAATGAAGACATCTTCAGATTTTTTATGAGAATAAAGATGCATATGGGAAGACCCATGGGAAAATTGTGACTCCTCAAGAAATTGTGAAACGCCAAGAAATTGCTAAAAATACCGAAATTCTTGTAATAATTGTAATTAACACAAGACACTGTCATAAATCAAAGGAGCGTCTTGATTAAATGGAACCTTCATAGCAATTAGTGACCAATTTGTCGACGAAGTAGAAAATTGAATTATTTATCAACGGATGGGTTGCGCGTCTCCTCGTGTATAGTCTGGAGGGTACAACATAAATATTTTGTTTAACAAGCCATTGACATCAGTAAACATGCAATTTTTGTCAGTAACATCCATCTTTAGAATGAATAACGTCAAAACAAAAACAAAGAAGCTCTTCAAAAATTGATTCAAATCGATTTGTTTTACTTGGGGCATTTTTTTTTTTTATATTTGAAAAAATCTGCATAAAAGCCACTTGGTTGTGCGCATAAATTATTTTCGCGCACACATCCAATATACTACATACTCCTCTTTGATGAAGATACACAATTTCTTTTAATTTATTCATAATAATGCATGATGGTTCAGAGATTGAATGAGTGTGCCCTAAAATCACTACGAAGAATGCTTGTGTGGCATTCCAAACACATTGTTGAATCCTGAAGGGATTGATTGAACGGGACCAAACCAAGATGCGCTGGTACTTAAGCACATATAACTTATAAGTATTCAACTCTGTCAACATGCATGCATCTTACGTTGGTATTTGCCAGCAATTATTTATTGCCCATATTTTCCGCATTTGCAAACATTGTACACACAGTCTTTGGCGTTCATCCGGTTATTGACAAAGTATATACATAAACATAATTCACACAAGCTGAAAGCAAATATTTGTCTCCGTGCTCTCTCACGCGCTGAATACTTACTTGTCATTCACCGCGCCGCCAACCACCACTTTTCACCGCCTATCCACATATTATTGTATTGTCGCATGTCAACCAACCCTCCAACAGCTTTGTCATTCTGGCGTTTCTTGAATCAGGGCCAAAAAATAAATGTAGAAACATGTATATGTAAAATGCAAAATATCGTGGCGAGGGTGATGGCATTGTGTGGAATGAAAAAATAAGGAAATTGTCACAGGCTTTGTCCCTATTCGATGGTTATTCGTTTTCCCTTCTCTCCGTTTTCCGTGGTGTTCGCCTATTGTGTGTGTGCTGTAGAAGTGGAATAAGAATATCAAAAATTGGGACATTGCTGTGGGTTGTTGTTTTTTTCTTTTCTCAAACGCGCGTTGCGAGCTTTATGGATTGAGGTGGCGTCGGAACTGTTGGCGTTGGTTTTTGCCCACTTAAGTTTGTCTATACACACACTTTACACCAATGAATAAAGAAAAATGCTTCGCATAAAAATAAATAACGTTATTTATTTTATAGTTGAATTATGTACATTAACATAGTTTTTTCTTTTGCCTATTTTCATTTTATTCATATAATCTTTTTGTCCCATGCTTTGAAATTTCGTAATCTTTGAATTTAACACTAAATGTATTTGCTTTTTTTTTACTTTTTGTATAGTTTGTATTTGTAATTTTATTATTAATGGTTTTAGTCTCATTTTGTTCGACCAATTTACTTGTGTGTGATTAATAAAGTTATAATTATTTTATCTCTGTCATTAACTTCAAGTAAAAATTTTCCTTTTTTTTATTTTTATTAATTAAATGCTATGGCTTAATCAACTTATGTTATTAAATATTATATGATCTTTCTTTTTAAACATTAAAGTATGTACTATTTCATAGTAAAATCAGTCTAATTTTGCTTCGTCAAAATTAAAAACCAAAACGTGGCATGAATTTTATATTCTGATTGAGTACTTTATGTTCACTCGTATTTATATTATTGTATGAATTGCTATGAAAATAAATATAAACAAATTCGTTGAACATGAAAATGCTATTTTAATACGTAGGATAAATTATTTAAAAAAAACTAACGCCTGAACCCAATCAGTATTAAAGTTATCAATTTTAATTGTAATTGGATGCACATTTCGATTACAATAAAAGACTTTGAGAGTTTTTATTATTCATCAATTATAATAAATGAATTGTGTTATCAATCAGAACATAAAATTTTTATTTAATAATAATAGACCAGAATGTTTCAAGAAGCTTTCGAAAAAAGCCCTAGGATCAAAACCCAAAATTCATATTATGGGTATTTTCTATTTAGTTACTTTCGCATAATCCTTTACAGTAAATTACTGTGATTAGATACACATCATGCTGTTTTATATTTACACAAGAATTTTGTTTTACCTACATTTATATAATATCCTTCAGTTTATAGTAATTATAATTTAATTTCTTCACAATCTTTCTCCTAACTACAATTATTTTATTTTCATAACATAATTTAAATTTCAACTAATTTTTTGCATTTATGGAATACAATCAATTTCTATTTACTTTAATTTAAACATGTCATATACATTATCGTCCTCTTAATAATATTTATCTGGTAAAAAAAAACATCCGTATTTTTTGCATAAATAAAACATTAATTTGAGTGCATATTTTATTTTTTAACGACATTTCACGTACACGATGTTTTTAGAGTTTCCTTGTAAAAATGATTTTTCTGTTGTAATTTACAGCCCTTAAAATGTAACGAATATATTATGGCATCCTCTTGCACAAGTTTCCATAATTTTAGACTTTAGTATTAATTGTAATAATATGAGTAATGTTACTATTTTAGGCTATATGTTATTAATGTACCTCGTTACTTCCGCCAACTTAAAATCTGTTTTTAATGTCAATTGGAATGAAATGAACTTGTTTATATTTAAATTAGTGATTGTTTGGTTGACCCATCGGCTTATTTAATTGTCAAAATAAATTATTTCGGGTCATTTAATTTATTTGACAATAGAGTAAATGAGATTTTTTATTAATTAATTTTTGTTTTTGAAGTTGTAGTGAAAATTATGAAAATATTTGTTGCCTAATATTATTAGAATAATTTTATGGAATCGTTGGCTGAATACAATAATTATTGGTTTTGTTATTTAACAATTTCTGTGTAATAACAATATAGCTTTTAATAAAAATTATATTTCAGAATTGGAAAGCTCCATTAATCTGTGCTGTGTAATGATTATTATCATATGCAGGGTAGTACATAAACATATGCAGCACGGAGCATATTATACTCAATTCCAACAAATTTTATGAGCCACCCTTCGACACAGTTACATAAATATTTATTTGATATATTGAAAATGTGGCGTACGTTTTAATCGATTTCAGCCCAATCGTTTTACAATCATCAAAATAATACAAAATAAAAACGAAAGCCGATTAAATAAATTACACCCCTATATTGTTGCATCCAATACACCGGAATAATTAAGCCAAGATATCAAATTAAATGGAGGAGGTGGAGGAAACAATTAACTTCGCATTGCATGATAATAATATCACGCTCAAACGGCTGCAGTACGGAAGAGTAATACATATTTGAATTAAATGCAATTTAACAACGTAGGTGGTGTACCTCTAAACATTTACATTTTTGTATTTACTTGTATGTATGAGCAAAATAAATCGAGTAATTGTTGTTTAACTGCGCTTAAAATTGGCATTGTGACACAGCAACAATAGCAAAAGTTTCGAGTAAGATTACCGAAATGATGGATGAGGTGTGAACGCTTTTTGATCCAGATTTCCTTTTTTTTAAAACTGGAAAGTAGAAGAAACACATACAAGAGAGTTGATGTAATGTTCACGATAGTAATATGCTTATGTATATACGAAATTGTACTTTAACGCTTAATCTTAATACAATTTCTAAAAAAAAAAAAAAAATTGAAAATGAGGGTGCTTTGTAATATTGTGATGGAAAGAAAAAAGTTACGTAATTGCAAAATATAAAACGAAATGCATGCATGCATGAAAATTTAATGATTTAGTAATAAAAAATGGTAAATAGCTACGAGTAGTAAAACAAGCAAATGAAAACTGTATTTAAGATGTGAATTGGTGGTTGGAAATCACAAATGTTTTCTAAGAATTTATCAAGGTTTTCTTGAAATTAATGCAAGTTATGCTTTTTCAGTCTTTATCTCACGCAAACAATTTTTATATTGTTATTATAATTATGTTTAAATTTGAATTATTCATAAATTTAGTTTGGCGGTTGTTTTCAAATTGGGGCACCATTTTTAAAGTTTCGTGACATAAATAAGTAATAATTGTATTTAGACAAACTTCTATTTTTTGATGTCAAATACCAATTATTGTAATCCATTCCCTTCAAATTAAAATCAGCATCAGTTTGAATTATTTTTTAAAACGCATTCTTTTTTTTTTAGTACACAGACCATGCGTAAAACCCCATCGACATACCCGCACTCATATGTGTGTGTGTTTTATTTTTAAATGAAATTTTGCCTTCACATTAATGAGACCAGAATTTGAAAGCCATTATGGTAGGAAATCCATCCGAAATGTTTCTATTTGAGTACCCTCCAACTCCATCCAGTCGACGTATTCAATGAAAGCGAGTTTGAATCCCTACATACGTATATTTCATATACATTCTAACTTGTACATAATATGTAGCTATCCCTTAAAGAGTCATGAAAAACTCACGCATCCTGTATGGTATAAGTCAAGCAAATACGATTTTAATTGCATATTTCAAAATTGACTTTCTCTTTTTGTTTATTTGCAGAACACTGATAAATGAGCTCGAGCATTTTTTTTTACAGTTTCGGAGTCCTTTACTAGGCACTTATTTAATGCACTTTGATTTTAATCGTGAGAGTGAATGAATTTTCCAAGGCGTTGTTCAAAGTTGCATTATAAGTGGTTATAAAAACTTAATTTGTCTGATAATACTCTCGCATAATCCATCTATGCGATAGAAACTGATTAACGTTCCATTTAGAAAATAACTTGCACCAAACACTGGTGCAAAATAGAACAAACATTAAACTTTCGTACATGCGTGTGGAGCAATTAAATTTAAGTCTACCACATTTCGTATGCACTTTAACCACACAAAAAGTACACCAAATGTGAGCATCCTGCAGTTTAGAAGTTATGAAAATGTTCACACAATATATTCATATATTTAAAATAATTCAATTTCCCTCCCACTACAGTTTTATAAACGTGTGTCTGGAATTAGGTTTGACAATTTTGTGTGCAGTGAGCATTTTGAATGCAAATTCGCGAACGTAGCTCTCTAGCTGCTGTTTTATCATCACTGTACTGTGTTCACAATGTGCAATATAAATATTTGGAATGTGCTCAAAAAAAAGAAAATGTATTCAAATGGCACACCAAAAACATATAAAGGAAATTCCGTTGATAATGCTCAGCTATGAAATAAACACATGACTAAATTTTCATACATATTTTTTTTGCTTTATGTTTTCTGTGACGTTGTATCTTAAGCGCAATTTTCCAAATAAAGTTATTCTGAAATGATTTACATACCAACAAATAAATGTATAAAGTTTAACACTTAAATTGAATTGGCTTAGACGCATGAAAACAAGCCGATGGGAATGCAAATTCCAAATGAGATGAAAACATTAAATTTGAAAACAACAAATTTACATTATAACAAGATGTTTACGTCGTTGGCAGACGGCTTAAATATATTACCTCTTATGTAGTTTATATTAATTAGGTATAATGTTTTTTTTTACAATTAATGCAATGCATAAACTTGGCTGCATGTTTTACAACACATTTGCTGTTGACGATGGAGGCGGCATAAGCCCATCTCTTTCACAAAATTACAATATGGCGCAGTGTCCTTGCAATCAGCATCTTAATTAAATAATAAATAGGGAGAGAAAATAAATAAATTTAGGGATGATTGTTATCTGTTGGATGAATTTGAATGTAAGCCAATTAAAAATAAATAAAATTGATGTAAAAAATATATTTAATATTATTTAGTTTGTGTATTTTAGAGTGGTACAATATTACCTATAATAATTTTAAAATTGCTTTTCAAGTTATTTACAAGTTAATTAAAAAAAAAAAAATTGTTGCAATTATTAATTAAAATATGAAACGTTTGTATAATTTTAATCACTGAGATTCAAAAAGGACTAATTTTCAACTAGTGAAAATTAATGGCACAAATAAAACTTACAGTTTGAAATACAAGGTGGTCCTTTGCACTTTTTCGACGATGCTGGTTTAAAAAAATTGCTGCAGACGTCATTAGCCGCACGATCCGTTCCCTTCCAATAACACTGAGTAATACGGAACTTGACACCAGAAGTGTTACATCGTTTGCTACACTATAGTTCAGAAAAAGTATAATTGACAGCATTGTTAAAATTAATGTCACTCTAATTGTAAAACCAATATTTTTTACATTACGACGAATTTTAGAAAAAACTGATACTATATGAACTTACAGGTGACCATGGTGTGGTCCGCCATTCCGCAACACACTGCGTATTGAAGCACTCCCTAGTCGCCAGCGGTTGCTCCCCATCACAGCTGTCGCTGCTCGTGCCATTACCAAAACTGCATGCAACAGGACGTGCCTGGAGAGCTGTTTTTTTTTTAAGGCAACGCATGCGTGAGCACTTCTCCCAATCACCCACTACCCATTTGGGACACTCAACGTGACCGCATTTTTCCACTGTCTCTGGCAATTTATGACCAGCGTCCTCGCATAGATTATTTTCCACAGATTGGGTAGCATTTTTTAAGCGAACCACACAATTCACTCTTCGTAACTATAATTGTGATTTTATATAGGAATCTGTAAGTTATTACATTTAATTTGCTTGTAATTTACCCTTATGCCAGCCTCCTTGCCACAACTTTGTGAACACGATGCCCATGGACGAATCATCCACTCAAATGTGACTTCGTCGCGTGATCCTTGACCCAGAAGAACACCTTGATCATTGGACGTTGACAATTGTTGGGGACTTAATCCAGCCACTGATTCACTTTCAAGTGGTTCCACATCAAGACCATACTTCATACCGTTTTCTATGAGGAATTGATGTCCTTGCGAATTACTGAATGCCTGAAATGGCCACAAACGCTACCAATTGCCAATTAAGTTAATGAATTCTGTAGCTATAGTTAATGTATGCTTATTTGGGTACATAATATGCACATTTATGGATTATAATATGTGTTTTAGATCGCACATAGAGGTCAAAGGATAATAATAGTTATATGTAGCAACGATTATATGTGGAATATTTAAACGATTATAGATCATCCTTGAACTAAAGCGCATATGAGCATTTGAATTAGGTAATGCAAATTAATTATAAATGCTTTTAAGCAATGAATGGCTAATGCCATATAAAGGTGAACTCCCTTCAAGGGAAATTGCCATTAACGATGAAAAACTAGAACCCATATACACGTCCCCATTTCCGTTCGTTATTTAAATTTGATGGAAATCTCTCGAAAATTGGGCAAATGTAAACTGCCGTGGTGAAATTTGAAATGCTCACAACGTAGGAAATTTGGCGAACGGAAAGCACATAGTCTCATATTTAAATATGTGCTTGTATATTCACGTGAAAGGGAGTTGGGTTGCGGTGGAGTGGGCTGTAAGGGTGGCCGCACGTTGATCAACGCTAAAGACATATAGCCACTCCATAACGAACATTATACGTGCATATATTCCCATCTACGAGTACGACGCAAATGGGTTCAACTTGAAATTGTTTCCATATATATATTTTGAACTCAACCATCAGCATTCACGATGCCAATTCCTTCCTGCAGTGCTCGTGTAATATGAGTTCTGGCTATTCATGTTTTTAAGTTCGGAGCGAAGCATGGAGAATATAATAGCGCAGGGTGAATTCTTTAATTAATAAAATTGTATGCTTTCCATGCGATCTTGGATGGGATAAGGTGAGCCAATTAAATTGAGGGGGATTTTCAAAATGCATATTGTGTTAAGTAAGTACGAATCAAGCGTCTAAATTATATGTTAATGCTAATATTTGAGGATAACGTGCTTAACTTATTGTACTAACTACTTATGTACATATGATATAAAGTTAATTAGAAAGCTGTATATTACCTAGTAATTATTGTGTGTGTTTCCATGAGACCGTGTGTTGGTTTGATTTGTTTGAATTGTTTTTCGATTTCATTCAAAAGAACAAAATTTGGGTGAGGAAGGGTAATTTTCGTTTGTTTGTTTGTTATTAAAAAAGAACGAAGTAAAGAAGTGAAATTAGGTTATAAATAACATTAACATAAAATTATAATAAATTGATATTACAAAACAAAATAAAAAGCAATTAGCAATAACAAATAATGTACTTAATTCTAATAAACCATAAAATGTAGGATATTTTTTATTTTTGTTAAATAAAAAAGGATAGTAAATTAACTAATTAATTGCTTAATACCTAAACCAGTTAAATTTACAAAAATAATTAAATTACCAACAAATTTTTCTTCCCTTTTAACTTAAAAGTTTTAATTTTGATTTCATTGATTTTTAAACACAAAGGGCAAAGACCCAAACGTATGCATACCTATACGTTAATGTAATCAGCCAACCAAATACATTAAGACTTTGAGCTCAATTAGTTTCAAAGTCATGAGTAAACAATTAATAATCAAGAAACAAATACTCTGGTTGAATGCAAGCAAACATTTGCCATATACGTCGAAGTTTTCCCATAACAGTAATTATACCATAGTGTTCATAATTCAAATCACTGCAATAATTCCTACAGAGCACCAAAGACAATTATCTGCATTGCATTGGAAATTTGAAATTGCCAGTAACTAACAAACAAGATCAAAGATTACATTGCATAAACGATCCGTTTATAAGTTTAATTATAAATGCGTATTAAAGATTGGGAATATTGAGTGAGTAACTGGGAATCAATCTCAAGAAATGACTACAAAATGTTTAAATTTTTGCGCCTAACTATGTAGCTTAAATAGTTAAGTATGTAATTTTTTTACCATACTTATTGATAAAAAAAAAAGTTTTTTGGTGTGTTTTTTTCCTTTCACAAAAATTGGGAATTTTTTCGAAACTGATGAGAATGGAGCACAATACACAAATTAATAACAAATAAAATGATCACAAAACACGTGAATTGTTCGTTAAAAACAAACTGTGGATGATGACTGAAAAATGTGTTAACAAAACGAACATTATATGCAATTAAAATGGCTGTCGGAGATTTACTTTTGGTCTCTCACATGACCTAACATTTGCTTTGTGCAAATGCTACATGGTTTCAAATTGTGTGTGTAATGTGAATGTGTGTATTTTGTGAATACGTCCGAGCATTATGTTTACATTTTAATATTTAATTGTTACTCCCAACCCAAGTGTCTAAGTCTTTTTTAATTATTAAACAAGAATTGCACATGTAAAACAAAACGATAAAGTCAGGAGTAAAATTTCATGCCTTTAAAACTAATTTATTACATTATTTAGAAAACCACAAATTATCTTTATGAAGTATATTTTAATTAATTTTAGAATTAGGTCATTATAAAAATAAAAAAATGGATGAAGGATTTGTTAAATTTAAAAATGTTGGCGATTGAAATTAAATTTTTTATACAATTTAATTGAGTGCAACCATGATATTTCTCATTAAGAGTAAAAACCTATGTGAGGGATCCTACATAAACAGTGTTGACAACATTTATACAAGACACAGGCACACACTCGAAAATCTCATGAGGTCTCAACATAAACATAAATAAAAATATAAAACATATAATAATAAAACTCATCATTAATGAAAGAAATTTAAAAGTATGTGTGTGAAAGAATTAAAATTGGTTTTAAAAAATAATGATAAAAAGTGTCGTATTTAAGATAGTATTTCAGTACAATATGTTTGAAATGAATAATTTTAACGAGATTTGATTGTGTCTGAATATGTGTGAAAAGTTTATTCTTAATCGCATCTCACCTGGAGGTTGCTCAACAGTTGCTGAAAGTGGGGCATTGTTGGTGTTATCCTTGAGGCTGAGCTGCTCGCCGCAGTTTGTGGACTGTCACCATTCAATGGATCCTTCAATTTTGAATTGAACGCATTCACATGTTTTTTGTTTTTCGCAATCACCAAGGATTAATTACAAATGTTTGTTTAATGGCAAACATTTCAGAAGGAAATTAGTAGAGTGTTAGAGAATGGGAAGAAGTTATGTTATTTTAAGTATTTTCTCGACTGCTTTATTTTTTGTTAAATTTATGTATCTACTTTAAGTATCTCTAATTTAATTCTACTAGCCAATACTGAAAACTACTCTAGCGTAGCAATGCAACAACTTTTATTACCTCACTGTCTGAAACTTTATCAGCACGTCCAATGTTTTCACTCTTCTGTTTATTTCTGTTACGTTCTCTGTTTCTTTCTCGTTGTCGATTTTTTTGACTAGAAAGTTTTCATTTATATTTAATTGTTAAAACGATAAAATGTTTTCTATAAAACTACTCTCTTAAAAACTCACTTTGTACGATCATTTTCATTGCGATCATTTTCCTTACGGTCATTCGAAGTACTAAACGCAGGATGCGATCCGGAACTTTGATCTGTATCATCAGTTAAATGAAAAAAAAAATTGAGTTGTATGCATTTTTGTTACAATGAGTGGCAGTTAAAGCAAATGGTTACCTTCTTCCGAATCATCATCCTCATTGCCATAATCAACTTTAATTGGCTGAGGATCACCCGGTTTCGGTTTAACAGTTAACCGAAGCTCTGCTGAGCTTTGTCCTGCATGGCATCGGTAAATTCCAGCGTCCCTGTAAACAACATCTAAAATTCGTAGTGCTCCTTTTTTAGAGATTTTAAATTTTTTAGTTTTTCCAAGAAAGTTGTGATCTTTGCTCCATCTAATTTTTGTGCGGTTGTATCTAGAACAAAACACAATCGGGTAAAATACATTTTTACGTGATCAACAAATAATAAGTCCTCACTTTTTGACAGGGCATCTAATTTTGACCTGAGTGCCGAGAAATACCGTTGCCGCCCCACCAATCCGCAGGACGACATTCATTTTCTTAACGTCATGTTGAATCGATGTTGATTTATCCAAAGTTATGGTTGGATTTTGTTCCTCTGGCGCACATGGTTTGGCATTACAAGCTTTCCGATCAGGTGGTCGTTGATTGGGGCACATTGAAACAGGTCGCTCAACCTTATGCTCCTGTGCCATAATTTGTTTGCATTCGACACGACGTTCTTTATTGCCGCCGCCACATGATCTAAATTATTTTATTTCGTTAATGCAAAATAAGCTGAGAGCTTTGCTAATTAAAACTAGGTACTCACTTTGAACACTTTGACCATTCCGATACCTCCCACCTTACTGGGCAATCCAGAACATTGCAATACTGTCGATCTGGTGGTGTGGGTTGTGGACACATGTTGTTGGGCACAATCATTGTGTTCTCACCACCGCGTGTCACCTCATGAATGCACTGCACCTCACGCGTCTTAATGCCAATGCCACATGATTTCGAGCATGGTGAATAATCCGAGTAATTCCATCGTGGTGGACAGGGACGATCATTGCATGTCCTAATGCGAGCCTCCGGTTTTGTTTCGGGCGAGCACAAAAATGGTGAGACCACTTTATCAGTGTCCTCGCGCACACAATTGATAATCAGCTCTTCAACACCACCCAGACACGAGGCACTGCAACTGGTGTATCCTTGCTCACGCCATATGTATGTTTTACCTGGCTCCTGTACACCCACTTTTATGTTGTCTCGACTGTGTGTGGGTTTGATAAATTTACATGGGGTGTAAATTACATGCATTGGTTTATGTGTTAGCATTTGTTGATGTTTTGCAAACAAAAATTCAGATCTTACGATATGTACCTTGGAAATGAGTCATCGTACCCATATGCCAATGAACACGCCTCCCGGTGACATCGCTCATATTCATCAAGTGGCTTGACACCGAAACATTGAGAGTCATTGAGGGTTGCTGTTGTTTTAGAGAACTCAAGGTAGATTTTGCAGCGATACTGCTTGCGGCGGACACCCTCACCGCAGGTTACGCTGCAAGGTGACCACTCAGGATCCTTTATGAAACTGTATGAAACAAAATGGACAATGAATTGAATTGTATTTATTTATACAATGATGACCAGTTTAAGATAGAATGTTAAATGTGTAAACAACCGCACTGACAGGATATCCGTACAATGTAGGATAGAAGCATATTTGTTAAATTCACATCTGTGGGAGTACTCGACAATGATTTGTAATGCTTTTAGGATTAAAAACCGTATATTATGCTAAAGCTTTTCTCAAAGAAGGATATTTTAAGCTTCATTAAACCGAACATGGACAAAGTATCAACAATTCTTTGGTAACACACGTCATATTGTGTTCCCAGAAATGTAGACGTACCTAAAGGCTGAACGAACTAAACTGACTAACAAAAGTTTACGTGTGTGAGTTGATTGCTTACGCTTTTAGAAACCTATGTAACCACCGCACTCAATATTATTTTTATTATTATTATTATTTATTAAAGAAAAGTGTGTTTGAGCAAGGAAATGCCAATCAATCTTCTCATTTCACTCACTGTTCCAAAATACTACCTACCCAATGTGTGTTGTATTTTATTCTATGCTCCAACATAATAATATGTACATACAATATATTAGATGAATGTGATTCTCCACACCATAGCATCTCTCACCCTATCTATATATACGCCAATGGGATGGGAGCAATACAACATTGTGTGTAGGCGCGCACTCCATAACATTGTATAATATGGAAGTTGGCAATTTTGTGCGTAAAGGATGAGGAAAATGGGATCAATAATAACCTCCATTTTGTGTATCAATTATTCATAAACTTTTCTGGTTCATCCTTTTATTCAATTGTCTAGGACAGGAGATTGACATTCGTGTCAGTTTACAAGAACAAGCAAAATGGGTCTCTATACCGACAAATACGAGATATTTTTTCGAGGGTTTGTTTGAACCGACAATATGTACATCAGTGAATGTTTGTATATATTGTGTTTGTTGGGAAGGGATGAATCGATGAATAAATTTCTAAAGCATTTTTTTTCCCCGATTCATGAAGAGGCTATTATTATTTTTATTTCAGATCTTTTTTTGGGGGGTTTTTTATTTGCTATGTGTGCAAACTGTGCATTCACTTACGTTGCTTCGGTTGGTAGTTTATCATTGCCGATAAGACTCGCCGGAACTGGTAATGGTGGTAGCTCGTCATGATGGAGATTGGAGTGGGTCAAATGATGAATGTATAATGGTTCGTCACCATAGTACATTTGCTCAGAGCCTTGACTGTCTTCGTGTTTTTCGTGATCCTATTTACAAAAAAAAAAGCTAAATTTAGTCATTAAGTTTGTTTTTAAATTATTTTACTTTTGATTTAATTAGTTACATTTAAATAAGTTAAAAATATTAAAAAACAAATCCTTATTTAAATTGTAAGTCCATTGTCCTTATGAAAATTTAATTTTTGTAACTATTTTAAATTTTAACGCAATTAATACCAAAATAGCAAAATTGCACTCTGCGTCACTTGTTTCTATTATGAGCGCTAAAATGCAATTTACCGAAAATGTTTTTCCAACCGTAAAAAGTGCACACAGCATCAAAAACATACATGTAACGTTCGCTAACATAAAATGGTGTTACAAATAAAATGTTTAGAAATAGTTGTGTACAAAGGAGCAGCCAAATTATTAAAAAAAATGTGGAAAAAAATAAAACAGAAACAAACGGTATCAAAACATGAGTTTCAAATTAAATGTAATAACATACAATATATAGGATAGTATACCTCAATGCTATGGTCACTCGTGCATGAAATGCCAGTGGTGCATTCCTGGGTGGTAACAGGCTTTGTTTGTGGAATACAATGGGAGCTTACCCCACCTACAGCATCCAAACATTCAATTTTTCGCACTTGTATACCCGTCCCACATGACACAGAGCACTTGTGAAAGAGAAAAAAATTAAAGAGATAGATCACACTGAATTGTGGAAGTATGTGTGCTATAATTTCCAAAAAAAAAAACACCATCAACTAAATGAGGATTTAGTTATGCCACGTTGGTGAGTGGTGTGATTAGATTAAAATGCACAAGCAGCAAATAATTAAAGTCCTTTCAACTAGTAGTATGGTATGGAGGAAATGATTGTTGAGATGAGTAACATATTGTGCTTAAAGTGTTTAAATGATATGTGAAGCGGAAGCGGATATTTCTATGAAAGCATATTGTGGTGATGACTTGAATTGATGAGTACAATTGAAGTATGAAACAATGAATATACGCAAGATGTGTGTTTTAATTTATAATAAAAAAATATTTAGTGAAATTATGTGAAATGGATACTTACAATAATCAATACAAATTTTTATTCTAAATATAAACTCACCCCAGACCAATCGCGTGCCACCCATTTGGGACACTCCTGCGAGCTACACGCCTCAATCATTGGCGGTTTGGTACCTCGGCATGCTTCATCAGGGACCTACATTTAAACGAGACAAACAAATACCAAAAATCAAAACCCCATTTATACACATAGTCTTACAGCGGTTGCCAAACAATTCACAATCCAATTACATACATTGTTTTTAACGCCATTGCTTTCCTCGGCACAGACGACCGCACGTTCACGCCAACCGCCACCACATGTTTTGCTGCATGCACCCCACTCGTCCGTGATCCACCTATAAATGTGTGGACGAGACAAAACGGTACAAATTTATACGTGATACTTCCCATACTTCCGTCAAAACCAACCCCCATTCCCCCATATTATGAAAATCACTGAAATTCAGGATTTTGCGCAACACACCAACATAAACTATATAGCCGTGTGTATAAACACCCCGTACAACATGTAGTGTTTTGTACTTACTTGGCTGGGCATTGATGTGTGTTGCACTGGACGACAGCTGGCTCAGGACGTGTAATTGCGCTGCACAACGATTCATCCACATCGCCGCCCGTGACACGATTTTTGCATGTTGGTCGAGACATTTTGTATCCTTTTGATGATTGACACATTGTGTATGCGGAGTGGGTGAATATATGGTTAGAGTGTTTATCATTTGTGGGCGCACAGCTTACACCACTAGCCCCTTTTGAAAAGGTGTGCATATGATTATATATATATGTGTTGAAATAAACTTACCACCGCCACAGGTGACTGAACACAAGGACATTGGCGCTGTTTCCCAGTGATAGAGGGGCTGCGAACATGAGGCGCCATCACCGCCACACACTCCACATCCGTCCACCTTTTTCGCTGACCCAATTTTCAGATCACAGCCGACACGCTGCAAATTAAATGTGTACGGGAATTTTGTGAGTGTGCCGTTATTTGTGTGTGATAATCTACCGTTATTAAATGCGCACAATTGTGCACAGTCGTTGCAACTTAGGGGTTTGTTGATTATGCAACTGTGTTTCAGCGGGCTGCACTTGTGCAATGCTTTTTGAATACACATTGTGCATTTTATGTATGGTTTTTTGTTTAACTGCGCGCTTCATATAGAGACAATATGGGCGTGCGCTTAAAATATGTTATATAATATGAATTGCAACCAAAAAAACACATCATCCACCTCTCACCATGTGCTTGTTCTCATTAATTGAAGAATTTTTCGTTCAAAAGAACACATGTCACTTGAATTTTCCTTTATGCCATAATATGTGACAGTATATAATATATGGTTCTTACAATTACGAGTAGGTACCCATATGGATTACACAAAAGTGCAGCTTGTGTGAAAGCTGCGAGAGCTTTTTGTTTGTAGTCGCACTATAGTGTGAAAAGTGAGTGAACTGAACTGCGTTAAAAATGTTCATATGGCTGCATGAATACATTTGTGGCAGTAAATTGTTAAGGAAAATGTGTCAGTCAGGATTCAGGAATGTTACTATGTTTAATGTATATATTTAGTATATGTGAATAACGTTCTGCAGTTATTAAACAAACAAAGGAGGTGAAACTTTGCTGTCTGTGCGGTGAGAATATGTAATCAGCAAGAGTATACAAAACACATATTGTGTATATTACCTGACATTTTCCCTGAATGCACATGTCAAGACTTCCAGGGCGGCACCGCGTACCATCCTGAACACGCGAGGATAGCTGAACAATGATGCTGCTCTCGTCTTCCTCTAAACCTTCCTCCGTCTCTACTTCCGCCGGTTCATCCTGCATATGAGCTGGGCGGCCTCTAATTATTACAATTAAAATTACGTAAATTAGTGCTCTGTTAAAAATGACATTTTAAAAATCGCTATCTCATTAATGAATTATGTTTTCATAAAATTTCTGCAACAAAATTAATTTATAAGTGCAGATAAAAAAAAAAGAAGCGAATTTTAATAAATAAAACATTATCTCGGCGTAATTACCTGCAGGTCAACGCACACGGCTCCGTGTAATCATAATGGGGCGTCCATTCATACGTTGTGCCATCGTATGGCACTTCATCATAGGCGGAGCACTGATGCGCTCGAAAATCCTGCACCTCGGGACACGGTTGCATGTTACAGATTTTAAACCGCAATGGCTCACCTCGACACCCTTTGGGCGCATGACACCGTCGCAATTGTTGCGATATTCCACCGTCACAAGACCGCGAACATGTTGACCAATCTGACCATCCCGACCAGTCGCTGTTTTTGCTGCGCTTCTAAAATACCGCACATTATGTTGAACAGGATTTAGTTTTTTTTTTTACTTGTAGACTTTTAATTATGTACCTAGATGGAGATTAATAAATAATTTCAAATTTACCTCTAGGTCATTCTCCATGTCCGGCATATCTGTTGGCCACACATCGTCGAGTGTGGTTGTCGTTATGTTCTTTTTATCTGCATTCACTGTTATAGTGAGTATTTGAAATATACTCTGTAATTGAAATAATTGTAATTGAATTAATGGGGTTGCAGTTTTAATCAAGGTTTTTTATTCTTGAGATTTTTTGTGGTAAGGATTTTCTTCCCTTAAATGAATCAATAAAAGTTGTAGAAACATTTTTTTTTCTTCCTTAGTTGGTTTCCCTTTGAGTTGTCAATCTTGATGTGTGTATTTTGATCTTTTTGAAATTGTTCTGTTTCTTAATATGTGAGTTTTTTATAATTTATTACATGTTTTTCTAATGCATCTCCACAGTTGTTGCAGACGCTGTTTTTGTCCATACGTGGGATGGTATATCCATGAGATGAAATTGAATACTCGCAATTTGTTATTTAAATTAATTTCAGTACGTATTTTGTATTTTGAATAAATCAATGAATCTTGTGATTACTTCTGTGAATTAAAAATATCAAAATATATTTTGATCTTACAAAAGTGATCACAAACAACATTGAATAACATTCTCCCACATAATGCACAATAATAATTGCTGTTTAATGTGAATCTATTTGCGACTTTCAACCAATAATAAACAAATGTTATGGTGTGGCTAAAGCTAATAGGTAATCAAAATTATGATTTAAATTTCTCGGAAATAAGTTGTTTACAACTTGAAGTTATCGCTTTTAATTGCATGTTTAGCATTATTGCGAGCAAACTGCAATTTAAATATTCTAATTTATAATAATTATAATGATGCAACTTTCTAAAACGAAGAAGTTGACAAATCATCAAAGCCTGAAGAACTAATTTCATTTCATGATATTGAGACTTTCTAAACAATCAGGGTCCTGCAGTGGACTTGAATCATTAAAAAAAATAATAGCTTTTTAAAAAATGCATTAAACTTTTTTTTTGTGCATCAAAATATTGATAAAACTTATCACAAAACATTGAACTTCAAAAAAAGGATGCACATAAATATGTTATGATCATAACTGTCACTACTCACTGCACATTACACACATGACACAACTTTCAAACGAATCCTGAAAAAGTGACTTAAAATTACGTTTATTTTCTCTGCACAGTCGTTTATATGTCATTCATGTCAATTGAAGTTGTGCTTTTTGGATATATAAAGTTAACATGTTTATTTCAAAGTGGGTACACTTCCTCACTTTCTCGTTGATGCAGCTAAAACTTTATTGCATGTTCTGTTATCCAATATAGAAGATCTGAAGGCTACGAGTTTGTAAAAACAAAATATCACATTGCACAATATTTGATTAGGTAACTTTAAGTACAGTGAAAATTTTGGTTTTATTTAACAGAATTTATTGTGGTACATCGCATAAAATAAGTTATTTCACTCGCATTTGATTAGAGATTGTGGTTTCAAAAGTTCAAACTCAATGAAGTAAAATTAACCACAATTCGTAGAGTTGTTTGAAAACAGTATGTGTGAATTGAGTGCAGTTTAATTTGTTTTCTCAACTCAGATTACTTATGCAAATAATTATTAATCTGTTTCGGATTGTGGTGCAACACAAATATAATTCAATTATATTAAAATGTTCATTTTAATCTAATTTGAGCAAAATAAAGCCCATAAAGTGTATGAATTGTTAAATTATAAAAAAATAAAAAAATCCTCACAAGGTGAAAAAAATCAACTTCAATGTAAAAATAATAATTTAACGAAAAATGCTAACATACATAAACATTCAATTCTAAGAACATTTTTAATCAATTAACATACACTCCCTTAATACATTTCTTGGTACACATAAAATTTAATCTTTACTGTCTGGCAAGCTTGTTTATTTTGTTTATTTAATAATGTAAAAACACGTTGTGATGTTATGCGTATAACGCGACGCAAATTATGGGAATTTGAGCACTTCAAAAGAGGAAATAGACGGATGTCAATGACATTGATAAAATAAAATTTCAAATAAATACTAACGTCTCTATTCAGTTGCCTGAGCTTAATATTAGAAAAATGACTTATTTCACAATTAATTATATTTTGTAGTAAAATTTTAATTTAAACAAACATTTTGAGGGTTCGTGAAAAAAGCTCACCATTAATTTGCAGCCAACTCATGCTGCCATAAGGTCAGATAAGCTTAAATTACATCTCTGAAATGCTAAACTGAATACCTGCAAAACTTCTTTGTTTTTCAATACGCCATGCTATATTGCCAGCATTAAGATGATTTCTATGAACACTTGATTGATGGCCCACGAAAATGTTGATGTAATTGAATTAAGCATATTTTTAAACTTCGTGTAATGGGTACGCTTTGGTGTGCGCTTTAGCATACACGCTTGATTACAAGCAACAACCTTGATGAACAGGGCATCGAATTTCAAATCGACAGTGACAACTTTTTCTGCGCGTACATTTTTATAATTGACAATATCATGCAAGTCATGAAGGCATGATTGATGCGATTTTGAGAAAATATGTAAAACGTAATATTTGGCGTATCGATGGAATGAGATTTTCAACAACAAAAATTGTACGCAACAGTTAATATCCATACTATGAGAAATTGCTGTAATTATAATGAACATGGGTGTGAAAATACTCATGTTACCATAGCATACTAATAGCTAAACCCGTCATCGACACATGAACTTGTTGCTAATAATTAAAAATATTCATACATCCAAAGTTATTTAAGGCATAACTAGAAAATGGTAATTTTTCATAACTGCAATTTATTTTCGTTCATTTGTATTTTGTAGTAGGTGAAGCAAAACGAACTAAATATTTGTTCAGGTGTTGTATAACATGTCAGGTATCCGTTGGTCGTTTGTTTAATGAACATCAGGTCAGCAGTTTGAAATAGCGACAAGAAACTAATGTAATACACACGAAGTCGATAAAAACCAGATCATCAATCAAGTGACTTCAGCACATTTAGAGACGCTTTTTGTGATGTGGTCAATTTGTAGACATGCCTAAATGTATGTGTAGAAAAAAGCCATGCAGATTGAAATGAAGATGATCTTTTTGGCAATTTCATATACTTTTGGTTGTTTGCCTCCAGGCGCTTATAATTATTATGAGCAAGATTGTCGTTTGGTTTTTGGTTAGTTAGTACGAGAATGGCATTTAGGGTTTAAGTTCAGACGACTTAAATGGATTTTAAATTGCTGCCTCATTTGTTTGCGAAGGTTTTTTTCAAAATGTTTTAAGTGTTTTGTAAGTCACATATTCACATCTGGGACTTTTGGCTTTTGTTAAGTATTATATGTGAATAATTTAGATTTATCTAAAAGATTTTGAAAAATTATTAGAACACAAATAAAGGTAAAAAGGAGAAGCTTTTACGGAAGAACTTACTTTTCTTTCAGAGTACTAAACGCCTAAGACACTCTGGATTTTATTAGCTTAAAGAAAATAGCTACGTATTATCATAATGAAAGTAAAACTGGAAATTCTAATGTTTAACTTAATAGCTATATCTTGTCTTCATATAAACAAACCCCTTACCGCCATAATTGAAGCACTTTATACATCCGGATTCGCAACAAACAATTTAAATAATTACCCAGCAGCAATTGCCCTCTCCCTTTCACCCAATTGATGAGGGAATCGAAATAACCATATTATTAAGAGTTACAATGAGACCTCAACCACCACTGTGCAAGTGTGAAGACATTCGCATTGACACTTATATAAACACACTCTATTCAACATCGCCTTCCATTCATGTCACGTACACTTCTCATCAAAACGGTCGGCATTCGATAATTGTAATTAATCCTCATTGCCTGAAACAGTGTCCTCACTTGTGTCGTTGATTCCCCTTCACCGCACGACCACCCCTTTTTCAAACCAAATACCATCACCATGTAGTATATTTTGCCAGTCTGTTTCATTTCCGGTTGAGTACCCCATCGCTGGCATTTCTCTTCCATCCAATTGAACCAATATCTCTCTCTCGCAGTTCGTTGTTCTGATGAAGTGGTTTTTAAAGTTACACGGATGAATTGCGGCAGGGCAGAGATGGTGGCGCATTATAGGGGACAATCGATTTTATCAAATCTTTAAGAGCGCGTTAAATCGGTGTACTATCGCGAAAGCAAAGCACCCACCTCTATATTAGGTGTGTGTTGGTGTGTCTGTGTTCATCTGTTCAGACTCGAGGTAAGCAGAACTGCTTTAGCAAGTGTTTTCTCTTAGCAGAGGCGTATCATTTATTTACAAAAGCATCCCAGCTTGTTATGTTATTGGTGCGGTATAAAGCGAGAGGGATCTACATAGAGCCCAGGACTCTAAAGGGATATGTGGGTATGGTTTTTACTTTTTTTTTAGATAATTGAGAGCTTACTGAAAGCTTTCGGGATTTTAAAGGATGCTATATCGTGGAGTATGCATTTTAACAGCATACATCCATTATACAAATCGCTTTTCTGTGTGCAATGTGAAGCAGCTCTGCTTCTAAAACTTTAAATAGCAATTACATAGAGTCACAAGTGGCACTTACCGTTAAGAAATATAAAATCCTAACATCCATTCTCATCCTGTCAGATGTTCTGGTTGCATTTTCTATCGACCTGAAACACGAAAGAAAAAAAGGAAAAAAAATTAATTAAAATTTGTCATTCATGCAATGTTGCGGGGAGACAATGCATTTTAATTTAGTAGCATTTTGCGCTCAATTCAGGATGCTTTGTTTCACTTAATGGAGGCGGCTAAAGAGTTTGCACAATTGGGTGAACCGACACTGGACATTTGAGTGGAATGTATTTTTTTTCTCGTATGTTTTCTATACATACTTATATATGCAACACTCGGTGCAGTGAATTTTTATTGAGAGCATAACCCCCAAGCCCCTGTATAAATTCTACAATAAATTGCATCTGCCTTCTAAAGTGGAAATTGTGGATGTTATGTGGTGTGTATAAAGGATGCAGATTTCAATAGCCGCATATGGATATTGTGGTGAAGTGCGAGCCAAACAATTTTTACGTATCCTTTTCAAGTGCTCTGCGATATGATATACTGTTTGGTTTTTGCAGTGAATTGTTTTCAATTGATGTTTTCAAATGAGGTGGAGAAAGTGGTTTTTCATTATTTTTATTGATAACTAAAATTGTGGAATGTTTTTTAACAGCAAAGCCTTTTTAATAAAATTTTGTCAATAGCTTTATACAAGCATATTCATTTTTCCTTAAAAAAAAATGTCTTGAAACAATAAACTACATAATTGCCAATAATACCAGCACAGGACATTCTTTTTAACGATGATCTCAGCTCATGAAAAATATAAACAAATCGCCAAAGGCCCTTTCAATTACGCACCAACTCAACTAATTACTCTGTTAGACAATAGACGTTGACGAATCGACTTTGTTAATGTCCATTTTCGGTTTGTGTTTTCATAATCCCACCCTTGTTCAATTCCGCTCAGCTTTATATATACAATATTATGTACACACGAAATCAATCCTTGATTTGGTACGGCCGTTGGTTATTTACTATATACGCTCGGTTAACAAAAAGGTCGGAAACTTTCCCGATCGCATAGCAGTTAATTAGATCGACAGGTTTTCAAAAAGTTGAACAAATAGAAAACTTTTCCTCCCCATATATACGGTAAATTAAATTCATTTGGGTTCCTTGCGGTGGTTATATAAACTGCAGATGAAGCCAACATCGTACAACGCCTCCCCTCTCCTTCCACGACAGTGTTCGGGCCCATCGGCGCGGGCGTCTGATTAAATAAATTATGTAACAGAAATTAGCCCAACCATCAAATAAAACCAACCAACTTATTGACTTATAGTGATAGTATAAGGAACGTACTGGACGGGGGATGAATGAGGGTGTGCAATTGAATGTTTGGACAGTCAAGTACATAATCGTACAAAAGTGGTGTTGCTTTATGCATATGGAATTGAATGGCCCCCAAAGGCCCGCAACAACGCACTGCAAATGATGAAGTAGTGGGAATTGGGGAACGTTTCGGGGAAATCATTTATTTATTGACCTCCAATCGCAATGGGTTGATCTTTTGCGCTGGATAAAATCAACAAGATACACAAAAATCAATTGAATACGCGCACGCATGTTGTTGTGCTACATGCTTGTATGTATGATTGGGCTGTCGATTATGTTGTGTGTACATAGAACACAAAAAGCTGAAGACAGTTATGGTTGTGTAATACATTAAGGGTGAAATCTGGCATCCAACCACAAACTATGGCCTATCGGTACAGTGATTTACGAGCACTATAACAGTCGTTATGTGGCAATCTTGTACCTTGAAAACCTTTAATTTTGTTTAACTAAGCAAACAAATTAGTGTGCCCTTGTTGTTCTCGTAATTTTAAATTGTTTTACCATAACACAAAGGGGCCAACGGTTGTGCACATAAAGCAAAGAAAACAATAACGTATTAAATGTACAACAAGCCACCCATGGTGAGAAGTTTTACGCATAAAATAACACGCATTGTAATTTATGTTGCCATCACTTGTATAAATGATCCTGTTGATTGCCCTCCAACGAAATGATATAAATTTTCGATTTATTGAATTAAAGCGCAACTTCGAAGGCATGTTTCGTTTAGAATGTGTGCCACAACATGTTTCTACACATCGTCGTTCTTTTTACATCTTCTCGTTTAACCATCCAAAATACATCGATTTAAATTCATTTTATTGAATATTAAGAAGATAAGGGATGCAAAGTATCGGTATATGTTGAAGACGAGACGTTTTTTTTTTTGGTTATATTCGATGGGAATTCAGTCAACGCGTGTATGTAATGTTTTGGTAAAAATATTTACATTTATTTTGAGTTCCAATGGTTCTTGATGTTGTCGTGTATGGAAGAGTCTTAAGAATGTTTACTCGGTTATCTCTGTGTGTATTTACTTAAGACACAACAACTTAATCCCAGAGCATGTTCGTTAAATTAAATGACTTGTCAATTTGTCTTTCTTTAGGTGTTTGTGTTCGTCTTGAGATGCTGGATTTTTCATTTTGTACACGGTAGACAAAAAATGCCAGCACTTACTACATTGTGTTCGAAGATGTTGCATAGAGTTGTTTGTCAGTAATCAGTATAAACACAGTGCTGAGTGGCAACTTCGATGGCAGTTTACTAAAGCCCATGTAATGATTTTAATTAAATGCAATCAATGTTTAATTTTAAGGGGATATTACATTTAGGTTGGCTTTTGAAATATTAAAATATTGTTTAAATAAGTAAAATATCTTATTCAACTTTCTTAAATAATTTTTTTTGCAACATTTTTTTAAATAAGACTAAAATAACAACCTTGGACAACCGTGGAAAATATGACATTGGGATTTTAAATTATTTTTATCGAATCACTTCAAATCAAATCTTCAGCAATTTAAAAATTCACTTAACTTTTGGGTAATCAGATTAACTTATTAAATACAAATTTGCAAATGCTTGAATACTTAACAAATTACATCACATTGCAACGTAAATTTCAAATGACCAATTTTATAAAGCACAAAACAATAATTTCTATGAATTATTATTTATGGTTTACTCTTGTCCAATTATTACTTAAAAGAAACCGCCGATATAGTGAAATATAATTATGAATAATCCAAACAATCAAAATATCATTACTGTTGACCTTTAAATTTAATGGAATGCTTAAAAAATAATCAGTAAATAATGGCGACCATAAAAAGCAGCAAGGAATATTTAATTACATAAATTCGAAATCGCGTAAGTGAAGACTTTTTGTAGCCAATTTGAATTAATTTGATTCAAAACAAAGTGCTGTAAATGATGTTTTAAGCATCAAAGTTTTAGCTTCATTCAAACAAATATTTTACAAAACAACGTAATGGGGAGCAAATAAAATCGTCCTTGGAGTTTTCTTTAGGATTGAATGGCAATATGATTCTCACAACACAAAATCAGGATTGTCATAAATCAAAAAGAGAAATTTTTTTTTAACTTTTAAACAATGATCTCTTAATATTTCCTACGTCTTTTTAAAGACATTTAATATTGTGCAAATAACTTTTATCCTTTTAACACTTTGATCTGCATACCAAAGAAAAACGTGTTGAAGGTAAAACAAAACACGTGAATTCAATAAATGCGAAACCTTTTGAATGCATCACATTTGAAATATTTAAATACTCGGCACAAATACAGCATTTCTCTTGAAGCTACCGCTTCCATTATGTCTCTTGACAGGACACATAAAATAAAACCAGCTGAGAATAGAATTTAATTTATTTACTCTTTAGATACACCAAAATGTGCCGAAAAGAAATATAAGCGTCCTTCTGATAAATTCAACAAATGAAATCGCCGTAAAGGTGGAACAGAGAGGCACATCGACAATGTGCCGCAGCCCGCAACGTGTATTAAGTGACTTTTGTGCAAACACCAAGGGTGTCCTTTTTGTCCAGAAGGGTATCGTCTTGGAAAACAATGCATGAAACCCACAATTTATCTTCTCACACTTCACATAGCAGTTCACATACTTTTAATATACGTATAAACGTTAAGTGTATATTTCAGGCCTCGCTTCCATCATTCTCACTTTCTCTGATTATCGTCCGCATATAGTATCGGTTTGTGAAGGAGTAAAACGCATATTATACAATACATAAAATGTTAGCGCAGGGCCATTACCTCCACACACACATCGCATGCCAGTGGCTACAATTTACAGATATTTCAATGTCTACCCACCCGCTGCGCTAAAAGGGAACGCACTATTTATTTTTATATTCTGTTGTACAACTCGAGTATAAATGGTTGTTTGTGCCGTCGCATGTTGATATCCAGTTAAAATTTATTACACCAAAATATGTGGAGTTGGCAATACAATTAAAATTTGTTGACGCCATCCCTACAGGCCAAACGATTCTATCCTTTTAGGCCTAAATGATTTTCCTCTGAAAATTGTTTTACGTTGTATATACTACACCTATAAAGGACGAAAATAAATGAATGCTAGATAATACATCAAAGTGTAACGTTCCTGTTGTGTGCCGAGCGCAGAGGCAGCTGAGTGTAATATCCAGCATTCTGTCTGTCTTCTACTTAATTATACTTTCAACAATACCATGGCGACTGTATAAGGATTACATCACTCCAATCTTCCTATAGCATCCTGTTGTTGACGCCTGACTTTGAACGCTACAGAAGCGGCATACAATATAAACGGAACCAACGCAATATGCATGGAAATTACGCGAAAACAACATTAAAATCCTAAATCTGAAAGTATAATTTAACACCCCTCTTATCTGATTGTCAATTTAGATGTAAAATGCGGCATTTTACAATATTGATTAAAAACAACACACCCGTTCCAATCCCTAGAAGGAAGCGTGGGAGCATGCATTCACGCAAATAGGACGCAAAGCATGTAAATGAACAGTGAACACCCATACATCGCAACCACTTCCGACTCGCTTATTTCCTTCCGTTTGCGGCTGAATGGTGCACGTTCTCAAAAATCATCAACGTGCTCAAATTAGCGTGTCAAATCATAATAAAATTGCCCACCTCTTTTGTCTGTCTGTCTACGTGTAAACGTATAATATGCGAACATAAACATATCACAGTGCTATCGGGAGTCCTCTCAAAATCTCTGGTTAAATAATATCAAGTATGCGGAAAAAACGATGTCGGGTTATGACAATGAGGTGCGGGTGCAGTGAGCTTCCTCAGTCAGTTCCCAGGACAAAGTTAAAAGGGCGCGTTTGTAATATTAACGTCGTTTAGATTATCATTTTTGAGAGGGCGGGGGGAGCGCTCAACTTTGTCACATGGTGTGCCGCGTTGACGGTTGAACTTTTCATGTTGGCCAAATTTATTCGTCAATTTCCATTTTCTATAACAACCAACCCGCGCACCGTGTCGCGGAACAACACCACCTTGACTATACACGAGGTGTTTGCCTTTGTGGATATATCAACGATATACGGCGAATTATTATTTAATATAGTGAAACGACATAAAGAAAAGTGTCCAGGTAGTGTATAAATATAAATGTTATCGTGACAGGATTGGAACAACAAATGCGATGGGACGTTGTTGGCGTTTTTATAAATTTTTTTGGCACTTTTTGATTTACTTATAACGGACTAACGCGGACAGGTTTTTCTTAAAAAAAAAGAAAAGGAAATTTGAACTTTGATATGGTGTTACCGAAAGCGGCATAGTGGGCGTTATGATTTATTGCAATCACGATATACAGTTTGTCATGAACATTAGAAAGTTAGCTTAGCATCGCAGCGCAGCTGTATAAATTCAATTTCTGTATTGAGATTTTACGGTGAAGTTGTTTATATCGTGCAGATGGATCAAATAATTGCGGAAGCGCATAAATTTGTCAAATTTCATTCAAATGTGGCGAGAATCAAAAAGAAAAAATGATTTATTTTCAATTAGTAATTTAGCAATTTCCGTATCTAGATGAAATTTGATGTGCATATTAAAAATTGCATAAAGTGAATAAATTTAATTATTAAATGCATAATTTGACCCAGTTACAATATTGACTGAAAGTAATTTCTGAAAATTCATGCAGTTCATTTGAAGTAAATGCATTACTCATTTATTGCAGACTATTTTAAACTGTAATTGGACTTTTAATTTAATTAAGGAACGATGACTAATTAATGCAAACTTTAGAAATATTTATTTTCTAAACGGGACGAGTGCATAACGAAGTGGAAGATTGACATAATATTTTCTATTTTCAAGTGTTCTGTAAATTACTTTTTATGTTATTGATGTAAATTTTAAAATCATTGGTGAATTTTTCACAACGTAAATGTGATTTTCAAATCATTAATTGAATTTTAATGCAGTGTCCAATTTCGATATGGAAAATCCATTTAATAATTTTGGCAATTAACATTTCTCGCATACTAAATGCGAATGAATGGAACCAACAATTTTCTATACGGAAATAAAATAATGTTTGAACCATACTCTGATTGATGGAAATTTGGCAGACACTTGTAGTTGTATTACATAGATACTAGCTGTCCCGGCGAACTCCGTATTACTCCCAAATTAATTTTTGCTCTTGATTTTGTGCCTATAAATTTATTATTAGAACAATTGCGTTTAATGGCCATTATAAAAATGTGTCCATGGCTTTTCAAATGTTGACATGGAAATTAAATTTCAGACCGCAAGAACGTATGTAAATAAAAATAGTCGATAGCTATCATAATTGAATATGGCCAAGCTATGGTTTGTTTTGAATATCTTAATCGATGATGTGATGTGACGGAATACGTAATACATATATTCAATCAATAATCTCATTCTAAATGGTTATCAATTAACATAAATATTAATTACTTGGGGTATTAATATTAACCAATTCAACTAGACAACTATTATATAATTGAAAATTAATGTTAAGCAGATTCTAATTACATAATTCCAAACACAATACGATATTATACAACAATAAGTTCTTTACAACTTTCTTATTATTTTGAAAATGTTCTAATTGATTAAACGAAGAAAGTTATTGAGTTCAGAAAATATAATTCATTGAAATCTATTACTGGTGCTGTATTAAGTTTAAGCCTGATGTTTCTTTCGTAAAATAATAACGATGTAATGAAAACAATGCAATCTTCCCCCATTAATTATCTGCGTAATAAAAATTGCCAAAAATTGTCTTCCTATACTTATTGTTACTTAGTACGCACAAGGATAATTACGTTTACAGTTAGAGTCCCAATTCTATTTGAAAGAACGCTACAATTTGATTCACATGGAATTAATGAAATGTAAATTCATTTAACATAAATGGGTAAAAACATAGAGCACGTAAAGCAAATAAATTATTCAATTTACTATGTAAATGTGATTAATTCATAAAATAAATATAAACATTTTAATGATTATATAGATAGACTCAATATACAATAAACAATCAATGCGCATTATAAATGAATACAATAGAAAACGCTGCATTATTGTACATAATATATTTTGAAATTTCTATTCAATTTAGTTGCCTTTACGCATTTATTTTAAATAACAATTGAAAACCGTACCTACAAACAATTAGAGAGAGTAAAATTGTTGTTAATCTTTAGTTTTGAAGAGTTACATTACAAAACTCCATAATAACGATCGATATCTAATCTATCAATTCTCTTTTGCATCACTTGACTACAATTACTTCACTATTAGGTACCAGTAATGACACATAATTGAATCCCTTTACAATATGTATTATAAATTGAATTTATATAACTGGCAATATTATTATGAGTACAATTGATTTCACCGTTTTCAAATTAATCAACTAAAAACTACACAAAATAATCAATTAACATCTAGCATTGTTGAAAATAATTATTTTGATTCTTTACAAATTTATAAATTAGTAAACATGCTGTAATTTCATTGAGGCACTGTGAATGCAATTAAAACACCCCATGTGTGTTTAATTGTGCAATGATCATTTTAAGTATATGTGCCGTATTAATAGATAATTCTATGAATAGCTTTTCCGAACACCATGGTGTCAATTAACTAGTATATAGGTGATGCATACTTTGTGTACGAATAGCTGTGAATAATTTTGTCAGTGAACGCAAAATGCGACAGTGGATTAGCTGCAATAAATCATCAAATTGGAATGATTCAATTGGTCGAACAAATGACAATTGACATGCATTATCACCCAGCTGCAGTTCATCAAATTGTGTTGCCCGCCACACCGCGTTGCGTTGCGTTGCGTTGGAGTGCCGCCCATTTAAAATATAATTGCACACACACACGTCGTATAATGTGCAACACAAAACAATTATGTTATGTTTAATTTGACAGTGCATTTGCATGTAGGCTGACCACAGTAGGCCAGAGTAATTAGTAGCACATTGCAGTTGGGTGCAATGTGTGTAGTAGTTGGGTACATCACATTTGGTTGCGAAAATTTAATTATTAATATCGTTGAGATTAAATCCAGCGGTTGGTTGGCATGGCAGTGCATTACACGGACGACTCTCGACTATTGCTGTGAAGCAATTGATTTGAATTTTTATCATGTTTTTCGATTGTATGGGGAGAGCTTTTGATTAACTATATATAATTTCAATGCGGTATTCAATAATACAACCGTCAGACAACATTAATTTAATATAAATTAATTAATAATTTTTTTAATTAAATAACTTATTAATATTTCGAAGTCATAAAACAAAAAGAATGTTCATTTTAATATTTTAACAAAGAAAACATCAAATTAAGTAATTTTTTAAATTATACGCTGCATTTTATATTTATGCATAATTACCAAGTGTTTTAAAAAATCATTAGAAAACAAGTAAAATACAACAAATGCCAAAAAAAAAGGACAAAAAAGTAAAGAAAACACACAATTGAAATAAAACGTTTTTATACAATTTTAATGCAAAACAGTTGAATTTCCACTTAGTTTCTTGTTGGGGTATAATTCGTTGACCCACATTCTTTCTTCCCTTGCGCATATTGTTATACTATACAAATACGATGGTAACAGCATGACTTTCTTATGTACACACGGTCATGCAAAAGGATTTAATAAGACACGCACAGCAATCTTTTATTTTCTTACACTCGTGCTTTGCTTTTATTTTTCTGTCCTTTTTCACTCAACCACAAATTTTAACGTACACAATATGTTGCGAGTACGTAGGTTCGTCTTTCCTTTCAAGAGGTCAAGGTAAGCACATGCATATTTTCATATTTTTTTATTTAGTGTAAGCACTATAGGCATAAGAATTTTGAATACGTTTGATGTGTGCCGTGTGGAGTTTTAAACACCTTAATGAGGATTTTTTTATGCACATCATAATAATGGGAACATTTCTAAGACGTCGCATTGTTGTTCTTAAGATTGTGAAAATTGTGTTGTAAAGTGAAGGTTGACACTTTTCAGGGACGTTTTTAAGAATGTCACATTTCTTGAAATGTGGCTTTTTGAGATGCGACAATGTTTGTTTGAATGGCAACGTTTTTGACCTTTAAAAATACGTGTGTTGAAGTTTTATTCTCCTTAAAACAAAAAAACGAAATTAATTAAGGTTTTTTTTTCGCTATAGTTGCACGTCCTTATCAGAACTATTTAACAAATTTACTTTCTGGAGATTACAATGAAAATAATGGCAGTATTTGTTGTCATTGAATTTAATATTTACTAATAGAAAATAAAAAAATTTCATTGAAAGAATATCTTGGCGCTTTTTAAAAACTTAACCAACATTCAGTAACTTCGTTTGTATAAGTTAAAAATTATGATAAAACGTAATTTTGATTAAGTGCCTGACTATGTTTACGCCGAAAATGAGGGATAAGGTGTGCAAAACGAAATGAGTAACGACGTACCCTTTCGTTATTTGTATAATCCGTACTCTTTTAAAAACAGCTTAACAAATTTATGGCAAATTAAGATTAATTGTAAAGGATGAAATTGCAGCATAAGAATTACTTTTAAATGTTATTCAATGTGCAAAAAATAAAAAAATAGAAAGAAGTTCTATTGTTGAGCACTAAAATAATTTATATTTATATTTAAATAAAACACTTTAACGCTAGTGTGGATAATATTCAAATAATTATTTTCCACACAAACTGATATTTATAAACTTTAAGCTAAAAATCTCATTACAAAAGACTACTTGTAATACAATTTCAGTATTAGACATGGCTGGTAATGTGGCTGCGTGTCACCTGTCATGTCGTGCTTTATTCAGCTTAAATCATGTCTCCTTTAAACCAATATTAACAAAATAATTAAGCGCGAGTAGTGAAATTAAAATCATAAAACGTTCTCGCAAAACAATTAAAATTAACAATTTTAAAAACACTTGAAACAACTGCAATTTATTTTAATTTGCAAATTATGTATCCAATATCGCTATGTAAAGTTAAAAGGTATTTCATGTTGCCTTTCATCACGTCATACCGCGCCAACATCAAAACGAAACAGATGATAATCGCATACAGAAGTTATGGTAAATTAGTGGCATCTATTTGGGAACGCGCAACGCACGAAGTACGAACGTCGCTTGTTCGTTCGAATCGTGAGCGACAGTGGCGCAAACAAAGACAAATCAATTAAAAGAAATCGCAATCAATGCGTGATAAATTAAGCTGAAGCAAACGCTTTAACACGTTTGCTCGATTTAGCACGGGCGGGGTGGATTCAACAATTTAAACGTTGCGATCACGAACGTGTATCTTACACACTGTTGTGCTGTTGTTGGACTTGGCTAGTTGCTGCACACACAATACTTAAAGTGTTGTCTGCAGTTGCTGCAATCAGTAATGCTCATGCTCATGTAAAATTACTGTAATTAAAAAGTCGTCGTGTCTCATTAAATCGCCAGTTGCGTCAATTTAAGTGCAAATAATATGTGCTATCAAGTAGACATTAATTGACATGACTATTTAGTGTTCATGTACGGGTGTTCACTGTTTAGGGTCGGGCGTGAGAAGAATCTCCTACTAATGTGAATGTTTGTTGTGCTAATTTTAGTTTGAAATGTTGTAGTACGTGGTGAAATGATATTAAGGATTGACAAATCGTTCACTTTAATGGTTAAAAAAGGGAATTCAGCTCGACCCATATTTTATTTAAACAATTTGATGAATCACTATTCAATTATATTTACGCAAAGCTTAACAAAGAACTCGTTCTATAATAAAATAGTAGTTAAATACATACAGCAAAAACTACACCATTGTTTTAATCGATTCCTAATTCCTTCAATGCGTTTACGTTAAACTTTCCGTTCCCACAATCTTTGAAATTTTCGTTACAAACAGCTTTACCTTTAATCAGCCAAAAGCACGCAACGTTAAAGGACGTCCACAGCGCACTTCATCCTTGAGTGCTTATTTCCAAGCATAACGTGCAACATTTTTACATTATTTCACGAAACCAACAACACACAAAAGCAACACCATCGCACAAAACAACAACAACAACAGAAAAACTGACGACTTAAATAAATGCTAGAGCGCTTTTAAAAACCCAACAAGTGATTACAGGAATGAGCGATAAAAAAGCGCGCCGTTTCTTTGTTCTTAACTCCTGAACGCTTCACCAAATTGGTTTGTGTAATTAATAAACATGTTAAAACAATGAGAACTGCAGCATGCATAATGCAACACCGTTTTTATTGTTGAATGTCATTATTTTCATGTTTACTTCGCAGCACACATAAATCTAGTTATACTTGTGTGCACGATGAGTGTGGATGCAGTTGGATGACTGCAGCCATGCGAAATTCTCCTCCGCCCCATCAGGTAATCGTCCAATTTGGTGAGGGCCGCTAATAAAGCATTTAGTGTCGTTAAGCGTTGATTCCCGTCTGACACATTTGAGAAATTTTGCTTCGTCGTCGGACCACATCCAATTATTGCACAAGATGAAAAATGCCGAAAATACCGAACTGACGTTTTGGCGTCTCATAAATTGTTGCTGTTTTATATTTTATAAGAGCTGAGCTGCCATACGTTTAAGAACTTTACATGTAATTGACTGCGTTGTTGCAATTTATCAGGATGGTTTTTTATGAGTTTTTTTTTTTGTTCGTTGTGGGGGAATCAGTTGAATACGCGTGGCGGGGGAAAAGTGTGCCGGGAAGACGTGCTACAATGAGGTTTAATATGCGATCGCCGAAAGGGGAAACAAGGCAATAACAATAATTTGGGTATTATTATTCACTTCTGTAGCGTGTGTGAAATGCTTCCGATTGTGTCTGTGCTGTTACGAAAGGGTTAGAAATTGAGTTGGGTCGTTAAATGTTGATTTATTATTATGAAAGCAATTTTAAATTTATCTTTTCTTTGGTTAATGAATTTAAGAGCTTATTAAATTGACCTTTAAATGCATGGGGTTTTGCTGAAAGGCATTGCAACGAAAATATGTTTTCACTGATAATTTAATATATTTCGGTTCTATTTTGCACGTATCAATGATTAAATATCTATAAGAAACACGGGTTGCTTTCGAATTTAAAAATTGCGTACGTCACTTTGACATCTACAAACTCTTTTTCAAACTTTTAATTAAGCATAGTTTTCACACAGCTTTTTTCTAAATTAAAAAAAAAAACAATCAGTAACAATTTGTTACATATTCTCATATACTGAAATTAAAATGAAAGCTACAAATTGCTACAGGCAACATCACTTAAAAATCGATGATTCTCTACCAAATGAACAATACATGATTTTTCCGAATTTTCCAAACAATTCCCACACCCGCAGCAACGCGCAACCACATTCATCTGTCATTTTGTTAAAAATATCTCAATTAATTTTTTTTTTCGTAATAAACTTGTTTTAATGGTAAACGCTATGTTTTATTGTCTCTCCAGCGCAAGTGATGTAAAATTCCCATATTGCACCCGGCAAAATGTACAACATGACCCACATAACCATAAACTGATGTCAAATGAAATTAAACTCAATGCCCAAAATGATTAATTAATTATCGAAATAAAAAAACATAAAAAACAGGATGGTTTAAATAACCACAACAAATTAATTTGAGTGAAGCACATCAGCTCGGCAATTCAAATTCATGCGTAAAATTGCGTACTGCAAGTCGTTGAATGATGTGGAGGTATGAATTCATGAAAAAATGCTTTTAAAAACTTTCAAAATGCGCAACTCCTTGCTTCATGGTCGTTAGGCGTAAGTGATGATGCGACACTTGACGTAGATGATGTTCTCTTATATGACGCTTTTAGAAAAGGCGTTCAGCATTCTTCAGAGCTCCATAAAATTCCTGAATAGTTAAAAAGACAAGAATCAGAGATGATATGGTGTTTGACGACGGATCCTATACGGAATATATACTCCAAGTTATCTCGATGTGCCTCAAGTTCTTTGCATCGTTCAAAAGTGAGTGCAGAAATGGTTTTTCTAAAGAATTTTCTTATAAGACGAGTACATTTTGAAAACTGCTTTTTGGGCTTTAGTTAAATTTACATGCAAACACCTTTAATGGTTGGTGGATACATTGTGTGTGCGCGCTTTGTGCGCCCGCTATCATTCAAGCAATGAAAAGTTGAACAGAAATATGCGCAAAGATAAAAGACGCCAGTCGTTTACTAACTCTACGGTAGTATGGGAGAAGCGAATGGCACCGTCTCCGTCTGCTACTTCAGCAATTGTATCTGTATCATTGGCATGGGTAAAGCTGAACGCAAATTTGCAAATTTATGAGATTCTCTACTCGTCGCTTTTCATTTTTCCTACATAGTTTTATTTTTATTCCACCCTGGTTTTGGCTGGTTGGTTTTGTGTTGACTACACAATCTACTGTCGGTTCCTCACAAACTTACATATTCATTTGTTGTACGCAAGCATGGGGTGGCTGATGTTATCCTTTTTTTAGCGTGCTTATCGCGGGGGGCTTAATTTTCTTTGTCGCGAGCGCAAAACATAAAAAGGAGCACAAATTCCGAAAGAAACGTCAAAAGGTAAATAGCAAATAAGGATCACACACTAAGGCAATATGGCGACACATGGATTAAAGATAAAGTTGTCCTTGCACATTTCGCGGATGCTTGCTTCTTTGAGATGTCTTTTGTAGCGCTTGACTGGATTCTGCTACCCGTTTTTCGGCAGGCAGATGGTGTCGTGCTATCAAATGAGAGTTACGAGACGACATAAATTGTTTGAGGGAGGTTGTACTAAAATATAATTCTCGTTTGTGGGTTTTGTGGATGTGGTTGATGTGTGACAATAAATTGAGATTATTGCTGAAGTGAGTGGGAAGGAATTGTAAAAGTAATATGTTGAATGTTTTTATTTGAAAGATCAGTATTGCTTGTCGCCTTTTTTCAAAAATATTTTAAAATGAAACGAAGAAATAAAGAACAGATTATTGAAAACTCAAGTAATGTTTTCATTATTTGCAAATAGACAATAACTCAATAATTTATCTAGTCGGACACTTATTTCATTTTAAACTGTTACATTTATAGAAGGCATAATTTAGTTAAAAGCAAAATCTCATAAATTCTGGTAGGATGAGTTAGCAAGAATTATGTACGTTACTTCTGCAACGGTTGGTCTCACCAAAACAATAGGGGTTGAGATTAGAAGGCAGTGTGGACGACAATTTAATTCACAATTTTAATAGGATCTTAAAATGAAATGTCACAAAATGTAACCCTAATCAAACAAGAAGCAGTGAAATTCGCACGAACGGAAATGGTAATGGGATTTTCGTCTATGTATTCGCAGCTGTAAGAAGCTGTTGTGAAAATAATTTCTTTTTGACAAAAATATGAACAGATTTTACAAATTAGAAAAGGTGACAAAGTCAATTAAATATAAAAGAAACAGTTATTATTAATAATGAAGTAGTCCAGACAAAAGCAGTTTAACACAAAAATCAAGCCACTTAAAAAACAATTAAGTAATTAGGAAATTTAAGAGAATTGCTTTAAAACACACACTTTAAATTCACTTTTAAAACAAATATGTATATTAAAGCAATGTGGATAATGTGCATTCTATGTATTTAGTCTACCGTGATAAAATGCAACAGCAAAGTTTATTGAAACTTTGTAAACTTTAAATGAAGAGTGCAGGGAAAGGTCACTGAATATTAGGTACAGTGCACTTAGTCTTAGTTAAAACGGTGGCTCCGAGTGTAATCCATGTAAATACAAACTAGCATAATCAAACTGAACTTTAACGCTTAAGTTTTTTACGCAGTAAAATAACGTGGTTGCTTAAGTGATTAACAATGCAAGTCAAAACTTACTTCAGTTAATTGAACTAAGTTTAAATTATTAATTACATTTTTTTATAAAAATTATTTAAGTCTTCAACTTTACATACGAGTAGATGTTAATGTTCATAAATAAACTCTACAATTTATTTACAGAACATAAAATTAGGGAAACTTTGGATTTTATTTATTCACATCGATATTATACAAAGCCTGATTAATCGATTGCATAAAAAATATTGCTGGTGTCACCATTGATTTATTGTACATTGCTTTTAATATTAGGGTTGGTTTGTGTCTCAAAAATTACACATTTATGTAAAAAAAAATCTTGCTTTCTCATGCAATTTATTTAAATCAATAACAATTTTAAAAGTATTCAGAAAACTCTGACTGAAATAAAACTTTTTACACACTCTTTGTGTCTGGAGAAAAATCCAAGGTCGATCTTATATGATTGCTCTTTTTGTTGAGTTATTATTTTTCCAGTCTGTAAATTTTTCTCCTGACTTTCAAAATTGTTTCGCATCTTTGTTTCACCTCCAGAAAGAACGGGTCAATAATGATTGATTTTCTGTATTGCTTTTAGTTACATTTAACTCGATGTTGCTTGCATGTATAACTTGTGTAGCTATGTGAGTGTACTTTTGATTGTTTAAATAAATGCTTTCTGTTTCCTTTCTATCATGTTTACAATTGTTTTCACTTATCATTATTTTTGGCTTTGAAGCAACTTGCATTTTGGGTCAATAATTATTTAAATTTATGAGTACTTGTATCATGAGATGGCTTTAAAGTCAACGTTTTGTAAGTACTAAGTAATTAAAAGCAAGAAAAACAATGTGATTCAATGTTACTTAAATTTATATAAGTATTGATTTTTTATTTAAAACATGAAAAACTAATGGTGGCGTTCTTCCTAAACGATTCTCAAAGTGATTAAATTTTCAGAGAAATATCGATTACCGGCATTTTTATTGTCGGTTTGTTTAACAGTTTTTTTGTTTAAAAATACATTTTGATATCAGTATTTGTATTTACAATCATGTGAAGAATGTCCTTAATTTAGGTACGCATTAATTTTTTAATATAATCTTCCAAAATCAATATAAAAATGATTCAAAGTAGCTAACATCATAATCCAATAGTCAAATAACTTTTCTGTTGCAATGAATCTTAATTTTTCAACAATTTTATGCACACAAACACCACAAATGGCAAATTGCTTCAATGTGTTAATGTACTTTTGAACCGGCGGGGTAAGGCCAGGAATCAGGATAAGAAAAATTATAAAAAAACACACGCAAAAAGTCGTAAAATGTTTTCATGCTCAAGTTACACATCTTCAAATAGCTATTATATTTCCAACTTCCACTTGACAACCAGGTGCGGTGGTTGAGTCTATATGCATATCTGTTGTAGTCTGTAGACGATATACGGTATGCCATTTATGTTCGCGGTAATCCTTGTTATCGCTGCGGAGAAGCACCGCACCAAATGATTAATGATTGTCGAAGACATTTATTGGATGGTTTGTCGTTATTCAGTGCCTCCTATTTTATTTTTTATTTCTGCATGATTTCTTGAAGAAAATCGTTTGCATATTTATGCATCATACTTTTAACTGTACATTCTTATATTGTATATATTGCGTTTAGAGAATTGGTTTGACAAATATCCTTGGTATATCAGCGCGCACAGAGGACACGCTGATAGACATATAGTTCAAAATTGTTCCAACTGTAGGTGGTTTGAATTATTCAAATATTGGTGTATGTAAATGGTGAATAAAAGTTTTCCAACTGAAATTTATTGCGCAACTAAATTGCATACTTCATATTTCATTATTTTACATAGTATTTGCAGTTGGCAACTTTTGAGTGCCATCATAACTCCCTAAGAAATGCGGCAATTAGTTAGCTGTGATTTTTTTTTTGTTTGCAAACAACAACTATGAGAAAACCAAAAGTATTTAAAATTACAATTTGCTAGATGATGACAAATATTACATTACTTTAAAGTTACACATTGTAATATTGTGCAGAAATCAAAAGAAGAGGATGTATTTAGAGATGTGCCCTAGGCGTTCAAAGGACAATTTGATTTGGGTGCACGCGCATTTTTCTTATCGCCCAACCTTTTACGAGAGTATTCTGTGTATTGTGTTTTACGGGCCGTAGCGTTATCAAACACTTGGGAGGGTTGTTTATCAAATAATCGAAATGTTGCCCCAATGTCTTCAACATCAAATGTAAGCACTAAGCAATAAGCATTCGTAAAAAGGTCCAAAAGAAGGCATTTATATATCTTTTATTTGTTTTCTTTATTTAAAATACATTTCTAAATTTAGTTTGCTATCTCAATAAATATATAGACTTACAATAAAATTTATGATGAATATTTGTTTATCCAATTAATCCAATCATTTGACTTGTATCCATATGAACAGGAAGCACTTATACAACAGTTACCACAATTTAATCTATTTTATTCACAACAATTTCTTTGTTATTCTCAGGTATTATGATTATTTTTTTTATTGCATAACTTCACAACAATAATTCATACTGAAATTGCAATTAATTTAAGCTAAAACAAATCACATAAACTGTATTTAATTGATGAAACTTTGTCTTCATCCATCCAACACTCTCTCACACAAAACTCACTCTGCAGATTTAATATTATCCCTTGTACTTAATTGAATTGCCACTAGACGTTTGAAATTCGGGGTGATAATTAATAATTCACTATTTAGGTCCCAAAATAATTAATCACTTCACTTGCGTCTAATATCGCGATTGCGTCACAAAAGCACAAGTTACCCCGGGGGGAAATAAAATCAAAAACTGCACAAAATTGTAATTTAAATTACAATCAATGAGAAATCCTTATGGGCAAATGAATTAGTGGTTGTAATAATAATGTATTTCAAGCAACCGTTTAACGGAGAAGAAACAGTCGGCACCACAATCCACACGCGAATGATGATGCAAACGTGGAGTCGGATCGGTTCCGACGAGGAATATTTGTGGAAGCACTGAGCAGTGAGCACTCTCTGATTGGAGTTTAAGAGGGGAATTCTCCAAAATGTGTGTGCGCGTTTTGTATTGAATTTACTGATTTGTCTTTGTACATATTCCCCTTTGTATGCTTGCGTTTATATATATTGTTCACTGTTCAGTTCAGTTGCCATGAGTTTTTGCCTTTTCATTTGAATTTTGGAGTATCATGGTAGAGAGAATTTGAGGGATTTGAGTATGTGTGTTTTAAATATTTGTAGCTCAAATCTCAGTTTGACTGTTCACATTTTAGATATAACATAGAGTCACTTCATTGAGAAACCAACTAATTAAAAATCTTTATTTTTTAATGTTCAATCTAAACGCAAATAACCAAAAATCATTTTGACAATAATTGAAGATTTTTGGTAAAATTGGTTTTTCATTTCCTAGATTCTAGAAGATATAAACTACTTTTAAATTTAAAGGTGTAAAGTGATTTTAGAAAGATGCGGTCCTTGTTGCAATTTGTAAATGGTTATTTTGTCAAGACACCAAAAGTTGAAATAAATTTTTTTTATTTATTTTGCCATTAGAAAGTGTCAAATTGAACTATGAAAAAAACGTATTTTTAAAATGCAACTTGTAGCAAGTACAAGATAAAAGGATTCCCAGTTAAACGACACAAAATTATAAAAGCGAAGTTTCGTGTGAAACCTCATGCTAAATTCATATAAAAAATGTGTAAAAAATTAATTAATATCATAAAATTTGAATCCTGTTTACCAAATCAAATTGGAAGCGACATTCATCCAACAAAATTTGTCGGTTTTTGCATCGTCAACAAAATCCTTTCATCCCATACATTCATGCGACCTATTTTCCACATCTTCGCTTTTGTATTACATGCGAGGAACACGGATTTAGTAGATCCCTCATGCAGCACCCCCAATTATACGCTCAAATATATAATTTACACATATACAAAGTCAATGTACATACATGCGTGAATAATTCAAGCATCATAACTTATGGCGTGTGTGTGTATAGTGTACACTGACGCCTCTTTTGGGTAGTATAACGCACACATAATGTGGACATGCAACCCTATTCCATTTGAATGCCAACGCCAAACAACAAGGCCAAAGAATTGCCGACAAATTCCACTACACTTTATACCTACTACACAATTATTTATTATTTTTTTGTCAACATGAAGCTTCCCAAAAAAAAAAAAAAACCGATCCCTAATCGATTTGCATTGAAGCGGAAATCGGCTCGCATCAGCAGGAATTAATTTGTCCATTTGCAGCCATTTTTCGAAATGCTTTCAACCCTTAAACACCGCATATGTGTGTATAGTTATATGCGGCATTTCTTTTTGAGCCCCAACCCCTATATGCATAATATGTTTATAGTTCCCCATATACGAATACGTGGCTATGATGTTTGCCATCCATGTGGGTGATATTTCGTATGCAGCATATGTGAATAACAAGCACACGAATCGCCATAGCCTCGGCATTTTGACAGTGTGAACGGATGGGCTTTTTAGGTTGTACAAACACACCCGTCCACACACACACACACACACACACACCGCACCCCATTCCATTGAAATCTTAAACAAATATTAATCTATGAAATAGGGAATAAAATTAAGGGTTGAATAGTTTACCAAGTTTTCAATCAGCTCTTTTGGGAGTTTACACTTGAATCGGTCACTGGTTCTTTCACATAAAAACTTTGCTTGTCATTATATGGCGTTTAAATAACAATGGAATTTAAAGCACATACATAGAGTAACTGTTGCCCTTTGTGCACCCAACATCTTCAAAGTTGCCCAGGTTTTGATCAAAGCAAATATTTGAGTTATTTTAATATGGGGTGACATTTTTGTTACACAAAATTTTTTGGGAGCAAATAAAACAAATAATGTGCATCTAAAGTTTTTCCATTCACGTTTATGTCAGCTATTGTGGAATCACCACAAATCATTGTGAAATCACAACAAATAAATTGGCATTTGCATTGAACGCATTCACCTTTCAACTGCGTACTTAAAACTTTATGTATTCCATGTTTTTGTAGAATTTATCGAGCACGACATCAGATTGCAGATCATGTTGAAATAATATAACAGTCAGTTAGTTTATTTACGTTTGTCTATCATAACCAAATAAATGGGCTAACGTGTTGCAAAATAGGGCTTATTGATTTAGTAGATCAACATTTTGAATTTACATGAGGGCTGATGTTGTTTGCAGATGACTGAATGTGCATGAGTTAACTGTTACGATAAAATAACGGGGGTTTCTACATAATATATTGAGCATATTGATCCATTCGTTTGTTGTACTTGTGTTATATGCTTTGATACTGCATTCAGATTTCAGATATTCATGGGTATAAATTGTGCATTGTGCAAGCAATTTTCAGGCGAGACTAAAAGCAGCTTCTTTTGTTCAAATAAATTCAACAAATGAAAAATCAATATTAAGAAGCGAATATAAAAGAAAAAGCTTTTAACGTTGAGACAATGAAATGGATCAAGTGATTGTTGCTTTTATTAAGAAAAGCCATTATATTAAGTTTAAGAAGTCACTGCTATAAACTATTTTTAATGAATATTCTTGAATGATTCTTTATTACAATATTAAAAATGACAAAAAAGTCTGAAAATAAAATGAGAGTTGGCGTTTAAACTTTTCGTACCTAAAATATAAAATACTAAACTGCGTGCACATTGTTTATTAAAATATTTTTATGAACTACTTTTATGATGAGATCTGTTATGAATCTTTAAATACAGTCAGGTGTATGCACGATGGCATTTTAATATGTTCGCAAAATGAGGTAGAAAAAGACCAAATTTACATTTTTTTTTGTATAATTGAAAACAAGAATTCACATTTTAATGTCACATATCTTTTATATTCCATTAAACTGATTCTGCCTTTAGTTACTTTGGAACTATTGTATTTATATCTTAAAATTAAGAGATGCAATTCTTTGGATGCCTTAATTGCGGCTGGATAATGTGAAATATCAGTGGTGAATTGTCTTAAAGTTGGAGCATATATTTGTTAATTTTCCCCTCGTTTTAATACGATTTATTCTATCTTTTTAATTTCAATGCGAGTAGCATAATAATCTCAGTGATGTTAATGAATTTTGGTCAATATTGAATTAACAGAAATCTTTGTAAGCCACGAAATACAACCTTTTCCAAAAAATTGTTAGACTTTAGACTTTATAGGATGGTCAACTATTACCTTACGATATTTCCATTTAAACTTTTAAAATATCAATCACAGCTCTGTGATTAATTAAATTATTACATGAAATTCAACTTAAAATAAATAGCTGTCATACAAAAATTATTACCGTCTATCCTTTCAAGCTCATTCCGCGAATATATTAAAAATCCCTCGCATGTCAAATAAAATAACCTCAAATTTCCTATAATTGCCATTATCAATTTAATGTAGACATAAATTACTTCACTTTCAATAATCCGTCTATTGCCTAAATGCTACGCAATACCCATAAGCCGTTGTCAACCTAACAAATCCCTCTTGAAAGTATTAATGCCTCAAAATCAAAGTGAACTCACCGTAAAAATAAGTAACCGTGTGATTAAATCCCAAATTAGAATAATTAAGGTTTACTTTTTAAAGTGAGTAACAACATAATGACAACATCATCAGACGAAATTTTCAGGACGGTGTCTCTGTGTATGATCCAATCCTTCAATATAGATTAAATTGGAAGATGAAAGGAAAAAAACGTGTTTTAATTATGCATCTATTGTGAGATGCAGCATTGATAAATGCTACATTTCCCTCACCACATAATCAGAGTAATTTTAATTTAAAATTCCATGCCTTATTATATTGTGTATAGGTTTTTGTTTCACCAAAAAAGATACAGCTTTTTGTCCATATATAGGAACAAAAAGCTGCTCATCTCATATTGGGTGAAGTAGAGGAAAATATAATTGGACTTCGATATTCACTTATAAATCTATGCCCACGTTCTCTGAATCTACCGCCACACTCGTTGTACTCTATAGCATGCTATGGAATGACGTTATGTACAAGAATACACACAGAACCCGATTGAGCAAGATGGTGTTAATTAAAATCGATAACAGTCTATCATGCCTGAGTATACAAGCGAAGCGGAAAATCAACACTTGTAATATATAAACAGTTTTCCCCCAGAAAAGTAGATCAATATCTTTAGCCCATTTCGCTTCCATCTCACTATGCTTGATGCTACTGGTGTACAACACAATGTGATGCCTGCGCTGTACATTTATACATAAACTCCTTTTTGGTGATTATGACACACAGTTGATTATCTTCATCTGCAACTTTTCCATCCATCCGTATTTTGGTGAGTGTTTCACACATATTATAGATTCCGCATTTTATACATTATAGTTATATGATGTGCTGCTTCTAAATAAAAGTGTACTAGATCGAAATTACGCCTATATTAAGATGACGATGATGATGATGAGGAAACTTATCAATCATCAAATTGCTTTCAAAGTGTTGTTAAAATTACACACTTGTTGGGCAGCAATCCATTGCTTCTTATCCACGCATTTTCACAGCGTAGCTAAAGTAAAAGCAAGTGCATCCATCTTTATATTTACGCGATGTTGTCTATTTTACGGGCGATACAATTTGTACACTTTGTCTTGCAGTAAAACCACAAAACGCAATTCGAAACTGCCAATGAATATTTCAACTGTATCTTTGCACCTTGACGTGTATCCATCCTGTAATCTGGGTCATTGCAGTGTGTGGCCCATTTCGCCGACACGACGACACCACGCTAATGTGCGAGCCAAATAAGTGATGACGATGTCGGCGTAATTTTGTGCCAAGCGATAAGCTTCCTAACAGGCACCCGTCGTGTCGCCCAACTGAGGGATGTGTATTTTTGTTATACACATACCGTGGTGCTTCTGCCCTCAGTGTTTTGTCCGGGTGTACGCAGTACGACGCGTGGAAATATGCAAATTTCGTTTATCGATATCGACATCAGTTGACAGTTTGAAAGTGGTTTCTGATAAGTTAATGATGTCGTTAATTTGTCGGCGTTGAGGAGATTTACAAAAGCGCACATTAATTTGTCTTAGCGCGAGAAGTGCGACATCTTAATTATGGAGATCGCAGACTGTAAAGCGACGAGTACCCACAGCTTTTATAGGCGGCATTTTATGCACCAGTTGATTACATCATTAAATGACATACACTTGATGGTTAATATGTATGCTAAGACGATGCCGTTTTTTCTTTCGTTTTTTCGGTCGCTTCATTCAATGTATGTGGGTTAATTTGGTTTCGTTTAAATTGAGGATGCGATGGCAGTAATTCGCTATGAGCGGATTTGTTTAGGATTAAATTAAAATTTTAAGATGAAATGGTTAAAAGTGTTTGTTGTTAAAGATGTAACGTGTTTTTTGAGCAGATAGCCTTGGGAGTTATTAAATTGTTTTCTGAATTTTGAGAGAAAATTATAATAATAAATTAATCCCAAGCTTTATTACTTTTCATAATAATTATTGATGTTGTTGAAGCTATTATTAAAATGTGTATTTAGAAATGTATTATAGCCCTGACATTGCCAAAATTGTAATTTGTGTTTCTGTCAAACCCGGAGCAAAGATTTATTTATAAATTTCTTTCGACAAGCTCAATGCAACTACTGTAGAAGACCATGATCCTGCCAGCTCTCCAATATGCCTCCGAGCCGTAGACACTGAATAGGACAGAACTTTCCTATTTGGACGCATTTCATAGGAAAAACCTGAGAAGGATTTACGGCCCCAAATGTGAAGATCTTTTCATACAACAATGTCAATACAAACTACTCAACAAACTCCGAAGGGTTGAGCATTCAGCTACAAAGAATGACTATAGCTCGAGGAAAGCTTTGCGTTTAGACTTTTGGAAACTTTTAGTAAATGAAGAATTCGTATTAGACCCAAGAAATTTTGAAATATGGCTTCTTTGTCATTTCAAAAATTTGTGGGTGCTTTCCCGAATGTACACAAAATTCAAAACATATATAATTACTATACTTCATGTACGGCTCACTTAAATTGATTCATAATTCACAAGAAATAAATTATATTCATTTATGTACAATTCTCCATGTTTACAGTAATCAAGCATATACTTATAAGAACCCACAATATGATTATTACATTTCTAATAATTCAAATCAAACATTTCCACAAGCATGCATATAATTATGTACAAAAATCAATAACAACGATACTTATTGATCATAAACTTCAACATAATTACCTTGAATACTATGTCGAAAAGAAATTACATAAAAAGTTTCTATATTCCTCATACATTTGTTCCCTAATGAGAGAGATATAATCACTTCCAGAAGGCACGGAAATGGGAAAATGCGGTAGATACATAATTTCTTTTTTTTTTATTTCAATGTGCATTCATCCAACACAATAAATTTCCCTCAACCACGACTGTGCATTTTATGCGCCTATGTTATTCATATGTGATATTGCGTTTTTGTGTCCACACTCCTCAGTCCTCACTATATGATGTTTGAGTTGTCTGTGAGTCATCTGTAGCAAGTTAATTCATTCTTGGTGTGGATGCGGTTACAAATAAATGTATAGCGGATAGCAATGAGCATGAGATCAAGCGGTAGGCGGGCGGTTTATACCAATTAAATCTGAGGAAGCATTTATTGTTTGCTTTTGAGTCGTGTGGATCCAGTTTACACAAACATACCGTGTTTCGTCTTTTGGGGTTTAATCTAATGGGTTTCTAGTTGGACTTATTTATTGCGTTAATTGGTGGTTTTATTTTATCTAAGGAATTCAAATTGTCTGGGAATGAAGTTGGATGGTTTAGGTATTCTTCTGTTTAACTGCAGAAACAAAGTATACGTCCACTGGGAGTTTTGTTTTATTCCTGTAAACAATTTGACACTTTTGACGCGGTGACTTGAGTTTCGGCTCTATAGAAGACTAGCTGTATAAGCTAAATAAGTAAATACTATAAGAGTAATTTAAAAGACATGAATTATTTAGGTGAGATGCTGATGGCCTAGTTTTCTGACGGTTTTAAGTGTATTTGTATAACTATACGTTGCTGCAAGTTTTTCTTTGAATATTTCACGTGCAAAGGGACAGCAGCTTCATGATATTTGTGTTGTTGCCTGTTGAAAAATGTCTGTTGTTTTGTCTGGCAGTTACAGTGCCTATGTGCTAAATTTTTAATCTCTAAGTTGGTGTTGTCTGGAAGTTATTGGCTTTATTTCAAAATAAGCACCCTTCGAGTATTTGCGACTTAAATTAAAAATGTTATTGACTTAACGTTTAGTTCATTTTAGTTAACTATTGATTTCCAATGTTGCCTAAATTACAAAAGTGAATACCGTAATTGAAATCATAAACAAATCTTATGTCTTTATAATGGGAGCGAACTATTAAAGTTCAAACAACCTAAATGTAGTCAGTCGACAATTTGAAATTCTAGACCACGTCGATAACGACAGTTTAAAATACTTATACTCAGTGTGATAGAATTCCTTGGAGAAATTACGCAAGAATGATGCCCCGGTAATAGGAGAATGTGGACGGTTGCATTCCACTGTTCAACAAATAACAAAGGCACGTGCTTTGATGATGATTTTATTTTAAAGACGTTTGGAAAACTGAGCTGGAACATGCGCCGGTAATTTTCGTCTTACAACTATGGCAAGTAAAAGTTAAATATAGTCATGTTTGGGATATTTTCGACACTTGCTTATAGCAGTCGATGCATTTTGTACAGTTTAAAGCAATACACAAAGTTCTATTTTTACTGCAGAATTACTTTATATTTGACTTTAAAATAGTAATTATAAATTACATTTTAAGAAAATATTGAGAGCAAAACATTTTTAATACGACAAGAGATTCAGCTTTGTGGCAATGATTGTTCCGGTGTTAATTAAGTCGCACATAAATTTCGCATAAAACCGAGAAAGCAATTTCACTCAAATTAAAAATGCATCTAAATATTCATGTAGCAATCAACAAAGCCATTTCCAATCATTAAATCTCAACCGTACACCAATCAAAATCATAATCTCATTACGTTTACATACCACAAATATTCGATTTGCCATAAATGAAAACAATTTTGCAAATCTATCTATACTTACTGCCGACATCCCGCACTGAAGCGATATCGAATTTCATGCTGGTAATCCTCCCGCACATATATAGACGTTCCATTCCACCAACGTTTGCGTTGTTTCCTCAAATTGAGCGCATAACCCTTGATGAAGTGGTTTAAAACTTAGTCCAGTTGCTTAGAGTGTGTGGCGATGGGGGCAGAGCTACTGGTGACCAGTGACCACAATGGCCAATCGGTATATGCGTTCGATTCGCTCGACCATGAATATTGTATAGTGCTCGCAAAAGAACCGAAGATAAGGTGTGATGGAAATGGTTCACAGGTGTGCCAAACGGTTTGGTGTTGTACATGAGAGTAAAAGTTAGTTAGCCGCAACTTGTACGTGCTCCTAGGCACACTACAGCAAGTTGTTTTTATCTTATTGGGGTGGTATGGCAATAATGGGTAATTACGGATTCAGGGGAGTACGTTTTTGATTGGGACAAGTTTGGGAAAAGATTTTGGTAATAACATTTTTATATAACTCTTAATTCTATTAGATGTCCTTTTTGTTCTTTATGTGTATTGACCTGCACATTGATTAAGTATGCTGTGTTTATTATTATGCCTTTTTAAGTGTTATGTAAGGTTCGATTGAAGTTTTATTGGATTGATTGAACTTAAATTTAGTAAAGATAAATTTTTTACTTATATACCCAAGATTTATGGATTCCGGAATTTTTCGGAAAAAAGAAACTCTTATTGGCACACCCTGAGTCCAAAAAAGTTGTCTAGAAAAAAATGTGCGAATGAAAAATGGTGTACTATAGTGGGAAAAAAAATCCTAAACTATTGGACCGATTTGTATTAATTTTTTTTTTGTAAAATATTAAAGAAAAAAAATAAGAATAAAATTTTTGATTTTTCAAGGTCAGATGCTTCCAGGTCAAGTTATTGCCAAAATGTTTTTTTTTCGTATGGGGCTCAGAAACATTTTTATTTTCACACACATTAATCTTCAAGTCATTTTAAACGAAACTGCATATATCTTAGGGTGGACAAAGACAAACCCACTTTTCTATCTCAGCCACCTTGAAAAAAAAAATCTTACAGATTATTATAGGATTAAATAATACAAGAAAACTTGCAGAACACTTCAAGGTCAAAGTCGAAAAATTAAAGGTCAAATTTTTTATATCTCAGAAACCTAAAATATTTTTAAATTTTTTTTCACATTATTATAGGAATAAATAAGACAATAAAAGTTGTTGAAAATTTCAAGGTCAAAATTTTGGAACTCAAGGCCATATTTTTATAATGAAAATAAGTAAAGCTGTGTGTTTTTTGGGTACTATGATGTTCTACAATCTATATTATAACTAATCTCAATAAAAGTACCAATTTTGGACAAAAATCAAGGTCAAAACTCGGAAATTTCAAGGTCACATTTTCCATATCTCAGAAAAGCTTTATTAAAATGTAGTTAAGCAACAGTCGTATATAATTTCACACCTCGCTCTCCCTGCGATGTAGTTTTTTTTAACTTCTGTAATTCCCTTTTGTGTAATTTTAAGTTCCAAAAAATTAATGTTTGACAGCAAATATTTAAAGATTAAACAAAATTTCAATTCACACAAAATACAATTCACACAAATAAATAATTTTTATTTTAACGACAATTTACTATAAAATCCAAACACAAATAATCATGTCAAACATATCGTGTTATTGAAAAATAAATTGAATGTTTATGTGTTATTTATTTTCAAACATTTGACTTCAATTAAGATACTTAATTTAAACGAAATTTGACCTTCTAAGGGCATCTTAAGATTAAATAGTAATTATTCCTAAAGGCCTTCCACCTTAGGTGCATTCAGATGTCATTCACTTTAACATGATGTTTATTTGATTGATAACCACTTGTGCCCTATTACAACTCTACCCACTCACTTTATAAGTTTATAATTTCATGGGTAATGTTTACATACAGACGATAACATAGCTTTACACATTTACTCATTAATGTACTACGAAACTTTTACGTTCATCCGCCTAATTCATCCGGGAACTGCTTCTTTTTTTTTCAAAATGCAGCAAAATTTTTTTATAATTTTTAATCCAGGATTTAGAAGAATTACTGTGCTGAACTTAACAAAAAAAGAAAAAGTAGACCACCGTTATACATTCAATAGGCTTATATGTGCACCATAGACGCAAAGGGATGGTGAACTGAAACGACCTAAGCTTCCATGGGGCTGAACAACACAATTTGGTATTAAAACAAAGTGTAGTAAATTATGCACTCATTGTGGATAGTAAAATCTGAGCGTGTTAGTGTAATAAGAAAATAACGGTCTGGTTGGCAATTGGCACATGTTCATATATGTTTCAGTGTATATTATGTGGAGCAACATCATAAAATATATACGCCATGTTTTGGATGATATTCTGCAAAGCTGCAACACAAAATTCGCTACATTATTAAAATTTTCCAACACAACATTTTGCTTGTACATAATAGTTTGCGTTGCATAACATGTACAGCAAATTATAATCACATCTGTCTGCTGGGGGAATTTCTAATAGATAGATCACATCTGCTTATTGTGCAGATTTGGATGCTTCAAGATGCGCGCAACTCCAACCACTGGTATATATTTACTTGGCAGATGCATTCCACAAATGAGATGCCTCAACTATATTTACAATGGCATTCGGAAATTATATGCAACATCACGAAAGCTTTTGAATTCCGATACACCTCTACACGCACACATCTTGACGGTTGGGATCCTTTGTTTAATAAACTGAATGTGTCCCTGATTACTGCTAAAATATTATGTTTACACAAAGTAACAAAGCGCTGTAATGACTTGCAATATACCGCGTAGAAAATGCACGGAATTTTCAGATAAATTCTGCTGATCCACGCAACAACATCGCATGACACATTCAGCATAACTACACACAACGCGCTTACAATTTAAAAACATTAAAATAACAACTCACCCTGTCACCACAACCGCCAACAAATTCTAATGCCGCATTTGAATACAAAAAGCTGCACTTCATTAAATCCCACAAGTTTATTTAATGCTATGATGTCGTGTAAGCACCAACTGAATTAAGCTGCACTGGTGTGTGTGTGTGTGTGTGTTTTGGGGCTAAAGCTCCCATCCACAGATGTACACAGCACAGTGGTGTCAAACACTTCAGGACAACACCGTATACCACGATATGGTATTAGTGTCAAGCACTTTAAGTGACTGCATTCGTTTTCTTCACAAACACACCGACTTTTCTTAATCCGCATCTCAAAACCCATTCTCAATGTATATTTTAGACAATTGTTTTGTTGTGTGGATTTTTCTATGCCATTGTTTTGCTAAGTGACTTAGTAGTGTCATAATGTTCTGTGCTGGTGAGTTGAAGGGTTTCGAGAAGGATGCATGTGTGGTGCAGCCATAGTTGCGACAGAGAATTAGAATACACAACACTTAAATAACGGACTAGATTTGTATTGCAGTTTAAAGTTTAATTTAAAAACTCACAATAAAAAGGATGTGCGCATTCAATTGGATTAATTAATGTGCATTACGCTTGAAATCATGCAATTGTTAAATGCTTAAAATTTATTGCATAATTTCTTATCGCACAGGATTAAAAGTTGGCATGTTAATCCATTTCATATTAAAAAGGACTTATCGGTCTTCGTTCTTTATACATAATCATGCCGACATTATATTTGCCATTAATATTGTATGAATCCAAATAATCTGAGGTCATGAATAATTTAATGGAATCCATTTATGAGCTTAATAACACACAATCAGTGCTTGTTATTGGCGAGTTATGCGTTTTCAGTTAAGTGTAGGTATATTTGGAATGAGTATGAAGTGACTTATATCAGCTTGCATTTATGAATAATGAGCAACGATGTTAAATAAACTCATCTTTGAAATGAGGGGAATGCTTTATGATTTTAAGAGTTAATTTTAGACGTGAAACTTTATAACTTTTCCAAAAAAAATAAAAAATTCTTTACAGTCTCTTTTTATTATTTTCAAAGTCCACTTAACAAATTAACGAATCACTTTAAAACGAGGAACTTAATTGAAAAATAAAAAAATAAATGATAAATGGCTTGTTATGATGGGAACCGTCGTTGATTGTCATGCCTTAACAATTTACATTTTTAGTGCTCCCCAAACTTTTAAACACCATGTTCTGTCATTTATGATCCGTGCAGTGCGACCATATTTGAACGCACAATTTAATGCGACATAAAAGTCAAAATAATGGCATTAACAAAAAAATTCAATTTAAAATGTTTTATGGCTAACAATAAACTTGATAAGACCGCACATTTCATAATGGTGTCATTACATTCAATACATTGCATTGTTTGGATAAATCAGATGCCAACTACATAGATAAAAGCGCATCGTGGCAACATTATCGTAATGAACGATAGACAACAATTATAATTAATGCCACTGAAAGTGAAACTATAAAGCTAATTAAAATGGTTACCCTTTTTGAGAATCTGCAGACAAAATATTTGTCATCCACAATAATAATACTCGCATCAGAGTAAGTCAAATTCATTTTAGCAATTTTAAGATCCTGTCTGCGACATGAAATTCATCTCCATCTTGGCACAAGAAATAAATTTCTGCAATTTCTGCAGCAATTTGCGTCAGACTATGGCATAAAGAACATGGAAAATAACATAATGAGATTTGAGGAAATTTCGTTCTCATGGCGTGCACGACAATTTCTTTATTTGATATGAAAATTTGTTTTGAAATATGAGTGCAGTTTGTTACTCGACTAAAAGACGACGCATTAACTTTCTCATTGCTTTGCAGGTGCATGCGGTGTATGTAGCCTAAGGTAAAGTTGAACTGACTGGCGAGGGTTGCACTTGTTGAATAAATTTGTGGGTGTTATAAAGACAAATTGATTCATGACCATACGTGTGCCCTCACTGTAAGTTCCCATAACGCAGCTGAATACTTATTAATTTTCATAAATAATCTGATTTCGTAAATTTGCGTTTTATACTTTTTTTAAAATCATCCAAACGTGTTGTTGTGTCACTCAGGATTATTAAATTAACTGATTCGGTTTGCATAATAAATTTAAAATGTATAAATTAAAAATGGCCAATAAGTGTGAGCGTACAAAATCATTTAATTGACTCACAAAAATGCAAACAGCGCAATCATTTTTAATTGAATAATGCAGCCACAGAAATGGTATGTGGCTAATAGCTGTGTGTATACGCATAATATTTGGAAATAACTGCGCCTCATAATTTAATTGGGAAATTGCGAGGCAAAACAACATGTGAACGAATTAAAATGTAAAGCATGCCCAACACTGCTGCAGAGCACAACAACATGACGGGGGCTGTGCAGACCTGCTGAGAATTTGTCTGCGTTGACTTTCACATTTGACATTTTGCGATGGGAAATGAAGGTCCCATTGTGACCCCACTTTCACTTGATTGGACGTATTTAATTACGATATAAAAACGACCCTTGCCCAGCTTGGTTTTGTGTTTTAATTTAATTTAATTATACGCTAGGGCTATGAAGCGGACTTGAGGCTGCAAAGGCGACTTCAAGTCAAATCATTGCAGGCCCATGCAATTCTCATAAATGGTCATAGGGTGTTGTTGTGTAAAAAAAAAGTTAGCGTTATCATTGAAATGAGGCTCTTTATGAACAGGAAGTTATTGTTTGGCTCACACCAATCTTGATGGAACATTATTTTACGGAGGACTAATCTTGTGAATCTGTAGTTTGCAAATTAAAAATTAGTTTTAATGAAATCTTGCAGCATATCGGATTAATCATTCGTTTAATTCCAGCTCGTTTCCGTATTTGTAATTGGAAAAGGGTGAGTCGTGTTACTTAAAAATAACAGTTGTTGGGTTTAATTTTTATATTTTTTATCAAATTGTACTTAATTTTTTTTAAATACTAACTATTCTCAAAAAGGAATAAAAACGTTTTTTCCCTTAACATATTATGCTCATTCAAAATTTTAATTTATAAAAGCAGTAATCACAGCAATAAATTCAAAGGACTCTGATGTGAAAAAACTAAAAATTCGATAAAATTTCAGCATTTCTGTTTTCGTCCTCAAATTTTATTGCAACGCATATAATTCACCAAATAACGTGTTTCCACTCTACAGTGTTAAATAAATGGAACAGCCATTGGTTACCACAGTTGGTCGTATAATTGGGATCAAGTGCACATGTGGCCTATTTACGATCTGATATAAATTAAAACAAAAGCGCATTAACATAATAACGACGGAAGTGCACGTATTGCATTATTTTCACCAAATTTAAAAACACTGTAACTCAATGTGCCTCAAACAACAATTTATTGAACAATTGGATACGAGTATTGATTGCCATTGCAATACCATAATCACGACACATAGCCCACATGCAACATGGTGAGATTTTTCATACCAACGTTAACTGTATGCAATTTAATTTAACAGCTGGACCGATTAATTTTATTTAATGCCCATTCAGCGAATCGAATTGTTCATACTCAAACAATTGCAATTAAAATGCACCTGAAAATTTTGAGAAAATAATTTTACTGTTATTTGCAACAAAACGCGACGCATTTTTCATTATCTGGAGAAAACGTCAGATGAAGTCAATAGATAAACTAAATGAATTCAATTATCTGAATGAAAAATACCCACACATAATGTTAAGATAAAATAGGAAACAATGTAGAGAATAATCTTCTCGGAACAAGAGCCAAGACAGTTGTTTCCCATGAAAACTGTTTAAACAAACAAAGCCCAAACAACATTTTTATGCCAAATATAATATGAAAAATAAGGCCTCAGTTGGTGTGTGAAAGGCAAATAAAAAGCAATGCAATTTATAAGTTATACAATAAATCACATCGCTGAGCACATTTATCCTCCTACTCATATCATAACAATGAAGCTAAACGCCACGATGTCGCCTCCCCCAGAATACACGGGGAAGGGGCGCCTCTAATTTCTCAACGTTAAAAATTATGTTGTCTGACATTCGAAATTGCACCAAATTATAGAGAGCGAGCACACACAATCGCCTCCTTTTGCGATCAAGCTCTTTTTTTTCAATTTAGCACACTGCCACTTGCCGAACTCAACGAGGCGTGTCATCAATTTTGAACATCTCTATATTATGTATAATATGATATATTGAATATGGGGATGCAAGCAAATATTCCACACTCTTCGTTCTCGTATTATTGATTTAACATTTGAACTTTGGGTAATTTGCTCACTTCTCATCACACAACTCAATATAGTTGTGTACACATTGCACACTTATACCTAGTCTACAGAGATGCATCTGAGAATGTGCTTGATAAGATGCACAATAGAGTGTCCAAAGTATCCGCGCTAAATCAATAAACAATTATAGGAATTGCACTTAACCGACATTTAATTTTGTGGGGGTCAAGTTGGGGGCTGGGGATCAAAACCTCTTATTATAATGGAAGTTTTATAGTGCTTTGATGATAATTATTTTGGATGTTATTTTAAGTGATTAAATTATATATTTAATGAAAAATCTCCGGGCATTTTTTCACTTTAAATCTTAAGGCAGTTTCCGGAATATAATTCGACTAAAATTGATGAATTCACAATCCACGGAGGATGTAGAAACACTTTTATACAACCCTTAAGTCCAAAAATGTTGTTTAATAAAGTGTAATGTCAAATATGTGACCTTGAAATTTCTGAATTTTGACCTTAATTTTAGTCCAAAATTGGTACTTTTAATGAGATTATAAAATTTTGACCTTGAAACGTTCAGCAAGTTTTATCTTCCTTATTTAATTCTAATAATGTGAAAAAAAATATTTCAAATATTTAAGGTTTCTGAGACATAACAAATTTGATATTGAAATTTACGATACCTTGAAATGTTCTGAAACTTTTCTTATCTCATTTAATTCTACAATATTCTGAAAGAATTTTTTATTGTGTAAAGTGTCTGAGATAGAAAAGTGGGATTTGTCTTTGTCCACCCACTTTTTTTCCAGAAGGATCACCTTTCGGGATATAAGATAAATGCAGTTTTGTTAAGAATACTTTGAAGAATAATTGTTGTGGACATGCAGAAAATCGTTTTCGAGTACATGAAAACCTGATTTAGGCAATAACTTGACCTTAAAGCATCTGACATTGAAAATACTATTATTGAATTCTTATTCTAATATTTTTCAAAAAAATTTCGCAGCATTTTCTGAAATTGATTTATATGGCAGCCATAGACGGACGTACATTTGCACATTTTATCTAGACCACTTCTTTGGGTTCAAGGGGTGTCAAAACGAGTTTCTGCATCGTCAACTTTTATTACGAAAATGTTGGAATGCATAAATCCATTGCATAAATCTATATATCATAATATGACCCTGGAGTCGTATATAAAGTCTATGAATTCGAAATTTATAACCCAAAAATGAGAAAATTTTATTTAAAAAAAAAAAAACTATTGGTTCTGTCGTATTCTGATGTTCTACGTTAATTAAAATTTTGTGAAAGTCAAAATTAAAAAAATTGAAAACCAGATAATCTTTTAAAAAATTGATAAATATTTCAAGATCCAAAAAATTATGATTACAGATCAAACATCTATGTTCATATAAAATTTCTGTACATACAAAGTACACACCTATACATTTTCGATGCAATTTCATGTAATAAATATCATTCCGCAACAAAGTTTAGTTGCAGTCGTATATAAACTGAAGCCTACCCTCTCTGTCGCGGTTTTTTTTAATGTATTTACTAACATGAATTTATCAGAACCATCAAATTCATCAATAATTGCATGGAAGTCAACCAAAACATGTTTTTTTTCATTTCATTTTCCAAATTCTAAATTCTTCAGTCTCTTAAAGTTTTATGTAGAATCTTACAAAATAAAAGAAATGAACACAAACTTTATAATACTGGGTTCAATTAAGAAGGAGGACGCTTCTTATAAGCTAGCATTTTAAGAGAAGTCAAATTTGGCAATCAAAATATGACAAAAACAAATGTTTCCAAAGTTCTCAGAAAGTTTAAGTTTTAAAGAAGAAATAATTTAGTGAAGAGCAAAATGCAAATAAAAACAATAGATGAAAGCGACACATATAAACTTGCTAACTTTGACCCCAACGGTCACAAGAGTAAGTTGTAGGAATTAACACACTTAAGCCAAAAACCCCCATCCCCTACCTTCCTGTGATTTGATTTATCGGGATACTCGTATTCTAAGTATTGCATCGAACATAAATGGAGGCTATAGGACGGTATGTTCGTATTTACAGATCTGACCTAAATAAGAATATCTTTTTGAATTTTACGTTTTCTTTTAAATTTTTAAACATAATTTTAATACAAATGCACTATTAATTGTTTTAGTATGCAATTGATTTTCTTCAAAGCCATTTCATTATTTTCCTATGCGTCCACAATACATTATGTCAATCCTGAGAAATTTATATTCCTGTGTAGTAGGTAAGGCTACACAAACAGTACTTTTCAACATATGTATTGTGTTCTTCGCTTAGGGCAAACAAACGAACACACGAGCAGGAAATGGAAATTCCATGCTTAAAAGTCGATGAGGCTTTTAATGACGACGCTATTAAATATCCTTTCCAGCAGTCAGGAAATAATAGCATTTTGTTGCATCTGGATGTAGATGTGCTGTTACTGCATTGAAAGTCATACAACTATATAATCATTTATATAAGAGCATTGTAGAATTAATTGAAATAAATACGATAGAAAGTAAACTTTTAAAAAACTTACAATCACAGGCATGATATTCGTAAAGTAAGTGCACCATTGCAGAGTTTCAATAAATATTTAGAACACACGTACATGCATTGCACATATTGTGTACCTAAATATGGATACATAGGTCCTGCACATACATAGTTGATGCTGTCCTTATGTACTCGTACCTTCTGTGATCGATCAGATTTCTCCAAAGCTTGCAATATTTAACAGACAGTCGCTTTTCAATGGTGTTTTCAGTTTATTTGTTTGTCTCTTGTTGTTTTTTTTTTTTGTTCACCATTCAGTTCATTTGGTGAAACGCCATTTGATGATATTGCATTTGGAGCATTCAATCGATTGGTGTTTATATTGCAAAAAGCAGACGCAACTACATAAACTATTCGTATAGTCTTTGAATCCATGAACGGATGTCAGACAAAACAATATAGCACATTACGTATTCCATGTAAACAAAATGTGCAGCCCCTTTTTGATATTGTTGTTTCATGCCCATGGGGGGAAAAACAAAGTGTGTTATAAAATTTCTTAAATTTGGTGTAAAATTTTAATAATATGCAGTGTTCGGGCCTAAAATGAGCTCAAAAATCTCCAAAACAATATGTAATATTCATTAGAAATATATCCCCCCTCATGAAAGCTGTTGCCTTTATGTGGCAGCCTTCAACTTTATGTACGTTGATTATCCTCCCTAAAAACAACAACGTGTTTGCTGTCGCACGTGGATGTTATTTTTGAGTGGAAGCTATGTAAAATAAAAACACACACATTATACTTACTACGATACAGCTTATCACATATCTAAATAATTCACTATACCGTGTGGTTTATCCTGCACCATTTTAGCATCACGTATGTGAGAAAGTCTGTTTGTTGGATTATACTGGTGCAAAAAATAACGAGCGCAGTTGGGTATAATTCATTTTGGTGTTGCTAATTAACAACAAACTCATTACAAGACGGAAACATTCGGGTCACTGTTATAGTCACACTTACATGTTTTGCAAATATGTTTAAAACGCAAAGTTTTTGTGATACTTATCTGCGTTATAATATTCATTTCTTTTAGAAGTTAGGACAGATGATTTTAAACAGTTGATTTTGTGAAAGGTAATTTAAACTTCAAAGGTTATTTAATAATTCATAAGCCATTTTATTCTCAAATGTCATACTCGTAAGCAAAAAAAAAAAATTGACGAGGAAACAAATATTTGTTATTACCTGCGGACAAAAATTGTTTTGCATCAACGTGCACAAAATGAAAATATGCCACATTAAATTGATTGCAGCTCACTGCAAATCATCGCAATTATCGAAACATCGAAAATGAAATTACTGAAAATGTATTATATAATATTAATTATTACTTTATGTCGAATTATATACAATCAACATATTTTACCGATGTTTTTTGCCTATCTGCTTGAGGGTAAAAAAATATGCTAATAAATATTTTTATGGCTCGAATAGTTATTTAGTTTGTTTACTAAACGCAGCATACCAACAAAGGACAGTTGTCTACTTTTATGCATTTAAACAACGTCTGTAGTGATTGAGAATGCATTCAACAGCATGAGTACTCTTACATTCGTTTAAAATAACTTAACTTTCTTACTATTCGACATAAAATCATAAAAATTCGTCACCGGCTGACACAAATCAATGCAAATTTTAATACAGACAAAGACGTTGTAAATGAGACAGTAATTGCAACTATGCAAATAAATCAAAATGCAAAAGTACGGGTAAACGTCATGTCAACAATAAAATAAATGACTTCGCGAACATATGCATGGTCTTTGGTGGCATTGTTGAGGCGACATTGTTGTATGATGGTGAAAACACAATATGTCTTTATTATTAAGCATCGTTAAGATCATACAGCAAACAATAGCTTTAGTTGGATGGTCCATTTATGCCGTTTTTAGGGTATTTGAAAGCTATTCAAAAATTATGTAGGAAATCTATACGTTTGAAAATAAAAATCCATAAAAATCAGCAAATTCATTTTCTAACACGCCGTTATCAACAAAATGTATTTCCACAACAAAAAAAAAACTACATCGCAGGGAGAGCGAGGTGTGAATTTATATACGCCGATTTGACCTTGAAATTTCTGAGTTTGACCTTGATTTTTGTCCAAAATTGGTAGTTTTATTTGTTAACCTGTTTCAATCGTGTTACAAGATGTCATGCAATTTATAACGACATTTTTAATGTGTTGCATGTGATGTCAGGAGTGAATGAACAATAATTAATATGCGCAATCGGATCAGGGTTTTTATTTATTTTTGTTATGCCATCATTAAATCGCAGCACGCTTTTTGTGTAAATTTTTAATTTCTCGTTTTATTTTGTAGTTATTAATTAAGTGTTTATGGAAATTAAAAAGCAAATTCAAATGATTTTGGAATTAAGATTTTTCTTGTCTGCTTTGTTATTAGTTAATTAATGTGACTTAACTTTAGTCGAATTTAGAAGAATGATTCTATAAACCAAAAATTATTTTTTAATTATTGTCGCACATATTTTAATAAAACTGAAAAACTAGACATTTAATTTCAAAATCCATTGTCCTTGAAAATAACTGCTTCATAAAATTAAGTTTTGTTATTTACATATATTATATACTGGCTTTAATACATCTAATTACACATCAGATACATATTATATATATGTAATTGATTTCGAATTTAAAGACCTTAAAAAAAATCCATCGAAATTAAAAATCCCAAAATGACCGGTAATTATTTCAATAAATAAGTATACCCCGAATCAAATATCCCCAAAAGCTGCTATAAACAAAACTGTTATACAACATTGATTCCACCTCAGCGAACTTAATTAAATTGTGTATTTGATTAATTGTGGATCATAAAAAAATTGTGCTACATTTAAAATACCACGTCGCACGAACAAGTGCCACGTTTTGGTACAGTTCGTTCAAAAATCGAATAATTCTATGAGACAAATTTTTCTTCCAATGATGGAAATACAGCGATTGAAAATGAATAAATCTTATATTTTAAGGGCACTATATCAAAAAATATACTTTTTAAAACAAAATATTAATTTACTTACATTAAAATTTCGATCCTTTATTCGATTGAACACATAGATGAACACTTAATTAACACTTTATTCTAATGAATTAATTTTTTTTTCAAAATATTTCAACAAATCATCACTATTTTCATAATAAAAGGCCATATATTGATGATTTTTCATCAAATTTTGACTTTCCAAATCACTTAATGCCTTTGAAAGCACATTTTCAACTTAAAAATACCTTAACAACTAACACTTGAAAGCACTTGTTATAAAACTCTTTGTGGTATTCAGAAAATCATCACAATCTTCTTGATACGTAAAGAAAAGGCCATATATTGATGAATTTTTATCAAATTTTCACTTTTAAAATCACTAAGTGCCATTATAACCACATTTCTTCGTCACACTTACAAAGTACCCAAAGGAAAATTAATAGCGATTAAAAATAAGCAACGACGACAAAATTAAATAACACAACGACATCCAAAAGAAAATTAGAAAAGGTGCCTTTTAACAACCCGACTTACTGTTCGCGCCCGATTTTAATTATTACCGCCCGGACAAAAGTTCAAATGAAACTGATGGAAAAATTTTAATGCAGAAGAAATTTGGGACTTATTTCATCTATTAACATATATTTTAATAATTTGCAAAAGAAGTGATCTCTTTCTAACGCACTCGCATTAATCCTAGCACAGAGATTTTATAAAATTGTCAGCCAGGCGTAATAATTTTACATTAATTGCGGCCACCTGCACTGTACGCATCAATGTAGTGGTGGTCACAAATGTAAAATACCTATAGAAAATGAGATGAGAATAATGAGATCACGTGATCGGTGATCAAGCATTCTCCTAAAAAAATTATTTTGTTACACGTAATAGTGTTAGTAAAATAGCTCACCACAATTAATTTCTTTTCTCCCTTTCCATCCAGCACGGTAATCGCACCTGATATTAAATGGGAGAGATGAAATGACAAAGCGGGATGAGAAATTACCGTTAATTGTGTAACACCGCACTCGAAAATGAAATGTTTTTGTACAGGAAATAATTAGCATTACAATGTTTTCATTTAAAATTGAAAACCTCATGAAAGTTTTAAGGATTCCTGCATGCAATGTTCAAAACCAAAATCTTATGATTTTAATAAATATTTTGTTCACTTTTGACTGGAAAAAATCCGAATGTAAAATTCTTTTGAGGCTCAACAACATTTTTCTGTAGCAATTTTGATGAGAAAATTCTTTTAATATTCTTATAATAGCTTTTTTGTTCCAAATTAAATTTAAAATTTATTTTATTTGGATAGAAAATATTTTCATATAGACCTTGAAAAATTTAACGATATTAATGCCTTAATAGATTTAAAGTTAAACTGATTTTTCAAGAAATTAGTATTATTTCACAAGGAATTGTAAGAAAACAACAATAATCATTATAATATAGGTTGTATGACCTTGGAATGTTCAGCAAAAATATAAATTATTTTAAAATCTACAAATCTTTAGTACATTATATGTTGATAAAGTGTAAAACGCACGAGATATTAGATATTTCCGGTTTTCTCCTTTTTAGTTTTAATTTTATAATTCAAAAACCCGATTGAATGTGTAATTGCAATGTACCACAATTATATGGAGAATGATTTCATAGATCATATTTGAAAAACTTGGCGAATTTAAATATCATCTTAAAGGAAAATTTTGCAAAACCGCAGTTTTTTGGCAATATCTTGACCGTAAGCGTGATTTCGACCTTGAAACTTCATGTAACTCTTCGATTCTACGACTTACATATTGTATATAAATTTGATGCATTTCAATAAAGCCGTTTAAGAAATATACGCATTTTAAATATTTTGAGAAATTGAAATTTTTTACACTCAAATTGCCAAAATCTGAGGAGATTTCACTAGTGATTTCTACTCAGAATTTGAACAATTCTGTGGCAAAAATTTTTTTTTTTTTAGGAACACATACAAAATATTTTACTAATTAAACTACAACTATTTTTGGTATTTTTGTGATTAATTTTTTTTAACAATTTTTAGTAAAAATGTTGTTAAAAAGTAAAAAAATGATACCACCTGGTACAATACATCAACAAATTATTGTGATTTCATATAATATAATTGTCTCTTTCCTCTTGCGTGTGGGTGTGGGTGTGCTTTGTGGACCACACCAATATTTAGCCTTGGAATATGAATCTATTACGCAACTGTTAAAAAATCCTCACGCATACTATTTAGATGAAATTATATATTTTGTAAAATCCATAGGCGTTTTTTACAGGAATGCTATTACTTTTATTTCATATTCTCAGGGAAACAATTAATGAAGAACATTTTATATGTGTAGGTGAGGAAGCACGGATTAAATGAAATTGTCAGCCAGGGATCTCGTGATCAGTGCGTGTGCGTAGCATTTTATTGTGCACTTGTTAATGTTAACAATTAATGCAAATTGCAGAGGTCTGAAACAATTTTAGGCGGAAGAGAATGATATGAATTTATTTGTATTTTCAGCATCAATTTAGTATAATTGTATGAACTGAAATTTTAATAAAGCTTTTTGGAGATATGAAAAATTTGACCTTGAAATTTCTTAATTTTGACCTTGATTTTTGTCCAAAATTGGTACTTTTATTGAGATTATTAATAATGTAGAACATCATAGTACCCTAAAACACATAGTATTTGAATTAAACATTTTCATTGTAAAAATATGACTTTGAGTTTTCAAAATTTGACCTTGAAATATTCAGCAAGTTTTCTTATTTTATTTATTTCTACAATAATGTAAAAAAAAAATTTCAAAAATATTTAGGGTTTCTGAGATACGTGCGCCGTACGCCGTACGTCGAACCTTGAAATTTCCGATTTCGACCTTGAAATGTTCAGCAAGTGTTTTTGTCTCATTTAAGCCTACAATAATGTGAAATATTTTTTTTTAAATATTAAAGGTTTCTGAGATATAAAAAATTTGACCTTTAATTTTTCGATTTTGACCTTGAAATGTTTCGCAAATTTTCTTATCTGATTTTATCCTACAATAATCTGAAAGAATTTTTTTAATATTGTGCAAGGTGGCTGAGATAGAAAAGTGGGGTTTGTCCTTGTCCACCCCCTTTTTCGCCAGAAGGAGCATCTAGCGGGATATAGGATATATGCAGTTTTGTTTAAGATACCTTGAAGATTAATTGTTGTGAAAATGGAAAAAATCGTAGAACCCATTTTCGAGCCCCTATACGAAAAAAAAATCTTTTGGCAATAACTTGACCTTGAAGGATCTGACCTTGAAAAATCGAATATTCCATTCTTATATTTTTGTTTAATAGTTTACAAAAAAATTTCATACAAATCGGTACAGTAGTTTAGAAGTTTTTTTTTTTCGACCATTTTTCTATAGTACGGCGTACAGCGTACAGCGTACGGCGTACGGACGTACTTTTACACATTTTTTCTAGACCACTTTTTTGGACTCAGGGGGTGTCAAAACGAGTTTCTGCATCATCAACTTTTTTTCCGAAAAAAGTCGGTTCCAAATATTTCTATATGCCCTTGGGGTCGTATATAAATTAAAAAAATTTTTGAATTACCTATTTTATTATAAAAATATGGTCTTGAAATGTTCAGCAAGTTTTTTGATTTTGTGTAGGGTGTCTGTCCCATTTAGTTTCGGAGTCTTTTTCACCAAAAAAAAAAGTATTTGGTGAGGTGAATTGTTTGAATGTAGAGATCGTCCTGTGCTTCTTCTTCTGCAACGAAAAATTGTTTATGAGTTTCTGAAAATACTTGAAACCATCGCCAACATGTATATTTTGTAAGACCAATAATTTCAAAAATATTTTTCATCGTGTTTATTTCCCAAGTTTATTGATGACCAATCATCCGTCAAATCAGATGCTTTACGAACCCAATACCTTTTGTTGAAACACCCTATTTATCATCACCCCACTGAAGCACCACCCTTACAGTCTGCCATACACATTTTGTATGTGATTGAATTAATTGTACAATGTACAAGAACAACACAACGACACAATGCGACGACTTGCTGCATGAAAAACATATCACCGCTCCTGACACCCGCATATGTGTACTGCAACAGTTGTTTGTATATTGGACTAATCATAAATCAGTAAATATGTTGCCACACATGAGTGTTGTAATTGCTCACGGACGATATATCGCTTGCCGTGGAGGTACTGGAGCTTGTTTTGTCAAGCATCAACTGTATTTATAAGTTCACTTGAGTGCAATTGCAAAACACATTGTGTGCTCCCGATGTGGGAGAGAGAGAGAGAGTGTAAAGTGTATGTTGGCAAAAAGCTCGTGATATAAGGTCAAGTGTCGAGATAATAATTAATTACGTAATAAATACGTAATATGTATTGTATTAAAATGCGGGGGAGATATTCGCTGTCTCTTATGCACACGTCTTAGCGTTGTCTTCAATAAATTACAATATCTTTTAGTATTTTCGGCATTCATTCATCGTTTAAATTTGCATTTTAATTAATTAAAAGACTATAGTTAGAGATGCTAAGTAAATAAATTGTTATACAAATACCTAAAAATAGATGTATGACTCATTTTAAATTCCTCAACAATTGCAAAGGCCACTTAAATTGACCTGCAATACACATAGGAACATCTAACTTCATATAATAGTCCAAAAGGTGTAAAATGTCGAGTCAAATTGAAAGTTATATTGTGCTGCAGCTGGACACGGCAATTACTTGCTGTGCAGAAGGACCACTTTGCCCTCATCGTATATTTGTGCTACTCTACTACCTATCGCATATGCATAGAACTTACAAGGCGGTGGGCGGTATCTGATTTGCATAAGTTAACTGCCAACGCGTGCAAATAATGCCTGTAAGCTGTTCCGTTGCGTTGTGTGTTGGGGGGTGGGGGGGGGGGGAGGGGTATAAACAAATTTTCCAAAATAATTAAGGCGCTGTTGTTCAGCCAGAATTAATTAGATTATTTTATTTGAAAAGCGCGGGCTGCTGCGGTACATTTATCATAAGCCCGTGACATCTTATATTGCGCGGACGAAATTTAGTGTGGATTTTGTGGCTTATACTTTTATCATAGCCTAAATGGAAGTAGATCTTTGCTGGGATAAGTGTTGAGATTTTTGAATTGTTGTCTTTGCAATGATTCATGTGGTTTTGCAGTAATTATTATTTGCAGAATTTTTAAAAAATCTGAGTAATTACAATTGAGTTGAAATTATTTGAGATTTAAGATGATAATGCGATGATTTTTGAAAAGCAATTTGATTATGGGAGGTATTAGAGTTAATAACCTTTATCATAAAATATTAATGAAGAACTATGAAGAATTTTATACTGTGAGTAAAATTCAATTACTTACACTCTGGTTTTCGGTAATAACACGGTAACTGATAGATGATTCGGAAATAGGATCTATCAAGGACATAAGGTTAAATTAAAAATATGTAAATGTGATCACTTAAACAATCAATTGTGACAACTACTGAGAAAAAGTTCTGTTTTATTAAAACAGTTTTATTTAGTTGAAATAAGTCCTCCCTTAAAATCTCCTTTAAAATGCATTTCCATTACATTATTTTAATTTTCAATATAAGTACAATGTTCAAGATTTTCAAAAATCATTTTCTCAACACTTAGGAGATAGCTACAACAATTCATTGTCATCATCATTTGATTATTAAGGTCGACCGGAGTTATACCAAAAATATATGGTTTTTTTTTCTCTCCCTTCACGTTAAGCACATCAACACGAAGGCCATTGCCAGTAATAAAAGAAATAAGTAGGGTCTCACCATATTGGTCACAAAAGGGGATGGTTTATCGCTGTTTTATTTGTTGTGGCGAAACGAATCCTTGCTGCCGGACAATGATGTCTTTGATATGTGCGGTTGTGTGTAGTCGCCTTCCAATATTTTCCACATAACACTCATGTGTGAATGAATAGGTGCCATTTGGCCCCAAATCGATGTTTTGGTGGGAATACATAATATTAAATGTATTGATCGAAAAAAAACATCATCATACAAATGTTCTATGTGTGGCACACACAAAATCATTCTCCCGCTTATACTCTGGAATAAAAAAAAAATCAATTCGTTTTGACATGGATTCGACCGTAAACAAAAATATTTGCTGTATTATGTTTGTGTGGCGAAATGCTGTGGCTTGTACGGGAAGTACTTTTGCGGTTTAAAAAATCGTCGACCACTTTAGCAATATGCATTGAAAGATGAATTCATTTATCAATACATTTGAAACGATCAATAATAATATACCGTGGAGTATGTTTATGGAGAGATGAGAGGTTCTTTTAGGATTATTTCATCCGTAATAGGGCTCTTAAATGCAATTAAAATATTATTTGAAATATTCTTGCATGTTATCGATGTGAATGAATTGGCTTTAATATATTGATTTAAAATCTCTTTAAGATAAAATACATATTTATACTCTAGCTATTAGATTTCATCTTTTTTTTTCTTGAATATTTACTTGAACGTTTTATACAGTCATAATAATTTTAAACATTTAACAACAATTTAGTTAGAAACTTTTTTACCACACAGAAAAAAAAATCCTAAATGACTTAACCTATAACATTATTCAAATTTTATTTACTTTTAAGTATAGGTTGTTAACCTTTAATATATTTTGTTATTGAATTATCCCCAGACATTAAGCAGTACTTTTACATTTACAGTCAAACCTTCCGGATATTACAAAGCAATTTGAGCGTCATCCCTGGAGGTGCATGTCTCAGCAGTTTTCCCCCTCCATGTTACATGCGGATTCTGTATAATATGTACTTAATGTGACATACGTTTTATGGAGCTACATCAAAATACATAATTTTTTCGAAATGTAGAGAAAATCAAATCTTGAAAAGAATTGTGTCGACAAGACTGAAGACATTTTACAGAATTGTACTGCTAACACAGACGATGAATATTGCAAATGGTGCCATTTACAGCGATTTAGTATTGTTCAATGATTATTATAAGAAAATCAAATTTTTTATGTTTTTGTGGATATTGCTAAAAAAATTGACGTTATATTCGTTTAACAATTGAACTGACATTTTTTAAGATTATGTTTATTTAGTTCTTATATGTCTAAAAGATCGTTTAAGGATAGTGTTTTTATGATTTGCTCTCACAGGCGTCATAACACTCGATTCCCTATTAATAAGTTTTGAATTGTAGAGTATAAATTATGAATAGTTTGTTTTTATTTTCTTTAAATTTCTCTATCTACATTGTAAATTTGGTTTCATCATGGTAAATTACGTTTTGTAATGTTTTTAATGAAAATAATAAATAAAAAAATAAATTAAAAAAAAAGCTTCTTGCATACGAATTTATTAATGTATTCTTGCTTTAAGGCACAAATGCATAAATGAATCTAAACAGATAAAAATTCGACTACGGAAATAAATATGATTTCGACAAAATATTGCATAAACAAAAATCCTTTATTCTAATATAAAATAAATATATTTGTTGTATTCAGAATGTTGAGTTTGTAAATGTTTATATTAACAAAGAATAACATCAGTCTAATTTTATGTTAACATTTATTCAATTGCGTTTAAAGATTAAAAGATAAAAATCAATATGAATGTGTTAAGAATTATTATTTTTGATTTAAATAAAAGATAATCATAATCAAATTTTGGAACTCAAATTTATTTAGCACTCATAAAGGACGAACTAAATTATTATATTATATTATATTAAAAGAAGATATTTCAAAATTCATGTCTCAAAGCAATCGTAAGTTATTCAGACTATAATTAACACAAATTTATTAAACTTGTAAGCCCTTTGCTTCAGGCAACTTGCTTTTGTGCATAACTACTATTATACAGTCGATCTGATTCGGTTGAAGTTCTAAGTAAGTTTCAAAATGCATTACAATGTGGTAGCTTTCTTGTTTTAGTGAATGTCTTTGAAATGTAAATTAAAATCAAGGAAGCGATCAATGGCAGTTTTTAAATAGTTTCAAACAAACTTAATAAGATTTATATAAAATATAATAGTTGAGAGATTTCATTAAATGTTCTATTTGTATATTCAATTATTCAATGAAGTCACTTCTATATACAAACTTGTAAATTATCCTTTGATTATTTTGTTTTTTGTTAAACATCTTTGCTTTGAAACAATTTGCGTCTCTTAAAAAGTTTTAAGAAATTTGATGAAAACGGCACAGAAACATCAAAGTTCGTAAAAGCTTTTCAAAATTTAACATGCTGAATAGTACAGCCAAGAAGATTAAATCAGATGTGTAATATTTCGATCCGATTGCTCAATGTCTTGCCCATGTGTGTTCCAATGTCTACAAACATCACACACAAATTTATTGCACATCCTTTGCAAACTGTTAAGCCTTCCAAATAGGCCAGATACATGAATGTGAACGTGTGTTAAATCAATTTGCAACCAGAAAACATCCAGCACGAACATTTCCACACACAAAAAAAGAGCTAAGTGAATATCCGGCAAAGTTCGAGCTGAACGTGCTGCGAAAAGCTAATATTTCATCTTATCTTTTCAGTTTCCTCATTTTATGTAACAATGACCATGATATATATATACAATCGCATCCCTTATACATTATGTAGATGTAATTGCCAGTGTAATTACCAATTCTTAAGACATTTCAATGGACTTCCATTTTCATCTTATGGAATTATTTATTTCTGTGTCGAATTAATTGTTATTGCAAAAGCTTTAATGTTCTGAGATCTCTAACTGAATTAACTGAATATTGAGGAGTGCCTTTGCAGTTTGTACAATTTCTTTTTATGCTGGTACACATATTTTTTGTGTATTTGTGTGTTTGTGTGAAATAATGTTTTCTGTACTTAATATTCATTCAAATTATATTTATCAGGCACACGTATACTTAATAAAGAGATTGCAAATATAATAAAATTTTGCCGCTCTCAAGAAGTTCAATAACTTAATAAAAACGCCTTGGGCTCAATGAGGACGCCACTCAAGTGCCCATATTATATCCAGTCGAAATTGATTGTATTTCCCTTTATGCATGTTAACATTAAAAATTATATTGAAGTCAGTGAATTTTGTATAAAGTAAAAATAATTTCGTTATTTGACAGGATTTAAGATCATTTCAATTGCACAACATCAAAGACAAAATTTAGAGCTTTGTAGACGTTATTACTTTTATTTTCTGCATTTAAAAAAAAGGAAGAAAATTAAGTGCGATAAAGAAAGTAAAACCCTATAGCAACACCTTTAAATAACACATATTTTAAATTACAAATACAATTGCCACCTTCCGCATATGCGAAAGTCTTGCAAGTGAAAAGCTTCATCAAACATAGTTCGTCGGAACAATGTGTTTTTATCCAACCAATCGGAAAGTGTAAACAGGTAGATTGTAAATTGCTGTGGGCTTTGTTTGTGGCCTTATATGTATATGATGCCTTTGGCACATAATATGACACTTGCAATGAAAACATAATACTTATAGCGGCTCAGCACTTTCTTCAGAATGTACGTACGGAATTTACGACAAAAGAATTGAATCCTACAGCTTTGATAGGCTGTGGTGCCAATGTGTGCTTGTTGAAGTGTGCCTCCTTGTTATATCAGCATATATAGCTGTCATTTGTGGTGAGTGGTGACTATGTAGTCGGAGGTGGTTTAACGTACGGCAAATGATTCATGAAAGTTGATTCATGTCAACACAATGCAGTGCAGAGAGCCTTTACAGAAATTGCATGCCTTGGTAGACCCATTTCAATGGACTCAATTGACGTAATTGACAGGGGTGGTTTATTGAGCGACAGACAACATATCAATTCGTTGTATAGTAAGTACTCTATGATCTGATAGTTAATGTGGATTGCTTTATTATTAATATTTAGGTTATTGGACAGAAGCTTACATTTTTTGTACCTTTGAATTGAAGCTTATTAATTCAAATGTATAAGCCCATTTCAATACAATGAGACGTCATCAGTAATCACCCAAAGTATTGATTTAAATAAAAATAAATTTGGGTCAACTTGAGGACACACATTTAACAAACGAACCCAATAGACGCCAGTATAGAAAAACAATAAATAAAAAATTGCAACTTGCAATGAATTTCATTATAACACTAAAAATAGTTTTAAAATAAACAATTTTCATGCAAAACACACCCATATATCCAATAACAGCACGATGACCTTCCTCAATCCTCACTGTGTTTATATACGGGAATACGAGAATGCCATAAATTCATCCCGAAGCAGTGCAGTATTTTTTCCCACATAAATGCAAAACGCATATAAATGACCTGCATCAATAATTTATCTTTGAAAAATAGTCGCAACTCCTTTAGCATAAATGCATGCCAATGTGTTGATGACGACACAGAGTCTGGCCAAAAGTGGTTTTATATTTGCCTGCTGTTTCGGGGGTTGGACGATTTTTTTTTTTTTTTGGTGGGGTGATGGGCGATGTCGCTTGAGACTGTTTCATATTCCTCTCGGCATGAGTGTTTTAGGAGTTGTACACCGTACACATGCAGACATACATATAGAGCCAAATGTTTGGCAAAGCATTTGAATAATAAACTACAAAGTCGCCGACATACAAAAATATACGAAATGGTGATTTGGGAAAAATACATAAATGATAGTTTTTATTTTTAAATCTACTGCGCAATACTGTAAATTAAGCCAGTGAAAGCTGTTTAAAGCTTTGGATACTTAAAAATTAAATAGAATTTTGCAAGTCCTTTATAAAAATTATAAAACGTACATCAAAAGTGAGTAATTAGTTTTCTTCAATGGTTTCATTTAAAACGAAATGAGCAATGTGCATTAAAAGTCATTCCTATTGGAAAATAAAACTTAATTTCATTTTGATTACCATCGTACTTTAATGCAAAAGTGCATTCCAAAGTTAATAACACTGCAGTTACACAAAGTGTTTTAATTTTAAAACGTTACGTCTGAAGTAGGGATGGGATATCATATTAAAATATCGATAGTAATAAAAAAATATAGTTTAAAAAATAAAATATCGGACACAAAATAACGATATTTTTATTATTATTTTATTATAATTGTAATTATCTAACAAAAATTGTTTACAACTATAAAATTAAAATCGGCAAGTGTGTGTTTTATTTTAGCGACATATATAATATATCGACCGAATCCCAGATTATTTATGTTGTTAGGGTATTGCCTTGTGAGAAACAAACAAAACACTGACAGTTGTACTATAATTTATTGTATGATTTATTCAAGCTGATAAATAATAACAAACAAATCGTATTGTTTTTCCTATTCTTTAACTATATATTATCTTTAACTGCTGACTAGTACTAGTTGTCACTTACTTGCACGTTACAACCACCGCATATTAATTGACTTGTTTAACTCAAATAAAATTTGTAATATTTTATTAATTATAATTAATCAAGTGAAACATTCCATACTCTTCACACAAATGACAACCAATTTTCATTTTTATCCAACAACCGATAATACTGTGCTTACGAAAAGAGGCAATGAACAATAAAATATGGCCACAAAATTACTGGTTGATAGTAATTGAACAATTTGTAAAATTGTTTACATTACATGTTGAATGAGTTAGAGTGCGGACAACAATACGATGGCAACCAGCTTTGTTGTTATCGAAATTAAAGGAAATTACAGGAATTGAAATATCGATGTATCGGTATAAAAGTAATTACGATATTTCGATCCCATTCCTATTTTTAAAATTTTACAAACAGAATTTTGAAATTGTTTATGACGTAATGATTCAAAGAGAAATTTTTTTTTAGAATTTTTACTATCCATTTAAAGTTATAGGTAAAAATCAATGACACGCTCTAAAAATTAATACCATCTATTTGTTAATCAATTAAGTATTTAAAGGGGGTGTGTTGAATGGTGGTAGTACAATTGTATTTTGAATACACCCCACTCAGCATTTTCTGAATTTGTTTATTTTGAGCTTAAAGTGTATGTTTTTCAAAAAGCATCACGTGATTTGAAAGGGTTCAATGAACAACAATACGAAAACAGACATATTTGAACTCGCAAATTTCCTTCCTTATTGAAATTTGAAACAATAATAATTGATGTGGTGCGTTTGAATGAGCAAATAGACATTGGGGCCAGAGAGTCTTGCACTCAGTGCACTACAATGCAACATAGCACATAATTTAAAATATGTATTGTATGGCATTGATATGTGACAACACAGGAGCATCAAAGGCCGGAATATGCGTTTATATGCATTTGTCATTGATTTGATGTGTACCTACGTCCTGCGAGATATATATGACTAACGTCAGACAAGGCAAATACTCTATGGGCATATGAACGAAACATAAACAAACATTGCAGCAAAAACAATGAAAAATATGCTTGGGGGAGAACTGCATAAATCCCCAAACAACAAAGTGCGGTGGCAGAAAATGCATACACATAAATTTGAATGTGCGTGATGGTGTATTTTATTGCTGACAGGACTCATCTATTTTGATTTTAGTTGGGCTTTTGTTTTTAGATGTTCTGAGGGATACACTTTTCTGAGACAGTCAAAATGTTAAAATTTATAAAAGCATTTTGATTTTGTGTTATTTGGATTTGACCCACCCACTGTATTGAATTCAACAACGACTTTACTTTCATAATAACATGCTTTAGTTGTAATTTATTTAATGAAACAAAAATTATTAAACATTCAAATGACAAACAACTTAATTTACGTACACCATCAACTCCGCCATTAGTAAGAACACACCCCATAACGATTTATTACCGCACACCCCTGCAGTAACATTTTACTTTGCAGAATTACACCCGACATCACCACTGATAACTCCATTACCAAGTAACTGATTGTCTCGGCGCATTTCCACTTCCAAAATTTATCAATGCATCCACACCGTAGAAATTGTGAACCGAGGCAGGTGTGAGGATGTGCGAATGGCGTTGATTCCATTTTATTGTGCCATCATTCACCAGCCCAGATTTTATGAAATGTTAAAAACCCACGTGATAGGTATACCACCATTGATGTGTAACAGTGAAATTGTACAGCGTTTACACAACCACAACCATGCCTGATGCCACACCATCACGCTTCAACTGATATTTGATGCGGAGACGATAAGAGGCGAAGCGGGAATGAATGGGTCGTAAAAGGAAACCACGAACTACATCTTGATGTATTCGGCAATCAAAATCAAATTGTTTTCATCTGATGTGCAAATGATACAGTTAGAACTGAAGATGGTTACATCACAAACGCAGTGTGCCGTTAAAATGTATCACCGCTATAAAGAATAAATAATTCATTCCCCAGAAACTGTAAGATATGTAGATGCGAGTAGAACGAAATGCATTGGCTCGATGATTTTTTTTTGTTTGCATATTATGAAAATTATGTTGACGTTTGATAATAATTGATGTGTGCCGCAGCATAAATACACAAAATTCGATTACATAAATTTAAAGGCGGCATTGAGATACTTTAACATGGCCATTAGCGTGGACACTTACAATAATCTTGTTTAATGTCTTTTGGCTGCGCATATTAAAGCCACGGGCGATCGCATGAGACATTTAAATCTGTAAATGCGTCTTTGTGCTGATGGTTGAGAACGCACTACGCAGTGAGTTATGATTCAGATTTTTATATGCATTTTAAGTTGCCCCCTTATTTGTGTTCTAGATTGAAAATTCTTGCTGCATTATTCATGTAATTATAGCATCATGTTTTGTGGCTGGCATTACATTTGACATGAATTGAGTTGACATTCTAGACTGATGGGCGCAAGTAAGTTATATAGTACAATGGGGATGTTACTTATAGCCATATATGCATGAGAAATTATTTCTTAAAAAAATCAACAATTATTTGAACCAGCCTCATTTAAAAAACACATTAAAAAATGAAAACTCCTACTGCATGTCGCAATGAACTACACTTAAGTCTCGACGATGTGTCACCTTGACATTTAAATGCTATATATTAATATGTGCACGTGGTTTCAACAAACAACAATCTTTATTCTTTTTGTTGTACACCACAATCTATAAGCGGTATTAGACATTATTAACATTAGAACCTGTCATATTAAAATGAGTAATTCTTTCAAAATCTCTGAGTCATCGTTGTTATTGTTTACGGGTAAATGTTTTTAAAACATCATAAATAATGGTAAATGCAATCAGTGCACTTTAAATTTTTTCAACCGCAATTACATAAGCTGTATGATAAAATCTAGTGGCGTTATTTATAAATGTTGAAGTTAATAGGTTTTTTTTCACTTTGTTCAGGTCGTTGAGTCAAGCAGTATGAATTAAGTTCTATAAAAAAATAAGTCTAATGATGCTTTAATTCGTTTTGATCAGCTGTTACCAAAAAATAAAAAAATACCTTTTTAATTGGTTTTTGATTGAAATACCGAGTTTTAGTATTTTTTTTCAGAAATACTTTTTTTTAGCTATGTCCAAAAACTTTTTTTCTTTTCATTTAAAACTTTTCTGTCAAAAAATCGGTTGATTTTCGGTGAGGAAGTTTTTTTTATCGTGTAATGCTATACTATTGTGTTATCGAGAATGTGTCCTATAATAAGTTCAGTAGCATTCTTATTAAATTTTACCAAGCCTCGCCGGTTGATCTTGCAGAGAGCACTAATTTAATAATACATTTCAAGGTAATACAAATTATATGTTATTACAAGGTCAAATGTATTTTTTCTCACACATTTCAGAAAATCGTATTATTGAAAAAACTAAGAATATACGCATACGCAGTAAATAGTAATTGTAGGCCTTGAATTTGGAGAACATGTCAAGGTTTTGTAGATTTTTCCCAAGGTCAACAAATTATTTTAATAATATCTAATAAAGGAGGTCATAACTTTATAAATGCCTTTTTAAATTGTCTGCAACTTAAATAACGTCTACCACAAAGTAATATGTCGCTTTCCTTGCCATTTTATTTTTCAATATAGCAATGACTTGCGTGTACATAAAGTTGAAGTAGTTATTTTCTGTTTATGATTTGAATCGCAACATAATGATGCCGCTTTACAATGAATTTTAATTTTAAAATACAAACGATACATATTTTGTATTTGACAGGTAGTTAAACTAGCTGTTACTAACCAGTTAATTACACCTAACTTATACCGTTAATAATATTTTTATATGTTTCCCCCATCCATTTTTCAAACAAAATATTTGAATTGCTGATAACAACTTGCACAATAATGATTTTGCGACATCTTGTCTGAATAAAAATTTCGATTTAATAAATTTATTGCCATGCATTCAATTTTTTTTTATAAATCTTATGCTGGCATAAACTACATTGCATTTATAATTTATTTGTCTGCATAAGATTATATTAAAAGGGGTTGGTAATGTCGGCCTCCATGGTACAAACAATTGGATACTTGGCAACAGTAAAACGATTTCAAAGACTTTGTTGTTCATGTTCCAACTATTATACACACAGTGAAACATCAGACAATGACAAATGAGAGCTTGAGATTTGTGTAAGTTCTTTTTCTAGGATTTTATCCATTAAGTGTGGTCGAACAAATGTTTATGAAGAGTGTCAAGCGATGATAGAAATGTTGTTTTCTTTTATTAGACATAAATTCAGCTGCAATACAACTTGTTTCCAGTTATCCTTACATTTTTATAAGCGCATTGTTCAATTGAGATTTCATCAAAGACCACTCGCTTATAATAGAATATATACTTAATCCCTTAATTGCGTAACTAAATTCGTTTGAATGAAAATATAACTCAACGTTAAAAGTTTTTCAGACACGTGCATATTTACTATTTACAGTTCGTTCTTCTGGGAAGCATTTGTTCTTACAAATAACAATTTTCTTGCTTTTATCTAAAAAGGTTACCTTCTGTATTACATCCTTAATTCATCCCTTTTTGGTCATTACGCAAAAAACTTTTGCTGAAACTGTAGCAACAGTTAAACACTTAGCTGACTATCTAATTAAAATGTTGTATGCTGGATAAGGATATACGCAATGGGTGTAATATTTCTATATACGAGCACAATTATTATTATACGAAGCTCCGCATTGAGTTAGTCTATTCCAGTCACGCCACTGCTGTTAATTTAGTCGTTTCACTGCCAAAGCACTCGTTGTATAACACACAGCCTAGTCGTCGTCCTTTCAACATCTTTATTTAATTCGCGTGTCAGTCTTCCACTTACCATTCTTTCATTTGTTGCCTAATTAAAATGATGAAGGCTTCTCACATAACGACACGACATATTTATGTATATTAAATAGTGTAACTGATAAGATTGTAAGGGTCGGACGACTTGAAGAAGGTTTTGCCAAAATTCAGCTTTACAGTTGAAGAATTTCAACGCGCTTGTAACAAAATACCATGATACATACTCAACAGTTATTTCAAAGTAGTTCAATCGCATGCAGCTTTATCTATAATCCGACTGAGTCAGGATGACAAATTCGACTGTTGTGTAACTTATTTTGTGCTATTGTTTTTGCTATAGCATAGCCTACAGGACATGATGCTTGTTATGTGTGTGGCACTGAAATAATACGGCTGCTGGAGAGATATCGTATATTGGACATGTGCCAAATTAAATTGGCGACAACTTAATTGTTCCCGCAAGGAATTAGCTTGACTGTATCTCAATCATGATTATGGTTGTCATCGAATTGTCTGTATTGTTTGTGAATGCATGCGCTATGAACCCTTCCTGAAAACAATAAGGAGTTAACGTGGTGAATTGAATGCTCTCCATGCATTTGAAAATTGTAAATTTAATAAAGGTTTATTTTTTTTATAATAATTATGATTGCAACTTCCTTAATAACATTATTTTAAATTATAAAATCATAGAAAATTAAATAACGTAACCCTAAAATAATTGTGTTCCTATGTATTGCAGTTATTATGATGAATAGCATCGTCAATTGTTATCAAATAACTCACAATCTAAATTAGCACAGGGCTCAAACGCAAATTGAAATCATCAATTCTATTCTACTGCAGACCATAATACTGTTATGATAATTAATTCAGATATATTGACTTACAAATTCTTCCACTAACCATTTCAAACAATGCTTTGTCACTTTAATTAACACGCCAATTCATGTTTTATTCGTCAAAGTGCTCACATAATACGGGATTGAATTTTAATCAATTTACAAGTTCAAACTTTGAAAGCATTTTTGGAAAATTTAGCTTTGTGTGCATTTATGATTGCAGTCATCGTCATACATGCAACGAACAATTAGGCTTCAATGATCCAGGATATTTCGACAGCATGAATGCCGAGCATTTGATGATTATTGTCTATCCGTCATACATCTAAATGCTGTGTGTACAGGAACTTCTAAAATTGAAATGGAAGACAATGATTAGGACGCACTTGCAAATTCCAAATCGTTGGACTAAAACTGTCTGAATGTATATCCTTCATGTTGATCAAAGATTTGCTTCAGATTGTTGAGACAAACAAGATGGAAGCATGAATTCATTCAAAATTAATAATGAAATTGCTTTGTAAGTGCAAATAAAAATATAATTTAATTTAAAATTCAAATAAATTGATATTTAAAAGCAGTGAAACACATGACAGGGAGGGTAGCGCAACAATTTTTGTACAACTGAAACTAAACATCATTATGGATTATGGTTAAATTTTGAATGAGGTTTTAGGCGGTTTGTAGAAATTTCTTGTAGATTAATACCCAGATATTCCCAATTTATTCACAATTTTTCGACCTGAAGCAAAGCTTTTGGTTTTTGCAAACAATTGAATGCATTCAACATTTCCTGAAAAAAAAATGCATTGTTAAATGAAATTGTGACCATGAATCATTTGACTTTGAAATAATGAAAAGTATTTTAAAAGAGCTTTAAGTGTTTCTTAAAATTCGTCAGATCATTTTTTGCATCAAAGTTTCATACAAATCGGTCTCGAAAGTGTTTTAGGATAACATTTTTTGCACCACTTTTTTGTTCCAGTTTTGTCATAACATGATTTTTACTGCAAAAAAAAAAGAAGGAAATGCAAGAATCTATATCCGACGTGGGTCGTCTATAAATTAAAAAAAAAATATGGCTACTTTGTCGCTGAATATTGCCTTCAATTATTGATGTTATTCCAAAGACGCTATTAATTTCAGTGCTTTCATAAGATCTAAATCAATTAATGGCAAAAGCGCACGCGATACACTCAACCGCATTACGCTTTTGTCGTTCGCTTTGTAATCGAATCATTTTGTCGTATATACAAATAATTAAATTATAGCAGAAGATAATGGAGCATTTGCCATATTATTGAATTCATAAAACAAATGGAAGCTCAATTGAATTAAAGAACTTAATAGATACATCAATGGGAAAATGTTCTATCTGCGCAAGTTAATAATTCAGTTAAAGTGTTAGTAAAGACACTTAAACTCTGTGGTGCAAAATAATTAGCAGAATTATGAAAGCATTTCATCAAAATAAAAATTGTGTTCAAAGAAAGATTGGTCCAACTAGACTTATTTGAATTTAAAATGCATTCAATTGTGTTGTTGAATTAAATCCACACTAAATTTTACATGTACAACAAATATGCATTATAATTCAACCACAATCTGTATATTGAAACGAGCTATTAAAACTAAGAATCACTGATTTATTATGATAAATTACATTTAAGCCGATTAAATGGGTGCATTATGCTTATGGAATGGGAATAGTAAAGAAACATGCAATATAAGACACATATTATGTTGATTATGTTCCTCTAAGCGTATACAGTAACATATTTGTAAATTCTTGAGGTTTGAAAGCCCCCCAAAATAACAACATTCTTACAACCGCAATAAATCGCCTGTGTGGAGAAGCATTCATACATCATTAAGCAGTAAAAGTACAGGCGTGTCTGAGTGGGCGTGAAAGCAAGGTGTTTCCATTTCATGGCGATTGCATTTCTACATATTTGTGGAGAGACAATATAATTTTTATGGCAATTATTTGTGTTCTGAAATAGAGAAACAATACCATTAAATTATATAATAAACAAACATCAATGAACCAAATAGACTTGTTTAGAGGTGACTGTAATATAGACGGTAGACCATTTCATCTAAACGTTTCATTCTAATTGCAATTTAGTCGAATTAATGTTTACAAATAGGTAAGAACCCATTATCAATTCGCAGTTTAAAATAATGGCATTTGATTATAACAGTAGTGTGCTTTAATATTGAGTTTAACGAATTCTAGTTAATTTTTAAAGTACTTTTTCAAAGGGAGTAATAGGCTTGAAGCCTTGATTAATATAATATAAAGCATTGACAGCTGAACACTTTAAATTCTGACTCCAATAGGCTGAGCTTTTAATAGGACGTAATTTCAATATTCTAACTTAAAAAAACTTGTGTGATCCCTCAGGCGAAGAGCTTTATATTACAGTTCACTCTTATACCTAAATGAAATCACAATATATTACAAAACACTCGTATTATTTTAGAGCTGTATCACAAACGAACATCAAAAATAAACGAAGCAATTCCGTAAGGTATAACCCCAAATGGCAGCGAATATCACGCGAGCTCCGGTAACAATAGGTGTGTTTGTTACCGGAATGCGTGTAAATCCATGAGCATATCAAAATAAAAACAAAAATTCTACTAAATTCGTTATGGCGCCAAACACCACCCAAATATTCCACCACATTTTGTGAATGTCGTTATTTTATTTATGCATCCACAGGAAAAGTCACTGCATTTGTACACACACAAAAAAAAAAAAAAATGAAATGCCCCCCGAAAAAATGGAAAAGAATCAATGAGCAATCCGAAACATCAAATAATGCACATGCCAAAAATTTGACGAAAATTTTATTTCCATTGTGATGGTAAACAATCAAAGCAATAATTCTGCAACACATATTATACTAGTTGGTATAGGTACGGTACATAAAAGCCAAATAACGTTAAAAAGAGCTGCGCAATCATAAATTGACTCAGAACAAAAGCATGTTAATGTCACACAAAACTGAAGAGATTCGTGGGAGTAGTTTAGTGTCTCAAATAAGCACGCGACGTCATTTAACACCACGTACAGACTGCGATGTTAGTTATATAAATAGTATGCAGCTTTTGTGATGGGTTATTTAATACGTATGTAAGTGGGTGGTTGGTTGGTTGGTTGCAAATGAGATGTGTGTATGGAAATGAAACAACACCAAGTTCACTTTACGAAGTGATTCAAATTGAAATATAGAGCCACAAATATTCCTTGTTTTTTTTTTTGGCGACACTGAGGCATAGTCACAACTCACAAGCGTGTACGCCATCACTCACGGTGCACATGGCGTGGTGTATGGAGTCAACGCGTGACAATTCACCCCTGTGCCGATGATTTTAATCGAGTCTGTACGCCACAGTGCCAGTACGGTGCCATCTCATTATATTCAAATAGCCGACGCATACTGTGGCAGTCCCGTTTTTTTTTTTTTTCATGAGCATTTTTTTTTTATTGCGGCAATTTTTTTTTATATTTACATTATACAATTGCGTTAAATAATATGCTAATTTTTGCTTCACCATATACAGCTATTTTGGACTGTCACAATATTTACCAGCGCGAGCGCAATTTCTTGTTTTATTTATCTTGCAGGATGCTTGTTGTTAGTCGGCATAATATTAAAATGTGTAACATATTACGTATATCCTCATCCACAGATATGTAGATTGGGAGATATTATGTTGATGATTGTTACGAGAATTGTCGCCAGCATAATACAATATAATAGTGAGTGTTACTGTGGCGCGATGCGTGAATAAATTTGTTTATAAAATCCACGCTTATAATGCGGACGCCATTTTGTGGCAGTAAATGTTTATGTTGTACGTTGATATCGTGTTACTAAATTACGGATGTGTGGATTGTTGAAATTATTTGCACATGAATGGCTGAAGTTGTCAAAAGATTTTTTTTGTTATGCCAGACGAAGCGTTCGTATAAATGTTCTTTATTTATAGCAAGAAAAAAACTGTCCATAAATTATGTAACACCTTACAGGAAAGTAGGGTACCGCTTAATAATGTTTAAAAAAATGTCAACAATTTCGTTGTGTAATTGATTTTGGGAAGGAAAAATGCTTTTTGAAAATATTACTTAATTTATGGACAGCCCCTGAAGCATATTTCCTATTTTTGATTCTACTCCAGCTAATAACGGTAGTTCCATAAATAAACAATTTAAGATACTTAATCCTATAATGTAGTTGGAACCCAATTTTCTAAATTACTTAAAGTAAACGATTTTTAACATAATCTAATCAGTGGGAATCTATAAATTAATTAAATACATAATGGTGAACGATGATGAATTAATATCTTTTACAGAATTGCATCGGATTTTAATCTTTGTAACAATTTGTTGCCAATGATACAAAGATGATATTAGATACTAAAAATGTATGCGAACTCAAATCCTTGCATTTAATTGGGACCATTTTACAACTGATCAGATGGCACAAGCAAATGCACTATCACTTGAGTCGTTGTTATGGGAATACCGAGTACATATTGCAAATGAAAATTGAAAATCCATACACCATGTTACACAATGCTATGCAGCATTTCTATATCTGCAGTTCGTGTGTACGTACGCGAACATGCAGTTGAAAATTCGATATAAACTCGTAACTATAACATTTAAAATCTTATACCTAATGCTGTTGATGGAAACTGAAGTAGAACATTGCTTCCATTAATTTTTAAATTCTTTTTGATTCTTACAAGTATAGGGTAATTCCATTTAAGTTAAGTTGGTTATAAAATGCAACTGAAAATAAAACAAATTTAGAAAATAAATTACTCAAAAAAGAAAAGGAAAGTTATTTTGCTGTGAAAAATCAGCTGAAAAATATTATGTTAACTATTTTTATGGGAAAAATTGTAATTTATAAATAATACACATAAAATATATATTTTTCCAACAAAAAGTATATTGCTTTATTAAACGGAAAACATCGCTAAACCTTTTAGATGCCGAACATGAAAGTTACATTAAAATAAAACGCACAGTATCTACATTAAAGCTTACACAGTGTGTAATAAATTGCATCAACTAAATGCGGTAAATCAGGCACGTACACTCCACTCCTTTTGCAGCATCAGCTTTGGCGCGCTTTAAGCAGTTACACTTTTTTTTCACCCCCATCGCGCTTATATTTATCAGGTGGGCTACACCCGCAGCACACAATTCTCTTTGGATTAACTATATGGGACATATAAAACACGGGATGGCGGCGTTAAATCCAAAAAAATGACATTAATTCAAACGAACGGATTCCGCTCCCTAGGCTCGCGTTTGCTTTTAAATGTGTTAAACATTGGTTTCGCCTGTTTACATAGTTATAGCCGAATTAAATGTTGAATCGGTATGATTACAGGAAAATGGTCTAAGCTACCTTTAAATGAATATCAGCACCGCGTAATTGCTATTTTGTCAGTGATTTGTTTTTTGTTAGTAAATATCAGTTGACATTTTAAAGTTGCGCAATTCAAGATAACAAGTTAACAGGAATTTAATAGAATTGTTTTGCACATGATTTAGTTTACATTTTGCAACCGTAAAACTGTAGATTAATTAAAAGAAAAAAATTTAAGCTAGAAAACAACTTTCGAATCGTCAAAATTGCTGATAAGACGAAAAAAACTTTATTGCTTAATTGCAAAATGAATCACACAATGTGATTAAAATTACATTTCAAAGATTCACTGAAATCGTTATGCAAATTACATAATAATCACTTTACTTAAAACTATAATTAACTTCAATTTAATTGCTTAATTAATCATCATAGAGATTATTGCTTATGAGTAGAGTTATAAGTAAAAGCTTTTCCAATCTGATAATTCAAGTCATACTATGTATCTCTGATTGATTTCTATTAATATAATGTAAATATAAATTGTTATAACATTTCAAGGTCAAAATATTAATATTTTCTACCACAAGAAGTAAAAACATCACATGCCGCGTTGCTCTCCCTGAGATTTAGTTTATTTTAACTATTTTTATTGTTAAAAAGTTTATGGAATAACTAGTAACTAATGCAGATTCCTTCTACTTAGCTGAACATGAAATCCTTTTTCCGCATTTAATGCAAATCCACTGGTCTTTGTTATTTTCAATGGAATCTGCGTCTGATCCGTAGCAGCAAATGAAAAATTTGCTAGAAGATAAAATATTAAAGCTTTCGCTTCCATTAAAGCAAATCTGTAAGCAACACATTTTCGTGGACCAACACCAAACGGTAAGTAGGTCGTTGAATTAATTTTATGCTTCTTTTCAACACTGAATCTTTCTGGATCGTATTCTTCAGGATTTTCATATATTTCTGGATCCCGATGAATACCGTAGATTGGTATCTGAATAACATCATTAACTTCAATTGGTATTTGTTGACCATCAACTGTCAAGATGTACGGTTTGGTACAAGCACGATCTGTCACAGCAGCCAGTGGCCACTTTCGCAGTGTCTCGCAAATGACTTGATCCAAATAGGACATGTGGTGTAATACGTCATAAGTTAATGAAGAGCCATCAAGTTGCTGCATTGTTTCATCCACCTCACAATACAGCCGTTGTTGAACTTTAGGATTTTCAATTAGTTCTTGTATCGTGAAACACATAAGTAGCGAAACATTATCAAAACCTGCAAAGAAAAACACAAAACACTGTGCCACTAAATCAGTGATACTCCACTTTATGTAACTGTCACTTTTATTGGCTAGCAATTGTGCAGATTTCACAATGTTATTGTTTTGTTCCTCTTGAGAAAGTATTTTGTCCTTTTTAATTTGTATTAGAATTTGGATGATGTCACGGCGAACAATTCCACGCCTTTCTCTCACCGCCATTGTTTCAGTAACAATCTGTGAAAAATTCTTTTCAACGTTTTCTGGAAACAAACGTATTCTTAACAAACGAGCCACATTTGGAAATGTTGCTGCTAACAAAATTTTTAGAGTGAATAACCAGCTGCTGGATGAAAGGATTTTCCCCATCACGTAGAATTCGTTTTCCACGTCTTTGAAGGAATTTACCTATTCGTACGAAAAGAATGCAACGAATTTTTTGCATTAATTTTAAACCAAAAAACGCAATTAGTACTTACTTCTAGGCCAAAAGCCGTTGTGGCTATAACATCAGTTGTGAAGCGATTGGAGATTTCTTTTGTATTTATATTCAATGAGCCGTTTTGTGAATGCTCCTTCAAATGTAGAATGGCGCGTTCAGCAACTGGCACCAACAAATTAAACATTTCACGTATTTTACTTCCCGTAAATATTGGACTTAACGCCATTCGCATGTCTTTCCAACTTTGATCCTTCATAAGGAAAAGATTCTTTCCGAAAAGGGGATCAACATCTTGATCAATTAGTCTGCGATGATTCATAAAGTGATCGCAATCTTTTACGGTGATTTGGTGGATTATCTCAGGATCACGTATTATTAGCATAGGACTTCTCATTTCATAATTTCCATACACTCTGAACGAAAACATTGTTTTTCTTTTTAAATAATCCATATTCATTTTTTGCTTTTTTTTATTGCTTACTCACTTATAACCCTTGAACTTTGAGTACATCCCATTCACATATTCTAAAATGTTTTCCCTGGCCAGTAGAAGATTAAGTGACCCACCAAATAGTGGTAATGGCTTCACAAATTGTACTCCCAGATTTTCAAAATGCCTAAATGTGCTTATGCTCCATTTATAGAAATAAAAACTGAATGCACCAACACACAATAATAACCAAAACATAAAGCTAACATTAACCGGATACCATCCCATTAATGGCATTTCAAAATCCGAATAATTATGTCTAGAAGACATTGAAAACTTATTCATAATTTTAGATAATTAGGTAATTTCCTTGGCTAGAACTTCACTTGTGCACAACTTAAGAACAACTGAGTACTGAATAAACATGCACAAATTATTAAAATGCATTGATTTCATTGCCAACATGCTGAGCCAATAATAGCTAGCTGTACTGTTGTTATCGCAAGTAGGGCAAGTTCAATGCGAGGCACAATCAACCTAATAAAATGTAATAAAAATATTTTTATGTTGTTTAACACTCGTGCAGAAAAAAGTGCTGTTTGGATGAGAAATAGTAAATAAAAAAAAATACATTTCAAATTCTTCCACAAACTGATAACAGGTAAATGACCCCAACAAGCAATCAGTACTGTAATAATGTGAGTTTGCAAAACGCAATCGTTTGGTCCCACTGCGAAGAATTGGTAGGCCCCCTAATCCTTCACTGTGTATACAGCGATAACCTTATTTGTCTACAGACTAAAAAATGGCATCGCAAAATACTTTAACCGACATTTGTCGCCACTTTTCACGAGAGAACCGGTGATTGCATTTTTTGTGTGACTCATTTTTGGGAAATTGGCTTTTGAATGTTTTGTATATGTATGTCAAATATATAAAGCTGTATTTTGCAAGCTCCAAAACGGTTTAATAATCGCGATTTTTCTCTCTGGTACATCGTTTACCACGTCTGGAGTAAATAAGACTCTTACGCGTTTTGATAATTAATTTGGTCTCCACCACATCTTAGTCTGTATGCCGAAATCAGCAATCACTTTATTTTGAACATATTTATTTAATTTGCATTAAAAAAAACAGCATTATCACATAAACAGCATAAACATTAACGACCACGGCAGAAACGGAAACAGCAATGATATTTATAATGTACTAGCGGAGGAACCCGTGCGCTGCTCGGACACAACATGTTTTCTAAAAGCGTTTTTAGTAATCACTTATATTCTTTAATATCAAAAATAATTGATAAAAGAATGTCTATTTTTCGAGAAAAATTTAGCAACTTTATTTCGTTTTTACTTTCGTTTATGAAACTTCCGCATTGGATGTAAAAAAAATTTTTGCTATAAAACCGTAATGATGGAAAACCACAGATGCTCGAATTTTTTGGCGAGGTGTTTTTTATAGGATCGTATCAATTTTTATATATTAGACGAACTTCACTATCGGTAAAAATCGCGGAATTATTTGCTGATTTTTTCGTGATGTGAATTTTACTAAATGAATACTGACTAATTGATTCCCCCCATTAATTTTTAGGAAAAGTAAACTTTTTCGCGAATCGCGCTTTTTTTCGCGATTTGGTGGCGATCCCATTTACGATTTTAGCCTGTTTGATTCCGTCGTTTATGTATATATGTAGTTGCACGGAAAATTTTCTCGGATTTTAATGCGACATGTCTTCTATTAATTGAACACTGACAAATCGATTAGTGCAATTATTTTTGATAAAAGTCATCTTTTGCGCGAACCGCGATTTTTTTTTGCAGTTTTCGCGGTTTATTTTCGCTTCTAAAATACGCCTCTATTACTTCTACAATGTTGATAAATATATGTGTCAAATTTCTTAGGGATCATGATGTCCGTTTTAGCGTGATAGAAATGACACGATCGTTTAGGAATGTACTTATATATTATTAAATAGATAGTTCCGCGGAAAATCGCAGATTTTTTTTGACATGGCTTTTATTAATTAAATGCTCACAAATCGATTCCCGCAATCATTTTTGGTAAAAGTAAATTTTTTCGCGAAACGACAATTTTTTCGCGGTTTATTTTCGCTGTAAAAATACCCCTATATTACTTGTACAATGTTGACAAACACGTCTGCAAAATGTGGCGATCCCATTGTCGGTTTTGGCGTAATTGAAATACCCACACGGTCGTTTAGGAATATTTAAAATTGATAGTCCCGCGGAAAATCGCGGAAAATTTCGAGGATTTTTTCGCGACATAGCTTTTATTAATTAAACGCTCACATATCGATTCCCGCTATCATTTTTGGTAAAAGCCAATTTTTTCGCTTTTTTCGCGGTTTTCGCGGTTTATTTCCGCGGTACAAATACCCCTATATTACTTCTACAATGTTGGCAAACACGTGTGCAAAATGTTGTGGCGATCCCATTGTCGGTTTTGGAGTAATACCCACACGGTCGTTTGGGAATATTTAAAATAGATAGCCCCGCGGAAAATCGCGGAAAATTTCGTGGATTTTTTCGCGTCATGTTTTTTTATTAACTGACTACTGGCAAACCGATTACAGCAATCATTTTTGGTAAAAGACAATTTTTTCGCTAACCGCGATTTTTTTCGCGGTTTTCGCGGTTTATATTCGCGTTGAAAATATGCCTATTTTACTTTTAGGAAGTTGGCAAATACGTGTGTAAAATTTCGTGGCGATCCCATTTTCAGTTTTGGCGTGATTGCATGACATACATACATACATACATACATGGTCGTTTAGAAATTTATATATTAGATTAAGTTATAGTTCAGTTGAAGTTTGATTTATTGAGTTTTATTTATTTCATATTTGGAATCTCTTGAAATCATTTTTGAACAATAAATAAAAATTTATTTCATACTTTTAGTACCTTTTGACTGATTTTTGATTAAATAAGACCTAAGTAGTTTAGTCTTGATTCAGTCTTCTATCTATATTCTAACGTGCCTCTACCTGCCATGTGTGTTTTTAATTAATAAATCTGTACCTATCAAGATTTATTTTACTGATGCATTCACCTTTACTATACCTAGAAAAGAATGTATTTTTCGAGTAAATATTTTATTTGAACCAAATTTGGATTGAGGTAGATTGACGTTTTCAAAAATTTCAATAATAAATCCTTTAATGGGAATAGAGTGAGTCTCAAATTTAATTTCTGAATAAATGCAATTATGATTTCAAAGAAATTGTTATATTACCCCTATTTACTTGTACTGAAATATGTTATTTTATATAGGATAAAAATTAAAATCATATTTCAAAATGGAATACTTAAAAATATTATTAAAAAATTTATTAATTTAAGGAGCATCGAATATGTCCAGTGTCATTAAATGTTTTTGGAATTAAATATTTTTAACTGTCCCACTATATAAATTAAGTATAAACTCTATCTGCCCTTCGCCCTACATGTTACTGCGTGAAATATATTGTTTTTTTTTTAAATAAAAATTCATAACAAAAAAATTGTAATCTGGCTAATAAAAGCAAGTTTTTTTTAGCACGCCGAACACTTCCATTGTTTCCATTTACAAAAGCACATATACAGCTATACACATCGGCGTACGTTTATATCAAAAGCACGCGTGACACATTTTCACATACCCTCGCAACACAAAATATCCGATACAGATTCCGGACATATTAAACACGGATTGATTGATGGCACTGCACCAATTTTAAAACTCGACGTACGAGTACCTTTTTAACAGCTTTTCACATCGCTGTTGTTTTCTTGCAATTAATAATACTAAAACAAATAAATCACTAAAGCTGTACATGCGCCGATAGCGCATTACTGGAATTAAAATAAATATTTATTCCTGCATCCTTGTACTCGCAAATATAGGAATTTCCACATATTTTACGAACTGGAGGTTTTTTAAAATATTTATAAAATTCAATATGTGTGCTTTAACATTTACTGTGAGGGACTTCATTTCGAATCGTACATGATGCATTAGAGTGTTCTGAAATGATTAAATTAGAATCACTTCATTCGTAAATATAAAAGTAACAAGAAAATGCTTTTCACGATATTGCTTTTACCGCGGTAACAATACAATAGGAAATGCATTGGATGTTCTGAAGTCAATTTCATTTACAAGAAAGTGGATTAATACATATTGGGTATTGGGTGTGTGACCTAAAATTTTTTGGTTTTCATATTTTTATTATAAAGCATAATTTTTATTTAGAATTATATCCAAAAATGGATGCGCGTGGTGCCATCTCGTGATTTAAAATACAGTTGAACCCAATTTATCGAAAACGATGAATGAAAGTTTCGAAGAAGAAATTAAAAAAAAAAAAAAATTCTTGGAAGAAATTCTCAAAGAAACTCCGATACACCAAAAAAACGTGACTTAAAAAAATGTAATTGCAAAAACCCTAATATCTGCATGAACTACGACACCAACCGCATGTACGGTGAATATACATTTGAAACGCTCTTGATACCCATCTTAAGGGAACCATGTTCAGCGGTTTTCTGCCACATATTAAACAATCATCCATAAATCAGTTTCGTACACATACACAGTGTTGCGGTACATGTGCAACATAAATGAACATGAAATGGCGCACCGTATAATATGATCCTTGTGAATATTCAGTAAAACAATAAGGCTTTCCAATTAAAATTTTAAATTATCTTCCCCGTACGCTATTAAGCTAAATAAGCCCCTCCAACCGGCAAGTTATTACCTAATCATTAAGCCAGGAGCATTTACGTTAATTAAACTAATATGTACGAAGCGCCACGCTCTCATATCAGCTCACCATTACGTCCTCGAAAATTTACCTTAGCCGACAGTTTCTATATTATCGCCGCCATCATATCGCATCGTTGTGCAATGTACCACCAGCACCTACCATGTTGAGACAAGAAATGTATGTACACACACATATTCCAGTTAAAGTTGTTCAATAATTCAGCATGGTGATAAGGCGTCTTGTATTTAGTTACAATGTACATACGAGTACATTGTACATATTTATACGTTTGCGTTGTTTGCTTGTTATACTTTTGCAGAAGAAGCGCTGAAGACACCAAGCCGCATGTACTTACATAAACTGGTTGGCTGGCAATGGCATTCGACGAGTGGGAGTTTGAGTGGGTGTGCGCGCCGTGGTGGTGGGGTGGATCATATTATGTATGGATGGTGTCTATCGCCAATTTCTTCAGTCTTGTCTTGCATAATTTGCCTGCAATTTACAGAACAATGTTTAAAGTTTACACGTTATTCTTGAGTTCGTTTGTTTCCCCATTCGAACAATTTGTTTAAGTTGTTGTGAGTTGTGGAGTTTTTGTAATACCTAGATGTTTACATGTACATATTTGCAAGTATTATGTATGTACGAGTACACGTTTAGGTTTACTTCACCCCCAACGGTTTTTGCATAAACAATAAGACGAAAAACAAAAGGGAGGATTGAGATCCTGTTCTTTATTTGGAATGCCATTAGATTTCTGGAGAAGAAACAGTTCGATATGTTTGAGTGTGTGTTTGTGTGTGTCCGTATTATTTCTGTGCGTATTTTTTGCTTTTATATCTCTGCAGTATCCCTAATTACCACCATGAAAGCTGTTGCCTGCTCAAATGTGAAAATATGGGGTGGTGTTTATTATTTTGATCGCTTTTTGTTGTTTACATTTTGGCATGATGGTATTTACCTTTTTGCCATGGCGTGTGGTGTGGGGGGTGGTTTTTGTAACACATAATAAGGTTCTTACAAATTTGTTTACAATAACACAATTTACAATGTGGGAATAATTGATAAGCCCTCAGTGACGGCATATAATTTAATGTGCTGCAGTTTTTGCCAATTTTGTTCCCATAATGACATTGGTCAGGAGTTAAGCAGCTGCGTGAATTCACGTAATTTATAACAAAGTTGAATTGAGATCAAACTTGTTTGAATTTATGAGGCACATTTGTTGTACAACCCCTTCATAATAGGTCGCAAAGTAATTTTACTTTATATAATTTCAAATTTGTGCCATTTAGGTCGAAAAATTAAATAGATGATGACAAACTGAACATGGAAAAATGTACTTCCAGTGTTTCCGTAAGCAAATTTTTTAACATTTTTGTCCAGAGATTAATCATGGAAACATTTTTTTTCACTGGTCGAACTTATTTTGCCTACATTAATGTCATTTTAATTTTATTGTAAAAAATTTGAAATTCTGCAAAATGTAGACAATTGTGCATAAAAAATGCAAACCATTAGAAAACATTAATTTGTAACAAAAATATAGTTTTATTTGATAAAAATTCAACACGGCATTTCCATTAATTGCGCTTTAGAAAAGTTGGCAAGTTTGTTTGTAGAAATTTGTTAGCGCTTCACAAGCTCACACAATGATAATGCATTAAAAAATTGTATTGGAGTATGCTTTAATATAATTGTTGCCTCACGTCACATTATTAAGGAATCGCGTGCAATAACTACTCCATTTGGTTCCCGAGGCCACAAAATGTTTGCATATCCGCATATACTTCCCGTGTTGATTTTCTAATGAGATATATTGTTCCATGCATCGTGATTATGCATGCAGGATAACTCACATTATATGCAGTACTTGTAGAGGATCTAATTCGCTTCCAGCAAGCTGTCTTGAAAGTTGAAGGGAAAATGCTGGAGCGTTGTATTGTACGATATTACACGCAGATATTGAGAAACAGGAAATGCGTTTTGTAAGAGATTCCTTGGCAGTGTGCTCGTATCGGAATATTATTTCTACATGAAGCAATGATTAAAGTTTTTGCTTTTGTTGAACACACAATTTTATGAAAATATTTATTTATGAGAATGAATTTGTTGTTAGCGTTATTGAATTGTTAAAGTTTTGTTATTATTAAAATGATGAATCATTTTCTGGATGTTATTTTTAATGAAAAACGTCGGATTGAATACTTTCTTATATTCCATCAAAAGGATTTGTTGCGTCGATACAATTAAAGACATTTTATAGTTCGGAATTCAAAAATATGAATTCGTTTTTTGTGGTTAATATCAGAAGGAGATTTATGATTTAAATAAAACGCCTTATGAATAATTTTGTATTTAGTCCGAAAATAATAAGACCTCATTTGTTTTTAGGCTGCGTCAATTCAAAATTGTCTTCCTAGAAATACAGTGTCTTTTACTTGTCTTTACAAACAACCACACAAAAAGAAAACCTCTTATGATTAATTTAGTTGTTAAAAAGAATTGTGAGTCTCGTACTACTCCTCATACAGCTATCATTTCCGATGAATTAAAATTTCATTTAATAACATTTCATCGAGATTGCAATGCAATAAAATACAAAACTAAAGCAATTTCATTTATTTAAAAAAAAAAAACTACCCATACAGTGGAAGAAAACCCGGTGAGGTAAAAATGTTGATTTTTTTGCAGAAATAGCTCAGCAATGTATGAATTATGGAAAAGGATAAAATATCGATTGCTCGGTGAAAGTCGTCGAACGGAAATGAGGCCATTCATGCCAGTCAATAACACACACAAAGACGACTCTGAAGCACCAACTAAATTGCATCGTTAAGCTTCCGATCATTCCATTTCAATTTGGTCAATATCTCAATAATTAATTTGGACATTCACAAGCATTGGTCATTTTGTGCACATATAGACAGAAATAACTAGGGTGATGCACACAGAACATGCAATTCAGGGGTATTAAATAAATGATCAAATTGGTTGTACTTCCTTCCGATATTTAGTGGTATTCTTTTAATATTGTTATTAAAACAAATATTATTTTTTGCAAACAGTCTTTAGTATATATTCGTAGAAATTTTGGAGAAATATAGATTTAACAAAACAAAGCAAATGTTTTATTAATTTTTCAGGAATTGCCTTTATCTCTATATCTCTATATCCATATATAGAATGGAATGTTTCCCAGATAGGTCTTAACTGGGTAGATGGTGGTAATTCTTTGTTATGGACGAAAGATAAATAAAAAAATCGATTCTTGATAGTGTTCAATTAGTGTTTGTTTTCACGATTTTGACACTTTTCCGGTTAAATTTTACAGAATTCTTGAAAAATGATGAATGGAGTGGTTGAAAAGAATACAAAAAAAACTCCATGCAAATCGGACGCTCCGTTTCAAAGTTATGGAATTTTCAAATAAATCATGAAAGTGTACAATTAGTGTTTGTTTTCACGATTTTGACACTTTTCCGGTTAAATTTTCCAGATTTTCTTGAAAAACGATGAATTGAGTTGTTGAAAAGAATACAACAAAAAAAACTCCATGCAAATTGGACACTCCGTTTCAAAGTTGTGGAATTATAAAAAAATTCTCAAATATATTGCTCCAACCATATAATTTATATATGATTGTAACGACCATACTTTTACGAAATTTAAAGAAAATATGGTTAGAATAACCATATATATGGTTGGAGTGACCATATTTTTAAGATTTTTGTTGGTTTTTTGGTCACTCCAGCCATATATATGGTCAAAACAACCATATTTTTCGAAAATGTTACCACAAATATGGTCACTCCAACCATATATATGGTTACTCTAACCATATTTTCTTTAAATTTCGTAAAAATATGGTCGCCGCAATCATATATATAGCCAATTATATAGTTGGGAGCAATATATTTGAGAAATTTTTTATAATTCCATAACTTTGAAACGGAGTGTCCAATTTGCATGGAGATTTTTTTGTTGTATTCATCTCGACCATACCATTCATTGTTCGTTAAAAAAACCCGGAAAATGCAACCGGAAAAGTGTTAAAAACATGAAAAATAATCACAAATTGCACACTTTCGGGATTCATTTGAAAATTCCATAACTTTGAAATAGAGCGTCCGATTTGCATGGAGATTTTTTTGTTGTATTCATCTCGACCATACCATTCATTGTTCGTTTCCATAACTTTGAAATAGAGCGTCCGATTTGCATGGAGATTTTTTTGTTGCGTTCTTCTCGACTACTCCATTTATCGTTCTTCAAGAAAATCCGGAAAATCCAACCGGAAAAATATACCCATACAAATTGTACTCTTTCAGGATTCATTTACGAATTTTTTTGTAAATTGGAAACGGAGTGTCCGATTTGAATGGAGACTTTTTTTGTTTTGCTCTTCTCGATCATACATAGGATTTTGGTCCTTCGAAAATTTATTTTCCATAAATTTTAACTTCGAATGTATGTCATGTTGTTTATTTATGAAGTGTATTCAAAAACTCATCAATAAATAAAGCGAGGTTTGTGGCGGAACGACGTTCTCCGGGTCCGCTAATCTATTATAAAGATTATTAATTTATTATAGCTATTATTTGACAGTGAACACCCACCCCAAAAGGTTTTTCGAGCAATTAAAATTATTTTTAAACGTGATTTTCCTGAAAAATTTCATAAATGGAATTGACTGCACTCAATCAAATTATTTATAGATTTTGAGTGCAGTGTTTTAATTAAACTTTATTGCATTAACGGTAGACCCTTGATTTGAGAAGTGCACAGTACGGAACAGAGTTATTGCACAAGCTTTTCAGTCCAAAATTCAATCAATTATTGATATTTTGTATGGCATTCAAATATTTCTTAGTTCAGTTTGGCAATGAACTGGCTATCGTTTCCTGACACGCGGTTTTTTCATTTGAGGTAGGCTTTATTCCATTTTATAAAACCTTCGCAAAAAATTGTCGTAACTGCAATTTGAAAGTGTCCAGGGAATTCATGGAATCAATGTTCAGATAATTTTGCAGTGAGTGATCTGAAAAACTCGACTTTAAAACATTTGTCCATCATTTTTCATAATTTTGATACTTGATTTGGTTTAAATTAGTTGTTCAGTCTGGACGTTACCCTTTAATAAAATTATATTTGGATTACCTTATGTAAGTGTAAATATGCACCCAAACTGCACAAACATATAAAACCTACAATTCCCGTTAACACACATTACACCACACCACGAACTGTTTTATTTTAATTAAATGCAGTTTGTTTCAATTTTACAATTGAATGCATTAACTTTTAATGCACCACCTGTATGAAACACTAATGATGAAATATTGTAGCGTTGCCCGTATTATTTTTATTTTTTTACTTTGCTTGTGAAACTTGTTTTAAACTCTTTGAATGCTCAGTATCAAAAGAACAAGATACATTATATCGAAACGACATTTAAATTTAAAAGGACGATCAAATGCATAGATTACAATTAATTGTATTTGCTATAAGCAAAGCAAACAGTCAGCTTTTATAACTAAAGCAGCATTTTGTTTATTTTGGGACGGAGCATTAGTTAAAACTTTGTCAGCGCAAACGATTGGATGTCCTATTAAGGATGGCGTGTTGTCTTATCGAAGTCATTAAGTATAATTACGAGCAATCATTTTCAATTTCGATTATGCTCTTTCACAACGCTTTTTGGTGGAGGGTTTAACAACGCCTTTCTTAACGTTTTGTGAATAAACGCATTAATTGTAAATGCTGTACTACTTATACTTATACCACAAAGCACTTCCACAGCTGGAGAAGAACCGTATAATTAGATAAGTTTGTAACACTCTTGAGAATGTCATCTTTTCGTAAATTGTCACATATGCTCTTGAACTTACCTCAATTACTTGTGTAATCTGCATGGTCGTTATCTTTTGAAGATGAAATATAACGAATTATGAAAGACGATTAGTTGTGCAATTTCTTTGGGTCATTGTTGATGTCAACTGTTCAAAGTGAAATGGCAATTGTAGTTATGTATTATTAAATAATTAAAAGTGAGCATGTTATTCTAACGACAGAATAACATCTCCAGCAGACACCAATTTAAATAATTTGATAATTCTCTTGAATAAAAAAAATCTTCCAGTTTGATAATTTTAAAAATTAAACTTTCACCCTTTTAACACTGCACTTACCTGCAGCTTTGTAACTCTATCATGCAATTCAATGCGGTAACACTTAATACCATTTGCTTTATGTAAGCCCCTATTCAGTACTGTCCATCCACAGTAATTTAACTACCTGCATGAGGGAAAATGGACCAAATGAAAATTGTCTACACACCTTTCGGTAATAATCCCTTCTAAAAGTTCATTGTGTGTAACAAAATTTGCTGATTTTATTCATGTGTGATTTAATTTCAGCATTATGAGCAGATTATGCATGTGAAAATGTTTTTGCCATTTTGTTTTCAGCTGTTTATACAATTTTAAGTTCAGAATGTAATAAAATGTTTGACTTTAGAGTAAGTTTCCATATTTCTGAGTAGAGCATTACTGTAGTCAATTTAATTAAATTCTAACATTTGATTGACGAATGCAATTATCAATCCTCCTGGATTATTAGGTGCAATAAAATATGCCCGGATACCATGGTTTAAATTTTTACACCATTTTCATTCAATATGATTTTAAATTGTTATTTTCTACCAATTGTCAATACTTAAAGCAACAATGAAAATGTTATATTAAATTTTGTCACATAACAGAACGTGACTCCAAACTTCCAGTCCTATGGAATGGTGCTTTCGTTAGCATAATGAATGTATTCTCTAATCAGTAATATATCCAAATGCAAACATGCTAATACCTAATACCTTGTTACAGATTATCTACACGTTAGGAAACTCAATACACTAATTTAGTAATTATCATGGTGAAGCATGGAAGACATTCCGAATCTGCACATTGATATACGTGACTTGTTTTTAAGGGTTGCCAAATAAATTAATCGGATGTGTTTACACACACATAAGTACATTCCGACTTTGTTATACATGTGTAAACTTTAAGTTTCCTGGGATTTATTTAAGCTGCATGTAATAATTAGGAATGTCGAACAATCTTAAATTTATGATTATATTAAAATTACTTAATATAATCAGTTGTTAATTATAAAAATATTGCATAAATGAATTGCCGATAATGCTTGGTACAATTTGATATCACAACAATCCATTATTTTAGAATTATTGTTCCCTAATCAATCGGTAGGATTACTAGGGAATATATTTTCACTAAGATTTCATTCCATTAACATGTTTTCGTTTCATGGGACCTCATCACTTTCAAATCGGTTTCTGTATTCATAGATTTCGAGAAGTTGGAGATAGTCAACTATTTAGTTGGGGCTTGGCACCAGATGGCGCTGGCTTCCATTGATTAAGACACTGTGCGATGAAGAAAATTTATTTTTTTTTAAGTATTTTAACAAACCTAATCATAAATTCAACTAAAAAATGATAAAAACATTGCCCATTATTTACAAAGACTTAACTCCTAACAATGTCACAATGCTCATGACATAAAGAGTCAACTGAAAAGGTTCATAAAGTTTAAATGAATTCACTGAAGAATAATAAAAATCCGCAATTAACCTCCACATATCTTTACCAATATAAATGCGATCTCAAAGGTTCATAAAAACGCTCAACTTTATTGGTTGCAACTGAATGTAAAATGAAACTAGTCTCGAGAGTACATTGGCATGGCAAGAAATCAACTCAAAATTATCGCTCTTCACTCAATGTAAACAGTTTTGAAATTGTTCTGATTTTTTTTTGTGCTTTTGTATTCCCTAAAGTTCTATTTCATTTACAGTTGTTTGATTTTACGCCATCCTGAAAACTGAAAAGACAAATCAATACGAAACACCGGCAATAAATCCCAATTCTATCATTTGCTCATGTTTTCAAGAAACTTTATGCCCTGTAAGTTTATGGCTTTTGATTAGTCTCAACGAATGTAGCGTTGTTTATTGCCGCTACCCTTTTTGCTGTCTGAAAAGCTCCGCTGAATTTACTTTAAGAGTTTAAATAGTAAATTTCGGTGAAAGGTAAAAGGATTTTTGGGTGTTTTGAATCTTTCAATTTAATCATGGTTTTTGTATATTAAGTGAAAAAATACTTACTTGTGAAGAAGTTTATGAGATTTTAAGTTGTACCTTTTATCAGTTTCAACTACTATAACGTCTAATTAAAATGTTTGCCCGTGTAAAAAAGGTTAAAATAAATACACAGCCGTATCTAGAAACGTATATTGAAGTTAAGTTTAAATTATGCTGAAACATCTCAAAACTGCTACATTATTTAATTAAAGTTTCACTCCACTGCAGTCTGCAACATGCATACTCACTATAAGTATACAGCCTTATTAACTTTACCGCATTTGTATAAGCACGCGTTGCCGTTCCCTCATGCTCTTAAAAGTTCAAGCTTTTAGTGCTCACCTTTACTTTGGCTGAATTTGACTGCATTATGCAAAAATAAAAAAATATAAAAAAGCGATATTATGTTGTTGTGTTGTGGGTGAGAGATGAAAGCAGATAACGAATTTATTACAATTTTAAAAATTTCTCTTATCTAATTCAACATCGTTACAGCATGTCGCCCTTTAAGAGTTTTATGGTATGGTGTTGTTGTGTGCTTGTGTTGGGCTACGTGTGTCTCGTCTTCATTTTAAACTTTTATAACTAAGAGTTGTTCATAAGCTTTTTCTGCATGATGCGCGAAGGACGGCATGGTAATATGCAAATGTTGGTTACTCTGGCGAACTTTGTTTTTAGAGAATGAAGTTACGCGTGGTGTTCGACCTTTGCGATGGGATGGAATATATTAGTGTGTTCATGTTTGTTTGACAGAGTGACAGAAGGGCACGCATTTGTTAAATGTAAATGGTGTTAAATTTACAATAGCTTTTGAACAGCTTTTGAAAGTTTTTTTTTTTTATTAACAAAAAAGTATTTTAAATTAAAGCATTTTAATAAATTGTTAAAGTAAATGGCAGCCAAATTGTTTGTTAAGTAATATAGGTTAAGGACAATATATCTAGATAGTTGTTGCAACAGGTAATAACTTTAAAATAAACCAAACTTGCATAGTAATTTAGATGAAAAATAATAATATTTCTGCTTAATGTAACCGCGTATTAAAGTTCTAACTTTTTGTGGACGAGTAAAATAATGCATCTGACCTTATTGAAGGATACGCAATATATGGAATATATATTAAGTCTCTCCAAAAAATGTCCCCTTAATTTAAGGGGTTACGAAGAGAGAAAATTGAGCTACAAAGAAGCGTTTGCGCAAAGATTGTCATAAATATTGAATATTCCCCTTCATAAAAGAATGGAAGCTTTTCCTCAAATTCTTTACAGCTAATTTTATAATTTTGTCACTTCAAAAAAAATAAAAAATTTAACCAAAAATTTAAGACTGAATTACATTAACGTAATTAATTAATAATGTCTATAAGGACATGTTTATGTTCTGAATTACTTATGCATGAATCACCAACAAAAGCTGATTTAACTTTATTTAAAATAAATAATTATTTAACATAAAAGCAAGAACATTTTTTTCAAATTCAGTTTCATCCTTCCAATGTTGAAACCCCTGCCTAAATACACAGTACGACTGAGACACACATTGTATTTCAAAATTCAACCTACCATAACAATTACTTATTGAAAAGGATTTTAATAGCACACCAGTGCGCCATAAAACATTTATTGCTTTCACTTCAAGGTCATGCACGTTTGTGTGTGAATTTCTCCGCTTTTAATAGCATTGTGGTGTTTTTATTTTGTCCACTTCGATGCAACGCACGCGCTTATTTTTACAGTTTGTCTTTTTAATTTATGTACGACCCCAAGGGCATATATTGATTTTTTGATTCTGGATTTTTTCAGAAAAAAAGTTGACGATGCAGAAACTCGTTTTGACACCCCCTGAGTCCAAAAATGTGCAAATGTGCAGACACCTTACACAAAATCAAAAAAATTCTTTCAGATTATTGTAGGATTAAATAATATAAGAAAACTTGCAGTACATTTCAAGATCAAAATCGCAAAATTCAAGGTCAAATTTTTTATGTCTCAGGAACCTTAAATATTTAAAAAAAAAAAGTTTCGCATTATTGTGGGAGTAAATAAGATAAGAAAACTTGCTGAACATTTCAAGGTCAAAATTTAAAAAACTCAAGGTCATCTTTCTATAATGAAAGTACCAATTTCGGACAAAATTTCAAGGTCAAATTTTTCATTTCTCCAAAATGCTTTATTAAAATGTAGTTAAGCAACAGTCGTATATAAATTCACATCTCGCTCTCCCTGCGATTTAGATGATTTTTAAATGAAATGACTCAGTTAATCATTATAAAACATTACAATTTACAAACTTGTAATTGTGTTAAATTTCCAATGTAACTTCTTAGTGCTGAAGTTTATTGGAGCAGCATAGAAATAATGTTATTTCAATGAATTGGATTTAACTTTTAAGTTATAATACATTTCGTTCTCTTAACATTTTAAACGCGTTTGATTGCTTTTATTGTGTTTCTGTTGCGAGTAGCTCTTAATTACGTAACAACAATTGATTATAAAAAATTAAATTAAGTAATCGTTACGTATATAAATGAATTATGTTTTTTTATCGAAACCTCAATGCCGATGGTATTTACACAAGAGCTTAACAACAAATTTATGGACATTGAAAAAATGATTCATGCAACGAATACAATATATTCCCAAAACTACCCCATTTATCAATGAAGTACATTTGGCGATATAAAAACATAAAAATCGATATGAGGGTTATGGATTGATTTAGACAAGAAAAGGAAATTCACATACCCTCTGGGAGTAGTTAAAGACGTTCCGGCTTCTTTGAGAGTGTCACGTAACAATGTTTTTCTTTCAAGCAAAACGATTGAGTGCGCCTCCAGTCATTCCAATATTAATCCCGCATACGCGTATTCAAGCTATATTGCCGCCATATCGATCCACATTGGGGTCAGATGTATCACATAATAATATGTAATATGTTGGCATGTGCTGTGGGGGTTAAAGTGACTATGCACGGCTTACAAATATCGTACGTTTAATTAACTGCGATTTCTACGGTATTGTTAGTACAACAACAAAAATCCGTTTACGCTTTCATTAATTGTTTTGATTTGCGTTTTTTAATATCAATAAACAGTTTTATTCCTCTTTAAACATAAGGGCAATTATAAATTGAACCAAAAAACTGTTCTTCTGTAATTCTCCAGTAAATGTTTACAACATTTAATGAAAGTCATTATATTGTTACAAATTGTACCGAAAACAACCCCTAAATATGAAAGCCATCAACTTTTTCAAAGACTGTTGCTCTAATGAACTGAGGATCCATGACATTGCAAGTGTGAGGTTTACCATGTTTCTTCTGTGTAACAAAACATAAATAAATCCAGTTGTCAAGGTGCGAGACGCGCGTCTTTATTTATGGCTTTAAGTGCACAAGCGGAAACACTCCAAAATAATAAGAAAATACGGGACGTCACCTTAAACAACATGATGGTGAATTTCCAAATTAAAGTTAATATTTTATAAAGGATATAGCTACCTATTGTTTATGGAGTTAATGATAAAATATGGTGACACTTTGTTATTTTGTATTTCGAAAATGGGATAAATATTCGAAGGAATTCTATTATTATTATAGCAATAATAATTGATAAATATTTATTTTGTAAATGAATCAAAAGTTTGGTGACTTATTCAATTCGGCGGAGAAAAAAGTTTATCTTCATAATTTCTTCTTTTTTTTCTTAATAATAATTGCGCAACGGAGATATAATGTTTTAGGGGACGAATATCCTTACTAAATGATATTTCAATTATAACAACACAACGTTCTTTTCCAAAGTGGGTCGTCTTCAAGTAGCCCATTACAATATTGGACTTTTCGTTTAATTTTTCAGAATTAATCCAATTCACAATAATCAAGTAAACATTTAAATTGAAAAAAAATGAATGCTTTATTTGTCAATTTTAAAGACAAATCTATTTTTAATTCGCTGTCGAAATATTCACAACTTTTTGATTACGTCTGGTTTTTCGTAAAACTGATTTAACGATTGTTCAACGCTTGTCAACTTAATTTTTTTTTTTGATTTACCAGCTTGTCCAAAAAAATTAAAATAAAATTCAGTTTTCGAAATAGCTTTTAGCCTTTGAATTAGCTTTTACACAAATTTTTGCTGATTAATAGTATTTATATTACAGCTTCAGTGTTACTGATTTAAGCAACTAAGATGTGCGTGTTCTCTTTTGTTGTGTCTGTCTGAAAAACGAATCAATTAAAAGACTTATTATCTCGATTTTAAAGCTGTGAATAACAGGTTTTGCAATAGAAATAATAATAATAATCGCCTGTTAATACGCAAAACTTTGATCCTTTATATTCAACAAGTTTATTTTAAGCGAACTCTTGGAGTTTTGGCCGATTTAAAAACTGGAGGAAGCTTCGGAGCTTATTAATAATTATTTATATATATATTACAGAATTTTAAGCTTAAACAGTAACAAAGAAGAAATTTATTTCAGCTGCTATTTATCCTGGTTTTCAGCCCTCGACTGATTCTGACAGATGCAATTATTATTGTAGTCAAGTTTTACACATAGCAAAGACTGAAACCTGCCCGAACCATTTTAGACGCCTTTATTTGGTTTCACTAAATTGAAGTAACTTAATTTAAAAGTAAACACCCATTAACAAATGACAGTTAAATCGAATTTTTAAAATTGAAACAAAATAAATTTATTGTATTTTTCAAATTGATTTGTCGTTATTCCAGACACATTCACTCGTTCACCTCAAAAATAATCGCCTGCTCATAATTTTTGGATTGAATGACTTCCATCTTAACAATTGGATCATGCGCACAAAGGAATGGACTCGCCCTAACCATTTTCTCATTAACTCTACAGAGAAAAACTAATCCACCAACATCTGGCCGCACTTGTACGACAAAATTTTCCGAATTTACCACACTCGTACTATTGGACTTTTTATTCAAGTACGCTAACGAGTTACGGGTTGGCTGCAACATCCGGCGTCCCTCAAATATCTTGTAGAAGTCAATGTCTCCGATTCTGTTGCGACACTTCTCAATAGCATCACCAAAGTCTATGAAGCCGCCAACCTCGGAACCAGTGCGTTCGGACTTAACACGCGTGTACACAATGGCCATTGTGAAGTGACCACTCATAAGACGTTTCTCCAAGGCGATAAGACGTGCGACCAAAGGATCGTTGGATGGTTTCGCCACATCGCCAACCAAAATGTGAGGCTTTTTCATTGAAATTCGCAACTCTGCCATGTTCTTTTTTCGCGCACTAAACTCATCTCTCGTCATTATGTCCGGACTGACGCCAGCTAACGTGAATTCAATAAGGGTGCGCGCCGAGCGGTACGAGCGCAGAAAAGTTACATCGGCGTCGGTTATGAATTGATCCAAATAGTCGTCGTAGTTGACAAACTCTTCAGCTGTACGATTGCGGATGTCATCTCGAGTGCCCATGATGTGAAGTAATCGGGATGTCAGCTGCCAATTTTTTTGAACGAAGGAAACAATAAAAAATGTATAATTTAGTTTCGTTTGTTTAGAAAATCAAGTTTGAAAATTAAATATCTAAATAAAACTGGTGTCACAAAATTTTAAATTAAAGTTTTTAATTATTTCAGCCCGATAAGTTAAGTATAAAAAATTGCGTTGAAATCAATATTCAGTAGTATTTTGCCTTTTGTATATCCTTTTTGCATTACTAATGAAAAACAGGGATTGTCACATAAAAATACAGTCACAAAAATACGATAGTAAGAATATCTAAAAGCATATTAAATTAAAGAAGCATTCCTTTTTTAGTTTTTACACAGCCAATTTGAATAAACAAATTTGTTGGCACAATTTTCTTCACCTGTATCCCGTTTTAAATTTAATGCATTTGCGGATACAGTTTACGGCATTATATATTTGTGGGGTTCGTGAGCTCACAGGAGCAAAATGAATTCAAATAAGATAAATTCAAGAAAGTTGTAGAGACGCTTTGTAGCTCATATTAGTCAGTAGAAAATGTAATCATAGTTGGAATGCTCTTTCATTTCCAAAAAGGATTATTTCGTGTATCCACAAAATGTCTGGTTTAATTTTCGTTCATTTACAAAATTTAATTTTTCTCTAACATTGAACGTTAAGGATCATACTTCCAGCAAAGAGAAACTGCTTCAAGCCTTTTAGGATTCCATTGCGTGCTGAAAAATCGCGTGTATTCTTCCTGTAATTCAGATAATAATAATAATTTAATTTCAGGTACTATATAAGTACCATTTAATTTTTAGACAATTACAAATATTGTTTCTCGTTTTATTGCAATATCGATTTCTTTAATCTATTTTTTTTAGTGCACTTGTTTCATTATTCGGTACAAAGTAGCTAAGTTTTTTTTTAATTTCAAAAATTAAAGGAACTGTAAATTGTTTCACCAAATAAAAATTTCTGCTTCCGTGCTATAGACATTCATGTCAACAAAAAGTAAATAACTATTATGTAGTTTCCCAACAAGATGCCATCCGTTGTTTTTCTGTGATATTTTCCATCAATGAACTATAACTTCAGTCTTCATTCTGCAACGATATAGTTTCTACCCTCCTTCAACCGATTACGCAATACCTACACTATGAAAGTATTAGTTTATTATTGTTTCTAGTTTCCACTTGTTGACATAGAAAATGAAAAAAAATAAAAAATTTGTTTCACGGAAGTGGTTTAAAGCTGCATTTACATTGCTTCTTTTTATATTGGTTTCTCCATGTCATTTTATTTCAAAGGCAAGTGTCTTTTATTGAAATCGTAAACTTTATTGATTTTCATCCCCATTTTTGTCTTAAAAGTTTAATCCTGACCGACTTTCAACTTCTTAACTTTTAATTAGATTTATGCGTTTCGATATGACGATTCTGAAATACTTTTGCACAAAACGAACATCATAAATCAATTTCAGTTCTTTTGCAAGCATTTACAAATGTTTGCTCAAGATATTGTGAAAGTACCGTCCCTTTTATGCAAAATTTTAATGCTACAAAATAATTCTGAAACATAGTAAAAACATGTGAGACTGCTTTGTTTTATTTTTGGTAACATTTAAATAATATTTTAAATGTACATTTTGATGATTAATGTGAATTTGTTTTAAACCACAAAAAATCCCCCCAAGTAAAAAATATTCCTCGCACTTGTGGTGAAATGTGTCATAAATCAAGCAAGACAACAACTAGATTAACTAAATCGTGGCACAACTACAAGAAGCCCAAACAGTGTATGTTCGAAGACGATGGTGATGACTTCAATCTGCATAATAAAGCAAACAATATTTGCATCTCAATTGGGTTTTGCTTATCCCTTTTTGCATTTAATTAAAAGTTCTTTCGTGCAGCCAGTTTGAACGTCTTTGTCTGCGTGTCTTTTTACTGTGCTTGCACGGAGGACACACATTGTGGGTGCAACTGTTATTATTTTCAACCAAAATTTAATCACAAACTATAACGAATTGTTTATATGGGTTAGAATTTAGATTACATCTTAAGCGTGTTTACAGATGAAATTAAATTAATTTTTATTGAATAATTAATGTTAACAAAGTGGATGGGGAGCGAGTTATTTTCGCGTGCACACTAATAAATTGTTCTGTGATTTAGCTACAAAATATGGGTGTCCCTTCTGCTTCTCCCACTCTTATTCGATAATTTTTACGAAAAAAACATACAATAAGTTCTAAAATCGAGCCAAATTTCAACAGAAGAAATGATGCATAAACTTCTTCTGACAGCCTCCGATATTAAAGTAGTAATAAAAAAATATATAACAAGCATAGATTTTTAAATGAAACTCAATGTTTTCCAAAGTACAGAGCAAAAGTGGTCTAAGATCTAAAGATCTTAAACGGAATGCTCTATTATGTAATATTTCAAGGTCATAAATTCGGGATGACTCCCAAAAAAAATAAAAATTTCATCACAGATTGTTTATCATAGAAAGTAACTACTTAGTACAGATTTAAAAAGCAGCATTTGCAAATGCCGTTAAGAAGTTAGAATTATTTCAGAGACTTATACAATCTTACATTGCTCTGAATAAAACACTAAAACAGCTCACGTTAACATCAGTTAATATTTGTAATCCACAAAGAAATAGTATTTTTCAACGGTTTATCCCCCATGGCTAACTTGTTAAACCGGCTTCAGTTCCAGCATCCATTTGATAATATGAAAAGCAGCCCTTTTTGTCTGCACGACTTTTTCGTATGTATTTACTTTGTCTGTGTGTATAAATTCTCGGGAAGTCGGGATTATTGACGAACAAAGCAGATTACATTGAGTAATGCATTCCAACAAGTGCTTTCTATATATAAAAACAATCCTTGATTCGTTTTGATGTATTTATTTAAATTGGAGTATGATATTTCAAATCCTAAGCAATCGCTTCATTCTTATTTCAGTTGTATTTCAATACGTATGGTATATTTTTAGTCTTTAGACAGATTTTAATTTAAAACTTTTTAAACTCTTTTTTTTAAGTTGAAATAAAGCATTTTAATTTAATTTTCAGATAATTTATTTCCACAAAGTTGATGCAATTCCAATTTTTTGTTAAATATTACAAGTTTTGATTGAAATCGGAAGTCCCAAAACTATTAGAAATAAACCTTATTGAATGAATGGTAATTTGTAAAATTGTATAAATTCAATTTCAAACGAGGGAAATTTTGCATTTGTTTACGTTTTAAAATTGCCCAACTAAAATATTCACAGTCCGCACTAACTTACCCTATATACCTACAACATAATTGAAATTAGGGTTCCGGCAATAAAATTCTTGCGGATATGACCCATATTCTTTGATTTTTATAGTGTGGACTTACATTTTTCAACCCCCAATCACAACCATGCACTTTGATGTCGCCCATAAAAATAGCTTTAAAGTTTAGACCGACCTCATTGGTGCAGACAAGCGGGACATAACCTTTTCCTCCCCCATTCCACACATTGCTGGACTGTAAACTTTCTCTCCCCTCTGATGGACTGTAAATAAACATACACCACCTCGCCATCAGCCAACACCACTTTTATGATGCAGAATTCGCTTTAAGCCGGATTATGGAATCTCTGTGGCACTTTACAACTCGCCCAAATAAATAATAATAATTTAAGTCACATAGATATGTCAAAGCTAAGTTGTCGATTTCATTCGCAGCTTAAGTGGGAATATAAATAAACTGCTGTGTGGCGTTTCACACTCCAACTTCATTGCATCAATTTGTCTTTTGGTTGTTTTCATTGTGTGCGGTTTGTGTTTGTATCTCATCGTTGTAATCTGTGAAATTATTTCATTGAGGGGGTGGACGAACACATATTATATAACAACAAATTTTTATTTGGGCTGAGCCGCAGCTAACCATTTTTATTGCTGCCAATCTGTCACTTAGTTTCGTATCATTTGAATATTTTTCATCATCATATTGTTGCCGGGGGTATAAGCAAATAAATTGAGTAGCTCGTTTTGTGATCGAGATAAGGGTGGCTGGACCATATACATTGGATTGTGAGGGGTGTAAATTGTTGTATTTATTTGGAAACATATGTCTGTGGATAAGAAAATGCGCTTTGAAACATAAATTGGATGCTTATCCGAATGAGAAACATAAATTAGAGTAATTTTAATTGCTTTCAGCAACTAAGTGCATTTCGCATTAAGCTTAAATTCATAATAACTACATAGAGTCCTTAAGAATATTAAATATTAAATTGAACTTTCAACTTTTACCTGTACTCCTGAAAATGAAGTACCGAGAAATTGAAACAATTTACAGACATAAAATCATACCAAGTTCATACAAAGTCAACAATGTGTTTGCCCTGCTGTAATGAAAACAAAGTACCTTTCGTAACCACTCAAAATGCCCACACTAACGTGGGAATTCAGCTTAATTGGAAATTGTTTCGAATCATCCCTTACATTATTATACTATTCACAGTTATGTATAAAATACGGTTGAAAATTATCTTCAGTTGTGTGTTGAATTTATAAAATGAAGAACAAATTCCGAAGTTTGAACCAAAGCGAATATGTTGCAATTGCAATGCACTGCATTCATGGTTAAAATGTAAAACAAATCGTGAATTGTGTTAAACATCAACAACCGCCGGCCATCACACAGATTTTACCGCATCGGGATCAACCAATTAGTCGCCAATATGTCAATTAAATCGTCAATGAGATAGAGTTTACCACCAACATCCAAACCTCAATCAATCTTTTAATTGAATTTACCATTAAATTTATAGGATTCCGCTTTACGAAGCTTTGTACATTTTGGTTATTGGACCAGAATGGAATTGTTTAATAATTATATTTAAATATCTTAGGAACTGTAACTAATATAATTAGTTGGTTTTTTAAGAAATCGAAAGCAACTTAAATAGCTTTTATCAAATTCGTATTTAAGGTATCTTTAAATTTAAGTGAAAAAGTATTTTAATGTGACTTAAGTAATTATCATAATAAAACAATAAAGGTTACTCCAATATACATAAAGAGAACTCATAATACCTTTGAATCGTATAACACAACTGGAATGGTCAAAAATTTGCAAAACTATTCAATGTCACAAACGCCGCATTTCAATGTAAATGTTCAACAACATTTCAACCACAAAATCCTAATATCTCTTAAAGCATAATTCATTATTAGAAGATCTTTATGAAGCAAATCATTTTAAGGTCACACAACTGATCAATCTAAAATGTCGTCATAACAAGTCTTGAAAGCGAAATTTCATTTTCTGTTGAACCGCTCCTTTAACTTCGCACTTTTGATTTAATTCCGCTTTTTTTTTTTTAAATGATCATTGCCACCTTATTGCAATTATAAAAAAATTATAAACTTTTTTTGTCAATGTGTAATTTAACAAGTTACTGAACTTAAACTGAAACAAAGCACTCAATGAAATACTCAAGTTTCACTCCAATTTATGTGTTGTCATTAGCTTACAAGAGGCTCCAGACTCACATTTCCAGTACGACTCACATTTTCATTCACATTCTCCGCTATCGTTAAAGGAAAACCCCGCGCATAAAAATGACACAAGATAATTTTATAAAACGAATTACGAGCAAAGTTAAAGGAACTTAAAACTGCAACAACCGTTCCACTTTACATGCTAATTAAATATTATGTTCAGACGAAAAAATGTGCCAGAGTTACGGAAAAGTTTTGCAAGAAATGCTGGATAAATTATAAAACATGACATTACGCTAATTTGATTAAACATAAATAAAAACTGAATTGTGTAATTTTTTTTTTCGTCCTGGTTGCAACTTTATGTTGCACTAACATCCAAGTAGCAAAGTTTACACTTGCTCCCTCAGGCCACATCCACTTTAGCTCATCTCACTTCAATTGTATCATGCATTCACGTCTTTATACGTATAACTAGCATAACAACTGGCATGCAATGAGAATTTGCAACAAGTTATGCAATTATTTAAAAGAACATGATGATAAAACAGTGCAAAGTGCATAAAGTTTTCAAGCACAAGAGTTTATAGATTGAAAATACGAGTACGACGAATAAAAAAACAAAAAAAAAAATGGTGCACACAGCAGATACACGCGGAACACTCCGGCACAAGTTTGATATTATACACGTGCTAACGATGACTCGGCTGGAAAAACTTACAATTGTAGAATGACACTGGAATTGAATGAAGTGCAAGAAAATATCCATTTCTTGGTGCAGTGCACATTTTACTTTAGTTTAATTAAAAATGTACGCAAAACCAGAAAGTAATTGAAAATCCCATTTGAAACAACAGATTCATTGTTTCAAGGAAATTTTACTGAATGGATTTTCCAAAATTATTTCAAATTGTTTTGTATATAAACCATTTTCATTTGTTTTTCATTTGTTCATAAAAATATGAAAGAGACACATTTTGCGAAATTATCATGGCGTGATAATATTCCTCCACATACTCGTATCTGACTTTGTTAAATATATTTTGCATTGACCTAAAGCGATGTCAAAGCGCTTTGTGTGTGTCACGACCCACGATTCACCAACATCATCCTTTTAACAATAAAACGCCCCGAAAAGGATGGCACTAAACGGAAAATGTGGCCTCATAAAAACCGTATCTAATTGGCATTAAATGAGAATGTAAATCTGTTTAAGCACCGACCACCACCAGCTAGTAATCAGCACTTCTGAATGCCGTCAAAACCATGGGGTTAGTCGTTAGATACAGTGAATAAAACGTGTGCGAAAAATACGCATTGTGTGTGGTGCTGTTAATTTCGTGTTTTTCATTAACATAAAGCTTATGCAGATAAACGGATGTAAACGATTACTTAATTGAATAAAGTAATGATATTTATTTAGGATTTCATTGATCCATCAATGATAAATTTAACGGTGTTTTTTTTTTTTAGTGGGAAATACTTTTTATCGGGACACATTTTTCTGTTTTATCGGCAATTGCTGGAATTCATTATTTTGAATAATTTATTCACATTGAATAAATGGTGAAGGAGTAGTATTACATAGACAAATAATTTTATTTCGGAAAACTAAAAAAGTAATCGAGTGTAACAATATCGACAAGGAACATTAATTAATCACGTTCATCCAGCACCCCACATGCCATTTAATGAATGAAGTTGACAACAAGCTTGCACTTGAACATCCTTAACATATTGTTCAAGAAAACAAACAAAATCGGAAGTGAAATTTGCATAAACACACTGAAAGACTACGTGGTCAAACAAGGCATACATTAACTGAACACGTACCTACACACAAATTTGTATGCACTAAAGATTTTCCGAGAATCCACGATTAAACGAATCGCACTGTCACACACAATGACTTGAGGAGCTGACTTAAATGTTAAACATATTTCCCCCAACATTTCCTAATTGTTTTTAAATTTATTCCTTATATAAATTAAAGGTGCACTTTTTCAGCTTCCCTTAAATTTAAATTCTTCATGCAAATCGTACAACATGTGATGGTTTCATTGATTGTGAATTTCACTTGTGGCCAGCGGCGATTGCACTCACTTTTGAAACACTTCAACATTTATTTGCGATAGCTTTTACGACGTGTTCAAAATTTCATATTGTAGTAATACCTTGTTCCGTTTCTAGATTACGTATGAATTTGAGCTTTTCGGTATATGTGCTTTCTAGATACGAGCGCATATCCAAGAGGCAGATTTTTTATCGTGTCGTACCAATTTTATTTAACCAATTCCTACATATCCGAGTACATATTATATTAAACTACAACGTACATTGTTGTATCTACATATTGAGGGAAATAGTTAAATAAACTATATTGAGTTAAAGCAGATGTGATCAAGTGTAAAAGAAACAGAATTTACAGATAAAAAGGACAATTTCGTTTTCTGAATTCATCTAAATTTTAATAAAAAAATGAGTCATAAATCCATGAAAAAAAATTGAGAGCGAGTTGTGAATAATTTTTAGAATATGACCTTGAAATGTTCTTTGATGTTTTTTATATTTTTGGATGCGACAGAAAAATTTATTAACATATTCAAACTTTTATACATCCAAAAATTTTCTAAAATATTTATATGTTGCAGAAAAAGTGTCTTTTTTTGCCAGAAAGATCACATTTATTTATTTAAGGTAAATGCAGTTTGATTAGAATACCTTTATTGATAAACATTTTTCAAAATGAACACAATCGGCGGAGCCATTTTTGTACTCCCGTACAAGCCAAACAGTTTTGGAAAATAACTTGACATTGCAGCATCTGACCTTAAATAAATTAAAAATTGTTTCTTATATTTTAATAGTTTACAGAAAAATTTCATAGAAATCACTAATCAGTCAAGTAGTTTCTATTACAGGGAGATCGAGGTGCGAATTTATTACAACCTGGTGTGGATATATTGAAAACTAATATTGTAGAAGTTAAATAAAAGGATTGTTTCTGAGACATAGATATTATTGAATGTTTAGATTTCGACGTTAAAATGTTAAGTACAGTTTTTTCTCTTTTACCTTGAAATAAAAATTAATAAATTAGGCATAAATTGTATATAAGATCAAAATTTCATCCGTTCAGTCATCATCATGCGTCCGGTCTTGGCCTGACTCAAAAGGATTATTCCACACCGGGCGGTTATGCGCCAAGGTCCACCAGTTTGGTATTCCAAGTGCACTTGCGTCATCGCCTACCCATTCCTCCCATCTGAGATGAGGCCTTCCTTGTCTCCTTGATTCTAAGTAGTTTCCAAGAAATATTTTGAACATTGGGACGTGCGAGCGTCCAAACGACCATAAACACTTTTTTTCTAGATTATTTTTTTGAATGCAGTTTAAAGTTGGCGAATAAAAGAATCTATTACAAACATATAGGGTCGTAATAAGTTAATAAGACTAGAAATTTCAAAAAACTTTTCTTCATTTGATTGATTAAAAATTACAACATTTTTTGATGATTTTTTAGATTCAATTAAGAATATACTGTCGGCATCATGGTCCTTTAAGCTATCAATAACAAGTTATATTACAAAATAATCCAGTGCACATTACACATACAAGTTTTTTCAAAGAGGTTTCAGTGGGAACCCTTTAGTGTTACATCTAAAAAAATTCGATAATAATCATCCATTAAATCGTTTGTTAATAAAACGAAAAATGATTCGAAGTAACAAAGCAATTTAAAATAGAAATAATATATTAATTATTTTATAAATGGTAACGATAACGGCAACAACGACACAAAAGTTAACGACAACCGTAAAAATCGTAACGGCAAAGGTAACGACGGCAGAAGAGTTAACTGCTACAACAGAAAAGGCAACAGCAACGGTAAGAACTGTAGAAAAGTTAACAGCAGCAGCAATAACGGCAATAAAGTGTTAACTGCAGCGGCAGAAATCTTAACAGCAATGACAGAAATGATTTAAAAGTTAACTGCAACGGCAGAATCTTACATTGAAATAATGAAAATTACTGATAATAAATCCAATCACGACTATTTGCTTGTGATTCCCAATTTATGAAACACATAATTTCCAGCTCTATTTTCGAAATGAATACTATTGTGTGAAATGACATCATGACTCAGTAAACCTCAATATTTTAGTTCTTTTAAATTGTATGTGGTATTCCCGCTTGAGCCAGTCACTACATTTGTCAAGATTTTTTTTGTGAGGTTTTTAATATTTGTATGAACCCACAATCGGAGAAATGGGAATACCATTGAAATCACATTATTAGATGACTCAAATTAAAAAAACTGAAGCTTTTGTAGAAATGCTAATTTTTGAAAGGGAAAATATATTTTTTTTAATCCCAAACATCTGCAAATATTTTGTTTCTGTTTTTGGTATAGGAATACCTCAAAAGGATAACCGATTTTAAATCGTATTAAGTAATAATCAAACGAGATATTGGCTATCTTCCAAATAATTTTTTCAGCTTTATGACAATTGACGTATGCTTATCATAAACTTCATTCAATCAACAATGTGTGTGCCACAGGTGTTTGTCACATATTGCAACATTTGTCCTATTGCAACTTAAGTGAACAACATTAAAATTATAAAGAACCTATTAATAATAAAATACCGTCAAAAACAAAGAATTTGAAAAGAATTAACTTTTAAATTTAATGTAGCATATTGTATGACAACTTAGAAATATTTTTTAGAAATTAGTTTATATAATCCTTCTTACAACATAAATTTTGATAATCTCATCATTATCCCACTTTGTATGTAGTTGATATCCAATTGAATTATCATTGGAAGCATTTTTAACTAAATATTGTGCCAAAGTACCAATTTTAGATTTATTGATTTGTTTGCAGTGAAGCTTGATATTTGTTGCTATTGGTTTCTAAACGAAGCATCCACCAAAGTAAATATGCAAATCCATATTATGAAATGTTCATTTTGAATTATGGAATGCTTTGAAAAGTAAAATACTTCGAAACACAAAATAGTCGTGCATAAAAAGAGTTGCATTAATGCTCACCCCATGGGGATGCATCCAAAAAGTTTGTCTTCTGCAGCTACAGTCAATGCAACATAAATTACACGTATATTGGTAACTGATTAGAAACTAGGGGAGACATATGGAATATGCAAAAAGGGGAACATTATGTTATGACAATTAGTGCTAAAAACTTTGAAATTCGATTTTTGCTGAGACTGCTGCCATTTCATGCAGTTATAAATTTGTTTTTTAATAAAACTCATAATATAACTTTGATAAATACGATAATCGATCAAGTTGACAATAATTTATTAATAAATATCAATTACAGTGAAAATGTGCATTACAAATTATAATTATCCAGCTTATCTTAAAACGTAAAACATGTATAACGCAGCCAGTCGTTTTAATTAAAGCTCACACCCAAACACAAATATAGATAAACTCGCAGTGTAACAGTCAAACTAGTTATTAAAATTCTTATCAACACCAACATTAAACTTGTCTGTAGATTAACTAATACTCAAATTGTTATTAATGTTCAATGACAACAAAAATACTATTTTCAATTACTTCAGCTTTTTTATTTTTCCCGTTTGAATTGCAAAAAAAAAAAAAAAAAAATAAGGAAAAAATTTGTAAACTCATAAGTCACACTATATGCATATTCGTGGAATCGCAATTTTGGGTGTCGCTTTAAAAAGATTGTTATTCGGTTTATAGATCACCCACATGGTTGAGCTGGTGTAAAAATAAATCCAATTGTTCATTTCATCTGTAAGATTGAAATTTCGTCACAGAAAGTATAGAATGTTCGATCAAAGAAAAACTTAAAAGGGAAACGTAAACAAAAATACCATCCATAAGCATAATATAACCGTAACGAACATGTATGAACGATGTGTTATGTAGTGTCATAACTCATAATGGCGCTCGATTCCAGTTATGACTGCGTGCACTGTGTTGTCTTTACAAACATTAATTGAATCAGCAAATTTATCAATTTTCTTCAAATTCCCACAATCGCCACAATGAATGGCGCTATGTTCTTTTGCAAAAAATTGCTTCAATTTAACACGTACACGCGTTGCTTTTATTTTATACATTTTTGTATTATACTTTTTTATATCAACAAGTCAAATTAGAGCTTTTAAAAAAAATTTAAGTAAAAAATAAAAAGTGTTGCAAAAATTATTGATCAATTTTTTTTTTATAAATAATAATTTTAATAAATCCTTTTATTTATTACAGTTGTATATGTGTAACATACGATATCTATTTTTGGAAGAATATATTATATCACATTTGCAAGACGTCATCAAAGTATGTGAAACGATCAATTTCACCTTATTTAATAAGAAATTGTGCAAAAGGCACAGTAAAAACAAAACAAACGATATAATTAACGCGCTAATCCAGCCTGAGACAATGGGGGAAGGTAAAGCGCCGTTTTTTTTATGAATGAAAGCTTAATGGTGACACACATATTCTTTAACCACATTAACACCCCATGCAGCCGACGTACGTACATCCTCCATAAGCTTTCCGTCTCGTACCTTTACGCATCATACTTATACACTGAAATAAGTAACTAGGTGTAGGTGTATCAATTCTCATAATAATCTTCGTTTGTGTCTTATACATAGTTAGATCGTCGACTCCCCGCATATTGCGCCTATATTTCTGTAATATAACGATCACGAAGATGTGGCTGAAATAACTGCAAAAGTATAAACAATCTGGCGATGGATAAAAAAAAATCCATCCTCGTCATTCATCGTCCACCCGCACATAAACCCCACTTCTTCCATCCGGCAATTTTTCTGGTATACGGCCACAATCGCGATGTTTCACACAGCATAACAGCATTACAGCAGCAACAGCAGCAGAGGCAGCACCATCAGCAACAGTACACACAGAAGTTTTAGCTTTTCAGAAAACTCATACAAGAGTCAGTCGTATCGTGGCCGTTGCGCTGTTAACACGCGTTTCTACCTCAACATTGTTAACTAAATTTAAATTTTTAACATTGAGACAAGTTAATGCATTTTCTTTGTTGATTTTAAAATCATTTCCGATTTGGTTTTGTGTTTAAAATTGTGGGACAAGTGCAAGGTGCATTGTTGCGGATTTTGGACTTTAATTTTTGATTTGTGTTTTAAGTCTTGTTAAAGTTAGTGTTCAAAAATAAAGTCTTTGTTTAAAATAGCAATAAAAGTGGAGTTTTTAATTAATTGTGATTTAAATCCTTAAAATTAGGATTTAATCCGAAGTGTTAGAAAAAAAAAAAATTGAGTGAAAATTGACTTTGAGTTGTGCTTTAAGTTTCAAATAATAAAATTTGTTTTGAAATTAAATCAATTAAAGGTGATTTAAAACATTGATAATAACATTAATTTGTGTAAAAAATCATCAATAGTCGTTAACAATTAATGTAGTAACTAGGAAACTCTATTTGTATGTCTACTCGTATGTAATTTAGTGTTTATTTAGTTGAAGTCCTGTCTAAATATGCATTATAGTTGTTCTTTTCCATACTAAAAACATTTACATATTTTTTTAATGAAATTTAAAAAATATGTATTCCAAAAAGAAAAACTCATTTACTTTATTTGTGAAAATTTAATATTTAAATGTAACTGAAAAATACTCCACAGGTGAAACTATGGCACTATCAGTTTCCAAATTGTGAAATACTTGTACGTGCTGTCACATAAATAGTTTTATCAAATTGTGTGTGAATTTTGCACACAAGTTATTGCAAACTTTTGTGGGCGGTCGGCAATGTTTCGGTCATATCGTCCTTACGATGCAAACAGCAACTATCATTAATTCACACCTACATAAACGCACACACAAATTTCGAAACAATATTCATTTCATTTAATCATTCGCTGCATCTTGCATTGCACTGCAGCAAGTTATTGAGTCATCTAATTATGCTCATGCATGAAATCAGATGGTAGCGATATGCAACCACAAGTGGGAATTAAAAATTTACATAATTTATTTATAAATATATTTATATGGTGCGATGCTAGGCAAATATTTTACTGTGTATTTGTGTTGAGCATAAAGAGTCCCTGAATGTGTAATGCGAATTTGTTCTCAGTACTCGATGCAATATTATGAGCGGAAAAGTGAACATGCGACGGGATTCGTGACAGTTATTCATGTAATGTAATAAATTTCATTTAATCGTAAATTATTAAGTCCCAATGAAATTAAAAACATTATACACAAGAAGTGAACAAAAAAGTAAATTCAGTCAATTTACGAGAACTATTCTGTTTTTTCTGTACAAGGTCTCTGATCCGTGTCAAACGTTACATAAACTCATAGCTGACCTATAAAGGGAGCAACCTTTAAAAAGCGTCCCTACCATCCAGTCAGATTATGTAGGCTTACATTTAACCAAATCAAATACCCAATTACTGTGAGCAAATAATGTTGCAATGGGATTGTTTTCTTTTTATTGGACATTGATTTTAAATTGTGGTCCCATTGACAGTTGAGTTTATAAAAAAATTTACATAATTGCAAAACAAAATGAATATTTGAAGTTTAAATAAAGAATCATCTTTATAATTTTAAGTGTTGCTACTTTGTGTGCTTTGGTTTTCAAAATTGCAACATAAAAGCTGTAATAACCGCTATGTTTTAATGCTGAAAGTATTAAGTAATATCTTCCCAGAAATGTTTAAGTTCTCGCTATATAAGCTAGAATTTATACACCAAACAAAACACACTCAGTAAACTTCATTAATTTCCGGTTCTTAAATACATTAATCTTTGTATAACTCGCAACTAAATTCGTTTGAACAAGATTATAACAACCGCCGTCTTAGAATATACAAAGTTGCATTCTGACACACTATTCACAGTGTTCACTTAAATCGGTTTACAATTCTACTGCAATACAATTCACTTAAAATTGGATAACAAATCAAAATTTAAAAAAAAACATTTATTTAAATTTCTTAACTATTTATTTAATCATTTAATATATGCCGTAATTCAATTTAACATTCAAATTCTTTGATTCCTGCCATATTTTGAAAAAACACTCAAAAATATTGAGTGAAATTCTCATCAATAATATTTTATTGATGCTTCTTCTTTCGGGTTAAATTTCTCTACTGTGTAAATTTAAAGAAAAATTCTTCACAGTTCAGTTTAATATTACAACTCAAATTTGTAAATGTTTTAGTCGACCAAATAATATATTATTTAAATAGATGGCCCAATAATTTGCATTTCAACCGAACGAAAATATAACAAAAACATAACGAAAATATTTATTTACCAACAAGGCACGTCATCCCCAATAGACTTAACATCTGTGTGGGTTATCAATGTCAATTCCAATGCTTCTTGCCTTTAAGATACTTTTAAAGGGATCATTCATGTATATTAGAAATGGTTCCTTCCGGATGGATTTTCTTCCGAAACGATAAAATCATTTAAGGAAATATAACCAAATCAAGCATTATTTGTTGCAGTTTTTTATATTGAAATTATTTAATTGTATCCTGCATTGAAAATGTAAATTGCTGAAAGCAAAATATATTATGCGTCAGTGAGCTGTTTTAACCAGATATTTTATGTAAATTGTAAAACGTTGCCTAATTTACAAGCACTAATGGAGCATGGCATTATTTTTCCCTTCAACATGTATTCCCTCAGATCCAAAGGTATTTTCATTTTCTCCTAACGTGCATTTCTTTGAACATAATTTCTTTAAGATACGGAGAGTTTATGCATTAATGTGTTGGTTATTGGAAACTTATTTTTAGCTAATTATATTGGGTTACACTTAACTGTTTTAAAAAAATAATTTACAGAAATTACGATTTTTTTAATTAGTTAATTAATTTACGAAATAAATACTTCGGCATAATTTAATCTAAAAAAAATTGTTTTGGTAGTTTTAAAACCTTTATTATGAAATAACAATGCTCACATTTGTGTAAAAAATATAAAAACAATTTCTAAAATTTTTTCTTAAAAATTTTATTGTTGAACTTTAACTGAGGCACATCTTGAGAAAATAGAAAAAATTAAAGTTTTACTTAAACCTTGATATGACCCTCTTGAAAAATATGCTGCAACAATAGCACTAATTAAATGTATGTACCATCAAAGAGTTGTTAGTAAAATTGACAAATAAAAACATTCAGCATTCAATCCTTTCACGACATAATTTACCAAAATGCGTGCCCATTGTGACAATTAATTTTATCAATAACATGTAGAAACAAAATCTATGAAATGTGCTTAAAAGAATAATAACAAATTAAAACGACGTCGTAAAAACTATTGAATTATTCAAAGCCATTTACTTCATGTTTTGTGGTTTCGCTTTCAAACTATCAAAGCTTATCCGAGGGGGGGTGGAAGGATTTATATGGCATATGTTTTTAATAACTTTTTCGCAGTATGCAAATGACAGTGACACTGCTGAGAACCAATTCAACTATTCTATTTTGTTTGCCGAAATGTTTTCGTAAATTGGAACATTCGTGATCCTTTTTCATAGCTTTCATTCATTTGCAGGTTGAATATACAAATAAATTCTGGGACAGTTTTTTGTTATTGTTGACAAAAAATTATTTCATTTCTCATTTAATAATTCATTGTTTATTTTGATGATGATGACAATCTTATGTCGTGTGTTTTATTGTTACTTAAAATTAACAGGTATAACAGTAATAAGTAATTAAATTTAAGCAAAGCAATCATACAGTTTCAAAATAAAAAAATCCTTTAAAATGATGTATTATAATTTATTTTAAAATTAAAATCATATTTTGGCACAAATTAAATATCCTTTTTTTCAAAGTCCTCCCAGTACTTGCCTCTATTTTGGTCAAAAAAATACTTGAACGTAATGTAAAACTTTAACAAACTATACTTAAATTTAAACCAAAAAGTTTTCCACAGCGACAAATAAATTTGCATTCATTGCATTTAGAAATTCAAAAATTGATTCCGTCTAAAATAGAAATATTGAGATCCTGAAACATTATACAGCACCATAACTTGAAAGTTTTGCTTTAAGGCGTGTGTCTGCATTATTTTATTTGTGTAGCATCTTTTTGTTTAAATCCCATACAACATTTTCTAAGAACTTACTCAAACACAACGACATAAACAACTCTGATATTGTGGTGAAAAATTTGCACACATTGCATGCGGATGGTGAAGTGTTTCATTAGGTGAAATGCATTAACTCCACAAACTTTTGTGCATTCATTTGTGTTACACTATTATATATAATGTAGTGTTTGCAATTTACAACAGTCTATGTTTCAAGTGCATGGTAATCATTACCGTATTTATATCAAGCTTCAGAGTTAACTCAATGGTAAATCGCATTAATTTTTGAACATACAAGACAAACGAATAAAACGTAATTCAAAAAATTAATTTTAATGAGGTGAAATTTGTGTAATTAGCTGCAGAATAATGTAATATTATGGTAGAATGAAAATTGAACACAATTGTTTGAAACTGTTATACATCGTAGCTGTTTTACTCGCCCATCAACATAAGTCATAACGCATGTTTATTAACTAAAATGCTGTACAAATTGAAATTGATTTCGCTGGCTACTATTGTTTTTTGTTGTTATTGTTGCTTGATTTACATTTAAATGATTTAATCTTGATGGCAACGATTTTATGTTAAACACAGTTTTCATTTTAATTATTGTTGTGGGTCAATAAAATTATGACATTAATAAAGCCAATGCATTAGTTGTTTAACGTAGATTGTGACACATTAAATGTGGTAACTAATATTTTGTGTGCAACAACTCCATTTTTGTATATTTCAAATTGACTTTAATGAATCACTTTGATTTGTTGATATATTGTCTGATGTTTAGTTCCGTTGTAAGTACGAATAGTGCTAATAGTCTGTGCTGCTTTGTGGCTTTTATTATGCACTGGAATGGTGCTCTTGACCAAATATTTACATTACATCGTCTACATATTTAACGTCGCGCCACACATTTACTTCAACCGCAAACGTATTTAATTATTTTATAAAGTACTGCATCGTTTTAATTTATGTGCGGACGACTTACCACAATATGGAGTGTAAATATTTTTGCGATTATTTTTTGGAAGAAATAAAAGTAATTTAAATTTTTTTAAATACAATTTATATGATTCATTAAGAAGCTCTCATCTATATTTTTTTCAAAATTAAAAAAATTGTCGCAATGTCCTCAATTGAAAATCACTCAAAATTGAGTAAAATTAGTGCTTCTCAAAAAAAACTCAAATGCTTTGCCAAATTTGTGGTAAATTATATTATTTAACATATTTTGTGGTAAGTGCTCATGGACGCACAAAATATTCCAAATATCTTATTGCATCTAAATTCTGAATTTAAAATATCTACCTTGAAAGTCAATATTTGTAGACAGTAAGAATTCAAAAAATTTTCTTAACATCTCATAATTAGAATTGTAAACTTCAAAGCATTGATAAAATATTTTCAATACGTAAATATTGTGCTATTTAAATTATGTATAATGTACATGAATACAAATTTCTCAACTATAAGTGAACACTGTCAGACTTTTCATGGCATGGTTTTTAAAAATCTCATCATTAAATTTAGAAAATTCCCTAAAATAACTCAACTCCTGACATTTTTGATTGAATATTTCAAACTTAATTAAACAACTTGCAAAAATGCAGGAATGTGCTACATTCTGGTGTCGTACTGATCAATGTACAAACTACGAGGTTATGCATAAATTTAAACAGCACATTGCACTTTTTTTTATTAATCTGTAGCTATGTGGCTCATTCCAGTGCATTTTTGTTATATATAAATGCGTGTAATTACAATAACATTTAAAATTCATTCATATTCAGTGAAATGTGGTGCCTTAAAAATGTTTCAATTTTGTCATGTCAATCAGGAATGGAATAAAAAAATCTATGCAGCATTAAAATTAAATTGTAACTCGTAAAAAATAAATCAATTGTGTAATTTAATTTTAAAAATTGCACTCAAACCACATAGCGATTATAAAAAGTGTACCGAAATAACTTTTATCGTAAATCACTTTATTTTAAAAAGTTCGTCAATTTGATTTTATAATTAATAATTTATTTTACATGTGAATAATTTCCACATAATAGGCCGGCTTATGCATGCAAGGTAGGGGGAGGCATGTGTAATTTCTTTACGACGCGAAACTTTTAACTTTTTTACATCGACACAATAATTTAGATAAAATGTTTGCAAAAATATGAAATGTACATTATTGAGATTAAATCATTTCAGTTTTGTCAAAGTCATTGTGCTTTTTACTCGTATTTTTAATTTGTTACATTGGTTTTAATTGCTACATTATTGTTAAATAATTTAAAAAAACCGCCGTTTTTACTTATTAAACTTTTGACTTTTAAGTGCATATTATAAGCGCTTAAACCCGTTATTAGGGCATATTTTTATTGCCTTAATAATGATTATTCCTTCAATGAAAGAACATTCTCAGAAAATGCAAAAATCGTTTTATAAGATATTGGCTAAATTAATAATTTGTTTTTATTAACAAAATTTTCATCCTTACCTCTGCAATTTCAAACAAGTTTACAAACAAACTCAACACAATACATTTCCAATAATCCTTTATTGATTTTTTTTTTAAACCTTATCAAATTTTTGTAAATTTCTCTCACTGAAATTAAAATAACTAATTATATTACTGCGGTGTTTTGAATTGAGTTTTAAATATAAAATTACTGTATGTGTGAAAATTACAGTCATTAGCTGTATAGATAACAAAAGGAGAACTTCATTACAAACCTACATATCTATATGAAACTGAAGCTTTGTAGTCTAATCCGACATATAATTACATCGGCCATTTATCATTTAATCTTAATGACATAAGTGAAGGGGTTAAGCTGGATGAAAAAAAAACGTGTAATTTATTAAACCGTCATTGAAAATAGTTTTGTTTTTTTCCTAAAAGTGGAGGTAGATTGCAGGTCAAAAAAATTATGAACACCATACTTAATTCACTATGAATGAAATTCTGAGACCCCCCCCCCTCCCCCACCAACCCTAAATGTTTGCAACTTTATTAATTAAATACTTACTTGAGAAGAAATGCACTCAAATCCAGCATTACAGTTAACTCTTTTATTAAATAATTTACAACACAACTGTATGAGGCCAAAGTCTAAACAACAAAATGCCAAATACAAAAGAAAATGAAGAAAAACTCACAATATCGTTGTTTACAAAGCATTTCCATTAACAGGAACTACCTTGTTAGGTTTTTATCGACCCAAGTCGCTTAAATGAGTGCAACTTGGAGCGTATGACCCTACAGGGTACGACCAACAACTATTTTATTATTTATGGCCTTGGGTTGTAATGAAGCTCCACGCAGTCCATGGAATCATAATGTTCATACTTCATATCTTAATAACAAAAGGAAGCGTGCATGTTGTTACTTCTTATGAAATGGCTGTGGAAAAGCTGTGAAACATTTGAAAGGTTTTTATTATGCAAGTCCGATAACAAAAAAAAAAAAAAGTATGCCAGCAGGCGTTTAACGCTGTACTCAATGTAAAAGCGCTTCAGACAAGTTACGCGGGTATTTCAATTAATTTCCGAAGAACTATTTGGAAAGTTTTATTAGTCTAATATCGTAAAAGGATGTCTTTTACTAACTTTTTGTACAGAAATTCAGCAATTTTGTATAAAAACGCTTTCACTATTTTGCATATTCTAATCAGGTTTAGTGTCCGAAGTGTCTTCATTTTCTTATAACTTAAAGAAAACTGCGTATACACAGTGGACATTTAGCTACAGTTATTTCTAACTGTTATTTCACAATCTTATCAAGACTTAATGTCCATTACTTTGAAGATTAGAGCTTATTTAAATAATTGCATGCATTTGGATAGGACACAAGAACTGGAACTATATAATCATTAGACAAATAACGCATTGATTAATGTGTACTTACTAACTAAAACACACTATGCTGAGCCGAAGGCAAGATGTGGTACACCGTACAACCGTCATCATTATCAACCCAGCAGACTGACAGCTGTTTTGTTCTCAAATAACTGAGTTAAGGGCTTATATGCGTTGATAAGAACCCCCCAACACAAAAAAAAAACAATCGGTAAAATGTGTATGCGACTGGAAGAAATTGAGCGACGCACCTTGTTTTTCGCCTTCATTTCGTATTATTAAGTGGCAACAAATTCCAATCTTACGTACGTTGTTATACGCATTGCTTCCCCTCACATACAATATATTATTTTATTGTAAATGAAGATGGGTGAAAGCACACGAAAAAAGACACATCCGCACTGATGCTGGTATTATATAGGCAAGAAAATGAGAAAAATGAAGACAAACAGAGCATGGAGTTGGATTGAATCGCTTTGATAAATCCAGATGGATTTCTCTTGGAAGTGGTTTATTTGTACCTCAATTGATAAAGTTCTTTCGTGATAATCGAAATCCGGGTTCATTCCACACTGTAGAACAAGCAAATTTGTATTGTTAAATTGAAACAATATAACCTAAACACTCTTTAAGATAAACACTAATAAGTTTGGTGCTTAATGCATTTGGGAGACATTCGTGCAATGCTGACGTTATCCTTGAAATCAACACACATTTATTTCCACTATAAGTACGGTAAAATACATCGTAACCACGCAGTTATTTCCCATTCGATTAATTAATGTTAATTAGCATGAAAGCATGTGGCACGTGCCAAAGCTCCTTAAACGGCACACAACATTTTATATATATATTGCTTCACTCGCACCCCGCCTTTTTTGTCACATGCGTTCGCCAGTTTTCTCGCATTTAAACATTATACTTTTGTGCCACCTCTCCATTTCGTCCTTATGCTGCGTCGCATTCGCATTCAGCTGCTACTTTATGCCACCACCTTCGTTTGTCTTATAATGGATTATTATGTAAGATGGAGGCGCGCTGATGATGCAAAAGAAATATACGATGATGTTTCTTATCATCTCAATTGTACCATTGGAAGTCTCTAGACAATATGCTTTGTGTGTGACTCATTATCATATGTTTATTTGTTGTTCGTGTTAATTTCATTGTTTACCCTCCTCTCGCATCCTTTGGGTATTTCAAATATATTTAGATCCCCCAAATGTGAGTTCATAAATATTTTTGCATTTTGATGATATTTACTTTTGTGGGAGACTTTTTGTTCACAATGCCGTTAAAGATATATGTCGTCCAGGTGCTGTACTGTGAAACAATTTATGAGACTCAGTTGTGACTTAATTAGGGTGACAACAAATATGGGTTTATTGTAATGACAATTTTGGATTACACTATAAAAACAACTTTTTGTCGTGGTTTTATACTTTCTAAATAATTCAGCCTCCACTACAATAAAGCTAACATCCCCATACAATGATTTATGAAAAGAACAACTTTTATAAATGCTTTTCATGTTGCAAAACGGTGTTTCTGCACAACACTAATAACAGTGACACTAATTGCAATATCTTTTTAAAATAATTGGAATCCGGGGACGCTACGAAAGTGTTTTAAAAATGCATGAGTCAATCACTTCCATTTTAATGATTTTAAAAATAGCAAGTGGAAGCTTTTGACTGTATAAAAAATAATCACTTTTAGGGCTGAATCATGTTAGAAGTAGACGTTCATGCTTGAAACTATTGTTGCTCGTTAACGTTTAAAAAGTGTAGTGAAAGCATTTGAATTTAACTGTAAAATTTGATGTTAGTTCGGCGAGTTGTGTAGCATATTGAGTCCTTTCTATTTTAGTGAAATGTTAGAATCATATGCGTGCCCTAGATGAAACTGTGCCAAATGTAATGACAATCACAATGTGCAGTAACTAATTACATTTTCCATGATAAATTATTGCAAAATAGCGTGGTAGTACATATTGTAGAACGAAGCCTATTTATTTGGGGATTAGCCACAAAAACCCGCGTACTCCAAAAAGTATGATGTCCCACCACTTAAATTCAATGCTTGAACATTTGCGTGTAGGCGCGCGTAAGAAAATGAAACCGACGACAACGACGCCGCCTACACCACAATCAACCCCCACCATCACCACTATCGCCACCCCATCCCACACAAGCAGCACTAGCGCATGCAGCACCAGCGCCGCAACCATCGTCACCAACACCTCATCCATCCACCAAGGCAATGCCGCCAATGAAGACGGTGACAATGCCTGTCAAAAAGAGAATTGCGATACTAAGGCGAATGGTTTGCAAATCTCCCACACTTCAGTTGACATGCTGCGGAAGCGGTTTAGTATTGCAACATCTCAACCGAATCACAATCATCACATCACAGAGGAATCGGATTCACGCAAAAAGGACACCAAAGACATGCAGACAATGCTGCAGCCCACTGGCACACAGCGGGCGGGACATCGCAAATTGTCACACGATGTCACCCGGTTACGTGATCCGGAGAATGGACATGTACTCGGTCATGATGGTGGAGCTTCCAGTTCGTCGACATTGTGCTTGGCTAAGCCGCATGTACGCAAGCCAATAAAGCTGGTTTGTCTTACGTCGAAAGCGGAGAGCTTTGATACGCTGCACACCAAAGCGAGAAATGTAAGTAAACACGGTTTTCTTTTTATATTTTTATTTCTGCCTAATACTAACGGGAAGCCTAATATTGAGGGAAGATTTTACGAACGTTGTAGCATCTTCATGTGCTTTTAAATGCTACAATATCCAGCATTAAAAACTCAATTATCGGTTAAAATCGTGGCTTATGTAACTTTATAGTAGAATGTTGCTTTTTTTTGACGCAGAATTTTCGGAATCTAATCATTAGTTCCATTGCAGTGATATTTGGATAAGGTAGTCCATACATATAGATCCTCACATAGATGCTTGGTGCCTTTTAAAAAATTGTAGTTTTGTACAAAAAAAAATGAAAGATAAAATACGTTCTTTGTCCAGCTTAACAACCAAAAGCTTCCAGATTATATTGGATTAAGAGTGTCAACAATGAAAATCCACTGTACGACCTCATTAAAACTGCTATAAATACGAGCATATAATACAATTGTACATATATATGAATGAAAGGAAGCAAATAGGTACATTTTAAAGCGGATGACTTTTCATGAATCCAAATTGGGTACCTAATCTCCATTCAATCTGAAAAGTTACCATTCAAAAAGTTGTATTTGCATTAAGGAGCAGTCCACTGTTCACATTCTCGAATCCTTATGAAATGTGCATTTGAATTGAAATGTTAAAACTTTTAAAATTAAAGGACAAAAAATTATTTGAATTCAATTATTAGACTGGAATAAAATTATTCAACACAAGCATACATTTTTAAACTTTCAAAAATCTTTAAAATCACTTTAAATTAAGGACACAAAATTTTTTTGGCATTATTTTCAAATACTGTGACTTTTCTAACAGTCTACACACGTCATACATAATACCCTAAAAAAGACGCACACATTAAATTGTCAATGTCGACATTAGCAGTAATCATCTTCAATCAAGTCGATGAGTCAACGAATCCTTTTCAGAATTTATATTTTATTTGTCAAACGTATAATAAGTACGTCAATTTTTTATAATTGCACATACTTTTATTCCGAAATTGAGCAATACATCCTACAGAGTTAGATGATTTGAGAATCAGGGAAATTTGGGAGATTTGGGAAATAGAATAAATCATGATTAACAAAACCAATAATTTTTATAATCTCGTAAAGCCTCATGATGTCGAAGCCAATAAAACGGATAAATTAATTGTCCAGGAAATTATGATGAAGTCAAAAAAGGATCCTGTGTCATTTCCGAAAACCTCCTCAAATCAATTTCTAAAATTGACAGATTTAAGAAAAAGAAGTTATGTACATTCCAAATTAAAATTAAATGTAATGACATGTAAATTGAAATGTTTTTGATGTATCTTAAAGAAAATATGTCATTTAAGGTAGAAAGTTTTTTCGTAATATTTATTTATTTAGACATGATAAATCTTTAATCTTTCTAAAAGGAAATGTCTCACAAAAAAGTTCACAAGTAGATTAAGTTGTAAAATATTTTTAAAAATAATTTTTCAAACGAATGTTATGACTTATGACAATTATAATCTTGTCTCTAATCTCTAGTTTCTGAATATCTTAAGCTTGACAAGTATTAAGTTACGGAAACACAACACGACTAGACTGTCATTACTTTGCAAGAAAGTTTCATGATGAGACTAGACAAAAAATTAATAAATTAGTTGAGAAGCTCGAAAAATGTTTATAATTAAAAAATATTAAAATTATGTTGCACATAATGCAACCTAAATTCCCCTTTAATATAAAATGAAATTTACATGAAATTGGGAGTGACAACCTTCAAAAATGTAGCCATATATTTTAATTATCACCGAAAAAAAAATCCTTCAATGTCGGCCAGCACTCAATTTCAATCACCATTACCTATTATTTTAGAGCTATTATACAACAAATTCTATTAAATGCTGAACACTTCTCTATCCTGCTGTGCTGGCTACATGACAAGCGTTTCATTATTCCAAATTTATTTTAACAATGAAGAAAAGTGTCTCAAAATTACACTAAATGACGCTTCACTTTTCGTTGTGCTATTAAAAAGTTGCCGGTCTAAAAGTGACGAAATGAAGCGTAACTTCAAGATGGTTGTCTAGCTCCGCATGAAAAGGGATAATCTTCATACACACAAAATGTCATTTACATTCCCATACATACTTCATTGAGTGCATATAACGCGCGAATTGTGGTGCGACGGGTGTGGTGTTACATTATTAACTGCTGCGACTTGGATTCGGGATGCTCAAACTTTTAACCAACCTAACATGAGTTTACTTTACTCAATCTTAAGAAAATCCGCACATGCATCTAATGTAAATATTTTTCCCCCCTTTTTTTTTTTTGTTGTAAAAGGTTCTTTTGGTTACATTGAGTTGAATTTATGTTGCATTAACGTAGATGTGGCCTTGGCTTAAGACAAAACACACACACAACAGCGACATCCATTTAAGCTTGCAGCTCCGTTTTCTTAACATAAATATTGTATACACTTAAATATATGCTGAAAATGTAAGACAAATATATCTGTTTAATGCATGCTCTGCACTTTACGGAAAACCTTTTGAATTTACAAGAATAAAACAACAGTAACATCGAAAAAGAAATGGGGGTGGGTGAAAAACAGCGATTGACAAAATGTTTAGGGTGTTTTGTTTACTGTATAATGGCGTAAGCAGGATATATTGCGCAAAGTTTGTTATGTTTCACGCTCCCGATAACGGAAAAGGAAAATCGAAAACGATCGCTTCCCATCCAGAATTTATCAGTTTGGATTTTCTGAATTACCTTCATAGTTGCATGTTTTCTTATCCAATTTGCGTTACATGAACCCACTTACAGTGTTGGCGCAGATGAAATAAAGAATATTTCTTCAAGTGAAATGAAATGAGGACAAGTTCCATAATATGAACTGTTTGTGGTAAAAAAATGACAATTCCCAAAATGAATCTACATAGGTATTTGACTTGTATAAAGGAAAAAAATCTCAACGATAGGTTTAACTGAAGATGAGCAAGTAAATCAAGTTTAGGCAATAATACAGCTAGGTGAAAAATTTCCCAAGCATTGCGCTCCGTCTAGCGCAGTGAATAAACATTTAGGGGAAAATTTCGACACCCCATCCTGAATTTTATCTCAGCGTTTGAATATAAATTAGGTGTTTAACTCAGTGTGACGGCCTGACATATTCAATGGCAGCCGAAGTCCATTCAAGATTCTTCACAATAATGTACGAGTAACACGCAGACTGAGCTTTCAATTTACTTCCATTCCCACACTTTTCTACACAATGTACACTATTATTTTGTTTGTCATTTGATTTATGTTTTCACACTTTTTCATGTCTTACTCGTATTCATCTTATAACTACTACTTTCACCTATGGGGGGTAACTCTATTCTTCGTCCGCTTTGAATAATGTATCACACGAGTCGTCAGCGTTTACACTTTTTCGCTCCTAGACTTTTGTGATGCAATTCTCTAGGATGCAGAAGAAACTTTATACGCTTCGTAACACGAGCATACACAATACGCATAACGATGCACTCGGTAAACGCTTTCTTTGTTTGATCTAAGCACTGAGCAGCTCACAATTTGAATGTTTAAATGACGCTCCTTCCTCATGTTGGCTCTTTTTATTTACAGACATTTTTAGTTCATCCTTGACACTCGTCTGTTAATGCAAGAAATAAGTCACCATTGAAATGTATGCGTTTAACGAATGAGAGAAAAAATACGTCAGAAGTATATTATAATCCAAGTTCGGGCTAACACAAAATCTTCTTGACTCATTCGTGCCGCTTATACACTTTCGCTGGAGTTGTATCCCGGTCGCAAAATTGTGGAACATGACACTGACAAGCTAATCCCGCAACTACATGAATCCAATGATTAAACAGAATTGCGAGGGTTAGATGAGATGCGCGGTTATCCACCCTTAATTTCCAACATCACTTTTGTATTTCTACAGCTTGTGTGAGACCTTTGGCGAAAGCTTAGTATTTGTATCTGCTAAAGTTTTCGGGCAATAAATAATTCAGGACAGAATCTCGTGCTTGGTGCTGCAAGTTTAAGTGCGGGAAAAGTGATCATAAAACGTATGGACAACTTTTAAACAGTCTTTGGGGGGGGGGGGAGACAAAAATATTACGATTAATATGAACTTTGATTTAGCTACTACAAACAAGCTCTCCAAACAAGATGAATTTATAATTTTTGGCAAATTAACTTAAAATTGAATTATCATGGAATATTTTTTGGATTAAAATTTATTTTAATTAATACATTTAATGAGAAATTTTTATTTTTAGCACATTTATGCTCAAATACATCGACGTAGGCAAAATTTTACACAACAGTTTTTATCCCTTGTCCATAAGCAATGTTCATTAACATTGACAAACTGAACATTCTGGTCATAAAAATATTTATTACCACTGTTTGTGACAATTTATCTCGATAATCCTGATGTATAAGAAATTTGTTTAGTATAATTATAAAAGTTTCTGGTCCAAGTAATATTTATCTGAAACCACGGAAATATTTTATTTCCAGGTCTACCTACATCTTCGCATTTGAGTTTTAAAGATCAATTATTCTAATAAAAATTTGACAATGCAACATTTAAGGATATTTTAATTTACCATTAATCTGTGCATATTTCGAAGGAACAAAAATCCACTTAGCCTTCAGCACAATATCATTTATGTTGCATTAATGTTTACAAATAAAATTCACCGGTCTTGTCAGGTTTCATGAAGTTTAAGTCAACAGTTTACAAAATTTTCTATTTCAAATAAATGCATTGTCTTAGAAAATTAAATTAAACTGGATTGATTTATTTGTGACCTTCAATTAATTTAAATGAAAATGTTTATTAATATTGATTACCCAATAGTTTTTAACATCCTATTACCCTTTTACAAAAAAAATTTAACACGAAACATTGATAAAACATGAATTCCATTCATAAATCGTCACTTCTTAATTTTTAATTTCATGCTTGGCTTATAAAAGGATGGTAATCACCCAAAATAAATAAAACAATTTTTCAATACTGATAAAGTCAACGTTACAGGACACCATTACCACAACCAATTATATCATTGAAAACATTCCTCAGCTGCTAACCGTTAAATTGAAACAAACAATCCAAATTGTTCACGCACGAATGTGCATACCTTGCCAGTAACCCCAGAACATTTTACCAATTTCACCCACTGACACCACCCTCCTGTAGCTACATCGAACTGATTTTGGCACGGTTAATTCAATTCAGTTCATCGTCCGTCCAGTGCTGTGGCGCGCAGAGATTCTTAAATTCAATACGTGAAAAGAATAATTGTTTACTTACAGTTCTGTTTATACGTACAGCAGCATCTGCATAGAAATGGCGCTTTATTTCAAATGTTCCGCATTGATGCCACGTCACATAAAAAAAACACAATTGCGAATTGAATTTTGGAAAATTGGAAACCGTAGCGTGTTGGTCGTTACCGCACACACTTTGGACACACTCCAGCTGACTCTTAATTATATGCAAAATTCTTTATTAAATCATACCATTTGAAATCATCATGTTCTCCCCTCTTTTGAACTCGACTTTATCGCTGTGTCTCCCATTGTGTGTCCAATGGCACTTCATTTTCTGCTTGAATGTTCTGAACCATCTTTCGGGTGTACATTGCTTTCCTATTGTCTTCGTCTGTCCTATTTTCGTGTTGAATCCCACCAATTCAACCCCCCCAACATTTCATCGTGAGTTTCTTTCATTTCGTTCGTGCAAGTGATAAGTTGTAATGATAAGGGTATATTTTTACTTGTGTGTTTATTTAGTTCGGATCGTTTTTATTGTACGTTAGCAGTTATGAGTGGAGAGTCCTTTAGGTGCAATTTTTAGAATTACGAGAGAATTTTTGTTTTATTCACAATTCATACATATAATTAATATATGAAAGAGATTTTAAATTCTTTTTCGGTTTATCTATTTTCTTTAAATTGTACTGAATGATGTGTACGGAAATATAAATTTCCAAGCAACATTTTTAATTAAACCGAATTTCATTGAAATATGCTTTAATGAAATGCACAACAATTTATTATGCAGTTTTTTAAAAAGGACATATTTTTCTATCCTACATAATTAGGCATATTTGCGCAAATATTTTTAATGAAGCAATCCTTTGACAAACTTTGACCATAATTACAATTCCCACATGACATAAACGCATAATTATTCACTTCCAATTAAAACAAACAACAATTAGTTGTATTTTGTCTGTCACACACACCTCATACGCATTGTGTTTGACTTCCTGGGACTTTTGTTTGATAATTGACACACAATTTTCGCATTGATTTCAAAGGGGAACTGAGAAAAACTATAATGAAGCAGAAAGTCATCTGGACATTAATCCTAAAAGCATGTTCATTAGTACGAATAAAGCTGTATTCAGTGCAGAAGAATGGTGTTTTAAGTTATCATTTTGTGAATCATTTCAAGTTCATAAAAAAAAAAATTTTCATACGAAATTTTATAAAAAAAATGAGCAACTAAAACAATTGTAAGTCTTAACTTTGATGCACATTCAGCAGATCATAATAATTTTTTTTTATCAACTACAAAATTATGTTTCTTCAATGATGTCATTTTTGGGAATCGTCTCCAAGTTTGATAACGTCGGTTACAAAGTCTTATACCGCTTTCCATGCAATGGATTCCTTTTTTTTTGTTGGACAATAATGAATATTATGAGAGGCAAAGGATTGTTGCTAATGATTTCATTGGTAAAACGGCGTCTGCATTTTGTTCCCCCAAATTAGTTTCCCATGATGCGTTGCAAAAGTTTGTTCATAAAGACAGATATCAATTTAGTGAACTGGTAGCAGCTGAGAAAAAATTTGTTAGACATAATATGGCACAGACTTGATGAAGATAGCAGTGAGAGTTTTGTGGATGAAGTTTTTTGCATAACGTAATTTAAATACTTGGTGGGTTTTTTTCTACTGACTCTTTTTTTAATATTTAGAATTACATGGACACTTGATTCTTAAAATGTGGCGTTAACATTGCTTGTTTTTTGAGAACAAATGAAATTGTTCACCAAAAATCAATGAAATGTATTGGCTTTGATTAATTTAAAAATACTTTAAAATATTTAAAACACGCGCTTATATTAAAAATTTAATAATTGGGAGAAAATAAAAAAATATATGGCCCAAAAATCATTTAAATTTACAAATACATTTCAATTATGTCTTTCGAGCAAAAAACATTTAAATTATGTATTTAGATCATGCAATCTATAAAAACTTAACTTTCATGGCCGTTTTATGAAAACTTTTCAAAGTCACATTGTAAATAAACTTACTATTTATGCCAACCCTCCCTTATAAATACTCCCACTTTGATTTGTCATAATTTCCCACTCCTTAAATGTACGGCGTTACGCAGTCAAACTTTTTACGGTCCCAACCGCACCCATTTAGGAATATACCGACCGTTTCTATCGGCGTCTTCCATTCCGCTTGACAAACATACATTCAATTGAATTAAACGTGGTACAAATTTGCATTGATGACTGGGAAAGTTGTATACACTTCCCCAAATTAAAAATTCATCTATTCTGTTGTTACCTAATTATTCACGCATCTACGCCGTAATGAAATTATTAAATTAAGACGCGACGCGACGCGACGCGTTAACGTGTTTCCTACATGACGTGATGATCATCAGGCATGTATGATGATGTGTCATTTAATGCGTCTGTGATTATCACGCATTACGATAAAATTATTATTGAGTTAAAGACGTCAGCAACCCAGTTTATTAAATTTGACTTGCTTCAAGGGAATTAATTTTAAAATGTTTGTGTTTGGGTGGGTGACGTTTTCGTCACATGCTGTGTATCAAATATTTATGCCTAATTAATTGGATTCCAGGAACATTTAATAGCAGCTTTTACACTGATTTATTTAAATTTGTTTCAGATTTTGACATGCAATCGCGCTACATGCACTGGGAGCGTTGTAAATGTGCACAGCGTTGGAATTGAGTGCCGCAAAGCGGATGATGTGTTGGATCATGCTAAAGATTTCTTGGAGCAGTATTTTACATCAATTAGAAGGTAAGTTTGTTCACGAATTATGAATTATTAAATTAAAAGGAAGAAGTTACATAAATTTATTTTGGTGTGCACTTTTGCAATCTGAAAATTAACATCACTTACACCAATTAAGTATGTTGTTTTCCATTTAAATTTTCAATTGGAAATTTCTGTGATTTAAATCCTTAAATGAAAATCAATGTTATTGCTGCGAGTATAGTATGTAAAAGTAGATACAAAAAGGATATATTTTCTCGGCTAAATGATAATGAAAAACGACTTTGAAATTAATCCAATCATTCCCATAATAATATTTTATTACCATACCAATAAGCACGTTCCTAATGGTTAAAATTATTACTTTAAAGTAAATTTTCAAATACTCGTACATTTTTCATGTAAGTGTACGCAGCCATAAGGGAAAGGGTTACTAAAAATGATTATGCTTTAATACGTTGTTGACCTTTTCAAGCCGTTGTCGCAAAATAGTCACACATTGTTACGCACCATTATTTTCTTTGGGTCATTTGTTCAGTTTATGTTTGCTACACATTATAATATCATTTTTTGAAAAACCCAACAATAAACATAACAAACATTAAAGTCCATCACATTTTACATGTAGGTTCATTAATAAGTAAAATATTTTTGATGTTCGTTACATTTCCAGGGAACCACATAATTAAATAACAACAAAATATGTACTCAAAACATACTATTTATTATTTTTGCATAGTTTCTAAAGTATTTAAAATTAAAAATTTATTTAGTTTGCGTACGTTACGATAGCTAACAATATTTTAATTAAATTCTTGTGCTTATATTAAAAAGCTTCAGTACACATTTAATCTGCTTATCACGTGCAAAGTGCATTAAATTACATATGCGGTTTATTGTGGACGAAAATGCATGTTGCACTTGAAAGATACCAAACATCTGGCATGACTTTTGATTCACATTATATTAACTGAATTAAATAATAATTAAAAATGCAAATGATAATGCAGCCACATTTTGTGCAAATTTTTGGATTGCATGAATGTGCATATTTTCATCAATTTTAAGGGATGTAACCACAAACAACTTGTGTTAGAGAACTTCCAATCAAAAAATTAAAAATTTGGTTTCATATTCATCCATTATCCATAAATATTCATTCACTCGTATCCCAAGGAAACACATGCAATGCACCTAAATGAGAAAGCTTTAAAGAAATGCAGGTAGATGCATTCAAATTGTTTGCACCTTTTTGATTTTTTTGATTTTTTTTTGTTCTCTAATTGTGAGATTCGCAAGCTTTTAGTCGTCCCTTTGTTCAAGTGAGCTACCGCGAAAATGTAGGACAAGTGCAGGAATACAAACTCAAAAAATTTGTGTCATCTCAGATGCATGCAGCCACTGTATCTGTAGTTGTTAAAATTCCATATAAATGTGTTATAAGTTCTATTTTTCATAGGTGACTGTGCGACACATTAAATACGCGGATATTGCACATTTTCTTATTTCTGTGTGTTGTTGATTGTTTTCCTTCTTGCTTTTAAATATTGCAGATGCAACAGTCCTGCACACGAAACACGTCTGCAACAAATAACCAAAGAAATCGAGGCAAACGGAAACTATCATCTAACGGAAACGGAGTTGATTTATGGTGCCAAATTGGCTTGGAGGAATTCAGCACGATGCATCGGTCGTATTCAGTGGTCCAAGTTGCAGGTATTTAAGTCCTTTTATACTGATAAATAAATGCTTTAAGGTTCTTTTTCAAATTCCACATACATATTTTTTCTTTGATATTCATTAGAAAATGATTAAAATTTTCTGCTAACAAAGTATTTCCTTTCCAAGGTATTTGATTGCCGATACGTTACAACAACAAGTGGAATGTTTGAAGCGATTTGCAATCATATAAAATATGCAACGAACAAGGGAAATTTGAGGTAAGTTCCACAATTTACAATAACCGAGTACCCAAAAACTAATGCGATTGCATAGTACCAGAAAATAATTATCATACACAGTCTCAAAGGAAACTTCATCAACTCGTTCCGCAGCAGAAACTGTAATTAAAACATTCTGCAATTAATGCATAATATGCAACAATGCATGCTCTCGTATATTTTGCACAAATAAAATTCTTTTGTAAACCATACGGATGGCCATACCTACCCCCTTTGGAAATTTTCCACCTCACGGCAAGATTTTACAAATGTAAAACCATATCGTTTAATTTGCAACCCTTATTGCACATTGTGCATTTGCCGGAGCATTTTATAACTTATAGTTATTGTGCATTTACATTATCATCCCTGTATAGTCTTTGTGTTAGTTGGCTAATTTCAACAGGACATTTCATTTGAAATTTAAGTGGAACATGCCAGAGCAAGGGCCATTGCAAAAGCCGATGTTGTAAATAGTCGCAAAAAAAAAAAACAACAATGAATGTCGCGGTTAAATTTAAGTATACACAAAACTGGAGTCGGGTTGAATCTGAAACAAATTAAACTGAAAATGACTTTCATGATCTCGCACATGCTCTTAAACGAGATAAAAAGTAAAGCTTTTAGTTCCACTATAGTCTCTACTTAAATAAAGACATTCACAATGGACAATAAATGAGGCAGCAATTGTTAATTCCATTGTGATTTACTGACTTTCTTGGATTATATCCTTAGATCGGCCATTACGATATTCCCCCAACGAACAGATGGTAAGCACGATTTTCGTGTTTGGAATCCACAACTAATCTCATACGCCGGTTACAAACGACCGGATGGAAGTTGTATTGGGGATCCAATGAATGCCGATATCACTGAGGTAAGTCCATAAACGTTTGTGCAATACTAATTTTAACTGCAGACGAAATCTTGATAAAAACAAAAAATATTGTTTCACTTTTTTTTTTTTTAGCAATGCACTAAATTGGGATGGAAGGGAAAGGGAACTGAATGGGATATTTTGCCGTTAGTTGTCTCAGCAAATGGTCATGATCCTGATTATTTTGAATACCCATCAGAGTTGATACTGCAGGTGCCACTGTCTCATCCCGAATTTGATTGGTTTGAGGAAATGAATTTGCGTTGGTATGCACTCCCAGCTGTTTCGAATATGATGTTTGATTGTGGTGGCATTCAATTCACAGCCACAGCTTTTAGTGGATGGTATATGGCCACAGAGATTGGATGTCGGAATTTATGTGATGTTAACCGAAGGAATTTGTTGGAGGTTACATTTTGTGTTTAACTTTACATTAATGGAAGTATAATTTATTGCATTTTAATTGATTGCAGAAATTTGCTTTAAAAATGGATTTGGACACCCGAACACCAACGTCATTGTGGAAGGATAAAGCTTTGGTGGAAGTTAATATTGCGGTATTGCATTCCTTTCAAAGTCACAATGTGACCATTGTGGATCATCACACAGCCAGTGAAAGTTTTATGAAGCATTTGGAAAATGAGGGCAAATTGAGGTACTTAGTGCATTTAACTTTGTTCAAAATTATTTGAAATAACATTTTACGTGTTTTTAATGAAGACATGGATGCCCTGCTGATTGGATTTGGATTGTTCCACCAATGTCAGGATCTGCCACTCAAGTGTTTCACCAGGAAATGGTGTCGTACTATTTGAAGCCATCATTCGACTATCAGGAAGCTGCATGGAAAACTCACATTTGGAAGAAGGGACGCGAATCGGGTCGTAAAAAGCCACATCGGAAGTTTCATTTTAAGCAAATTGCACGCGCTGTTAAGTTTACGTCAAAACTTTTTGGACGTGCTCTCTCGCGGCGCATCAAAGCAACAGTGTTGTACGCCACGGAAACTGGTAAATCTGAGCAATATGCCAAGCAACTGGTAGAGCTTTTGGGGCACGCTTTTAATGCACAGGTATAATATGTCACTTTATGATTTGTGCAGGCTTCCGTATTAAAAGCAAATCTTAATTCTAGATCTATTGCATGTCTGATTACGATATTTCATCAATTGAGCACGAAGCACTCCTCTTAGTTGTTGCATCCACATTTGGTAATGGTGATTCACCAGAAAATGGGGAGGTATACATAAACCTGATATTAATGCACTCTCTTCGTAATATGGAATTTAATATTTATGCTGAGAATTTTTATTTTATTTAAAGGAATTCGCTCAAGGGCTTTATGCAATGAAACTACAGGAAAATGGTCACGACATTGGCAGTAATGTTGGCAAGTATGTTGCAATTTTTCAAATTCTTACAATATATCCTTCTCCTTGTACAAATAAATATTCATTGGAAACTACACTCCATTCCCTATCGCACCAAGCATATCATCAAAAACCTTTATGAGAGTGAACTCCCGCAACGATGCAATATCAAAAATGCCAATGCATCACGTTCGCAAAATCGATCGACTTGACTCATTGCGCGGCTCCACATCAGATACATTTACTGAAGACACATTTGGGCCACTTTCAAATGTACGATTTGCTGTGTTTGCCCTCGGCTCATCAGCATACCCCAATTTTTGTGCATTCGGCAAATACATTGACAACATGCTGGGTGAATTGGGTGGCGAGCGTCTCGTGCGACTCTCGTTTGGCGACGAAATGTGCGGCCAGGAGCAATCATTCCGCAAATGGGCACCAGATGTTTTCCATCTGGCGTGCGAGACATTTTGTCTCGACTCGGATGATGTGTTCGCTGATGTCACATTGGCACTACACAGTGAATCATTAACCACGAGTACTGTCCGTTTTGAGACTGATGACACCACACCAGATTTAGTGTCATTGCTATCCAAATATCACAACAAAAAGGCCATCGAATGTATAGTGAAGAGACGACCCAAAAACCTACAAGGCACATGCCACAATGATGACAACAAATCAGTGTCATCGGAACGACACACTGTTTTGGTGGAAATTGAAGCACCAAATGTTAATTATGAACCCGGTGATCATGTTGGCATTTTTCCAGCGAACCGTGAGGATATTGTTAACGGAATTTTGAATCGTGTAACCGGTGTTAGTGAGTTTGACGCCACACTGCAGCTTCAAGTGTTGAAAGAGCATCAAACAACAAATGGTAGGTGGTGTTGAAAATAAACGGAAATTAAGACGAGTGAAAGTTTATATTTTGTACTATTAAAGGAATCTTTAAAAGTTGGGAAGCCCACGAGAAAATTCCAGCATGTTCCCTACGTACACTGCTTACACGCTTTTTAGATATAGCCACTCCACCTTCTCGTCAATTGCTTTCGTTGTTGGCAACATGCTGTGAGGATAAAGAGGATGAGGATCGCATTACAATGCTTGCCACGGTACTCGTGTGGAAATTTACCGAAGCAAATAATTCAATTACCTCTTTTTTCTTTGTGTTTGTACAATACAGGAATCCTCCGCGTATGAAGACTGGCGACATTGGCGTCTTCCACATTTGTTGGAAGTTCTTGAAGAATTTCCATCATGTCGACCAGCAGCATCTTTGTTGGTTGCACATTTAACAGCCTTGCAGCCACGATTTTATTCAATTTCATCTTCACCGGAAAAACACCAGAACGAGATTCATTTGACTGTGGCTGTTGTCAAGTATCGAGCTGAAGATGGAGATGGTGTTGAGCACTATGGAGTATGCTCAAACTATCTGGAATCTTTGGATTCTGGACAAAGCATTCAATTATTTGTGAGAAGGTAATTTACAATCGATAATTTGACTTTTCCTTAATTTCTATGCAGAAATCTTTTCTTTTTTTTGGAAAACTTCAATTTTATCCACTGACAAATCTTTTCTTACAACTATAATAAAAAATAATAACTTTTTACAGTGCCCCAGACTTCCATATTCCCACCGACTGTGAACGCCCCATAGTGTTAATTGGCCCTGGTACAGGAATCGCCCCTTTCCGTTCATTCTGGCAGCATTGGGATTTTATCAAGTCACAAGATCAAGATGCCAAGGTGCCATAAATACATGAAACCACTTTTAAATTCAATTCAACTTCAACCCCTTCTCTCTGTTTACACAGATACCAAAAGTTTGGTTATTCTTTGGATGTCGCACCAGAGCAATCGATTTGTATAGCGAAGAAAAACAGGAAATGTTAGACAAAGGCATTTTGGACCGAGTGTTTTTGGCACTTTCTCGCGAATCTGACATACCCAAAGTAATTCGAGTTGTAATAAAACTTTTTCTCAACACTAATTATGATTTATTTGTGTGCCCTAATTATTTCAGACATACGTTCAAGATCTAGCGGCACGCGAATCAGATGCAATTTATGATTTAATTGTCACTAAGGGTGGCCACGTGTTTGTGTGTGGTGATGTCACAATGGCCGAGCATGTCTACCAGACGCTGCGCAAAATTATTGCCCAAAAGGAGAAAAAGATGGAGCAGGAAGTGGAGAAATTTTTGTTGCAATTGAGGGTAAGATGGACAAGCATATAAATGGTGTAATAAATTTAAGGAAAAATTAGACGGAAAAACTCATTAATTGCTGTAAATACTTGAAAGGGACAAATGTTTAGGAGGACCTTTTTTGAAGTATGAAACACCCGTGGGAAATGGAACCGTCTGCTATTTGAACTTTTTAGACTTGATTGTGTTTTGAAAATAAATAGAGAAGATTTTTGGAGATGATTTGAACAGACGCAAACGTGAAGACATGTTTTTACTTTTTTCAGTGAAATCAAAAATTCAGTTTTAAGATCAAATTTATCTTCTTGATTTGATTTATAATTTGAGATGAACCCTCTGATAATAATCAAATTCTGTTTTGAATTTAAAATGCAAATCTACAACAATTTTGCTTTAAGTTTAGGAAAATACATCTCATGATCTGTGGTTTAAAAACGAAACACTTATTTCGTTTAAATCAAACTTTCTTGAGTAAATTGTTTCTGAAATATTATGGCAAAAAAAATTATTTTGTTGGCTTTTGTTGTTTTCATGATTTTAATTTTCCAATCACTCAGGATGAACATCGATACCATGAAGACATATTCGGCATAACATTGAGAACAGCTGAAATCCACAACAAGTCACGAGCAACTGCCCGAATCAGGATGGCATCGCAACCCTAAGGAAATCGATAAAATTCAAATATATTGAGTTTTCACATGGACACATCACATTTTTAACAATATTTAATAATGCCTCTGTTTTCCGTTTTTAAACTCATAATCGCACAATCTTGAATGTATTTTTAATATTAATATTTAACTAACAAAGAATTCTCTTAAAATACGTTTTCAAAATAATTCCACTGAACGCATATTGGATGTATTTAACATTAATAATAATTGGGATTAGCGTGTAAATTCTTGAAACTTATATCAAACAAATTACAAATATTCAGTTAACATTTTTATCCACCTATATCTGCACAGTCTCTAAAAACAAAAATTGTATATAATATTAAAATTAAATTAAAATTAATTATTGTCGAGTGTACTTAATTCTTGGATAATTCAATTTCAATATAAACGTTAAGCAATTTGAACATAAAAATCTTAAACAATTTTTCATCATAAATTTTTTTTAATCATCTTAATGTGTCACAACCATTGTACTTATTGACCGATTGTAATTCAAAATATATTCTACAATAAAGCATTTTAAATCTATGTTATGAGCTGTAATTAATTCTTGGTAATGAGCGTGATTTTCTTGAATAATTGTGATTGCTTTGGGAGTGTGATTTAAGTTTGAAATTGGCATGACGGAATACCAATTGGTATTTCCGGGATCAATATTACGTGTTAAACTTTTACAAAAATGTTTATTTGTGTTAAAAACCAGGGGGACAACTCAAATTTAGGATTTTATTTAGCTTAGCCGCCAATTAACGATATTTCTCAACGCAGGACGCACTCAATATACAGTGGATGGAGCGATAAAAAGTCTACAAACCCTAATTAAAAATGTATTCAACCTTTTGTGCACAACATCGTTTAAACCTAACCACCCTCGTGATTTTGTGTTTCATTATGAAATGTCCCGCTATTAATGCCAATCACTTAGTCACCAACGTGATTAATGGTTTATATTTATTCAATCACAGCCAATGCTCCTTGATACTTAATTAATATAGAGCAACACTAAAATCAAACATTAAGCTCCCATAGATTTTTTTTTTAAATTCCATCTCACGGAGTCAAATTAAATTCACACACGTCAATGAAATTAAAGTGAGTCAGGTTATTGCCCATTGTAATTAAGGCAGCGAAAATCAAGGCATACTGCAAAGTCAAACAGTTTCTTAATCACAAATTTGTGTAATAACCAAACACGCGTCAATTTTTAATTGCGATGGCGAAATCATTTCGACGTTATTCATAAAATATGGCATCAACAGTTTTTCAGTGTCACCTGATATCCACATTTTCACCAACCACGCGCACACATTTTTGTCAGCACAACTCATTCAAAATTCAGCAGGAAGCTCAAAATTGCTTAAATCGTTTTAAAGTGTATCAAATTTGCTTGCATTCATCTTAACGGTGTCGATACATATTATATACCTTGGATTTCGCATTGTGTGTGATCGCCAGACAATTCTTAAGTCAGCACAAACATTTTCTTCAACAATTTTTGATTGTTGATGCAAAAATCTAGAGCATTATTTATTTTTAATTCGATGTGTGTGTTTGTTTGTGAATGGGAGGACGAGTGTAATATTTCAGTTCATTTTATCAGTTTGAGCGCAGTGCCCGCTAGCTGTGTGGAGATTATAAAGTCAGCGGAATCTCAAATGTATGGGAGTATTGAGTATTGAGGAAGCCACTTTTGTCCACACTGAATTTTTATGTAGAATTTGCATACTCATGTTATTAATGTCTGGAGAGTTTAGCAATTTGTCGGCTCAACTAAGCTTTATATATACTGTATGTGAATTTGATATTTTCTCACAATTCAGCAAAATGTGAAACCAACTAAATTTAATATTGAATATTCTAGAAATAATATTGGGAATCGTTGTTGTTATGCCATGGCAACTGGCATTTCATTTTTATCAATTATTTTTAACAAATTGCCGGAAATAAGTATATCCAGGATACATTAATTATAATGTAAACTATTTTCCAAAAAAGCTTTTTAAAACTTATTTGAACAATAAATTGAATTCTGAACTAAACAAAATTCCTTTGCAAAATAATAATTGAGTTTAGAAATATTTATCTTCAAAATATGCTTGAAAAGTGATTATATTGGTTTACAGTAAGAACTTACCTGTTTTGTAGAGTTCAACAGCACCTCCCAGGATATTGAAAACTATTTATATTCTACAACGATTAGATTATAACATTCCTGAGCCCCTCTGCTAACAACAAACGTTGCTTCTATACACAATGTCCATAGATTAACTAAGTAAAATGAACGAAGAAAATTCCTTGAAAAAATAAAAAGATAAAGTGGCCCAAGATTCCATGTAAGGTATTCCCTTAGGTTAAAGATAAAAATTGCAGAATAAACATAATTGACGATAAAAACAATGAGTGCAATCTCCCGACAACCAATTAAGAAAAATCTAGTTTCAAGAAAATGTTTTATAAATAGAAAAATGGGTTGAGATGCGCGCCAATTGCATTGCATCTACACATTTTCTTCCACCTCAAGCTTCTACCATCAGCAGCCATCTTCATTCTGCAGCCACCAGCACTTACAAGCACCGTTTGATGAATAAATAACATCGAACCGTTGTTTGAAGCAATGCAGAATTATTATTGTTAAATTGTGGTAGGCTGGCGCCTGGAATACGTGCCTATCCGCATTTATATATTCCATACAATTGGCTACTTTTTCCCTTGCACACATATTACACATTTGTGCAGAGCATTCCTCTTCTCACGACGCGTTTACATTCCATCCTCATTCGCTGCAATTGCCATTTCGCAAAGTCGTCTATTCTTTTGCATCGCAACAATTTATATTAGAGCGGAAGATTGATGGCAAGGAATAGATAGAGCTCCTCTCCAGCCAGTGTGCAGACGTATATATGCATACCCGATCGGTAGTAGCAAACTAATGCTGTAGCACAACGCCTTGTTAATTCTATTTATAGTGCATAAAATACCGGCTCCTCATAATCAGACCTATTTTGATGTGCAATTTATGTGACGGTCATGCCAATTTAGTCAATCTTATAATGCGTCTATAGCACGATGCAACGATATGTTTGCGTTTAACAGTAAAAAAAAAAGCAGTGCAATGATTTTAATAGTGTGGCAATTATTTTTAACTTACGATGACTCTAACCATCGGACTCAGGCCATTGTCCTTACATTGTGGTTAAAGTACAGCACAAATGAAAGTTATGTTAAAAGCAATTGTGCGAAATATAAATGACATTAAATAGAAGACGTAAAACTGTGGAAAATTAAAAAAATTTAGAAACAACTCATTGAAGGGAAATGCCAAATGATTAATTTAACAAATATTCTCAATGTTCTTTCGTTAATTACTTAGCTACTTACTATTTATTGAGTTAAACAAAGAACCGCAACATTTTGCATAATGAAAACTGACGTAGGTGCTCAAATATTTAATCCTATCGCATGCGGGTACGAGTTCAAAATTCAAATTCTTTTTACTATTTCGCTTCAATTTAACAATGGATCTTAATACAATTTAATTTTAAATTGAAAACCTTAGCCGTCCATCTTTTGGTGTTTTCTTAATTTCCGCGAAGTAAACGTGACAAAGAAGAAGACGGCTTCACATTCCTGGTCATCTTAGTCATAACTCCGTAAGATGGATTTTTGATCAGCACGTTTTCTTTTTTTATAAATATTATACTCGTTTCTTACCTCGTCTTTCTTAATTACATATTTCAACGGAACATCTTAACTTTATAGTTGAGACAAAGTCAATATACATATTCCGTTGTTGCGGCTTATGTAATCAATATTGCGGTTACATTTGAATGAATTGAATGCAACAGATGGAATGTCAATAAAATATAACGGATTAATATTAAAATGATTTAACAAGGTTTTTTTTTTTTTTTTGTGAAATTTATTACAAATTTTTTTGAGTTTTTTTTTTTGACAATAAAACAAAAATTGAAAATAATTTTTTATATTATAATATTATAAAAAAAAACAAAAATAATTGGACTCAAGTAGTTTTTAATTTTTTAAACATTATATATAGTTTGCAAAAATTATTTCATCATCCCAAAAGTGTAATTTTGACAAAGAATAAAACAAGATAAACATCCTGTAATCAACACTCATTTTGCATTTAAAACCAAAGACGCCGCCAATGTCAAACAATCGCGAATAAATACTCACGCATCTACTCTTAAATTCGCACACCTCGCAAATATTGAATACCCCAGACCCATTGTGTTGACATTTTGAACTTAAATTATTATCGTTATGCCACTAGCCATTTGCGTTATGAAAACGTTCCGTTTACGTGCAACTTAATTACACAAAGCACAATTAGGATGAACGCAAATGAAATGCATAAAACAAAAACAATTTTATTTCTAGCTTCACACAAAAAACGTCACTCATATTAACCCATTGTAGATTGACGCAAAAAAACATTAAGCGATTTGCAGAGAACATTTTACCGTTTACACCTTAAGGAATCAAATTAATTGAACTAACGCCAAAATGATTGCCTCGCCATCGATGACGAATTAATATCGACATGACGCACCTAAGCACCCAAAAAGTGTAGTGAAAATTTCACAGCTACAACTTGGGAACAAAAAAATTGATGTGTGTGCAGCAGCATGTTTAACAATCAACATCGTGAAGTACAGTTTATAGTGCGCGATTGTAATTAAACCTATTCACACGGCATTGTGTCCAGTGCGCGCCACAAGTGAAATGTGCACCTACATATGAGTATTATGATAATTGATAATTGCTGTATTATAGTGAATGCAGCATGAGCAAATTATGATCGACGTCAGTGAGTTAGCCGCCACACCGCAGAGACGGGAGACCTTAACACCACCTCACAATGCTTGGATAAAATACTATCAAGTCTATATTGGATATTGTATAAAGTTTGCGAAAGGAACAATAGCGCACTTGTGTGTCGGCTATGGTGTTCCACGAGCGAATAATATATGCGATAGGAGAGTCTAACTTATAGTACGCGGCGGATGATTCATATTTGCTCGTTTAGTGTTGCCCATACCTACATAAGTTTGTTTATTTTTCTACATACAAAAGATAATTAACAGTATGGTGATGAGGCCTGCTCCAGGTAAATTAAAGCAGTATTGTAGTCGATGCAAAAAAAAAAATTAAATAAAATGTAATTATATTCAATCAATTTCTTATGTTCAGCTTTAATTTATTTTCATTGTATTATCATATAACTTAATTTAAATAATTGTATTGTATTATTCATTTTACAATTTATTAAATTTTACACCAACTAAAATTATTAACTGCAACTCGTATAATCTCAAAGTGCAAGGTAAAGGTGCAATATGTGTACATATCTTTTACTGTTATTGATCATAAAAATTTAAAAGTGGTCCTAACGTTAAAAAAAAGTACGTACCCATAAATCATGCAGTCACAAAGTGCATTCATAATTGATACAAGTGTGCTATTTATGACGATTGATGATTTGCGTAGGTATACAGACATCTTAATGATGAACACTAAAAACACGACAATAATTTCATAAACGTTGGAACCGGTTCGACTTGACGAGGTCGGTCAATAGCACGCTTAATTATGGTAGGTGGATACCATTTTTTCTCTCACTTGTATGTTTATATGTGAACAAACTAACCTGCATATAATGCTACACGTGCGATAGATATCTACCACTTATCGTCCGCGTACCAGCATTTTCCCTAACATTATATTATTGACACCAACAGAGGTCTGCACAGCAACAACATTACGTCGTACGGTAAAAGTGTACATTCAATAGGGGGAGTACAAAAACGTCAGGGAGACACCTCACCACAAGTGCAGTATCAGCGGCACAGCTCATTTAATGTATTGCTTGCACATGCTTGTATATATATCAGAAATTCTTTTGTTTGCGTGTGCATGGCTGAGTAAAAAGTATAACCAAACCATTGGAATAACGAACATACATCGATACGTACATATATAATATGCATACACATAACCGTGGAAAAGAGTTTTGCTTTTGAACTTGCGAAGCAGCGCGCTTTTTGACTTTCGGCTCGACTAAGTCTTTCGAGCTCAGTTCAAATCGAGAATCCACTCCAAGTGGACACGTTGCGTTGGCTTGACACCGCACATGAAAGAATTTTAATCCCACTTAATTGTATTGTGAACGGAATTCCACTGTGTATAACTAGTACTTAATACCAAAGATTGAATAGAGACTGCAACGCGAATAATAATATCAGTCAAATTAAATCGCCAGGCAACATCAACAAAAAAAAAAAAAAAAAAACAGCATAATACAGTAACAACAACAACTGAAAAATATAAAAAGAGCTGTGCAATTCTTCGTGTCTTGATTACAAATATATTATGTTACTAGTTTTTTGAATTTTTTTTCCCCGCATGTATTTTTTGTGAGCGAGCCAGTTAATTGAAGTTAAAATTTAAGTAAATGAAATTTGCGAGCTCATGAAAAATAAAATAAAATAAAGAGTCGAAAAGCGCGATATAAAGTTTAAAGCCAAAGCTCAGTGAGTGTTTGCCAGAGTGAAATTTTCAAAATTTGAAAACAAAAGAAATTTTAATCAAAGTAAGAAGAAGAAGAAGAAAGCTGAAGAAGACAAGTTAAAGGTAAAAATAATGAAAATAAATTGAATTTGGAAAAATAAAATAAGACATCATAAAAGAAATTACCTATTTACCAACTCTGTAAAGTTCGCACAAATACAATTCATCCATGGAATGAAATAAAGCAGTTAAAGTGAATGAAAAGCTGCCAGTGAATTATCAAATGCAAACCAATCGCTTCTCCTTCTAACTAATTAATTGAGAAACGTCTTTTCTGCAGAGCCCCGAAACCACCCGTTAACCGTTTATGTACAACACAAAATTGTAAGTACGTTGCAGGAGGTAAAAGTGATCAAAAGATTAGGCACCTATAACCTATAATAACTGTGCAACGGCGAAAATACGAATATAAACATTTATTGGTGTTGCAAGTGAAGGAAATTCCTTTAAAGTGATTCATTGAAAAGCAATTTGTTATTGCTGGTCGTGTTGTTTAATATTTATTTGTTAAATCATTTTTTTTCCCATTTTCGCAAAATATTAAACTTTATTTTTTTTTTTTTTGCACGAGAAAATAAATAAAACAATTCCTTTAACATTTCCTTGTTTCGTCAACGCCGACTCAGAAACTGGTAAGTCTGGCACATAATGCAATTCGTTGCATTTATACGCCATAATGTTGATTGCAATGATTATAATATTTTTATTTAAACAATGACGAAATGGCGTCGCACGCCACACCGGAGACGATCCGTGTAAATCATTTCACTGGTTTTGCATGAAACAACGAACACTTTCATTTATGTGTGTCAAAATTTGAGCGAAGCGGAGAAATGAAAATCGAAAATTAGGGCAGAACATCAATAGGCAACGAAAAAGTACGCGTATTGCCAAATGTGGAATTAGGGGAATGATGGGCATGTACTGAGACGATTAATTGTTTAGCGTTTTGAATTTCACATGCATTAACAATGGATGTTAAGACTGTTAAACAGCTAACAACTGTGAACATACTTAATATAATTATAATGTTCAACGGAAATTTATGTTTTGAACATTTTTTAACGGATTATAAACTACGTAATTTAAATTACATATTAACGATTTCTGAAAATCATCCATCATTATGATTAAATTTATTAAAGTTCTCAACACATAATTTTTTTAAATTACCAAAAATCATCTTTTTGACCTTCATTTCCTTTTAAAACCACAATTTAACCCACACTCCCGTAATAAATTGATCACAATTCTGACGAACACCCAGATCAAATATCAAAAAACCAACCATACGGGTCAACAATAAAACTAAATGACATTAATCTGAGAATTATCACAGCCATTACTGAATGGGTTTTCCATATTATTCAAATGCAGTACAACTCTAGCCAGTAGTCTGTCAATGATGTTTTTTTAAACAACACCATGGGTATTTCGCAAAGTCATGCAAGTTCGGAGAAAACTCAAGTGTAAAAATGTTTTTTAACTTTTAAAGCCCACTGCCATGAAACGATGAAAGACCTTGCGGAAGAGAGCCGGCATAATATGATGGAAAATGCATTATTACGTGTATTAATAAAAACGCCTGTATAATATTTTTTAAGAAAACAAAAGTTATTATTATTACACATAATAACAGTGAGTTTTATGAATGCACTCAGATTCCGAGTCGTTGATGAATGTTAAGAAGGTGTGATTGACTTCCTTCGAGGATAATAATATGCAGAAGCGCTTTGCGTTTACCTTGCAGTATTAGTAATAATAAATTGCAACAGTAAGCTGAAGCTTCCGTAGTCTACACAGTAATTAAAAAGAAGGTCTAATTAAGTCATAATGCACTTAATGTGTGTGTATTTGACAATTTATTGCAAAAGAACTTAAAAGTAACTGTAATTTGTTACCTAATTGTTTTATAAATTAGAGTATTCACTTCCTTGTTACGATTACAAATTGCCTGGTGAACCTTTTGTAACTTCTTAAAGTAATATTAATTTATTTGGCAATGCAAGCAAATTACTTAGAACGTTAAGTGGCTTTATACCCTAATTTGTTGTACTTATCTAAAAGGTTAATTGGGACGAAAAAATTTTGAAACCACGAAAGAACGTCTTGGGAAAAGTATTTTATTTTGTATGTTAAATTTTCTGGATACATAATTTAAATTTCTAAAACTCCCTAACGAACTAGTTCTTATTCCTTTTTTTATATTAAATTAAATTTAAAATTTTTCTATTTTCTTTTAACAAAATGGTTGCGCATGCATTCTGCTTATATTAAATGAAACAAACACATTCTTATCTCCATGGAAATGCATTGAACAAATATTTCACTTTTTATTATTTATGCATCCTTTTCCATGATATTAAGTAGATAGTTCAATCGATTTTCCTTTATAGCCGAATCTGATTTCATGTTTTGCTCGTGCAGAGTTGCAAATAAGGGACAAAAAATACGGTGAACTAAATACTTAACACGCATGCAAATCAACAAATAGTTGGTTGCTTGGCTCTTGAATACTGTTTCAGCAGAAAATAGTTTTTCCCAATTGTAATAGACGTACAAGAATGTTGAAAGAACATTTAAGTATTAAAATGCAAAATTGTTATTTAGTTTTTACTGAATATTTTATTAAAACAACTAATTTTGTCTAAAATAAGTTAATACTTAAGCTTAATAATGAAGGCTGTTAAAAAGTACATGTTTGTCTAAATAAATAAGACTAAGAGTCCTTGAGAAATAAATTAAACCCCTAAACAAATACACTATTTTAAGTATAGCTAAGCCTAAATAGTTAGTTCGCAGAACCAACAGCAGAACAATTAGAAAGAGAATGTACTACTCATTCATATTCTGTTTTAACCATGATACAAACATTAGTTTCAATCTTTTGTTTCACTACAATTACAAAATAATTAATTCAATAAATTTGTGGTCAATAAATCAAACGTACGTGTAATTTAATTACATTTTATGGAATCAAAATGTTGCCATAAATAAGTTGACATGCAATTGAAATGCTCTTAACAATATCATAAATAATGACAATGAATTTTTTTGAGTCAAGGAAGTACTTAAATAACAATTAAAATAGTAAATGTTGACCTCACTGAATTGTCAAAAGGGCCCAAAATTAATTTCGAAATATTTATAAATTTGTTGTCAATTGTTAATACAATATTATCAATATTGCTGTTTATTCATTTTAAATATGACGTACACATATTTACTTATAATAAATTAATAAGCTCTAGGTGTAATCAAATTTAAATGAAAAATTGAATTTAAAATTTTAAAAATCTTCAACTGAAATTGTAGTTAATTAAATGAATTTGGTTGCAGCTTTGAGTTTTTGAAATTTGTGTTAACTCGCATTGTAGCTCTTCCTTTAACGAATTCCGGAACATTCGCTGAATATTAAACAAAACTTATGGGTTCACTTTTTGAAATGTATCGCAATCAGTCATGACGACCGATGAGACGAGAAATAATATTGGATTTAAAATGCATAAAATGCTGAAATGTGTTGAAACTACTGAAGTTTTTTTTGGATATAATAGTTCGATACCAACCACATTATTGGAATTTTTTAAATACGTCTTATTGAGCTAAATTGGTTATAATGTTATTTTAATTGTTTTGATTTTGTTATCAGAAAAAATTTTAAGCTTATTTAGGGCATGCTTGAAATGGCTTAAAAAATTTACAGTAAAATTAAGATATTCATTTTTTTTTTATAAAATTTATTTATAAGCTTTTGACACTTAATTGATTTTACTATTATAAAATAATTTTTAAAAATTTAAAATTATGCCATTTGAAGTGCGCCCTTAAGGTCTGTTTAAAAATGTCAAACAATTAAAATTTTGACTATTAATTTAACGTTTCTATGAACTTGACTTTGTGTAGGAATGTTTTCACTAAATAAAAATTTAATTTGAATTACAAAGGCATGTCATACTTTTAAATCTTCTCCTTCCACTTTGCCTACCATCACTCCCTTTGCTTTCTTTTTTAAATGTTTAACCAAACTTTTAACCTAAATTTGACATCATCATTTTTCATTAAAAAAATTTATTAGTTCATCCAGATCCTTAAATTAAATCATGAAATAACACGAATTTAAAATTAAATGCCGTTTATACTTGTACACGGACATAAATGGCTTTTAAAATAGACTAAATTCGTTCAATAAAATAAAGGTCACGTGTTACTATTTCCTCACAATCTAAATAAACAGTCTAAAGGGAGTTAAGTATTGCCTCTTTTCAAACAACGTCATACAACTTATTTCCATTTCAACATAATTTATCATGCAATTGAAACTAAATTCTAATAATATTCATGACGTTCTGAAATTACATTCTATTAAAAGATAATTAAAATGATTAAAAAGTAAAGCAAACTTTGTGTATGATATTACAAACATCCGCAGGGATACGAATAGTTACCCCCCGCATCTGTACTTAGTTGCTCCTATCACTTTAGGGTATTACTTACAAACTTAAGCATAAATACTTCATTGTAAGTAAAATTGAAGAAAATAAATTATGCCATTTTAATATGGAAACGTTCCTTTATGGAGTCATAATATTTTCGGTAGCTTAGAAACATTAAAGTTTACTCTTTAACAAATTTTGCCATTCACTCAAGTTGCCATACAAATTACAGCTCAACAGCTGATATAAGTTACCAGCTATAGATCTTCAAGAAAATAACATATCCTACAACTTTAAGTCAACTTATTCCAACTCTTGACGTCAGTATGTTTTGCCATAATTCATTTGGGTAAAGAACTTCTTTGCGCACGTTCCTTTACCCAAATTGAATGCGACAGGAAAGGCATACGTCGCGTGATTGCTCCCTTCTGTCGCTTGTCCTGCATATATGTACTTCCTACACTTAACATAGACTTTGAGAACGCGAAAATAATTTACAATGTGCAACGCGAGGCGTAGAAATAAACGAATTGTGGAAGAATATTTGTTACAAGAACAAAACAGCATTCATTATTGTTTATTATGTTTTTAAAATGAGGAAAAAGCATTGCGAGGCGAACTCATAATGCATACAGAAAATGCACTCGAGTGCAGCACAACAAATTTGTATGGTGTTTGCTAGAAAAAGACGCTTTGTTTGAATGCATAAACGATATTCTATGGGTAGTATGTAACAATACTGTATTATGTTATGGTGTACTTTTAATCCAGAAGTACTATTATTTATACGGGTGGGTTCGGTTCACTCTCTGGGGGTGCACAAAAAACATGATCAAACACGCAAAGTGGACATACGTACAAAATACGAGTATCGTTTATTTCAGGGTTGAACTTTTCCACATCCCCTCCTACCTGACGTGGATGCACATAGTATGGTAGTTAGTGCATACTTAAAATAGAGTTACTACATAATAATACAGGCGTTGTACATGTTATGTCCATTACAACACACAACAATATTTTATTTCGGGATGGGGCGAAGAAAGTGTGTACAACAAAAGGTCATGGATAAGATAGATTCATTGAGAAATGATTACATATATTTCGTTTGAAGTTCAAGGTGAGCGTCTATTTTTTGTTGAATTTATTGATGCGCCATACTTCATTTTAAATAAAACTTGGCTTGTTTCCTATTATAATAAAATATTCAGAGTTTCATTAGAACTTGCAGCTCTGTAAAATAATTATGAGAAGTGCAAGTGGGAGGAAGATAAAAAGTTATTATTTAAAGAAAAATATATATTTTTAAGTCAGCTACAGATGATAATGTTTACACTTGTCTGCCTAATATTGTGGATTGTAAATGGTTCAAGTATTTACGATTAATTCCTCAATGTCTTTTTTGGTTTCTAATACAATTCATCTTTCTTCAGGGATTTTATGATAAAAACAGAACGTGTTGAAAAGAATAAAAATCACTTAACATTTTAATTAATAAACATGACGTGCTGACGAAAATTTCATGTCAAATGCTAATCCAAATAAAAGCCCAAACCGGCTTGTCTTATAATAAATCAATTCTCTTCTATATAACTCATTCTTACTTGAGTCAATAAAACGTTCCTAACATGGCTGTCATGAATTTAATAGTGTCTTTTGTTTTTACAACTCAATTAATGCAATTAACACTACGATAATAAAACATTTATCCTCCTTTTTGATCATTATTTACGCATCACATTTGAAAGTACCAGAAGTCGTGGACCACTTAACTCAATTGCTGTGAAAAGAATTAAATCATTGTTTATGTAAGTGTAATATTATTTATGAACCTTGACCATAATATTTAAATATGTTTTTAATCAATAAAAAAGGTCTCTGAACCCATGCAAATATTATTCAATCTGATCGGTTTTCATCAAAATTAAAGCACATATAATATATTATGATTTTCTCTTTTTTTTCCCATGTGGTTTTATACTGTTTTGTGGCGGTTTTACCTGTGTGCTTTGGCCATTTCATCGCATTCAGTCCATTTTTATTTTAAAGTCGTTTTTTTATACGCGATCGAGTATACACCAACCAGCTTTTGCTTTTCCCGCATTGCTCATCCGCCACATAAAAAGTGTGGCACGTTGTTAAATATGGGTCATCCACTCGAGCATATTACCTACTCCGTGCGAAAAAAAAAAACACCGACTGAATATATGTAGCTTAGCTATACTACAACGAAAAGATGCCAGAACTTGATATTCACAGTAAACTTTTAAACTTCCGTTTGTAACGTACGCGGTTTATACTCGCTGAATGTCGTGTTGAATGCAATTTACTCTTCTTTTTCATTTTTTTTTTTTTGATTTATTGTTGTACAACTTTTATTCAAATATAAATAATCTAGTCACAATCTGCACATGAATTTCCCATACTTGCTACTTTATCATGTGTTAATCAATGCCAAAATGTGTTATGCAATGTTTTAAAACATTTAATTGTCAATGACTCATTGATGCATGCCAAAAATAGTGACAATAACAGAAAATTTAGAAATCTATACAACACCATCTGCAATCATCGTTTAAATTTAATTTACATAAAGACACCTGATGAGTTTAGAACGCATTTAAATATTTTCGTTGATGTGATCATACGTTTTTGTTGGCGATCCTCGTCATTTATCAACTTCTCTAACCAAAATATTTAATTTACAAGTTAAAATCTTTTTTATTTCCTTTTGATAATTTTTGCTTTTCATAACACAAAACACACCACCTCCTCCACATCATACTTTTACAGCCAAATGGGGGGGGGGGGAGCGAGAAGCAATTAATGTGCGATGCCTTTTTGCATGTTTCTTTGACTTTCAAATTGTATTCTGACAAATCCTTGTGGGTCATTCTAAAAGCGTATACATACACTTCGTATTAATGACTTTTATCCGTTTGAAAAGTGACACAGTAATGAAGGTACAAGAAAGCAAAATGCGCATTACAAGAAATTCCAGCAGTCAAACTCGTCCAATATGAAAATCCAATAAACGTCTTCAAAGTAATTTTTTGTCATCGCATTTGATATTTAACAATTGGATTTCCGTCACGTTAAATCAATTTTGTCATGCAACGACACTCTCAATTTCTTGCGAAATAATAACACATCATAATTCGAGAACAATTTGGTACACGCGTTCTGCTTCCTTTTTTTAGGAAATGATTTTAGGAGTGAAAATTTAGCTAACGGTTTATATTTTTGTTAAAATGTATTTTTTGTAAATTCAACTGGATTTATTTTAATTTTAATGAGATCCTAAAAGCAGTAAAGTATTTTTAAATATCAATTTATAGTTTCGCTACTCAAAATGAATTTCCTTAATTACGGATGAAATAAAATAATATTTACTTATTTTTAAATAACAAAAATAATTACATTTGTTTTAAATTTAATGTTTGCCCAATTACGGTTATTAACATCATTAAAGGTAATAATAATAATAATAATTAAATAAATATTTTGAAATAGTGCTATTAAAAAATGGCTTGGGAATTTCTATGTGACTCTTGCAACATCACATCATTGAAAATGCAATCGCACACACCACCCAGTGATAAACAAATAGAATGAGATCCTAAAAGCATTCAATTAAGCTTGCTATTTTGGCATTGTTTGTGGCAGTTGCAATTGTTATTTTATTTTAATGCGGCAATGGAATAACACCGAGACTTTTTATATTCGACGGTGGGAGCTGCACCATACTCACAAATAATAATATTTAATGGAAAAAAAGAAAAAAAAGTTGTTTAATCTGAAAGTCATCAAATATAACTGACCATAAGGCACGACCAATCGCCATAATTACATATGCATAGATCGTTGTGTATATTGCATAAGAACAGTAACATATAATCACTTCCGTTGAACACCGGCCGGTCATTGCGCTTCAGTGGGATTTGTGTGATCATCACTGGAATTATGGGATGTTTCGTAATACGTGGGTAACCTTTCGGCGTATATTCTAAGGTCATCCGACATGGTGATCTTAGTTTAAATGTATTGTAGAAAAAGCTGCATTTTTAATAGCATCTGACAGAATAATTTTTTGGTTTTTACAAAAGATTTTTTTTTGATATGTGCAATTACTGAAATTGCATGCAATTGTTAGATAAATTCTTGCTTGTGTTTTTCCTAAAAATTTTTCAACTGTGGATTAAAATATTAAAACACGCAATTGCATATCTGTAAAAGAAAGCGACATTAATTGATTAATTGGTTCAACAGTTACATTAAAATCAAATGCTGTGGGGAAAGACGTGCGTGTATATTCAGTTAAGAAAACGTTTAGTGCATTAAGATATATTTGTTATAACACAATCAAAGTATATTAAAACATCAATTGTATTCAAAGTGTGCTTGCAGTTTGCTCGTTTCTCTTTCCGGTTCAAGTAACCATATGCACAAGCCACGAAAAAAAAAACGCAAAGAAATCGAAAAAAGTCAAAAGCGCGTGTAGCTTTTTTATGTATTCCACTTTATAACTATTTTATTTCATCTACTTAAATTTATTCGATTTTTTACCTATTTTTACATATATTTTAAAAGTTACACCATTCATAAAAATAACAAAGGGAAAACGGCAGCAAAAACGAAACAGTAATACCGTTTGTGCATGAATTAAAAAACTGAATGAATTTCGGTACATTTTTAAGCGCATTTCGGCAAACACTACAGTAATAATATGTAAATGTGCTCAAAGCGGTGCCGCAAATTCGCGAATTTTCGACAAGTTTCATGTTAAAGAAGGTACCCGGCATGGCAATTGCACCCGCATTCACAAAAAGACTATTATGTACCCATAATGTGAACATTTACACACACAAGTATAATGTTTAGTTTGGCGATAAACTACCGAAAAATGCAAAAATTTTGGCACTCATCAAACGACATAGTAGCTACTAATTCAAGTTGCCACCGCAAAAAGTATATTATTTTACTCGAACGTATTTAAGATAAGCTCAGCTGGTGTGTGAGCGTGCTTTTATTTAACTTTTCCGTTTTGTATTATTCGCTTTTTTTCTGGCACGTGGGAGAATTCGACCGTTTTTGTTGTGACGTGTGCACCTTAATTTATATTTTTTTTTTTCAAACAGCTTTTTGTCTACCTTACTCATCGTTGTCTCATTGAGTGTAAATTTTAATATCATCAATTCAAGTGCCGAGTGAAATGATAGAAATTTAAGTGGGAAAACGTTTTGTGGCTTTATTTATGTTAACTTAATTACCACAAAAGACAGCTGTTTTGTTATATGATGCTATTTTATGAATATATAATACGATATTGTGGTGTAAAACATTACGTCATTTTATTTATTTATAATAATGTAACATATTTTAAATGGTGCATCATAATTCACAACAAATCACCGCTGTAAAGTGTTAAAAAAAATGATTTTTTTGGTGTCATACTTAATGTTCCATAAATCAATAAAAGTTTATGACGGTTTTAAAATTTTATTCATAACATGAAACAAACAATTTTGTATTCATGTAAGCAAAAATCTACATTTATGCATTATGTTTACTTTAACGAATTATTTTATTAAATAAAATTGCAACAAAATTTCTTAAAGTACTACAGTAGAAATTGTAATCATTCAAAACCTATTACCTAATGACATCAAATGAGTATACTATTTTTAATGAACTTGTTGTTAAATCTTCAATCGTGTGTGCCTTTGAAAGGATTAAATAATTTAATTACTAGCACCATGCAACTAACCAACTAATTTCCTATTAATTACCCAATTAAATATCCTGGGCACTAAGAATTGAAAAACAATATTATACTCTAATGCAATTACATGTGTATACACCTTCACGATACATTAAATGTAATATGCAGCAAAACAACAGAGAAAGCCATTCCTTTTTGTAGCAATACACACAACACCAATTGTATCACTTAAAGCTGTCATTTGACTTTTTTTCTCCACAATTATGGTGTATTGTTAAGCCTCAGTCCTCACGCATATATCTAACTATAACGTCCAACACTACATGTATTTAAATGTAACTATTTACAAACACTGACGAAACAGAACAAATGCAGTAATATGAATTTAATGAAATTATCTGATAGACGTCAGCAGGAAGCAATTGCAATTGTTTAGTGTAGCTTTAATTCTGGCGCTAATCACCGCATTTGGCTGGAATGAAACGCGCAAACACATTACACGTCTCCGCAACAAGTGAAGATAAATACAAAAAAAAAATATATGTAATGCAAACAATTTACAACTGAAATTTATTAGCTGCGAAGATACAAACAAGGCAGACAAATTATTCAAATTTAATGAAACAAAATAAGGAGTTGAATTCAACTAATTATATGTATGCAGGTAGTCGTGAGAAATAAATTACTTTGTTAGCACGTGCTGAATATACATATGTTGTAGGTAATTTGCTTTATTATAAAGCTTTTTCACTTTTTTAGTTTTATTTTTTTTTATGAAAATGTGATTTGAAAAGGTGCATTTCGATGATGACTGAGAGAATGTTTCGACGCAAATTTGTTTTTAAGTGCAAAAATATTTATATTTTATTTTAATTTTCAATTGCATAATTTTATTTCATTTTCTTACAACCCACCAAGTGGGGCAATAAATTCGTGTGTTCTGCTATTTTTCGAAAAAAAGTTTATTTTTCTTAATTTGTGTAGAATTAAATTTGGTTGTTATTAGTTAAGAATGTCAACGTTGTCTCTCGCAAGGTCGACTTACAGAAAAAAAACTGTTGTAGCATAAAAAGCAACTAACGTTTTTGATGATTTTTGTTAAAGCTCAAAAAGACAAAAATTTCAAGGTCACATACGAGTATATATTAAAAACTTTATGCATTATTATATTATAGGACATATAATTTATATTTCAAAAATAGTAAATTTTTTTTTTAATTCTTTGACTTTATTATAGATGATTATGTTAAGATACAAATTTTTTTTCATAAAATTTCAAGGTCAATATATTTAATTTTCAATATCAATAAGAGCTGTAAATTGTAATCATCTTCGTAATCCACTTTTCTATTTTGAACCATGTCGTAATAAATTCACAAACAGCTCTCCCTGCCTTGATTTTTTTACTATTTTTAAGATTGCAATCTAATAGTCCAATGAATACAAATTTAACCGCCCAAAAATTAATACAAAAATGTCAAACTGATTTGAAACACAATACGCGTTAAATTTCTTGATCGATAAATTGTGTTGTGTCAAAGAAATGTGTTTTTTTTTGGAAATTCATTTGTTAAATTTTAAACAAATTTTTCATTTTAAATAAACAACATCATTAATTTTCCTCATAAGGTATCTGGCGCCCAATTTAGATGAGAAGGATTATATTTGTATAATATTACCGTAAATGGCAATCATTCATTAGTTAAACATCTTTTTCAATCAAATAAATTAATTCTATAGAGGTATCTACGAGTACTTACCTCCATGTTTATTGTTTGTTTACTCACAGACTGCATTAAATTATTATTAGCCCGCAATATAATTCCACTTAAATTCGAACATACATATAGTATGAAACGTGAGTATCGGGCGTTTGTACAAAGCCTTCCTGAATTATGTACGCGCACACATAATTGTCTTAGAACACCAATTCAACATGTTTATTAAAATTAAAGCTATACCCACTAAACGGATTGAAATCATTTACTCATCACAAGCCGATGTAACAAGTAATACAAATAACAGTGAAGGCTAAACGCCCAATTATACAGGTGCAAATTACACTGAAAAACGGTTCACATAATCGCTACTTGGGTGCTTATAATTTTAGGCGAACGTTGAAACTTACTTTCAGAATCAAGCTGCGCTGTTTATTATTTTATTCTGTTCTTTTAATACTTCAAATTATTTTGAATGAGTTATTTTGTGGTTACCTTTGTTTTATATTTTAGGGGTGTTTCTAAATTCATGTCGTTGATGTCTCACGACGTTTGCAAAACGTTGAAAACAAGGCCATCATAATTCACAATCCCATGTCTAATGTAAACCTTTTGGCTTAAATTATATTTACCTAAAATTCAACGTGGATAAAACTTTTCAAAATAAACAAGAAATTATTGTTGAGCAAGAAGAAAGCGCATGTTTGAAGATACACACGAGACTTGAAAACTGCAAGTGCAATATAAACAATAAAAATGAGAAATAAATGCAAAATAACAAATCGATAAGCGACGTTCAATGGTAAAAACATGGAAATGGAAAGTATAATGTGGTAAATATTGCATAACATTAATGCACATGTGAAAGAGGAAACATCAACGAGTGTGGGAACAGCATAAAGCAAAAACAGGGTTAGCAAAAATGCACAACAATATTCTAAAGGGTTGAATAATTGTTGCTCCTTTTAATATAGGCGCGTTCAAAGTTTTACCGCGTACTTTTATGTGTCAGTGTTGCTTTGTGTAGATTTAATTCCACACATTTGCAGTTCGACTTTTTAATTTTGTTTTGCATAAAATCATACTTACCCTACATTAATGCTCTTTTTATTTTGTTACAGACTAAATCATACACAATGCGTGGAAACTCTGGATACATTAAATGGATAATTACAAACAACCTGCCGACGAGCTTTCAATCCAACCAAACTAAGAAACTACAAATGTCATATTGGGCGATCGTAGTGTTCGCAGCCGTCTTCACACAACTTGTGCCATCAATCAGTGCCGGTAAGAATTGTGCTTTATATTCCTTAAGTTTCTATTTATGTTTATGCCACGAAAAGCAAAAGCGCACTATGTCAAATTATAAATAATATAATGTGTAGTCAGTTTAGCAAAACAGACGCCCGTTTAATGTTCTGCGCTCATGTCGAAAATTATATGGATATTGATCATTTCAGAACACGCCATCAAAAGCGATGCGCCATTCGGAATGGAAAATATGCGTTTACAAAAATTATAAACATACTTCTCGTTGTTATAAACACATAATGTAAATAATAACTTTTGTTTATGTCTGTAATTTTTAGCTTGATTTTATTGATTAAATGTAAGCTTTTAATGCGCGTTTATTTTATGCGTATAACACATTCTGGTTTTACACAGGTTAAGTATTTTGCCAAGGAATTTGGAATTTTAATGCGATGTAGTAAAACGAATTTAAATTTCATGCAAAATGCAATGCTGCAATGCATAAATGGGATATTAAATAATTTTGTAAAATTGCAGGATGCTTTGTTTAATGCCGAATATTTGACCTTGAAATATGTGGACTATATATTTTGAAAAAGTCATGCAAACTATGCCAAATATCGATGACGTTTTAAAAAATTTGAAAAAATGTTGGCAGCTCATTTTTTTGTTAAGAAAAAAATGAAATCCTCTGTACTCCGAACTAAGCCTTTGCAATTGATCTGTTTTTTCCAAAAACAGTCATACAAAATTACGCAGTAATAAACAAGACGTCACCCAGCATTGATACGTCGTTAATAAAATCGTCTCATTCTGTAATTAATCGCAATTCGTCAAGCATTTAAACAACAATCTCAAACAATTTATTCAACGGTAATACGATACGTCACATTGTACGTAAGTACTAAGAAGCTGCATGCCATTATTTCATCCCGCGAATTGCGTTGTGGTATTAAAGCATGGTGACACGCAAGTCCAATAGTATATAATACATAACTTAAGTCACATGTCACAGTGTGACTCATCCCACATGTTATGGTAATTACCAATTACTACTTAATTAGAACGTTCACTCATTTAACAATTTTGTATACAAATAGACAAGTGGTTGTCTGCCTGGAAGCGCGATTTACATAAATTAAAATGTTTATCTATCGCAGTTTAAAAATGCCATAAAATGCATAACAATGAACCAGTTTGTACGTTGCGTTGTACAATGAACTAAACCGTCTCGATGATTTACTAATGCACCTTTTTGATTGATGAATAGGCTTTGCAATTATTGCCTGCATTAATTATACACGTCATGCAAAAATACTGTTTTGTATAATAGTATTGTGCAGCTTTGATGCTTTATTACAACAACGTTGTGTTTGCTATTAATGTGTAAAAAATTGTAAAAAGCTTATCAGTTGACAATAATGATTCTTTATTTTGAATTCAAATTAATTTCATTTATTTTATTTCCCACATAACACTCTAACAAAAGGGAAATACCGAATAGCTGCTAATTCAATACATGTATTGTTTATTTGATCACATGGCGTGCCCGCCTAATTATTGTAATTCATCGTAATTATTGATTGCGGTGTAACTATTTAAGGTCGTGTCAATTTTAACACCTTTTCAAGATTATTAAGTTGTACAGAAGAGTTTAATTATTGGGTGACAAGTTAATAATTTTTAAAAATAGATGTGTGTTATTAGTCCGCTTTTGTTTTTATTTTAATTTGATGCAGATTTAATTGAAAAGAGACGGAATGACGCATGCATAATTTATTAAATCCAGAGAAGGGCGAAACAACTTCATTTTCATCTGCATTTGTCATCTGCTATCATAAAAGGATGACATTTTGTTAAACGCATAAAACATTGAAATGACTACATTAATTTTTTTTTCTCTCAATGCATATATTACGTCTTTTTTCAACAATCTGCAATCGCCAGCGGGGTCTACTGTGTATCATCATAATATATACATAATTAGTATAGCCGTAAAAATAACAACAACAATCGATCAATGACCTTAACTTTAACAATACCGCACAATATTGTTAAATCAGATTTTTTTTTATTCCCTATACTCGCAATTATTGTAGACGCGTCCCATTGCGTCTCGCATGTTATTACTCGTCTAAGTATAACAATTTCTTTTGGTTAAAACTAAAAGTGTTTCAGATTGCAACAACGCAATTGCCATTTGTGGTTTTGTTACATAGTTATGGGTCTGCGCAATTGCTCTTTATTAAATTATATTATGTACAAAAACATCAGCACTCAACAGACTGTGTACGTTATAAAACGAAGTGTAACCGATTAATTCAACACGGGTTGATACACACTTAAGATTATGACGTGATTTCGAATTATATGCAGTTTTTTGTTGTAAATTAAATAGTGTATCTAATTGCGATGCACTTTGTCAGTGAATTGTTATGCGTTTGTGCAGTAAAACTTATTTACAACAGAAGAAATGGTTTTTAAAGTAGCATTATTTTATTTAAATATATAATATGAGAGCACAATAATTTTTATTAATAGTCAGTAAATATTGAGTAGATATTTCTTATCAATAAACACTCAATATTGACTTAAAAACTTTGTGCAACTCCTGATTCAATTTAAAATAAATAATGGATAATTTTCATTACTATGTGCAATTTATTCGACTTGCATTCATTTTGTTGCAGTTCATCATTTATGTATTGAATACTGCAACAATTCATTCTTAAAACACGATAATTTTCCACGTGTAGCAGTCCAATTGTCATTCTCGTGCCCTTCTTTTCCCTGCACAAATTGCAATCCACGTCTTTATTTCATTTCAACGTGATAATCCATTTACATCCTACACTGTTCTTCTTTAACGTTTTCATAGTTCGAAACTTCATAAATGAACTATACCAAGTGGCAAGTGCCCGAGCCAGGAGAAGGCACACAAAATATTGATTAATTTATCTTCGTTTCGAAACGGCAATACACTACACGCTCGGTCACACAAAGGAATGCCAGAGATGAGAAGTCCTACATAATAAAAGAACATTTTACCTACACCATTGCTAAGTTATAAAAACCAGAAGCGAAACATTTTTTATTGAAATTAATAATCGGGCGCAAAGAATTGCGAACACTCAACACAGTCCGTGAAAAAAAAAAACGGAAACATAATGGGTTGCTGAAAAATTAGATAAACAACAAGACGAAGAGGAAACGGAAGACATAATGGGCAAAATCAATAATAATATATCTCAAGCATATAAAATCAGACACAAAAGCATACATATGTTACACCGCGAAAACGAAAGTGAAAGTATTAAAGTATAACTGAGGTAAAAGAACACAATAAGATAAAATAAAAATTGCTTTAAAACAAGCAAAGGCAATTTAATAGGTATCGGGGGAGGGGGAATCTTTGAACTTGAACTTAATTATTTTTCTTTACCACATTTTATGCCTTCATTAAATTTTCTTGCAAAAGCTTCCACCATGTCACTTTATAATGCGAGTATGTATGTTCATTTCACATGCACTTGAACGGCTTCAATGATGTGGATGGCGTCTAAAAAATAATAATTATCATTATGTAGGCACTTACTAGTTATAACTACACGCTTAAGTTTTGCAGTTATACACGAACGCTTGAATAATGTGCCCCACCCGTCTTTTTGTGTAAAGAAAAAAATAATAATTCAACAATAATATGCGTTATTCGTTTGTGTAACTGCTCCACGGCGTTCAATGCAATAATATGTAGTTTGCCACTAAAAAAGAGATTGGAAAACTATTGAAAAGCGAATGAACTGGGTAAGCGGGAAATAGACTGACGCATATAATGCAGAAGAGTTTGAAGACCAAGGTGAATAAACTTGTGGTCCTCTTCCCCGACATCTTCTTCACGCTTTGCACTTCAAACGTGCGGTTGAAATGTTTTGTTGCCACTTTTTTTCTATTCCACTTTTTTTTTGGGTCGTTAATCGTTCTTCCCCGTTTTCTTTTCGAAAGATGCTTAAAGTGTTGCGGTGTGGAAAGGAGGATGAATTTGATTTTAAATGTGGAACAGCCTCTTCAGTTAGAAATGGAATGCAATTTAGATGCGATTTTTTTGTTTTGATGCTAATTTAGAAGAAGATGTTTATAAAATTTCGGCCAATTTTCACATTATTTATAGTCGAATCTTTTTGTTGCTCTACAATTTATGCTATATGGACCTTAAGGGTAGATACTCCAGGACCACATAAACTAAAATATCAATAATAACGCTTATATCGTTACTCCACGATAATTTTAACATGAACCAAAGTTAGTTTTGCTAATATGTTATTTACGCATAGAAAAAAGTTGGCTTGTACCTAGACTCTCATATGTTGGAATATTCTCCCCTCTCCGGTCTGAAATTGCCCTATTTATTTTTTATTTTCTGGTTAATTTTTCGTGCCCTGGTGTACTGTTTTCAGTGCGATAATTTAAATTCTATATGCATTGGTGTAATCTACCCTCTTATTTCATTTTTAACCCCTTATGTTCTAAATTTTTAGAAGATGATAAAGTTAATTTTTTATCATCTTCTAAAAATTTAGAAATGATTGGAAAACCGTTTAAAATATAAATCGTTTTGATTTTAAAAGCTTGAATACACGATCGTGCATATTTCGCACTACTGAATTCTCAGAGGTCGAATAAAATTGTATTTTATTTCATTGAACTTGAGGAGCACTTAAAAATATAATAACTTAAATTTTGGTGAAAAATATTGCTCCCAAATTACCCCACATCAAATAAACTATTCGGCTCACTGTATTGACTTAACAGTTTATCTATGGTGTCGACCAGAGACATCCCAAGTATTGACCATATTGCAGTCATTGCCTTTTCAGTTACCACACTCATAATATAATCGATATAAATATTGAGGAAATGATGTTACTGTCATTTCAAGATTTTCTCTTCAAAGTAGACCAACATTACATAAGCTTAAAATGTACCGTTAGCGAGAATATGAATGAATTTTTAAAATTTCTCCATACTTCCAACTTGTTTTCATTGAATTAATGCAATTTATGGTGAGTCCATTTTCTTTTAGAGGCAAACCCGATCTCTTCTTGAGTTTATAGTCAATCACTACCTCATGTGTAGAGTTTGTATAAATACTTCAATCAATTACCCATTTAACATATACACACATTTGTATATTTAAAACGGCTTTACTAGCAAAAACTGGTATGGATGTCATCCAAAGAAGACTGTACAAATTTTTATTATATGGGCAAATTATTTGCTATTACTGCACACTGCAAGTATGTGCCATATTGTGAGTAAATGCACTTTGGTGGCGCCTGACATCCGTCACCATTGAACTTATATGTGACTACACTATTTTTAAATAACAACATATTATGCTATTTTGTAACATGTCTCATATCCATTCAATGGTCATTGAATAATTTATAGAAAATTTATCAGTGAATCAAAATATTTGTATGTATGTTTGTGTGTGTGTTTTTTTTTTTTGCAGTTCCATTGGATCGTGAACGCCGAATGATTCGTGATGTGTTCACAGAAGTTGTTGCTGTCAATCAAACGACATCGCCGCCACCACCAGTAACGACGGGAGTAGCATCCATTGAGAAAGAGGCATTGGAAGCGGGTGGCGACACGTGTCTCATGGATGGACAACTAATTGCGGCTGCCTCAGTCAAATGCGAGAACAAGCCAGGATGTCGTGCCATCCAGAAGACTGGCGAATGTTGTCCGGAGTATCAATGCGGTAAGTGTTTACACAACACAAAGTCAACATTTTCTTAAATGAGTAATTCTAATTTATTCTTGCAGAATGTGTTCGAGGTGACAAAACTTATTCTAATGGCGAGAGACTTCTTGACGCTGAGACTCCCTGTCGCGCTTGCTATTGTCAAGGTGAGGAATTGAATATTTTTATAATTGTGATCATCTTGAAAATAAATAAAATCAATGGCAAATGACATTACTTTTAATTTATTTGTTAAGCCTTTTAAATTTATTGTGCTATTTTATCAACGTTCTTGATGTTTAATTGATCAATTAAAATCAATTGCAGCTGGTGAAATAACATGCAGTGTGGTTACGTGTTACAAACGCGATGATTGCCAACCGAAATTCATTCCTGGACGTTGCTGTCCCGAGTACGATAACTGTCCACCATTGGAAGATGTGGGAAAATCTCAAAATAAAACCACACCCATTACGGAAGAAGTCACCACAATGGTGTCAACAACATCAACAACTGTTGCAGCTACAATGGAGCCTATTCAGCCAATTGAGGCACCTAAAACAGATGTTAATAATCCGCTTGGTATTACAATAAAGGAGATTACTAAACCGGAGGAAATTCGAATCACGGATAAGCCGAAGAATAGTATGATTTCATCGAAAGCTACAAGCGATGATATTATTTCAGCTGACGTACATGATTCGGAAGATACTGCAACTGTTTCCACTGGTATGAGTTGACACATATATTAAAATATATAATGAGCTTTGCTCGGAATTCAACAACAATAATATTTTGATCTTATTATGGCTTAAGAATTTTGTTTTAATACCCGCATTATTTGTTATGGTTTGTGTCTTTGATAGACACTTGCTCAAATTGAGCTATTGCAATATAGAGGCGCTACGAGTTGAATCGTTAAAATAACGATATACGTTTTAGTATTTAATTTTTTATTAATCTCTTCTGTTTGAATCTTGTTTATAGTTGCATTTGAGGTCTCCACAAATGCTAACAACAATGCAAGAAATGAGGAAGAAAAAACTAACTTGGCTGATGTCCATCCCGACGATAACGATTCTTTAGATGATTCGGACGAAGCTGGAAAAGCAGTGCGACATGCAGCATCTGGTTCAAACAACGTGGAACCCCACGAAGAACCACAACAATCCAGCACTACAGAATCAGCTGCTGAAATGTCGTCAGTGACAATATCTGATATGCCTGATGCGTCCACAGCGCCAGCAGTTGGACATCAAGTGGTTATTGTTCAACACAATGGCGAAACTAAGCCCATTACAGTTTTCGGAGCAGAAGGATTGCAGATAGTTGAACAGGATGATGCTTCATCAACTCCATCATCTTCAACTGAAGTTTCTGATGAAAATGCTTCTTCGGTTACATATGACAGCTCGTCCGCAATGAGTGAAGTGAGTAGTTATGGTACAACTGAAACAGCATTTACAGAAACTGCCACTAAAGAGAATGTGGAGCACGTTGCTGTCAGTGGATACACTTCATCAGAAGAAAATTCAGAAGAATCTCAGTTGGCTGAAAAGAAAACTGACAAACGCTCGTCCGGTCGTCCTGATGATTTTTCTGCACCACCAAAGTCAGATGAATCGGTTATTTCAAGCAAACTTGATACTAAACTTTTTGAAAACGCCAACAGTAATGAAGAGACAACTACTCAATCAGTAGCTTCAATCATTTTGGAGACAACTTCAAGTAAATCAGTTGAAGTTTCCGATGTCGAAGCAGTAAAAGATTTATCGGAAGAAGGGAAGTCTCAAGAAGATACAGATCCAAGCAAACCTAATGACAAGGAACACCAAGATTCTTCAAATTCATACATAACATCTGAAGATCCGCTTGCAGCTGCATCTGATAAGGTTTATGACACAGTTTACTACTCACCAAATTATTCCAGCGAGACAACATTGCTATATTCTGGGGGTTCATCTGAATCAACAACAATGGAATTGTCGTCAACAACTGAATCTGTAGAACAAGTAGTTGGTACTGAAGATGAAGATGACAACTCAGATATTCTTGAGAATCCAGAATTCCCTAAAATTCCTGACGATGTTAGTTACTATGCCTCGATTAATACGGAAGAGCCAGCAAATCAACAAATAATGATGCCGGCCCAAGAACAACGTAAAGTGCTTAGTGAATACACCAAAGACAACAAGTCAGAGATTGCAATTATTGGATCGCAAGAAAATGAATCGCCAAAGCTTCAAGATGACAGCGTAATGGCTGAGGCTATCACATCAATCGAGAAACAAGATCCCACGATGTCCTCGATTGTAATTGTAACAAATGACGCTGCACAGAGCAATGAGTCAGAAAGTAAGTTAGCGCAACTGAGATTGGCACCAGGTGAACCACTCCTAATTCCGGAATGGGAGCGTGAAGACACAACGCCAGATTATGCTAATGAAGAAGCTGAAGATGATAACAACTCTAGTCCTAATTTATCCGATGACACTATTATGGCGTCCGAAGAGTCATCGGGATTGTCAGAAATTCCCAGTCATGCACGATACATTGTGAATAACGATGCGGAAATTTTTTTTAACACATTTAGAGACTTGTGGACTCTGAAAAACAAAATATGATTTTTCCAATAATTATTTCGAACATTTTTCTTATCTTAATTCTAAATGTACCTACGTTTAAATTTAGGTTTAAGTTTAGTATTATATATGAATATATAAATTTAAGTAGAAGAAAACAGAAAATAAAAATTATTTAATAATTAACATCATTTCCATTTCCATGTAGAAGGAAAAACAATACAGATTCATTTGTCATTTCATTTTTAACTGGTTAATTTTTAAAGGAAAAATCATTTAATTAAAAAGTTATCATATAAAACTGCAAAGAAAACCTCTTCTTCGATGTGATATTTGTTTTTTACTTCTTCTTCTTCTTCTTCGTCTTACATTCTGCTTCTTCTTATTCATTCACCCAAAAAGATTTATTCAAATTCCTTCATTTTCGTGCTATTTTTACTTGTTTTGTATGTATATGTAAACTTTTAAATTAAAGAAATTAATTATAAATTTTAAAATAAATTATTTATTGTAATTAATCAAGGCATAACTGGAGATATAAGAAAGAACAACAGAAGAATATTTGATTGTCAAATGAATTTAATAAAATAATATTATTTAAAAAACACAGAATCTTTCTTGTAATCATTCTTTAAATAATAAATTTAAGAAAACGCAGCAGGAGGGCCGCACTACAATTTATTTAAGACGGCAAGTTGCAACTTAACTTCATTATCGAATTACCTACAGTACATACTTAAATTTGATAAAAATGGATTTCGTCGAGAGGAGTTATTTAATAAAAAGAGATATTAGATAGACCTTTAGTATATAATATTTTGACCTTGTAATGTTCAGCAAACCTTTTTGACTAGCTCATACAACATAGTGACATATTTTGAAAATATTCACAGTTTGCAAAATATAGGACAGATCTTAAGTTTTTTGGGGTATCAATATTCTTTGTGGGTTTTATATAATTTTAAAATGGATCATTAAGTACATACCGGTATACAAAGACTAACATTTAATACTCGTTTTCAAGAGAAAGGGAATATTTTGAACTTTACTATCCAGCAAGATAATTTCAAATTTATAGACCGATTTTCTGAATTTAATTCCATCACATTTTAATTTCTTTATATTTCTACGCATGATCGTATACAAATATACATAGTACAGTTACAAGATTTGTTATATTTCACGACTAACGGTTTATAATGCATTTGTATTCAATGCTTTTATGAAACGATAAAAAAAACGCTGCATGCTTATTCACAAAATATATTCATTATTCAAATGGTTTTGATCTTAATATCAAGATTAGTCTGCATTTTTTATAGCACAAGTTCTGTTCTTTGTGATTGAAAGCAAAATGAATGATCAGACCCACTTCATGCGGTTTAAACACCTTTTTAAAATAAGTGCATAAGTTGATTTGATGTTACAAAAAAAAAATTAAGTCATTCAACAAAGTCTTAAATTTCAGAGTGTAGTCTGTAAATGCTATCAAAGAAAATACCAATGATGAATGTCAATTTTGATTTCAAACGAAAATACAATAGCGACGCAATATGTTAAAACCATCTGAGAACTTATAACAACTCTTTCAAAAAATGTTCATCAAAATCTCCGAATCGTAAATCCCCTACATCAAAAACACTTTAACTCGTCAAAATTATAAACCGCACATTTTCCAACAATGCAAATCTTCGCTTCATTAATTTTGTGCAGAGTGCAGACATACTTTCATATCCACACTTCTTTTAATTGCTCACACAAACACACACTTTTACGCACTTCAGCTCGTTCGTCTGCATTTTGCGTAATTTATCGTAATCACTTTGTCTAATAATAATTATTTTGGTTTGTCATGTTCAATTGCGTATACTTGATTGACAAATTGAGTGGATTACCAAATCATTTCGAGTGTTAGCAGCATTTTATTTATCGCAGATAGGCGGCAACCATTGTTGCTGCATTTGTTTACTATGAGACGTGATGGAATATTAATTAATTATTATTTAGTAATTGATTGTAATTCAATCACAAACCTTGTACTTTAAAGGGTTAGGAATTTCATCAGTACAATCGCATTTTGGTAGAATTTTAATTCAATAAAAAAAAATATATAAATATCTCCTTAATTTTTTTTTTTTTTGAAAGTCTTTTGTTTTGATGAAATTTTAGGCAATTGTCTTTCAATCGCTTATGTATTCATGGGAAGCTCAGAAATTTTCAGAAATCTCGAAGCATTAGGTAAAACACTTTTTAAAACTATTAAGATTAAGTCTTATTGCAAACAATTAGTGTTCTACCAACACTCTTTAAAATTATTCATCAAAATTCTCACTTACAATTCACAGAAAGTTTGCAAATATATAATTTCATAAATAATGGTAGAATGGAAGAAACTCTCTTTTCATTGACAAGAGCAAATATTGGTCAAAACAATTCCACTTATAACATCATGATTATCGAGTTTATCTTTATCTGTTAATTTTTTCAAATTTTCATTTGAAAATGGCAATGCGATAATTATAGAAAAGGGGTCAAACAAATCAGCAAATTAAATACAAAAAAATAATTAATAAGTGCAGTGTGCACCAAATATAGAAATTAAGTGAGGCCGTAATTCATGTGATCACCAGATAATTTCACAAATTATCTCTAGAAAATTACAACGAGCTTTGATAATTATATCATGTAAGAAGATAACAGTTACAAGTGATTAAAACATATCTCCTTAACATAAAAAAAAGCATAAGTAATACATCACTTTTTATGTAAAGTGTATCATAAATATAAATCCTAACGCTGCTGGATGAAAGCTTGATAAATTACACCTTAGAAAGTAAACATTAATTCATTGGCTTTTACATTATAATTCATCAAGATAATGTGCCTTTAAGGCAACAAAGATATGTCATTTACTTAAGCTCGATGGTATCATTAAAAACCATATAGAGTCATTAAATAAATTTTAAATTAAATCACAAAGCCCCACGTTTTGGAATTAGCCTGGAAATGAATTTACCACTCTAAGCGATATCATATGGATTAGCTTTACTGTCCGCTAAGCTCCAACATCCAATTGGGATCAATAATTTTCGCCTCCAATGAACCGTTTCTTTTTCAAAAAGTCTTTTTTTTAGAACGCAAACACGCACACACACATTTTTTGTAGTGTAGAGACTAAATCTAAAAACCTAACTCGTGAATACAATAAATTTGTGATAAAAGTGAACTCAATGTTGTACATAATATAATATAATAAAGAAAATAAAATCGTCTTCATGTCTTTTGTGGTTTGGTATTTCTTGTTTGTTTGATGCGGCTCTCGCGTTGTCGAGAAATGGAATTTAAAATCGAATCGCTTAGCATGTCAGACGGAGTGAAAGTGGGAGATAGTTGTGCTCGGAGTGGGAGGAATGTCCAAGAAGTGGAGACAAAAGGAGGCACAAATGAATAAATAAATGCGAGTGCGACAACGTCTCTTTTAACACTTCTTGTATATCGGCGGTCGAGGAAGATCACACTGGAGTTTCTTTGCTTTGTTTGAATAATAAACGTGTGGTGTAGTTTTTTTGTCGTTTTAAAAATAAAATCAATTGGTGAGATTTAATTTTTTGTTAGTGCACTCAAACTTTTATTGATTATTGTTATGCAACTTAATATTTATTCAACTACTGTGACTGTGATGAATTGTTTGACTAATAACACTGGCACATGACATTAATAATATAAATATAAAGTAATTTCAATAATTGTGCAAATGATTTTGCGGAAAATGTTCATGTAATCAATTTGCATAAATTAAATAAAAATTGATGCGTATTGAGCTGTGCAACTTGATAAAATATATAAACAGAAATGTTTCCTATTTTCTTTGTCAGTGTAACTTTGGCCGTCAAGTAAAGTTGTTTTGTTTGAAAATATTAAATAAAATCTTGATTTTATGGTTATTAATGTTATCTTTCAATAACTAATCATGTTTTTAATTGTTTAAGTATCTGATTGGGGATTGAAATTAACTAAATTTAAATTGTGCCTTTATTACAATCGTATAAAAAGTCGCTTAAAAAAATTGAGTATTTGGAGTATTGTTTAATCGCAATTGAACAAAATTTATATATGAATGTTTGGTCAAGATTTTTTTTACTTTTAAATCAAAAATTGTTTAAACTAACTCAAGCCGTTTATAATCAAATTAGTGACTTAAAACATAATTACAATTTTAAAATAAAGTTTCCAATGATTTTTTTAAATATTCCAGAATTCAACATGAAGGTAACGTCAGTTTTGATTTGTCTCTCAATGGTCGTAGCTGTGACTTTGGCAGCACCACAACAAAAGGAAGGAGCTGCTTTCACAAATGAAGCTATCAAGCAAGCCCAAAGCACCTACCTAATCCCAAAAGACGCACAGATTCAAAAGGTGAGTTTTTAAATCACTATCAAAAAATCACACACATTTTAATAACATGCACTTAAATTCAACCATAATACGCCTCCGACACAAAAAAATGCAAAAACAAAAAGTCACGTTGCGCGTGCTGAATCCCAAGGCGCGAAGAGGAAGTCAAAAATTTGTGTTTTTTAAAAAGTGAGAGTAGGTTCAGAAAATCTTCAACTTTCTTTCGACATGGCACCATACCACCAACAATTTGTATTGGAATGAGAGAGGAGGCTAATGTTAAAAGAGAAACGACTTATATACGCGTTGTGAGACAATACGTGCCGGGAATTGGCAATATCAATTGAAATTTCATAACAAGTTTTTCTGACAAAAGTCACACGATATTTTTAATTTTTAGACTTATTATAGCTCAATACAATTATATGGAAAACAAATGCAATTATTTATTTTTCTTCATTATTTTTTACATGCAGGTCCAAGAGGGCATTGAGCTGGCTGCCTATGAATCCATTCCCGGAAACCAACGTATCAATTTGTTCGAAGTGTTGGGCGATCAAGTTCCATCCGAAGTGATCAACAACCTGCAATCACAGATCGATCAAATTGGTCGCAATTAAGATGCATCAACCCTGAACGTGTGTGGGAGCGAGATGATGAACGTTGGTGACTTTTATCAACCAAATCATGTGAAACTTTTCTCAGTATGGTCGGACCGCATTTGTAATTCTTCCAACGGAATTGTGCCTTAAGAACTAAATCTCTTTTATACTTTTTGTATGTTGAAATGACAAAACAAAACTACCCTGTACATAGTCAAATAAATTAAACACTTTTTATACAAATTAAACATTGAGATTTAAAAAATGGATTTATTTTCCAGAAAAACACACAAAACCTAGGATGTGACAGTTTCTATTTTTTTTGCAAACTTAAGTGGCATGAATTATTATTATCACGAAGAGTTCATAATAGAGTTATAATTCGCTTATAAAACTGATTAGTGATACTTTCACTTTTATAAAATAAAAAACATCAACTGAAGACGCTTTAAAGGAAATGTCGGCATGAGGTTACTAATTGAGGCTACAACCTGAACACATAATATGAGTGTGGAATATTAAAGCACAATATTAAACGCTGAAAAGTTTATGCATTATGAAATTTTTGCATAAAATGATTTGAATTTGACGTAAGGTTTAACAATAAATGTTTATTCATTTAATGGCGAAGAGATATTGCATTTTGGCAAAATTCCTGATTCTAAATGTATTCAATTTAATTTAATAGCCACTTTCATTCACATATTATTTAATGAATTTCAGTAAAAAAATATTTGGCAAGTTAACATATTTTTTTCTAATTAGGAATGTGACTTTCGGAATTTTGCCCATCGGGATTAAGGCAGTCGAAATTTGAAGCTGTTGATTATTAGTGTTAGGAGTAGTCCTGAGCCCAAGGCACTTTGACTACTCCGTTGGAAATAAACCCAACCGTGAATTCTATTCCGAATTTTAGTCTTTTTTATACAATGTGAGTTCCTATGGCAGGTAGGATTTCCCAGCGATTGTTCTCGTATAGTGTGGAGTGAACTGCAGTCGCAGAGTATATGAAGGTTATTTCTTCGCCGGTTTTGCAAAAGCGGTATTCATCAGTTTACCTCTCTAATCTTAATTCATTTTTTGTGAGTGCGGTTACTTCTTTGGTCCACCTATGTTCTGGGTGTAGTAGTAGCTTAGCTCTTCGCAGTTCTGGAATAGTACTCCAGTACATTCGATGTTCCGTCCATGATTCATTTGATGTTGGCTTTTGACGGTGCACATTTGAATTGGGCCTATGAATTTTCTTGTTTTTTTTGGTGGAATTATTATTCCATAGTCTCGACTCGGAGCGGTTTCTTTTTGTTTCAGGTCATGCAGGCCCACTTCCAGAGTAGTCCCTTTAAATTTGTTGGAGATGTCAAGGTGCTCTTTGAAATTTTGGCATGTCCGGATGTCACAACATATTTTTATAATGACGGGATTTCTTACAATATGTTGTCGGGATTTAGGGTGTCACTGGTCGCGTTGTGTATTTAATATACAGATATCCATTTAAACAAAATTTACACTAGTTGGGTGCTGAAAAAGATAAATAATTGTTTTTTAAAGCCACACTTTGTTGCATTTTCAAATGTTTTATATTCGTACTAACAAGGTACAGTAACTACAATAATTAAATATACAATATGCATGTTAAACCTAAACTACATCTTGTTATTAGTGGATATTATTAAGGTAATTGTAAGATATTCCACTAAAATCAACTAGTATTTTTATGTTTGTTGATAGAAATTTATTGTTTGAAGTAGGTAGTTTGTAATATATTACGGATTATATTATTTACTGATTGAATATTTTTCAAATAAATAAAGTCTGATTACATGTTATCAGTTACAGTGTAGTTATAGACATTGATACAGCATTTTATACTCTTTTGTTTTCATAGATAAAATATATATATTATGTTTTGTGTGTGTCTCATTAAATTTTTTGTATTTCATACTTAAATTTTTCTTTGTTTTTTTTTCTAAACATTATTAAAATTGAATATAAATAAATGGATACAATTTTGTTAAACCAAACGATACAATTAACTGGAAGAATATATTATTATACACAATTATTAAGACATGATATTTCTTAAATACTAAACATACACAACTAATAAAATTAACTCACACTATTTTTAAGTATTATTCATTGAACATTATCATGTTTATCCAGCAGATCGGTGTGTTTTCGAAATGGCTCTTTTCCACATTATAAAAATCCTTTGCGTAAACACAGCACAAAACCGTTAGCGAACGCGTACCCATCCCTTACATCGGTAGTTTTCTATACAATAATAAAAATTAATTTTGAGCACCGCTCCATTTGTCGTCCAATTAATTTTCTTTCAGGAGTTGTGGTATTTGTGTTATCGATTATCTATCATTGAGTGTTTTTTTTTTGGTGTTTTTGTGCTTTTAACCGGTGTCGTACATTCAAATCCAATTATTACAATCTCTTTCAATATGTTTAAATGTGGATAATTCAACTTTATGGCCAGAATTTATTTCCGGTTGGGAATTTTTGTTATTAAAAATAGTTGTAAACAGCACCCAAACAAAAGGAAGTTCAATTAGAGTAAAAGTTGAATTGATTAAACGTATTGAATTGTTTCATTTACTATTAATTTTAACAATCCCGTTTTAGAATAAATCACTCAACCATTTTTGAGATTGATAATCGAAGCACACATCCACTTTGGAAAGAAAATTTATTGAAGTCATTTTGCTTGTCATAATCAACGAACGCACGGAATTGCAGCAGGATGTGAGCAATTTGTTAATCATTTTCTAATTAATGCAAATATGATTCAATGTAATTTAGAAAATTCTATTCAATCAATTAGCCAATTGTTAGTTGGTAAATAAAAATCGCTCACGCCTACTGTGATCTGCTGAAAAAGCGTCAAACGATCGGTAATGCTTACTAAATGTGACTAATCTAATACTTAAAAATACCTTATATTTAATTATCTTGGTAAAATATTTCTCATATTTTTAAATTATTTAAATTGTTGCTGAAAATGTGTGATTTAAATCCAAAAGTGTTGAGATTTAAAACGGAAAGTTAACAAAAACTTAGGAAACAAAATGAAGTCAAAATCGGACACTAAACATCTTAAATAAGATAAAACTTAATCTTAAGAACAGCGCGATTGTTTGGGTATCGGCGGTTCGGTGTCATCATCAGTTGCAGTTTGTCATTCCAACACCAATTTCTTGGCCTGCTCCCATGGGAAGATGTCTCGGCCAAAATGTCCATAGCAACTGGTTGCCTGGTAAATTGGTTGACGGAGGTCTAAGTCCCTATTAAAATATTTAAAATAAATTAATAAAATCATTCAAAATCATTAACTATTTAGTTAAACTTACTTGACAATTTTACCAGGACGCAGATCGAAGTTCTTGCGAATGATACGCAAAAGTTCTTGTTGCGACAATTTCGAGGTACCATAATCAAAAATGGTAATCGACAATGGTTCAGCCACACCAATTGCATAAGAAACCTGCACCAAACAACGCTTGCACAAACCACCAACTACCAAAGACTTGGCCACCCAACGAGCCGCATATGCTGCTGAACGATCGACTTTAGTGAAATCCTTCCCGGAGAAAGCGCCACCACCATGAGCACCCCAACCACCGTATGTGTCAACAATAATTTTGCGACCGGTAAGGCCGGCATCACCCATTGGACCGCCAATAATGAACAGACCACATGGATTAATGTGAACAATTGTCTTTGAATCAAAATACTCTGCGGGAATTACAGTCTTTATAACTTTCTCCATCACTTCAGAGCGCAATTCATCCAATGTGATTTTGTCCGAGTGTTGCAACGATACGACAACTGTATGCACACGTTTTGGGATGGCAGCACCACCTTGGAAAACATATTCGCAGGTGACCTAAAATAATGTCCGGTTGTTATGTTAAGTGTTCATTTAAATTTCTATGTTTCATAACATAAAAAAGTTTGAAGTTTTGAGTTTTAAAATTACCTGTGTCTTCGAATCGGGACGTGCAAACCAAAGCTCGCCACTTCGGCGCAATTCAGCGATTTTCCTATTCAGCTTGTGAGCCAAAACAACAGTCAGTGGCATGCATTCGGCAGTCTCATCAGTGGCATATCCAAACATAAGACCCTAAACATTTAATTTATTATTAAAAACTAAACGGGCAATTTTTAATACATTATTATTATTAAATTTAGATAGAAATACAGAACTACTATAATCTTAGTAAATACTAGAATGCAGTAATTGATAAATGAGACCCACTCAATGATATTAAGCATTATTATCATTAAATAATAACGCAGTTAAATGCAATTGTGTAGGCCCCATATCAATAAGTTAGTAATTACTCAAATAATTAGTATTTTATTGAATAAAGAAGCGAGATAATGTTTGAATGAGAAATGCAAATGAAGCGTGCTGATAATAAAGCGTGATAAAAGCAATTAAGTGCACAATTTAACTTAAAGATGTATAAAGTCCCAATGATTGCACAAGCGAAATGTAAAGACGGATCAGCATAATTTTTGAACTGACCAAACGAAATGTCAATGTGTCATTGCGTACTGGAAGCCAATGATTGTCAACAATGACACATTTTCAATTGTACAATCAAAAATTATTGGCACTTACAGAAATATATGGAATTTGGAAGTACAGTTTTAAGGATAAAAAAAATAAAGCCAAATATGTTTGTTTTATGTGTGTTTTTTATCGACGGCGAAAGGAGGGAGAAGGTTTGCTAACCTGATCACCAGCGCCAATGTCATCTTCGGAACGATTTTCATGGACACCGGATGCGATCTCCTTTGATTGCTGATCCAATGCGAGCAGTACGTTGCACGTCTTGTAGTCGAATCCTTTTTTTTTTGACGGAACGCAGGGCAAAGGGTTTCGATTTTGTTTTTATTAAATTAGTCATGCTCTTTTATTTATTATTTTTGTAATGTTTTACTGAAATAAATCTTGATTCCCCGCTATATTGAGTTTCACGTTTTATAGCTTAACTTAAGACGTGTATTTAGTTAATACATATATATAATTGGTTTCCCAAATGATTTATTGTCATGCTAAATATGTATTGTAATATTAATTTAAATTAATTGATTAATGTACTTCCCTAGTAAAAATACCGTTAATAATTATATGTATGTGTGGCGATTTTATGAATATCCCATGACGAAATATCTCAAGTAAACAATTTAAAAAAAAATGTTGCTTTAAACTTTTAATAATAATAATAAGTGTTAACTCCCCTTAATGCGCTTGAATTGTGTGTCTCGACTAATTTAAGTTAAGACGCAATCCAACAAAACACTGCTAGAAAATTTCACTCAAAGTAATTTTTGTTGAGTATTTTTAAAATTGACAAAAAATGCAATAAATATATCATAGCGCATGAAATAATAAAATAATAAATAATTTTTAGGATGGACAAACATTTAAGCACTTTTACCTAAAGACGGACAATTTAATTAATCCTTTCAAACATATCTCGTTTTAAATCTGCACTCACAATTGCATATTATAAAAAATATTGGACTTTTAAAAATTATTATATTAATGGTGTGTTATGAGTATAATAGTAATTTTGAAATAAAACATCAAAATGAAGCGAAAATGAAGAATGGAATTGGATGGGATGCAAAAAAAAAATTGTTTTTTGTGACACCCAAAAATCAGTAGTAAAAATGTACTAGTCTCCTTAAACTTTTATATTTGTGCATTCCAAATTTAAAAAAAAAGAGAGAAATTTGTCTTCATCTAACCTGATCACCAGCACCAATATCATCCTCCTCGCGATTGACATGCACACCATTTGCGATGTCTGGTGATTGTTGTTCAATCGCAACCAATAGATTAAGTGTTTTCCAATCAGTGCCTTTTGTGTTTGTGTGTGAATTTTGATTCATTTAATATAAAATTATTGTAATAACAAAAAAAAAACATAAAAATGACGCCCAGATAAACCCAAAAATCTATCACTATCTGCTATACTCGACTGAAACTGCTTGTCTTATCACAACGCGCATAAAGCAATTGTTTTCGTGTGCATTATTTTTGCAATAAACTCGTTTAATATAAAAAAAATATGTATTTAAAAAATAATAATCTGTGTTGCCCTAACATTTGTGAGGGGGAATCTCATTCTTTAAAGATACGCTTTTATAGTTTCAAAAATGCATACCTTTGGACGAATCATCATATCCAATGTGGTTGACTGTTTCGCGAACAACCTTTTGATAATCTACAACAGCATTGGATGTAATTTCACCACACAGTAGGATCATTCCTGTTTTTGCTACCGTTTCTGGAATTCAAATTAACAATTAATAAATGTTTACATTATGAATATAGAAAAGTCATCAATGGGGACTTACCACAGGCAACTTTTGCATTGGGATCTTGTTTCAAATGAGCATCTAGAATGGCGTCACTAATCTGATCGCACATTTTATCTGAAATTTAAAAAACATGGAAATATTACAAAAAAAAAATTTTACTTCAAATAAAAAATTTGTAAAATGAGGACGACATTATTATGGTGAAAGGTCAAGGTAAACTATTTATTCTTAAGTTTGAAATTTAACAATAATATTATTTGCAATGCAACTAATTTTGTTTATTTATTCGATATCATAATATTATTGTTATTGACGTTTTATGTAAAACGATGTGTGATGTGACGGCTGATTTTAATCAGTTGTTGATGATTACTCTTCAATTTACGTTACATTTAAAATAAATTCAATTAGGATTAAAAACAACCAATAAATAATTGATAGAGGAATAAGTAAAAAAAGTTGTTAGTAATATATGTTACTTTCAAAGTTAAAAAAACACTACCACCCGCAATTTAAAAAATACGTCAAAAAACGAATATAAAAAATATAAAAAGGCGACCTTGAAAAATTGCTCAACTCGTGCCCTAAATTTGTTATCTCGTAAAAATAAATGACAAAATAACCATTAAAGTTATTTGCATGGCCTTGAAAAAAAATTATGCAAAATTACACATATAGACCAAATATGGTGAAAATTGGTAAAGCCGTTCCCGAAGGATTTTTCATATTTTAGACGCGATTACAAAACTTGTGCATAATTGTCTGGACATCTGTTTAATCAATGTTTGTGAAGTTATTCAAAAAACCTTTATTAAAAATTTTGTATTAAATGATAATGCACGCAAGTGTATTGCTGGTGTTTCCCTAACAAACCCCTTAACATATTGTGTAGTCGCCCAAGTCACAAGTACATATTATGTGATATTATTTAAATTGCATCCCTTAATTTTGTTGAAATGCAAATATTCGTCGAATTTGTTGATTCCCAAAACTATGAACCACCTTAATCAATCATTTACAATTAATTACCAAAAGTATTAAATATTTATATCATGTTTTGGGAAGGTAAGCAAGTAATAAATTTCATCCAACAACCAACTCGGGAATCTTCTGAAATTGCACAGCAAAAGTGAATTCTAAGCGCAAAAAAGGGTCCGGTAAAACCGGTCATGGCCAAATTTCGACCGGTGATTATTTTTTATTAAAAACCGAACACACAAGAACCAGTTTAACAAGGTAGCAGACGCCAAAAAGCACGCAACCTCGAACTTGCTAAAATATTGTGTGCAAAATTCACAAATCCATCGGCCAATGTACTCCAAAAAGCAGTCGATGGCCGCGGATCGCGGGATCACTGATAGTTATTTAAGCACTATTTTTTATTAACAGTCAGATGGAGCACATTAACAAGTACATATGTGTAGTTTGTTTTAAATAAGATTATCGCAATTCACGGCACGTGCTGACAAGTATCATGTTTTAAATCGCGTAAACATAATACATATAGTAATGCGTGTTAACCGACAAACAATCCTAATTGTACGTACTGAGATTGCGCACGACGACCTAAAACATAATTCAAAATATTTATGTGCCTTTCGTTTATGCTGATGCAAAATGTACAGCGCGTGTGTAACACTCTTGAAGAAGAATAATTGTTATTGTCTGCAGTCTGGTGTCTTTTCGGTTGGTGTTATATTCCTAAAGTTAATGGCGCGAAAAACGCAGAGTTAATAAAATTAATTGATGACTGAGCATAATTAAAAAAATCTTGTATCGTTAGACACTGGACATTAACAATTTGTTTATGTTGAGACGTGGTTGAGACGTTTAAATTCTATGGAAATACAGTATATAGTCATTAAAAAGTTGCAATTGACGTTATTGTTTAAATTTTAAATTTTATGATGAAATCACCGGGATTTGTGACGCGCAGTAGCAGCGGCATTTCAAATGAAATATGTATGTACAATGTATAGTGTATACACAAAATCACGATGTCACGCGTGTTTCGTCAGAACATACACGCTAAAAATTATTGCTCGCTTTCCTTGTCTTGCCGGTTGTCCGCATGCGGTATGCGGTATGGTATGCCCATTATCCATGGTCGATTCGCGGACAGGGAAGTGGTGTGTGGTCCGTGAAGGCGAGAATTCCGAGGCGCACATTATTGTCTATTGACTGCACAACGCTGGAAATACACACACACACGTTTTGCAATATTCCGCGCTCTCATATGAGTAATGTTAATTCATTGAAAACGTGGTCCGACTCTTATCGATTTTTTTTTGTACGGAAAACATTTAGTTTTGTCTGTAGAACTACCGCCAAAGCTAGACGGCAACAAGACTAAACGACTATATTCCTGGCAACCAGTTCATTACATAATTGCATTTGAAAGTGCAATCAATCGCTATAGGTTTTAGATGTTGTATTAGTATTACTATCAAATGCATCCACAAATTGGAGCACGATACAGTTGCAATGTATGCAATTTTTGGTGTTGGCTCATACATTAGAATTTAATCCAAAAATAAATGCAAAATAAAATTAATTGATATGCACAGGAAATTAGCCGCATAGGCCACACCATTCAAACTACAGTTAAATGCATGAAAAATCTCGTTTCAATTCTATTTTTAAGGGGCTGCGAACCCATCGCACGCACATTCACAAATTTACTTGCGTAAGGCGGCCGGGGCCGCAAGTCTGGTTGTCACACACATTAACACGCAGTACGCGCACAAGTTTTTTTTTTCTCTTCATTCAACTAAAATTGATCCCACATCGTGTGATTTTTGCGCTCGCCGCAGACATATTAAACTACACAACAAAAATTTTGAAGTTTGAATGAAATGTTTTATTTAATTGATTGAAATGTATACCTGGATGTCCCTCGCCAACTGACTCCGATGAAAACAGGAATTCTTGTCCATCTTGCATATCAAGAACGCGGTCATGAACGGCATTTGAATGACCATTTGTGTATCCATTGGTTTGAGTTTCTGGCATCTTGTATGATTTTAAAAGACTTGTCACTAGGTAAATAATAAACAATTTTTAAACAACACTTTAATTAATAAATAACAATCACAATTCACAATAGAATATTCTTTATTCTTTTGACAGATTAAAATGATGGACCACGTTTTTTTTTTTTGATTTTTTCACTAATGTGCACAAACTTTTCCACTTCCAATTTCAGACGCAATCAAACAAATTAAAAATATGAGAAATATTAAACAATGATAAGATGGTTGTGTCAATTAGTAAGTTGAATTAATTATAAAATGTAATTAAATGATTTTTTGGTAAGTTTTTCGCGCTTTGAACACTTCTTTCGCCTTCTCTAGGCAACGTTTTTTGTGGAAAAGAGACATTTTGCAAGGCGCCACAGCTCTTTATAGACTCGCATATTATGACGTTTAGCAGCTGCCATGCACGGCCATGCGTACTCACCACTGTACTTGGCGGGTTGAGACTTCTTTGAATTGAGTTGGAATGGAAGAGCAATTCTATGAAAATTCTTGGACTTATTAGTATAACATTTAATAAATGGTAATACTGTGAGTTGTGAGTATGACATCTTCAAATTAAGAAGGGCACGCATACAAATTGTAATTCGATTTGGTTTTTCTTTTTGAATATAATTTAAAATTAATGTTTTTGTTTAAATCTCTCTGTCATAACAAATTTTACCTGCATTAATCTAGGGGTTCTCGAACCATATTTTTTTGTGTATAAATCGAAAGTACAATTTCGAAATTCACCACGAAAAAGGGGAAATTTATCGCAATATCGAAAGATGTTGAGTATTATTTCGAAACTTATTTAGCGCTGTTTTCAAATAAAAATTTTGAATTCTTTTTCTTTTTACTTATAGTAAATTAAGTTCTGCATTGTTTTAACATTAATAAATCAATTTATGTATATCAAAATTTAATTAAAACTACATATTTTTAATGTACAAAAAAAAAACAAGTTAGAAATTGTTTGCTCAGCTTTATTTTGTCTACAATTTTTTCTAAATTAAATGATGCGAGAACTTATAGCTAATTAATATGGTGATTTAAATATGAATATAAACAATTCTAATAACATACTATTTAAAAAATAAGGCTTATTGAAAACACGTTAACTCAATTTATTACAATTATTCGCTGATAACAACTGTTATATTCTTTGCTTATTCTTATGCTTCAATCAAAAAACACAAAATAAGCGATTTCTTCTCCATTTCATTATGCTTACAATTTTCTGAGGGTTTTCTTACTGTTCTTCAAGGAATTTATTTCTTACCGCTTATGAATTTTACAAAATTATGATGTGAGGTTGCACGTGCCAAACTCAAATTCTTTTAATCTTTATATCATATCATTTATTCTTTTTTCAGAAACTATTGCTTCTTTATGAAGCATCATTAATTATTTATAAAGTTATGACCTAATTATAGAAGCGTTATTTTCATAAAAATCTTGAAAGTTTTTAACTAATGAAGGAAACAGAACATTCAAAGTATAAAATATTTATTGATAAACTTATTTATTTTTTAATGAACGTTATTATCGCGTGACAATATTTAAGTAAATATTTTCGAATAATGAAAACGCGTTGGCAATTCAAATAATAAACATAGACATTACTTACAATAATTATTATTAATACTTTAAAAAAAGTAATCATTTATTTTATTCCACATTTAAATGCATTTGATTATAATTTTGTGGTATATGTAATTTTGTGTGCTTTTGTAATTGACTGTGACCGGAAAGTTCATTTGACGTACTTACTGAATGATAATGATAGCGGAACTCAAATGACTTATTGAACTGCACATAAAATTTTGATTTCTGAAATGGTCTGCGATAAACTAAAAGTGATGAAATTTTATTTCATGGTCACGATTTTTTTACATTTTAAAATGTATTTTAAAATGCACAAACAATTGATTATTGATGCAATTCAGATATCAGTCTTCATTCATAATATGCCGTTGATTACTGATTATGAAACAGATTTCACTCCAAATATTGAAAAAAGATTTCATGTAAATTAATTTTAATGCACTTAAATCAGACAATTGGCACCCAATACGGACTTTCAGTCGTTAGGGGCACTTATTTGAAAGACAGTTAATTATTGTTTTTTTTTAATAACATCAATCTTATCAGCACTTAAGTAGTTATGGCTTTGAAGTTGTTCTAATTCAGTTTCATTCAATGTTAAGGCTTTATGAATTTTTTTTTCGGATTAAATGAGATAACATTCAACACTATTTAAATATGGTATACGTGAAAATAGTAATTAGCGAAAAAACACACGCAGTAAATCCATCCACAATTCATCAAAAAAATATAAAAAACTCCTTAAAATTCACCTTTAAAATTTAGTTTACAGATTTTACAGTTTTAACTATAAATTTTTTTTATAATTTAGGTACTACTAAATAAACGTTTGAAACTTAATTAAATCTTAATTTGGGATAACTTAAAAATCCAATGAACACTCCACTCCACTTGACTTAACGCTTTATGAACAAATGCCTTCGGGCTACATTCGGTACCGCTTTTAAATGATTTGATTTAGGAAAATGCGATAAGCGCCCCTTAAAAGCTGTACCCAGTGTACCAATGTATTTTCCCATCTCCACAGATCGCATTACACACAACAATTTTACACACTCCCAGACTTATAATATGCATAAGCCACCTCATATAGACATTATAGTCATACTTGTGCTGGACGCGACGCCAAGTTTGACGGGGGGCAACAACAATCTCAACTAATCTCAGTCGTTTTATGGTCCATATCATAATCGCAGAGGCTAAGGAGATGTCGTCAAATATAGCTAGAAATTAAATTTAAATGTGTAATTATTAATAATACTACTCATTAAACTAGTACATGTGTATGCCTGAATAATAAAAGCAATCATCTTTTATACTTATTTGTGTTGATCTACTGCATCAACAGAAGACGTTTTTAAGTTGTAACGTTTAACAGTTGTTAGGTGCGAATTTGCCTCTTTACAAAAATATTATTTTTGGACATCAGCCGTCAGATGTATAGCGTGTTTTCTTATGCTTTGACGCTTATTTGGCTTAAGACGGTTACACTGTATGGATAAGCGATTATCAGCACAAAAGTAGCATGACGTGCACAGCTTAACAATAATAGCTGAAAATGTTATTTCCTAAAAGTGCCAATCTGGCCTTAATCTGCACTTTGACTTCTTCTATTTTAATTTGTTGTTTCGAGGTTTTATGTTTTGCGCCTTCAAATATTCTGGGGGGCAAATAATTTAAGAACAAATATTGTTAAAAACAATATGTATCAGCGTACTGGTCTCTGTTACGCTGCCCAAGAGTCCTGAGACCTTATATATATATACTTGCACGTGTGTACCATATGGAAGACAGGAGATTATACTGCCAACATTTTGTGAGAGCACAGTCACACTTTATGTGGGTTTTTTTTTAATTCATTTGAATGGCGTGTTGTTGTTTTGGACTCATTTCTTTCTACATAGTGATAAGCTATATTTTTGATATGATGTTTTTGAAAAAAAATTGTGTAACTACTGAGATTGTAAACATTTTGACGTGCCCCAAAAGTTTGTTGCAATTTTTAGCACATAACAAAATTTAAAAAAAATTTGAATAAACCCAATTTCAATCTTCAACTTAAGCCTAGACTCTCAAATAAAATTGAAAATAAATAACTTAACCACACTCAAATTAAATAGATTTTACATTGTAGCTATTTATTTTGTTGCAATATGTGATTGGTCCCTTTTCTCCAGCATTTTTGTTTACCCAACCAGAATGCATCTGTGGGATTATGTCACCACGATACTTAATTGAACACATTAGCGCAAGAATGTTTCAATGCGGTCATATTGCAACTCATTATAAAATAAAAACCAATTAAATTATGGAGTGGCAAGGCACATCGCGGGTGTCTACAATGGTATTATTAAATAGGCATATAAATTTGGTATTGTAATTGAATTGTGCTCCATTTACAAAATGTTACACAATGAAACATGTGTTACAGCATTAAAAATGTACAATTTTGCTAATTGAATTTTCTCAACACTCTCCTCATTATAATAATCAATAATTCATTAATTTAATAGCCTTTTTTTGCTGTAGGCGTTAATTAAAAAACGGTCTTAAAGGTTTTGGCATTTAAATTTATTAGATTTCCGATTTTTGAATCTTGCTGATACCAAAATTTAAGTTTTGTTTATTGGTTTAATTTTTTATTAACAAACAATTAAGTTATTATTGTTTATATTTTAATAAGTCTGTTAATTTACATTATACACGTATGCTGTTTTTATGCCCAGGTTCTTTTGTAAACAATTTGTCAATTTTATTTGCGTTAAAAAATTGGTGAAAAACATATTAATGTGATACAGAAAGATGTACTTCAAATTTTATTGATAAGCCCAATAATATGCTGGCAGAGTGCGTGATCTTTGAGACAAAGCAATGTCGGGGACGTTTATCATTTATAAAATGAACGATCAAGAATCACATTGCGAATATTGAGTGTGGAGGTTTGTATTCCATTTTAAATGTAACTTCCTCAATTGCATAAGAGTAAGCGTCACTTTTATGCTCCTGAGTTGGGTATCAAAATAAGTTTCTGCTTCATTAAATTTTATTTTCCCAGAAAGTTTACACACCACCGACAGAATCCGTTTCATAGTGGCTTGTATATAAATTTTAAAACAGAAAAAACCGAGGAAATTGAGCATTCAACTTTTAATATGATGACCTCTTGACATTTGGTTATGACTTATGACTTGTGATGTTAACTTTTTGAGATTCATTGAATAACACAATGATTTTCTAATTTCCAGATTAAAGTCGTATAAAGCGCGCGCGCATCAAAGGCTCTGCATTAGCAACTTTATAGTAAATTGAGGATCTTGTCAAATCATTGTTTAGTATAATATTGTAGAAATAAATGGCAAGTCAGAGCAAATTTAGTTCCGTCTTGAAGTCATACTAAAAATTATATTGCATCATGTTATTTTCTGTCATAACACCGCACGTGTTGGTTTGTACATTTCAATTGAATACTTCGGCTTTATTACAATACTTCAATCATTTATGAGAAGATTTAAACAATGGAATACCACAATGAAATATATAAAAATGAACAACTAAATAAACTAAATAAAAACTAATTTTTAAAGTGCAGTTTTAAAAGTGTAATAAACGTGAAATTATTCAATGTTGAAAAGTATTTGCGTTATAAAATATAAAGTTGTATATTCCTACAATAGTGAATTAAACAAATACCAATGCAGCATATTGTTAAATGTTTATGCTGACATTAATTATTTATTTTCATTTAAAAATTTGGTGTTTAATTAATATTTGTAATTTAATATTATTTTTTTATTATCGTATGAATAAAATGTGCATCATCACCAGAATCAAATTACTTTGGGTGTTACCATTATAAAATGAATCATGAAATAACTATTGTGGTGCATACTTATTGATTTTTACTATCAAGCATAAAATTTCGTTGAAAGCAATGGTAACATTGGAATTTAATTGACCAGCAAAGTTTGATGTGTTTTGAAAATGTGCTAACTTTGGTTATGCACATTGTGTTTTTGAAATATTTGTGGAATTAAAACATTGCAATTTTATGTCTTTAGATCAATGTCGCGTTTAATTGAAAATATCTTGATGATGTTTGTAATTTATTTAGCCCTCGTTTATTGGTGATTTAACTAAACACACTGAACACATCATTAGCATTTAGGTTTCGCAAACATTAACACGATTAAACATCCTTGCGAGACATAAAACCAATTATTAAAAGCTTTACGAAATCACAGCAGAAACAGCGCATACACCAAATATTTGCACCTTATTAGAAAACATACCATATACACGTCTTATTGAAGATTGGAATCGAAATTTCGATTTTCAGATCAAATATTGGACATAACTAATATGGTAGTTAAAAACTCATTGATCAGTAAACAATGCATGGTAGTTTGTTTTAACAAAACATTGAATGTCTTTTAATGCTCGATCAATTGCTTATTGCATCTATGAAACTTCGATCCACACACTTTCATAAGTTTCAACCAAATGCTGTACAAATTCCAAATAAATAGTCCCAAATCCCATGGGATGAAAACTTTATGTATGAGATTAAATGACATTTTACTTCTATTTGCGAATAAAAGGAAGTATATAGTGGAACAAACATCCTTGATAAATTTAGAAAGGCAAATATATTTTAAATTTGTACAAATATACATTTTATTTCCACCCATTGTTTCATTAAATTGTGAGAAGTTTTTATCTTCAAAATTAACAATATTTTAGTTTTAAATATGTTTTACGTTTTAAATAAGTATAAAAAAATCAATATTTGCATTTCAAAGTCAATTAACTATGTATGTGTCTCGAAATAAATTAACATGCTCAATTAAATTTTAATGTTTTTTTAAATGTCAGAAAAATAAAATTTATAAAAAAACAAAACCTTACCTCTGTGGTAGTCACTTAAAACTTAATGGAACTACTAATTGAATTTCGCATCGTAAACACAAAATAATCATTATTATCTAATTACTATTTAAGATGATCATAGCAAATATTTCTATATTTTTAATTTAACCCTGCTATTGTACTGATATTTCCCACTCATATAAACGGTTTTCGTGTTATAAACGGAAAACAGAGTAAAATATTAATTGAATTTCTTTTGCAATAAAACAATTGCATTTTCAAAATTTTCTAAAACGAATTTAATTAATTATCAAAAAATGGTGTGTTATGAATTCATCAGTGAGTTCATGCTTTTAAATGGTTACGTTTAACCTCTGCGAAATTGTATCCCAATTGGTTGCCCCCCCCAAACAATAAAACCAAAGCTTAAAGCAACAGTTTCATTTTCATAATATATCCACAGGACTTCCGCTAACTGCAAATTATGTATGTCGGTTCATATTTTTAAAACAAACAATGAAATCACATGTGTATTGTGTCAGTCATTTTATGAGAATTTACAAGGAATGTGTATTTATTATTTACACGAATATTTTTATAACATGAACAGAATGGACTTAATTAAATGTTAGTGTAATAAAATCTCGGATGTGGGTTGTCTGTTTTAATTATTAATAACAAAAAAAAAACTGTCAAACATTACACCAAATTGACGGTCGCGATTGTGTAAAAACATGCTGCAATAAAAATTATTAATTCAGAAAATCCCAGCGTTTGTGCTTAAAATTGTGATTAAATTTGACCCGACGCCCGTAGGGTGACTCAAAGGGGTTGAGTTTTTATGAATAGCTTTAAGCATTTTTTTTTTTTCAACACTTGAATAGCATTCCCTAGAGCCTAGAAAAATTAAAAATAAATTTTTCACGTTCAGTTTTTTTGCAATCAATTTGATAACAAAAAATATTGTAAAGAAATGTATTCAGGGTATATGCAGTTATATAAAATGAAGGTTTATAAGGTAAAGTAAATTGGAAGCGGTTGAAATTACTTTTAATGTTGTTACACGAAAGTCAGTCAGACATGAATAAATGCTTTAGGCATTAAAACAAATTGAACATTTTTCTTCGATTTCCACAAATTTGAAATTCTGTAAGCCATCAATGACATTTTGGAGGTATTTGGATTATCGGCAGGTGATTGCATCAGGAAAAGCTTTAGGGGTAAATACATATTGAATATCGTTATTGCTATTGACTCCATTTAACAACTCGTATTAATAATTAATGCTTTTACTTTCGTCGGATTTTGTACTTATTTTTAAATTTATTTTGACCTAGTATGGTTGTCAAGTTAAATCCAAAAAAATGTGTTTTTGCTAAAATAAAAAATGCAGGCACAAAAAGGCGGTAACTATTTTAATCATTTTCAAATCCATTATACATAAAGTTATTCTATTTATTTGTTTAAAAAGTATTTTCCTTAAGGAATAGTATGTGAAATTATCGCTTTTTACTTACCAGAAAATTACTTACAAAATATTTGGAGTGCAATTTGATAGCAGTAACACCGCCAACGAAGCAAAGAAATTATAATAATTGAATGAACCTTAATCTAAAAATAGAATTTATTAAAACCAAACTTACCAAAATATTCAACATCCAATTGTTGTGTTTTGATACCCGCATACAAAAACACCGAGCTTTAATGCAAAAATGTACATACATTAAAAAATATTGTCCCAAAATGGTCACGTCCTTAATAAAATTTTCATCTCATCGTTACATGTATACAAACATCGCTGCCTTCGTCACTCCCGCCCACCCACTTTCCGTTATAAAATTATAATTTGGAAGAGGTAAAAAGTATGTATGTTTTATACATGCGTATACAGTTATACATTTATATATGAAAAAGCTGTAAACGCGAAATGTTAGGCAAACAACAAAAGAAAGGTTTCATTTTTAACACGCGCGCTGCACGCAAGTTGTCTGTGATATCTGCCGAGCACATAAACAAACCGAGATGCTTCATTTTTTTTATTTTTAATATCTAATTTAACAGCCGCTATCGACACAATAGCGCAGTAAAACCACCCATTGTCGTCATACTCGTCGGGTTGGCATTCACCGCGTGCGCATAGGCCGGAAACGTGAAACGACTGTGAAAGATTTAAGTTAAAGGAGAAGAATGCGAGTAAGAAAGATTAAAGTCTGCATACAATATACCTGTCATCGGTATACAAAATGTTTATAATAATGGAAATGATTGGAGGGTGGAAGATGGGGGGTTTCCCACAGAGATTCCATAAGCTCATTAGTTCATCATTTAGTTAATAAAGTACACACGGATTACGAGATTTCGACGGTGGATCCATAGAGAATAGTTTACTTAATCACAATATAATCACTTTATTTAAACAATGGTATTTTAATGGAAACATAAATTAAATAAAACAAATACTGTTGTTCTTTCTATACATTTTATTAATCAAATCTAACACTCAAATAATTATTTGTCGTCTAATTAAATTCGCTTTTTTTTTGTCACAAATTGCACATATTTCATTCAATTTAATTTACACAACAGAATAATAATAATTAATATTAAGTAATTTATTTAATTCATATTTTTAAATTTTTTGATTGCCATATTAATGCTTCTTTTAAATATTTATGCAATGTGGGAACACTGCCACACATGCGCAATGCACGATCATTTAGTGTAACGGTGTTAATAACCGTCTCAGATATAAGTAATTAAAATTAATGCTTTATTAATACGTTAAACATAATTATGCGTATATGCTTAATTATGTATGAAATGTGAACGTATTAGAAGACTCGTGTCATATTTAAATAATAAATAAAGCGTCACCTTTTTAATACAAGTATCTGCATCCTTTTATTACTCATTTTCTTTAATGAAAAGTGATGCACATAATTTTGCACATATAGTTAGTTAATAATTTGATCCACATCATTTAACAGCGAAGGTGTATTTTATCATAAAAACACTCACACGTCTATTGTAAGTGTAAGCATTATTTCTAATTACACATTGAATTTATAAGCATCAGTAAAATGTGGCATTAACGATTTAAATATGCATACAGGAGGTTCATACGTATCGTCAGGAGTTACAAATCCTTAGTATTAAAACCGGACGGTCTTTCTCTCAGCACACATTATATTAAAAATAATACAGGATAGTTGCATAGTCCACATAGTTTTGATTATTTATCCATAGTAGTATGATTAAGCAGAGGATTAGTGAAAATTTTCATTTCTCGCCCTAAAATGAAAATGATCACATTTCTGCTTGCATCATCAATTTTAATTAGCAGCGCATAGAATAATTATGCGTTCGACAAAATTACATCATAACATGCATTTAAATTTACAACAAAAAAATTATAATTTGGACACGTTTTTGCGCATATTATCTCTTTGAACTTCACCTTTGTACATAAATCATAATTCATCAAATTCCTATATATTAATGTGTGTAGTTCACTCATGGAAAAATATGTATTTATTATATAAAGATACGAGTAATAGGCACTGTGTAAATATATCTTTATGTTAAAGTTAGTTTTAGTTAAAAGATTAGATTTTTATGGTGTTGCTTCCATTAAGAATTATGTAACGTTATAGTTGTGCTTTTAAGTTTTTAACATACAACATTGATTAGGTATAATAAGCCTCGTTATCTAGCATATAGGGCTTAGTTATGTACTACATATATATATAAAGAAATTTAGTTGTTTTTTAGTTACAGAATCACAGTTAGAAGGAAATAACTTTTTAAGTCACGTTTTTTTCTTTGAAACATACTTAATATTGTTTTATATTAATTATTTTCTAATATACAGGCTTAATTTTATGTTACTTAGTTACTTGTAGGCCGTTTAATGAAAACCTAAAATACCTGTTGCATTAAGTTTAATACAGTTTTAACTATATTCATTTAGTACTTTATGTTTTTTTAATAAATAATTTTTTTTTTTCTGAATACTTCATTCTAATTAAGATTGGTTCCAACTTTCCATTTTTTCCTTTCCTATTAAAAAAAATTACTAAATCTACTTACACCACCTCTACTACTCAAGGAAAATTTCCTCAATTGCAATTAAAACTTTAAATAAATAGTACATATTCATTTGAAAAATTGAGGCAATTCATTTTAATCAAAATATTTTGGCAAGTTGCAGTTTATGATTAATATAAAAATCTTTAAGTATTATTAACATAACTTAAAGCTTAATACAGTAGACTACCTCTTAACCGGCATCGATTACAACGGACATCGGTTTTATCGGACTTCTTTTTGAAAATAAAATGGTTAGAGAAGAAATGAATGAAAATGCAAACAGAATTAATTTGCAATCAAGACGTGAAAGCTTCACTGGAGCTTAATTCATCTTAACAGCTCTATATTGAGCAGTTGAAACAGTCAACAACTCTGCACATCCGAAACATTTAACCGGAATATTCGTAATGCTGAAATGGTCCCGCGGCCTCGAGTTGTTCGGTTAATACGGAGTCTACTGTATTTCATTTGAAAAATTGGAATTTCACTCAAATCATTGAGTTATTTTTTAATATGAGTACTTTTGTTATTGACGAAAGTAAAATCAAAAATCGTGATATGTTTTTTTTTTTTTTTTCTGTTTCACAAAACCTTATCTGTACAAATGTAATGACTCATAGTTTTAAGCTGGGCTATTTAAATAATAAAAGTTATTTTGTCTTTTTATAAATAGAATTTTCTATAAACTTAAAAATAATTTGCCCTAATTTTAGGACTATTGTATGTGTCAGAAAAAACTGAGCAATATTTTGTTAACAACGATGTTATATTCATTTGAAAAAATATCCTTAAATTTCGTTAAAAGAAACATTTGAATTTTCTAAGCAAAACATAATTCCATCAAAACTCACAATACCCTGATTAAATGAGCACTTCTCACATTGAAATACATCACATTACCACAATATGTGAATTTCCCTAACACATGATTAATCAATTTGTTTTTCAGCACAAAAAAATCAGTTAAATTAATGATGTTGTCTACTACACAAAGTGCGGAAGAGGCGCACATTGTTAGAAAGTACAACGACCTATGCCAACTCCATCAACAAAAAGGAGGGCTGTGACAAATCTGTGTGTTTAGGACAGTTGGTAAAATTTATTCCACACATCTAAATCGTCAGGAATAAAAAAAACTTTCAGCAAACAATAATTTATCATGAGGAGGCTCGTCATTAGTTTGAGTAATTTTTTAACTACCCTCCAAAATACGAGTAGCATTAAATTTGTAGTGTAACGTTGAAGAAGAGCCTTTACGTCATGCCAGCCCAAAATTGTTGCAAAATTAATACCAAAACATGAAATCAATATCAAATTGAATAGCTGCCAGTCATCAGACCCAATTTATACCATTACATTGTGCGGTATATACACAACGTGGTTATATGCTTTGTGATTGATTGTTCGTTCATATAACACGCCATCCACGGAAATAGTGACCAATTTAATTTGCAGAGCCGTGAGCTAACCACAGGCTGCATATTATGGTTATCTCTTTATAGTGTTATTGATGGGAACAATTGACGGTATCAATATGTAGACCATTTATTGGTCTACGTACAGGCTGCATTTAGAGTAGCGTTGGTTCCATTGGTTACAAAGTGCATAGTAGTTTAACGCAATGCAAGGGTGAGAATTTGCATTTTTCAATTCATTAGAATGCGTGATACATATTTACTGTAAATCTTTAAAACTTTAAAATTACGTGAGAAGTATTGTAGTAGTTGCAATTAATTCTAACTAAAAGTAATTCTCTACGGTTTTAAATTATACAGTTTAATTAATTATAGGTAAGAATATTAAAACAAAATGGGTTTTTTATTGAAATGGGTTGGTGAGCTCCAACTAGAGAAAAGTCTCCATGGAAATAAGGTAATTTGAATATTTGATCCTCCTTATTTGCGGTAATATAAATTAATTTAAATCGAATTAATGGCTGTCTAGTTTTTGCAATGTTTTTTTAATATGCCGTAAATACGTGCAATAATTGATTATTTTATTCACTCTAGCAAAATAATTAATTGCCCTTAATAAATTATTACCAACCCATAAGAAACTCTCGAAATAAATCCACAATTTATATACTTTTGTCAATAGTCGCATTGATCAAATGTGTACTTAGTACATTTCAAATCCCAATTCATTTTACGATACGAGTAGCTACTATATCGCAAAACTTTCTCGCATTTACAACATAAATCATTAATCCAAGTAATTTCAAATGATGGATAAAAAGAGTACGTACGTTCTCTTTTTTAAAAAAGGGAGACAAATTTCCCATAAAATTTGTCATCCCCACATAACCCACACAAACACATTTCAAATGATTTATAATGTTGATGTCGATTACACAATCAATAAATTGACAGTGTTACAATTCAAAACGATATTGGATAAAACCGCTGCGCCCAGAATTGTGGTCGAAATCAATTGCAACCCTCCCAAACGGATTCGTCACGCATTTCATTTTCTTATACAAAACATACGCAATTCAATTCACATCGAGAAGGTACGACACATTTAAGGGTGGTAAATGTATGCTTTGAATAAGCAATTATTATTTGTTATTATTAAAAGCATACATGCTGTGATATTTGCATATATTATGTACACAAAATTTACACATGCAGCATGTTGAGTGTACAATGTAAATATGAATATTTTGTGCGTTTATTCAACGTCTTGGTTTTACAGTTGCGCTTTGTTTATGTGTTTACACGCTTCAAAGGGAAATATTGTTTAGTGTTCGTTCAAATTGAAATCCCTTCGGGAAAATTATTGCATCTTTAAAAATGGAAATAAAATAGGACAACACTCAGCAATAAAGAAGATGCTGTGCGAACTACAACATACAATGAATGGGATTGCATAATATGTAGCTGCAGGAATAATAATTTAAATTTTATTGGCATTATTGCATATTTTGTTAAAGGGCATGCATTTTATTATTTTGACCTTTGACACAAAATTTTAATGTGGAATTCGCGGTCATAAATTAAAGCCATTGTTTTGTGCACATGAAAATTATTGCATTTAATCACTTTCATGGTATCAATAATAGTTAGGGCCTTTTTAAATATTTAATGAATTGAAAAAAATACAAAACAAAAATGCGTGTTAATTTATGGCGAGTACAATCCACAGCATGGCAATTCATCGCCTATTTGCGAAAATATAGATGATCTGCTTTAAGTTTTGCGATGACTGATTGGAATTATTATCAATGTGCTTTAAGTGAATAAAAAAGAATCATTAATGTTTGTGAGAAGTGGTCTTCCCTTTAATTGATGTTTCTAAATCATCACCAATTGCCTCAACAACTTCCCTCAGTGCACTCAAAGCACAGATCATCCATCCCCTATCATCAGTCGTAACGTTTATCCTGCCAAACCCTTAATGGAACACACATTTCTTATACGAGTATCATAATAACTCTAATGGGATTGGCTTTTATCCCCCATTTCAACAATATTTATTGGATGTCTATAAACCATACAAATTGCATGTACCCAGTACATCTATCGGTGGATACTCCTTTAAATCTATGCGATTTATTTAGATGGTATTTCATTCACTGCGTGCAGTTATACGCAGCACGTTCGTGTGCGTGTTGCCAAGTGTCATAGTCGCTTAAAATCACACGAGCACATAAATTTTGGGCGAGAAGACAAAGACATATTGGTCCCAGTAGCTGTGACTTAAAGTAATTTTTCGCATATTTTATGATTACAATGTTGAATAAAGTATATAGGAAAGAAACAAGGATGTATTCAAAATGTATTTGAACTATACGTTATATTCGTATAGTCACACAAAAAGGATGAAACATGAAAATCCCACAAGCGTGTACCTATGTACGCATAAATGTGTAATATGTCAAAGTGGGAGGTAAGTAAAAATGAGATATCCTTTATGGTAATAACATCGGTTACAAAGGCTTCACCAAAATGATATATTGTGTTCTTTAAGGATGATAGCTTTTGAACTTAAATAACAAAATGTGTTGCAAAATATTTATTAAGATGAACGCTAATTTTGTGATCCTTAAGCATTTTTTGTACAAAAAGTTGTGTTTTTTTGCAGAAAATAACTCTTAAGCTTCTTTTAAAGACATAATTAAAAAAGTTGTAAAGTAATTTAAATTAAAAATCACAAGGATATGTGTTTCCTTTTTTCAGTGGCTGAGATTGTAAAACAAAAGTTTTAAAATTATTTAAGTATAATATATACTCCACATTTGCTGGAGAATTAATTTTATTCCGCTGGGGTGTTTCAGATATTAATTTAAAATATTTTTTCCCCGAAACGAGAGTGCCACAAATTGATTTTAATTATGAAAATTCTGTGAAAATTCGCGCCTATACGCTTCTTACACCATAGCTAATATAAATCCCCTCTGCTTTCTTGAATTTACAGTAAACATAAAATAATATAAAGTATCTAAAATCAGCCGGAATAAACGACCTTTCAACTTCATGTGTGTGATGTTTAAATCTCCAAATGAATACGAGTGTCATCCCTTATCAGTTAGGGCTTTTATTGAGTGGACTAAATCTCATTCGATATTCATTGACATAATATGGCAAATATGCTAACATCCTTTGCATTGCACTATAGTTATAGATTTGACACCACACGCAGAGACAACTGGCGACACATTTGAACGCACAATTGGTCGTTATGTGTGCGAATCATCGTAAGGAAGTTTAGCAGTCTTATGTGACAGTGTTGATTTGATTTGTTCGCATTATTCTTTTTCTTTATTACATTAAACGATATATTCAGCGATTACGCAACGCCTCGTATCATAAACCCATTGAGATTAGGGATGTGTCTATACTCATTGTGTATTTATGTATGATCGCATATAAGAACTGGGTTTCCAATTATTGCCCCACATACAAAATTCCTTGAATAATCTTCGGTTTTTAAGAGGCTTTACTTCAGTGAGACTCCAATCTCACCCCCCCCCCTCCCCCTTCTTCTATACAAAATGTCTTCACGCACAAAAACTCGAGATGTTTAGTTATAATTTAAACAAATGAGATTTGGTATATTATGCTCAACACTTCGCAGTGTTTGCAACTGAACAAATCATTTGGGTATGTGAGCGTTATACACTGAATAGACTTTCACAAAACATTCACAATATAATAAGTGAAGAGCTATGCGTACAACGTGTCTGAAGACAAGATGCTATTATAGATATACGGGGTAAATTTTTCAAAGAAACTTTGTAATTTTGGGGGACGGTATACTCGTATACGTATAAATCCTGAATGTCCAAAATGCTTCATAATAAATTGATACCTGCGTGAAAGGAAATTATTTTCGCAAGGAGTATTTTTATGAAGCGTGTAACTCGATTTGGTGAATTTTGTGCCCCCTCACATTGCAGCATTTGGGTTGGAAAATTAAACAACACAATTTTTACTTATAATTTTTGTACGACCCATGGAGGATATAGATTCTTGCATTTAAGATTTTTTGGGCAAGAAAAAGTGCTCAAGGAAAAATGTGCATCATGTATGTTCCGTTCGTTAAAACTACTTGAAATATTGAAATAAAATTTGTTAATAAAATACATTTTAAACTAAATGGATAATTTTTAATTATTTCAAGGCCAAATTATTGAAAAAATAATAATTTGCTTGTAGGGTAGAAATTCATACTAAATATAAAATGGCACTAAAAATTTACTTTCTCGAAATTGTTTTATAACCTCAAAATGTTCTTTAATTTAATATATTTATAATGACAATAACACAAAAAACATAAAGTATGTATTAGATATTATGATACTCTGAATAATTGCTCTCAATGAATTGAACAAATAATTATTCAAGATTAAATTTAAAAAATTTCGAGCTCACATATTCCATATCTCAAAAACGGTGCAGATTTTTCAAAAAGAATTAATTACATTACATATATGAAAGACGAAGCTTTGCTGATCAATCATTGCAAAGTCAAAAAAAAAGGATTAATAAAATAATAAAAATTTGATGTAGTCGCAAAATATTATGTGGTCCTCCTTCTCCCGATTTTTGTATTGGGGGTTGACTGATTAATTTTAAACATTGTTCTTTGATTGTGCTTACACACAAAAATACAAAGAAGATTGAAAATATTCATTGTCATATTACTTATTACATTTTAAGATTAAACTTCATTCAAAATTACAATGCAAAAAATCATTCATGCCGTTGATGAGATTAAAGTATACTTAACTGGGACGGTACCATTAAAGAATATTACTTCTGTTGAAGGTACTCAAAATTATTTAACAATACTTGAGTCGTAATAATAACATAACGATGATGAAAGTTAATGTCTTATCACTTCGCAAACGAATGCAACAAAGTGTTAAAATGCTTGGAATATTAAGCGAAATTTGTCATTACAACGTTGCATATTTCTAAAGTAGCATGTTTATGTAGCTTATGTTTTTGTATAACGGAATATTTGACATGTTGCGCATTCTTCACATCATACAATGATTCTGAAACAAATGTGGGTGTGCGCTTATTAAATTTTACATTTTTGCGAGCATCTGAATTCTTTTGTAATGGTCCTTATATTTAACGAGGACTAACTTTCTGCAACACCATAACACTTGACACTGATAACTTGACCAATGCTCCAATGTTAACATTTTGTAGCGTGACCCTTCAAGTGCATTCTCAGTATTGGCAGGATGTTTTTCAATTTCCATTAGATTGTGTAGCACGCTGGGTATAATTATAGATTTCTCTTGAATTGTGATGTTACAGTGAGATCTTTTTTTTCCCCTTCACTGAATACGTGTACATCAGAAATCAAAATCATTCACACACAACAATCATGAACAAAGTTTTGCAGCGCTTTGTTTTGAGTGGCAGTTCTTCAATCTATATGCGTATTATTTTGTTGAATGACGTTTCAATGGGTTTGAAGTCTCATTTTAGTGTTACAAGTGATTTTGATTTATTAATTAATTACATTCGGACCATCCTTTACGCTGCTTCCAATTAGTTTTCGTTAACTATAATTCTATAAAATTAAACGATTAAAATATTTGAAGGATAAATTCAAAAGTTACAAGGGTAGGTGGATGCGGTTTTAATTATTCCCGACATGAATTGTATATTAATGACTACTTTAATTGTTCCACAACAATTAAAAACTTGCTGAACAAAACTTTTTCCATTAAATTTGTTGTATGAATTTTAATATTGTAATTGTACACCCGCCGCCCGCGTAAATGACGCTCAAAAGCCGTTTGTCAAAGATTGCACTTAACTTTACATTCATGTTTATCCTGGTGTAATAAATTCAAACTTTCAACCATATTAAAAATGTGAAATGAGTTATTAAAGCACAACATGATTTCGTTGCAAGGAAAAACAAAGCAAAAATTTAATTTTGGCAACAACTAAGATTTGTGCAGTTATTCCTCCCTTTAATACAACATGTCATGTTGTGCCATGATTACATTTTGTTTATCAATGATAAATAAATTGATTTTAAATTGATTTCTTTTTCCACCCTTTAAATATGAGATAATCTGAAAAAATCAACATAAAACTTTTATCCAGAAAAACCTCAAATGGAAATTATGTAAATCGCAATGAGGAGTAGAAAACAGCAAAATAGCTTGTAGCAGAGTTGATGCAAAATTTCTCATACACCGTTATGCAAATACGGTTAATAAAGGTATCAGATGTGAGTAATCTGCAAATACAATAACTAGATCGAACCTGAAGAATATCTTCCCTCATATATTACAGGGGTTATAAATTACAAAACCAAATGAAACGCACTTGTAACTTTACAAAATCCCTTTTGGCCTTCATGTTACACCAAATACAATTTACAGCTGTATTAATGAACACACGTGTACTTTATAACGTCTAGTCGATGTCTAAAGTTTGAGAAAATTATAGTACCGTCCGGCATACATGCAAGACTTTTAAACAACCCTCATTTGTAGACGTTTAACTTTTCCCCCCTTTTTTGTTTCACCCCAACCCCCCCAACGTAACACTGACTGTGCTCGGTTTAAATAGAGCATAAAAAGCTTGCTTGCTGTAACACATAAAGCCATTAGCATAAGTTTAAAGTTGGATGTGGATCAGTTTGTGTTGCAAATGCGCTATAAAGACGTGCGCTTGCATATTGTCTTTTAATATTTTTATCTCAAAACACTTGGCACAAAATATTTACTCAATAAAATGTGAATTATATGTGTTTATTGGTTTAAATTATGAAATTCAAAATGTTAAAATTGCAACACCAATTTTTCAAATGATTGTGTACATTATACTTAAGACGTATAAAATATAAACCCATTTATTTGTAAACAGTAACAATAAACCTAAATATAATATTTGTTTGTATAGAATTATGTTCGTTTATTGCTGCTGCAGACACGAACTTCTGTATATCTTTACAGTGGTGTGCAATGTCTGCACTTAACGGCTAAAAAAAAGCAGCTCAAAACATAATAAAACAAACATAATATATAATATATAAAACGTTATAGACATATATGTATATAAGTGCTGCAGACATCACCCGCCACTCACAAAACAACCGCCTCATGATGGGTGTTTGCCTGCTGCAGTTTTCCCCACAGTAAAGTTATACGCTTTAGCATAGAAACTTTTAAACATTTTTATGACGCTCGTTTCACTATAGACGTACATACCTAAAATTATTTTATGCCACTGCCACGTTTTTATTGCACATGCATATATATACTTAAGACATAATATTATGTATTTACATGAACAATACAATACATAACAGCATAATATATATATATAATGTTTTATTTGTATTTAGGACGAGCTTTCAAAAGCCATTATTATAATGTAATGTACTTAACCCCATTTTAAATCAAGTTTTTAATAGTAGGTTGGTACGGTTTATTTAATTGTAATGCTGGAATCTATAATAAATACATATTTAGAAATATTTATATTTTAAATATATTAATTATAGTAATTAATTTAATTTCTCTATATGCTTAGTAAATATATTTACTGAAATATTCGTAACATATACTTGATCCTCTTTCAATTTTGCCTAAAATATGCGTATGTTGAACATAAAAACATTCAAAATGTAGCTTAGTCATTAATTGCTTCAGTAATATCCATTCAACCAAAAATGGGCTTTTTCACACAGAAAGCTTAGTACCCCACCTATTGTATAGTTATAGGTAATATAGTATATAGGCCATAAAGGGTGTAAAAATATATAATTGCTGTTGGTGAAGGTTGAAAACAAATACACATTTCAACATTAATACCTTTTCAGTACAAATAATGTGAAGACGCTGGTGCTTTGTATTGCTGTGGTCTCGTTTTAATGTATCTCGGATTGAATGCGCCCAGTGCCGCCTCATTGGTGGATGATGGGGGTGGTGGTGCACGCTTTCCGCGTAAATTAGTCCGCAAGAAACGTTGAGCCGATGCGAATCGAGTGAATGGTGAGCACGGTGATTGCTTCAGTGTGTTGTGATTCAGGATCCAGTACATTAACGGACTGATGGCGGAATGGGCATAACCTATTTGATGTTTTTTTTTTGAGGAATAAAAAAAAGAGAAATAAGAAAAATTTAATAAGGAAAGCAAATTACAAAGAAAACGATGATAACAGATAAAGGAGGGTGAGAGCTTGGTTATTCGCAGAAAAAAATGAAACAAAAAATATAAACTTTTGTTGATATTATATATGTACAAAAGTTTTTTTTACAGGGTTTTCCATTAGCGGTGAGTGGATTTTGACCAATCATGTTTTTTTAATTTATATACGACCCCAAGGGCATATAGAAATATTTGTAATCAGACTTTTTTCGGAAAAAAAGTTGATGATGCAGAAACTCGTTTTAACACCCCCTGAGTCAAAAAAAGTAGTCTAGAAAAAATGTGCAAGTGTACGGTGTACGCCGTACTGTAAAAAATTGGTGGGAAAAAAAAACTCCTAGTTTACTACTGGACCGATTTGTATGAAATTTTTTTGTAAAGTATAAGACAAAAATATAAGAATAGGATCTTCGATTTTTTAAGGTCAGATCCCTCAAGGTCAAATTATTGACAAAAGAACTTTTTTTCGTATATGGGCTCAAAAATGGGTCCTACGATTTTTTTAATTTCCACAACAATTAATCTTCAAGAATCTTAAACAAAACTGCATATATCCTATATCCCGCTAGATGCTCCTTCTGGCGAAAAAGGGGGTGGACAAGGACCAAACCCAGTTTTCTATCTCAGCCACCTTGCACAATATCAAAAAAATTCTTGCATATTATTATAGGATAAAATCAGATAAGAAAATTTGCGAAACATTTCAAGGTCAAAATCGAAAAATTCAAGGTCTAATTTTTTATATCTCAGCAACCTTTAATATTTTTTAAATTTTTTTTTCACATTATTGTAGGCTTAAATGAGACAAAAAAACTTGCTGAACATTTCAAGGTCGAAATCGGAAATTTCAAGGTTCGACGTACGGCGTACGGCGCACGTATCTCAGAAACCCTATTTTTGAAAAAAAAATTTCACATTATTGTAGGAATAAATAAAATAAGAAAACTTGCTGAACATTTCAAGGTCAAATTTTGAAAACTCAAGGTCATATTTTTACAATGAAAATGTTTAATTCAAATACTATGTGTTTTAATGTACTATGATGTTCTACATTATTGATAATCTCAATAAAAGTACCAATTTTGGACAAAAATCAAGGTCAAAATTCAGAAATTTCAAGGTCAAATTATTCATATCTCCGAAAAGCTTTATTAAAATGTAGTTAAGCAACAGTCGTATATAAATTCACACCTCGCTCTCCCTGCGATGTAGTTTTTTTTTTATTTCGGTCACACATATTATCGTGTAATTTGATTCCATTATAATTTACAAGTCGATGTTACATTCCAAATAAAAAAATGTCATCAATAAACCTTTGAATTTTGTATATACGTTAATGGAAAACCCTATATATAAGAGGAGAGTTAAATTCACACTTTTAATTCAATTTTTTGTTGGAAAAACATGTAAAATAAAAATGTTACTTTTGCAAAAAATTTCCACATTGTGTACATACTTTATGTTTAAATGAAAAATTTGTTTTAAATTGAAAAATAATCATGTCAAAATATTATGGGATATATTTTTTTTAGAGCGAACGTTATCATTCATTTTTGGGAAGGGCATTACGCTCCTCACATTTACAAATCATTGACTTTTTATTTCATTTATTTTTCAAATCATGTGTCACAGTCAATTTATGGGCATTTTTGTTACGTGTTTGTTACGTTATGTTGAGGAAATAAAAAAGTTGACTTTTTATTGTGTTTGTATAATAAAATTCACAAAATATCAGATGAATGTGCCGTCAATCACTGAAAATCGCTCAATTTTTTTTTATCATTTTTTTTCCCCCGATTTTACGATGAGGATTGCCCCATGTTTGTTATTTATAAATTTGTTGACACCTTCATATTTTAACTGTACACTTTAACGTTGATTTGTTAAACAAACAGGACAATAAAAAATATTTGCCATCCAATTAAGGACATGAAGTAAACATTGCAACATAAATAAACTCAACTAACTACTAAAAGCAAGCAACATTATTTATATATTAAATCGAAATGAAGAGCTTTAATTCATACCTAATAATAAGCTGAAGTCGGATACAGCCTCGGTGCACGTGAAATTTGCTTTCAGCTCATGGCATAGAATACAAATTACATGTGGCGTCCAGCATCCAACGAAAACAAGTGCAGCCGCGACCAGCATGTTTGCCAAGCGACGACGTGATCGCAATGTCGATGTTTGCGGCAATGGTAGCTGGGGTGATGGTTGATTCTGTTCCTGTTGTAGCAGCTTTTTTTGCATGTTTTGTGCTCGCCTTATGGACCTGCAGCAATGTGTGTAGTAGCGTCCAGTCATAAATGAGGTGTTTATGCGTAAACATAAACACGACAGTAGAATGCAATAAAAAACATTTCATTAGTGTCAGATTTAAACCATTGGTGTTTATGTGGATTTTCTCCATAATTGGCATATTTTTATCGGGATTAGTTGAATGTATATGACAGCTGCACAATAAAATTGTACTTTATTAATAAAACAGTGATAGTGAACGTACCAGGTGGTGTCCATATAGAAAATATTGACATTTCATTGAATGGGTACACATGACATGAACATTAGAGTCAACACGAAATGGCATACGCGTAAACTATTTTAATTTTATTGTGTATGGCAGACGTCTAAAGGTACACAACAATACACGAAGCAGTTCGAAGGAAAACACAATGACTGTATAAAAATGGTTAGATAAACAATTAAAACACAGGCATCATGGTAAATTTCTATTAGAACAAACAGATCCAATTACTTTGCTTGGCAGACAAATTGAAAAAGGCAAGAGCAATTCGAGACCTATTGCCAACAAAAAAGGGGTTTACAATTGGTGTTTAGTTTCACCAAATTGTAATAGAATTATTGTATTGTCTTCAATTTGTAATCGAATACAATGTGAGTAGCACCAAAATTATTCTTCATCATGATAACAAAATGCAATTGCCGATTATATCGCCCACTTTCCACTTTCAGTATAATTCGCAACCGGGCTTACGATGCAGCCAGACAACAACTTTATGTTGTTTATACTAAATAAACAATCCCATTTAATGTTGTAACAAGTTTATACGCTTAATGCATTTTATTTCAATTCATAATGAAAACTCAAATGTTGAAATCAATGTTGAACCCTCCTGCTTGATGTTTCTGCGCAAATGTGCGTAATCAACGGAGAGGGGATGATGCTGCGTGTACCATTAATATGCTTTATGGCATACCGCAAAAACCGTTAACAGCGAGCAGAAGCCCATAAATCCGCTAACTTCTAGACGTTTTGGCGAGAATTTCGATTTAACAAAGCCGTATACTAATTAAAATGACACCTGATCTGAATGCTAATAATCTGATTTTCTATTGAAGAAATTTGTGCTTTTTGGGATGTATTCATTGAAATGCTTCCAAATGTTTTTCCATGCTAATTGTTTCGATTTAAATTCCCTGTCATTAATGACGTCTGTAACATTTTCAGCTACTTAACATGGATTTCTGAAAGCCATTCAAAAGGAAATCCGTATTATATTAAAAGCTTTATTTTTGCATCATAAATGTTTGAGTCATTTCACTTAAACAATTAAATAATTCTTAATATTGCGTGTATACGACTTAAACTAATGTAACGGAGACGGAAAAACTACCCGTTTAAGTGGATATGGAAAAGCTTGATGTTATTTTTTTAAACGGCACATTTCTTAAAGCACAATGTAAATAATTTGAAGAAATTCTTTGTAATGTATAGCATTAAATTATAATAGCTTAAAATAGCCTCATTTTTAAGCCAAACTTTGTTGTATTGAACTTTAAAATTTCCAAACTTTTGCAAATATTACTTCGATCATTAGCTATTTTGTTAGAAATGAAATGTTTTGTAAAATTCTTTATCCCCCCCCAATGTAAATATTATATCAATATGTTAAGCATTTCACAAACTTTAATACCAATGTACAATACTAATTTAAACAATTGATGAATTAATTAATTATGCATACCCCCTGACAGCAGCCATTGCAACTAATTGAAATTCCTAAAGTATTTTAATTAAAATGTCTGCGCATGCACAATTGTTGTGAAGCAACAATTTTAACACCTTAATATTGACTATGTATTTTACAAAGTTGTTTCATCATGTATTTAAAAACAGATTTTTTTTCATTTAATTATTTTAAAGTTTTGAGCGACGTGATTGAGCAAAATTAAATGTGCATTTTCGTTAAACAGAAACATTTATCACAATGAATTTTGATCCTTTTGAAGTGAGCGCACGTTCAAAATTAGTTTTCACTAAAAAGCTCATCAACATATTGTTTATGAAACGAATTCACACACAAAAGCTTTGAAAATCCCTTAAACTCGTTAAGTTAAGTAAAAGCACAAACAATGACAACAGCATTTCCCATATATTGTACATGCCTGTACACCCACATTATGGCAACGACATGACGTTGTTGTTAAGCAAAAAGTGTGTAAGTACAAAATGAGGATGATTAATTAAAACTTAAAGACTGCCAACAAATGTGATACGATCTACCAACAAAGGGAAATTATCGCTTTTCATTAAAACCTTGTATATATACGATACTGCGGAAATGCTGAAACTCTCTCTCGACTTTAAGTTGATATTGCGAATTAATGTATTTATAGTTAGTCAAAATTTCTACTAGAGGGACGAATACTAAATTTTTTGGTGAACCTTTATAGCCCCCTCAGGGGTTTACCATGAATCAACACATTTATATTGGCATGTCGTTTAGTTAATGACTAGTGTGTGACTAATCACAATCGTGGTTGCATTGTTTGGGACGAAAGTGCCAAATTAAGGTGTCTTCAAAGTCTATATTCATGTTATTTTTGGCAGAAATATCGCCTTGTTAAATAATGAAAGTGTTGATACTAATTAAGAGCTGTTTGTGTTTTGTTACACATGTGAAAACTGTTTTCAGAATTGATGCGTTTTGTGTAAAGGTTATGGGCGGTTTAATTATTTTAGGAAAAAGCCGGTGTCATTTGCGGCCTCCATTTCGACACTCAATTAATCGAATGCGTTGTCGTCTTAATTGACATTGTATTTAGCAAAAGGGTACGGGCAGTAAAATGTTTTAATGTGGGTCGGTTATTGAGCTGTTTGTTTTATCAAGTTTTATGACCTGGTGCCTGGTTTGAATTTAGAATATTTATCGCTTTCTCATCCCATTTTAAAAAAACATTAAATTTACATAAAAGTCGTAATAATTCAAATCTTAAAATATAAAATAATAAAAATAGAAAACACAACAATTAAAATACCTTGGCGTGTTCGGACTGGGTTTGAGTCGTGTCTCCCGCGTCAGCCTTGTCTCAACGCCATTATGATTGTCATCATCACCCGAACTACTGCCATTATCCATGCCCCTTGCCGCATTCGCCATTCCCGTCACAATAATCATATGCGTTGGTCGTCTCAATATGGGCATGGGTAGTGGCAGCTCACCATGTGCTGCACGTGCAGTCAGTGATAATGCACACAACTTCTTTCGTACACCCACATGATTGAGTAGGACGCCAATTGATGGCAGTATGAAGACGAACACAGTGTGCAATGAGATGAACAGTACATGTAACGTGGGTGAACCGTAGTCGGGTGTACAGGTGTTCCGCAATGAATCACTATCTTCTTCAATCGGATTTATGTTGTAGATAAGTATAATGGGTGTGCTAACGATGCCCGCACCAATCCATGCGCTGCAGGCCAAAAATATGGGCAAAAATCGACGCTCCCGCAATTGTGCAAGTCGGGGATGTTTCACGGTGGCGTATCGATCCAGTGACAGCATTAGCAAGCAAAAGGTGCTGGCCGCAACTGGCAGTGACTGCAAAAAATGATTTATTAACAAATGGCATGAAAAAGAATTCGGAGAAGGTTTACATATTTTTTAATATGAATTATTTGTTTGTTCATAAAAGTAACCCCTTTTCGATAGCCTCATTATTTTTGTAATGCGAAAAGGAGCTGACTAATCGATTGTCGAATTTTTAATTTATATGAATAAATTATTTCTCATAAAATGCTTTTAAAGAGATACGTTTTCATGCTAACAATGCATATTCTTAATTTTTGGTAAGTAAGTCTTTTAGAATAAAACAAAATTTGAGATAATATAAACAAAATAATATCATGAACGACACTGCGACTTTATCCCTAGTGCTTATTTTGTTGGAACACTCTCAAAATCCCATGTTGCTTTTAACAGTACGAGTATTATATGCGTATACGACCGCTTTGGAGGTAGAGATGAGTGCAGTGAAAGTGACAACGCACACTGCCGACTGCCGAGACTGTAAATAGGCTTATTACATCTTATGCTTTTCTTTAGTGGAGTTTCATTCTGTGAAATAACAATTGAAATATAAGGACATTTGTAAATCCTGAGAATTCTGCTATCCTTTGTGGCATCTGTTTCTGACGACTTGCATAATTTAAAGAAGAAAAGAATATGTTTATTGTTTACATTTCTTTCTGCTATTCATAGTATCTTTAATTATTATTACTTTAATATAGTGGGGTGAAAACTAAAATGTGGAGCCCTGAGCAATACTTCCCCTAACCTAACAAAACAAAATTTTCCTATTAATGTGATTTTTTTTTTTAAGCAAATTGGAATTTTTAATTGTTATACAGCTTAAGACGTCTTCTTAAGGCTGATTTAAGATAAACAGTTTAGTAAGAGGTCTTTAATATTTTTCCATGGAATTGTTTTTGCGACCCATTTACAAATTCTGAATTTATGTAATTTATTTAAATGTTGTTAAATCAAAGTTTGATTTCTGTAAAAAAAAAATTCCACAAAAATAAAAAAATTGCAAGAATCCATTGTTTACAAAAATTTTAAGTGACTCCAGAGTTACGAAATTGCAGCATTTCCTTTGCATAGAATATTTGAGCTGCTTTTTGTGAATTTTTAAAAACTATTTCTATAACAACATTTCTGTCTATACAGCACATAACTTAATATGAATTATCTATCGTCAAGTTAATAAATTAGGTCAAAAAATCAACCTAATAAGCTTCAACTTACAACTCAAATTAAATATGGAAATAAATACTAACATAAGCGCACTTCATATGCCAGAAGACAATATTTAATCTAGAGATACTTTCAATTGGCAAATAACTCTGCACTAAAATTCTCAAAATAATATTTACGAAGATTTTGAGATTATACACACAAATTTAGCATTTCCTTTAATTACACATCGTTAAACATGGAATATTACTAATACTTTACGAGCAACGAGATTTCTCTTCAGTATGCGGAGGTTTCCGAAACTGCATCCTCTTGTTATTTGAATGGAAGTTATTTAATATGCAAGTGCAAAATAATCTATCTGCATTTTCAACAAATTTGCATTTCAATTATTTGAATGTCAAGTTAATGAAATTTGTTCTAAAGGGGCCAAACTCACATTCATCACACGACACTTACGGTGTTCTCGTAGATATATTTCAAATGAATTGCACCAAACGTATTTGAAATGTCTACTGTATAACATGAAACGGAAGATGTCCTCAATTGGCTGAAACAATAAATTCTGAGTTGGTAAATAAACAGCGCCTGAGGCCATTTGTCCATTCCGCCATTATTAATAACACGTGGGGATGGGGGAGGTTTTATGAAGAAAACAGGTGGATTCGCCCAAGGATTCTCATAAAATGCAATAAATTTTACGCTTGTCTAGACATCGCGGTGTAGCCGCACATCTTACACTTGGGCAGCACTTCGTAAAATGCAATTAAATAATTTGTTTGCGTTCTATTATATTGAAATAGTAATAACGAGCATAATATGAACTTGCTTCGAGTAGAATAAATTGAAATTAGGAACTTCAATGAATTATCGCTTCTTCTTCACTAACGTAGGACTTTTAAGAAAACAATGTAAACTTTAAATATATTTAAATAATATTTTTAAATGGAAAAGCTTTACAATTTGCACAAATTAATCATTCATTGTCGTCAGTGCAAAATACGCGACAATCTGCGATAGACGCGATGTGTTTCTTATAATCGATCTCTAATGTGTGACATAATTTCGCAAACATTTAGTGTGAGTTGTGACGTCCTTGACACACTTTTATAATAAAATGAAAAATGGTTGTTGTGTGCTTTTGGTATAAATGGCTTCTGATGCTAAACTTTCTGCACTTCATTTGATATTGCGGTGACATTTTCTTTGGAATTTTATTTCAAAATACTCATCTAACTTTATATTTACTATCACTTATTCCATCATGTCATGAATTCCTTAATTCCGTCACGAACAAAATGGCAATCATTCCTCTTTTTTTGTGGATAACATAATTCTTCGTAAACTAAATTAGGCGATGTGTTCAACTTATGCAAGCTCAGAAAGGCTTTGAAAGGCTCTCTCATTTTAAATGGAATAACAAACAATGCCCATTTTATGGTTATCTATTTTACCTATACACCTTTTACACCACCCCACCTAATTTGTATGCTTTTTTTTTTGACTAAAGGACATATTCGTGTTTGTTGTCATGTTGCACACATGTGTTTGTGTTTGTATGTGAAAAGGGTAAAAGAAGCTTAGCATTCCTTTTATTTTATTTAGTCAATACTCCATTTCAATTGAAATCCATTCCTTGTATGTAATGCATCGACGCTTTCTAGCAAAGGATCCCATAAAAAGACACCTCTAAAATATCGTAAACAGGGAAGGCAGAGGGAAAGCAACAGCTCAAAGCACATGTGAAATAAGCTTTCAAGTTTCAACCCTTAGCAATTGAGTATATTTTGGATTCGTGCCAATACATCTCGTTTCACTTGGCCGTCACCTTGGCAAGTTGCCGCTTTTATGCCTTCAATTCTTTACCATTTTTATTGTCTAGCTTTTTGTTTTGTTCGTACACGAGGATGTGTTTAAGCTTCCTAGATATGAGTCACCGGCATACCAGAACGTGATACACAGCGCTTATTTATAGTCTTTCAAATTTTATTACCTAAATTTAAATATTCTTTTCTCAACGTGACTCATGAAAATTTAAGGAGAGACGGTATAAGAATAATATTGTTGAAATAGTTGCTTCGGTAAATTTGGTTGTTGCAGCTGTTGTATTTATGTTTAAATAAATTCACAGACAATTAAGGAGTTTGAATTTGAATTTAAATTGTTTATTCAAATACAATAACCATGTGTTTGAAATAATCGAAAAGGAAGTGTGGGATAATAAATGAAAAAGTGCGGTAATTTAGGAGTTGGGGATCGATGAATTCAATCCCGTTAAAGTAAATTTTTTTAACACGTTTCTTTGATCCTGGATCCTTTTTCTTAATAAATTTTTCTTCTCCCTAATTTTAAACAACCCCCAGATAATTACTACAAATGACACAACATTTATGCTGAATACAAAGAAGTCACGCCACCTAGCTATTTACATGAGTGGTTTTCTTGAGTAACCGTCCTCCTTACACCACATCATCACCATACATAGCATCATCATTTAACTTAGTAATTGAGGACGCCTTGTACTCGATGCAATATATTCTATAGTCCTTTTACGATCAATACTGCCTCATCGTGAAGGAAAGGGATCAAAGGGTACATCCACCTGAATGCAGTTAATTATCATTATCAGTATGGTTGATAAATTAGGGTATGCTTCACATGCTGGTTGTCTACATGTTGATTTGTAAACGTCTTTATAATTTATACGGTACGTCACAAATGCTTGCTAATACTTTGTCAGAAATTCAGCTTTTTATTCCTTAACGAAATTAATATAACGTGGCCATCGTCGCCACCCATCCCTCATCGCAAAAGTGTGTCAGGATTGTTGCGTGTATGGACTTGGTAGGATCACTAGCTTATCGCTTCGACACATGTGATATTCGCGTGACTAAATACGAGTACATTGCAACCACAAAACATATACGCGTGTATGTTTGCATATGAGATTGGGGTAATTCAAATGACACAGCTGATAGTGTTTATTTTTGAAAAAATCGTTTTTTTTTTTGTGCTTTCCATTTAATGCCAGCAATTTGTTTTTATGCCAGGCATTTTTTCAACGCGCGGTAAGTGGTGGTTGGAAAATTCGATGGAATTTTTTCCTAACATACAATTTATACGCTGGGGTTTGTGAATTCGGGAGCGACCTAATGTGTTTGTCTGGTGGTTTGCAACTGAATAGAAAGGGTAATTGAATAAAATTGCACATTTTAGTTATTTACTACGCTTGAGGATGTTTTTTTTGTGGTTTTGATTACACTTAATGCGATTAGTCGTTTTTGTTGGATTGATTATTGGTAATATTTCACTTAAAAGCTTTATCTTCACACGCACTTTAAATGGAATCGATTTTCAAATGACACATTTCAGCAAATGTTTATTTTAATTGTAATTATTCGTGTTTCTAAAATTTAATACATAAACTCGGCTGTTCCATACAAATTACATGTTTAAATCCTCTGCATTTCAACGGCAATTATAACCATTTTTAATTGCAACGTACGGGATCGAACGGGATAGGGAAAAAAAACATGAATTAAAAAATGCAGCTTATTAAATGCACTTTTCAAGGATAGAACTTCTCAAAAACTTGTGTTAATGTGACTGCTAACTTGAAAAAAGTACCTACTTACTACGAGTACCTTAACACTGCTAGAGAAATGTGCAAGGCAAACCCGGTAACTTCCTCCGCCATAGAAACAACAAGTATACATAATTCATACATTAAAATATTCTCTGTATTATTTTGTGCATGGTATCTCCGAACGTAGACTTTCAGAGTACTTTCAGATTGTATCTGCATTACTTTAACTGCTTTACACTTAAACATTTTTCGTTGTACTCAATTACAATCTTAAAGATTGAATAATAAATGAGAATAAAATAACTAAGTTTTGTTTGAGTATAATGGCGGGTTCCTTTTGTCTAAAATTGTATCAATCAATTTATAATAAAGAAAAGTTTATTCTCCGGACCTATTAATTAGAGTGCACTTCATTAAACTTTCTATAAATTTTCTGCTCCTTGAACAATGCTTCCTGTTCTTCACACTTGATCGAATTTGGGGCAATGGGAGTATAAACTACACAACACATCAAATTGCTACATCTACTTTTAAGTTTCTTATAAAGTCAATAATAATCTGTGATGCGATGACATAATACTGAGTAAATAAAAGGCCACCATCAAAACAACAATATTCAAATAATTTTTCATCCCCAAAATTACCTTCATAAAATGTATTGTTTTGCAACATGCTGACGACAGTGTCCACGTTTCCTTAATCAATATGAGTGTGACGATAGTTAGGGGCGCCGAAACGCCGGCCACAAGTAAATCCGCCAGGCACAATGTCAACAACAGCGGATTCTTTAAGCGGGAGTACGGTTGTGCACACAACGTTATCACCAGTGATACATTACCAAGAATGCCGCCAATTACGACGACGCAGTAGAACAGCAACAGGAAGACGGTTGGTGTTGCCGACAGGCCAAACGTCGATGATGCAATAGCGCTACCCGCACTTGACGATGTCAGTGACGCGTACGATGGTGACGCCAACAGCGCACCGATAACAGAATCATGATTGGGGATGGCCGAAATATTAGTGGCGCTCGTCATTGCATTAATTTGGGGTCCATGTTAATTAATGCAATCATTGCTCTGCAATAAGGAGGTGGAAATATGTTTAATGAATATTTATTGTAACTTATGTACTCGTATGTTGATCATTTTGTAATATTGATTATTTTATTATTATTTTTATATACTCGGTAATCTTATCAGTTATCAGCTTTTAATATCTAGAGCCATCCGAACTTAGCGATTTTTATTATGCATTGTGCTTTTTGAATGTAATTAATTTCAAAACAATTAATAATATAATAAAATGCAGTTTAACCTTTGAAATTTATTTAAACAAAATGACTACATATTGCAAAATCAAGATGTTAAATATTAGAAACTAGGTGCCTTCATTATCAATAAAATTACACAACTTTATACACAACCATGTCACTTCGGATGTAAATTGTCTGCTATTGTAAATAAATTAAAATAATCACTTGGAACTTTCTCACGTCCTCCATTTGTCGACTAAAATGGGCCGTATTAACGATAATTATTTGCAAATTCTGTTAAACTTTGCTAAACTTTGTGTCGTAACTTTTCCATTCTGTATATGGGCGATGCATGTACAAGTACTTAAAGTGCGGTGACTTAAAACTTTCTCATAAACACACATACAAATTGATTCTGTATACTCGCACGTATGTACATATTTTACCCAAATATTCTTATTTAAATTCTATAGGGGGTGGCTTTAGAGAGAAAGGTGGTTTTCTTTAAAAGTTTTTCAAGTATAGCAATTTATAATGCTTGTGTTTTTCGAAAAGTTTAGGCTCGCATTGCTTCGTCGGTTTTTTATTGTGAAGTTTATAAATGTGACTTAAATTGTGATTATATATTTTGAAACAAATTTTGGGGCAAATCATTTAAAATTACTTTAAGTGTCCCAATTTCTTAATTCTTCTGTTCTTCTAAATCGTTCCAATATATTTATTTAAAGAAAAGCTTCCAACAGTCATTTAATTATTGATTTTCAATAAAAACAAATGCAGTACAAATGCATTTTGTGATTTCATTTAACTGCAACACTTCTAATTGCATCATAAAACGAATCATTATCATCATTAAATAGTTTTATTGTTGATAGTTAGCCATTAATCCACATTTCATTGAATTCGGCGTAGTTTATTATTTAACTTTTTTTTAAAAGCGATAGCATATCATAATAAACTCAGTATGGAAATGATTCCTCTTAAAAATTTATCTATTTTGGAAATAGAATTTTTATTTTTTAACAAAATTAAAAGCCAAAATAAAATTGCGTGCACTCCAGAAAATTATATTTTCACCTCTCGTGGAATTTATATTTTAATTACAAAATACATTCTTTTCAATCAGCCCCTAATTAACAACTGCAATGAAACACTTCTTTCTTCATTAAAAAGTCATCTCACTAATTTTCAATAAATCTGACTTTTTTTTAAATTCACCCCAATAAACAAACATCCAAACTTAGCAGTTGGCATTAGCCTTATATACACATTATACATCCTTACATACATTTTATTAAATGCCTTGCAATTACGTACAAGAACGTACTCAGTTGGGGATTATTGGTTCGTACTAACAATTTTTTTTTCCAAAGTCTCATTTCTAAAGGCACTAAGAGTCCTTTATTTCATCCTATTTATTTGCCATGTTTTCACACACTGTGTGGGAGGACGTGACGCATGAAATTGATGCCAATTTGTATGAACATCAAATCACAAGTGCGGGAAACCCGTAAGGAAAACCAAAGAAAGTATAAGAAAACAATTCTAATTTCGCATGCGAGCCAAATTTTTCATATAAAATTTTTTTTTTATGGTTTTTGATTTGTTTTTTGTTTTTTTGATGAATTATTTAATAAACATGCCTTTAAAGCTAATAAATTTTTCTTAAATTAATACATATTATATTCCAATTTAATCACTTAATTTTTAAGTAATAACTTTTTGTTAAAGGCCTTTTCAATACTTGAAGAATATAGAACGATTTAAGGGATCTTCTTATGTTTCAGCGGAAATGTTCTAATATCAATTTGTGCTTCAATTTACACGCATTGATAGAGGTTTCTAATTGTGGTTCGTTTATCACGCATTGCTTATTTGTTAGAACAATTTAACGGAGGGTTCCTTAAAAGCTTCGGTAACATGAACTTCTAGGATTCAATATTCGCATTATAATGCTTAAGAAGAAGTTCTTCTATTCTAAACGAGTTCTGATACGGTTTAAAATCAATAAAACTCCACACATCGGACAGAAATTGTGAAATGTGTTTATAAAATAGATTGTAAATAAATAAACAAGATGTTTTGTGCGTTCTTAAAAGTGGATTTTGATGATTATCAAAAATTGTAATTAGTTTTGTTTTTAACAACCAAATTAAAGAAAAACAATTCATTCATAAATTTAACAAAAGAAAGGGTTTCGTTATGAATAAATAATTACCCATAAATGTTTTGTTATTTAAAATACAAAAAATTTAAAATTTATAAAATGTGATACGATATGTAATGAAATAAACACTTTTTACATGAAAAAGTCCTATAAGAATGTAAACAAATGCAACCCTTTTGAAGAAAGCAAGTGAAAAAAGGGCCAAACAAACAAAAAACAGACCTTTATCAGCATCAGCAAACACAAAGTGTTGTATATGGCTTGGTATATACGTCGAGTGTAATGTTATGATGAATGTTAATGTATATTAACTTTGACAATGACATCTTAAAGGACTAATGTTTGCTTTTCGATCTTTATCATTGTAATAACATTTTTGGTCTTTTGATATTTTAAAAGCAAAGAAATTGACTGAAATGATAATAAATATTGATGTCACGTCTCACATTAAGATAAAATAACTTTAAAACTTTAAAACAAACATTTGAATCCTTGAATTCGAAATTAAATGAATTCCTAGAAAATGTTTAGTTATCAGCGTTTTGAATTTATTGAACGCAAAATGTTATTTGGCTGAAATGAATTGAATCGTTACGAAATCGGTCCACCTTCATTCGGTTGACAACACCTGAAGCAATGTTTCAATACACTGACCAAATTGCAATCCTTTGATCATCATTTCACTTGATATTTTGTAAACATTCATCGCATTAATATTCAGTTGACGAAATTTATCGTAGGCGGTTGAAAATACATTTTATTGAAATATCACTTATACTTGCAACCCACACCTGGATCGTTTCGCAATTTATAATTAATCTAAATGGAATTAAGTTCTCAACAACCGTAATCAATATGCATTAGTCATTATGGCACAAAGCCTGCTTATATGTGTATAGTTAAGATATAATTTTCATAAATCAACCAAAAGTGGTTGCTAAAACCAATTTCTCAATATTCGTATTTTACTTAACGTGTATGAGGGCTGGAGAATGTCAACGAACCGCCAACGTCAATTAATCACAGCTTCAAAGGAATCGAGGCGTAACAACATTTTAAAGTGAATTGATTGCAAAAGCCTTGAGAATTAATTATAATTCAAAAACACTTTCAAAATGTCTCAAAACAGTATATCGATTTGGTTGGTGTATAGCAATGTCATGAAATGCTTTGAAGAGGGGATGAAAGTCAAGACATTATGTTGATTGTTGAGCAATGCATACGGCGTGTAGTCTGTTTATGTATCGTCATGAGCATTAGATTTGAACTTTTGTGTTGTTGTTTATAAAACCAATGCCAATGTTATGATTCATATTAGATCCTATATATTGTTTAGCGGGTGTGAAATGAGAATTAAATGACAAAAATCGTGAAACATCAAGCATTTAAATGACAGTTCACACTTCACATACTCGTTACATTCACGTATGTTGGCAATTTTTGTGATGATTTGAACCTAGTTAGTCATTCGAGGATAAATAATTTAAACGCATATCTTCCTTAGATTCTTAGTTAGAAGATACGAATTTGCGACAAATTCCACGGAAACGCAATCAGAGATTTTTTACATTGTTATGCGTCTTGTAAGCTAAAAAGGTAATAATAGCTAAGACTAGTACAGAATATGATAAGCTTTAGTTTTTGTGCTTAATTACATAAAATGTTCAAGTGATTTCTTTTCTTTTTTTGTGTCAAAAATTTGTTGATAGTAATTAACAATACGTAATGCGAATTTAAAAGATGAATTAATAACTGTTGAATTATATTCTTAAATGGAAACACATTTTGTATAGTTAGTAGTTATTACTTATTACTTATGGTCTTAAAAACTCATGGGTGAAAAAATTTCGGAAAATCATAAATTTTTAATACAGAAAGTGGGAAATGAGATATATTTCAAAAAATTCAAAAAATTCGGCGAAAAAAATCGAAAAACGATTTATTGAATTATAAATATTGAAGATTACCCTACGAATGTTGAACGTTGACGTTTAGCTTTAATTATTTTAATATTAATGTTAATATTTAATTCATAAAAATATTAACTAAAAGGTTTATTCAATCAAAGATATTTAGAAAAACTATAAATAATTCATAGCACAAAATTAAAGCTTAGCATTTAAAAATTGTTCGCATTTAAACATTTAATGAAAAATGTAATTTCATATAAATCAATTTTATGTTGTATTTAAAACGTATGTTAGCTGGAAGGGTATTCAAATTAATTAGGGTTAATAAGTTTGGCTATTTATCTTAGAACGATTTGAATATATTAGTACGCTGCATAATGCATTGAACGGTACGCAAAATAAATTAAACATAAATAAAATAACAATAGTGATTAGTTATATTAGTTAGGTTAGTAATAAAAATACTTACTTGTGTCATAATTGGTAGTAAAAACAAAAATTGCATTAGACAATGCCTCCAATGTAATCTTATCACAATTACATGATTCCAAAACTATACGATAACAATTTTATTATTGCAAACACAAGTCACAATACACGCACTATGTGCCGACAATAATAATTATTAACGATCCCACCCATGAAACGATATCAAAATTGATTGGTTTCTGCAAGCGAATCTTTCATGCGCCCATTAACCCAAAGGCCCAAACTAATAAGACCCCTAAATAGCACAACAATTTCGATATCTAATCGTTGTATCCACTAACATAACACGACCCCCAATGGCAAACTGACATATTATTCCTGCAACAACACGATGCCGCCAACTAACCACCACGAATCACCACACAACTCCACCGCACAAGCACTAAATTCACCGCGCGTATATTTGTTACGACTTGACGAAACTATTTCATTTCAGAGTTCTACATTTAATATTACCATGTGTACATAAATGTGATGGCTGGGTAGGGTAGGAGGGGGTTGCTTTTATTCCACAACAGCTCATTTATACCCTAAAGTTACCACACATATTATGTGTATCCTTTTACATACGCGCACACCGTTGTGCAGAAATTGCTTTCTGAGTGCGGATCACAATTCACAAAACATATAATATATTACATTCGACCGCACCAAAGACATCAAAGTGACAATGAGAAGAACACCCTCGACTGTGTTCTGACACGCAATGACGTTGGTGTAGACCCACAAACGTACATTTATGTAAAATAAAAAAGATAAAGTTAGAAACAAAGTTAAGACATCAAAAGAAATTATTCGCGGAACTCTTAATCATAAATTCACTGCACCACACAAAAGGACTGATTGAGTAAGATAATGTGTGTCTGCAAAACAGAATTCATGTAAACTGTGTGGTATTGATATAAAGGTAGTGAAAACCCGGCACGTCAACACTACCGCGAATCAAAACTGTGACTGAACCGTCAGTGGATGTGGCCATGTGCAACTGAAAGCACCAAACACGGGTGATAAAAGTTTTTAGGGGAAGCTTTTGAATGATGTGTAGCGCTTTTGTGAAAATGCGGCATGCGCAATCATTGTGGCTTTCATTGTAAGTTAGGTAATTGAGGAGAAACTTGTTGAATATCGAGTTCATCTTTATTTATTTTCAAGTCCTTCACAGGTACATGTACAAAGGGCACCAGCACGTATGAATAACTTTTACGCACAAAAAATTGTAGCAAGTATGAGAACTTTTGTGCGTCCATAGAAAGGGTTGTTGTATAGAGTTTATTATCTTTGTGGCTTGCTACCATCATTCAATTTATTAAATTCTTGACTTTCCATATTCGATAGGACTTTCATTGCTTCCGAGGAATTCTAAACATCGTAATGGAAATTGAGATTTCACAGCAACCACGACGTGTATTGTGTATAGAAACACACAAAATTTTAGCAAATCCTTTACATTTCAATGCCAAGCATGTTAACGACATTTTTTTCTCAAATTGAAATTGTTTCAAATATATTATAAGCATCTCAATACAAAGCTACACCCAAAAATATTCTTTCACAAAATCGCATTTTACAACAAAAGGCTTATCTGTAACAGATAATGGAGTTGATTTCTTTCTCTTTGTTGTTTATAGACATCTTCGTCTGTTACTGACGTGTATTATACTGCACACGCACAAGTGCGGGTGATCATCGGGTTACCTTCCTGCTTCCTTAAACAACAAATGGGCTTATATACCGTAAAACGAATTTGCATGAGTGCATTACTGTTATATTTGTTTACGTATATAGTTGGGAGAGGCCGCGTTGTATATTTGGGTTACAAATTGTGGGGAATTTAATTGAACAAAGGGAAGAATTCGAGATGCGTATTCACGCCTATAGATATTCAAAACAATTGGAGTGAATTAATGCAAAGCGGAAGAAGAACATTATCACCTTATCGTTTTACAAATGCCTTAAAGGTACTAATTTACTTACTGTGTTACACATTTTGTGCCTTTGTTTTTGGAACAACAAGGAGTTTAGGAATTAAGAAAAATTGTGGAATTATTCTTACGTATATATTTTTAGAATTTAGTTTATGGATTCCTGTTCATGTGCAGTTCAAATTAATACAACATTACTCAGTCTTATTGTATAGTGAAATAATGGTGTAAGCATCAGGTGCCAAAATGATTTTGTGCTTCAAAAGCTCTTCTAGTACAGACTTCTGCATTATGTTTGTCTTGTGGCATATTGTGTCCCAACTCCAACGACATCATTTCTCATAACTAATGTAGAAATAAAATGGTTGAATTGCACAATTAAATTGCAAAACAATTTGCTTGAAGGATCTGACTACAATATGCAGACAACGTTGTTCTATTTTAAATTCATTTTTATTATCTATAACCAGGGTAACAAATTCTTGAGCCTCTTAATTTTAAAAACATTTAATTGCATTTTCAAAGTGTCTATCGCTTAATTACTATTTAAATCATTTTGATTTGTGTAACCTTTAACTTTTTGATTTCTTTAAACATTTCCCTCATTCTCAAATACATTTCCTTCGACGGTCGACCGCAATTTCAATTATTTCAGCAAACATGCAACCAAAGTAAACACCAAAAGTAAATCTATATGAGAAATAAAATTCACAGACTAAAAAACAAGATTTGCGAAATTCCCTTTTTATGATTGTATGCCCGCACCTAAATGAGAAGCTAACAAAGATTTATGTATTTTACGTAATTTAAAGGGGAAAAAAAATCGTTTTACCACTCTTTGAGAAACCAGCTACATAGAAAGGTATTTGGGCCATCAAAGAAAAATTAGTAATCCAATAAAAGGGACCATCAAAGGACACTAATGCCCTTTCGTATTTCAAACACATGTATAGTTCTGGCATACATGCAGGATTACAGGCAAAAACATGGTAAAAGTTTATTCGGAACACGCATTATTCTCCTTTAACAATTATGTGAGAACTTTTCTCGTTTAATGCAGATTTACTTATTCTTAGAGCGTTTACATGTTTAGTGTAGTTGAAGGATGGTTATGTATTATTTGCCTCATCATTGTCAAAGAAAGGTCGTTTGTCATTGCCCTTTTCCTTTAAATGAAATTAAATTACAAAGTTCAATTTGGCGTGCGAAAGACTTTTTAAAAAATGTCTCTAATTGCACATACAATTAGGTGTTGTCTATAATTAAATTTAAAGCTGTAATTGAATTAAAATTTAAGTTATGTTTTTTTCTTAATATTTTTGTAAAAATGTTTTAAAGATTAAATTATATCCAGAAAAAGTCTCACTCTTTTGATCAATACAACCGTTCTATTTCGATGTAACAAAATAATCCAACAAATTTTCCTAATTCCCACCAACAGCAAACAACCAATAAATGCTTTTGCCAACGCAGAAGCTTTTGCACCCCCTAAAATGGAACAATGAACTTTAGTCCTTAATACGTATTATATGCTGTTTATTATGTAAATAAATAAATGATATTTATTTTTATCCCTCACCACTGCCCCCCCCCCTCTTCAATTGGTGACTATTTCATTAATAAATACCACCGCAATAAAAGAAGCAGCCACAAATCAATCACCGTATATGAAAGTCTTATATACTCGTACATTCAATAATTTGCGACACAAAATGTGAGTGCCTTTTTATCCATTCGTACATTCCACAATAATATGTATAGGTAGGACCTTTTTGTAAATGCCTTTTGTTGATTTTGCTGCCAGCCACATACACTCGTGTTGGCAGTAAATAATTAAACAAACTGGATCATTTAGTTGATTGCTCGTAATTGGGGTAGGTATCCAATTCATACAGCTCAGATGCTCAGCTCAACATGCATTCGCGTTTAATATTACAATAATTATGTTATCCATTTTCAGCATCCGGTATTTTTCGGAACATATTTATGGATTAAATTATCAAAAGATAGAACTCCAAAGGAATTGAAGATAGCTTCAGAAAGTTAATAAAATACTGACAAGTAAAATGGGCGCTGAATGGCTTATCAATAATTCAGAAAAGGTAATAATAATTGACTGTATAGGGAAGGAGAGCGACAGAACAACTTCTAATAAATGGAGTGTGAATTATGGTTCATTAATCGTAAATGAATAGGCAAGATTAGCGTTCACACAAATTATAAATTATTTACCTTTTTAGTTAGGGGTCGATGTCGAACGGATTGGAGAAATCATAAGTTCTGCAATCATATCTTAAATTTATAAAAGAAATATAATTCTAATGAAGCTGAAAGTCATCCTTTTGTTATTTGTCTTTTTAAAGATACCTCGAGAATGGCTTCAATGTCAAATTATGATAAATTTTGTTCTTTTTATTAATTAAAATAAGATCAAAATTAAAAAGATAGAAAGCAAATTATATTTTTATAAAAAAAACTGATGATTTATAAACTTATGTTGTTGAGAATAATTGCTGATGTTAGAGAGCGATAATAATTTTTTAAATTTCAAGGTTATACAATCTACATTTCAAGGTTTAATTTTTTTATTCTCTCATAATAATAAAATATTTAAACGTATAAATAACATTGCTAAAAAATTTCAAGGTATTATATAATTTTAAAAATATTCAAAGTCACGATTAATACTTATTAAATGAAGTCAACATATTTTATTGTGTTTTGAAAATGTTTTCAAATTGAATAACGTCGATTACAAAGTCTTATGTCGCTTTCCCTGCAATACATTTTTTTATATGCTTTTTGGGCTTTTGTGGGTCGGTTTAATGTTGCTTTATTTAAATTAAAGACAATTTGGGGATAATTATCAGCTTTTTAATGCAACAACTAATATTAACTGCAATTTGATGGATTAGGCTAAATTTAATGACTCGGAAAAATTAATAATTAAAATCTAATATCCAAAATTTTAGAGTTTTCCTTCAAAAATCAAGTCATTTATCAACACTGTTGTACACCTTTTGATGTCTCACTTCAAGTAATTGTATTTCCAATTCCACCCAGAAGCCAGACCCCCCATGATCATCTAATGGTAATGCTTATAACATTATTGATCCCGATTTGTTTTTTATACCTTCCTTCTTCTCATTTCAGCTATATTACCCAATTCAATTTTATCCGATATCAAGATTCAGGTGTATTTAATGAAAACGAACTCCAAGTCAATCGGAAAATGAAATTAATTTCACCATGAAATTCAATACCTACTTTTAGTCCCTATATATCGTAAGTCGTATACTAATAAGCAAATAGGCAACAATAAAAGCTCGAGCACATATTATTTGCAAAAACATGGAATACATTTGCCCGTTAGTAATGCAATTATATATCCTCTGCAATAATGTTAAGAACACAAAAGCTGTTGAATTACAAAATGAAACACGAGATGTGCCGCTGAGAGTAACAGCACGCGACAAATAGTACGCTATATATGTTGGCTGAGTCGATGTACCTCATTGATGGGGGTGAGACAACCAACGAGAACTCGCGCAATGAATGAAATTTGAACACACAACCCCCTCCAAATCCCCAATCCCCATAATACATATACTCATCTCAATAATTAAACGGCGCGGGATACGCCAAAGTCAATAGTTCGGTAATGTGGCAAATTTTTGGTGAATTTTGTTTTGTTTTCGCTTTTCTGAATCGACCGAGCATGATTAAATTGCCCAGGCACATGGAAAATCGTTTTAAAAAGTTGACAAATCAATAACCATGCGATGTAACATGTTTTGATGTCCCTTTTTACAGGTACAAGGACTATACTTATAAATATGGTGGTTGTTGAATCATGTGTGCACGCGACTGAACCCGGAAACCATACTCGTATAATAATGTACCATTAAGCTTATCAGAAAGGGATGTTTTGTACGCGTTGTACATATGAATCCTTTTCAGCATTTTTAGGTACGAGCACAATATGTTTGACTTACGGTCTTTTATCTTCTTTTTTTTTCTATAATATTCGTATAAGTAGATAAAATGTACAAAAGCTCCCTTTTTGTAAGACTTTTTGCAGACTGAAATTGTGGATGGTGCATTAATATGTAGGACTAGGCCGAAAGCCGGAAATGTCAGTTCATGATTGATAAATTATTAATGTATTGGAGAAAATTCACATGCAATGTGTCTCATTAATAAATAATGGTATTAAGATCGATGGTATTTCTAAATGCAATGTACTCTTTAGTCTTTAGTCTTTGTGTTTTTATAATAAACAAAATAGCTTCAACGCTGTGGCATCTTTAACTTGCCACGCTGATGTCTTTTCATATAATCGAACGTAAAAGCATTTCAAGGTGTTCCCCTTTTGTGCTCATGGAATTTAATTCAATTTCATTTCAATATGCGGGTGCATTATTTGTCATTGAAGGTAAATGCATATACAACAATTTAAAAGCTTCTTCCCATGGTATTTGGTTTTGATGTAAAAATTCCAAAGTGCTTCCATTTTTAAATGCAGAATAGATTGAGTTATTGAATACAAAACAAATGTGCTGTAACAAATAAATTTGTTATGAAGAATTGTGGGGACACGTTTTATTACTTTTAAAATCCGTTAATTTCACTAAATTGAGGGACACTTTTTAAAACTGTTTTTATTGATGCGAAAGTGTTTTTAAGTTCTGACATTGTAAATCCGTTAAGTGTCACTGTCTTTTTATGTCTTCCACTTTCAATTTAACATTTGGAATATTATTCAAAAGCGGATTTCCAGGTGGACAAAGCTCTTCCTTTTACGATTATAGCATGGTTTCATTGCAGTGAGATTTTTTTATTGCGTTCTTTCAAAGTAATGAGGTTTTTGTTACAATGCGTTTGGACTTTTTGGATGAAAGTCGTTTGTTATTTTTTTAATTGTTTTAACTCCAATCAATATTTTTTATTGCTTAAATAAAAGTGCAATGTCGCAGGTAAAGCGACAAAATGTTTTGTGATCGATATTATACAATTTGAAGACGTTTCCAAAAAGTAAATGTTTAGTTTTAGAAAATTGAAGCTTTCTCTAAGATTTGCAATATTCAAAAATGCATAACCAAAAAAGCAGTGCATTGTTAAGAAGAAAATTTTTTTTTAAAGAAAATGCAATTCAGTATTTTAACATGTTATTTATTTAACATTTTGAAAAATTTGTTAAAAATTGTTAAAAATTATCATGCAGAAAACTTTTTGTAAGAATTTAAACCGATCTTTTTTATAACTACCTTGAAATTCCCGCCAAATTGCTTCTTAAGTACGTTCACCAAATTCATAATTATCACAATTTTAAAATCACCACGAACCAATTCGTACTAAAAACGTACTAACACCAATGACGCAATTTGCATATATAAAAAGTACATTCTATTTACCTGTATATTAATTGAGGTTTTGTAACAAAAATAATTTAATTTCCCAATTACTTCTTAAAAACTTCTTAATTCGCTGCGAATAATAATAAATATTTGCTAAAATGAAGAAGGATGTTATAAGCCATAAATCTTTGGGTAAGAATATTACGACAATTTATAGTTTAATCGATATTTTAACTTTTATGTGATGAAATTTTATTTGAATAGTTGTGGAGCCCTGGCCAGAAGATGCATTTTTATTCCAACCATTTGAAACAGAACAGATTCTACTTGCTGAAAATGCGAGTTGCTTGGCCGTGAAGGCGTACTTAAAGGTATGCACCCTATCTAACCTATTAATTGATATAATTAACACAATCCCATTTTACAGATGTGTGACCTCCCATTTACCACACAAACGTGTGAAAATGCTGAATTCATTTCGCCAGGAGGTCGAATGACAAAATTGCCAGTACTTAAAGTGGGTGCATTTGTAATCGCTGAGTTTGAGCCTATTGTTAATTTTGTGGAGAGTCGTGGTATTTCATTGACTGGAGGGTTTGATCCTGATGCCCAGTCTGACCTTAGGGCATATCTTTCGTTGGTGGAAAATGTTTTCACTAATGCAGAGGTAACTTTGATTATATTAAAAAGATTTTGATTTTTTTCACTAACTTAAATCTTTGTTTAAAAATTTAATTTAAGCTTTACATCAGCTGGATGGATGAAGACGTCTTGACACAAATAACACTTCCTCGATATCGTTGGGCTTTTCCATACCCTCTAGATTTACTTCAAAGTTGGTACAAAAAACGTCAAGTTTTAAAGCATTTGAAAGTATTTTCCTGGAAACAAATGACTATGGACGAGGTGGCTGAAAAGGTCGGCATGTGTTGTGAAACACTCAGTAGAAAGCTTAAGGATCAAAAATATTTCTACGGAAACACGTAAGAATTTAACTTGTTTTTTGACTCGGCAATGAAAATATTTTTTTAATTACAATTTAGACCCACTGAGCTGGACGCCGTCGTTTTTGGACATCTCTTTAACATTCTAACCACCAAATTGCCCAACAAAACCCTCTCAGATATTGTGGGACGTTACAAGAATCTAAACGATTTTTGTAAAATTGTAGAAACGGAGTACTTTAAAGATCACAAATAAAACAAATGAGATTTTGTTTAATTAATTAATATTAACAAATTCACAAATGTTGTAGTAAATTGCCCAGCAATGTATCAAGTGTTCATAAATGTCACAATTTAAATGCAATATAACATCAATGGTCATTTAATAATCAACAAGCCTCAGTTTGGGAACAACATTCATGCTTGTCAGCTCCTGAAACAACAGTTTGCAAGCGTAGGGCATTGAAATTTTAGATACAGTCGCCGAAGATTTACAGTAATGACACCAGGAGCAATACGCCAGACGTCCACAAGTGTTGCAGACATCAACATCAAAGGCATCCGATGAAATCATGAGACGCTCCATGATCAGCATACTGGAAATTAAAAACAAAATTAATTTAAAAGTAAATTAATTTTGAAAAGTTTTTACATTACCTTGCACCATAAGAAATGAGACAATCACGTTCCATTTCACCAAGACGTAAACCACCTTCCCTACTACGACCCTGTGTCGGTTGTCTTGTTAAAACTGCTCTGGGACCTCTGGCACGTGCATGCATTTTGTCACGCACCATGTGCTTAAGTTTTTGATAATAAACTGGGCCCGAATAAATGTACGTCTCCAGGGGCTCTCCAGTGATACCAGAATAAAAGATATCCTTTCCAACAAAATTAAAATCCCGATTAAACAGCTCATTTTGAATGTCAGTGCATTTGGAACCACCAAATGCTGTACCGTAGTGGAATTTTCCCTCAAGCACTCCAGCCTTACTGCCGAGTAGTTCTAGGGTTTTTCCCACTGTCATTCGTGATGGGAAACCATGGGGATTCATCACCATATCGGGCACCATTCCAAAGTCATTGAAAGGTAAATCCTCCTGATCGACAATAAGACCCGTGACACCTTTTTGACCATGCCGTGAGCTGAATTTGTCCCCTATTTCAGGACAACGTGTTTGTCTCAATAGAATTTTAATTAAGAAGTCTTCTTCCGAATTGGCTGATACCATAACCTTTTCAATGTAACTGCTGTCGATTGGGTTTTTATATGTGATGGGGACCTGTGGAGGGAATAAATCATTTTATAAATAATTTTCCAAAAGATTTAACTTTTTACTTACGCTACTATAAGCCATTGGCGGTTGTCCTGGCGCCTTTTGATCAACAGGGTGCATTGAAGTGACGGCCGGCATTTCCTTGTTAATAAGAGTTTGTTTGTTTGAAACCATTTCTCCAGGAGATACAATTCCGTCAGAATCAAGTGCTTCGTGTTTGAAAATTACTTTGTTTGTTACAGCGTCCTTCATTGGTCCCATTATACGATCGTATGTTTGATTTGTGTATCGTTTTACCGTGCATTTGGAGTTCTTGTAAATTAGGCATCGACCATATCCTGAATAGAATAAGTTTACATTAAGTAAATAGAATGGGGACTCCGAACAAAAAAATCCTACCTCTATCAATAGAAGCCTTATTTAGAATCAACGCATCCTCAATATCGTAACCAGAATAACTCATAACAGCAACAGTTGCATTCTGTCCTGCTGGCAGTTTATCAAAATGGGTGAGCTCAATAGTTCTGGACCTCACAATTGGCGTTTGCGGATAAACAATGTTGTACATGAGCGTGTCAATACGATTCTTCTGGTTGTATCCAATAACACCCATTGCCTGTTTACCCATGGCACATTGATAAGTGTTACGCGGACTCTGATTGTGATGCGGATACGGAACCAAACCAGCACATACCCCAAGCAATGTAAATGGCTCAATTTCTAAATGAGTAGTTTTGTCGGCATTAATCTCACTCTCGGCATACGCAATGAATGAGTCGTTTTCCTCATTGACATCCAAATACTCAATTAAGCCATCAGTTACAAAGTCCACAAATTTTCGAACTTGACGTTTAAGATCATCAATGTGATATTGTTTAACCCTTGGAACTCCATTGTCCACAATGATGTAGGGGCGGCAGAGGCGACCACCATCTGTGTGAATGTAAATGCTGCGCTGCAAATGCGATGTGTGTATGGAGACGAAAGGGCCAAGAAGTGATCTGCGGCGTAATGTTCTGAAGCTTCTGATCAGTCGATGAAAACCAACTGTTGCTCCAAGAATGTTACCTTAAATGGAATAATTTTTCAAGGATTATTTAACTTTAAAACAATAAATCAAACTCACCGTTGATGAAGACCATAAACACATTCTTGCGACTAATAAACTCATAATCCAACAACTGAATATCTTCCACGCCTGAATTCAATGCCAACGTTTTAACAGGATCCTCATCTACCTCTGTGGTAATATGCGTCATCAGGGCTAAATTTTTCACCAAACCACAAGCCTCTCCTTCTGGCGTATCAGACGGGCACAGCATTCCCCATTGACTGGGTTGCAATGAACGAGGACCCGACACTTTGCGCGTTTTCTCAAACTGGGAATTGACACGTGTCATCATGCCAAGCGCTGAAATGTAACTGAGGCGTGATAGTACTTGGGTGACACCAGCACGTTCCATTTTGAACCGCTTAATTGTCCAATTGCCCTATAAATAGAGGATTTAGAAATTTCGCCATTTTAGGGATCAACTTTAAAATTGTACCGATGAAATAGCAGTCTCCAGACCAATAGTAATTTGGGCCGCCCTCATATGTTTAACTACATCAAATTGGGCTGCTTTTATCTTGGGTATATTTTTATCGGCAATGGCTTTTAGTTCCCAATTAAAGCGTTTAAATAAATCCTCAAACATCAGTGATAACAAAGATCCAGCCAGTTCTAGACGCTTGTTGCCGTAGTAGTCACGATCATCCACAGCTGCTCTGTCTACTTCGGCGGCCATAACACGACGTACCTTAATTTATTTAATTTTATAATATTTTTCAATTTTACGAAACGCCTAAATGACTTGAATAGTGTTAATTAAGTTTTTTGGTAAGTGTTTTCAATTAGTTCTTACCATTACGGCAACGTAAACAGTCTTAATCTTGAAACTGAAATTCTCTACAGGAACATGGGCAAGGATTGTTGTTGCTAATAGTTCCCTCACTTCTTCAGGTGGAGTTTTTTCTCGTGAAGCTGGAGTAGCAAATCTGTTATACAAAAAACAGTTACGTTTGATTTTCTGATATGTTGATCTTGTTTATAAACCTCTTAGCAATTAATTTGGTTCCCATGTACTCCAGGGCCCGTTGCTGAGTAAAGACTTTGAGATTAACCGCATCCAAAAGGGATGGAGTAAATCGCTTTTGGGTTTCACTTTCAATGCCAATGAGTTGCATGATCTCTTTATCAGAAGTAAGACCGAGTGCCTTGAAGACAATGACAATCGGAATATCCTCCGACATTGAATTATGCTTCAAATAGTACTTGCCATGTTTGCTCAAAACATTGGTGCGGGATTTTTTCTCATGCGTAGAACTTGTCACCAGGCACTGCATGGTTCCATTGAAATCCTCTGTTATCATTTTGTTCCATGACAACTGTTCCTGAATTAGAATTACTTTTTCCTGGCCACGCACTACAAAGTAACCGCCAGGGTCATGTGGACACTCATTGGCTTTTGCCAGATCACTTTCATTTTTGCCGTATAACACGCAATTTGATGATCGTAACATTATTGGCATTCTGTAATGAATTACAAAGAAGTTTAAAAAAATAAATTACTTAAAATAAAAAGAAAGTATTTTACCGTCCAATCAACAAGTTATTCCTGACCACTCTTTGATTTCCTCTTGTATACTCAATATTGACTGTAATCGGCGCTGAATAGGTCATATCCCTGAGGCGACACTCGTGAGGTGTCGTCTCTTTGGTTATGTTAAACCCATCCTCGACGTCCGGCTTACCAACCATTACATCGGTATATTGCAGGTAAAAGACTGGATCAGCGTCACTCAGAACTTTGTTGTTGGCCTGCACAATCTTTTTAATGTCCACATTAACAAAATAATCAAAGGAGTCGAGATGTTGCTTCACCAGTCCTTTAACCTCCAAAAATGCCGGCACCAACTTCCATTTTTCCTAACAAATTTCAAATGTAAGTAAAGGATATTTTTCAATATAAAAAGTATTACCTCAAGTGGCTTCACAGATTTTCCGAGATTTTTTAATTCCTCGCCCCATACTGTGGGCCTTTCGGGCATTTTTGGCCCCCCCAGTTTGACTGGATGTTTGTTCCGTTATTTAATGAAGTTTTGATTAGTTTTATTAATTACTTTAATTTTTTAATATGTTTTACATTTAAATATTAAATTATTAAAAATGATTGAGGTTTGTAAATATGAACATGCTGCAGATTACAATTTGCGGACTGGAGGAATTTTTGTGATTGTGGTGAGAGACGAGAGAGGTGGAAAAGTATAATTGGCGGCTGCGATTTTTTACCGAAATATAATATATAACATATATGTCTATTATAAAAACATTTCTGGCTGCGTACAAAATTGTTAATTATTCTTTAATTTAATGTTTAAATTACATTTAAATCGCCTGTTAAGCTGTGTTAAATAATTCCACCTTTGTTTTAGATTGTATTTTTTAGTCCTTTAATTAAGTTTCATAACTTTACGTTAAACTTTTTATTTATTTTAACAGTTTTCAAATTCACCACATTTAGGCATTTTTCATATATATATATCTTAATTATTTTGTCATATGTCAAATGAATATTAAAAACGAATGCAAAAATCAAATAGAAGTTGCAGTTCAAAACACGTGGACTCAAAATATTTTCGTTTCATTAAAAATTGTTCATTTTTACTTTAAAATTTAGCGAAACAGTTTGTTTAAATTCGGTAACCATGAGCAGTGTTGATAGCAGTGATTCTGAGTTCGATGAGCCACCACCTCAAAAACGCAAAACCGTATCCAAGAATCCATTCAAAGTTGAAGACATTCCTGATGAGGAGGAGGAAGCTGCTGATGATGCTCAAAATGATGAACCCAAAATGGTTGTCAATCCGCTCAGCTACGTTAAAAACAAAGAACTTCGAATGAAGTTGTACAAAAAACAGCAGCAGGAAAAGAAAAAACTAAGCCGCGCTGCACGCAAGAAGCGTCGCGCTGAGGGTGGTCCCAAAAGTACCGGTCACACAATTGAATCACTGCGTGAGAAAGATCATACAACTGTTGAAAACATTGAGGATGAGGACAATGAGGAGCTGCGCAAAGAATTGGAAACTGATGACTTCAGTAATTACTATGACAGCTCCTATGCACCTAAAGTTTTAATCACGTACGCCGATAATCCTTTGACAAAGACACGTAAATTTGGTGTTGAGCTTGCTCGTATGATTCCTAATTCATTAGCTAAAATCAGAAATCGTTCATCCATCAAGAAAATGGTGAATAGTGCTATTCGTGAGAACTTCACGGACATTCTTATTATTAATGAAGACCATCGGCAACCCAATGGATTGATTGTAATCCACCTGCCAGAAGGCCCGACTGCTTATTTTAAGCTGAGTAATGTAAAGTTAACAAATGAGATCAACAGGAAGCACACCGACATAACAACCCATCGTCCCGAAGTGATTTTGACAAATTTCACAACACGTCTGGGTTTGTCTGTGGGACGTATGTTGGGCGCATTGTTCCATCATGATCCTCAATTTAGGGGACGTCGTGCTGTCACCTTCCACAATCAGAGAGATTACATTTTCTTTCGCCATCATCGCTATGAGTTCACTAAGGATGGGAAACGTGCAAAATTGCGGGAGCAAGGACCACGATTCACCATGAAGTTGCGCTCACTACAAGAGGGTACTTTCGATAGTAAAACAGGTGATTACGAGTGGATAATCACCAACAAGCGACATGCCATGGAGTCACGAAGAAAATTCTTCCTTTAAAATATTTTTATCATTTTAATTTTTTTTTTTGTGTTTATTCATAAACATTTTTAATAAACTCATACCGTTTTAATAAATGAAAATAACCGTTTCTTTGCTACAAAACAAAATGCTTTTTTCATATGGACCAAACCACCTAGACACAGATTCATCTAAGATGATGGACACTGTGTGCGATTATGAGGAAAAGACGGACAGACAATCCGTCCAGCGAAAAAAACTATTAACTAAAAGGCAAAAATAAACTAAAACAAGGAGATAGGTATGCCAATCAAACATTAAATCACATCACTGAGCACTGGGACGGATCTGCCATGGATGGATCACCCAAATTCGGAATATTAGGCGCACCCGCTTCACCCACCAGTTCTGCTGGTGGTTGTCCGTATTCGTTTAATAACTGCATATTTTCCAGTACCTTCTTAAATCGCTCATTCTTGACGTCCTCCGAATCTTCAGGCTTTTCACTCTCCAAATCGGCACAAATCACCTCAAACAACTTCTGCTGCTTCACATATCGCTCCTTTTCGCTGGCATCAATTTTGTCGCCGTTCTCCTCCAACCATTTGGGGTATTTCTCAAGCAGTTCCTTCAAACTGGGCAACAGCACCTCAGCCGACAACAAACTACGCATCATTCCCTGCATGAATGGCAAAAACGGATTTCCACCATCCTCGGGTGCACCACCGCCACCCTCAGTCAATCCGCTGAACATGCCAGCTAACACATCCTGATCAACGGGTGCTTGCATGTTGTCGGAACCCTCTTGCAGACCTTTAATTGCACCGGTTATGCTTTCAACAATTTTGGGATCAGCCACATTATCTGCCTCACCCTGAATCGTCATCATGGCGGCTTCTGTTGACATAAAAGGGGAATATATAAAATTTATACAAAAAATTTTTTTTTTAGTTTCGTCAAAAGCCTTGCCTGCCATTTTTTGAAATCCCAAAGTCAGCTGATCCATTGATGGACCTTCACCCGCCTCGTTTGCAAATAGTGATGCCATACGCTCCTCCAATTGCTTCATGTTGTCACTACAATTAAAAATAAACAAAAGTTAAAATACAAAAATTTATTTTGATATTGAGTGGGTGTGACCACAAATATTACGGTAAATCTGCCCATGTTTGGTCAACTGTTGGATCGACAACATCTTTACTAGCAGTTTCTTCTTTTGGCACTTTGTCAAAATCTTGGAGGGCGCCTAATTTCGGTAAAAAAAAACAAACGAATTTAATGCAGTTCATTGATGGAAGGTTATGTAATTTTTTGGGACGAAATGCCCAAAAACAACATTAGGCAAGAATTTTGTATTAATATTTAGCACTCACTGTTCAAAAGGTCGTCCAACTCCTTGTCTTCGGATGAATTGGGTTTCGCGTCAATGTTGTCAGACATTGTTTTTGTTTTTTATTGGAGTTTGTTAAATAAATTAAATTAAATGTGTTAAGGCTTAAGAGGAGGTACAGGAACTAAGATCAGAGTTTACCTTTGTCGAAAAAAAATTGTGACTTGATTTATTTCACGAAATCATAATTTTTTTCATTACTTCGATTAACGAAATGAGGTTAAATTAAAACAGATTTTATATAGTTGACTGATTCGTTCAGTTAAGAAGTTATATATGTGCGGTTTATTAATTCTGATTAGGGATATCAACCGCAAAAGAGGTTTCATATTTTATTGCATTTAAAAGTTTTGCTAATTAAAAACTAGTTTTTAATTAATTCACTTATTTTTGTAAATGGGAGCACATTAAGTTTCTTATAATTTGAATGTAATTTTTGACTGAAAAACGGGTTTTATGTGAACTGGTATGATTTTCTCAATTCATCCGTGGCATTCGGTTGAAAACCTGCATTTAAAAAAAATCTAAAGGTTACACTGATTTTAAATGTCAATATTGACATTTTATAATCTCAATTTATGACATTTGTTTCGTTAAGTTTTTACTTGCCTGACGTGGACTGAACGAAATGGACTGACTTTAAAAATTGTTGTGACGTGGTCGTGGACTTTTTAGTTATTGCAAGTTAATTTATCTGAAAATCGAAATTAAATAATAAATTAAAAAAGAACAGTGGTAAATCTGAAACCTTATTGTGTCTGTTAAATAATGAGCATTTGAACAGCTTGAAATAGTCTTTGGAAATAACAATAAAAAGGTGAGACAAAAATCAGGTTGTTGCGATGAAAGTTGCACCTGAAAACCTGCCAGATGATTTTCACCTAAGTTTTTCATAATACTTGAGTGTTATTGTCTTTTTAATGAAAAACAACGTAAACAGATAAAAAGTGCAGTTCAAGAAAACAATACTTTGAATCAAATCAATTAAAACATCATCTTGAAACGTTTCCAATCGTTTTCTCTAGTTGACACAATTAAAATAATTGGTGCAATCTTGAAAGTATTTGTAATTACTTTTAACATTAAACATTTGTACAACGCGACAAAAGTGACGTGCAGTGTTATTTTAACACTTGTCGTTAAGATTTAAGAAATTATTAAATAAAATGCAAAACCAACATATGTAATAATTTCAGATCAAAGATCGATGAATCCGCAGATGAATGTGTACGGCTCTCAGCCGGGTGTTCCAATGGGGCCACCACCATCTCAGTCGGGTGGATGGCCACAACAAGCCCCACCAAATGCAAATGCGTTCAATGGTAATCCTCAACCTCCTGTAAGTAAAAATTATATAATTCATTTCGCACAATTTTTTCTAAACGTTTTAAATAGTTGCCAGAACAAATGGCGGCAATGAATTTAGGTGACCAATCACTTGGCCAACAAATGGTACCACCTTCAAAATTTCCACCCACGCAACAGCCCGGTGGACAGCCACAACTGCTTCAAAATGGTCCACCACCACAACAACAGCGACAGCAGCCCCTGCCACCAACGAGTGCTGCACAAATGGCCCCACCAAATGGCGTCAACAACAACTACAATGTTAACAATAATATGGCACGTCCGCCTTCTAATAATCCGGCTGCCTATCCAAATGGTAGCCAACCAATGATGAACGGCCCACCACCAACTTCTGCCAATGGGCCCACACCAAACTCTGGTTTACCACCAATGGCAATGGGTGGAATGCCACCAATAATGCAACAACAGCAGCTCCCGCAAATGCAGCAGCAGATACCTCTCATGCAGCAGCAACAACAACAGCCTCAAATGCATCAACAGCAATTGCCTCCACAAAGCAGACAATTTCCACCACAGGGTGGCCCAATTGCAGGGGGACCACCCATTTCAAGTGCTGGTCCACCACAATCACAGCCTCCACCACCATTGATGGGACAACCTCCTGCCCCAATGATGGGACAACCTCCTGCACCAATGATGGGGCAACCACCGGCACCAATGATGGGACAACAACCAGCACCAATGATGGGTCAACAACCTCCAATGATGGGTCAACATCAACAACAACAACAACCTGCCATGATGAGACCCCCACAACAGCCCATGATGGGTCAACCTCCAATGATGGGTCAACCCCCGATGGGTGGACAACAACCAATTCAAAACCCAAATCACAATCAATATGGACCCCAAGGTGGTCAGGCTCCAGGTTTTCCTGGTCAGCAATATGCGGGACAACCTGGTATGCCTGGTCAGCAAATGCCACAACCTGGATCATATCCTGGAATGCCGCATATGCCGCCACCGGTAATTGCATTCTCATTCGTTTTTCCGAACAAAAAAATCGTAATTTTAATTTTTGTTTACAGGGTAGTCAAATGCAACCTCAACCAGGGATGCCACCAGCTCCTGGACATGGATATAACGTAAAAGCCTTTAAATTTGAAATGATTTTAAAGTTAATATTTAAATTTAAATTTTAGCAACCGGGCTACCAGCAACAACCCCAACAACCAGGCGGCCAATATCCTGGTCCAGCTGCGCCACCACCACAACGTCGCCTTGACCCCGATCAAATGCCCAATCCCATACAGGTCATGACAGAAAATCAACGCAGTTTGGCCGGACCGTTCGTTACAAATCAAGCCGGTCTAGTTCCGCCCCTAGTGACATCTAAATTTATTACACAAGATCAAGGCAACTCAGGTCCGCGGTACATTCGCTCCACCATGTACTGTGTACCGACTACGGCCGACATGATGAAACAAACGGCCGTGCCATTTGCGTTGATTGTCTCACCGTACGCCAAAGTGTTGGAGGGTGAGCTGCAGCCACCCATCTCCAGTTTGGGCGAAATCGGACCAATTCGTTGCATTCGTTGTAAGGCGTACATGTCACCACATATGCAATTCATTGATGGTGGCCGACGATTCCAGTGTTTGTTGTGTAAGGCAACCACGGAGGTGCCAGCGGAATATTTTCAACATCTGGATCATACGGGCCAGCGTGTGGATAAATACGACAGGCCAGAGCTGGTGTTGGGCACATATGAATTTGTTGCCACAAAGGATTATTGCAGGGTGAGTACCTATTCAGAAAAGCAGAAAAATCTGTTTAATATTATCAAATTATCCAAAAAAAATATTCCATGAAATTGCAATTAACTACTCAAATCTTGCAATTTCAGAATAACACTCCACCCAAGCCTCCAGCGATGATCTTCGTGATCGATGTCACGTACAACAATATCAAATCTGGGTTGGTACACTTACTGTGCGCCGAAATGAAGCGTATTATCAAGAATCTGCCCATTGACCAGGGCCACGACAGAAGTAACATGAAAGTAGGCTTCATAACCTACAACAATACGGTGCATTTTTACAATTGCAAAGGTAATCTTGCACAACCCCAAATGATGGTGGTTGGTGACATTCAGGAAATGTTCATGCCGTTGTTAGACGGATTCCTTTGCGATCCAGAGGAATCCAGTGCTGTTATTGACTCCCTCATGGAACAAATACCCAAAATGTTTGGCGACACCCGTGAAACTGAGACGATATTGTTGCCTGCCATTCAAGCCGGTTTAGAAGCCCTCAAAGCCTCTGAATGCACTGGCAAATTGCTCGTTTTCCACTCATCTCTACCGATTGCTGAAGCCCCGGGAAAACTGCGCAATCGTGACGAGCGCAAGCTGCTGGGAACAGACAAAGAAAAAACGATTCTAACACCACAGTGTACCACGTATAACCAATTGGGACAGGATTGCGTTAGTTCGGGATGTTCAGTGGATTTGTTCCTGGTAAACAATTCGTATGTGGATTTGGCGACGATTGGACAAGTGTCACGATTGACTGGTGGCGAGGTCTACAAGTATACATACTTCCAAGCTGATATTGATGGACAGCGTCTTGTGGGTGATGTCATTAAGAATATTTCACGACCAATTGCTTTCGATGCTGTCATGCGAGTACGGACATCGACTGGAATTCGTCCGACCGACTTTTTTGGACACTTTTACATGGCTAATACTACGGATATGGAACTGGCTAGCGTTGGTATATTTTTTAACACTTTTGCGTAATAAGAGTTGTTCCCTAAGGTTTTGATTTAATTCACAGATAGCAGCAAATCGATTGCAATTGAAATTAAACATGACGATAAGTTGCCTCCAGAGGAAAATGTGTACATTCAAATTGCTCTGCTGTACACTTCGTGCAGTGGGCAGAGAAGGCTTAGAATACACAATTTGTCATTGAAAACGTGCACCACAATGGCAGATCTGTTCCGAAGCAGTGATGTTGATGCACTTGTTTTATTCTTCTCCAAACAGGTAGATTTTGTTTATTTGATATTATGTTCAATTCCCTTAAATTAAACAATCCCTTTCTTTCAGGGCATGTTCAAATTGATGGAGATCATTCCAAAACAGGTGAAAGACAACATTGTCCATCGATGCGTTCAGATTTTGGCGTGCTATCGCAAAAACTGTGCCACACCAATCTCAGCCGGTCAATTAATTCTTCCCGAATGCATGAAATTGCTGCCACTGTATGTTTCCTGCTTGCTTAAGAATGACGCATTCTCTGGTGGTTCTGACATGACATGTGACGATCGCTCGTATGTAATGCAATTTGTGCTCACGATGGATTTGCCAATGTCAGTCTTTTACTTTTATCCACGTCTCATACCAATTCATGATGTTGACGCTAATGACACAGATATTCCGGCACCTATTCGTTGCTCCGTTGACAAAATGCTTGAGGATGGAGCCTATATCATTGAAAATGGCGTGTATTTGTTTGTGTGGTTGGGATTACAATTGGCACCTGAATTTACACAATCCGTATTTGGGGTTCAGTGTGCCCAGCAAGTAGATAGTGACCGTTGTGGTTTACCCGTCTTTGATAATCCGCTATCGAAGCGAGTGCGTGGCATTGTGGACAGCATCCAAGCGGAGCGTCCCAGATGCATGCGTGTGACATTGGTGCGACAGCGCGATAAGCTGGAGAATGTTTTGCGTCATTACTTGATTGAGGATCGTGGCACTGATGGTTCGGCCAGCTATGTGGACTTTTTGTGTCACGTGCATAAGGAAATAAGGGAGGCATTGAGCTAGCCGCTTTATTGCCGCTCGAGCGAGAATACTATGCTGCGAGAGGCAAACGCACGTGGCAGTAGTTGCAGCATCTCGCAGTATCGAGCTAAAACATTGCGCTATCGCAGGGCACTCATGGGAAGGTAAACAAAAAAAAAACAAAACAATAAACTACATTCAGCATATGGAAGCAACTTAAAACAATATTTCCGAGAAAACAACAATTTAATTACATATTGTAGGTATTTTATTTTTAATTGTTTTCTTATTTTATTACAAACTGGAAGAAATTGAGCAATTTTCCGATTTTAATTGTATTTTATCGTGTGAGGGAAATGCATGCAATTACATTTTAAGTTGAAGTTGTATAAGTGTTGAAAAATAAATCATTAATCGGTTAGTGATGTTAATCGTTCTAAAAAATCCTCACAAACGTTCTAGGCTTTTCCTCGCCACTTTGGTATTTTTGGAAAAAACTTGAAGAGCGTTGCTTTATTTCGTAATTTAAATTTTTTGCAATCCAAATTTGTTCCCATTTATTAAAACATAAACCTGATATAAGAAATGCATATTTCTGCTGTTATTTTTTTAAATAAAAAAAATTATGTTTAACTTAAAATTGGTGTAAAAAATCTTTCGTTGTAGGCAATCGTTTAATTTTATATTTTTTATTAGAATCAATTTTTTTTAGCATGTATGAATGTACTATTCTATATTTCAACATATTGTATATTATTAAATCAATAAATCAAAACATTACTTAAATTTCTTAGTTTTGGGTGCTTTTTTAATTTGGATGCGAATTGTTCACCTAATTTTTTTTTCCTAAAATACAAACCTTTTTATGAATTGAAATAATTTTAATTTTAACAGAAAAACATTCAAAGCATTAAATTGTTGTCAAATAATCAAAACAAAACATTAAATTTAATTTTTATTTTTTTTTTTACTAATTATTCAAAGCTTTTTTTTGTTTTTTCGTAAATATTGTAGTGCATATACATTTAAGAACAACATTGTTTTACCCGAGTACAACATTTTGAGACCTTGACAAACACAATTCCTTTGAACTATGCTTTAATATTTAATGTACTCGTAACTCGACAAAATGTCTGAAAAATTTTTAATTATAAATAGTAATTAAATTATAACCATTATTGCATCAACGCTTCTTGTATTTTTCTTGTAAATAAATTATTTAGGAAACAAATAAGAAAAGTGTAAAAACGGTTAAAAATGATTCCAAGTCGAGCTTTAAAAGCGAAAACGAACTCCTGGCGGCCGAAAAATGAATTTCTCTCGATTTCACCACATCTAACTTTAACATTTTATATATGGAAATGACATTACAAATATATATAGACAAACTATTGTGCGCAATTATTGCAAAACTTCAAAATAATATCTGCCACACGGCGGCCATATTTTTCTCAGTCGTGTCAACCAGCAGCCAGTCGAAAATAAGTTGAACGTCAACAAAATTTTACATCCAAACTTTTATTTTTTGCAATTTTTGCGTTTTTATGAAGACAATAGACATAGCGACTAAAGTAATGTCCATTGACACCGTAATTCCGTGTTAATTTATTATTTTTCTCATACTGGTGTCTGTTTGCGGTGTCCACGAATTCGTGGGACCATATTTTGCGTATTTCCAATTAGTCAGAAATTTTTGTCCACCGACAGAAAAAAAAGTTCGACTAGATATACAATTATAATCGAGCACATAGTTCTACACTACACGCAGAAAATAAAAGAAAAGAGCTAATAAGCCAATACGATAGTGAAACAACAGAAAGTGAGGAAAAAAAAGAGCTACCATCATCGCGAGTTTTAATTTGTGGAGAAAAAAATTAAGGCAAGCAAAACGAAACGCGCTCAACGGCAAAACACACGATGAACAATCGGAGTGATGGTTTGGTGCGACGTGTCCGCAATCGCAGTGATATCTCGTCGGGGCCCAACAGCTCGACAGCTAGCAGTCCGCAGGATGTGGACGATGGTAATACAGAGCGCGATGAAAACATGGAAGATTTGGATTCCAAGGAGACACGACTCACACTGATGGAGGAAGTTTTGTTGTTGGGACTCAAAGATAAAGAGGTATGGCTTATCATTTCAGTAAGTGGGGCTATGGCAGTTGTTATCATTTATCTGTTCCTACGTACTTACATACGTGTAGTGATTTTGTGTCAATGCATTAAAGAGCCCAATGCAATATGCAATGTGCACATAAGATGATTATGTCACGATTAAAGAAGGCACAATGAACACAAACCACACACACATATGCATGTATTGTTATTGTGTTTAAAAAACGCAAAGTGAAACTACATTAGTACAGTAAAACCTGTAACGAAACCTGATTTTGCCACATAATATGTGCGTTTTTTATGTTTATGTTTTATAAATGTCTATAGCTTGAATTAACTGCAAGTGCTGCAGATGTTTAGCGATTTGTTGGGTCAAGGACTGTCTCAAACCATTAGAGAGGATACGCAGTTTACTTTTGTTTATCACTAAATGGCGAAATCAATTGACTCGAGTACTATAATGATGTTTCGGTTTATCTTTTATTACACCGGAATTCACTTAAGGCTAAAATTGCTTGCATAAGCCTATATTGAAATTTGAAATTACCTTTGTGTAATCAGTACAATCTTATCATCTTCCTGATATGGTCATTCTGAAAATATAACGCGGAATATGTTCATATGCCATTGTATACTGTGGATTTCTAGTGCTAATTGTTTAATATGTACATGTACTTCACGACGGCTGGGCCTTCCGGGCAGTGCCGTTGTTAATGACACCCTTGTCAATTGTACTTACAACATTTTGCGATAAAACCCCCAGAGACCAAAATTCCTAATGTGTTTTGTCGTGTTTGGCTTCTCATTACGTTTTAATTATTTTCAAGATTTAAGTTATAACGTTTTCAATTTATTCTGCTTTATAGTACTAATCCCATTACAGACCAACGCCGTAATTTATTTATTTAAATTTCTTCATAATTCCTTCAAATCTTTAAATTATAGTAGCTACATTAAAATAAACACCTTTTAATATTGTAAAAAATGTTAATATTAATTGAAAAATTTATTATTATTTTAAGTACTCGAGTTTTGTTTACTGTCTTCTCATGTACAATCTTGGAAGTGGTAACTTAATATTGTGAAAGGAAAAGCGTTTATTTCTCGTTTTCGTCACTTTTTTCGTCTCGAAAGTGATATTAATTAGATACAGCAATTCATTGAACGTCTTGATATGATTCGAAATAATCCATAGACTTTGCCAATTTTCATTTTGTTAATTTTTTCTTAAAATTTGTTAAACTTTCGACTTTTTAAGTTTAGGAGATGTACGTCGTCATAACCCTTAAAGTTTATATTTTACTTGTTTTATATTTAGATGGTTCAAAAAATTATTAAAATCGTTAGAGCCTTTTTCTAGCTCCCATTTTGACCTTAAGAGAAGTGACCTGGAATTTCTGAGATAGTGGCTTTATATTCTGTAATTTAGAATTGTATTTTAATCATATTGTGGTCAACAAGAACACTGCCCATTAAATGTCTGGATCCTGTTTCGTTATTGTATACGCGTACCAACTCTCTGTGTACCTCTGTCTCAGTCAATTCTATTTTTAAAACCAGTGGAACTTCCGGGAACTTCATAAATTTGAAGTACACAAACATATATAAACTTCTTAAGTCTCAGGAAGCGTAAACAAATATTACTTTAATGAGTGACTGCGTTGAATAACCTGCGACTGATTTGAAAACGATTTCATTATGTCGCATTAATGTTTTGTTTAAAAATTGTTTATTTAAATCCGACATAACGTTTCATATCCATTCATTACATGACTTTTCTTCACTATTTACATATTTTCTTTAAAAAGTTTTTTTTTTAATTTCAAAATTTTTATCGATCTTCATTTTAAATAATGCAACCGTCTTTAGAAGTGCAACTCATTCAGCTTTCAAATAAATCGATAAACTCACATTTGTCTTAACTCATAAACTATTTAAGCAGTTACATATGCCTTTGCACAACCGAAATTTTATTGTTTCTATTTACATTTCAAAATCTTTATTAAAAAATTTAATTTCCATAAAAATTAAATATATATTAAGAAACGTACACTATAAGAACTAAATACTATAAAAGATGCACTATTTTCTGCACACGTGTCATCAAAATGTATGTGTATTATTAATAAGACATTTATCAATTAAATTCATTTATTTTTTGCGCTGTTTCAACTATGCCCTATCTGTTGAGAAATGCAATAATATCCATTTTAAAATACATAATACAAAACCGTCACAAATTCCCAATTGATTACAAATCTTCAAGGACTTTGTTTACCTGTGCCGCAATTTTGCCACGCTTAGGGTTTTGTGAATTAGTGTGGGACTATTAATATAGCACAACAACATAAAATACAATTTGCATTTACTACAGCGAATATATCGATGTATGCATTTTTTCAACACATACTTATGACGTGCATTGCAACATAGCACGTATTTTATTAAACATACAATTAATGTGTAAATTTATGGAATTCGCCTGTAGGATGAGTAATATCCGCTACAATCACCAAGCTCAATTACAATTTACAGTTATGTTGTCTTTTTTGTATATTGCAACTATGCAATTGAAATTTTCAACGCATTAAATTTCAAAATATTGTTTTAGATTGGTTAGGACCTTGACCTTGAATTGTAGACAAATTTGTTGTCTTTGACTGATTCCCTTTGGTATTGCGATTCTAAGTGGACCTTGGAAGCTAAGTATGTAGAGTGGATTAGATTATTTTGCAAATTACTCTTACCTTCAAATCCTTGATGTATAATAAATAGCTTAATATCATGAAAATCAAGGTTAACGTTATATTTATGTGCTTTAATTATCAAATTCAAGGCTGTATTTTACGATAAATGAACTGTAATTAATGGGATATCACTTGTGGAGATGAGGTCAATATTTGTTCCGTATATAATAATATGGGAAGAAAGAGATTTTTTACGGTATTTTTACCTATACATATTTTTTAAATGTCTCAGACCAGAAATAGATTTGGACCACAGTTCTTATCAGAATTATTATTATTCCAAAGCATTGATGAGAGGATATGGCAATTAAGAAATTATTAATTCAATAAAAACATTTACATGTTATTTGATTACATTTGTTTTCAATATTGATATCGATATCTTGATCTATGTCAATCATGTAAAAGTAGTCAAAATCGTAAAAACCGTTTTTTGCTATAACAATAACTTGTGTAGATCTTTTTTTAAACTATTAATAAACCATGGAATGGTTTTACCAATGAGATCTCACTGGTTTTACCACCAGTTACTATATTTTGTGTTGATCGAATTAAATTTAAAGCGATTATAACGTGCACTTTCAGTCATTACTCATCGAGTCATCAGCCATCTGGTAATAATAATAAGTACATAATATAGTTTATTGTACTCATCATTTAGCACTCAAACGTCAGACACTCTACCTTCGTAAATTTATGAAAGTTTCCCTTTCCGACCGACTGCATACACAAATAGTTTTGTACACAACTCCAATAAAATGTACTCATCATAATGTGCTTTGCCATTGCAGATGAAGAATGAAGATTCAAGAGACTGCAAATATTAGAGTTATGTGCAAGAATATTGCTCCAAGTACCTAAATCATGATTCCATACTTACATGCAGCGACCTTTCCTATAAGTGAAAGTCGATATTTATAACTGAAGGAGCATTTTAGCTAGACTGCGGCTTTTGTTGGGGTCAAACACAAATTACACGCGGACATGCACAATGTTTTGTGGTTTAGTCGTTATGCTGTGGCATTTTATTATTCAGAAGTGCACTTCTGTGCGGCAAAATTTTAATGTGCGATTAAATGCCATCATGTGTGTAAAGATGATGCAAAGAACACACTTGCATTGTGTCGTTGTACTTGTGGCAATATTTGTTTTTTTTATTAATTCAATTCAATTAACTTTAATCCACATTGATACTTGATTATCGTAATCTATGCATATTTAATGAATTGATTCACACAAATGTTTATTTTCATTCTTATCAATTGAAATTGTATCTGCTTTGTTTGGGTTTTGGATTAGGTGATGTGGGGTATGATGTCGCTTCTATTGAATCGGTTTGTATCACAGTCCTTGTACTTTTACCCATTTTTTAAAATAACAATTACATTTAAATACTTTTTTTAAATATAAAAAAATTATATTCATTTTGCTCATTTTGAAATTAAATTTCGAAAACATCAATCTTCATTACCAAAAACCTGACGATCTTAAATTTTAACAACATGAAATTCTGACAATCTTTATTCTCAACCACAAACCCGATATCCGAAATCCCGGTGACATAGAATCCCGACAATCCTTCCGATGAAGATAAAATCTCGACAAATTTCATCCACAATCTTCTTCGATATCTCGGTAACCTAAAATCCCGATAGCGACCTGAGTTTAACCAGGATAGAGTTAATTATGTTTTAGGTATATAGACTTTGAGACGTAACAAGTCATTTTTAAAATCCAAATATATTTATCCCCATCATTAGAATACATCTTTACCACCAATAACTGCCGTTTTTCTATTTTTAAAGAAAAATTTAGTATTTTACATGAACTCTTTAGATGAATTCAAATTGAAATTGATTTTTTATGAAACGTGAGAGACATGTCATTTTTATTTCCTGCTTATAACAGGAAACACTCGTAATATATTACAACCATATTTCGGGCTTTTAAAAACAAAAATAAAATGATATCTAAAACTATAAAATGCTCAGTTAAGTAAAACATTATGTTTTTGTTGGCAACTGATAACAGCTCATTTAGATTATCGTTTCTTTCCGTGGCCGTTTCTGTTTTGTGTAAACTCGCGAACACTTTGTACAAATATTTATTTTTTAAACAATTAAATACTTACCCAGTATTTTGAGGTTGCAGCGTCATCAAAGAAATGTGTCGTATTGACTTCATTGAAATTTTTATGTGGTAAATAATGTCTTTTTCTTTTTTGGGGTTTTATTGAATAAGGCAGGCGTATTTACCCAAAAGTTTCTTATTGTCATAGGCTGAATATAAATAATGTTCGTCTCTTTATTCATTTTCATTGTTTCTATTTCAAATATTTAACGTTTTTATAAAACCTCTTGTTTAATTTCATCAGGGATATACGTCATTCTGGAACGATTGCATTTCAAGTGGGTTACGAGGATGTATTTTAATTGAATTGGGCTTACGGGGACGCGTTGAATTGGAAAAGGCTGGTATGAGACGTCGCGGTTTGTGCTCACGAAAAGTTATGCTTAAATCCGACACTCCAACTGGGGATGTGCTACTTGACGAGGCGCTCAAACACATCAAAGAAACTGAACCACCAGAGACAGTGCAAAGTTGGATTGAATATTTGAGCGGTAATTTTTTATACATTTTATTCATAGATGCGAAATTTCCATAACGGTTTAAATGCTTAAATTACAATAAAAATAAAGTAATTAATTCCATTTTATTTTTAAATTATTTCAAAAAATTAAATTCAGGTGAAACATGGAATCCACTTAAATTGCGCTACCAACTGAAAAATGTGCGGGAGCGTCTTGCCAAAAACCTCGTCGAGAAAGGTGTACTGACAACAGAGAAACAAAATTTTTTGCTGTTCGACATGACGACACATCCGCTAAATGACAACGTCATCAAGTGTCGTCTCGTCAAGAAAATCCAAGATGCTGTGCTGTCCAAATGGGTGAACGATCCCCAGCGCATGGATAAGCGAGTGCTGTCACTGATTTCGTTGGCACATGCCAGCGATGTGCTAGAGAATGCGTTTGCGCCTCTCAACGATGACGATTATGAGTTGGCGATGCGACGGGTGCGAGAGTTACTGGATTTGGACTTTGAGACAGAGGCGGCTAAGCCCAGCACAAATGAAATGGTTTGGGCCGTCTTTATGGCGTTTACAAAATAATAAGACGTTTTGTTTGATTTCGTTTTGTTTGAGTACATATTATTTTTTTGTAGTTTTTAAAAGATGAATTCTATAGGAATACTATTATTACTGATAAATTACTATTAAAAGATTATTTAATTGAGATAAGTCCACACAGAAAAATTGCAAGTTAATCGAGGAAGCAAAAAAAAACATAAAAAATATCACTGACTAACAAGGGAGAATCATCCAGAGAGATTTAAGAAGTTGATAAAAATGTTTTTAATGAAACGTTATTGAAGGAAAAGAATTTATCAATAATTAGCACATAATTTACATTCAGTAACCGATTTTATATATCTGATAACAATTAGAAAAAGAGCATTAAAATTATTGTCAATGTTATTGAAATATTGTTAAATGGCTGGGTGCTTTTTTCATCATCCAAATCAGTACCACGTGTGTTTTGTGAGCCCGTTAAAAATTACGCTACATGTTGTTGATTCACCTTCAATTATAACGATTGAACATTTGGTCACGTCTAATTGTTCCAATCAGTGGAACCAACACATTTGCACATTCGTTTTGCAAAATTTTTTAAAAAACTGGTTGGATGTTTGAATTAAGCTTTAATGTAATTAATATTGTCGATAATTCCAATTCTGAGATTTAAATTTTGCAACGAACGCGAACATTAGTGGTTCAATTAAATAAGGTTGAGAAATGAAAAACAAAATGTATGAACGTTAATATTGTTGTATAGTTTAAAGGAAAATTGAAATTGTAACGAAACAAAAACATGTAAAGGGAAGGATTCACTTTGTAGATATTTTTATTGGTAGGGTTGGAGGAAAGACGAGCTGTTTTTGCCTTAATTATCTTGAATTAAATGATTCACGATAGCAAATGGATGCATATTGATGGACAGTTTGATTGCTGTTCACAAATATAACAGTTTTGCTGCCACACTATAATTTAAATTTTTAAATTAGTTGCCTTTAAAAAAAAAAAAATCTTTTTTTTTTTCGTAAAACTTTTTAATTATCCAAACATTTCTTAAGACATATTTTTTTAATTCCACGTTTATTTAGATGACATAAATTATATTTTTGAATGCAATCGTAACTCCATCGACAATGCCCATCCATTCTTGATACAGATTTTTGTTGTTTGTTAAAGGTTATGTTGCGCGTTTCTTTTTTATTTCCAAAACATTAATTTGAATGAAATGGAATTTAATTGATAATTACTTTGTATGATAAAATAAACTAATTAATTACTACTAAGCATAATATAAATAATTATTATTGAAACCTATTAAACATAATGCAAAATATAATATGATTCCAAAATATAATCGAAAAATATAAAAATCAATTTGACACGATAAATATTATGTAACTATTATTTATGTGAATGAATGATGCAATCTTTTAAAAAGCACATTAATCAAACGAACTGCATTTTTAAATGGGATTTTATTTGATTACAATAGAATTTGTAGAAATAATGCAACGATTGGTGATTGTGTTGGCAAGTTATAATTTGCAAAATCCGTCGTAATAGAACGATTTTAAAAAGAAAATTCAATATTTTAATTCTAAATAATACAGAAGAATGTTTTTTCAAGCGATGTCTTTCGAACTTTATTATTCTCAGATTTTCTTTATCCTTGAAAGAAATATAACAGATTTGTTTGTTGGTATTCCAGCGGTTTTAAATCTATCTTTAAATTCCGCAATTTGAAAAATGTATAGCAATTCATTTGTTCAAGGAGGTAGTAGTACAAATGTAGTGTTTATTCACAGTTTTTCTTTTTAGGGTCACCAGGGAACATGAAACGCGTAATTCCTCCATCGGTTCCGCACCTCTGTGTGTTCTAACATAAAACGAGGGTTAGCTGCGGTTTAACAATCAAAAGAAGGAACGAACGAATAAAACACTCGAAACTTTTGGATTTTGAACAGGAATTTTACCGAATACGCTAATTCGAAACTAAGAGCAAGTAACTCAATAAACAAGCGGAAAGATCCTAGTCCGACTCCTAAAAGAATTTTGGCAACTTACCAACACTAGACCCATTTCACGTCCTAAAGTTTATCAAGCAAATGGAACTTGATGAAGTTCTCTACATGCAGGCGAAAAACGGAGAAGAAGAGAATTAGTGGAACATTTTGCAAAAATTTAATTTTTCTTTGCGTTTTCTTTCGTTCCATATGTAAACTATATTGCGAATTCAAACGTTATTGTGAAAAAATTATTTTTGGAAATTTTACCGTATTTTTTAACTTTTAAATTTGATTACAATTTTTTTCTATTTACTGCCAGAAGCGCCCTCTATAAACAAAAACCATTAACTAACAAATATACCGGTTTTCCTCTGAATTTTACCGATTACGCTGTTTCGAAACAATGATCTGTCAAATTCATACAACCGTTGGAATTTAATTGTTTGCATTGTTGATTGGAGTGGAGCTTGTTGCTATATTCAAACTGTGATCAATTGTTCGTGTAATCCCCGTTATTCTGTATTAATGAGTTGAAAGTACTTATTAAGTTTATTTCCATTTAAGTAATTAAATAAGTCAAAAAGATGGAGCTGGTTTCATCGTCAAAGGATACACAACACCATTCATTTCCAGATCTGAAAACCAAGTGCATTTATCCTCACGATGACAATGAGGAGTCCGACTTTCAATTCTTCAACTCCAAAATGTTGGCACATGCCAATAAAAAATTTGGTTTTGAGTTGCTGCGTCTGAAGCATATCGATGGGGCTGACAAGATACAGCGGGTGAAAAAAATTCGCGTTGATAATGTGCAATGTATGGCATGTCCTAAGGGAACTGGAAAAGCTGTGGCGCTAGGCCTTACCACTGGTGCCGTCAGATTATGCAATTTCAGCACAGCTGAATACACCAAGCGATTTGCAGCTGGTAAGAAGGATATTTGTGACAATGTCGTCATTTAAGGGCGGGGGCTGGTCAATAAATTAAATTAACAATGAGACACACCCGGTTTTTGTTTCTTTTTTTTAGAAATTGTTGGCGTAAGCGTTGTGTTTCTAGACTTCAGCTTGGACGATAGTCATTTGGCTAGTGTTTATGAAAATGGTGTAGTCAATTTGTATGGATTGAACACTGGCATCAAATTGAGCACCTATAAATTGGATAAAAGGTAAAATAATGAAATTGTTAAAAAAAAAAATTGTTCTAATTGAAACAACCAATTTAGTTCCACGTTAGCTCGATTCCATACTGTGAAACGCTTTAATTTGTCGGTTGCATCATTCAAAGGTGCTGTTACCGTTTTGGATGTACAAACAAAGAAAACTCTGTTTTCTCGAGAAGATGCCCATGCATCTCCCTGTCGAGATCTTTGCACCCCTTCATTGCAACCAGACATCTTGTTGACTGTTGGTTTTGATTGCATTCTAAACATATTCGATACACGTCGTCGTACACAAATCCGTCGTGTCAGCCACAAGACCCCACTATCATGTGCATGCATATCGGATTGTGGAAACTTCATTTGTGTCGGCAATTTAAAGGGTGAACTCATCAGCTATGACATGCGTCAGTTAAACAAAGCCCTAAGTTCGAAACGAGCGCATGATTCTGCTGTGGTTCGAACCAGTTTTGTGCCCAACCAATCTATAGCCAACAATGTCACAACAATGGATTTTGATAGTGCCTCCATCAATGTCATTGAAAAGACGGAAATGGATTCAATGAACATTGATCGCAGATCTGTGGCACCATCTGGAAATAAACGTGATTCCTTTATTGACTTTTTCGACATGGTGTCATCAAGAGATACCAGAGAGGATGCAATGGAGCGCCCCTCACTTGCTAAACGTGACAGCTTTCTAGACTGGGATATCAACCATCGCAGAACAAGTATGTCCACTTCAAGACGAGCCAGCAATCGGTATAGTGATGCTGGTGCACGTCAATTACTTGCTCATATTGAGACGTTTGATACATCGGGGTTGATTGATGAAGTATTCTCAGAACATTCTCCCGTAATAGATAGAAGCAGTCCATTCAATGAGAAGGAGACCCGACCTGAAGATGTGTCACGCATCACAAAGCGAAGAAAGGGTGACAGTGCTTCCGTATTACGTCAAAAACCTGATCTTAACAATATAGCCGAACGTTTGTTGGAGGAAGATACCACCCCAGCAGTTGATTCTTCAATTGTTGTCGCCGCTACTGGCAGTGATAAAGAAAACCTAAATGCGTCGCCAAATAATTGCATCAAGGATTTTCTAAGCTTGCCAGGTAATCGTAATAGTACACCACAAATTCCCAAAATTGCAATCACTCAAAATAACGATGCAATTGCTGTGCCTTCTGTCAGCCAATTTGCCAACGAAATGAGCGAGTTGAAGCAGGAGATCCGTTTGTTGGAAGGCAACATTAACTTTCAAATTGAACGTGCTAAATTCGATACGTATCGATACAATTACAATATATCGGATGGATTGAAGCGTGAAATTGATATTCTTACGCAACATGTGAGTGTGTTAATGCACGATGATCAATTCGTTCAGGATTATTTGAAGCTTAAAGCTGAAAATGATGTGCTTAGGGCGGAAAATAATGCTTTGAAGACTCAGCGTGGAACAATGTAATCTCTAGTTTTATTTATTTTGTTAATTATCAATTGTTACTAAGAAGAATGTTTGCCAAATTAAGAATTTGATTATATGAATAAACCAATTAAATTTTAAACAATTTTTTATTGTTAAAGATAGATCTCTCTGATTAATTATGTAATATAAAAATTAGCCATTTTAAAATTGTTGCAGGAATTTAAGAAACAGATTAATACATTTTTACCAAATTTGGATGAAACAGAAACAAAAATGTAAGAAGCGCGTTTTGCTTCATTAAGGTCGAGTTGATGTCAAAAATCGTGATAATACATAAAAGATCAATGATATTTTTTTAGCATTAAAAGCCAAACGTTTTAAAAACATATGATGAATTCCATATTGCATGACTTGAAGAGATCTAAAATCATAAAAAACATTTGAAGGTTATTGTTAATTTTTTTTTAATAAACTTCTTCAACTCTACTAATTAATTCCTCTATATTTGTTTTAGAATATAAAATAATATACTTACTTGCAAACTTTTAATTAACAAAAATAGTAATAGCAATACAGCTCCCGTTTATTTAACACAAAAGCCATATTTAAAAGGAAACTTGAGTATATTACATTTGCTTGCAATTATTTATTTATTTAATTTTTGCGCTAAAATACTTACTTTTAATAAATAAAGGTAAACATCAAGGATAATTAAAACACAAAATAATTCTCTACTAACGTTTGTTTTATTATTCGTAAAATAGTTTCCATTTACAGACGCCATTAAATGAAAGAAAATAAGTGTAACAAGAGTAAATTTCAAGAAAACTAATTTCATACATCCTTTTAAAAGGAAGTGCATCACACAAATTCTTTTTACACTTTGATTGATTCTTTGCCCATTTGGTCCAATTAAATTAATTAATTCTGTGATTCTATACGTCGCGTATATTATATAGTTAGGGAGGAAATACATAAAGAGACAGTAACACTAAACTGTGGGAAGTCTATCATTTATCACCACTAAAGTCTATATCATTTTTTTCTACAAACATTCAGATACAATTAGCCGCATTTTTATGCCAGGCAATACAATTGATGGGAATTAAAACGCTAATGGCATTTCGATGTTTTCAAATAATTCTACGTGTTTATAGTTAATCCAAATATTGAGGAAATTGATTTGTTTTTTTTTAAGGATATGTAGTGGTGGCTACTGTGGTGTGTTTATTTGCAAAAACATCAACAATTAATAAACTATTGTGTAATTGACCAGATCCTATGTAGAATTTGCTAATTAATGGTGAATCTAAGAATAAAGCTTAAAGTTTCTTTCTTTTTTTAATTTACGCTACTTTCATGAAGCAATTCCCATTGATGGCAATTGTCATTTATAATATCCATGAGAAAATTTACTTCCGGGAATAAATCGCTAAGAATTTGATAGGTAGGTCGTATCACTGATGTAATGAAATCAATTTGTAGCTTAGGAATGCAAGCTTTTGTTCGATCCATCATTTGATTTGGATTTAGGCCCATCTTCTTCTCCATGTCACCCTGGGCAAAGAACTCAGCATACACTAAATCCTGTTTTTTGTTGAGGACATGTAACAAAAATGTTATTGAATTAAAGGTGAGTAAATTGATTATCGTTGGCCTTAATGAATAATTACCGCTACGTTTACAGGGTTCGGCCATGGCTTAATTTGATCACTCAGGTCACTGCATGTAATTAACAAGGACATTAATAGTAATTGATTATCTGCAAGATTATCCGGTGTGAGGTTTTTTAACTTGTCAATTATTCTGAAAATTGATTTGCTTTCATTAAATAAAAATCATAAAATGTTTATTCATCAATTACTCAAAATGGTGTCCTAAATCCGTTGCCAATATGAGATCCTTCATAGTGGAAATGCATTCCTTGAATTGATCAGTTGACAGGGAGTCAAGTACTTTGCATTGGTCCTCATTGAGAATGCAAATCGCTTGAGAAACATGATGGCGCTCATTTACGCTGCCCTCGCTGCTGTACAAATTTGCCAAAACACTTTGGGATTCCATTTGATAAGAGTTATTGGTGCCACGATGATCCAAGTCGTGACAAAAGCACGCAATTAAAAATGTGAGTGCTTGAAGTTCACTGAAATTCAACGAATGCAAATAAAAATAACAGTTCCTTTAAAAAGCAAAAAAAATTCTATTCTCCTACGTTATAATTTCACGCTCCACAAGACGCAAATTAATGAGCAAAGCGTATGCAAAGTGAGCCACAGAAAATGCGTGCATCCAATTGTGGTACGGAATTGTTTCACGATATCCTTTCTTGACAAACAACAACAATCGTGCTAATTTATCCTGGCGCAATTTAAATCGCGATATTAGCTCCAGATCGGCAAACATCTGGTAGGACATCTTAACGGTCGCTTCATCATCCATGTCACGTGGTAAAAATTTAAAACTTCCAAAATCATCAATACCCGAAATTTCACAATTCACTTCCGCCAACAGTTCATCCACATCTGCATTCGACACCTTCATGTGGTACAGCAACAGTTCCTGCGACAATTTGTGGCGTGCTTCCGCTTCCTGCACCTTCTTGTGAATTAGGGAGTGCACAATGCTAACGCCACAATAAATCGAGAATGCGGTTGCAATTTCTTCGTCACATTTATCAAAATGAAATCCATCCAATTTGTTACAAAGTTGTGCAACGCCGATAATTCGCTCCTCGTCGCATATCGGAAAGCAAAGGATGTTCCTGTGTACACGCGAATTTGCATTTTAATAAATTGAATGCGATTAACTGCACACGTTTATGCCAAATGATTTATTTACTTTGTTTTGAATCCCGTTAAATCATCAAGGCCATGCCAAAATAAGGGATGCTGATAGGCATTTCGAATGTTGAGCAATTTACCCGTTTGAGCCACATGTCCCGCCACTCCCTTGCCCGGTTGTATGCGAATGTCGTCACAAGACTCATCACCATCAAACACCCGTGACACCAGATCTCCCGTTTCGTCATCGATTAGGAACAATGAGCAACGCTCAGCGTTTGTCATTTCTTTGGCTTCCGTCATTGCGCCCCGCAATAATTTTCCAACATCACCTTTTTGTAATAAAAAAAGAAAGCAAACAAACCAACCAACGTGTATTTCAACAATAATATAACAAAACAACCATCGCTTCTGCATAATTCAAATTGTCCATCCCTTAATAATTAAATTGGACACATGCATAATCTATACACCACTCACCAATTTTGCCCAACAATCGCCGTGCTACCCTCAACAAATTTTGACATTGATTACGAACACGTCGCTCCTCGCAAACCTCAATGGCACTTAAAATTGGTCCCAGGATGTATCTGGAGGGTTTTGTGTGTTTTGTTTGAGTTTTGTAGATTTGGGTTTTTTTTTTGGTTTTTGATTTTTTTTTGTTTTTTTTGTTATTGTTAATTCGACATGAAAAGAATTGTGGTTTAATTTAATTCAATTTCCACACAAACATTGGCTATTTAATCGTTTTACTTGAACGCCTTCCTCACATGATATTCATACAAGCACTCTTCGAGGGTGTCGCCGCCAATGCACACAAATAGGCAGGGTGGTGATTGATGGCCGTTCTCGATGGCTGCCGCTAATGTTGACTCTTCAGACGCAACCGATGTGTCGCTGTTCAATGGACACGGCTTTTTGATATCAAAGATCATTGTGTTGTGTTCATTGCCAACGACCTGTAATAATGTGCAAGCACGTGGTATGGAAATTAAGTACAATTGATATAATTAGACATTATTGTGTAGGCAATGGTGACTCAGTTAATGGGTGTAATAAACTATTAAATGAGCAATGCGACATCATTCCAACTGCATCATTTTATTAGCTTTAAATATAAGTTTAATAATCATAATAAAATTTATTTAAAAAATTCTTATGATGTAGAATCTTTTTTCATAACCCCTGATGAAAATTGATTTCTGGAATTATTGTTGGTTTCGAAGAGAGTTATAATTTTGCCGAAGCATTTCAAGGCCATTTAATTAACTTTTCAAGGTCAAATAATAACTTTCTCATAAAATTTTATAAGATAAACAACTTTACAGTGGCATTGTCATGTTTAAATGTTGTCAAAGCCAAAAATAAGTTCGTTTGTGTCTTCAATTCAAATAACTTCGAGTACAAAGTACTATCGGGCTTTCCCTGCAATGTAGTTTTGTAACTGTTTTTTATTAGACTTTTATGCAAAGAAACAGCTTGTTCGTTTGTAATTTTCATAAACGGCATAAATGCCTTTGAAATCTTTATTATTATTTCAGGGGTTGGGTCAAAAATTAAATGAAGCTTATAAGCTTATATTATATTTTATGAATAATTTTCAGCAGGCACAATTTGTTTACACAATATTTAACACACTGCAAAAACGTTGTTAATTAACTAAAATAGTGATTTACTGTACTCATTTAAAAGGATAACACCTTAATCCCTAATTTTTTTCTGGCACAAGTTCAAATGACAATACCAGAGATGAAGCAAATTAAAAGCAGCTGAAACCCACCAATTGTGACCTAGATTTCGTCGCCTTTTCAATTCATTTTGTGACTTGTATAAGCTGAAATAAAAGTTGTTTCCCGCAGTAGATGTACCTCCTCGTATGCGTTTGAATAGAAAAATAAATGAGAACAAATTGGTCACATGCTGGGTCAATAAAATGCTGTGATACGAACACACATTTAAGTCAGATTTTTATATGGAGGTGAAATTAGACGAGATGCTTAATGAAAAGTCAAGCTGAAAAATAATTAACTTTATAATGTAAACCGTTGATTGCTTTCTTGTGAGTTCAAAAATAATATGTCTTTATTCCTTAATCAATTTGGAACACACACACAAAAATTGCAAAAATTCCTATTTTATTTTTCATAAAAGCATTTCTTCTTAGAATGTTCCGCAACACAACGCTTAAAACATCAAACTTCCAAAACGATTTTGTTTAAAAGCAATAACAGACTTGATTCCCTCTCCCACACTCATAAATATCGTGACCTCCACCACTTCGATCAATATTCTATTTTTTTTTTGCATAAATTTTTTTTATTACTTGTACTTAAGTACTTAATATTTACCCCTTCACAGTAACCACCCAAGTGCCACCCCCAAACGATTCAAAGGATCAATGACAAAATGGGTTTTAAAAACCATTTAAACACCCGAAGCAGACGAAACAGAGTGCATACTTTATTTTTGAAATAATTTCCTCAACGCAATGTGGTATAATGATACGATGTAAGTCTGACAGCTTTAAGGATCAAAAATTGATTTGATCTTTACTATAGAAAATATATCAAATAAACATGAAGTCCTGGGGTTGAAATAAGCATTACAATTAAAGTGCACATGCCCTAAAAATAAAACTGAGCCAATTTACATGAAACGCAAATTAAACAGCGGAATAGAGATGAATTATTATTGCGTTATAAATCATGCGTATACTGAAGAGGCCTACATAGGGTAAGGATATGTAATGAAAATGATAAATTAATTTGCAGGAGTCCATTAATTATGGGATTGGGGGGAATGGGTATAGGGGGAGAAATGTTAAAGGAAGAAGGGGATTTGATTAATTATCTGCTCGATTACTTATCGGTCAGATCATTATTATTTGCGTCTATTTATAATTCAATTAGAAAGCATTCTTATCGGGATTAAGAAGGAAGGGCGATTTAAAACAAAAATGAAAACGTAAAAGTGAATTTTTTTTTTCATTTTAATTGATTTTTGTAATTTGTTGCGTAGTTATACTTTTAATGGTATTTTCTCACAAATGTACAGTCTTTTACAAATAAAAAACTAAATTAAAACTCATACGATTAAATTTTGAACTAAACAAAAGATATTTTATGAATCCAAAACTCACACCAGAAAGAAAATTCTAATTTTGCACTTTAAAATAAGTCAGTCATATCACAGCATCGAATCAAATATCCAGTCTCCCTCATTTCCCCCTCTTTCAACTCCACCCCAACAGTTTCCGCATTGAGTTTGTTAACTTTTTCAAAAAGGATCAAAAACGAAAATTTGTTGGTAAACTTTGGAAATTGACATATCAATAAGCTCCACGACCGTATTCAAGCCAATATACATTTCAGTTGCGGATGGAGAGCGGAAGGCAAGCCCACCTAATATTTATCAACTTCTACAATAATGTTAATATTCAGTGATTCCTTGTTATGTAAAATGATCACAAACATATCGATTTCCGCTTTATTTGCAATTGCAATTGAAAACCTGTAACATAAAAAAATGCACACACACACACACACACACACCAAATATTCAAGCTTTTTAAATCGATATCTAGAAAAGGGTTGTGATAAGCACGAACTCTGCATAAAATTTTGTCAGGGAATCTCATTTAAAACCACATACAACCGCATCCTTTTAGAATAACATTCAAGCCATTTGCATACGATCGTATCTGATGTCTGCGGTTACAGCGTATGGACAATGTGCGCTATGTACATTTGTATTTTGGAAGCATCCACCCGCACATTGTGTAATAAGGACGAGCTATAACAAAAATGTGAAAGTCATTTTGGCCATTGCAAAGTTATTATAATGAGAGTCACTCCGTTTCAATATAAATAACAATATAAACAATAAAGCTCAATATGAAATATATATTCAATTTTAAAGGACATTTATTTTAGAGCTTCATATAGACACAGATTTTGTGATTTCCGTCTTCATTTGTAAAATAAATGTTCGTACACAACAAGGAAATATCAATTCAGAACGCATGCTTTTGAAGTCCTATTTGAATAAGAAATATACACAAGTCTGCAAGAAACAACTCAAGTCATGATACAATACTCAAACCAAGCAAGATATTAAATCCAAAATAATAAATCTCAAAGCCAAAGGAACAACCGCTATTTGGATGCTTAAGATAAAGTAATGCATATACGGGTTACGAGCTCCAGCAGATAACGAGGATCCAAATGTGGCATACATTTCCATTTTCATATCACTTTTCATGTGTGTTAGTGCTTTACGCAAAAATCTCGCAGCATTATGAAAATAAAACGGACGAAATGAAAATATGACGAAAAGCAAATGTAAAGAAAAGAACGTTTCATGCATTTACGATGAGCTTTCGCCTTGTGCACATAAAAAGCGTGTGCAGTAGGTTGGATGCCAAATGAACAGCTCACAACTTCGTTTTTGCCTCCTCTCATATTTCAACATTTCAAGTGGAGTCGCGAGATTTTTTTTTTTGGTTACGAGTGTACACCGCATCAACTATGGTGAGATTCTATTTTAGTGAAATACTCGTACTTAAGAACATATAAGAAAGAGGAAAAGTGCCTCTTGAATGAAGATATTTTGATCATTTAATTTAATTTCTTGTTTCGGCGTTCTCAAGTCGTTTGTTTGATGTGAAAAAGCATTAAAAAAAGCACGCACTAAAATGGTGAAATTACTTTTTCTTCATCCACATATAGGGGATGATAAGGTGTACTTGGATAAACAATTTTTGTTTTTGGTATTCATTGGACATTTCTGCAGATTTCCAGGTTGTTGTTTTTTTTAAGAAAATTGCATTTGAATCCATGCAATTGTAATTTAGCACAGGGAGTAAGTTATTAATGCTTTAACGAATAAAAAATTCAATAAATAAACAAATCACTTAAATAGCTATAGCTTGAAAACAACTTTAAAAAATGTGTTGTGTGGACATTTTTAAGACAAGATAATTTAATGACGATATTTCGAGTAAGTATTTTAAATTTGCTATAACAAGAATTCCACCTTAAGCAAACATAATTTCCCACCAACAAAAAAATAGAGTCGAACTTTGATAATTCGAATCACTTAATTTACAATAATAGACTTTTCGACTTGTAGAAAATGAATAAGAGCGTTTACTACAACTCGACTTTACACAAGAATGAGTTATAGAAAATCCGAAAACTACAAACGTTTGAGTTATCGAAGTTCGACTGTACAAAAAAAATCTTTCTAAAATGAAAATTTAGAATATGTATATCATAAATAAATACTCTCACAGTCCACCCACAACGGGAAAAATGTATGTATACTTTGGAAACATACATTTAAATAAATTGAATGGAAAATATTGTATGACTTCGTCAATTTGGCATGACGTACCGCATGCAAAATAATTGTAATATTCATGTTTAACTCGTTGTAACAAGATGCACATGAAAATATTGTTTATATTTGATGAGGGGTTGTTTTTGGTTTCACAAATATTTTCACCGACAACTTTTTTTTTTCAACCCCAATTACATTGTCTTACTTTGTGATATTTTGTGGCAAACAATTTAATTTATCAAACGTTTCAAGATGCTCAAACAAAATGTCATGCGTAAATTTTTAATGTATTCAATTTCCATTAACTATTTCAAAGCCAGGTATTCTCATAAGGGTATTGTGCTGTATATTAATAATACAATTTTAAATGAGCGTCATGAGTGTCGTATATCCGTTTAAAAACATACAAACAAAGTAGTGCTTGAGGGATCGTATATGGTGGCATCATGTTTGTAAACATGAAAATGCTTTTGATACCCTTGAATCTGATATTCCTGCTTCCAAGAAAACACTTCAATGTTTGTTTTTTATAGCACCAAGTGTATGTACACGATGTGTGTCAGTGTTTGTGTTTAAGCTGGTATGGTACGTAACTAGAAATTCGATAGCGTTTACATCAGTGTAATGTTTATAAATAGAACAGCATTATCCTCTGCTGTTGAAACTTGAAAGTTCAAAAATTGCGGTTATTACAATGTGTTGTAATTTAACGTGGGGAATATTAATTGTTTCGGGCATGAGGGATGTTGTTGTTGTTGTTGTTTTCTTTTAAAATTATGTTTTCATTAAATACAATTTTGCTGTTGTCAATGTCTAATTTTATTTTGCTTTCTTTTACAATTTCATTAAACTTAAGACTTGGAATACAGCAAATTCAATATTAATTTTTTATTTTTCAGACATTAGTTGCGTTCTATTAAAATCTCATTTTGTTTATTTCAATAGAACTATATTTTGTTTACATAGGGCTTTCCAATAAAAGTTTTTTCCAAAACAAGGTTTCATTTTGATATTAAAAAATTTGCGGATGTATGTCCACGATAACTTCACGAATTCCATCTTTAAGGACTTGAATCGATTGTGGATCATTGGCATAGACCTTATCTTTCACGTGGCCCAAAAATAAAAAGGACCATAGGTGTTAAATCACAACAGGTGTCAAATGTCAAAAGATGACAACTTCAAAAATTGACAGCGGCTTAAATAGCAGACTATGCAAAACTAAACGTCTTATTGGAAAACCCTATTTAAGCAGAGAGAGGTACTTTATATGGAAAAATAATTTAAAATAAAATATAAAAATATGTAAGTGAAGAGTTTTAGAACAAAAAACAATTGTTTTCAATTTATAATAAAAAAAAATTAAATTATCTAACTAATTTTGCAAGTGGTTTAACAACCAGAAAATCATAAATTCAGAGCATCTAGACCAATAAAAACTTGAGATGATTATCAGAACTCAAACAAATGTGATAAGTGATAACTGATAAATAAAAGTTTTCATCACATAAACTCGTAAGCCATTTTAAAAAGTTTGAACAATTGAAAACCGAAAAAAACTGCGAGCAGATAATTCCAGCATACAGGTGTGAACTAAATAATACAAAAAATAACACATTTTCTTTAACCATAATATTTACAAACGTCTTATCAATATTATCAATACGAAACATTGTTAAGCGAGTTGTGCTCGAAAAGTTTGTGCGTACTTCATCGCATCAACAAACAAAAAAAATCCACATAAACCACATAACTTTGTGTTCGTAGAAATTTCAAGGCAATCTGTAGGGGATTAACTGCTAAGCAACTAATTAACGACGCATTTATAAGAGAGATTTTAACAGCATTCACAATGTGAACGCGTAAACAAACAAAAAAGCACACAATGATTGGGTGTTAGTTAGTTGAGTGGCTGATTGTAGCCAACTTTTGTGTTGTATACAAACAAAAACATTTTTTTCAAAAAGCCATACAAATGCTCTATGGACTTAAAGTACACTAGGTTAATCTATTAGTAACACATTTGACATATTGGCAGCGTTCCAATGTTGCTATTTAAATATACTCGTATAAATAATGTTACTCCAAATAGTGATCAAAGTATATTGTAGGTGATTTATTTTATGAGCTCGTCTCATACATCATCGGAGTGAACGTGTATTTATCTTACTGCTGCCATATAGCATCATTAGCATGCGAGCTCAAGACTCAAAGTCATAAGTTTGCGTGTTTATAGTTTGCCGCAAATTCACTTTAAAATAAATGGAAGCTGTAGAAATGTAGCGTCAGTTAAAACCATTTTGCATTGGAAATAGTTGGCAAATGATTATATGGGATTTGTTTTAGTTTGAAATATGCAGTTATTGGGAAAAAAAACTTTTTATTAAGTGAAATTGAATTAGACTTTTTATAAATGATTTCTCGTTTTTTTTTTTTTTTATTGAGGCATTAAATAATTAATATAAAATGCTATTCAAAGACAGTTAGTAGAAATAAATGTTTTAATGTTATTTTTTCTCAAAATCTCTTTAGAGATGGGTAATCAAATCGGAGTACACTATTTACCGATATTTTCCTCGCCATTTCTACGATTTAATATCGTATTCACGTCGTGCGGAGTGGAGTGGACCGGATTTGAAAATCCATCACGTGAACACCGAAAAATGAAGTGGGAAGTGGATTACGGAATGTGTTGTGTGATGTAAAGTGTAGCGGATTTGTAAATCATGTGCACGAGAACATTGCCGTATTGAAGTAGGGTGGATTTTGGTATTTGTTGTGTTGTTTCGAATTGAAATTCAAACAAAAATTATAAATATCATTATAATTATCATAACAAATTCAGAAAAAAAAACAAAAAATATGTCAAGTTTTAACATTTGTTTAATAGAGACATTATTTTAGATCTACTACGATCCACACCCAAGTGAATACCCATGCAACAATCGGATTGACAAATCCTGTCCACTCCTCCCCGCATCACATGAAAGCGACATAAATATTGTTTTTGTGGTTGATTTATTGTATATTGATATTTTTGAAAATAATCTACGCGTAATTTTGAAGGGATAACCAGTCAATTTATACCCAAATTTGTCAAGAATTATCGAAAGAAATTTTAAACTTTGGAATGCGCAATTTTTTTTGTTATTTTTTCAAAATTTTTCTAGGATTTCGTGGAAATATTTAACGACTATGGCTACAACGGTGAACATCGATGAACAAATAAAGTCTGAAGGTTAATATTTCTGAAAAGCCTTGGTGAGAGGATGTGCAAGCTTTAAAAAAAAATTCAATTTAAAAGTCGCACCTAAAACAACAGCAACTATATAATAAACTCTCAACATCATAAAGTTATTAAATAAAACAATCAATTACTATAATTATTATTTATTGACTAATTTTAGTTCTACTAAAACAAACATAATTGGTTTAAACAATATTATAAATACACAGTGAATTTTGTTTTATTATAGATTTTTATTTTAAATTTCGATAAAAAATATCGATATTTTGAAACAACACATCTCTATATGTCTTTTTTTAAATTAAATTATTTGTTTGGAAAAATTTGGCCAATAACATTTAACATCAACGTGATAAATTCCCAAATTGGTGTCCACTTGTGCATGTTAATCACAAACCCCCAAATATTCATCCCCTTAATCCAAAAGCTTAGACACACATTCGCATAAATTCAGATCAAAATGCATATTCATATAAATAACAACTCAATTTCTACTATTCTGCACGTTTCATCCGGTTTAATAGCCCAAAAAAAATTTTGTCATGAGGTTACGTAAAATAAATATTATGGGTGAGGACTGAGGGTGCAAAAGTTCATTCCCCAACCCGAATCACTTGGCAACAAAGTAGGTCAGTTTTATGTGTTCGAATGCGAGTGTGTTGTGTGTGTGTGTGTTTTTTTTTTATCTGCTCTAATGTGTGCGCGACGTTGATCATGGGGGTTACATTTTGCATCCGTCTAACCATAACACCATTACCGTTATTGCTTTCTTTGGCTTACAGTTATTTATAAACAATTCCCTTTTCCGATATCTTTCTACGGTCTGTTTAGTACATTCACTTCTACAATGTTGTAGACACTTTGATAGCTATAGTTGGATATATCAGCGAAATATAAACACATTGTATGGATTTTTGTTACATTGTATAATTTACGAGTATTTCGCCATCATCATCATAATATAGATTGGAAGGACGACAATATAACGCAAGCCTGACGGAAAAAAGCTTATGTCATATGGGACGTCAACTACTTGTTGCTGATAAATCAGGACAAAATTCCATTTGCGCGTTTCATTGGCGCGTTTAACCGAAAAAGTTGAACGTCTATCGAACCGTAAATTAACGATCAGTGTGTCGAAAAAGCTTAACACAAAATTTCTTGAGAAGCTACATACGCTTGACTATATATTATTAAATAAATTGTTAAAACTTGAAAGGCGAAAAGATGATGCGGGAAAAATGACAATATATGCGGGCATTCTCTGCAGGCAACTCAGTGATGTTTACAAGCAATGATGTTAAATTGTTGAGATTTTTCATCTGGAAAATCGTTCGTCTATTGTGCGTAAACATCAACGTTGTCAGTATTCACAGATGATAGGAGCTGTAAGAGAATGTGCGATATTTTTCCCATAACTTCCAACATCACATGAATTGTTTTCGCAGGATAAGATTCACGCTTTATGTGTATAAAAAAATTATTATCTGTGAGAAGAGTGGAAGCAGGTTTACAAACATGTGAGTAAAGAATTGCAGCATCTTCAAAGGAAATATGTTTGCACGTGCTTTTTATGAAACTCATTTAGCAAATCGCTCGTTTTGAAAAGTGTCAATTTTAATTTACAAACAATAAAATATTTAATAAAAACAACTTTAGGTCTCACTTGTGTGTTGTTGCTTGTTTGTTTGTTTGTTTTGGCCCTTTTTAACAAAGGTTAAAGTTTCTTGCACCCTTGCAAACATAAAGGTTAAATGTGAGAGTTGTCATTGACATCTGAAAGAGATTATAAAGATCATGAAATGGGCGGGTTATTCGTTGTAAACAAATTGCATAAGCTTAAGGGTCTTTAGGGATAATGTAAAATATGTAGTTGAACCTTAAACTGTATAATATTGAACATGAATGCAAAATAGAACTTTAAAAGTACATTCAATTTTAAAAACATTATAATTTAGGGTTTGTGTGAATTTACTTAAAATCATTAAAAAATGGTTGACTTCTAATTTAGAACATAATTTATAAAAAGGGCCTTCATAATTGAAACAACGTTCAAAAGCTTGATTGAAAATCTCTCCAAACACCGTCACATTAAACTTTCATTATCAGTTATCCCACTTTACGAGTATTTGCGCATAGAAAACAAATCTTATTTTCATCTAACGACCTTGACATCATACTAAAATAGCAAACAATGCGCTTCCTAAATTGATTTTCGTGCACACATTTAATCCTAAAAACAGAAAATAAGTACCACCTATTATACGCACAAAGTATATCAACAAAACCAAAAAGCGTCGTCGTATGCCGCCTGTAAATTAAATGCGAAGCGTGTGGAGAGGCAAAACGGAGAAAAAACCCCATCAAAGAGATACGAATGAAGAAACGAAATGGGTGTAAAACTAAATTAAAGAAATTAATATGCCACTGTGCGTCCAATTGTTAAACGCGTTGTTTACAAATTGTCGACATGAAGGGAGGTGGTGACAGGGCGGTGCATTTGCGATTTAATTACACGCTGAAGCTACGGATTTTTTGTTTTGACTTTGTTTTGCGAGGAATTTCCACATGAGGCATGTGTGAGATGTACGGAGTGTGTGAAATGTTTTGTACATTATGACGGGCCAAATATGTGAAATTGATGTTAAATGATAATTACTCTCTTTAATAAATGTGTTGTGTGAGCCGGGTTTTTTATTTTTAATTGGGCAAACTGAAGAATGGCAGCAACTGGTTGGCAATTTTTAAATTGGTGGCGTATTGAAATCGTTTTCAAGTATTTCAAAATAATTTTTGGTGGAATTATTGACACGTGATTGCGGAAATTCCTTAAAATTAATCTTAAACCACTAAAACGTATAGCGTGGGTATTAAGCTAAGATACAAGAACATTCACTGAATCGGAACAAATCGAATTCATTTGGTTTAATTAACAATCAGTTACAAAAAGCTTTTAAGACGTATAATCCCACTTATATATGCAATTAATTAATTTGATGATCTGCTTCTTGGCTTCATCCCTTGATGCGTCGCAAAATTGATTGCATTAAATGAGTACTACTTAAAAACGTTTTTATTTAATGAGGCTGTTTTTCAGCATTACCTACACAAAATGAATACGCAACAACCTACTCAGTACTCAATTCAAATTAAATTCTCTAAGCGAAAAACAATTACCAAAATAGGAATGCCCTTAACAATGGTTACAATGTTTAATAAACAAGTCCTTGTGGATTTCCCAACAACGTACATTCAGTCACTCTCATTTATTCACGTCTAAAAATATCAATTGACGCCACAATATATGTACCTTAATATACAAGTCCTGTCCTATACCTGCCATGGACTTAAGCCATGGGTGTCTGCCACCCACCCATTTAACATCCCTCGCATATTGTGGACGCACCAAAAGCATTACTAATCATCTGTCATAGCAAATAATAACGCTGTGTAACGTGTATGTATAGTTACATACAAAATATGCGTACAAAAAGGACATTCTACTGTATAGCTATAAGCTTGAAGAAACATTAAATGGTGCGTGGAACTTTCATTGCTGCGCCATAACTGACAGATTAAAAATAATTGCGCCCAGGGGAGGAAACCGGCAACCGCACATCGTCTTTTGTATATACAAATTATATGTATTGAGCAGTTTTTCCGCAACACCCACAGTTCATAAAGTATGTTTGAGTGTTTTTACCGGTATTTCAATGAATGTCCGTTTTGGAGGATGTGGCGCAAGTGGGTTGTTTTCGCCTGCAGCTTTGTACAAAAAGGTAGTTACATGGAATACAGTACAAATTGTTAATAAAAAATAAACCCAAAAAAAAAAAAAACAGCTGAACGTAGATGTAATTACATTTTAGATTGTAGAAGTTAATTTTTTTTTGCAAAAAATTGGTAACAAACCTCATGTAATAGTACTATATTAGGAAATACTGGGAAAAATACATAAGTTACAGCTTTTTGAGTGATGTTATTTTTTGGCCCAAAAAAGTTTTGCAACATTTTATGTTTCTAAATGCTTCTAGTTTATTAATTTAATTGCATCAATGTTATACAGGGTATTCCAATGGGAGATAACTTTTTCAATATCGTTACTTTGACATTTCTCATGTGTCAACTGTCTTGCCTAAATGACGTTTGTGTTCAGTGTAATCTATAGACTTACGTCTGCAACACGTCTTTATTAATTTTAAACCAGTGCTCAATTAAAAATTGTGGAGTTCGCTACAGGGCAATGATCATACCAAGAAGAAGTCCTGTTGATTGGCCACCAAGATCTTGTGATCTTACACTATTGGATTACTATATCTGTAGGGAAATGTGAAATCATTTGTTTACGTCAATAAATTCGAAACAGTTGAAGCTTTGTTAGCACATATAACCCGTGCTATTAACGGAATACCAGCAGCCGATATACTTGTAAGAGTGTTCAAAAATTAGACCCACAGAATGAACTATTTAATACCGTCATCAGCAACATTTGATGGAAATTATTTTTAAACGTTAAATAGCATGAACCAAACTATTAATTTGAACAAATATTTTCCCCAATATATTTTTATTAAAAACAAATATTTTCCCAAATATATTTTTATTAAAAAAAGAAAACATCAGGAAGCCCTTATTTAATCACCCTTTAAAAAATTTAGTTATTTTTATAAAATCCTGTGAGCGACAAATTAGAATGTAACGAGCTAAAAATGGTTCCTGAAATTTCAGTTAAAGAAAAATTTAGCATCCCAAATTGGCATTTGACAAAACGCGGATTAAATCCGATAATTTCACGAAAAAATATGTGTTTTTATTTATACGCACCTAGAATTCAAGATACATAATTATACCCCCCATAAAAATTGCCATCTGTTCCCTGAGTGACATAATACTTTTTTTTGGGACGCAATATGGCACACCGTCTTACGCATTAACATAAATAATACAGAAACACCCCAACTTTATTTTGCAATGTGCTTTCTCGGAAGCATCCCTTAAAATGACGGAGCTATTTATTTCACGTTTGTTATCTTCTCATGCCAAGTCTGTATACATTGAATAAGCAAAACGAGAGAACATTAAATTAACTTATGTCCCGTCAAAAAGTCGAATTTTTTTCCGAGTCATGCCACTCATTTAACTACTTTATTTTGTTACCTTACTACTGAGGTGTTTATTATTGTTTTTAATCTGTGTGGTGTTACAGCCTCAAGAGGAATATACTGGGGTTTGTTATCAAATTTGGTTTGTCGAGTTTAAAGTATAAGCCTGTTTTATTTATTTTTATCCGCAAGAAAGATTAAATTGAGGTTAATCTGAATTATTGCATAAACCGTATTAAGAAATACCACAATTCTATATTTTCATAACATATTTCAGTTTCCCTAATCCTTTTATTCACACATAATTTAATGGATGCACTTTAAAAGATTACTTCATACTCGGTTCACTCTTAAAAGCTTTTCGGATGAAGTTTTTTATAAAATGTATTTTGAAAGCTTATTCGAAAAGGAAAGAATATTTTATATTCTGGGAACATATAGATAATTTTACATTGAATTGCTAAATCTGAGGGGATAATTAATATATAACGAATACAATTTTGTAGAAATTACATTGAAACTAAGAACACAATATCAATAACACGTTCTTAAGAGTAAAAAGAAAATGGCGCGTTGATATATGATGAAATAAGATCGACATTTTTGGGAGTTGTAACCTACATCTAATTCAATGACACTTTGACATTGAATGATATCCGTATTCGAGTCGTCTTGTCGGTTTGACATCCTCTGACATGTTACGCCGAATTGAAAATTATGTGCCTTAAAGTAGGCTCAATTCTGTTAAAGCTGCTTTAAAATAAATTACAAAAATATATTTGTGTTTTTAAAAACGCTGTGAATAATTTTATCCATCCACAAACGTGAGGAGAGTACGTTTGATTGACATTGGTGCAGGAAGTTGTTCTTATAAGATTTTTGAAGAGTTTTTTGATATCACAAACATGAAGCAACCAAATTATTTTGTTTAATCAACATTGCAGCCTTTAAAATTGTTCATTTCCTTCAAGTGCTTGAATTATAAATGTTATGTAACCATTTATAATTCAAGACGCAATTTTTTTTAATGTGATTGTGCAACAACAACAACAAATTATATTTAATGTTTGCAATTTACATCCAATAAACCATAATTACTATTATCAGGAATTGACGCTGTATTGAACGAATAATTAAAATCTAAATTGATTGCATTTCTTTTTTGCTTTACAACACAACAATTTCATGATTTTAAATATTTTAATTGAAATGGGGCAAATATAAATTATTACATATTTAATATTTATGTTTTAATTCAAAACAAAAGAACGAATATTTGCAATTAAAATCATATTTGTGAATTGGAGTAAAAAAATCATTCATTATTATGGGAATAAACGCAAAAATAAATTAGAATTAAAATTCATTTCATAATTTATTTATTTTTATGCGGAAATGCAATCATTGATATAATAAATTTTTTGACACACAAATTTTCTTAAATAAATTCAAATTCTAAAATCAAAAAGTAAAATCAGTGACGTATTTAAGCTTTAAATTATCAAAATTTGTTTAAATACAGTAGACACTCGATAATCCGGACTTTAGTTCGTTGTTATTTCTGATCAGTTCTTAAAAGGCCACTTTCTGTCGGTAAATTCTATTGCAACAGAATTAAAATTCAATAGAATTTAAATTTTGTTTCTGATGTAAATGTTATGAAATCTGCTTGTGTTTCAGTTTCTGTTTCATGTCAGCTCAAGATTTTAGTTGGACTTGCCACTGAGAACGATGAAGGAGTTACTACATATCACTATTTTTAATATTAATAATTAAACAGCACCGCGAGAATATTTACATATTTAAAAGGCGTATGTTAATTCACGCACCTCCATATTGTAAAAAAACATTTTTGACAGATAACGAATTTGAGATATTCCGTTTTCAAAAAGAATCGCACTATAACAGAACTCAACAGTGATATAGCATTTAATAGTTAGACAAATTCAATAATCTGAAACCGCCTTTCAAAATGTTTGTCCGAACTTCGAGGGTCTACTGTATTATCCTAAATTTAATATTTAACAAGAATGCATACTAATAAATTTTCTTGAGAAAATATGGCATCTAGAATGGAGCCTCATCATCAAGAGAAAAAAAAATCTGCATATATTTACCGTTCATTAGAATGTACATTGTACAATGTACATAGATTAGCGGATGTACAATATTTAAATTATTCTCTGCAGACTAATATTATATGAAGGCACGTTTCATGGGGCTTTGTATTTGTATTTGTTTTGATAAGCCGGCTGAAGCACAGCAATAACAAATTCGAGGTAGTGATGCATATTACAATAATATTCTTAGACAAATTTTAGCAAATGAAAGTCTGAGCACAATTGTACAGTAAGCCGCAGCCCGCAACACTTAATTACTTAGACCCAGAACAACGGAAATTGCTTAAACCCCACAATAAGGCAAACCAAGCGTATGTTTGCCCAACCGCAACAACAACAACAACAACAACGAGACAATTAAATAAGAGTTGAAAAGAAGTGTCCAAAGTATATAGAACAGATAAGCAGAAATCTTAGACCGACAGTTCATTTAATTGAGTCAGTGAGCGTCAGCTTTGGTTTCTTGCTTTGGCACGTGAGCGCTTTTCAAAAGCACCCTAATATCATTGGGGAATAACTCACTAAATATACGAGTACATGTGCTGTGTGCATAATACGTCGTGTAGACATTTATATACATTATGTTCATCCCCACTAAATACATATAACTAGAGAATAGAATTACGTCAGCACACACACCGTATGTCACGTTTTACATTCACAGATATAATCGATCTCCCTGAGGACAAATTGAATTTGCGCAATGTTTCAAATTGAATAGTGCAAACTTTTCGCACACTCCGGGATGCTATGTCAAACGAAAAAAAAAACTCTATGATTACAAATAACTCATGGGGCCCTTTTATTGAGTTACGAATTTTCATGTATCGTTGAATGTTGGTACATTTTACATTGTAACAAACGTCATCATGGTATTGTTGAATGCAAAGATTCATGAGCAGAAAAAACTCAATTTAAATGTTATAGTTTGTTTAAATGGCCGAATACACCATGTGGAAATAAATTGCATTTCAACATATTACTATTGACATATTAGTATTGACAACAAGAATAATTTACACAACAGCTGTATTGAATGAACAAAATGAAGACATTCATTAAATATAAACTCCATAAAGAATGCGACACTCTTCCTAATCATATTCAATCAATGGCGAAAGCACTCAGAAAAAGGAGTGAATTGAAAATGGATTAATAGAGTTTTAATATTCAGAGCAATTCTCACATCCTTTTGTTGGATAACATCTTAATCCTTTTTTACTTTAATGCTCACAAAGCAAATGACTCTTTCAACAAAGTTATAAGAATTGTTTTAATTGAGTTGGAATTTTGTTGAAGCAAAGTAAATAAAAGACGTGGCCTTTTAAAGGAGTATTTTCCGTCCAATTTCATTTGCTTCAAACGAATTGTTTATTTACAACTTTCATGAAGCAAAAACATCATTTTTTAATAAACCAAGAAAAAGTGTGTGTTTATAATTTAAAATAAAAAAGAAAAAAGAATAACATTACCATTCTGAATGTTGAATGAGGAGTCTCCAAAAACGGTAACCACGTGTAAATCAATTGCATTAATGATTTATGGCATGTAAAAAAAAACAGCAATGTTATCGTAAATATCATGTTATGCATTCACTCCTACAAATCCAAACAAATGAACACATACGAGTGAGTATGTACTTTTAATCCAGCTTACCGTCACATTAGATAACGCATGCGGCTGATAAAGCGATTAATTGGCTTCATTAATAAAACCCTTTGGGGTCCGACATTATCGTTATCCCTGGAACAAAATTCTATTTGTCTATATGCCTATCAATCACCTGATAAATATGACTTTGGGCGGCCTTTACGTAAGTCTTATTGCAATGTTGAAAATCAACTAAATACTTACAGTAGATTTCCAATTAATCGGACTTTAGTATTAAGCAGAAAAAAAATGTCAGTAAAAAATTTGTTTTGCAAAAAAAGGAAGAGTCTGAGCTCATTCAAAAAGATGTGTATTTTTGGTGAATGAATTCTGAAATATTTAACAAAAATTACAGTTAATGATGAAGACATTGAAGACGATGAATAATATGGAGAAGAAATGGAAAACACAAATAGAATACATACGCGAAAGCCACAATGGAGCTCGCTATATTATAAAATGAGAAAGTGGTAGCTGCTCTGAATAACGGTTTAACTCGGATTTTTATTATCTGCAACGCTTAATGAGAAAGGTCCGGTAAAAAGGGAGTCTACTGTAGTTTACAAAGATTCATACAGGAAGCATAATTTCTTTGGACAATAATGAAGGCTTTTTACTTAGCAACTTAATTCAGTCGGAATGTTGAATTGTTTTTAAAAACAGTGTGTAAACTTTAAACCGAATTCTTTCAGTGGACTAATGGACTTTATAGGGCGCGAACTGGTGGGAAACATTATTTATATTCATTTTTTTATTTAAATATAAATGCGCGAAAAGTAAAGCACATTTCATTGTGCAAAACAGAAGAAAGTCCATTCAAACATCTCTTTTCTCTTGCCGCATAATCCACAAGATTTAAAGCAGTGTTAAACAAAATTCGTTGTAAGAGCTGATTTAAAAATGCTGAATGAATCTTTTTCAAAGAGAGCAGCTGATGCAAAAGCTTTTAATGGAAATAACTAAAATGTCATGGACCATGGTGCACTTTGAAAGTTCAATAAAACGACCTTTTTCATTTTAGGCACAAAAATATTTGAAATAAAAGTTGTTAATGTATTTTTTAACTAAAATACGTATTCAAATTCTCGATGTACTTCATCAGGGTTAAATTAAACCGTTGTCAAGAACATGTGACTAGCAACAGTATTTCTGTACATATCTTAAAACTATAAGCACTTTTTACCCATACAGCTGAAACCATCATGCACCAGCAACGTGGTTTTATTCAAAGAAATTGTGTCCCTTTAAGCAAGAATGTAACTGACGACTTGTAATTATATTCCCAAATTGGGTTATACGTTGCACGTACATTTCAAATACATTGTGTGGGATGAAATACAGAAGGCATTAAGTTATTTAAATTAAACTTTCTGTAAAATTGTACCAAATAAAAGAAAATTACAATAAATGACAATAAAAATATTACAAGGTTGTTATATTTTAAGGATGCCCCGTTTTGCAGCGACAAAATGTGTGTTGAATCCAAAGTGGAAAGAAAGTTCAATTTACAATTTATTACTGAAGCACAAAATCGATTACGTGCTGCCTGGTGCCAGGTGACAAAAATCGTACAGTCGATTATTATATTTCAATGACAAAAAAATTGTTCGCAAAGCTGCAGCTCAATCCTTGGAGAACTATAACTGTGGTTAAAGCTTACCATTTGCCACAGTGCAGCGCGAGCATAGCGTTTCATTTAACAAATTGCTCACCCACCCCGAAATCCTAATGCTCGTATAATACTTTTTTGGGAAATTTTATAGTCTATACGGATTGGCGCTTAATATTCAAACCATGCGGGAAATGCAAAATAACTGGTAACGAAAATTGGAATTTCCCCATTGGCGAAAGAGGCTTTATATTCAACTACATAGAGCTCGAATTTTGAAATTATTTAATGACGTTTCATACGAGATTGTGTGTGTTTCAGAGTATGTTATCGTCGGACATTTTAAATCACCAACGGCATCAATTGTTGCATTATTTTACGATAGAACTGTACTTTGGTAAAAATAATTAATTTTTCTGAAATAATTGAAACTGCGTAACTTAATATGTGAAAATTTCATAATTTATTAAGTAATCGCGTCACGAATGAAAACTTAAATGCTCCGTTTTTAGCACTTTTTCCGCGTAAAATAATTATTATACAAATATTTGCAATGACAGCTCTACCGGAAGAATTAATTTCATGTAATTGAGCTTGTACTTTTGAACAGGATCTTCCATTTTTATTAATTTTACCGCTGACTATTTTTTAAAGCATTTTAAAACCAAGGAAATCATTTAAATTTATAGCTACTGCGTACTGAAATGGTAAATTTTATTCTTTTCTCAAACATTAAGTTATAAAGACTCTTTATTAATATGCAACACTGATAAAATGTCTTTTAAAACAATATAAATTGCTTCATTTCAGTAATTTCTTTACGAGTTGTACGTGCAAAAGAAAACTGAACAAAATTTATTTATCATGTCAATGATAAGACGCAAAAGGTGTGCCTATATTCTACAACACATAAGTGAACATTAAAAAAAAGGGTGAAAAGGTCAACAACGCGTATAGATGCGTATCTTAGTTATACAGATCGTTTGACAAAACAATTTTCAAGAAATACATATTACGTCCTCTTCCTCAGTCAGGTCAATTGAGGTTGGTTAATGGGGTGCTGGAAATTGCAAAACAAGGGAATTATTTAGTGCACACAATAGAATTAGAAAGGGTTTCTGTTGCCATAACACAAGGCAGGTGAATAAGATTTAATACAATTTAATTTTTGAATCAGGATAAAATAGTTTATAAACAACAAAATTAAATTTCCTAGATGAAACAAATATAATGCGTACTTGAAGTTTTTTCGATTATTATATTCTATGAAGAACTTTTTCTTATTGTGTAAGGTGTCAGAAGAATCACCTAGCGGGATTTGAGGTAAATGCAGTTTTATCTAGAAAACCTTTACTGATAATTATTGTGGAAATGCACAAAATAGTAGAAACAGTTTTTGGTAATAACCTTGACCTTGAAGCATCTGATCTTGAAAAAACAAAAAATGCTTTCTTCTTTTTACTTAAATATTTTCCGAAAAAATCATAGAAACCTGTCGAGGAGTTTCCGAAACATTTTTAAACTCAGGAAGTGTGAAAACAAGTTTCTCCATGACCAACTTTTTTCCCAAAAAAAAAAAAATCAGAATGTAAGTATGCCTTTGGGGTCATTAAATAAATTAAATAATTTAATCAAAATACCCCAACTCATATACTTTACATGTTTGGATTGAGCAAACATCCCAATAATTTATAGAACACACAATAAAGTGCATCCACTGTATACACTGCTGCATAGTATGAAACCCAATTGCTTGCTGTGGTTTTGCTTCTTAATGATTTGCATCCTTCTCTACAGCCCTATATGTTGTTATGTAAACCCACAAAGCTTACCTCATCCCGCATATGAAAACTTGCAAATACTGCTTTATGTAGCTAAGGAAACATAACGCTGCAAACAATTCACGGTATCAGACATTTCGTTAACTTACAAGCAACCCGTGTTACTGTAAAGTAATTTTAATCGCATATTTCCGCATTGGCATTTAGAGAATTCAATTAAAATTGCACAATATTATATAGTGATGGCTGCCTCACCGGCATGACGCGACTTTTAAGAGAGTGGAGCAGCCAGTCTTAATGTGGATTATATATTAAATACACTTACCATTTCAATCACTTCTGTGAATTCCTTGTTGGCGTCCGAAATGAGCGTGTGGAATCCATGTTCGGCAATGTTCATTAAATCGGATGGTGTCAGCTGTAATTAAATAAAATAAAATGTAATTATATTTTTTATGGGATCTTTGCACATTTTCGTATTCGCCATTATGTTCTTTTTTTGGAAGGAAATGAGAAGGCTGCGTTATTGTTAATGCTTATTACATGCAATCACGTGGGATGTGTAAATCTTTTGTAATATTAAGTGCTGCGGTTATCTAATACGTTTATTTAATTAAAATATCGATTGCGGTTATAATCTTTGAGATATTTCATATACGCTTGTTGGGAAATGAGATTTCTATTTGGTATAAGAAAATATATAATATTTCATGGTACTTTAAATATTCCACTGAAATTCGTCAAATTCAAAATAAATGCTAAATTCGTTTCCATTTTATATGTTGTACACAAAAATTCATGATTCAAATGGTGAAGGTTTTATGATTTTGTATAAAAAATGTGAGTTAATGAAAGTGCAATTGTCATTTTGAAATAATTTATTTAAAACCAATCCATTATTGTTAAATTGATGTCATTCAATGAAAAATGTTTTAAACATTTTTTTTATTATCTGATTGTACAGTGAGCGAAACTCAATTAACGCCACTCGGTTTGAAAATAATATGGAAATCGATTATTCGAACAAATTATTATTAAACAAATCATTCTTCTTATTCGCATAACGGGTTAAGTACTTAGAAAACTAACGATTATTAAATGTTTTTGATTAATACGAAATTAAGTAAACTATTATAGTTTAAATCAAAGCGAAGAATTAACAACTAACAAAGAGTTTCAAAATCGCTCTCCTGTTCTGTTTTTTTTTTAATTATTTTTTTTTCTCTGCTTTCTGAATCATTGTAATGTTTAATTTCACGCACACAATTCTTTTAAATATGGAGAAAAGAGAAATGAAAAAGTTAATGCCTAAAATTTTCAAGGTGAATTTCCGAAAAACTATGGAAATTCAGTACATATAATATTTGCAAAATTTGATTTCCTTTGTATACAATTCAAATAAATTTTTGAAAAACTATATCTTTAAAGGAAAAAGTTGTTTTTTAAACTAGAAGAAATTCAATCAAAAAAATTAAAAAATTTGGATTTGACTTTCAGATATGCACATTAAGTGTTATCGTAGACATAAAAATTGTAAAAGGAACGAAATTGCCCTTAAACCACCGTTATTCACTCACCATGTTCTTTCTATTATACTGATAAATCGTCAGTTAATCATAATTGGGTAACTGTTTCTTGATAATACCGAAAAATTTAGTGAAACTAATTGAATTTCGCTCACGTAAAATTAAAACTTAAACTATGACTAAAGTACGGATACAATACAATTTCAAAGCAATTTCAGGGCATCTACAGATACCTAAATACATACGTACATATGTACGTGAGTGACATAATTTATGGATTTATCTTTCATTGTCGTAAATTTTGTAGCTTTATTGAAATTTATTTGCAAGCACAATGTTTGTCATTTTAAATGTAGCACCCAACGGAAATAAACTTTAAGTAACCAGACGGAAAGGAATGTGAGAAATTAACTAACTTTTAGCGACATTACAAGTTTAAAAGGCATAAAATATACACATTGCGGAATAAATGTGAGAAGAAGATACGCAAAACAATTACTATATGAATCCAAAGCAAATATGTCATCATAATAAAACTTAATGTTAAGTACTCACATTATAACTACTAAATTACAGATATATAAGAAGTGAAAATAAAAATATTTATATTACAATTAAGCCATAATAATGTACTGTATTGATATTTATTCAGTAAATTGAATTAAACCGGGCAATTAAAAGTGTTTTCATGAGACGATCACAATTCATGTCACCTCTCAATCAATCAGCGATAATAATCAATTATTGACTAAAAGAATAATTGACTTAATTGCATTACATTTTTCTTTATAGGTATTTTATCATTTGTATTCACACCCCCTCCCCCATTTGCGCCAATACTACGCACGATGGTCGCTTAAATTTGCCCAATAGCAACATTGTAAGACAATGCCAAGTAATAATTAATTCAATGCGAGGGGAGGAGATCTTCAGAAACATTTAATTGATTGAACAAAAATGGTAAATAAAATTTACTAATAATAATACATATTCTGGCGACGTCAATTTTAGAATAATTATTTCAACCACGACATTGGTGCGCGTCTTAAAGTGTTCCACGGCGGGAATGTGGCGCCAAACGTCTTCTATATTATGGGTTTACACGGAATTGTCGCACTTACACACGACTTTATTTAATCTAAATATCTCGTTAAAGCAATAATAACTATGAGAAAAGGGACGATAAATTCATTAATTTTATTAATTACAATTCGTTTAAGTAACAGGGCTGTATGAATATTTTTAATTACATTTATTATAGCAGTTATTAAATACGTGGGAGTAAGCGGATGCATTTTTTATACCATTCTTTTTCATACCTCAAATTTTTATTACTCCATTTTTTTCATCTTAAGGCTAATTTATGCTGCTAAAAATTTCAAGATCGTATTATTTTGTTTAAAAAAAAAATTAAAATTGTTCAAGGTCATAAAATACATTTTTTTTTAAATATCCTTGTTTATGTAAGACTTAAAAATTATACATTATAAATGATTTTTCCTTTAGACGATGAATTTCTGAAGCGTATATAAACATTTTGTGCAAAGAATTAGTGTGTCACGACATTATATGCACTCACTAAAGAGAATACTCAGCAGCCTTAAGTACTCGTAAAGTAAAAATAGAAATGCGAGTATACGAATGATTTTAAGCTCATTTCAATTGGATCAAGTTCAAAGTGTTTATTCAATTGAAGACAATGTAAAGTCTGCAAAGTGGAGGATGCCAATTTGAAATTGGAGCATTATCTGATATGTACTTTGAGCCGCACAAATGTGTGAGTTATTTTTATGTACGCTGTTTTATTTGTACGATGTTCTTATATCAGTGATACGAATACAATTTTTATAAATCATGATGCATACAAACTTTATAAAGCTCTTGCATAAGATCAAGTAGCAAGATTCATGGCCAAAATTGTTTATGCCTAAATATGCTTCACAAAAGCTTGAACATATTGTACAGAGAAGCAGACCGAGTACACACAATTTTGGAGAAAAATCAATACAATCTCTTTCATAAAGTTAATATACAACAGATGATTGAAATAAGATAAAGCTACCATCAAATAATAAAGAAGCTGAGTTAAGTCATAACTATTATCATAAATGCCTACAGGCGTTTATTCTCTGCAGAGTGTAGACTGTAAGTTATGATTTAAGACTTGAATAGTGGGTGGATTGAAGAATTTTAATAGAACGTTTCGTCTATGTACATTAAACACTATATATGATACAAATTTTGCATGTAGGATGTCGAAATGGCAGATCCTGTGCATACACACAATAAATAACAATCTTGTTCAACACATCATGTATGTATTTATTGTATATTCGAATATATTATCCTTAAAATCTCTCAATGAAGTGAAAAGGACATAACTACTAATCAATATCAATAATATGTGTGGCATTTTATTCAATGCATTTCTCTTCAGAGAAATTTTATTGAAATAGGCTTAAGTATTTAGAATGAAAAAAAATGTAATTGATTATTGACGCCTAGTTGTTGACTCAATAGTTGAATTTTTATGATCAACACAATTAAGAGCTTCTTCGATTATCTGTATATTTTACGATTAATATTTAAATTGTCAGAAATTCATGAATTTTGGAAGCGATGGTAAATGAATATCTTTCAAATTCCATATCACATTACTCGTATTTACATAATTTATGCGCTTTAATATTGTACAGCTTCATTTTGTCACAACAAATATTATAATAAGGAAAGTGTGAACTGCACATGATCGACATTTATGTAGCTTCAACTTTTCAAAGACAATTTGAACCTTGTCAAGTACAAAACATTCTTCTTTATTCCATACAGTAGTATGGAGAAAACTTAAATTCTATAATCGAAACTGAAATTAAAGAATTTTAAATTGTGAATTGTAAAATCTTTCAAGGTCATACAAGTAATTTTTCAAGATCAAATTCATCTCTTGTTTTTAATGTTTTTTGTTTTTGAAAAAAAAGAGAATTACATAATTATAGGCCGTAACGAGTTGAACAACTTTGCTGCACATTTCAAGGTCAAACGAAAATTTTTTCAATGTCGTGAAATAAAATTTTTAAAATAGGGTTTTTTCCTTTTTAAATTGCGTTTTGAAAATGTTTCCAACTTGGATAACGTGTTATGTCCGCGCTTTCCCTGCAATGTAGTATTTTTTTAATTTAATGCCAAGAATTTTTCAATGATTTTTGAGTAAAATTAGTAGTTTAAACCAACATACACGTTTTTAAACAATGAAGTGTTCAGTATAAATTTCAGTTTTCATGAAAAAATAAAAATGTAGACAAAATACAGAATTTATATTTTCGTGTTTTTAATTGCGAAACAATAATTATTCAAATAACTAACTGAAACGACCAATAAACAATTACAAACACATCCTGACAATAGTTTAACTTCCAGAATTGCAGCAGAATTTTAAATTTATGTGAAAAGTTGCGAGTTGATTGACAATAAAAAGGTTGTAAAAAATGTTTTGCTTATAAAAAATGAACATAAAAAATTAACTCCCATATAGCCAGCATTTCATTTGGAAGGTATTTAAAATCCTTCCTAAGTTTTGACCCAATTTAAAACAAATAGTTAAAAATGAATAAAAAAAAACTTAAGAAACACTAAAACGCAATTGCATTTAAACTGTATACCATAAGTAGTGGACTTAATTAACTACAAAAAGGATTTCATAAAAATACCGTATAATTATTATTTACCGAATTTACATAAACTGTTATACATTAAATTCAGAGCTTGCAAAGGAAAATTGTAAATTTTGTAAAAATACTCTAATTATATGCTCTGTGCTCACAATCTACGCTTTGTTATCTATCAACTATTTAATGTATTATTGATTAAATGGACTTACCGGAAAACGTATTTCCTTTTCAAGCACTCGATCGCCAATAACTTGGATGATGCCTTCTTCTGCTGATGACACCAACGGTATGAGAAATACATAGGGAGCTTTTGTTACCTCCTGGAGCTGCAATTATTCAATGAGTTTTAGTTTTTCACCATCATTTATTTTTAATGTACGCAATTTAATTATGTATTGGAATTGATTTTATTAATCAAAATATTTAATTGGGAAACCAGAAAAAAATTCATTTGTTTAATTTGGGAAGAAATCGTACACATGATTGTCAATTTGATATGCCAAATTGTTAACAAAAGGGTCATTATAATGCTGTTTGGGGGCTTCTTTAAATATAAATAATTGAAATCACATAGCTATTGATGAATCTCAAGTAACCTTATTTATCTTTCAACTCAACAAAGCCAAAACTTTTACAATTGGCATTGATTTCTATAATACGTTATACGCTCCATATGAGAACAATTGTGAATCATGTGACGCGTCTAAATTCGATCACAATTTGGCATAAAGATGTCAAAAAAGTTGTGTGGAAAATTTTTAAAATTCAACAAAAGCCAATACCTTTAAATAATTAAAAAAAACAATTAATGAATATTATAAACAATAATATTACTTTAAGCAACGCGCATATTTCGCTTTGAAAAAATTATTTCATTTAGCATGTCGGTATGCGGCCGTTCCTTTATTAAATAAATAAATATTTTCGTTTCTTATTTGGCTTTATTTTTATTCACATCTGTGACAACCATGAACCGACGGAGATAAGCTGGTTGCTCTGCACATTTATGTTTCATATGTACGTCAAGTATATGGGCGAGTATATGGGTAACAACGAGCACAGAAAATAAAAAGGTTCCAGACTTAAAAATGTAACTTGATTGGCAAGCATTGAATAATTGGTGGTAATGAATTGGTAAATGTGTATAATGTACACACTTGCGGTCTAAATATAGACATGTTTAGCATTGTGGAAAAGCTCTAATACAAATTAGCGAGACTGTAAATCCTATAATAGCCCGTGTTAATTTTGCTGCTATCAGCGGAATTGTAAAGCTGCCAACTGTATTTTCAAATATCGGATGTATACAAGAGAATACATATCCAGTTTAGAAGTGTAAAACTAAGAAATGAAATTAAATAATTAGCGTCCACTCCAAGCAGGTGCTCTTAATGCAAATAATGGAATAAAACTAATTGGAGCTTAAGAGTAAACGCAGATAATTTAAGCTTAATGATGAAATCATTGAATTTTTCTAGCAATTATTTTGTATTAGCAGCAATGTTTACAAAATATATTTTTTTAAAGAAAATGATTAACTCGAATAATACGAAAAAAAAATTCAATGTAATTCAATTTTCAATACGATGAAAACCAGAAATAAAGAATACAAATTGCAATAGTCAAATAAACACCTAACTTTACTACTTAAATTAAATGTGCAAGAGTGCGTCATCATGTCGATAACACATTTACAAGTTTCCTGAAATATGCCACACAAAGTATGTACAAACAGACTCTGCCATACATCCTGGCGAATATCCTGTTGTAATGGAAATTTTTTTTTTTTGCCACAATAATTGAGAGGATGAATTGCAAAACTAAACTTTTGCAATGTTTATTCATATTTTAGTTCGTATATGAAAAGTAGCTTAAATTGAAAACTTTGTGGCAAATAAATTATAATATTACAGTGTGACGTACAAGTTTCGAATTTGTTGTCTGAAATAAAATTTTTAGATTTTTTTATTTAAAACTGAACTAAAAATATTGACAAAAAGTCAACTTAATTTGTCAATTTTTTCAAAAAAGACAAAAACGGTTTCAAAAAAATTGTCAAAAGATTGTTTTTAAAAATGTTGTATTTTTGAGAGTGAAACACTTTATTTTAATCAGTTTATAAAAAATAAATCAACTTACTTATAAAGTTCTAAGAGTAAATAATAATAATATTAACGATTTACAAGGTTTCATGGAAATTTAATGGCAATTTTTATTAATTTTATTTCAAATACATTTTGGGAAAAATTTGGACTTATCGTGTTTTAAAAATAAACGTTTGAGTTGTGAAAATTTCAGCAGCGGAAATGTGGTGTAAACATAAAAGAATAATTAAAACAGGAACATAAAATGATTTTTTACAGCCGTCTAATGGAATTTCCGCTCGAATGATTTTTTGAATTTACAGGATAGCTAAATTTACACAAAAGTAAGCGATTAAAATCTTTATTCGCCATATTATTTAATGAAGAGCTAAAGTTTGAGGCACTTGCCGATTGTGTTTCTATCTGTTTATGTACATATGAAATAAACACTTAATATAATGGGCGATAAGATTAATTCAAGAGCGCGATTTGTTAAGTACATATATAACTTATAATGAAGCTTAAAACGACATTTGTATTGTTTTGTTCTAATGATAGTAAATTATTATTGATGATTCCTGTTATTGTCACGTTTTAATCAGTCTAACTGTGATGCAGTGCACATATACAACTAATAAAAATGTCAACGAGATAAACTAAAAAAATTGATTTACACCCTGTACTGCAATTTTTGAAAATGCATGTGCCTCAAACTAAAAACGTATAAAAGAAATGGTCACTTTATTGTGGCCATCATCACCACAAAGAAATACCAGTTTTTATTAAAAGTAAAATGCAAAGATGATAATGCATTGAAGTAAAAGAACTGCACCAAAAGTGTGTCAGCTTTTGGTTATAAGAAAAAAGTAATCCCTTATGATTTATGCGACACTTGTAAAACATAAACCGTTGCAAAACTTACATATTTGTTTGCAATTATTTGCAGTTCCGTTGATTGTGATGCGGCAGACATTTGGGCGATGCATTGTAGCAGCTTTATCGAATCCTCCGGTTCACAGCTTGCATTTGAGTGGTAAGAGCTTTCACTAGATGTGAGAAGCACAACAGACGAACCATTTTGCAGTCCATTGTCACTGCCGTTTGACATTGTGATCGTAATTTTATTAGCACTTATTCAAACAAACCGCACTTAAATTTAATTTTTTTAAAGCTCCACTGGGATTTTAAATACACCAACACTCTGCACTAATATGTTTTATCAATAAACTGATACACTTCTAAAGCATGTGCTAATGTTTACGCATATCGTCTTTATTAAATGCGGTCACATCAAAAGGGCTTGCCAAAAAAAAAATGAAAACAGCACACAAACTGCGAGCGAGCAGTACGTCACAATTGTTTGACTTAATACAAAATACACACAGACACCGCAAACAGCAAACGCAACGCGTACTCTATTGCACAATATAGTAATTCAAAGCATTTTTTTTTTCTCTCCAGATAATAATTAATTAGTTACATAAACATGAACTTGCGACGCAAACGGCTGCAATTTAAGTGTAATAATTATATACACTTTGAGTGTGGCCTGTGGGTCACGCGGTGCTTAATATAAATTAATATGTATTTATTTACAAACGTTCAATTAGAATTAAGATGAACTCCCCGCTTAATTTGTTTACGGAAATTTTATATTACAGCGAAATTAATTAATTATGTGCCGTATATCCTATAACTGCTTTCATCCACTGTAAAACTGTTGCGGACACTTCGACGTCTGTTAAGAGTGCGCTCTGGCTGATGTCTTCCAGATGAATGAATTTGCATATAGTACGCGCGTTTTTTCCTGTATCGACGTCGCCGATGTCACGTTTATTACAATTTAGCGCGTTTACATGGAGCGACTATAGCGACTATAATAATATAGCGATTGTATTTTGTAGGAGGAATTATAATGTTGCCTCACACACTGGGAAATGACGCACAACGTCGTTCCTATCGCGTTCACACTGTAACGTATCCGATAAGATACTGACAAAATATCATTTCTGTAAGTTCAAAATTGTGCTTTGCTGCGCCAATGTACAACACAATACGCACAGTACATACCCCCACATCCGCCCCATGCACCACACATTGGGTATATAGTGGGGCAACGAAAAAGACTGTAAGGAATTACGATGTGCGCGAATATGTATAGGAAAATATAAAAATGTCGTGTTTACATTGAGAGTTAATGCGAGAATATTGGGAGCGAAATAAGAGCGCGAATAAGTTTGCAAAGTCGTCAGCTGCTTTATAATGTAACAGGCCGGATGAAAAGTCCCCGGTCTACCATGGTAAAAAACATTTTTTTGCAAAATTCAATTTTATTATTCAACATAGTTGCCTTCGAAGGCGATACAGCGATTATAGCGATTTTCCAACTTTTCGATGCCACTTCTGTAGTACTCTTTCGGTTTATCCTCAAAATAGGCCTCAGTTTCAGCAATCACTTCATCATCGGTCTTAAATTTCTTGCCAGCGAGCATTCTTTTAAGGTCCGCAAACAGGAAATAGTCGCTGGGGGCCAGATCTGGAGAATACGGTGGATGAGGAAGCAATTCGTAGCCCAATTCATAAATTTTAGCCATCGTTTTTCCAGACTTGTGACACGGTGCATTGTCTTGGTGGAACAGCACTTTTTTCTTCTTCAAATGCGGCCGTTTCTTTGCGATTTCGGCTTTCAACCGCTCCAATAGAGCAATGTAATAGTCGCTGTTGATTGTCTGTCCCTTTTGGAGATAGTCGATGAATATTATTCCATGCGCATCCCAAAAAACAGACGCCATAACCTTTCCAGCCGACTGTTGCGTTTTTCCACGCTTCGGTTTGGGTTCATCGCTTGCTGTCCATTCAGATGATTGCCGATTGGACTCTGGAGTATAGTGATGGAGCCATGTTTCATCCATTGTCACATATCGACGGAAAAATTCGGCTTTATTGCGCTTAAACAGCTTCAAACACTGCTCCGAATCATCAACTCGTTGTTGTTTTTGATCGCTTGTGAGCTCGCGCGGCACCCACTTTGCACAGAGCTTTCGCATGCCCAAATATTCGCGAATGATATGATGTATACGTTCCTTTGATATCTTTACAATGTCTGCTATCTCGCTCAACTTCATTTTACGATCATTCAAAATTATTTTATGGATTTTTTTGATGTTTTCGTCGGTAACAGCCTCTTTTGGGCGTCCACTGCGTTCACCGTCTTCAGTGCTCATTTCACCACGTTTAAACTTAGCATACCAATCAATGATGGTGGATTTTCCCGGTGCAGACCCCGGAAACTCTTCATCAAGCCATGCTTTCGCTTCAACTGTATTTTTTCCCTTCAAGAAGCAATACTTTATTAACACACGAAATTCTTTTTTTTCCATCTTTTCAACAATAACAAAAGTAGCTTCACTCAAATCGCTATAACTCACGAACTAATTGTCCGATTGCTGTCAAATTTTTACACGTATCGTTTGAAGGTTGGTACTAAATGAAAATCATATGGAAAAAATTCTGGTAACGCCATCTATGGGTCAGACCGGGGACTTTTCATCCAGCCTAATACACGCGTTGCATAATGGGTGGAATATAATGGGGGACGTTTAAGTTATCAAATTTGGATGAGTTATTTAGGCTTTGCGGCCGTTATTGGGCAACATTTAATTTTTGAAATATACCAGGTTCAATACAAAACTGCATTAAAAAAAAATAAATTTGCTCAACAATATTCTTTTTCAATTTTATTAATTTAAATTTATTAAGTAGAATGATTTAGACTGAACATTTTTGAACTCGCATCGAAAGCTTTGACGCCTGTGTAGCCACAGAACTAATTTCTTGTATGTATTGGTGAGAACAAAAGCTTTCGACGCATGTTTATAAAAGTCTCATTCAAGAATTGGGACCATATATTATTTAAATTAACACCGATAACGCTAATTTCCTAACAAGACGGCCTTTTAAATAATAATTAAAATTAGTATCAGTAATATTGCATCTTTGGTATTTAAAATATTTAATATTGAACATAATCCCACTTTTTCCATAAACCCTACGTCATACGTGATATATTATAACATTATACACCCTAGCTGAATTGAAGATTAATGACTGCTTAATATTTGGCTCACATATGTTAAAAACTTCTGTGTTATATTTGCAACAATAATTAACTGTCCGAAATTAAATGTATTGGATCAAAATAAATAATAAAAAAATAATCACTTCTTTGAACTGACATTTCAAATTGAAATTACTTTAAAAACTTCATTAATGCATTAACATTTTATTCGATTTTATAATAATGCTATGCAAAAAATGCTGAAATGATTGAAATTGCTTTTAATTTTTGCTAGCTAATTTAGTAACTAAGCCATGGTGTATCTAGGAGTAGATACAATAAAATAAAGTACATAAGTACAATATCATAGTTTAATTCACCACGAAACGGTAAGTATACTTAAAAGAATTTTATTGTACACGCACGTAATACAAAACAACTATAACAATCACCACGTGGTAACAAGAGCGATATAATATTATGATTGCCAATATGTGCGAGCTTTAATCGCAGGAAGTGCATGGCGCGAAAAGTTATAGAAATATTAAACAAGGATTTAATTTTGCGGCAATTAAAAAAAATATTTAATATTATGTTTAATTGTGGGGTAATAATATTTCTATTTTTTTTTTAATGTTAAAATATTAATTAAAATTGATTTGATTTTAAAAGGGAATTTTTCGACATTTTTTTTTTTTAATTAATTAATTTTTAATTAAAAAATAAAAGGACAAAACTATTTCTATGCACATTTTTTATGAAAAAAGGGGAAATTTATGCTTAAACGTCACACTCTCAGTCCTCTGAAACATATGGCGATATATCCATCGGATAAAAATGCGTATAAACAGAATACAATGTTATATGTATTCAGAGCACCAAGTTCCAACGTTGGCGATATTGTGGCGCAAGTCAATTAGGACTGTGCTTTTTGTTTCAGTCGTTCTTCAGTTGGTGTAGTTGATTTGTGTGTGGCGTTTCATTGCATTGCAATATGGAAACAATTGGAAGAGGTCAAGTGTTAAAGAAAATTCATTGCCGGCTGTAAAACAATTCAAACTCCATTTTAATCAAAAGAACGTTCAAACACGCAGTGTGATTGATTAACAAATTCTGTTATAACCTTCGCGAGTTAACGCGTGAATTCGGTGTGATCATTTTAAACACTCAGCTCATTACATAAAGTGTACGATATATTGATTATTAACACACAAGCATAAAGTAAGAAAAAGAAAAAGCGTATAACTTTGTAATTGTGAAAATTTTACAAAAGTGCAATCGTACAACCGAGGTTGTACGAAGAATATGTCCACGCTAGCAACGAACATAACACAGGATCTCCAGGAAGACTCCCTTGAGTATTACATTAAATTTCCATCTCCAAGCTATCGAGGTATGCCGGAAGATGATGGAGCTGCAGCCGCCGCGGCAGCGGCCGCATCAGCCGAACACGGTGATAATGACTACGTTTTAGTTTACAATGAATCAAATGTGCCCATAGTGCTGTTGTTGGGATGGGCTGGATGCCAGGACAAGTATCTCATGAAGTATTCAAAAATCTACGAAGATAAAGGGTGAGTGTGAAATTGAATTGGTGATCCGTTGGAATATTGTGCCGAATCAAAGTGCAAAGTGCCTAAAAATAGAGTCATATGTTTACATGGAACATCAAACGGAATCGCTAAATTAAATCCGAAAAAAAATCTCAATATATTGATTAAAAGATGTGCTGTTTTGTAATTCCAAGGAATCATCAAGAAAAATCTACAATCACTATTTTTTTCACTTTTGTTTAGATGCTTTTTACGCTTAGTGCTGTAATTCATTTGAGATATTGATTTTTCCTCTACAAAATTCTTTGAAGGTTAATTACAGTTCGCTACACCGCACCTGTGGAAAATCTTTTTTGGAAGCGCTCAGCCATGGAGCACATTGGAGAGAAAATCTTGAAGTTAATCTACGACATGAATTTTGACAGTCATCCCATAATATTCCATGTGTTTTCGAATGGTGGTGCCTATTTGTATCAACATATATCGGCAGCAATGAGGCGATCCAATAAACCACTGAAGGTTCTTAAATTCTTTTAGTTTTTTGAAAGCATATTTACTTAAAACATTTATGAACCACCAAGGTTTGTGGAATGATATTTGACTCAGCACCTGGAGAACGACGTATTCTTGGCCTTTACCGTGCCACTTTGGCAATATTTGGAAAAAATCGAACATGCAGCTGCTTCATCTCTTGGATTCTAACAATATTGATGTACGTTGTGTGGCTGTTTGAGGTAATTTAAATGTTTTAGAAATAGCTCCTAATCCTACTTGGTAATATCAAAAATCGTCAACCCCCACTAATTTACGCAGGAATTCCAAAACTCGGTTAAAAATATTATTCCATTTGGGGAGAAAGCACATTCATCGAATCCATTTAACAGTTTAAAGGACGACGACACCGATTGGCCGCAGCTTTTTGTCTACGCAAAAAAGGATCTTCTCATTCCGTTTACGGTAACAATTACTTGTTTCTTGCACAGTTTGTTTTTAAAAATGAAATTAACATTTGCGACAATTGACTCTGTACTCTAGGATATTGAAAAATTTGCCCGTCATCGTGAGAAACGTGGTGTCAAAGTGCAAACAGCGCGCTTTGACGATTGCGAGCACGTTAAAATCTACATACGTCATCCACAGCAGTATGTTCAGTGTATATGCAAGTTCATCAGTGAGTGCCTCGCAATGCCCTACCATAGGAATCCTGATGGCCACAAGAAGAACACGTCGAAATTCGACTGAATGATTTTTATCAGGGGTTGACACTTAAGAGAGTAACTTTGTGCGCGGTATCTAGTGGACACTGCTCCCAAATCAACTCACTTCAATATTATTCATATACAAAATAGTAATTAATTTTGGCTTGAACTATAGGCACAAATTATAAAACATATTAAATGTGATAAAGGATCCTATTACCTATAATGGAACTAAACACACACATCACACCACAACCACAATGTTTAAACTATTAACTTGCGTTCCAATTGAAAATAAACGAACTTAATTGTTTTATTTTTACATTTTATTATGTTGTTAAATATCGATTTGCAGTTGCTGTACTTGTATAACTATAGTCTATAGAGATGCTAACAATAATATGTTGATCGATTGTTGTATTGTTAATTTTTAGACACCTTTTTTAAAAACAAATCACACTTATTCTTTGTTACTGAATGTGTAGACTCTTTTGAGACTCTTGAGCAAACGATTTTATGATCCAAGCACAATCCTATGTGTCGAAATAAACAAGAAAGAATTGACTAATGTGCTTAAGTTCCGCAGGAACAATAAAAAGCCTACTTACATAGTAATAAAGGATATTAATGTATTGATAATTGTGTTTTTAATTTCTATTTTAATCTTTCAGCGTGAATTCGTTTCATTTTTTTTTTTAACATTGCTTTTCTTGAGATTTAAATTTTTGTATAGCTTTTTATCGAGAAATCAAAGAATAGAATATTTGGTAAAAGTCGTTGAACTGCCTATAGATTTAAAACATGTACGTCAAGAATCAAACCGAGGTTTATATTTAGATGAAAATGAAACATATTTTAACTGCAACTGCAGAAAATAACGTTATATTTAATTATTAGAAATGATTTAAATAATTTTTTAATACCACATCATTAGAAGCCCGTTGTAAAAAGTAAAATCGTTGAATATATACAAATTCTTACTTTTTACCACTTGACACATGGCTTAATATTGCGTTCACGTGCAACATATTGCAGTGGAGTGAATTTGCAAAACCACCACGTGAACACTATCGCAGTGGAGTGGAACTTTTTCTTGTTATTGTTTCAAAGAGAAATTCTAACAAAAGTTATTATTAATTAATCGCGTTAGTTACCACAACTAAATGAAATCAAAAATAAAATAAATAATATGTCAAAATCAATAGCCACACCCAGACTAATACCACGATTAAATTAGAAAATCCACTCCACTCCACTACGATACACAAATGGATTGATATAGCACCCCTATATCTGCCGTCCACCCAGGGATGTTTAAGGTCCTTATGATTGCGTTGTTCTTTTTGCTGCCTGATAACTGACTTAGATGGATTAGGACTAGAGGAGATATGCGAGAGTAGTTTTTCCTCCATTTCATAAAAAAAAAATAGTCAAAACAACTTTGAATACTCACATAAGACTTACAGCCCTATTCTGAACACAGTCACAACTTGCTGTGACTGTCACAAAAGAGAAATTAGTCACAGCTTGTGACTGCGGAGAAATATTGGTATTCTGGTGACAGTCACAAGCTATGACAGTCACAGAAAATAGTCACAGCTTGTGACCTGCTATAGAGTTGGTCACAACGAATATTTTCAGTCACGCAGCGTATCAGTTGTGAATAATAATAAAAAAAAATTAACTCGAACTAAAATATAAAAGTTGATATATGGACGCAATATTGAATTTACTAGTATTTTTACTAAATGAAGAAGAAAACAAGTAAGTACTTTTAACAAATATTCATCAATTATAACTAAAACTATTGATTATAGATCACTGCGACGACAAAAACTTAAAAGTCTGAGCGATTCAACAAATCCCTTTGAAGAAAATGACGAAATTTTTAGACAACACTTTCGCCTTCCAAAAGTAATTGCCAAAAATTTGATTGACGAGCTAGAACCATTTAACGTTCAAAACTCAGATATTCCATTGTTTTTTTATTTAAACAATTAAGATGTTGACCGACCGATTAATGTTTTACGGTTTGTGTTTATTTTTATTTTGATTCAACATAACCTATGTACATTGAAATAGAAATGACATATGACTCGCATCAACTCTCCGCAGTTTTTGGAGAGTTCTTGTGACTCAAATTGATACTGTTGTTCCAGAATACCAAATTCGGAATCAGTCACAAACTCAGTCACAAGAAAAATAGTCACAAGCGCTTGTGACTGTAAAATAGTCACAGCGCCAGAATAGGACTGTTAGTGTAAAAGTAACTTTATCGTGCTATTCCCATATTTCCATTGACAATTTATTGATCAATATTAAATTAGACCATAATGTTGTGTGCTTCACATATCTTAAATAACTGTTTATTGACACATTTAAATTGTTTTTAAATATTATGAAAAATTTTAATACATATTATAAGTTTTTTATTATTAAAAAATTAGTTTACCGTTCAAAACATAACGGTTTTAACATTTTCGATGAATTTTGAAATATTTGTTAATACTGGGAAATTTATAAAATGTAAATGCATTATATATATTGTATAAACCCGGAATATATATATGTCACATATTATATATAGTGTGCTGAAAATTTGCAATTTTTGTATCGGGCAGCACCAACAAGCCAAAATCATTGAAATTTGTGCCGGCCTGCCTGGAAATTGTTGAGCTCTTCTTTCTATTTGAGTCCCGGAATTTGTTTTGTGCAATTTGCAGTGGTTTTGCCTCTTCCTTTTTTATTGAAATTTTAATCCTTATAGTTTGTAGGGATTAAAATAAGAACTATAACTACAAAAGTTTTTGAGTTTTTTTTATTTTGATTTACAAAGTAAAAGCCATACCGGTAAAACGTAAGTATTTTTATCGCGGCATACGCTTTTCAACTTTTTTTGTTTATATAAAAATCCGTTAAATATTTTTTCGCATGCACTTTTGAAAGGGCGTCGTTTTTGCAAACTTCATATAATTCTCATTCTTTACTTTTGAAAGTCACAGTTTTAAGGCGTATGTAATTACCATAGTTTAATTGAATTTTTACGCACATTTAAGTATCCACCATTTTACTGTCGCAATTTTTTACGCATTAACATTTAACATAACCGCATATATTTTATTATATTCAACAAAGGCACGGTACTTACATATGTCCCAGTCACACCCATAGTATTGTGCATATATTATAAAAGTTTAACTACATGACATACAAATTACGGAAACGGGAAAGCAACCCCAATATCATCAAAATAATAACAATTTAAGTTTTTAATACTACATAGATTCACAACCTTCTTTTTCTTTTAAAATTTTAAGACAAATCAGGGAAAATGGCAGCAGCAATTAAACCAAATCGTGGTGGCCGCAAAGCCAAGAATGAGCAGGAGAATATTGTTGGTGAGTAAAATTATTTTTTTACATAAACCACAGAGTAATAGATTTTACACAGATTCTACAACAGAAACATCAACTGAACAAGTCATCGTTTCAAAAGTTGACGCCAAACTTCCAAAGCGTCAAACTAAAAAAACAGCAGCCCTTCTGTTGTCCAACGAGACAGTGCCAGTACCACAACGCGCAAAGCGTAAAGCGGCATCTGATAAGGTCTATGCTGATGTGGATGACGAAGAAAATATTGAAGATGGTAATACAAAATAAAGAAAACAAATCCCGTTAAACATAAACAATAAAATGCAATTTTAAACATTTTCAGTTAAACCCAAACGTGGTCGAAAAAAGGCATCACCGAAGCCGGATGGGGTGAAAGAAAAAGCAGAAGCAGCGGTGCCAGAAGTGGCCAAAAAAGGAGGCCGTGCTAAAAAGGCAGATACGGGCAAAAAGGCTAAAGAGAAAGTTGTGGAAGTCGTCAATGAGGACGAACCCAATAAGTTGGAAAATGAAGAGATAAACGAGCCTAAAGTTGTGATTGCCAAAAAGGCAGCACCTATTAGACGTAAACGAGAAACGGCTGATCAGGAACATCCACCAAACATTGACAACGATGATGTTATTAAAGAGTTGGAAGTTGATGACACAAAACCGGTTCCAAATAAACGCAAGCTGCAACCGGTCATTGAAAAGTCAGAAGATATTGAAATGATCGAAACTGAAGGGCCTAAGGTATCCAAGAAGAGCAAACCGGCATCTGGAAAAAAAGAAATTGAGGAAAAGCCTGTTATTGCAAAGGGAAAGGGAAAAGGTAAAACCAATAAAAAGGTTGATCCAAAAGAGGGAGATGTCGATGACGAGGTGGCGAAGGTGAAGGCTGTTAATAAGAGGAAGGGGAAGGGAAAGATCGATAAGAAGGTAGAGGAGAAAAATGATGTTTTGAAGTTAGAAGATGAAGATGAAATTAAAACAAAGCCAGTGAAAACACCTCCAAAGAAGAGGGGCAAAGCCGAATCAAATGGCAAACAAAACTCAAAGAAGGAAGAGGAAGAGGAGATGGTGGAGCATTTTATTGGTAATTACAGTCATAAGTCATAAATATTTCCAATAATTTACAATAATATTTTAATTAAAATATTTCCAGAAAAACCTAAAGGTCGAAAGAAGGCAGCCGCCACCACCAAAGTCGTGGATGAAGAAGAAATTGTCGCAGAACTTCAAGCTGGTAACTAGGACGTCTAGTAACACTTATTTTTTTCATTTCATACTTTCAATAATGAATTAAACATTTCTTTACTTACATTGTTTTTTGTCTATGCTTGTTTTATTCTTGTAAGACTAACACCTCACTAAAGATTTCCTAATATGTATATAAATGATAACCAACAATTTGAGAATTAGATACGTTCTTTTTAAAGACATTCTAAAACATTTAGCCCCAAAAGCAGGTAGATCAGGGAAAAGGAAAGCACCTGAAGGAGTTGAAGAATTGACCAAAAAAACAGCAAGTAAGAAACCCCTTTTAAATGATGCAACAAACAATTTTTCGTCAGAAAACTTCTCCGTCGACAAGGAGTTCAATTTAAAAATCTCAAGCTGGAATGTGGCGGGTCTCAGAGCTTGTGTCACTAAAGGAGGATTACACTTTGCAGACTATGAAAAGCCTGATATTCTGTGCTTGCAAGTAAGTTTAATTTATTTTAAAATACTTGCAACAAAATTTAACACCCTGGACCATACGTGCAATTTAGGAAACAAAATGCGCACCCGACAACATTCCAGAGGAGGCCAAACTTAAGGGCTACCATCCTTATTGGCATCCCAAGACTGGTGGCCTCAACGGTGTTGCCATTTATTCCAAAGTAAGTATTAATTTGTTTGACTGTTCTACTAGAGACAATTTGATTTCAAACGCTTCCCACGAATATAGATTATGCCATATAACGTTGACTACAACATTGGTGACGCCGAAATGGATGAAGACGCACGAATCATCACAGCTGAATACGAGAAATTTTATTTAATATGTGTGTATGTGCCCAACTCAAGCCGCAAACTGGTCAATCTTGACAAACGAATGAGGTGGAATAAGGTCTTTGAGAGTTATATCACAAAATTGGACGCTAAGAAACCGGTCATTATTTGCGGTGATATGAATGTCTCACATCTGGAAATAGGTTGGGATTTTTTTAGTCAAAAACCATTGATGCAATTTTTTATTTACACTTTATTGTACTGTTGCAGACTTGGCTAATCCAAAAACAAATAAACGCAATGCCGGATTTACACAAGAGGAACGAGATGGCATGTCAAATATGCTTGCACTTGGCTTCGTCGACACATTCAGACATTTGTACCCCGATCAGGAGAAGGCTTATACATTCTGGACATATATGGCAAATGCCAGGAAAAAGAATGTGGGATGGTAAGGCTTTTTTATTTTAATTTAATTTGACATTTTAAAAGTCATTTAATTTTTAAACAGGCGTCTGGATTACTTCATTGTGTCGCAGAGATTGGTGGGAAAAGTTGTGGACAACATTATTCGATCGGATGTCCTTGGCAGTGACCATTGTCCTATCACTTTATTGTTAAACAATGTTTAATTTATTCTCATTGTTTTAAAGTGTGTCAAAATTGTTTTGTTTTTTTAATAAAAGGAATCTAAATTATTCATAATACAATCGCACTTAATCACCGAACCGTTTCCATTACCTCAAACTTGTGGTCTTCAACAAAGCGGCTTGATTAAAGAACCCCTCAAATTTGGATGGTCCAAGATATGCATGGACACTTTATAAATCTGATTTGTAAATAAGTCAAATATTACTTCACAGAAACGTTCGCACATACGTGAAGCCGACATCCCAGTTTTATAAACATATTTGTTCGAATGTAATGACCCCCTTTATTTATTTATTAAATAAATCGTGTTATCTTCGTAATGAACAGCTTCCATTGTCGATATCGTTCCGAACTCTGCCATGACCATATGTGGTACTTTGTCATCTTGTATAGTTGTTAATACGATCTATTAAATTTATCCTAATATACTTACAAAATAAAATACAATTCCCCAGTTACGTTTAATTTTTGTTTTAAAATGGATTTCAAAATAATAATTATTATTAAATTTTTAATGTGTTTATACGTCATAAGTTGAATTTATTTATTAAATTTAATGTCGTGTTTAAAAAGGAAGTATTCAGGAAGTGATGAAAATGTTCAAGCTAAAAAAATGCTCCTGCATTCATCCGCACAAGATTTTCAAGGACATGACAACAGTTTAAAAATTGTTAGTTGGAATGTGGGAGGTATTCGGGCGTGTGTCAAGAAGAACGGTTTGAACTTTATAAAAGCTGAAAGACCAGATATCATTTGCTTCCAAGTATGAAATCCTGTTATGTTCAATACCCTTAAATAATAAAAAACCAATTCCTTCCAGGAAACAAAATGCCCACTAAAAGATATTCCAAAAAAAATGGAACTTCCATCCTATTATTCTTATTGGCATCCAAAGTCTGATGGCAGGAACGGTGTGGCGTTATTTTCTAAAGTAGGGGCTTTAAATAGTCCTTCACTTATGACTTGTCTTTATATTTAAATATATTTAATTTTATATTCCAGGAAAAGCCATATAACGTAACATTTTCAATGGGAAATCATTTGATTGATGGGGAGGCTAGATTAATAACTGCGAAATACTCAAAATTTTATTTAATTTGTGTGTATGTCCCAAATGCGGGGCATCAACTAGTTAGGCTCAACAAAAAATTAAAATGGGACCGCATCTTCCAGAACTATGTTGTTCGACTTGATCAAAAGAAGCCGGTTATTATAGCTGGTGACATGAATGTTGCTCATTTGGAGATTGGTACACGAAGCTGAATATTTAACTGGTAACGTCTATAGATAACTTAATTTGCAGATTTGGCCAACCCTTCAAGTAATAGACATACCGCAGGCTTCACACAAGAAGAGAGAAACGATATGACGCATTTGCTGGCACTTGGTTTTGTTGATACATTCAGATATTTCTATCCAAAACGGACGAATGCATACACATTTTGGTCTTATCGAACGAATGCCAGAGCTAAAAACATTGGGTGGTAACTGAGAATTCATTTCCCAATAACAACATAACATAATAATTGATTCAATTGCATAAATTTAATTAAAACAGGCGATTGGATTACTTCTTGGTTTCTGACAGACTTTTGAAGAAAGTTGAGTATAACAAAATTCGATCAAATGTCTATGGCAGTGATCATTGTCCAATCGTTTTACTTATTAAAATGTAATAACGTTCAAAGATTTTCTTCTGTGTTTTTTAAAACATTTTAATCATTTTTTTATTATCCCCATAATGTTGAGCTATCATGATTTTTTTTCCCCGTTCTGCCACTTTCGCCAATGTGAACGCCCCTTAATTTTTTTACTGCGAAGCACATATATATAATGATATATTACATATATATATATATTATAAATAAATCTACAGCAGGTAAACTTAACCTACAAATAAGTTTTAAGAAAAGTTAAATAATTATTATAATCATTAAGACATCAATTAAATAAGATCCCATCCCACAATGCTAAAGACAATAGCCAATCAAACGTTAATTAGATCGAGACAATTATGTAAAATAATTTCCCCCACTAATACTCGGCGGTCCTATGGTAAAACATCTTTGAACCAATTTCTCAAATTTCCTGCAATATCACATTAAACAAAACAATTTGCTTGCAGCTGCACCTCTCAAGAGATTCTACAAAAATACAAGCGTAATCTTTAGCGACAACCACTATGAAATCACACTGGACCACAGAAAACTTAAAACACCAAGTGGCAAACCGTTCCTCATCAAAAACGAAGCACTCGCAATTGCAGTCGCTGCAGAATGGGACGCGCAACTAGACACCATTAATCGGCCGCACATGCATTTGACGGCACTCATTAGCACAGCCCTTGATAATCCCAATCACCTCAGCAAACAGGATATGGTTTCGTATTTAGTTAACTACATGGCAACGGATGCTGTACTGTTTCAGGATGGGGTAAAACAACTTGATTTAAATAATTGGGTAGTTTAATTATCCAAATGATATATTTCAGAGTCATCCTGATTTATGCAAAATGCAAGGAAAGGAATGGGACCCAATAATTGAGTGGTTCAATGATCGCTACGAGGTTGACATCAAATCAACACAGGCATTGGAGACGCCAGCCATGTCCCAGAAAACTATTGACACCATTTCGAAACACTTGATGTCTTACGATGATGCTTCAGTATTTGGTAGATTATTTTAAACTTATTAAAACAACTTATAAAGAACCTGGAATTAATTTTTTTCAGGATTTGTATTTGCTACGGATACAATTAAGTCACTTATTTTGACCTTAGCTTGCATTGATCGTCACATTTCAGTCGAGAGGGCTGTCCATTTGGCCCGACTTGAAGAGGAGTTTCAATTGGGATATTGGGGACGTGTTGAATGGGCGCACGATTTAAATCAACAGGATCTGCAAGCTCGTATGGCGGCTGCAGTATTGTTTGTTTACCTTAATTCTACAAGCATTTTGATTAAGCAGAAATCAATCATTTAGAAAAAAAATTAGAGTTTGTAGAAAAAATGAAAACAATAAGTTTAATTTAATTAACAAAAAGAAATGGATTTTATTGATTTCGAAAGTTATTTCAATCGCGTTAATTTTTAGGATTTTAGAAAAGAGAAGTTTGCAACAATTAATCTTAAAATTGTTCGTTTTAAAAAGAAGAAAAGGAAACATATTAAATGGAGAACCAACAAGGTCACACATATTGGGTCATTCAGTAATTCAAGATGGGCTGCTGCGCATTATATTTTTAATTTTCACGAGTCAGAAAAAAACTTAATTTTTAATTTATTACGGCTCACCTACTCCCAAAATATATTTCTAGAAATATTTGGATTTATACGTCCGTATGAACGATTTCTCAGAAACATGGATTTTAGGAGATTTGCATGGAATAAAGATATGTAGTATAACATTCAATTAGATTATTGTTAATCAAAGTAACCTATTTCAAGATTAAGCAGGTAAAAACTTTGTATTTCACTTAAAGACTAATTATAGTGGTAAATAAACAAGTTATCTGTAAAAGATTATTACATGTAAGTTACAATATATATAATTTTTTTAATTAAAATAAATTGGAAGGGTTTGACGACTAGGTGTAGGGCAAAATGTAAGGGAAAGGGGGTGGGGAGAAGAACTTCAGTGGTACAGTTGCTTTGGTCCGGCATAAGATGAAAGTTTAGAGGGATGACAAAGGAATTTGAGAGAGCCGTTTTGGAATTGAAGAAATTTTGCATGATAATGTTAGGATGATTGAGCAGTTTTCCCCCAACTGTTTTAGCCAGGCTGAGGAGAAGAGCAGAAAGATCGTTTTTGATAGTTGCTTTTCGCCTAATATCATGCTTAAAATTGAAATAATATAATAATAAATTTTAAATATTATGATGTATGCTACAATATTGGAAGAATTAAACGATTTTTTTCAAAAATTTAAGATCATGTGTTCCATATTACAAACGGTGCAAAGGTTTGGAAAACGTGCTTTTACATTATTGTAGTGGTCTTTATTACAAACGTTTCAAGGTTAAAATTCAGGCTCATTCACGCTACTTAGTAACATTTTACATTTTCAGAAAATGTTTTCAACATACAAAGTATTTTTTTATTATTATTTGATTAGACTTTGACACCTGATTTTGAATAAGCAGTGGAAAAGTAATCCGAAATCGAGTTAAAAAGTATTTAACATTGCAATTCCCTTTAATTACCACTGATAAAGCTGTTTAATCTTTTAACAACAAAACAATTGATAAAAATTGAGAATGTCACCATGACGAGGAATTTTTTATTTTGAAACTTCGTACCATATTTAAATAAATTGCAAAATGATATAATATTGAGTTTCATGATGCTCTTGGCACCACAAATCTTTTGAGTTAGTTAAGACAAACATTTTGTGCAGTAAGGTTCTCTTTTTTTTAAATAAAACGTTACACAAAATATTCAATAAATGATGTCAATAATTGTTTATGCAGTGATTTTGGCCATCACTTATTTGGTGGCAAATTATTGTCAAGTAAAGTACAGGCAAAATAAATTTTTAAAACATTTTCATGGTCCGAAGCCGATTCCTTTACTTGGAAATACTCTGCAAATGGGAACAACACCATCAGGTGATTATTGTGGCTTTTAATTTACATAAAAATATCCTAACTTTGTTAAAACGGAACTAAAATCTTTTATTTTTTAACTTTGTTATGCAGAAATATTCCAATCAATGAACCGTCTTGCTTACGCTTACAAGAATAACACAATTATGCATGGATTCCTAAATGACTTTTCAATTGTCATCACAAATCTTAAAGATGTGGAGCGTATTCTTAATAGCAGCAAAATGACTGAAAAGTCTTTAGAGTACACTTTCCTTCATAAGTGGTTGGGTAAATGTTTTATTTTGCACTTTCATAAAACAGTACAAACTTTTTAATTAAATAAAATGTTAAGGCACTGGCCTCTTGGTGTCAGCTGGAAAAAAGTGGTTTACTAGAAGAAAGATTTTGACACCATCATTTCATTTCAACATTCTTGAAGGATATCTGGACGTATTCAAACGACAAAGTAACACATTTGTGAGAAATTTGAAAAAGTATGCAGCAAGTGGCGAGGAGTTTGATATTTACCCAATGACTGCTCTTTCAGCGTTGGATGTAATGTGTGGTAATTGTTTTAATTTAAATAGTGGCTATAATAGTAAACGCTTTTGTGACCATTAGAGGCATCAATGGGCGTAGAAATGCATGCCCAAAGTGATCCTCATTCGGAGTATGTTCAAGCTGTGAAAAAAGAAAGCCTCATTGTATTCCATCGGATCTTTAGCGTCCTTAAATTGTTTCCAAGTGTGCATGAAATGTCGCCTAAGGGTAGAGAAGAAAACAAATACGTTGAAGTGCTTCACAAATTCTCCAACGATGTGATAAAGAAGAGGCGTGAAAAACTAAAAAAGCTGACTGGAACAAATTTATCTGAGCACATTAATGATGTTAGTAGTGAACATTTTAGTGTTAAGAAGAGGCTTTCGTTGTTGGATATGCTTTTGAGTGCGACTGTTGATGGAAAACCATTGAGCGATGAAGACATCAGGGAGGAAGTTGATACGTTTATGTTTGCTGTAATTAATTTAACAAATTTAGTTATAACGCTTTACTGAAATTGTTATTTTTGTGGTAAAAGGGTCATGACACTACAACCTCTGGAATCGCCTTTTTGCTTTACTCCTTAAGCAAAAATCCAGATATTCAGCAGAAATTGTATGAAGAAGTCAAAGACTTATTTACTGACGGAACGTGCAGAATTAATGATTTAAATAGCTTATCATACTTCGAATTGGTGCTTAAGGAATCATTGCGAATGCATCCTCCAGTTCCAATGTTAGCCCGTAAAATCGTTGAGGACACTGAATTTAGTAAGATTAATTTTTTACTTTTGTAGCAAAAACTTTAAATGTTTCATTGTCTCAATTTTAGATGGAGCAATAATGCCTTCTGGATCCACCATTTTGATACCACTTTACGCTCATCATCATAATCCAGTTGTTTACGAAAATCCGGAGAAATTCGATCCAGAACGTTTCCTTATTGATAACCAAAATGAGAGACCTCCTTTTTGTTACATTCCCTTCAGTGCTGGAAATAGAAATTGCATCGGTAATATTGAAAACACTTGTTTAAAAGAATTATAAAATGAAACAATATACTTTTGAATTATTTTCAAGGTCAAAAATTTGCAGTCCTTGAAATTAAGGTTACCGTTTCCAATATTCTGACCCACTACAAGGTGCTGCCATGTGAAGTTGAAAATGAACCAATATTAATGGGCGATCTTATTTTGCGATCGGAAAATGGAGTACGGATCAAATTGGCACCAAGAAACCCATAATAATATAATAAATTAATGTGATTTTTTTTTATATTATTGTATAATGGTAAAGATTTTCCATATGGTTTAAGTGAAGTAATGACCTAAAACAAATAAATTAAATCAAATTAAACAATGTCAATTACAGATATATTTTATTTTATTTATTAATAGCGTTCTTTTTTAATTTTTTGTGGTATAATTTTTCGACTAAAATTCCTCACATACAAGATTGGAACACATAAAGATTATCATTAAATTAGATTTTGTTCACATACAATTGGGTATTGGGGTTTTTATTTTATTTTTTATTTTTCATAATAGGCCTTTAATGGATCTGTTTTTATTTTATTATTAAGTTTAATTTATAAGAGGCGGGATGTGAATTATAAAAAGGATTTGGTCCTACCAATTAAAAAATGTATATAGGTAACGACTACTGTATTTGGTTGTGCATATTTTGGTTTTAAACCTTATCCTCGATTAATTGTTAAAAAAATTTAAACTGAAAATGATTTACTATAAAACATATAAAAATATAAATACATTAATATTAATAACTAAGAGCTGCATTTAAAATGAAACGCTTGTACTTGGGATCAATGCAGTATAACAAACTCTTTAATAATAATTCGTTTTTATTTAACTTTAAACTTACAAAATAAATGCACTCCGGTCACGTAAAAACTGGTGAAACCGTCTTAAAGTAAATAAGAGTAAAAAATCTAAGTTTGGTTTTAAAATTTGTTGTTTTTTGGTATAGTAAAAAAGATGTGTTTTTTATAAGTTTTTAAGCTAGCAGATTTAAAGTGTTCATTAAATATAGTTTTTTTGTTTGTTTGTTGTTTTTTTTTTTTTTGACTAAATTTCTATTAAATACTCCTTAAACATTTTTTAGTTATATTTACTACAATTTAAATTTGTAACATCATTATCTTGGTTTTGATTGATTCAACACTTAGAACCTGAACAATGTGTGGTGACCACAATTCATTTAAAATTTCACATTTAACATTTATTCTAAAATTGAATATTTGAGCATTAAAAATGTTTAACATTTAATCTGCAAATTACATTACATTTTACACAACAATAAACTGATTTAAAAGGAGCAGAACGAAACCATCGCAGGGTGAGAAATCTTTTATCATCCCTCATTTATTTCCGTACAATTAAAGCTCAATTAAAGTGTTGTGCATAAAAGTGTGAGGACTTAGGGCACAAAGTGATGGCAACAAATATTAAGCTCAGCAACATCACAATGACCATCGTCATGTATCATTAATAATTAACATTCTAACAACGTTTTTCTACTAATTTTTATATATTTGTTTTTAATATCTGGACACCAATAAATCAGCACACAGAAGATTCAACATATAAGAGAAACATTTAACAAGCGATAAATATTTTGTCGAAAAATACGTATTTAAAAGCATCTCAGCGCCATTTTCAAGTTCGTTTTATTTATTTTTTGTTCCTCAAATTATTAATCTAATAAGTCGTCAGGTGATAAAATACGAAATTTTTCTTCGTTTTTCTTTTTTGTTTCAATTAGACCGATAAATTTTAACTATTTAAATGCAATTAAATAGTTGTAATTAGCCGGATTTGGAAAATTAAATGTAGCCTTGTTCACATCTAAAAAGCGCATCCGCACGTTAAAAGCGAATTGATGTAACATACAAAACACATACACTTGAGGAAAAGTTCTTTGTACCCACAAATATTACACATCGAAAGCACCATCAAAGGTTCGATAAAATAACATTAATTAAAATTTGAAAAACTTGTTTTGAAGAGTATAATTGATTTTCGAGAGTTGACACCTTAATCGCGACACGACTTCCGACGCTCCCAGGCAACTTGCATGGACCAAATGCTTAATGGTCTCATGTATCCAATGGCTCGATAGCACTTCTCTTCGTAAAGTGCCTCTGGCGTCTCAAAGTTCATACCCAGGGTTTGTGACAGTGTTTGGTAGAGACCACCAGCTGTTGCAAAAGCTTCGTGAAGCATTCCCTGTGGTAAAATAATTAATTAACTTAATTATTTTGCAAACAATTGAGGGACTTAGTGCATATGAACTGGGACTTCCATTGAAACTTAGTCCCACTTTTTTTTAAAGTGCGACTTAGGTTTCATCAAAAGAAACAAAGTACCACGTTGGAATTTATTCGATTCCGATAATAGGGCTTAATTCTTAACGCCTTGATAATGTAATCAAAAAAATGTAAGTACCTCCTGTAGCATTGTGGCAGCAAGTGCATAAGTTACGCCAGTCCACACCTCTTCACTGGTTATTGATACGTAATCAGGATGGCCCATTTTGTCGGGTGACGCACTTGGAACGTACCCATTGACCGCACCCAAATTGCCATTAGCAAACTTCATGACATTATTATTGTAAATGGTTTTCAAAGCCTCACGGACATTTTCTTTTGGGAAAACCTGTGCAAAAAATGGTTTTATCAATAAAAATAAATAATTACATTATTGCAACAAACTTACGTCATAATCGAAACCACACATCCTCAAATACCAATGACCACACAATTGATCCGCCATTATTGTGTCCTTATTGCTGGACTCATCAAATTTGTAGTACGTCCCATTCCACAGCTTTTCCTCGTATGACGCTTTGCCTTTCTCCAAAATGGTTGCATATTTAATGCAATCATCTGGTTGATCCAAAAGATTTGCCATTACCGAAATGCAATGAAGACCGGCCAGCCATAGCCCGCCGCAATACGCGCTCGCACCATCCATGACCCATGTGTCAAATGTCTGATCGGGGGCCTTGTTGTTTTCAATCAATCCATCATTGTCTTTGTCCCATTCCATGCTCTTCTCAATAACCATTTTGCACGCAGGATACATTGCCTTTAAGTATGTTGTGGCATCCATCAAATACACTTTTCCATTTGTTTCATTGATGTACATTGATGCTGGCTTTTTGTTGGCTGATATTGATTTTTCACATGGATTAGTCAAGATTGAAAGTTGAAATGAATTAGAATAAACCTACTTTTCTCATCTGGTGACTGCTTATGCTTATTATCCTGAATGTACATCTCAAATAGGCTGTCCTTATCAATGAACTCAATGGAACTGAATTTACTACCACTCTCAGCGGACGCCTGTGCCATTTGACTCAACGTGTAATAATCCCGATAAACTTGCAAAACAAATTTCACATTCAAATCACGCCACTCACTGACATCGTGTATCGGATACGAGTTGATCAATGTAAAAGGTTCCTCATCCGGATCACCCAAATCATGGGGCACACTATTTTTCACTTTACGCGCAGACGTCTTGCCATCATACAGACACTTGCGACCATCCGGTAATTCCGAAAAGATGCTGTCCCTCAAATCATACTGCAAGCTCACCTGCAAATTGGGCCACAAATTGGCGAGGGCGTGTGCCGCGTAAAAATGTACATCGTAGGTGTTGTACATGCGGTATTCGTGTCCCTCGAGATATGCAAAACGGCCGTACGCAAGGCGTGGATCATCAAATTCCAGATTCTTTCCAAATGCGGAGTCTATGTTTAGCCACACTGTGCCACCGTCTGAGATGTAATACAATTCGTTGAAAATGGCACTTTTGTACCAATCGGGAAGCTCACTGGAAATGTTTTTGTATCACCCAATTATTAGTTTTAATTATTTCTCAAAATATTTTAATTTAGATTGAGTAACTTACACGTCATCAAGAACAGGACGCTGCCAAGCATCGATTAACGTCTCCCAGCGGGAGCAGTTTTGAAATGCGTACTCACAAATTGCAGTACCAGCTTCTTCATACTGCCCGAAGTATTTTGTGTAATATCTTTAAGAAATTATTTTACTTAAAACCAATTTTATTAAATTAATTTTTGTTGAATTTTCACCTTGAATACTGCTTTAATTTTTTATTAAAATTAATTGTTGGCATATCCCATGCCAGAACGAATTCCAAGTCAGATTTCATTCCAGCCTTCACAATCACTTGTCCACAAACTCCTACCCCGATATCCTTTGCTGTAAACAAGAAGGTTTTATTTATGTCAAGTGTTTATAAATAAGATATTCCACTCCCTTACGTTTGGTATTATCATCATAACTCTTATCAGTCAATTTGCCATTCTCCTTCAAATCATTCCACACTTTCTCCCCCGTCGACGATGGATCAAATTTGCAGCAACGACTGATATTAATCTCCGGTGACACCTTGCAAGCCAGACAATAGGTGCACGGCATTCCAGCAATTGTTTGTCTAATGAGAACTCCCTTCGCCACTCCCTCCGTGAACATATCGGCACTGGCATTTCCTGTTTAATTATATTTACAATTTGTTTACATTCACACAATTAAAAAAATCATACCTTCAGCGTCCTGTTTTTTGCTGCCAGTTCCATTCTTGAATGTGAATGCAATCGAAACTTTGCGCTCAGCATCGCTAACATTTTCAATGGACCACACAAAGACAGCGCACGGCAGCGAGCTGTCTTTGTACTCATGCGGAATGACCGGCGACACTTGACGTCCAATTAATTTGACACCGTATTCGGATAGGTCAATCTCTGTCCAAGAGCGTGGATACAATGCGGTGTAGTCACACTTTTCTGGATCCAAATTACTTTCCCATGCACTGAGTGGATTCTTGGGGCGACTGCAAGTTAGGTTGGAAGAATTTTGGCTGATTGTTTTGTGATTCAGTTGGTTTTTTTTTTAAATTAAAGTATTTTAGAATTCAGCGCGGTGGAGTAAGTGGTTAGAAAATAAGCGGCAAAAGCGGTTAGTTTTGTGCATGCAAAAATAAATAAAATAATAATTACAAATATAAATTAATTAATAATGTAATTTAAAAAAATTAAATGTTAAATTAAAGTAAATTGAACTTAAAAAGTCAAAAATAAAATGATAGCAAAAAGGCAATTATTCAGTTCAGTTGATGACAAATGAAATGTGGAATTATTGAAGAGAGATGATTGAATTAACATTGTTGCAAAACAAATAATGATGTGTGGCTCATTTGCTCTCAATTCAATTATAAAGTACTCGTACTTGACAGCTAACGACCACAGTAATGTGCAGGAACTTATAATTGAATCGTTATGACGAGCTGCTTTAAATTGATTCATTTAATCACATTTGCAAACACACACATGTGTGTAGATTCAACCGAGAGCTATAAAATTATTAAGATCAACAGGCAAAATTAAAATTGAGGGTATGAAATGAATATGGGTTTTGGAGTGACATGCATCCATAAAATTATTATCACGTATCACACAAAATTATCAGAAGTTTGCATAAAAAACTCAATTTGCAATATCATATCAAGTTGATTCTTAATTAAGGTTTGAAATATATTAAAAGAGAGTTTTTAATGTTTCAAACGCCATAAAGTATAACATTGCAGTCATTTAGGCGTATTTAATACTTAAAACGAATTTAAATATTTTATAAGGCATTTTTATTACAATTTCAAAGACTTTAAAATATTAGATTCAATTAACTTGTTTAGTCAAATTTTTTTATCATTAAAAATATGTGCACTTTAATTTAAAAACTAATTTGATTTTTCACATTCAATTGAAGCCATAAATTATAAGTGCAACAAATAGCTCCGTTACAATCGACACTTTATAAAAATTGATTGGAATGGGTAAATTGTAATAAGCGTGAAAAAAGCGATAATACGAAAACTTTATTCATCAATCATTCACATATTCCTTATTGTTGCAGAAATGATCGATAGCAAATAAATGTTGGCATCAATGTATTCTCAAATGGCGCAAAACACTTTTGTAGTGCAATGTCGTAACATTTATGTTGAATGCAAATTAGCCGTTGAAGAAAATTTTGTTCTTTTATTATTTGAAGATTATTTAATGTTTGTCTGGTTTCGCGTTCCGTTTTTTTTGTACACACGAGTATAATGGATTTAAAGTTGTTTAAAAGAAAATACAAAAGAAGTTGTTCACGTGTGTTTTACTATAGTGCAGTGAATTTGAGGAAAATTGGAAAGAATCTTAGATTTATTTGACATGACAAATGTGACAGGAGAGCCACGTGTGAATTTATTACGAGAATTTTAAAATTTATAAATTTTGGAGTCAAATGTACCATAAATACCATTTTAAAAATATTTTAATTTTGTTGTCTTCTAGAACAAGATTTAAAGAGATAAGAATAAAACTTTAAAATTATTGCGATTTCTTGCTGCATTCTTTCACGCGGACACTTCCTGCCAAAAAGACATTTTAATATTTCAACCAGTGGCACGAGTATCTTTGCTATACAGTTTTCAATTTTATTGAAACGGTATATCCCTCGAGTTTTGTTGCAAAAATCCTTTACAGTGGATAGACTTCTTTTCCTCCTGATGAATATGGAGATATTTTTAAGAACATTTTGTCTCAATTTGCCTTGCGGCATAGTAGACTGTATTCTTTGCCAAAATGAAAGAAAAATTTGGAAAAGAAAAAAACATCTGTGACGACGAGACGCGAAGCGACGCCTATGCCATTAAAAATTAACGAATACGGAATGAAAAGAAATATTAATGTACAACAGTTAACAAAAGATTTCCTAATTGTAAACGTGCACAGAATTCCTCATTTTCAATATCAAAAGTTTTGATGGGAGCTGAAAAGTCGCTCCTTATAAACCAAATCTGCAAAATTTACCATATAATACAAATTTTGCAAAACTCAACAGGAAGGAACAAATATTATTTAAAACATTTCCATTTCAAAAGTCAAGCCAAATCCGATGTGGAAGCATTTCCCTTTAAAACGTTTTGATACAAACCTTAAATTGCGTATGTTCACAAATAAAAATGAATATGTTTCTAGAGACTATGGGGAGCTGGGTGGCAGCCGAGAAACGTATAGGCGTGCCCGCCAACAAGTCGGGTCTTGGTGAGAATGCAGAATAAAAATAATCAATCATGAAAGGGACATGGAGTTACAGAGGGAATCCCATCACAAATGAAACAAGCCGGCGACGCCGTCGTTCATACATGAAAACGATTTAGTTACTCGACTTGTGGTTAAAGCAAACATGTACGTTGTATATATTTTATAAGCGTGTATATGAACATTGAACACGCCAATCTGAATAAGCTCTTCCGGGATGACTGAATGGACGCCAAAAACAATTTATATTTAATTACCCCCATACAGAAATGCGCATGAGCTTTTTTTTTGCACCAAGTTGTTGGCCATAACATGTCAATTAACTTGACGCTGGTCATATATGCTTTCAGTCAAGCCAAAAAGGAGCACACGTCAATTCCACAGAGGTTAAAGGGGGTGACTTCATGCCCATGAAACGCTGATGTTTGTACAGTTAATTGAAACAGGTCATCATGAAGTCTGTGTGATTGTCTGCGGGATGTGAAATGTTTGCAATTAGTTGGGGATGATAATACAGTTAGAGCAGTTCACCCGCACATTTTGTCCATTCATTTTCAAATGTCACATAATGCGGAAATATCCTTTTTTAATTGATGCGCCTCGTCGGGATGAATCCTTTGCAATTCACTCTTGATAGTATAAATATTGCAATGCTTTTTAAATGAATTCTACGTGCACATAAATACATTTTTATAATGAATGGGGAATGTATAAACTCGTTGATGTGTTATGTAAGCAGAAAAAAAAATTAATTTCACTAATAGAAATATGGCGCAAAAAGGACGACGCGACGGGGAAAAAAATTAAAAGCGACACAACCACGCACTTCAAGTTTATGTGAATAATTTCCTGTGTTGGAAAAAGTCTCGAGGTTGAATGTTTTTCGATTGGGGTAGAAAAACATGAAATGACATTTCTTTTATTTACAAATTGTTTTTGTGAAAAATTAAATACCTATTTTAAAAGTATTGCATATATAATTATGATTTTAAATTGCAACATAATTGTGGAAATATAAATTAAACTTAATTTCCTTTTTGGTTCAAAAATAAAATTCAGGCACAAGATTGTGTGTCTGTTCAAGCCCTTACGTTCCAAAAACATTTCACAACATTGTAAAATTTCTAATGAAAACAATAATTTGTATGGCCTTCAACGATTTTAACCATACTTTTATATGTTATTCCCAGTTATGGTTGGCAATAATGTACCTATTTACCGTTTTGTAATAAAAGGTGCATTAGTATTCTATAAACTCAAAATTGAAAACATTTTTAATATCAAAAATGATTTTTTTATAAAAACGTACACTTATTTTAAAATTTTGCAACAAAAACTTCCTCATTAAATTTCGCGTGGCTCTCTCCGCCGCATGTTGGGTTTATATTTTTTTTTTGTCCCATCACACAGTCAATACCACATGGAATATAATATTTATATTGTGTTAAAATTAACAGCTTGAGGGATGTTCTTATGCCTTTTTGCATATGACATATGTGAATTGACGCAAATGCGATGAATATGTTTCCTTTCTTTGGGGATGAGGTGAGGCGATGTTTGTATATTTACTTATACCATGAAACATCTCAACGTTGTCTCATGAATATTTTATTTTCTTATTAAGTGCCTTTATTGTTTGTTTTAAGACTTCAACCTGATTACCCAACCATTTGATAATTGTTAAAAAATAGATTCTCATTTCATGAATAAATATTGACCTTGAAATATTGAACAAAGTGAAAAGGTTAAAATAAAACAAAACAAAAAACAACATTTTAACACTCTTAAGATAGTAAGACCTTGGAAATAACTACTAAAAACCAATTTTGACCTTGAATTTTCTATCGAGTTAATTGCAAATGAATGTTTTAACCTTGAAATTGTATGTTTTTCTAGCGGAGAAACCCGCGAAATATTCGAACACAACATATTGTGTAAAAAGTGGAATTATATTGTTAAATAAAATTTACAAATAAAATTGTTTATAAGTAAAATACATAATGTGATATCATATAAAATAAATCAAATAATACGCTTTATTAGAAAAACGTTTTTCAGAGAATTATTACCAATTATGGTTTTAAGGATAGTTTCCAGGGTTAAAATCCAATTTTTTTAAGATATTACATAGCACTTTGTTAAAATAAAATTCCAAAAACAAACAATAGACCGTTAAGTCGTGAACACATAATTCTTTATCACTCACCTGTACGTTGATAACAAACTCTGGAACAATGTCTTATCGTGTTCATCTTTAATAATAACAATAAATTGATCAGCTGCCACTGTATTGTATTCATAGAGTCCAGGACGCATTTGGAAGCGGCAAAATTCCCCAGAAAACCCACGACCTATGGTGCCAGCGCCAATACCCCCAATTGGTGCTCCATAAATGGTTTTCGCCGTTTCAGTGTACATGTAATCCATGAGGGCACGACGACCTTCTCGTGTCACCTTCCAGTAGTAGTACGTGTATCTGTAAAATACATAACATTACAACAACGATTTCAATTGCAATAACTAATACTCGATTGATTAATGCATTTTATACTGAATTTTTGTTTCCAAAATGCATCGACCAGTTCGACGATCTTTAGTCGTAATAAATTATTTTAGAGAAAAACAGATGGGTCATAAAACAACTTTAATAAATATTTTAATTTGATTATTTGTTCTGACATTTATGTTGCGGTCGAATACACCGTCAGTCTTCACAGATGCTGGAATAACAGAACATTCAAAGATTATAGACGTGCCTTGTGGTTTATGTCCTAATATTAAGAAGCATAGAGCAATCGCAATATGTTGTTTCACGTGCATCGATGAAAGTTCTGCTAGCTGTGCGCTATATTTGAACAGAACTATATTTTAAACATCTGTTGAAATATTTACATGATCGTAAAAGCTGCATTGAGAGGTTTATCCGTCTGTCGACAGAACAATGAACTAACATTAAATAAGGCGGACGTTATCAGTTGCTGTTGGTGTTGTTGTGCACAGCTGCAGATTATTCACATAATATTTGTGAGTAAATTAACGCTCAATACTCTTCGCGTATATTAAGACATTTTGAATAGACGTACTTACAGTATTGTTATCTTTTATCTTTAATTGATTACATGAATAAGCAGTTTAACCGAATCTAAATGCAATTAGCAAAAGCAGTAACGCTTTCAAAAAGCATTTTCATTGTATTTTAATTACTACGATGTATTGATTAAATTTGATTTCAATGTTTTTAATCCTTTTTTAATCGACTTAGGAACTTCACCTCAGTTACTCCAGACAAGAGAAGTGCTTATTTGCAAAAATTTGTCCATTGGGTCACTTATTTTTTATACATAATAAGTTTTCTCCCAACTGTTGGATTCTAAAATTATTTACCAAATTGTATGCTTCTCGTTTAATATTTAATTAGTATTATCACTTAAATTTATTTCTTTATTAGTCATTTGGGTTTAAAAACATTTTGCTATTTCACCTACTTAGTTAAATTTTTTTAAATGCGGAAAAACACATGATAACTCATTTTTTTCATTTATTTAAATGGCTTTCGTTTTTTAATTTTTAATTAACAGATAGATAAACATTAATAAATAGAAAAATAGATAAGTTTATAGAATTTGAGTGACCTAAAGATATGAAAAATTTGACCTAAAAAACTTAGATTCATAAAAAAGTTGTAATTTGTACAAGCAATGCAACAAATGATCATTGCAGTGCTTACCAACTAGCAGCGCATTACTTTTATTGTAGTGGAACTTTGAAATGAAACTAAAAACATAGGATATGTAACAGTTCAACAAACTGGAGCAAATCGGAATTCGGAAGGAATACCAAATTGCCGCGGCGCCGTCAACAAATAAAACGTTTCATGACCTGCCGCAAAATACAGCAAATAAGTATAAAAGAATTGCAAAAAACGTATGTACAAGAATACTGAGCATATGTTTGTGCGGCTGCGGCCCACCGCCCACGGCCCACTCCTCCCTTGAAGCCGCAACTTCCTGAATTTGTCTATTGATTCTTTGTAGTATTGAGTTCCCAACTTTTTTTTGTCATTCACATACAAAAGAAACCTTTTGGAAAGGTCATTGCGATAATTGGAGTTTAATCAAAAAAAATTGCATTGCACTGCCAAGGGTAGTTTTTTTTATTATCAGGAATGATAAATTTTTTGAACAAAATTTTAGTTTACCTGCATATAAGCGGCAACAATGATAAACTTTGTTTAATTGATGGTCGCAGATTTTGGGAGCGTTTCTCCGGGAAAACATGATTGAACTTCACTTTAAATCCATAGTGTGGCACCTCGATTGTTTGCTGCTTGAGGTCAAATGTTGAGTGATGATTTGAGTGATCCATGATTAACAACAATTACCAAATTAACGGTTGTTTGGTTGAAAGTTTTAATTAAGCTGATTTTTTTTTTTATCTTTTTTCAGTCTACTTAAAAATATAAATATAAACACTTTCACTGGTCACAATCACAATTAACTTTTGTCAAACCAAACAACACGCAAACCTACCGACCGGACTGCCAAATGCCAAGTGACAAGTGTTGAGAACAGAGAAATCCTTATTCCTTGCCCTAATTGGTCTTGATCAGTCTCTTACATTTTGTGCGATTTCAGATATTCTGATATCTGTCAGTTATGGTCTGTCAGAAAAGCACTGAGTTGCACGATGGCGCAGTTGCCAATTGGATTTACTTTTTTGGGTTTCGTTAAATTCACCACAAAACAGTGTTCCCTTTAAAATTAGAGCGAGAACTTATAAGAATTGTTTCGTTAAAAATATTTTCAAGATATAAATTGTTATAAATAATAAAACAAATTGGAAATTAAAATATAGTTAATGTAATTAAATAAATTGTCTATTTATTGAAAGTTACATGTTATGGATGGATGTTTATATTGAATATAATAGAAAGAAAAATAATCATTTAAAAATGTAATATTAATGAAAAAAGAAACGATCGAAAAGTGAAATTGTGTACTAGTTGATTTTACCTACAAAATATAACAGTAAAATAATATTTATTTAATGATCCCAATATTTTCATTTAAAGAAAAATTGTTGAACAGTTTTTATAAAAAAATTTAATTCAAAATAAAGCCAGTAAATGAATTTTTTTTATCGATCTCTCAGACGAACTGTTTTCTTAAATTATGTCGATGGTGTTTTTCACATTTAGAATTATAAAAACGATATTGAAGAGAATCGACTTTATCCAATGATGAAAATTTTTGTCTTTGAAATCTTCAGCAAATCTGGTCATCACATTAACGCCTCCTTATTATATAACTGGTAATTATTTTTCGCAAAATATAGTTTAAAGAATATATGAGAAAAACAAAATATAACATTGAAATGTTACCAAAACATTATATGTATATTTAAAATAGTTTCATAATTTTAAAAATTAAATTAAATTGCGAAATTTTCAGTGCTCTTTGGTCATACCGATCCATAATTATTTTTTAATTTTCTTTCTTTTTACATCCTTGTTCAGATCTATTCCTAAATCTTTAATGACTGTTGGTGTTAAATTACACAACTCATGTTCCGTCAAACAAAACTCACTCTCTATCCACATAATCTTCAACTTAGTCATAACTAAGCCCATATTATCACCTCGAAGATTCATTTCGCGCAATTTATTACCATCCAACGGAAAACGGGGCTTTATCCAATTTATAAAGGATTCTTTGATTTCCGATTTATTTTGATACTGCAACAAATGTTTAATAAATTCATGGACCAATATAGATGCATTTAAAATCGAAAGTTTTTGCAGCTCTTGCAAACTGTATTCTCTATGACGGTTTTCCACAATAAAATACATCAAATCACGCTCGAATGCAGACAATTTAAGACGTTGATGAAGTGAGACTGCCTCGTCTTTTGTCTGTATAAGAGAGGCCATTATTAAAATGGGTTCATATTTTGTTTGATGTTTCAACGTTGAAAGTGTTTTATAAAACTCATCTTCGTTAAAATTCTTTGGAAGACCAATATAGCTAAAACAACCACAATCAAAAAGCTGTTGAAATATTGATTTCGTAAAATTCCGCTTTTGAATTGTCTTTTTTAGTTCCATCCAAATTCTTTCACCGGATATTCGTGCTAGTCCATCACTATTGCATTTAACTGCGGCTATTATGTCCTCCTCAAAAGCGCCATCATTTGAAATAGTTGCAAAAAATCGGAAGTAACGAAGAATTCGTAAATAGTCCTCCTTAATGCGTGCATCTGCTTCCCCAACAAATCGAATTTTACGCGCCAAAATATCCTCATATCCATTAAAATAATCATAAACGAATCCATCAAAATCTAGAAACATTGAGTTGATAGTTAAATCACGACGTCCGGCATCAATTTTCCAATCCGTTGTAAACACAACGTCCGCATGTCTGCCATCTGTTGCTACATCAACTCGCAGAGTTGTCACCTCAAAATTTACACTGTCTAATATGCGGGGAGTGATGGTACCATGACGTTCACCATTCATATTTATCATTCGTATTCCTTCTTTCTCGAACATAGCCTTCATTTGTACTGGAGTAGCAGTTGTAGCAAAATCAATGTCGGATGGTATATTGTTCATTAAGAGATCACGCACTGCACCACCAGCAATGCGTAGATCATAGTTGTTTGCTTTGAATAGTTTTGCGAGACATTGTACTTGTGCAGTGTGAATAGCACGAAACTCTGGAGTATTTAATTGCATTGCAATGGGATACTTAAAGTGGTTATCAGTGCAGGAATCGCCATGACTGGAGGCTGACACAGTGGTCTTTTCAGCCGAAAACTTATCACAGGCGCTCATTGAAGCCATTATTCTGGAAAACTGGAGTAACAAGGTTAGAAAGTATTTTAAGGTTAGAAAAAGACTTTATATTACGATGTGTTTAGTTTTGGTGTTGTACAACTTTAGAATGCTTGCATGCATTCCAATTTTCAAAAATAAATAATTGAGGTTTTAAATATATTTTTAGGACCGTTGAAACGGTAAATTAGCACAAAATATTATTTAAATTGATTTAAAATTAAAACATTTTCTTTGACTGCCGAATGCCGATACACAAATTTTTTTTTGACATCTGTCAGAAAAACGATCAATCCTTGCCAGAGTTGCCACTTCTATACCGACATCTATTTTTTTTACCCAAACTCACCACTGCACAGTGTCCATGCAAAATATTTAAAAAGATTCTTGGCGCAATTATTTAAGCACACATATGTTAATCTGAAGAAATCAAAAACTGGCAGCACTGCACTATTTTTTGATAACCAAAAAAATAAACCCAATCAAACAAGATAACGAGAAAAATAATGAAATGAAGGAATTCTGCCGTCGACAAGCAATTTCATTCATTTCAAATACCATTGCAAAATATCGCACACACACAATCACACTAAATTCTCTTCCCCTTCGATGACTCCACAAGAACATTTGTATGGTTTCGAATCAAAAACATTTGTATTGTTTAAAATTATTATATTTTGTTTATTCATTATTAAATAAAAGATAAATATACAATACAAATTACACTTAATAATTATATTCACCGGTGTTGATCACGGCAGGAACTATGAAGCAGATGAGTAGAGTGTAGCCAAAGGTTGATGAAGACCTCGAATTCTGTAAAGCCAAAGCGCCGTACCATCACTGCTGTTGTTGAGCCTGAAAAACAAAATAAAATTAGTCAATAAACAAATTAATTGTTGTTTTAAAATTATTACAACACACCTGCACTGAATATACTGCACTGCAAGCACCTGTGTCAAGAATTTGTTTCGTTTGCGCTGCAATATCACTTAATTTAAATTTTTAGGCGCAGTATTGCACTTAACACTGTGAAGCCGCATTTTCTTTACTATATATTACTACGCATTACGCAGATAGCTAAAAGGAAACACAAAAAGATAGCAGTGGGCAGTGGCCGTCGCGCGATACATATATTTGTATACGCATTTCATTTCACTACGTACGGTGTACCGATTCATCACACATTCATAGATTTTGTTTGAAAATGAAAACAAAATAGCAAAAAGTGAGAGGTCATGTCAATATGGCACACGCAAGAATGAAGAAGCAATAGCATGGCTATGGAGTAGTATGTGTAATAATTCAAGCTGTCATTCAAATTTTTTTCAAATGTTTGCGGGGAAATCGAACCATATTATCATTGGGTAAAAACTTTTATAAACATAATTACTAACAAAACGGTATTTAATTATATAAGTCCTGCATTAATAATTCTGGAAATATTAAAAGTATCTAGTAAGTAAAAATATTTCTTAATAAGCGATGTAAGTAGCTTACATTATGTTTTGAATATAACGTCTTGAAATAATAGAATAAAATTGTGCAATTGTCCCAACTCCCAAAAGTGTTGAAAAGTGTTAAACATCAATTTAATAGTGATTCTTTCCACCCCTAAAATAGACATTCATCAAATAAAACAATGTTAGCCCACTTGCGAAACAGTTCCGCAGCCCTTTACCGGAGACTTCCCGGCGGCGGACAACGATTTTGTTCAGCCCAAACAGCACCGGCACTCGTCAATATTGTAAAAAGTGACAAATATGTTCCCGGTAACATGTACGAAGGATTTCTTTGCACACGGGCCGAATACATACCCGATTTCAACATGACGGCCTACTGTTTCCAGCATGACAAACTTAAAACCGAATATCTGCACATCGATCGCAACGATTCCAACAATGTGTTCTCCGTCAATTTCCGTACCACACCATTTGACTCAACTGGGTTGCCTCACATTTTAGAACACAATGTGTTGTGCGGTTCGGAAAAGTATCCTGTTCGTGATCCATTCTTTAAGATGCTCAATCGAAGTGTGGCAACATTTATGAATGCTATGACTGGTCCTGATTACACAATGTACCCCTTTTCATCGATGAATGAGACGGATTTCCAGCATTTGCAGAAAATCTATTTGGATGCAGCATTTAGACCAAATTTGGATTATTTAGACTTTTTGCAAGAGGGTTGGCGTCTTGAGCACAAAGATTTGAAGGATAAACAATCTGATTACACAATTAAAGGTGTTGTTTACAATGAAATGAAAGGCGCATTTTCGGATAATTCCAGCGTATTTGGACAACACTTTTTGAACAAAATTCTTCCCGATCATACGTATGGTTATGTGAGTGGTGGAGATCCGCTAGAAATTCCAAAGTTGACACACAAAGACTTGGTTGATTTTCACAAGACTTATTATCATCCCAGCAATTCCAGAATATTCAGCTATGGCAATTTTAAGTTGGACAGAAGCTTGCGATACATCAACCAAGAATATCTGTCACAATTCACTGCAATCGACAGTAGCTATAGCCAGATACCGAAACAAGTTAGATGGGAGAAACCTATCATTGATAGTATCGTTAGTCGGTTTGATAATATGGGCGCCCCTTTCGAGAAGCAGAATCAAATCGCTATTGGCCTCTTAACCGCTGACATCACCGACAATTATGAGACATTTGTTTTGCATGTCCTCACTGAGTTGTTGATTAAAGGTCCAAATAGCTCATTTTACAAATCCCTTGTGGAACCTAACTTCTCCGGTGGCTACAGTCAAATGACAGGTTTTGATAATCATCTGCGTGATACAATGTTTGTTGTGGGACTGCAGGATTTGGCTGTTGCTGACTTTGAAAAAGTGCAGCATATCTTCGATCAAACAGTTTCGGAAGTAATTGAAAAGGGATTCGAAAAGGCCCATTTGGAAAGCGTTTTACACATGTTGGAATTGCAAATTAAACATCAAACCCCTAAATTTGGTTTAGGACTTTTGTTCAATTCAACACCATTGTGGAACCATGGGGGTGATGTTGTAGAAGCAATGAAAATAAGTAAAATAATGCTAAAATTCCGTGAAAATATTAAACAGGATGAAAAGTACTTGCAAAAGAAGGTTGAATTTTACTTCAGAAAAAATAATCATCGATTAACACTGCAAATGACACCGGAAATGGAATATGAGACCAAATTCCATGCGGCGGAAATGGCTCTAATTGCTGATAAGGTGAGTAAATTGAGTTCTGCCGACAAGGAACGCGTTTTTGAGGATGCATTTAAATTGGCTGACTCACAGAAGAAGATTGAAAATACCAATATTTTGCCATGTCTCTCATTGGATGATGTTAAAAAGGCTCCACCAATGTTTGAGCTTCACGAAAGAAGCATCGCTGGCGTACCAACTCAAGTGTGTCGCACTGATACCAATGGAATTACTTACTTCAAGGGACTTTTCAATGCCCACAAACTTACCAAGGAGCAAAAAATGCTGTTACCTTTATTTACAAACATTGTAGACCAAATGGGAACCAAAAATTATGACTACAGGGAGTTTGATCAAATGGTTAGCAGCAAAACGGCAGGCATGAATTTTAGTCTTCACTTTAATGAGAACAACGACAATATGGACTTGTATGAAATTGGTGTTACTTTGGGCAGTTACGCCTTAGATGCCAATGCATCCGAAATGTTTGATTTGTTCCTTGAAATTCTGACTAATGTCCAAATGACCGACGCAAATCGCTTCCAAATGTTATTGGAAAATTACATTTCCAATATGTCAGTTGGTATCGCAAATGCTGGCCACATGTATGCGATGCAAAGTAGCAGCGGATTAGTGACAGAATCCGGCCAATTGCGTTCCCAGTTATCAGGCGTTGAGCACATTGAATATATGAAGCAACTTACAGAAAAATACTCACCTGAAGAGATCCTTAAGCAACTTCAAGAAATTGCTGTTGATCTATTTGATAAAAACTCCCTAAAATGTTCATTAAATGTCACTGAATCCAGCTCGAAAAATCAATTAGAATTATATCACAAATTCATTGACAAACTTCCAAAAATAAGCAACTACATTTCGAGAAATAAATGGCACAAATCTAAGCAATTGGAAAACACTTGTCTCCATCATGTGATGACAATTCCAGTGAACTACTGCGCCAAATCAATTGTAGCCGTTCCATATTTGGCCAAAGACTTTGCCGCCCTCAAAGTGTTGGCCAAAATTTTAAGCGCTAAATACTTGTTGCCCGTTGTTAGAGAACAGAACGGTGCATATGGTTCTGGGGCAAGAATCAGCAATGATGGCATTTTCAGCTTCTTCAGCTATCGTGATCCGAACTCCATCAAAACATTGGAGACTTTTGACAATTCAGCAAAATGGTTTGAGGATAATTGGAAAACGATTGATGACCAAGTTTTGTTTGAGGCTAAATTGGGTGTGTTGCAACAATTAGATGCACCCGTTGCACCTGGTGGTAAGGGTGGTGAACAATTTGCATCTGGAATTACACAGGAAATGGCGAATGAGCATCGTGAGCGAGTGCTGCAGGTATCGCATGCTGATTTGGAATTGGTTAAAAATAAATACTTGAAGGCGGATCGGGTGTATGGTAAATGTGTGCTTGGTCCGGAGAATGAGGATTTGGGTAAAACGGGGGAAGTATGGAGAACTGTGAGACAAAGTTAATCTTTTAAAATGTACTTTAGAAATTTATTATTGTAATTAATAGTTGTAAACTGTTAAATAAATTTGTTTATTATTTAATTTAAAAATGTTTTTAATTACAAAAATTATTTAAATTGAAGTTTGAAAAAGAATAATTGAAATATCCAAAAATTAAATTTTTTATGGAATTTATCCATTTTCTGAGTCACAAAAAAAAAATAATTCCTTTGTACTATTTTACCATTTTATTATCGTTTCTAAAAAGAATTTAAATAAAAAATTGAATAGCTTTGATGGCAAAAGAAATGCATTTTTACACAATTTACCCGTTGCTTTTGTTTTATTACAGACTTAAGTTAATTTACGAATTAATAGCAGAAAATGTCTCTTCCGGATGCCTTTAAAACGGCTGAGGAGTATTTCAAAGAAGCCGTCCATTTTCTTGATCACTACCAATGGATATTTCGAAGTTCTAATACCCAATTTATTATTAATGGAACCATCAAGGATATCCCAACGGAATGGATTGATTGCTTTTTAGAAATGTCGCTGGAGGAAATTAATAGTTTACCTTTTGGAGTTATAAATGTAAGTGAAACGAAAACCTTAATGACAATAATTTGACTACTTTTATTAATTTTTTTCAGGAAAAATACGCTGATAGTTTAAAAACATTTTTGACAACATCTCAAAGGTTATCACCAAAATATCGAGATCAAAATAATTTAGAGCCTATTGCCATTAAGCCAATGAAGGGAGTAAGTCCCAAAAAGATGCATGAAATTGTAAACTTAACCGACAAAATTCATTCTGTATGTGATGGTAAAGTCAGCTCATTAATTGACCTTGGATCAGGATTGGTAATTAAAATTTAAATTATTTGTAATCACATTTATTAAATAGCAATTAAATTTTCAGGGATACCTCAGCCAGACCTTGCATCAAAAACACAACTACAATGTAGTAGGATTTGAAGCTGAACCAGATCGTGTTGAAGCTGCCATAAAACGTCAATCGACTTACTTTCCTAATTCAATTACATCAGTTAAATACTACCATCACTTTGTAACTGAGAATTCCAGTCAGTGCATGCAGCAACATTTATCAAATCATACTAAGTTCGGTATTGTTGGACTGCACGCCTGCGCCGACCTAACAATAACAGCAATTAATCTATTTCTGAACACAACGGCTGCAACCAATCTAATTATAATGCCATGTTGTTATCACAAATTAAGTCAAAATGATGATGGATCCTTTCAAAATATTCCACTTAGCAAAGCATTTGGAGACGCAGTTGAAAAATGTGATGGATTTAAACCGGTTTTAAATCGTCCATTTTTGAGATTGGCATGTCAACAAACTGCAGCAAGATGGAAGACACAATCCGTTGAGGACCATGCCAAGCATGGTCAAGAAATGTTTGTGAGAGCTTCAGTGGAATTGTTGGTTGCAAAAGAGTCTGAAGCAGTTGTTGTGAGAAAGGGGTGCCAATTTAGAAATACGGAGAACCTTAATTTAATTGATGCCATCTTTGATAAATTTCAATTGACTGATCAACGAACAAGGGAGTACATTTCTTGGAATGAAAATCACTATCACAAATTACAAATTTGCTTACATGACAATCCTAATGGAAGTGTCATAGCTGAATTGTTGACTGGATTACAAGCTAATCTTCAGGTAATTATGCAAAGGACATGTTCATCAATTTGTGTATAATAATTTAATTTTGAACGATTTTGCAGTCCATTTCTGAAAATATTGTTCTACTGGATCGGGTGCATTACATCAAAGAGCAGTCAGAAATACTCTCTATTCAATTAGATGTTTTCGTCGAAAAGATTGTAAATGATGCAATGTCACCACGGTGTTTTGCATTGATATGTGAAAAGAAATCAAATAAATAAATTTTTACATTTTCTTTAAAGCCCTAAACTTTGCTACATTGCGTAGATCCGTTTAATTCAATTTATTTAAAAATTTTCAGAAAATGCTTTTCCTGTCATTACATTTTTCGCTACATATTCCAACAATTTTTCATGAAAAGGATTACTTTGAAAAAAACATTATTTGTTCCCCACCTCCCTGATTTGGATATTAAGGAATCGACTTATGCCTGACTGAAGTACATTCTAAACACAAACACCTAGAATCAGCTGGCATACGTGAGCATTTAATTTTACACCTTTGATGTCATCCAATTGTCTGAAATCGCTTCGCGTGACCTGGATCATCCACAATTCGCCTTTATCGTTGCATGTGAACTCGCGTGGAATTTATCGTTAGTTTAAAGCTGCAGACTTATGACACAAAGTGTTGTTTTTAGAAATTTCATGTGCCACGTTTTTGCATGACAGCCTTTTGTCCAAAAACATAAAATGATGTCACACAAGGACACAAACTGCAAGTAAATCAACAAAACTGCACAAACAATACTCTTCTGCTTAATATTTGCAAAACAATGCCCATAGTAAAAATGTGAAAGTATTTCATTCATTCATTATATACAAAATGAATTAAAATTATTACATGAATGAAACTTTGACATACTCTTTTGTTCTATGGAGTTAATGCTTTTTTTGTATTATTAATGTAAGGGTTATTGCCAATTGATTTTTATTGCATTATAAACGAATTGGGGTGCTTACTGGTTGGCTTTAAAAATAATGTTTTCCGACATTAATTGAATAATGGGGAAATTACCGATAATAATTATTACACTTTTAGTGATGTCCCATAAAGTCAGAAACAATTAATTATGACCAAATTTATTAATTTTCATTCAATGGAAGGGTTCCTTGCAGTGGGCGGGGATTATTTGTTTGATGGTTTTACAACTTAATTGAAAACGGAATCCAAATTTATAAAAATTATAATAAAAATTGTTCCACAAAAGTTTATGAATTTTTTGTTCTCATTTTTTCAGTAGAATTTTAAAAATAATGTTAAACCCGTTCAATCAAATCGTTTATTCGCCATAAAAGTTGTTGAACGAATTTTTAGTTATTTGTTAAGTTGAGTTAAAAAGTTGGACTTCAAATTTCATTACAGGAGAACTAACAATGTATTGAAATTGTTCAAAATGCAATAATAAACTTCTTGTTATTTATACTAAATTCCTATTCGACCAAACAAAATTTTGCAGATGCCTTTTATATAAATTCTAAGAAATGATTTATGATTCCATATAATTATAGAAAAGTTTCGTCGCTATATATACTGTTTACTAATTGTTTTGTTACTCCACATTTAGATCATTATTCTATTAGTTGAATGGCATTTGAAATGGTGCAATGCTTTATCTGAATTAGTTGGTTTCGCCCAATTTAGATGCTTAAAAAATTCTCATATTTAACCGATTTAGTCATTACTTACATGAGTTATATTTAATTAAACATACAATCAAGTAATAATTTTTTAACTTAAATGAAAATGTTTTTCTTTGTTGTGCACATTGGGAAATGTTATAGGCTGTCAAATGTCGTCAATCACGAACGCTTAGCTGGTGCGAGTAAGTACAATTCCTCGAGTAGAAAGATCGAGTAGCACGCACGATGAGCTCAAACGTGTAGCACGAAGGGGTAGCTCGAACGAGTGTATATATTTTTTGTAATTCAAGCATTTGTGATTCTTGTAATCGAGTAAAAAGTCTAAAAGTGTTGATGATGTTTAAACACGCTTTAATATACCATGAGTCCAAAGTGGTCAGTAACTCTACATTCCAAGCATAACAGCATCTAAAACTACATCGCAGGGAGAGCGAGGTGTAAATTTATATACGACTGTTTCTTAACTACAATACATTTAAAAAAAGCATTTTGGAGATATGAAAAATTTGACCTTGAAATTTCTGAATTTTGACCTTGATTTTTGTCCAAAATTGATACTTTTATTGAGATTATCAATAATGTAGAACATCATAGTACCCTAAAACACACAGTATTTGAATTACATATTTTCATTATAAAAATATGACCTTGAGTTTTCAAAATTTGACCTTGATATGTTCAGCAAGTTTTTTTATTTTATTTATTCCTACAATAATGTGAAAAAAAAAATTCAAAAATATTTAGGGTTTCTGAGATACGTGCGCCGTACGCCGTACGTCAACCTTGAAATTTCCGATTTCGACCTTGAAATGTTCAGCAATTTTTTTTTCTCATTTAAGCCTACAATAACGTGAAATTTAAAAAAAAAAATATTAAAGGTTTCTGAGATATAAAAAATTTGACCTTGAATTTTTCGATTTTGACCTTGAAATGTTTCGCAAATTTTCTTATATGGTTTTATCCTAAAGAATTTTTTTGATATTGTGCAAGGTGGCTGAGATAGTGGGGTTTGTCCTTGTCCACCCCCTTTTTCGCCAGAAGGAGCATCTAGCGAGATATAGGATATATGCAGTTTTGTTTAAGATACCTTGAAGATTAATTGTTGTGGAAATGAAAAAAAATCGTAGGACCCATTTTTGAGCCCTATACGAAAAGAAATTGTTTTGTCAATAACTTGACGTTGAAGGATCTGATCTTGAAAAATCGAAGATCCAGTTCTTATATTTTTGTTTAATAGTCTACAAAAAATTTTCATACAAATCGGTCCAGTAGTTTAGAAGTTTTTTTTTTTCGACCATTTTTCTATAGTACACCGTACACCGTACACCGTACACCGGCGTACGGCGTACGGACGTACTTTTGCACATTTTTTCTAGACCACTTTTTTGGACTCAGGGGGTGTCAAAACGAGTTTCTGCATCGTCAACTTTTTTTCCGAAAAAAGTCGGATTCCAAATATTTCTATATGCCCTTGGGGTCGTATATAAATTAAAAAGAAAGGGTCGAAGTTAGGTATTAGCCTAAAATAGCTCTTTAGAAATATGTCGTTTTCTATTAAAATTAATTTCCATTGAAACTTTTATCGGTCATCCCTTGTAAATCCATATTTCAACAAATTACCGATTTCAATGTTTTGTGATAAAAACAGGATTTCTTTCTGAGTTCCTTCCATAAAGGCGCATGGTGTGGTAATACAGAAACTCCAAATAATACAGAAACTAACAAGTTAACCATCACTTTTAGATAAAACATTCCCGTGTTAATAAAGTCAATGAATAAACAACAATAATTGCTCTTCAATGTTTAACATTTATATTACATTAAAATATTAAATTATAATTATATTTTAAAATACATAATTTAATTAAATATACAATTTGTATAATATATTTAAATATTTAAATGCTCACTTCAACTTAAAATGAACTTTATAGCGCAGCAGCTATAACTATTTGGGTTCACTTTAAAATTATTTTACATTGATGAATCAAAAGTGAAACATTTAATTTAATTTTGATTGATTACAATAATCGTATATAAGCTTTTTTTTAAATATACTTGTAAAGATATGGTATTTGTGAAATAATTTTTGTTTTAAAGATAAAGAACAGATTGAGCCTTTTTATACAATTTTGGATTTTATTAATTCATTTAAAGTATTCTTCAAAATATAGTTAAATTGGTACTCATTTTAAAATCTATACTGAAAATAATTTAGGAAAAGTAGGGTTAAGAAACAAGGGGAATTGAAGTACAGCCTTAAGTTTTTATTTAAATTAGTTTTTAAAATTTAATATAATTTTTAAATGTATATAATATGTATATATGTATTTTTAAATTTTACATTTTAAGTTTTATATTTTAGTTTAAATTACATTTACGTCCGCACAAAAATATACAATGCGTTGCTAATACTTTTTATTTTTATTTGAAGTGGATATAACCGTCGCAGCGAGAAATCCATTTTCATTGAGGGGACATCAATTCCAGCCAGAAAAATGTCCCACCATTGAAATATAGTTTTTGCAAATGAAATTGTTGTTTACCGGGGGGAAAATTGTACAGTTTAGTAGATGGTGGTGTGATGCCACAATAAAGTTGGTTGCGGAAAAGATTCTAAATTAATTTATATCGCATTCTGATTTCCGTCTGAATGTTCCACACTGTTGTTGTTGATGTTGTCTGTTCGTGTCTCTGGATTGCTGAAGTTTGAGAAGAGAAAAAATTGTCAAAATTATTTATTGCAAAAATTATGTAATCCTTAGACCTATAAGTCCATTCTTAATTGGAATTACAAAAGTTTAACTTACAAGACGTGTCAATAATTATTACTTATCAAAAGAATTAAAACGGGATTTTTCTAAGGGATCAAAGTATGAACATTTTTGCTTGTTTGATCGATTGATGTTGGAATTGCTAACGGCTCATTGCCAAAACTTTGTATGTGGTCTTCAAAATTGTAATTGCATTTTACATAAAGCTCTCACAAAACTTTATGACATACTTTGTAAATCTACTCATAATATAAAGTATTAAGTATTTATTGCCACATCTTGAGAAAAGGTCAATAACCTTTCAAACTGCAGGGTGTTTTTATAAAAGCAATTTTTATTTATTTGGTACAAAGCAATGAAATTGTGGAACATCAATTGATACTTAATATTATTGTTTTTAAGTACTTCTATCTGAATTAAATATCCATTATAATTACTATAATTTATTAAATTTATTTTAAGTCGAAAAACAGACAATTTCTTGTTTTAAAAAGCAGAATTATAATATTCGCGATGTAATTTAACTAATACTGACAAATTTATTCCTCCTATAATTTTAGCAATTAGTCAATTTGTACACAAACCGATTTTTTTCACGTTATTCGCGGTTCATAAGCGCTTTAAAGAAGCTTGCAATCGTGACACATACGTTTACAGAATTTAGGAATTATCAGATTTCTGCTTTGCGTTGTATTATAGGTCAAACTTTTATTATAAAACGTAACCACGGAAACCGCTGAATTATTCACGGAATTTCTCGCCAGATGTGTTTTACTAACCGAATACTGACAAATCGTTTTCTCCAATAATTGCTGGAGTTAGTCAATATTTCCACGAACCGCAATTTTTTTCGCATTGTCGTGAACCGTTTTGTAAAATTTCATATAGCGATACCACTACCAGTTTTTGCGTGACAGATTCCCTAACATACATACTAACACAATCGCGAAGAAATTTGTATTTTAGATTAGTCATTAAATTATTTTATTAAAAAAAAAACCATTCAAAACAACTGCTTATTTAAAAGTGTCGAATTATTTAACTTCTCAAAAATAAACATTAACGAATTGTCCGGAAATTGCATTAAAAATACCTTTTATAACACCGGTAAAAATTTTTGACACCAGTGTAAGTGCAGGACATGTACATGAATCCAGTAAACTCATTGGCTGTGCCCAACTCATTGGCAGCTGGTGCAAACTCCTCAGATCGTTTGCCATATCGCGAGCCCAAGAAGAATCGATCATTGCGTGGCACAACATTAACACCGCGTACTGTTTTGGGATTGTAGAATTGTGATCGACCATATCGACTGCCCACAAAGAACGGTCGTTTGTTTGCTGTCACTGTGAAATGATGAAAAATTTCAATATAATAAAATGGAATCAATATCCTTAACCACATTCACCAACAAGGAGTAATCCAATAATTCAGTTATTCTTATATGAACGCGCATAATATTGGATTGCCTTCACGATGCGAGTCGAGAATTGCATTCGCTTTTAAAATATATTTTTTTAAATTTCACAAATTGTGAAAACGCAACGATACAGCTTCACCGCAATTGTTTTTGTTATTGCGTGGGAAATTGAGAAGTGTAATCAAATAATCATTGCTTTATAAAATATCAAATTCACTTATGCAACATGCAAACAATATTTTACTTTTAATAAAACTTTTCATTCCCTTTTTGTTCAAATTAGATTACAAATGTCACCATATTTATTTCTAAAATTTAAATTAAATGTCAAAACCGTAAAATGAAATTTAATGTCGTTACATAATTGAAAAGGACTTCATTATTATATGTAGAAAATTCAATTGAAAAGAAAGCGTGTTTCTTTCAATTATGAAGACCGGACGTTGCAATTAAAGGCAATCTTCACATTGTTGTGGACACATCCGGTTCTTTTCATTAGTTTGGTTTATTTATAGAAAAAGTCGCAGCATCTGTTTTAATTTTTTCTATATATGTTGCTTCGATTGTTTAATTGCATTAAAGTTTATTTGGCGCTATTATCCTTTTCACATTTTTTTGTAGTAATTTTAAATTCAATTTTATTGATTTTCTTTGAAAAATAGCTTTTATTCGAAAAAAAAATGGAATAAATCAAGAAGCATTTTTACAATGAAACAAAAATCACATTCAGTATTTTTAAAAAGTATAAAATATATATTTACGTATGTTTTCATGATGCTGCTCACCTTCAATGTCCTCTTGTCGACTGTCAAATAAATCTGTTTGACTCGATTCGCATATCACGGCCAGCACAGCGCTACCCAAAAGAATGACACCAAACCAAGATACGCAACCCATTTTTATTAAAATTAGCTGCAAAGTTAAGAAAAAACATACATTTTTAATTTTGGCATATTAAAACACAATCATAACTAATTATAGAAGATGTAAAGCGCAATAGGAAGTCCTCGTCTTACAGATATTTGATAATGTATTAATTGCAACATGTTCGTTAGGCGTTGGACTGATAAAATATTGTATTCATTGTGAAATAAAATTGATTTAAATACTCAAATAAAATGTGAAAAAATATCCTTTGAAATCCTTCATATCGTATGATTCATTGAATTTTAACAATAATTATTTAATTTGTAACGTGACATGACATGAACCCTGTTTTGAACACTATATTGAATTTCAATATAATTCACGAATAATATTTAATAAAGCATTTACCGTAAAATAAAATCATAAAATACAATAAAACTTTATTTCGATTGGGTTAATCTTAAAACATTCCCCCACCATTTAAAAATGATGTTTAAATTTATAGAAAATACGGAGAATCGATACAAACGCATTTCATGGAAGTGGTCTGTTTGATACTCTCCATCATATAGACAAATAATCTCAAAGGATTATTGTGTCAAGTCCTTCATTACATAAATATAGAAAGGTAGAGGTAAATTATATCCATTCCTTTATGGACATTATTTGCATTTTGTCTATAAATTCCACAAATTCCCATGAAATTGATATCTCAAATCCGGGTTAGGGTTTCTGTCAATTGCTTTGTGGTCACGCAATTGCATTCGACACTCTGTGTGCTTTTACGGTTTGTCTCCTTTTAATGTGTTGCCACATCGACAATAATTCATACATTGAATACAGTTTTTGTTCAACATGGAAAAGTGAAGATTGAATGATTGAACGATGGACATTGTGGATTTTACAGAAATTTATTGGTAAATCATTGACGCTGTCACAAATAACCAATCAATGTTAAAGGATGAATTTATGATAGTTTTATAGATTAAAAAAAGTGTGAGGGATAAACAATAGCTATTTTGTGAAATAAGAGTTTTCAAATTGTTTAATTTCACAATCCTTTAGTTTTGAATGATGAATCGAATAATTTGTGACAAACATTATCAAAATTATTATTTATGTTTGAAGCTTACATGGTTCAAAATTAAAAACACAACAAATTCTTTTTTCATGACCTTGAAAATTCAATTATTTTAAGTTCTAATTGTATATTTTAACAATGAAAAAAAAGTTTATTTAAAAAGACTTTGTCTATGACGTTATATAGATACGCGTTCCCTTATGCCACGTAAATTTATTTCTTAAGACTTTTTATGAGAAACAATAGGCTACATATTTTCCATAACTTCCCCTCCACCCACTTTGTGTGTCAATTTTACATGGCGGCAATCACCTTTACATATTGCACCGCCGTTTTGCAATATAAGGACTCGTATACCATCAGCACACATGCACATAACAACATAATAGAACTTTCACCTGTAACACAATATGAATGATGCATGTTGCCTTTTGCCAGCCTCACTATACGTGGCTTTTATATTACATGCAAGCTTTCAAGACTCAAACAACGCGCATTGTGTTATGGCGAAAATTACGTAAATCCGACGATTTGCAACGAGCGTTTGTGTGAAACTCGACGATACACAATACACACATGTTCCACGGTTATGGTAGGCGTCTTTAAATATCGCTGTGCATTTATTTGCGGAAATACACGAAGAGAGGATAGAAAAACTGTAAAAACTAAAAAGGATGTCGGATGTATTTCGACACAATGTATATAAATGTAAAGCCTGCAAAAGCTTCGAAAGTAAAACGGTTATGAATGTGCAAGGAAAGGGAAAACGGAGAGTTGATTTCGGTTTTGATCGCAATGAAACAAAGCATCCTACTGCATGAGAAACGGTGATCCTATTTATGGTTTATGTGTGTTTATTTGGACCATATTATTTTTATATTTTATGCAGCTGAATATAGATTAGGGTAATTAATTTTATCTGTGAATAATATTCATTTTTCAATCTTTTATTGTCACATGTTCGAAAATGCTTGCTCAAAAAATTTTACTTTTAAAACGTTGATTGTTATTACTTAACGTTATATGTCCTCGTGTTCTGAAAAGGCCAAGCAATCACGATTCTTAAATTCTACGCACTTACTGTTTTTAGTTTTATAATGGATGTTAAAATTCTTTTTCGGCATTACCAGTTTTTGTTTTTAAATTCAATTCAAAATATGATTGTTTCAATAACAATTAAAATGGAATATTCAAATAGGTGCAAATTATTTATTGCGTGCAATTCTCATTATGTCACTTAAATCTTAAAATATTCCATTAAATAATTATCTTAAAGGATATCATACAACTCTGTAAATGTCACCGTTAAATAACCGAATATTGTGGGAACTAGAAGTCTTCTTGAAGGCGGATATACAAAGTAAAATGTAAAGGGAAATTGAACTTTTACCCTCAAGAAAGGTGAAAGTTACAGTGTAAATACAAAAAATGTTCATAAATAGTTGTGCAGCAACTGGTAACCATAATGGATTTTAAATTCACACCTGATTCACTTAAATACACATACTTAAGGAACTTTTCAACAAAAAATGTATTTACCAATGCAAATCTACGAAACATACAATGTTTAAGATGTTGTGCAAATAACGCAAAACTATTTCACCCCCCATGCATTTTTTGTTTATCTTCTGCATCACTTTTGTTAAACGCTTAATTTAATAACGCATCCTAATTGAAATGAATGCGCCCCTAAAAGATAGACAACTTGCAGATTCTTCATTCACAAGTGCACACAATACAATAGGTACATTCTTTATAAGTTATATTCACACAATATATAAGGAAAACAATTTAACGCCAATGAAAATTTATGCGGCACTTGACTTTCCGTTGTCAACCCCCCCCCCCCTGTAGTCCTACCCCACAATTAAATAAAATCGATCATGTCACATTGAATTTCAAGTGTTGCAAAAATGTATTACACGCGTTCCTGTGTAAACATTTTACTCCCCATTCGATTCCTTCAAGGATTCCATTGTGTGGGGGGGGGGGGTGGTATTTAACAAATTTTTGGTGGCTTATAAATATACCTACAATAATAATTATTGTGGCCTCAATTCGCCTAAATTAGTGTATATTCGTTTAATAAATTACGCTAATTATGTGCTAACTAAAGTAAGGATCAACAGGCTCGCCTTCAAAAGTATAATGTATTTTGCTTCTTGTACAAATAAACAGCTAAATGTCTTAGCTTTTCGGCTAATTACTTGAGACGTGGTTGTTGGCTTGGTGTGTTGTTAAGCGATTGACATTCAGTTGTATGTTTAGGACTAAATGCTGCAAAAAAAAACATCTTGCAAGAATTGAAATGAGTAAAAACTTTAAATTTGCAATTTAAAGTAAGTCTTTGATGTACTATAAGAAAGAATGGTTTTATGTTAGCCATTAACCACCATTAATAGAAGGTGCATTTTAAATGGATAAAACAAGGACATGAGATGGTAAAATTCAAAAGAAGTTAAAGTCATTATTGCAAGTACACTCACTAATTATTGTAGGATGTGTGTTTTTAATGTAAAAAAAAAAAACAATATGAAAACAGGCAGGGAAGATACGTGTTAATTTATTAGGTCCCAACATTTTAAAATGAACGGGTTTTAAAATAAATGTTCATAAATAAATTCATTTTAACCTTGATTACTTAATAAATTATTAGTTTGACATTAAAAATACGTTTAGCAAAAATAAATATTTTGTTTTATTTTAGACGCTGATGAAGCCCTAAATTTAAGAAAAAAAATTTCTCAAAATATTCATTGCGAATTTATGAATTTTGACCTTGAAATTTACAAAAATTTTATTTCAAAATTAGTTTTGTGCGAGTAGAAATCAAATTATTCTTAATATTGAGGTTTTCACATATAATACAATTATTTAAAAGAAATTTTATTTGGATTTTCTTTGATCAGTAATCAGAATAAATAATAAGAATGACAAATTCGTATAACTAAAAACTGTTTTACACAAAAACTGACACTTTAACTCGTTGATTAAATCAGTCCAGCAATTTCTGACGTCTAACGAAACCAGACGCGACGTTTGGATGAATATAATACTCCAGTATGGTGGATGGTTACCTAATTGAATATGTAGAAGAACTCACTAATTACGGTTTAACAGTAAAAAAGGATAGATTTAAACCATGTTAAAAAATTTGCAATGGAAAGTACAACATGATGAAAATTCGTTCTTGTAGAACTGCAATGTACTAAATTGTATGAAATTTTTTACAGTTTGCGAAACGGTGAGCCATTGTTTCCCACTCCAACTCGGGTATATTTATCGTAAATCATGCATCAGCACTTCATTTATAAACACAGGAATACATATATTTTGCATAAACTCAATTTGTTTCCGCAATTATGATGCCACAGCACTTTACGTTGACGTCTTTATAGGCAAACGAGAGGATTTTTGCATGCAAGTTTCACTGCAGTACCTTTTTACAAACATTTTGTTGTCATAAATTGTGTTTTAAGTAAATTAAATAAGTATTTACTATTTTGCTACAAATACACAATAATTACAAAATAAGCATTCATTAAATGTGGCCAAGTACCAATTTATAACGCTGCATGCTGTGTGTTACTTCACAATGCCCAAAGGTCAATGCGAATTATTGCTGTAAATGTGGCACAATTAAATCAGCGTTCGAATTGATTTTTGATCGTATAACTAATATGAATGCCCATTTAATATCCTGACGCATAAATTGTGGAGAGTGTTTGATTTTATTGTTATATTGACGTAAGTAATGGACTTACACAATATAATATGAGGAATCTTTAAGTAAAGCGAAGGTTTTGTGAGCGTTAAAAAAATGTGTCTGGACAGACTGGATGTTTTAATGTTAATCCTTGAACATTTTTTAATGCCTTAGCATATATTTTATGTACCAAGTTGTATACATTTTAAATGCAAGAAGCATAATTAAGTGAACTGCAAATAAACGTCAAAAAATTGTCTTAAAACGAAGCTTAATCATAGGAATTTTTTTTTAGATTTGTTATTAATATAATTTATATGGCTAACGCCTAAATAAAGCAGGATGGGCAAACAAATTCCAGAGTAAGTTGTTATTTAAACATATGCAATGAGTTGAAAAGTTTCAGAGTTTAGGCTGGAGGCTGTAGTGCACTCGTTGTGCCCGTATCATGTTTCCACAACAAATATAATTGCATTAATCTGCAGAGTTGAAAATTATTGTGTTATTCATATTTAGTTATGTGATATAGTTAAATACAAATGGGAGCAGCTGAAAGATGTTCCACCTTAAGCGCAGTATGGCTTTTAGTACATAAATATTTAAATAAGGGTTTTGATTTAACGGACGAAAAAAATTTCATGGCAGGAAGAGAGAGATTATTATTATTTTGAGAAATTGGAGCCTTTCAAAGTAAGTTGCATGACCTCGAAAATTTTTTGTAAAATTGTATAACTCTTCCCCATCTTTAATTTTTCCTAAAAGTGACTATTTTTAAGTGGATATTTTAATTTGTAAGCGTAGAAATACATTTATCAGAAGTGGTTGCACCTCGATAATTCGACTGTGATTGTTTGCGTAAACTACCTAAATTTATAAATTTGTATATTGAAGCTTCCACCTTAATTTATATGAAGTCAAAAAATATATATTGAAGATAGGTGGGCGCGATTTCTCTTATTGAACGTGTCAAGCAAAAAAATATTTTTAGAAATATCCCAATTTCTGCAATTCTCCAATATACAAATTTGTACTTAATGATAAACGAAACCATAGTTTTATTAATGCAAGGAATTCAATCATGTCTTAAATATAGAAATCGAGCGTTTCTGGCAATATTAATATTCTGAATGAATGAATCCGTCGTCATTCCCCATAACATAATTAGACATCATATAAATGCAAATCCCACACACACATAAAACAATAACCCGCGTTATATTTTGGCTTGACAATTATCATTTCAAAAATTCAATAATAACCACCTAATTAATTAAACATTCGAATCAATCCATGGGCTTTATTTGCCGCAAATTTTGAGGTGCACATGTTTTGGTGTTTGATAAGGCAGCACGCCCCGGGGATGTGAGACATTCTCGCGGGTGCAAATTTCACCATAACTATGCAGTGAATCACATTTTGCTATATATCGTAGCACACACAAGGACAATGTAATGTGTGTAAACTTTTATGTGTCGCAGATATTATCAATTAACATTCGAATGGACTTTTAGCGTTCGTTTTTTATTACAATTCTATATTAAATGGCTTTCGTTTGAAGTGAATGTAGGCGTGCCAATTATTCACTTACCGCGCGACTTTTGTCACGGCGAACGACACCATATAATCCAGTCCCTTGAGAACCATTGTTATAATATGTGAGAAGTCCTTGAGGTGATGTGAGGGGCTGACGGCTATGCCATGTGAGCTTTGCATAAAATTTATTTTTCCACATTATGAGAATTATTTTTGAAAGAGTTTTAACTTATTTACAGTTTAAGTGATTAATTACAGTCAATTGTAAAAAGGATTTGCGTTGGCTATTGTATTAATTAAAAAAAGGTAATTAAACTTTGGCCTTAAATTTAGAAATACATCGTTTAATTAATTAAAAACTCTTATTACGGCACAAAATTTTTAAAATTGTGATGATTTACTTTGTTATTAGGAATTAGGAAAACCTGCAAAATTATCTAACATTTTTTTAAAGCATTGAAACCGCAGAAGAAGAAACCGTAGAAGGCAAGAATGCCATTGAAAATGACGTGAAATAACTCAAAATAATAAATGAAAAATTTTCAGTTCATTAAATTAGACTTCATAGTCGAAATGAAAGTTTAAACTTTAAAGCCTTTTTTAAATTGTTAAGAAACTACGATCATAATTTCTTTTCTTTTTTAAAGAATATTTTCTTTTACAGACTTTAATTTTTTTTTAACTTTGCATAACTTTTAAAAGAGAAATGTACGAAAAAATTATCAAAAATTTAATTCAAATGGCTATCGTAATATATAAAAATTAAAACGACCGTTTATTCTTGTGTGTATGTATGTGTGTGTATGCGTTTTTTTATTAAGCACGCTAAAACTGGCAGTAGGATCGCTACGAAGTTTTACACATGTTTTAGTCAACATTTGGAAGTAGCATAAGCATGATTTACAAGTATTACTAAACCGCGAAATGCGTGAAAAAAGTCGAGGTTCGTGAAAAATTGACTAATACAAATCAGAACTCTGATAATCGCTTAAATTTTCAAACCTTTTTGGAAAAAATAATGCAAATTTTTGAACTCAATAGAACAGTTTAGAAGATTATTTTAAAATATTTATTTATTTTAATATTGGTCCTTGAATGAAAATATCTTAAGTCAATTACCGAAGCACAGGAAAAAAGCAGAATTAAGATACCCACAATTTTGTGTGTAATATTTCAAAAGAAAGCCGAAAAAAATGGTACGAAATCAAAACAATTATGAATGTGTAGTTCCACGGAGTTTTTGTGAAATAAAATTTTATTTGAATTGACATCATATAAACTATATTTCCTAAAGTCGTGTTATCATGGTAGTCCAGTTACACCACTTTCCAAATGCTCAATAATCCTAATTAAATGCAGCATATCGTATTATATGTGATGCATCTTCAATTTGACGAGGGTGTTTGTTCCAACAACCACTTGCTCTGTACCAATTGATACCACAACATTAAGGATGCAATTGTGTCTCCACTTAATTCCCCATTGATGATTCAACTGAATTATGCTTTGAATAATAGACACTGTTAGATGCTTTATGTAAATGAAATCACGTCTTGTGAGACTGAGGCACCTCTAAAAAGGATACAATCAAAAACATAAAACCATTTAAGCTAATCTCGCCATCACATTACTCTCACATCCTTCATTTATTTTTTACACAAAATAATATTGTAAAAATATTAACCGGATATGCCACAGGGATGTACAGACTTACTCCAAGAATCGTTAAAGGAAGCTTAAAGTTCATAAAAAAAAATTTGTTCAAATATAAATATGGCCATAAAATGAGTTAAAATGAGTCCTTCGTGCATAACATTCAACCTGGTATAACAATTTATGTAATAATTTGGTACGGCGGTGGGTTGGGGGTGGAAAATGATGACCTTGACGGACATAAATTTAATGAAAAGACTGAATAAGTGGATTACAAGCAGCGATGGTATACTCAGCGTGTTCATTTTGCATAAACCCTTTTTGGGAATGTTGTACAGACACAAGTCTGTACACGCACAAGTCCTTATCATGTGTGGAGTCTGCGGACATATTGAAAGTCCTCCGTATATTATGACTATAACAAAAGGGGTGAGATTAAATCACTCGCTGTTGTATTTGTCATTAATTGTTTGTATTTTGAGATTGTGTGAAGTTTTAAAGGCATGCAGGATGCTAAGCCACATATCAATTTGTTAGTGCCCATTCCAAATGCGTGCATTGTTTCAGGGAAAACCCTTTATTAATATGTTAAATGTTAAATGAATATGTATATAATTAAATACGATCACATATATGGTGGTTTGAAGTAACTGCTTCATTGAAGGGATGAATGAATGAAAGCACGAGATTACGTCATACATGTTTAGTTATAATAATAACAGAATGTGTTATAGTTGGGTCTTGGCAGTGACATGTTCACAAAATCCTTGCTTATACGGACATGTCAATCTCTTGCACTTTGTGTGCACCCACCATCTGGATTTCAATGCAGATACACGAGTACATTGTCCAGGTACAAGCGACTCAGTTTGTCCCTTGAGTCAAACTCAATTACATGTATCAAGAAGATTCATATCAAAAGAATTAAAGTGAATGCGTGTAGTTTCTATTATTGCAATGGGTGCAGTCGTATTGCATGTTTAAAGTGTCATGTCCTGCGTTGCAATGATTAATTATTGTCATTAAGTGAAGTCGTTTAATTTTAAATACAATTAAGTATGAATGCTCTATGTGGGACATATTATTTCTATAAATGTACTTAAGCTCAATAAATTTAATCGAAATAAATGTTGAGGTCCTTAAAATCTGACATAATTTTAAAGGGAATAATATTTTTGCATTTTTCAAACCACACCATGCTTTAAAGATTTATTTAATGTCACAATTGCAATCATGCGTCATTAATTGAATTTGTAAAATTATTTAAATGTCGCGGACATTTTTATTTTTTTATTCTTCTGCTTTGTACTAGTAATTGCAGGTAACCGTCCTTGCATAATTTATTCAAATTATTTAATAGAATTGAATCCGTTGGGATTTTTGGTTAACAATCTTTTATTTAGACGCGCGTTTTGATTTTTATTTGTCTTTCAAGTCTTAAGACTTTTTGTCTACACGTTCTTTTAAGGTCATTTGTGTGAATCGATCATTTTACTTTAAATGGATAGGTGTTGAAACTAAGCGTCTGATAAACAACCAATTGAGATAATTGGAAATAAAGTTGTTCCGTATTCGATACCAAAAAAATTAATTGTTTAAAAATCATAAAAATATGTTGAATACAATTCTTTATGAATTGATTGTTATGCTTTATCATTTGGGTAAAGTATTCTGTAAAGATTAATGTTTAATTGGTTCAATGAATTAAGTCCTTTTTAACACTTTGTTTATAAACAAAAACAATTTATATTTTCAATTTACCAAAACTATTTGAATCCTTAAATACTTCAGGTATAAAACTGAGTAAAACAGGGGGGAGACAATGTGAGCTCTTTCTGATGTTGTTTTTAAATAAAATAAATAATAATCAATGTATGGAGGAGATTTTTATTAATTTAATATTTTGGTTCATGCAATCCAACATTTAAAGATAATTGTCTTTTATTGGTGCAATTGTCGACCACTCTTTTAAGCATATTTTCCAGTATTCGTAACCGTTTCGGGTTTATCGACACAAACAATAAATTTCACAATATCTAGGTGGCGAATTAACAGAACCTCTCCTTGAGATGATGCTTTCATCGAACGCTTTCCTCAATAAAGCGATTGTTTCGTAGGATGTTTGGCATATAGCGCCATTCTGTTGAAGCCATAAGTCAGCTATACTGATATCTTGACTTTTTGCCAACATTTATTTATCAATATTACCGAAATGCACATTTTAATTATTTTTTTAGATAATTTGGGAGTGAAGTAATGCATTTTACCTAAGAACATTTATGTTGCTAATTTTGTAATTGAATTATCAAAACAATTATAACATTTAAGTTCAAATAAATAAGTTAAAAACAAAAAACGTTTAAAGTTGCTTTTAAGAACTTAAATTAAATATGTATTATAATTGAGTACAATTTATATAAATCTTTTTTTTTTTTGATAATCATTGAACGTCTTTAATTCACTTAACCACTCTTATGGAATGGAGACAAGGGCATGCATGTATGTAAATCATAATTAAGTTGCTAAGCTGGTGAAAAACTGCTTCTTTACAATATTAAGAAATTTTCATGTCCAGTATGACTCCTCTATGAGTATGTGCTTTTAAATTGCACATTTAAAAGTCGAGTTCGCAACAATTTGATTTTAATATTTTAACTTTTAAATGAGATGAATAAACTTTTTTTTATTAAACGTATAAAATGTACTCATGTACTCAAGTATGTTTTTAAAAACTAAATTATTTTGCTCGCCTTAATTTGAAGCTTTTTAATATATAGGGATTAAGATTTTCTTGTTAGCATTATTCAAGGTGAATGACATTTACAGTTGCACCATCTTAAAACAACAACATTATTTGCAATATGCATTGTCTTTAAAATATTAAGTGAATTCAATCATATGAAGGCTCATTCACTCGAAGTCACGCATCCCTGCCGAACTTTAATTGGCAACTAAAGCAACGAGCAACAGGGGAAATACCTTTGCAAAGTTTAACGACACGTTGACGCACATAATTATATCGCCGCGGTTAGTATTTTATGTGTTTGTGTGAGTGAATAGACAAAAGAACAGCTAACTTATCTTACAATCTAATCCATGCTAAATAGGAAGTCATTCAACAATAATTATTATTAAGAGGAAGTGTGCCGTTTCAAATTTTAAGGCGGCATATTTTGTTCTATTTACAAGCAATGAGTGATTTTTTTTGAGCACTTTTTTAAGTATATTGTGAGGACACTGTTTCAACAAAATCTCTGAAACAGGATTAATTTCTGGAAATTCCCCAGTCTTTGAATTTGGACATTTAATTGAAAATCAGTAGAAAATAAAATCGTGCAGACTCTAAACCATTAAAATCAGCTAAAACGAAACAAGGCTCTTAAGCTTGTTGTATTTAAAAGTGATATGGGTGATGTCACACTAAATATTAGGGATGGGTTTTTTGAGATATAATCAAATCGTACCTAGGATATAAAGCCGACTATTTATCCTCACAATTTTTCAGAGAAAATGGAATTCAATGACTAACCGCATGGTTGTAATTATTTGCGTTTAATCCAGATAAAACTGTATTTACATTGGATAGGTCAAGAAATACAGCCACACCTTTCACCATAATCCGTTTATGACTAATAGTTATTTAAAGCAATAATCAGATAATGTTCACGAATACAATTACTATTTAAAAAGAATGCTGCCCAAAATTTGGCAGAAGCAGAATTTCAATTACTTCGCATTAAAGCGACACCTCGAAAAAGTTAAAATGCCTCAAAGTGCACGCTTCATAGTTATAGGTAGTAGATCCTTTTGCACGGGGGCTTGAATTGAGTTAGTGTTTGCAGAAGCCATGCACAAAGCCCCCCATTTTAAGTGATTGCCATAGCACAAATAATTATGTTATAGAAAGTTGTTCTGTTGCGCAATTATTAATGTCATGTATCATGTTGGATAAAGCTTTTCTCTAACTAATAAAGTGTGCGTGTACAAGTGAAAGCTGTAATGTTTTACCTGTAGCACAGGCGGAATGCCATTGTACCGTTATGTGCACGTGAATTGTTTTGTAGTGGGTGACATCTAATGTGGCTTATTTTCCAAACTATCATGCTTTAAACTATAACTTGCGTTACATTTTTATTTAGAATTAAGGGAGCTATTATTTTGCAAAACAGTTCAAAATCAAAGTGGTATTTCTTCAAAAAAAAAAAAAACGAATATTAATATTTGTAGGGCTTAACGCAATGAATAACTTTGATGAACATTTTAAGGTCAGACTGTTTCAAGTTAAAAAAAAATTAACAATTTGAAAAACATCAAATTTAATGTTTTGAAAGGCTTTCTTTACCATTATTTATTTTTTAAATAAACATAACCATCAAAATATAATATTAAAATGTATATTTTGAAAAATCAGTTTAAGCGAGATCACCCTGTGGGGGTGATGGACACCGCGGTTCCTTTTGCAGCCACACTTTGTATGGGCCAAAAGTTTTATTGTCTCACAAGTCACACTGCATACCCACTTTTAACAAGTGTTACTACAAGTGGGGTTATCAAATTTAATATAAAAAAAAAAATCTAAGCAAAAGAAAAATAGACATGAGAAGAATTTTTAAAGAAAGCCAAAAAAACGTCTCTTCGCAGTAATGCAAGACACCCATATCATGTTATATGATCATTTCCCTCAAATACATGTATGGGGGTGTCGTCCTGGACGCTCGCTTGGTTTCACATTAATTGCATTTCCTCGGCGCGCGCGTTTCTGTGAAATTTTTTAGCGACATACCTGTGACTCAGTAAATGTTTAATAAATGAATATATTAAAGAATGTGTTGTCTATTAGACTAAAATGTAAACATGTACATGACACGACGCAAAAATTAGGTGTGCGTGCAAAAGGAAACACAAAAAAAAAAACATACAAGGAAATTTTTCTAATGGATTCATTGAAACTAGGTTATTGTTACTATGAACTCATGAACATGTTTGGACACATTTCACAGAACTATCAATGCTTCATAATTGTTAATTAATTAAGTTAATTTTGTGGTTCATTCCTCTTAAATTGGCGGTTTTTATGAAAACAAAGTAAATGTACAACGAGTATAATGAAAGAGTTCAGGCCTAATGAGTTAAAAGGTTTTAACATTTAATTTCGATATTTTTTTGTTCACTAAAGGACTTGCATTCATTTTAATGCTCCTCGTATGTGCTGTTTTTTCGTACTTTGTAATTAAACAGTCTCCTGAAATTCAACACGCAGAAAGATCACGTTTTCCTCAACCTGTGATTTTAATTATTTCTTTAAATTATACGTCAGTTCTATACAGTTGCAGTCAGTTTGTTTAGTTTTTTAGTCAACTTTGTGTGGTTTGTTTTATGTTACTAATTATACTTTCGCAAGTTTGCGACACTTCTTGGCTTTATTTTAAGAAATGTCTATAAGTTTGCTCCATTGTCTTATTGTTACAGTATTTTAATTCAAGGGACAATGTGGCAAACAGAAACCTAACGCCTTTTAACAAAAAATGAAAAGTACGCTTTCTATTTAAAAAACATTTTTAAGATTTTAAAACCCATAGGACGAATACTTTGTTTTATATTCCTGAAATTTTATTGTTGGTAAGCTCTCCATTTTCTTTGTAGTCACACAAATAGTTTTGTTCTTCATTCCTATTGTAACATTTTTGGATATATTTTAATTACTGAGCTGCCTTTTCAATTATATTCCTTTCTTAAAATAATTTAATCTTAATCTAAAAAATTGTACACCACTTGTTAGTTTTTGCATCTCCTTAATTCTGCAATGCTCTTAAATATGGTCTTATTTTAAGAATGTATTTATCGGGAGCTCTATTAAAATGGAAAATAAAGTTTAATTAAGTTAAGACATGAAATAATGACAGAGTGAAATAATATCACATTTCCGAAAATCCGCCCAAAACACAACGTAAAAGGATGGCGCGTATCCCGCGGATTCATTCAACTCCTTTTGGTCAATTACATTACATAATTATACACAGGGGATCCACAAAGTAATTACACCGCAACTAACAATTGAAACATACAACAACACAAAAAAAAGCCGTCGGATGCTGTTTTACCAACTATACAATTAAATTGTCAAAATAAATTGAAAACCACTGAAATCCTAATTTGATTATGCATTTAACATTAACACGTTATAAGGGTGGAGATCAAATTTTAGATTTGTGTCTTCATTACACTGCAGTACGCAAACCTTTGAAGATCATAATTGAAGTGCATTCAAACGGAAGGTCGCATTTTGATAAGCAAATTGAAATCACACAAATAATTGAATTTTGTGGTTTAAAAGTCCGAGCTCCAATCCAATCGGATATGAATATTTAAATTTTTATATTATAACAATTTCGGCATTTCTTCATTGGAAAAGTTGTTCCTATTTGACTTTCTTCACCCGTTTTATTTATGCGAGGCAATATTCGTTTTGTGTAACTGTTTGGTCCCGAAATGTTTTCTTTGGCATGAATTGTTTGTCTTTGTAATTGAACTAACTGCATGCTTAAGTATTTGAACGAATGCAGAAACAAGCAACACGCTAATAAGGAGCCGATTACAAATTAAATTTGTATGACAAATAGAAATAAGAAGCTGAAATAACAAATAGCGATTAAAGGGATTAAGTATACATTAAGTACAAAATAGTTTCACACTACACTTATAATTTACTTCAATTGCAGTAATTGCCAGATGTGCTTTTTCAAAACTATTTGAAAATTTAGTTTAAGAAACATGTCTTAGCAATTTTAATTGATAAAACTTTCAAAAGAATTATTTAGCTTTAAATAAAAAATATAATTTTAATATTTAAATGTAAACGTTTCACTTACCACTGATTATCAAACTCACTTCACAAATACAATTTATTATAAACACTTCTTTCCCTTTTTTGAAGTTTATTCAATTTTATTTAATGTTAAACAAAACTCTATTTTATTTATGAGTAAAATAAATTCTCAATTACTGCGGTAAAGACTTTTCAATGTGGTGACAGCACCTGTAGAGTTGTGCAAGAACTAAGCGTCCAACACCAAGCACATGCCCTTTTATCAGACTTCTGGCCGTGACTCGACGCTGCCTGTACATTAAATTATTATTGTACTCTGCAAAAAAAAAAAGGACGCAACACACCAAAAGCACTACAAAAGCACACACATCGAGTGTGTGTGTTCATTCTCCTTTGAATGCGTTGTACATTTGCTGTGTGAATTATGATCATCATCATTTTGCGCATGACTTTATGGTCTGGTGTGACTTCTCCGCTTTTGTTGTTCTTGTATACGACCGTTCTGTTATCACGTCATCTTCAAAAACTTTAATGTCACGAGTGCAATTCCTAAATGTTTTCTGTTATTTAAAATTATTAATTAAATTTTAAGGAAATACTATTTCGATTCATATTTTTTATTGAAACACTTTGAGTTTATAATGTTATTAAGTTGTTGAATTAAGGCGTCAATCTTACAGTATTGATGGTAGAGAAGTATTGGTTTTAATTATTACTAAATTGTTTGTTAAGACTTCAGTTACAACCCACGAATTAATGATTATTGCGTTGGTAGATTTTCTTTAACAAAGAAAACTGATTTTTTAATTCCAATTTGAACACGTTTTACGTCATTACGTCTCATTTTTTTGTTGTAATCAATTTAACGGATTTAATTCAATCCGGGATTGACTTTTACGAACCTTTTGCAAGTTTCAAAATAATATTGTGACTGGGCGTTAAATTAAATTCAAAATAAAACGATACAATTTCAGGTTCACCATTTTAAGAGGCTTTTTATTCTTCATTAAACAAAAGTTTCATACGTGTTGTTTTACCGTTGGTCGTCCTTTTTGTATTTGATAAATACATACGAAATGACTCATGAATTTTAACTTTTAAATGGAAAGTTCGACCATCTATACTGGCAGAAGAGATATAAGCAGGTACAAGTTCGGCGATGTTCGATGAAGTTACTAAATACAGAATACTTTTATAGCTTCCAAACATTTATGGTTGAAAAGCCTTTAAGTGCAGATACAAGTTAATCAAATTAAGTTAGTTGAGCGTAAATCCTTATAAAATCACTATGAAAATTAAGGTAGCAATTTTAAGGTATTTTAATACGATCATAATAATTATTTTTTTTAAATAAAGTTGATTGAAATCTTACTGACATACTGTGAGTATTTACCAAAAGCATATAGACTGTGTAATGTCCCTTGGGATGCATCAGTTTTTCCAGGATATACAAATAAAATGGGGGTATTTGTTGTCTAAGCATGACCTTAGTCAAAATAAATATTCCTTGTCGATTGCCTGCATCTTCAAATCAATTAAGTTCATTTTTATCCGAATGAATTGGTTGCCGGTTGCTGGTGTATTGACAAAGAAGGACCCTCTAAATCAGATAGATATCATTCCATCGGCGTTTTCTATTTATTTTGTGTAGTTTAGGCCATCCCGAGTATTTCTGTCCCCAAGGAAATGACATTGAAATTTTAATTCGACTTATTTTGTTTGGAATTTATTTTCTTTTTTCTTATAAACCAAAGTCTGAGAGAAATGGTTTTTAAAAAAACTCTGGGAGAAACAGCTGACACATTATATGGTTATCAGCTCTTATTCTATCCTGTTTCGAAGTACAGTAACTTTGGGTGCCCTAATGTATTGAATCCTACTGGTCAAGTTAAAAGTAAAGTGGTGGAAAACGTTTTTCAAATTACCCCGGAGTGTATATAAAATATATAATAATACTGTCTTCTGCTGAACAAATCTTTGATCCAAGTTGGAGGACGGATGTGTGTAAATCTGTGAGCATATTTAAGTCCCCAAAATGTTTATGTTAAAAACATACATATAATCCTCGCCCGATACAACAAAAAAGTTTTATCAAGCATACTCAAAGCTCGCTCAAGCACAACATGAGACCATATGCGCCGCCCCAAAACACAGTGACTAAAAAAATCTCATTTAATTGTACTCGCGTCACCTAAATCAGTGCACCGCGATTGACGAACTTTGGCACACCGTGACCGTTGATTACGAATTAATTGTTTCGCGGATATGTCATTAAGTTCAGCCCCCGTGTTGCGCCTTCAAATATTGTGTTTATCAAATTAGAGGAACACTGATTGTTGGCGAGATAATTTGACGTACTTAACACAAATTTGGAGTTAGATATACGCGTGGCGGAAGCGGGAGTGGGCGGGTGGTTGCGGCGCTTTCTCTATTTGCAGTAATCATATTGAAAATTGTTTTTAATATCGGACGTTGTTTGCGGATCGGAGACGTGCATAATAAAATTTTAATTTCAAATGCATATGACAGTTGTAGAGAATTGTTGTGTGTGTTTTGTTGATTGTTTGTTTTCGTCACATTTAAATGTAGTCTTTATGTGAGTCGATGCGTTATTATATTATATGATTACGATGTGCTGCTCAGTTTTATTGTATTTTTATCATGCCAATAATGCATCTTGCGTGTACCAGGAATTGTATTCGATTGATGCAATGGATTGCTTTTTATTATTAAACTTTTATGGGATTTAAGTTAATTCAGGTATCAGGGATTATATATTTAGAATGATATTCTAAAACATCAAAGGCGACAAAAGATGGTATTTATTTTACTTTTTGTTGTCCTGTGGAATCCAAAGTGCCAGATGAGTATTAGTCCTGCAGTTTAAAATAATGTAAGCCCTCAATGGAACTTATAGTTTCGAGGTCCCGAAGAAAACATTTACAATTTTTTTAAATTTAAACCATAAAGAATATTTTATAACAAACCACATATGTATGGAAAGCGACTTGACCAACTTTTTTTTAGATATTCTGTACGGTTTCTGTGATAATAAATCAGTGACCTCGAAAAAATAGAGATTGTGACCTTGAAAAGCGAAAGTGCTGTTTTGGAGTTGCCTCCCAAACTTTATTTTTATATGCAAAATGTTGTTTTATGATAATATTTTGACCTTGAATGATAAAAAAATGACAGACGTCATACTCTTTATACAGCTATGTCCTTTACAACGAGCTCCATGGTCCTTTACACCGTATGCAAGTATCAGTTCAATTGGATGCAAATGTGCAGCGGACGAAAAAAAGTTTTTCAGAAACAAAATTTTATTTTTATAATTTTTTTAAATTCCGAGGGTGTCAAAACATGTTTATTCATTAATAGCATTTTTTGGCAAAAGATTATAATTTCAAATAGTTTTTTCATAATATTTAATTACATTATTGATCACCCAGTATTTTCCATCATTGGAAAGTCTGCAGTTACATAAAATTTAAAATAGGTGGCCAGTGCAAGCTGTAACAAATATTATATATAAAATGTTTACCTTGATAGATATATATGCATAGCAATCAAGACTACCAACATTAGCAAAAAAATAATTGAAAATTCTTTCCAGAAGCAAAAATTTTATTCCTCTTCACTTGCGAGCAATCCGTATTTAGCGTGAGTTCAGTTGAAGGTAAATTATTGTAAAATGTAAAAAATCTTATTAAAATTGCGTTAATCTTGTTCGGAATTTTATTTGCAACCTTTTGGTATATTTTTTTCTTTAAATTGTTTACGGATGACAAAGATAGATGAAGATAAAAGACAATAAAATTGTCGCAAATTTCCTTTCAAGTGTCAAATGTTAAATTAGAAATAATTGTACAACAAGAGTTAGCCCTTTTATTATTATAAAATTGCACATATCCATTGGTCAACAAATTCAAATTAAGTTTCATTAAAATATAAAAAGTGCAATAACTTTTAGCCGGTCTTTTTTTTTTAAATCATTAATTTTTAAATTTGAGGTTATGCAGTTGAAATAATCAATGTCCTTATCCAGTTTCAATTAAGGGCTAGTTCATAGGTTATTAACAAGAAAAAACTGTAATCACGTGCTTTTGTTTGCAGACAACAAAAAATAAAAACAGACATAATGCCAGAATTGACTGAACTTAAGACCGACGCTCCAGCAGCACCAGAAGCCGAGGCACGCTTGGAGGATTATGATGATGATGATGATGATGAGGACACCATCCCAGAGTTGGAGGAAGTCAGTAAGTTATATTTTGAAATCAATTTTGTATCAAATAAATTTACAATAGCATTTTAATTAATTCTTATTTTTCCTCATAATTTAACAGACAACGCCACAACACAATTGGGTGGTGGCGCCACTGGCTTGCCCATGGATGTCGTCTCAAAGGCAAAGCAATCTCGCGGCGAGAAAAAGGCACGCAAAATCATGTCCAAATTGGGCTTGAAGCCAGTGCAGGGTGTCAACCGTGTCACCATTCGCAAGTCGAAGAACATTTTGTTTGTCATCAACAATCCAGATGTGTACAAGAATCCACACAGTGACACCTACATCATTTTTGGTGAAGCCAAGATTGAGGATTTGTCGCAACAGGCACAATTGGCCGCCGCTGAGAAGTTCAAGGGCCCTGAGACCACTGTCGTGCCAGGTGATGCCGCCGGTGCAAATGCAACGGTTGCACCAATAGCCGAGGAGGATGAAGAGGAGGTGGACGGAACTGGCGTTGATGAAAAGGACATTGAGTTGGTTATGTCGCAGGCGAATGTGACGCGAGCCAAGGCGATCTCGGCCATCAAGAAGAACAATAGTGACATAGTCAACGCGATCATGGATTTGACGATGTAATCACGTTGGCGATATTGCATCGTCGCCTGTCGAATTTTCAACCTCCCACTTGTCTCCCCTAATTACTGTTTGCTTTTATAAGCGGATAAAGAAAATATGTAATAAATTTTGATTTTGTCAACTGAATTTTTGGCAAGATAAATTTAAAATTGCGTTTTACTTTTAATTTTTTTACGTTTAGGTTTTACAGACGGTTTTCCTTAAATAATCAAGGTGTTGGCAAAACAATTAATTTGGGTTTGTAGAGGGAGGGATCTGATATAGAGATTGGAAAGAAGTTATTCAGGATGTCAACATAGCATTATTTTGACATTAATGAATTTTTGATCCTGTCAAGTATATCACCCTAAAATATTAGGTCTAGTAACAATGTTAATATAATTTGTACTTACGCAAACCCTTACCCATCATTTCACTTAATTTAACACATACACTGGTCGAGTTATTGTTTTCCGATGTTCAAAAACAATGTAAAGTAACTAAAGGCCGAGTTACATTAACAATTAATTCCATGACATTCTATTTTAAATGTGTCGTTGAATGCAACTGATCCCATCTCTAACAATCTAACAGATTAAATTATTTAATGAAAATACGATTGGGATTTATTTAAAGAGTTTTTTTTATTTAATTCATATTATAGGTATTTTTGACAATATTTAAATTCCTTGCGGTAATTGACAAAAACAAAAATGTTTCAAAAAGAATAAAAATTAAGGTGCTAACAAATCAACCAATAGATGAGACACCCGAAGCATGGTAATAAAATGCTTTTCGCGGATTTGCGAGTGGAAGCAGTTTATCCTTGTCCCAAGGCAACAACGAAAATAAACAACAAAACTAAAAATATTAATAAAATTGACGAGTTACAGTAGAAAAAAATTGGTAAGTTTGATTGGTTGTTGATCAAAACAATTGGTTGGTGAGAGTTCCTAATCGGGTTGCTATGCCAGCAGCAAACCGAATTGAAGACGTCTCCCTAAAGACGTCGATCGCGCCCAGATACATGATCAATGGAAATAATTGACGTTGCATTTATTACACAAGGCCATAATTAACCCACCCAAACTAACTAATTATTTTATTTAACTAACAGACATTTAAGGACTGTGTGTCGTTCACTTGACATTTTTTTATGGTTTCCTGCGCCTCAATTATTTATTTTAATTAATTAATTAAGATTAACATTAAGATTCCTTTGTTGTTAAGATACTTTTTGTTTTAACTAATCGTTCTAGTTATTTTTTTAAGTGTTACGACTTACGAGAATCTCTTGATCATCTTGACTTGGTTCAGTATTGTTTTGTTGTTGTTCTTGAGTTACCAACGGTATCAAAAAAGAACTGCACCTAATTTGATCCTTATTTGGGTTTATTTTATCTTTTGCCTGCAACTATTTTTGTTACAAAAATTTATAAACGGGAAATACGGAGAGGATTTGTGTGTGAGTTTGCTTGTGTGTTTTATGTTAATTGGTTTAGATATCCGTTTAAAAACTGTATCGATTTTTTCTCTTTGTTTTAGTTTAATTTTTCGAAACAAGTTTCTTAAAAAAAAAAGTGTTTATTGTGACTCAGACGTTTAAAAACCATGGACTTTGAGTTGATCCGGTTTAGCCAGACCGGATTTAGTCAGCCACTGGCAAATATTTTCACGTTGATCGCCTTGCAGTTGAAGAACCTCGCCGTACTCGGGATGCTCAATTACAGTACCATTGCATGCGAATTCCTGGAATAATTTAAAAAAATATATATAATACAGTGATCGTAGAAGTAATTTAAATTGTTTACGACTTAAGTTGATAATTGATAATTTAAAAATTATTAATTACGACAAAAATTAATCCTTCAAAGTATTGAGTCTAGCCAAACTAATTTTCATTAACAGAAGATTTTTATTAAATCGTGAAGGACGATTTTAAAACGATCATGAAATCAAAGGACATAAAAATAAATAAATATACTATTTAAGTCGTCATCAATATGCAAATAAAAATGACTCAATCGCTTAACTCATTTTTGAACCAAAGTAAAAACAAGAACAATAAAGAATCAAGAGATTTAAAAAAGTTCCATTGCATATATTTTCTTTGGCATATTGTTTTTACTTTAAGAATTTTTAATATTAAATACTTTAATGTTATAAATTGGTGATATTAATTCGTTAATTGCTAATTGACATACATGAGATTGAGGTTAAGGTCAATAAACTACTCAACCTTACGATTAACTTGACATCAAATTACGAAGTCATATTTTGTTGTGTATTTTTATATAAAAACAATCTTTTATGTTCAACTTACCTTCTTACATGCCCGGACTATTTTTTTCAAGTCATATTCTGACGATAGTCCCTGAACGGTGGTTAAAGTCTTCCGACCATTCCTTTGTTGAATTCTTATGTGCACAAGACCGTCTTGCACATTATCATCTGCACCCTTGATTGCATCAGCAAAGGGGTCTGTAAATAAAAAAATATACATACAAATAAATCAATTAAGCTAAGTGTAAGAATTTTCAATCATCCGATTCAAAACGTCTCATTTTAAGATACCGCATCGTCACATAGGATGGCCGCCATTTTGAATTCTCAATGCAAAAATAATCGCACGTTTTAAGAATCAACACCAATTGCCTAACCCACCACTCTACAACACAGGAACGCACCCTTAAATGCAGGCATGCATCAGCCAAAATGCGGTGGGATGCCCCCATTTACAATTATCGGTTAAATTACCAAATAAATGTGTCACACACGCACGTCACGCATTTTATTTTTTAATCATTCATTTGTTTGAAACAATTTTAGAACGTTACTTACCGAATGTATTTAGATTCTGGATGGACATACGATAAACAAATAATTTACGGCCAAGAAAATATTCTGCAAACTGCAGGTGCACTAAAGGCGAATTGAATTGTAAAATTGAGATAAATTTACAATTAAAATTGTACGAATTTAATTTGCTATACGAAATAAGACGCGCGATGTTGCCTTGTATCGTGGAGCTCTCTGGAAAATGGAAATATCAATTTGTCGGTGTACTTGAGTTAATTTTATGGTGGCCACTTTGTCAAATTAAACAGTGTTGCCAATGTTAAGAAAATAAATTTAGGTACTAAAATGTCATCAAAAGTGACTAAATTTCGAAAAAATATCCCTTTTTACATGGTGTTGTAAAAACACATTTTTATAATGAGCCCTTTAAGAAACAGTATTTATTTAAAATTATTCAAATAAATATTTATTTATTTCGTTAAAATTGTATGTGTTATCAATCTAATATAGTCGTTCTCAAAGAAGAAATTGAAGTAATATTCCAAAATGTAATGAATGGAAACACATAAAAAAATTGTATCTTAATTTCTCTTCGATATTTTCTTCTGATACCTTCATTGAAGGACCAATATTTAGGAGCTCTGTCAACTTTCCCAGTTCTCTGCAAATAATATAATTTGACAATGTATTAAAGAATACACTTCATTACAAAAATAATTTAATCGTTGCTGGCACTTTACTTGAATACACTATGTTATAAAATAATTTAAAAAATTTAATTTGGAGGAAGGACGCTATATTGGAAATGAAGTAAAGGGAAGGTCGGGGAATCCTGCCCTCGAAGTAATATCATGGAACAAAGGCAATGGCTGGATTCTTTACACAATATCAAAAAAATTCTTTCACATATACAATGTGTTAACCGAAAAAAAATTGCACAACATTTCAAGGTTTTTTTTATCTCAGAAACCTTAAATATTTTTGAAATTTTTTTTTTAAACTCAGGGCCATATTTTTATAATGAATATAAATAATTCAAAAACAGTGTGTTTACTGTTTTATCTTTTAGGGTACATTATTGATAATCTCATTAAAAGTACCAATTTTGGACAAAAATTCAGAAATTTTCAAGACTACATTTTCCATATCTCAGAAAAGCTTTATTAATATGTATCTTTTCCTGCGATGTAGTTTTTGTGTATATTTAGTTTACGGAACATTTACTAATAATATACGCATTTCATAAACGTCCCGTAAGCTAAATGAGTAAACCTTTAACCTTAGTAAATAGAAAGGTTTATTTTGTTGTTGAATTGCATATTAATCCCAACTTCCAGATTTCTTAAATAATAACTAATAATTTATAATTATCGCATATGAAGGCAATTAATTGAAAAGTTAAATATGTACTCATTGCGTAAAAGCTATTTTAAATAAAATTGTTGTTGCTAATTGTTAAAAGTATAGTCTCACGTTCAAACTAAATCATATCACGTTTTTTTAAATGAAATTAAAAACGTTTAATTTAATCCAGTTTTAATTTATAAAATGTAACTCTTTTATTAATCAGTTGATAACGTGTCTGTCACGCAGCAATCCAGAGTTTTGACATACTTATTTGTGTTTCTTTATTTACTCAAACCAAACATAAAGATCTTGCAATATTGCACATTCAAATTTATTTCTTCCAAATAATCCGTACATATGTAGATTCTTCCACTTTTAAATAATAGTTTTCATTAACTACTAACTCAATGAAAAACTTACTTATCTTTAATCCTTAAACTTTAAATTTTTCGTGCTTGAGAAAATGTCAATGGTAAAATATTTACAAAATATTTAAAGGTCACCAAATAATTTTGAAAAAAAAATTCAAGGCGAAAATAGACGAAATTCAAAAAATTTCAAAGGTCTCACATTTCATATCTCAGAAATAGTGCAAATTTAAATAAAACGTTCATTATATTTTAAGTTCAAACGAGACAACATAAATTAAATGACAAACATTCTTTTGGTAAATCTTAAAAATCGCTCTCAAATTCATTTATTTTTTCAAAAACGCTCCTACAAAATAATAAAGTTGAAATTTGTTGAAGTAGTATAAAAATAGTCGTGTGGCTCTCGCTATGAGCATTTTACATTAAACATGTTTGCAAAACTAAAAATTATTAAATGTAATTAATTTTAGATTGAATTAGGAATTTATGCGCATCTGTTAGTATAAAAGCGTCACTAAAATACCTTAAATATTCAGTTTTTCATAGAGTTTTCGTGAAATATTTTGTTATTTTGATAAGTTTTCAAAATGCGTTGGTTAACATCGATTTTATTTGTTGTCATTGCAGTCATTGTATTTGGTATTTTTACAGTTTTAGCGCAAAATGAAGGTATAAACAATACAATTTAACAATAAAATATTTCTTTAATAAATTTTAGAATGATTTTACATGACATAATATTTTTTAGCTGTAAATGATAAAATAATAGCGGGCTTAGATCAGCTGATTGAAGGTGTCAGTAAATTTTATTGCATTAAATGTGAAAGCGCACTAAATTTTATTAATTTCCATTTCAGCTTGAAGCTGCGAAAGAAGAACTGATTAATGGTCCACCCGAAGGTGAATGAATAACCGAATAGTTTCTGAAATTCGTTTTAACTTCATTTTATAGCAAAATCTGTATTTGAGGTTATAATTTCTTTTTAGCTTACAATTGTTAATAAAAATATTATGTTATTAAATTAAACCGGCAAGGAGAGCCGTAAATTAGCAAATGTGTTTTTTTTAATATTTTAGGTACATCTAAACAAGTTTTTTTAAATGCGATATCTTTGGCGATAAATATTGCGATATTGATGCATTTCGTAAACTAATAATGCGGATGCATTTATTTCCATAATAATACATACTCTATACCGATGCTGTGGTAATTTCGAAAAACCTAAATATTGTTTAAGGACATTTTTAAGGATTTGTTTCAATCGTCTACGCATGTGGAAACTAATTGCTGAAACAGTTTTCAATATGACCATTGATCAGTTATCATCATTTTCGGCTACAACGATGCCCACTTGATCGTTGAATTGATTTCGTTCTATCAGTGTTTTGTTATCTTCTCTTTTTATAACAATCGTGTCATAAAAATAGTGTCTCAGTTTTAAAAAATGAGAGAAGATTATCAGAAGAATATTTTTATTTGAAAAATTATAATTTGTGAGTTTGAAAAATCTGTAGGGGTCCAGAAAAGTATTGCTAATAAAATTTTATTTTTTAAGAATTTAGCTTTCAATGGATTTCATGATGTTTATCCAAAAGCACATCAATGAACAAACAAAGAACAAAATATAAATAAATGTAGTGCAGTGCAAAACAACGTTCCTTGGGTTCCGTTAGTAATAATAAAATCATTATAAGTTCCAATTTTTAATGTTAACAACGGATTTTTTACCCTGAAAATTTTTGGGAAAGTTAAGGCTCTTCCTTGCGCTGCGAGCATTGTGTACGTCATTCTCTCGCACACATCTAAGCCGAATATTTTAAGAATGTGTGCGTTATATACCTAATTTTTGTTAAACTCTAGATTCTAGAGGATTGAACAAAATGTTTAGCTACCTGGCCACCTTGCTTTCCTTTACTTTGAAACAATAAAGCCATAAAAGCGTTATGGGGTGAAATACTACTGTAATTTATTCCTGAATTGCAAATTGAAGTCTCAAGAAAGTATTTTCAGATGAAACTGAAACATTAAAATAGGTAGAATAAAGCAATGCGAATTTCAAATATAATGTACAGTCGAATTTCTTCAACTCGATTTATCACAATGCATAAAGAAAATTTGACATCCAAGACCTCGAATTATAGAATTATTCATATAACTAGAAATAAACTACACGAAACTATAATTTTAAAAATTGTATTATATGAAGTTTTCGATCAAAGCGCTACAGCAACTCGATTTCGTTCAAGTTATAGAAAATTCGGTTAGAGAAGTTGAAGTTATATAAGTTCGACTGTACTAGAATGGAAATAGATTCATTGTAGCATATATTTTTTAGTTATTCATTCATTGAATATATCTTGATTACAAGAAATAATGAGAAAGTCGAAAAAACCTTTTTAAATAATAAAACAATAAAATCTGGTGAGTATTTCCTCGTTGAGTAACCTTTCACCTTTTTCAATTTTGTAACTATAAGCACAATGTTTTCAAAATTTACCAACACATCAACGATATTTACAAAATATATAACTATTGCCATCTATGCATAATGACTTCAACTATATCGGAGAATTACGCATCAAAATTGCCGCACAAATTCGAATATTTTGAATTTACATACAAAATCGCAATCGGATTTAAAGTGCTAAAACTTATAAAAAAAATTCATTTTTGAGGAATTTTTTTTTGGAATATGGTTTTTGATATATTACAGATTTAAAAAATTATTGTTTTTAAATTTTTTAAAAATTAGTTTTAATAGAAATGGGCCGTTGAAAAAGTCAATTTTTTAGGAAATCAATTGTAAAGTTTAAAAAGTAATATATTTTTAATTATTTAAAAATTTTAGAAAAGGCTTACTAACAGCCCTCAATAATTGATTGAAGATACTGAATTAAAAAATTCGTATCTGTGACTTAAAAAGTGGCTTCACAAAAGTGTTTATAAAATGGGCAAATTTTTCTCAAAAAATGAGTTTTGCCTATCTTTAACGTATCATATTTAAAAAACTATTAGCTTTATTAAGAAAAGACAGACTATGTGTCCTTGTGAAAGATCTTATCTTTAAATTAAGACTAATTTGATTACAATCGGATGACTTATTGACTACGTTTTACGTGTTGAAAAATCATCTAATTTCACGAGAGCCTTGAATGTCTCGTTGTACCTACAATATAATCAATTTTTTGGATATTTTGTAATGCATTTTTTAAACTTGGCAGTTTCAATTTTCACCAAATTTGGATATACATCATTTAAAGGTATCCCCAAAAAAAAAAAAAAAATACATATTATAATTTTTTTTTGACCAAGACAAAAAAAATAAAATTTACATTGTTTATGTTTCCAAAAAGTGATGCAGCCTTCTGAATTAAATATTCCTTTAAAGGGCGCAACCTCTTGTCGATAACATAGAGTTCCTCTATTATAAAATTAAACCAAATATCGTTATATTTAAATAAACTAAATGAAATCTCAATAGAACACATAGTATTTGAATTAAACATTTTCATTGTAAAAATATGACCTTGAGTTTTCAAAATTTGACCTTGAAATGTTCAGCAAGTTTTCTTATTTTATTTATTCCTACAATAATGTGAAAAAAAAATTTAAAAAATATTAAAGGTTGCTGAGATATAAAAATTTTGACCTTGAATTTTTCGATTTTGACCTTGAAATGTTTCGCAAATTTTCTTATCTGATTTTATCCTACAATAGTCTGCAAGAATTTTTTTGATATTGTGCAAGGTGGTTGAGATAGAAAAGTGGGGTTTGTCCTTGTCCACCCCCTTTTTCGCCAGAAGAAGCATCTAGCGGGATATAGGATATATGCAGTTTTGTTTAAGATACCTTGAAGATTAATTGTTGTGGAAATGAAAAAAATCGTAGGACCCATTTTTGAGCCCCTATACGAAAAAAAATTCTTTTGTCAATAACTTGACCTTGAAGGATCTGACCTCGAAAAATCGAAGATACTATTCTTATATTTTTGTTTAATAGTTTACAAAAAATTTTCATACAAATCGGTCCAGTAGTTTAGAAGTTTTTTTTTTCGACCATTTTTCCATAGTACGGCGTACGGCGTACGGCGTACGGACGTACTTTTGCACATTTTTTCTAGACCACTTTTTTGGACTCAGGGGGTGTCAAAACGAGTTTCTGCATCATCAACTTTTTTTCCGAAAAAAGTCGGATTACAAATATTTCTATATGCCCTTGGGGTCGTATATAAATTAAAAATCACTGAATGCATTTAAACAATCACACTATTGTACGTCATACTATTGTGAGTAAATTAATAGGGCATTTGGGATTAGAACACATTTATTTTAAATCACTTGATTATTTATTTACAGCAGTTATAGCATACATTTATTGGAGAGCAGGACCTACGTGTAATCTTCGGAAATCGGCTGACCATTGCAAACACAATCCGAAACTTTGCAGTATCCACCTCGAAGAAAATTTCTCTCGCACCACTGATTGCACAGGAACTCTCTGTAGCCATTTAATAAGCGGCAAAAGTTTTCTTCTGGTTCGTAGTAGTCGTACTGAAGTTGATTTCGAGATGTACCGTCGTCATTGGCAAAAGCAGCACAACGTACAAATATTGCAAATGCCGAAACAATCAATATAAATATATCAAATACTTGCATGGCACTTTTGCACGAAAAGAGGGTTTATCAAATATTAGATACATGAAGTTTTAAACCATCGATATATTAAAAAAATGTAATCCCCACTTGTAGATTTGTTAAATAATAACTACATACTAATTTATAATTATCACATGTGAAGGGAATTAATTGATAAATTAAATAATCATAGCGTAAAACCTATTTTAAATAAAATTGTTGTTGCTAATTGTTGCTGTTTGATTTTAACATCTGTGTAAATGATCACTTAGAAGATGCTTAGCGAAATTATTATTGACTAAAGTCTCACGTTTAAACTAAAATATTCATTTAAATCATATCACGTATTTGTTTTTAATGAAATTAAAAACGTTTAATTTTATACACTTGTAATTCATTAAATGTAATTCTTTTATTACGAAATAATTGCTATTTTAATTTTTTTTTTATTGCAACATCAGTTGATAACGTGTCTGTCACGCTGCGATCGAGAGTTTTAACACACATATGAGGAGTTGTGTTTCTTTATTTATTCAAACCAAACATAAAGATCTTACAGTATTACACATTCAAATATATTCGGCAAAACCTGATATGTAGAAATTATTTTCGAATAATATTTTTTATTAATTTCTGGCACTATAAAAATTTTGTCTTTTGCTATCACTTATCACTTATCTTTAATCCCTAAACTTCAAATTTTTCGCGCTTGAGAAAATGTCAATGGTAAAGTTTTACAAAATATTTAAAGGTCACCAAATAATTTTGAAAAAAAATTCAAGGCGAAAATAGACGAAATTCAAAAATTTCAAAGGTCTCACATTTCATATCTCAGAAATAGTGCAGATTCAAATAAAACGTTCATTATATTTTAAGTTCAAACGAGACAACATAAATTAAATGACAAACATTCTTTCCTCTCTCCTACAAAATATTAAAGTTGAAATTTGTTGAAGTAGTATAAAAATAGTCGTGTGGCTCTCGCTATGAGCATTTTACATTAAACATGTTTGCAAAACTAAAAATTATTAAATGTAATTAATTTTAGATTGCATTAGGAATTTATGTGCATCTGTTAGTATAAAAGCGTCACTACAATACCTTAAATATTCAGTTTTTCATAGAGTTTTCGTGAAATATTTTGTTATTTTGATACATTTTCAAAATGCGTTGGTTAACATCGATTTTATTTGTTGTCATTGCAGTCATTGTATTTGGTATTTTAACAGTTTTAGCGCAAGATGAAGGTATAAACAATGCAATTTAACAATAAAATATTTCTTTAATAAATTTTAGAATGATTTTACATGACATAATATTTTTTTGCAGAAACTGATAAAATAATAGCGGACTTAGAGGAGTTGATTGCCGGTGTCAGTAAATTTTATTGCATTAAATGTGCAAGCGCACTAAATTTTGTTCATTTCCATTTTAGCTTGAAGCTGCGAAAGAAGAACTGATGAATCCTCCACCCGCAGGTGAATAAACCACCGAATAGTTTCTGAAATTTATTTTACATGTAATTTCTCTTTAGCTTATTAATTGTTAGTAAAAATAATATGTTATTTAAATAAACCGGCAGGGAGAGCCGTGAATGTTCTGCAAAATTTTTTGCGATTAATAAGCACTATGTATATGTGAAAGAATTTTTTTTGATATTGTGTAAGGTGTTTCTGAGATAGAAAAGTGGGGTTTATCTTTGTCCACCCCCATTTTCGCCAGAAGGAGCATCCAGCGGCATATAAATTATATGCAGTTTTGTTTAGAATACCTTGAAGATTAATTGTTGTGAAAATGAAGAATATCATAAGGCCCGTTTTGGAACCCCCATATATGAAAAACTGATTTTGGCAATAACTTGACATTGAAGCATCTGACCTTGAAAAAACTAATAATATCCCTATATATTTTACAAAAAAAAATCACACAAATCATTCCAGTAGTTGCGGAGTTATTTTTCATCATTTCTGCATCGCCCCCTTTTTTCCGCAAAAAAATCGGAATGCCAAAATCTATATATGACATTGGGGTCGTATTTTAGGTGGATCCGATATCATAGTGTATATTTTTTAAATTGCCATAAAACAAGTATGTGGAGGAGAAACAACAACTATAATAATAATCAATGAGTTTTTTTTTGTGTTTTGAGTTTTTAATCATCCAAGTCCTAAACCTCACCACTCTAGAAGCTTGAAAACTAAGGTTTTATGTTTTTTTCCCTGCCATTTATTATTTTATCGTTAGCATTATAAATAAGCTTTAGGTGCATATTTACCCTCAGTCATAATGTTTGGATTTGCAATAAATATAAGCAATCAATTGTGGTTCAAGGGTAAGTACCTTAATCTCATAAATGAAGGTACACACATATCTATTAAGTAAATAAATTCATTAAGGAAATAAAATTGATTCTTGATTATGAGAAACAATATTTATATTTATTAAAATATCTGTAAGCAAATATTGTTAACAACAATTGATAAAGAAACATAATTAAACCCGACGTTAAGTAACTATAAAAGGGATGGAAGTTGTGTAGCAATAAAAACAATTAGAGTGTTTTTTACTGCAAGCAGTAACTACTTACGTTAAAAGAAACTTGTGTTTAAAAATAAAAAAAAATTCAAAAATGCAGTGGTTTACTTCAATCTTAGTTCTTTTGGCAGTTGTGACAGTCTTTGCAGACTTACCTGAAGTTGTTAAACCAATTGACGGTAAGCACTTTATTTCTAAACAAACATTATTAAATTACTTTTGAAATTTACCAAAATCATGAATCTTAATTAATCAGAAATCAACGACGACTATGCAAGTGCAGAAAATGAAGACAGCCCTTTAAATGTAGATGACAACGGGTCTCACGTGGACTACCGACAACCTCGCGTTACTTGTGATGTGTTGAGTTGGCTTGGACTTGGTTCAACCGCATGTGCTCTACATTGCATTAAATTGGGGCATCGTGGTGGTTATTGTGATGGCCGAGATGTCTGCAATTGCCGTGATTGAACCCGCATTTACTTATTCGTTGTGTTATTAATTGTTTTTAATAGTTCTGACCAATATTTTTAATTAAACAACATTAAAAGTCATTACAATTTACGTATTTTCAAATTTATCATGATTTTTCCCTCAACAATTACAATGATATCAAGAATACATATTTAAAAAATACTAGAACCTCGGGAGTTGGGACCCATCCCCAAAATCAGTTCCTATTGAAATTGCAGTTAATTTGGGAATGTCTACAAAATATTAGAGACGTAAAGATGTGCAATTAAGTGGCACAAAGAAACGTGTCATCCAATTTAAGTCAATTCAAGACGTAATTACAGAAAATGGGGCGCTTCTATTAAATTTCATGAATGATTTCACGTACAAGCCGTAAATTTGTGTTTTTTTTAAATTTCATTTTAGAAATAATAAATTTAGTAAAATAATAAATTGGGTTAGAATTTATGTGCATCTGTTAGTATAAAAAGTGTCACAACAATATCTTAAATGTTCAGTCTCTAATAAAGTTTTCGTGAAATATTTTGAGAAATTGTTTTTAAAGCGTTGCATTTTCAAAATGCGTTATTTAACATCAATTTTAGTCGTTGTGGCAGTTGTTGTAGTTTTTTCAGATTTACTGGAAGCTAAAGTTATTGACGGTATAGTTTTAGAATTTTGTTTCAAAGAAATTATTGTCAGTAAACTTAACAATAATTTATTAAAATTAATTTTTTTGCAGGAGTTCACTCCAGGTCATCTTTATCAGTCTTTAACGCAGTTAGTGACTTTTTTGAATCGGCTGTCAGTAATCTTTATTGAATTGACTTTAAATGTATTTGCACTAAATTATATCCATTTCTTCCAATTAGGTTCACACTGTGGAAACTGGTATTAAAGCAAAAAAAGAGATTATAAATGAGATTGCTTCAAACACATGTTTCGCATCAGAAGAAGATATGATGGATGATGGAGACAAGATGGATGATGGAGACAAGTGTTGCCTACTGTGGTGATTGTCACCAATTTGGTGATTTTTGAAGTCCAGTGGTGGCAAAAAAATTTGTTTTGTCACCAAATGTTTAATTGGTCTTTAAATTAATTTCTTCATTTTGGTAATTGCACAAAAATGTTTAAGTTACCAAACAATTTATTTTTCATTGTACTGAAAACTGTGGTCAATATGTAGCTAGTATTATATTTATTTATATTAAATAGATAGTTAAATATTTTTTCAAACGGCTGTTCCCTCGATAAATTGTGGACTGTGAATTATTTCATGAGAACATAACAACCGATAATGACTTTAATGGATTAATCGAGTGAACTCACTTCACTAATTAGATTGAAAGTTGACTTTTAGTCATTTTAAAGTAATAAAAAACTTCCTTTTTTTTTGGTGACAAAATTGGTGATTCTTGAAACAAATTTAGTGTCAAATTGTTATTTTCATAATGATTTGGTGACAATCTCTCAAATCGAGTTAGCAACACTGATAAAGATTAAGGTTATAAGGGAGTCGTAGTTTAATAAAGGTGTTTGTCATATACTTGAAATATAATAAAAATAAAATTTATGAATTGCAAATTTCAATAACAATTTTTAATGTTGAATATGTGTTGTATTTTATGAACTCGAGTGTGCCAATTTTCACCAAATTTTGATATAATATTAAGATTACCCAACTAAAATATCAAGAAATATTGATTATAAATTATTTTTGGCTCAAAAACAGCATTTTAAAGGCATCCACAAAACACACCAAAACAGGTCAAAGCTTTTTTGATCATTCTTGAAGATGATATGCAGAATAGCATGATAAGATTTTTTTTTCATTCTCATTAAAACGACGAACTTCGACTCTTTTAATAATTACAAAAAGTTGTATAAAATCAAATTTTAGATTATATTATAGAACTTACGTTTTTTCCGCAACGAAATTCGGCTACGAAGTAAAGCAAATATGTGAATCGGATTCAACAATTTAGTTACGTATTCATTTTTTTAGGTAAACTTTATTACGAATTTTTTTACAATGGGGGTGGATCAAAACTAAGAATATAAACACTGTGTGACAGCGCCTAAGATATTTACCATTTTGAAAAGATTATTCATTGCGTGCAAAAAAATGTTAAATCTTAATCGTTTTTGAACTACATTAAAGAAGCCGAAGTCATAATCTGTTTTTTCAACATGACCTTGAAATTAAATAATGTGACCTTAAATCAAAGTGTACGTAAATAAGTAATATCCTACTATATACAATACTAGCTGAAACCTGCGAACTTATTATTCTAACAATTTATTACATACAATTAATTTTAAGGATTTTACCTGTTTGATGATGCGAATACTTTAATTACTTTTATTATTTTAATATCTTTACTCTCACTGCCATTGAGTGCCAAACTTCCGGGCTATTTTGGCTTAAAAGTATTAAAAGATAAGATGAATACTGAATACCTTTATGTAAAAACAACTTTTGAGCATGTATAAAATTTATTTTAGCGGAAAACAACGTGTTTTTGCATGATTAACTTTTTTGCGAATGTTAGAATCTATTACAACCGTACTTAATATATTATCTAATGCAACTTTGTGAGGTGCTTTCCCTAAATAATCATATTATTCATTGCAATCAGTAAGTAATCAAATATGGTTCAACGGTAATTATCCTAGCATAAATAAAAGATCATATCTTTTAAGTAAGCATTTTTTTTGTTATAATGAAATAAAAGAGATTTTTAATTTGTTAAGTGAAATTTGCTGTTTGTAATTGATAATAACCGATAAAGATTAATAGATAAAGAACATTAATTTAAACCCGCGTTAAGTTACTATAAAAGAGATGGAAGTAAAAGCAATAAAAACAATTAAGAGTGTTTTTTACTGCAAGCAGTAACTTCTTACGTTAAAAGAAACTTTTGTTTAATAATAAAAAAAATCCAAAAATGCAGTGGTTTACTTCAATCTTAGTTCTTTTGGCAGTTGTGACAGTATTTGCAGACTTACCTGAAGTTGTTAAACCAATTGACAGTAAGAACGGTAATCACTTTATTTCTAAACAAACATTATTAAATTACTTTTGAAATTTACCAAAATCATGAATCTTTATTAATCAGAAATCAACGACGACTATGCAAGTGCTGAAAATGAAGACAGCCCTTTAAATGTAGACGACAACGGGTCTCACGTGGACTACCGACAACCTCGCGTTACTTGTGATGTGTTGAGTTGGCTTGGACTTGGTTCAACCGCATGTGCTCTACATTGCATTGGACAAGGACATCGCGGTGGTTATTGTGATAGTCGAGATGTCTGCAATTGCCGTGATTGATCCTGCAAGACAAATATTTTTAATTAAAAAACATTAAAATTAATAATGTTTTCAAATTTTACATAAATGTTTTTCCTCAAGGATATTTGTCGACAATATACAAATTGTAAAAAAAAAAATATTCGAAAATCAGTTCAAATTTAAAATTGCAGTTATTTTGGGGATGCATACAAAATATTGGAGACGTAGAGATAACAAAAAATTCATCTTTAATAGTAATTATGTGGCACAAATAAACGTGTCATCCAATTTAAGTCAATGTAATTACAGAGAATGGGGCGCTTCTATTAAATATCATGAATGATTTCACGTACAAGCCGTAAATTATATTTTTCCAACAGTGTTTTTTTTAAATTTCATTTTAGAAATAATAAATTTAGTAAGATATTAAATTGGGTTAGAATTTATGTGCATCTGTTAGTATAAAAAGTGTCACAACAATATCTTAAATGTTCAGTCATTCATAGAGTTTTCGTGAAATATTTTGATAAATTGTTTTTAAAGCGTTACATTTTCAAAATGCGTTTTTTAACATCAATTTTAGTCGTTGTGGCAGTTGTTGTAGTTTCTTCAGACTTACTGGAAGCTGAAGTTATTGACGGTATAGTTTTAGAATTTTGTTTCAAAGAAATTATTGTCAGTAAACTTAGCAATAATTCATTAAAATTAATTTTTTTGCAGGTGTTCACTCCAGGTCATCTTTATCAGTCTTTAACGCATTTAGTGACTTTTTTGAATCAGCTGTCAGTAATCTTTATTAAATTGATTTTAAATGTATTTGCACTAAATTATATCCATTTCTTCCAATTAGTTTCACACTGTGGAAACTGGTATTAAAGCAAAAAAGGAGCTTATAAATGAGATTGCTTCAAACACATGTTTCGCATCAGAAGAAGATATGATGGATGATGGAGACAAGATGGATGATAAAGACTAAGGTTATAATGTTTAATAACAAATAATATGTTATAACAATAATCCGGCAGAGACAGTCGTAGTTTAATAAAGGTGTTTGTCAAATACTTAAAATAAAATTAAAATAAAATTTATGAATTGCGGATTTCAAGAACAATTTTTAATGTTAAATATGTGTTGTATTTTTTGAACTCGAGTGTGACAATTTTCACCAAATTTTGATATTAATATTAAGATTACCCAACTAAAATATCAAGAAATATTGATTATAAATTATTTTTGGCTCAAAAACAGCATTTTAAAGGCACCCACTAAACACACCAAAACAGGTCAAAGCTTTTTCGATCATTTTTGAAGATGATATGCAGAATATCATGATAAGATTTTTAATTTATATACGACCCTAAGGGTATATAGAAATATTTGGAATCCGAATTTTTTCGGAAAAAAGTTGATGATGCAGAAACTCGTTTTGACACCCCCTGAGTCCAAAAAAGTGGTCTAGAAAAAATGTGCAAAAGTACGTCCGTACGCCGTACTATAGAAAAATGGTCGAAAAAAAAAACTTCTAAACTACTGGACCGATTTGTATGAAAATTTTTTGAAGACTATTAAACAAAAATATAAGAATTGCATTTTCGATTTTTCAAGGTCAGATCCTTCAGGGTCAAGTTATTGCCAAAAGAATTTTTTTTCGTATAGGAGCTCAAAAATGGGTACTACGATTTTTTTCATTTCCACAACAATTAATCTTCAAGGTATCTTAAACAAAACTGCATATATCATATATCCCGCTAGATGCTCCTTCTGGCGAAAAAGGGGGTGGACAAAGACAAACCCCACTTTTCTATCTCAGCCACCTTGCACAATATCAAATAAAATTCTTGCAGATTATTGTAGGATAAAATCAGATAAGAAAATTTGCGAAACATTTCAAGGTCAAAATCTAAAAATTCAAGGTCAAATTTTTTATATCTCAGAAACCTTTTAATATTTTTTAAATTTTTTTTCACATTATTGTAGGAATAAATAAAATAAGAAAACTTGCTGAACATTTTAAGGTCAAATTTTGAAAACTCAAGGTCATATTTTTATAATGAAAATGTGTAATTCAAATACTATGTGTTTTAGAGTACTATGATGTTCTACATTATTGATAATCTCAATAAAAGCACCAATTTTGGACAAAAATCAAGGTCGAAATTCAGAAATTTTAAGGTCAAATTTTTCATATCTCCGAAAAGCTTTATTAATTTTAATTAAATTGCAGATATTTTAGGAATGCATACAAAATATTGGAGACGTAGGGATAGCAAAAAATTCATGTTTAATAGTAATTATGTGGCACAAAGAAACGTGTCATCCAATTTAAGTCAATTCAACACGTAATTACAGAGAATGGGGTATAAATTTCATGAATGATTTCACGTATAAGCCGTAAATTATATTTTTCCAACAATTAAATTTCGTAAGATATTAAATTGGGTTAGAATTTATGTGCATCTGTTAGTATAAAAAGTGTCACAACAATATCTTAAATGTTCAGTCTCTCATAGAGTTTTCGTGAAATATTTTGATAAATTATTTCTGAAGCGTTACATTTTCAAAATGCGTTATTTAACATCAATTTTAGTCGTTGTGGCAGTTGTTATAGTTTCTTCAGACTTACTGGAAGCTGGAGTAATTGCCGGTATATACATTTAGAATTTTGTTTTAAAGAAATTATTCTCCGTAAAAATTTAGCAATAATTTATTGAAATGAATATTTTTTGCAGGAGTTCAACCCAGGACATCTTTTAATGCATATAACGTATTAAAATGCCTTTTCAAATTAACTGTCAGTAAACTCTTTTGAATTGACTTCAAATGTTTTTGTACTAAATTATGATAATTTCTCCAATTAGTTTGAAACACTGCTGAAACTGCTGTGATAGAAAATATTTAACTAACGAAAGAATTTGGCCTCAGTTTTATGTTTATCTGAGAAAGGCTTTACTGTTTACCTCTTTGACTTTTCACTTCATGGCAAGATATGAATTGAGTTTGACCAAGGTGTTACAATAATTTTTAATAACAAATGTTATTTTATTATAATAAAGAGAAATTAAAAGTCTTATTATACTTCAATGGTTTTCTTAATTTTCAGGTAAAATAGTTTGCATCAAGTCTTAATAATTTTTTTAAAAGGATTATTATTTATTGTATTCTTTGTGATTCTCTGATCAACACTTCAATTGGACCCAAACCAAGTACATGGACGACTACATCTTCTTTGTCCTTGTCTTCATAAGTAATATATTTCGTCTCATAAGTACAACTATGTCACTTTTATACTTTCCTATATAAATCAGTCCTCAATCAGTACTTAATAATCCTGTAGTTAGTAGTGTATATACTCTTTTGATAAATAATTGGTGATGCAATAACTCCTGAGTCCAAAAAATGGGTCTAGAAAAAATGTGTTCGAATGTAGGAATTTCTCGGAAAAAAAAAATATATATAAGGTCAAGTTGAGGACAAAAAAATGTTTTATATATAAATTATTCTAGCTTCCAAAAGAGAAAATACTTTGCAAAACACTTTAGGGAGAAAATCTTAAAATAATTCACACCTCGGTGACTTGGTCTACCTACGTTGTATGTATTTTGTACCAGGCCTAATAAATGCACCCCACTCTCCCTGCGATGTAGTTTATTTGTCAGTTCATCTCTTTTTAATTAGTTTTTTTACTGATTCAGTAAAGTCCGTTTTATACATTAAGTTCGATATTTTTAGTAATTATAAAGAGAAATACCGTTATTTTTGATATTTTTTCATGAACCGCGAATCTTTGGGAGAGCTGGTTAGGTAACTGAAAAAAAATTAATGGCTTTCAGTTTTCGTGCATTATGTAATTTTGGGCAGACTAATTAATTAAATGTATAAGAGCTTAAGGGTATTCTTTATCAAAAAAAATAAATGAATGGCAAACATTAAAATTTTGTTAGTAGCTTTGGGACGTTTATTGGAATGAGTTGTCTTAAGCAACAATTTTTTGCATTTTAATGTCTCAAATTGACTTGCAAACATACAAACTTTACTGATGTCTTAATATTCCAATTCATGTTTATCATGTTTCAAAATAACAGTTGAAAAAAAGTTCTTTAACTGAAAGAACATCTAAATTTGTTGATGGCTTTAAACCAACAAAATCTAAAATAAATGCATAAGTCCGATGCAGCACCGGAGATAGTGTAAAATTGAACAACGCATACAAACAAATGATAATTTCTAATGCATCCAAAAAGGAATTGGTCGTATAACACTTTGCGGCATCCATATAGACGTGAAATATTTCTAAAGCTAGTCCGTCATCGCTCCTCATACGTCGCATGCATAATTTTCCAGCTGAACTTGGAATTTTCTGTAAAACAGAATAATTTAAATTGGAATTTTAAAGAATTGATTTTCCAAAACTTACTGCTCCTTCCAATCCTACGTTGACCCAATCAGTTGGATACTCTTTAAAAAAGAATGGCAACAAAATGGCCCGATTATCAGAGTGTCCATCAAGAACATTTGTATACATTTGTTTCACTGTTATTAAATGATGGGTCATGAATTTTAAGTGCTTTTCACAAAACAGTTTAGATCTTATGACGGATACATCAAATCTGAAGTAGAGAGCCATGTCAAAGCGAAGCTGAATAATAATTTTAAAAACATAATTTTATAAAATGTAATTGACAAAATTTTGAAAATGCATTTCACTTACAAAATTAATACTGTTCAGTGGCTTAAAAAGTTGTAGCATCAGTACAGGATCGTCTTCCAAATAAGCCGCCCTTCGATACATGGCTGTCTTTTGCATTAGTTCCATAATCCGGTCATAATCAGGCGATTTCTTCTCGAACTGCACATTAATCTGAGTGACATCGCTCTCAAAAAGACCATCATCTGGTTCGATAGTACCAGTGATGGGTATTATAATATTAGTATTGCGACCACGATGCATTCGGTGAGGAATCTGTAGGCATTCCTTGCTCCATAGTGTGGCTTCACAAACCATGAATTGTTTTTCGTATTCCGAAAATAATATAAAATGCTGATACCGCCCAAATGAACGACGACGTCTTTGGAGAAAGTACAGGAAGGCACCTTCCCCAACGCATGTACCATCCCTCCAATCGCACACGTTGTATATTAATTCTTCTCGGGATGGACATCTTGATAACAATAATAATTATAAAATGGTACGATAATAATAAATCAATTTACACTTACATTGTATTTTTGGACATTTCTTTATAGATTTTCTTAAACTTTGGTTCACCAAATCCATGGTCTTCCCACACTTTGTTCACATCGTTGGGAACAATGAGCGATGGGTAATGCATTAATGGCCGATCAATTTGTAGTTCTTTTGTACTCTCGAGTTTATCCCAAAAGTAAAACTCAAAATACCTGGATAAAGACTGGGGAAAAAAAGATTAATTATGAAATATTAAAACAAATAAAAAGACGAATCTTTACCGAATTTCGTAAGTATTGGAAAGCATCAAAGACGACTTGCACAATTTGATTATAATACTCCTCGTTTATGACTAGAGGTTTATTTCTAATAAATAAAATAATATCCAGTTAATAGTAGTTAGTCCAAATATTTAGTTCAGCAAAATATGCGATTGAAAGAATAATTTGATTAAGTAAGTTAGGTATATATCTTACTTAAATTTCATAAAATTTCGGCATAAATCATCCATCAAATTATCTATTGTGGTTGTTGTTACGATGCCATAAAGAATTGATTTGCCCAATTGCTTGGATTTGCAGGATTTTGTAAGCCATTGTTCTAATTCTTTATGAAAATTAACAAGTGGTTTTTTGTTGATTTGTTTGTTCTGAAAGACGCATAAAAAACTATTCGTCAAGTATTTCCATATTTTCTTAAATTACAAATAATAATACTCACCCTGGAGTACACCTTTGGTGTAGTTTTAGAAACTGTTATAGATAATATCTCCTGACTATGGATTTTACACAGATTCACTAACAACTTCTCATTATTATATGTGCGATCCATGTATTTAAACCACAATGTCCGTAAGTTGGAATTGGCAGCGGGTAGCTGTAACAAAGTACCTGTTGGTACATTCGTGTCACAGCCTTCTTTAAAACACATAGTGTGAGTATTTGGAGTGAATTTCGTATTTGTAGAATATTCCGAAATAAAATGCGGTGCTGTTGTTGAGTTCATTTTTTATTATACATAATTTAGTAATGACCGTTAAAGTGTAGCTTCACATGGATGTTGGAGATGGTGAGTTGATTCTGAATACAGCGGAATGCGGACTTGCATTTATTATTCCTATAATTTGTTAAATTGATACATTTCAACTCGCAGCCGGCCAGATGTCAAGGATAAATATGTATATGTATAATCGAAGTAAGTTAACACGTACATATATATGAACTGTCAAACCAAGCAGCGCCATCTCTTATATTTTTTTGAATGAACGGCATAATTTCCAATAGGTGGAGCCAGAAGCATTTGTACCAAAAAAAAGTAACCAATTTTATTTTATTTTAAATGGGTGAAAAATAATGTATATGAAATATTCGCAAAAACTTTTTCAATTAATACGATAATACAATTCATTTTATTTCATAAATATCGATAACTTTGTTTTAACAATTCTACTTTCGAGGAGTACCAACCACAACTTCTATTATATTTGATAAGGCTTCCCCTATGCGAGACAATTCCAATGCAATGTTGTCAGCAGCCACCGTTTGTCTGTTAATTAATTTATGCGGATTAATTTTAGGAGATTTTACTTTGTTTTGAATTCCATCTTTGTCCTCGATTTCATTTGTGTTTCGTAATTTGTTATCGTCTATAGAACGTTGTTCACACGACTTTACATGATTATCCAATATAGTAACGCATTTTTTAGGAACAGTAATTTTGTCTTGATCCGCTTGTATTTTTTCTAAACATTCGTCTAAGGATTGTTCAAAACTTTTGTGCGATACATTTTTAAGGGCAGACTTCAATTTTTTATCTAAAGTTTAACAGACTGAATTGGTAAACATATTGATTCTTTTTTTATTTAAAATTGTATGTACAAACTTACGTCCTGCCATGTTAGTCCTTTTATTAAAATTTTATTGCAAACCGAAATTTATTTATTTTCAGACAAAACAAATTTTATAGAGTTGATTCAACGAACACACAGTTTCAGAAAAACCGTTGGGACATTGTGAATTCTACGAACTAAGCCTTAAAATAAATTAAATTTAATGACAGTTATTATATCAAATTTATATTGTATACTTTAACCACATTATACATATATTTAAATGTATAAAATCAATTACTTAAACTTAATTATTCGAAATCCGTTACTATTGTTTACCATTTTTACTTAAATTTACTCACATTTTACTCAACTCAATCAGTTGTTATTCTGATGAGACCCGATGAAAACGGGTCTAAACATTTATCGCTTAAATCGTTATCAAACGAGCAAACTCCTTAGCCTTATTTTCAAATATTTTTAACCAATGAAGCACGACATTATCTTGTGTAGTTTTCAATTTAAGAAATGCTAACAAAAATGTGTAAGTGACATGCAAATGCCTGGGAATCGGAAGATTAAAAAGGCAAATAATGGCTATAGAATTCTCCAAAGCTTCCACCACATCAAATGTGGTGTACAATGTCTGACCAGCATAAGACACAAAATAATTCCATCGATCCTGTTCCAACGAACGACTCAAATTCACAGTGGTTGTATCCCACTTATTTCCGATTGGTAACTCTTTAAACACAAGGGGTAACAAAATGGCCCGATCCAAACTGTGTATGAGGTCAACTGATGTTAACATTGTATTGTTGTTGGTCATATTTTGTAGTGACGATAAATTTGCCTCACAAAACATGTCCGTATGCAATACAGAGAGGTCACAATTGAAATAGAGTGTCATATCGAATCGCAGCTGCAATAAAAAACGGATATTTTGATTAAAAATATTTTGTTTTCAAATTACAAATGTTAATGTATTACGAAATTTTTGTCTGTTAAAAGCAAGTATCGTGTGAGGAAATCCAATACGGGCATTTCCAGGTAGGCGGCTCGGCGCCGAAATGCGGTTAGCTGCAACAAATCGAGCAGCTCATCCAAATTGGTATCCGTTTCACCAAACGTTTCACAATACTCATTTATCATCTTCTCCATGGAACTTTGATAATTGCCATCATCGAGAAGAATTTCGCCGGTCACTTCAACCAATATTTTTTTATTTCTAGTGGGATCCACGAATCTGCGGTGTGGCAAATGATTGGCGATACAAAACTGCGTTAGAAATTCTTGTGAGAGATGACTCTAAAATATTTAAATTACAAAAAAAAAATTAAATGAATACTTATAAGCAGTTTCAATTAAAAATTACCCGATCATAGTTTGAGCCCTTAAATAATTTGATGTGTTTGTGAAGAAGAGTCGTAAGAAATTGAAAGTCTTCTAAGGCAGGGAAACTGTAATCATTAAAAAATGTACTTTATAGTTATTTTGCTATTTGTTTAGTAATTTGTTTTATAACATACGGAATGTATTTCTCGACTTCAACAAATAAATCTAGCACAAATGCTTTGCAAATCAGTTTAATCTTATTGGATTTCATGATTGCATTAAATGTTCCCCGTGACGGAAATGGCATGGTTAGATTTTTTGGAATATTGAAGCCTTTGACGGTGCCGTTTTCATTTTTTCTCAATGGTTCACTAGTCTTCTCCAACACCATGATCCATAAACTCTCCTCCAAGCATATAGGCTTTAAAAAAAAGAAGTTACCATAAGACAATGAAGAAAAAAATGGTTGTACAGTACAAGTTCGAAGGACAAAATGGAACTAAATTTGACCATGAAACGTATTGTGGCCCCATGCGGAACTGAGTCATTTATTTACAATTTGACTTAGCCGTTATGGAATCCCATTCGTTTTTAGTAGTGGGTTACTTTATCGGGACTGGAAAATCCACCCCTCCAGAAACTACTTACCAAATCTCTTAGCATTTTATATTCGACTATGAGAATCCTTATGATGGCTGAAACGATTGCGTGTGTTATAGTTCTGCAATAACATTAAATAAATTATTAATTTTTAACAAAAGTTACATTATGTATGGTTTTGTCTTACTTGAGATAAAAGGACTGAATATGCTTGATCAAAGTCTCCATGAGCTCACGAAATATATCGTAAGTAAAAAGAAATCGATCTTTCAGACCAAAAATAATGTGAGGCTTTAGGTTTGGTAATCCAATGTAGTTGTAGGCCTTCTTTGATGATGAGACAACGGGTGGTGGTGGTACTTCTTTAGCGCTCACTACTGAATCTTGCGAATCTACACTCTCATCGCTTATCTCCAATGGAGCCACAATATTTTTCTAAATTATACAATTAATTTAAAAACATACTTTACTAACAATTTAACAGAAAATATCTACTGTTGTGCGTGGAGGTAAATTTTTCGATGGTAACGAATATGGCTTAATCCTATCTTTTCCAAAATCACTCTCATTAAAATGAATGCTACAAACGACGGCATTTTTCGAAACACGGCCAGTGCGTCCTACGGCATCGAGCCATAATTGGTATTGATCCGGATTTTTTGGAATTCTAGCAAACCTCCTATTTGGGAAGTCGTGCCTTTTGGCGCCGCAAGTCGGCACCATGCAACTATTGTAATTAATATTCATGTTGTCTGGGGTGTTCTTCGCTGCGTTAAATTAAATTTAAATTTAATTGTATTATTATATTAAACTGTATTTATAATTACTAATTGAATGGTTTGGGGTCACTGAAACAGCCAACTTAAACTTGTTGTTTACAATCGCATTTTTCCTCGTCGCCCCTAGGATGATAAATTATTATTATTATATTTTTTTGAGGCTTGTCTTTTTATGCGATGCAAATATTTATGTTGACAATTATTATAGTAAGTATATATAAATAAATGCGAAAGTATGAGTACCAACCCAATAAAAATAAAATTGGAAACCATTGTCGAAAAATTGATTTCAAAATTTTGGCGCAATACGATACAAATTCAAAAATTGTTTCGAAAGGACAATCACTATAGTGTGTTAAATGGTTTAGTGAGTTGTTAATGAAATTAGGCTTTTGTTTCAGGATCGTCTTTCAACGGATGGTGTTTATATAATAACTTCTTAATTAGTTACTTAATAAGTGTTCTTAGTGTATTGTAAAATTGACAATATGAAACTAGGCTTATTAGAAGCCTTGAAAGCAAATACGATTACAAATGCGATATGGGTCTCAAAAATGTGTCAGCACCCGGGGATTTTTCAACAAAATATTTACAACAATTATGTTTTGTAAGGAATTCCCAGAAACAACTGGCGATGAATACACAATACTTATCATTACATCAACAATTCAGACAAATTAACAGTTCAAAGCCACAACGGAATCGCTTAAAACCCTCATAGTGTTTGCAAAATTAATTCAGTTAGGAAATATGAGACACATAGTTCTTATCGTCGTGCTTTCGTTAGTCGTTATGGGATGGGCGTCTGGAGTCAATGAGAGTAAGTTTGCTTCATAGTTTAGTTTTTCATTAGGTTCTTTATTACTAATTAACATAATTTTGTATAGATCATCAAAGCATTAATATCACCTCAAGACGATCAAAACGACAAGTCTGCATCAATTATGCATTTGGGGACCAGAAATATTCAAATTGTAAAGCTCATTGCATTATGAGAGGCTTCAAGAACGGCAGCTGTACATCTTCAGCAGTATGCAAGTGCTCTAAATAGAACATGTAACCACACTTTGTAATTAAATTGTAAAACCGATGTTTTATTTCTATTTTGCTCATCTAAAAATTGGTGGGTGAAATCCTCTCCCAATTTGATTATTTTCAGGAACTAAACAATCACAGAGATCTCACAGGCGGCTTTGTGTCCGAGGAATTTAAGACTATTGCCTTTTCTGGCAGTGGCATTGCAAATACAATTTTAATTACAGTAACAACAAGGCACCAAGTCTTTCAAGTTTCAACACTTTGATGATCCAAGTCTTTAGATGTAAATGAATTCAACATTAGCAGTGCATTTCATCATAGATTATTGCTACGGACTTCAATATTATAATTTATTACTATTCTTGAAAACATCCGCAGATCTCACCAATTACTTTATTATTAATTTATTTTATTATGACCGTTAAATTTTTTTAATATTTTATCTAAAGATCACTTTAAAAAACCTTGTAATAATTAAACATTCAAATGAAATCAAGCATCTACAAGACACATCCATATATGAATTTATTCATTATTAAGAGGTTATTTTATACAACGCACGTACGAGCTCTACAATACATTTTAGACAACTACTTTTTTCCTTGAAGAATTATTTTTATAATCTCGATTTCTTTATATCATGGCGGCATTATTTATGTTAGTTATTTAGGTTTATATACCTTTTCACTCTAAAGCAACGACCTCTCTAAGAGGATTGGATATTATTTTATATTTTGACCTTAAAATGTAAGGCAACGACTTGCATTGTAAAAAATATTTAAGGTTTCTGAGATGTAATTATATTGTCCTTTTATTTTCATTTGACCTTGAAAAGTTTAGGAATATTTTTTGAATTGCAGAATACTATATACTTGCAATATATAAATTCAACAAGACCATTTTGAAAGATTAAAATCATTAGAGCAGTTTTTGATTTTTTTTTTCTCCAAAAAAACCAATGAATAAAAAACAGTTTTTGTGCATAAGCCTTCAAAAAATGTGCAATTGAATTATGAAAAGAATCACAACCGCTTTTTAAACATAAGGCGTATTAAAACAAGTTCCTGCACGTTTAAAAAAATTACCTAATTTTTAATAATGATTAAAATTTACGCCAAAACTTTTGCGAAACAGTAAAAAATCTTGGCAAAAATGATTTCCATAATAAGTTTTAAGTTCGAATTGATTTTTTTTGAAACACATTCGTGTCATGATCTTGGCCAGAAATCTTTAATAAATTCATATTAAACCCACATACACATATTCGTGATCTAAAACAAGGTACCCAAGGTTTAATATTTCGCTTACACTTTAAATGCATTTAACATTTATTCATGAAATGAATCAGAAGTAAACTGCATTGATCCATGTGAAAAAGAAAGCAATGCCATCGCGTAGTGAATATCATTCAATGTTAGAGGCCATTGCACAGGTAAAGTTTGCTAATTCAATTCAGTCGACGATAGACGTTAAACACGCAACGAACGATCAGTTTTCAATTCAATTTTAAGTACACTTTTACTTACTTTTAAATTCGCTCATAATGTGCTTTGAATTTTGTTGCGGACCCAGTGAACAGGTGCATGTTGTTCAAAGCCCTGCACAGACCATCTACACCACTCCTGCCGAAATGTATTACACTCCCACACATCAGGTTGGATTCGTTTTTTTGGTACGTTTATTAAAAAAAAACGTTTTATTAAATATTTGATTTATTTAAGCACATCATTGACAACAATATGCAAACTACAATCGTCACATCACAACCAACCGTTTACACTACGGATTATTCAAGTCCGTACATTGAAAATAATACAAGCACAGTTACTTTTCAGAATTATTAGTTTAGTTTATATTGTTAAGTGAATTTTTTTTTATATGCTTAGAGATGATTAGTGTTCATTTTTTGAATTAATAAAAAGAGATTTAAATTAAATTTAAATGAGTTTAATTTCCTACGCATTAGAAGTGAATTTTAAAAACAAATTTAATATTAAAATTGCACAGATATTTAAAAAAGTTGATTTTAATGTTTTTCATGCAACTGAAAAATTTGGATTAAATTGTGTAAAAACAGGGGTTCTTAAAAAAATGTAAAAGTGAAAACTCCTTCGTAATTAAGATGGAATTCGATTTTAAGCGGAAAAAATGAGGTTGTTAAAAAATGAGGTTGTTTAAAAATTATTATTTTGATCGGTACGAGCATCATTTCTTCATACAAAAATAATCTCTCGAAAATGAGTAAAAGCAAAAAATTATGCTAAAATAAAATATCGAAAAAGCGCGGTTCATGAAAAAATTAGCACCATAAGGCTAAGTCGAAACATCAACGTTTTTCCAGAATATAAAACATTTAGTAAATTGAATATTAAACTGTTTAATAGATATTGTTTAAGAAAACGCAGTTAATATATTTTAAAATTAATGATGTGCCCCAGCGAAATTTGAGACTTAAAAGATCTTAAGGCTTTGAAATAAAGCAAGTTACAACAAATAAAGTCGTAATAAATAAAATGAGTCATTAATTCCATTTCTTTATGCTCATCACACCTGAAAGCAAAACCAATTATAACAGATAGTAAAATTAAAGTGTCTTCCAAATAAATACACACAACCCAATTGAAGTAGCTTTATATAGTTCACATAACATTAATGTTTCTTTTTATTGTCTAACATAAAGTATATGATGTACACAATAACATATAATATGTTGTATAAGTAAAAAAATCCGAATATATTCATATAGTCAGCAGTTAGTCTTCAAGGAACAAGAACTAATACAATACAATATGTTAGCCTGCAGTTTAATTTAATTTAATATAATAATGATTGATCATTGAGTTGAGGTTGAGATAAATAATTTTTAATCGTTAATACCACAATAAATACGTTCACTGCATTTTAATTACAATTTTAATGCACTATTTTTTAAAATTTAATAAATAAATAACAAAATAAATAAATAAACAATAGAATTTTTGAATTTTCTAAAAAAAATTGCATCCTAAAGCACATGCCAATTAAATAGTTTTAAGTTCGTGCATTTGTTGTGCATTGAGAAAATAAAATAATATAACAATTAATAAGAAAAATTACAATTAAACAAAACAAAATAAATGTTAAATAAATACAAATTGAATAGAAATATCTCGTGTCTGTTTGCTACTTTAGATAAAATAAACGTTTCTTTATACTTATACTACTGATAAGATTTACAAACAATTAATCTAAACATCGTTTTCCATTGATTATTGTGTCCTCAATCTAATAAATATCATTTGTTTGATGTCCTTAAATATACAATTGTTATAATGTTGGTTATCCACTAATTGCACTCTTTTTTTTTGTTCTAAATATATAATTTTTTTTTTGTTTTTTTTTCTGTTGTCATAATATTGATTATTTAGTTAATATTCTAATTGTCTAATTGTCGAGGGAGTGTCGAAGCGTAGCATAGCATCCCTGACACACACGCACCGGTTTCAAAATGCGCAAGCGTGATATCTCGGACTCAAAGCGGCTGCACTTGTTGCAAAACACCTGGCCGCAATTGCGGCAGTGATGTTTACGTTCGTACAGAGTGAATCTTTGCAAAAGTAGAATGAATAAGGATTAAATTCAAATAAAGCATAATAAAAAATTGAATATACTTTGCGTTGCAACCGACGCAGTTATCAACGCCCTCATCTTTGTGCCAATGATCAGCGACACCACGACCTGGTTGCTCGGTGAATGTCCAAGAAAAGACGCGACCACGTGCATCACCTGTTGAATTAATTTTTTTTTTTATAAAGAAAAGAACTTTTTTAAGTAAAATTTTTAATTGACTGGCAGTTTTGAGGTCCAAACTATAGCTTCTTGTACATTTACACTAGGTACTGCAAATGTAGCAAGTGTGGACCATGAAACTAGTCCTTAAATACAACTAAATTCACAGCAATTCTTGAAACGACCTAATTTCCAATCCTACAATTTATTTAATATGTCTACTCACCAACATACAATGTCTTATGATCTTTAGACACTGACAACGCTGTAATACTGGCAGGCTCTGCATTATCCTTGCGATCATAAGCTGTGTGCATTGTCAATTTAGACCGGAACACCAACTGCCGTTGCCACTTGAAGCCATCTCGCAACACATTTTGATTGCTACGTCGACTTATATACTCATTGTCAATGACAACAAATGAATCGGTCAGGCTGGTGTCAGATTTGCTAGGACGAATACCACGACCAGCGTTTTTATCAGACGGCTCTTCCATCGGTTTTTTCGGAGCGTTATATTTGTTTGATTCTGCATCTTTAATATAAAAAAAATTTAAGACAACAATGAACTTCTGTATGTTATTTGAATGTACCTTTTTTAATATCTTCAAATTCATCTAAAGACCTTGCAGCCAGCATATTCGACTTAATGGATTGACGTCGACTGTTGCATTCAGACGGTGCTGGAAGTGTGGCAATGATGTCGTTGTTGTTATCAACGTTTTCCTTTTCACTTGCCAGTGCTTCTGAGATGCTGCTCTCTGATTCAGATTTTGTGAGTCCTTCAAAAAAAAAAAAAAATTAAAATTAGCAACAATAAAAATTGAATCAAAATAGAGAGTAAAAACCTTGTTCCTCTGTGGATAAACTCATCTGCTTGACCAAATCAATTTTGGGCTTTTCCCGCTGAACAACTACCGTAATTTGCTCCTCAATTGGTTTTGGTTTCGGTTTTGAAATTGGAATTTGAACATGCTCCATGGACCACATTCTCACTACACCATCAGTTGATCCAGTGATGACAACATTTTGTTGATCCCATTCACGTGTGGATGAAAAGGCAACACAAAGAATCTGCTGCATGCGATCAGTGCAACCAATACTTGTGTTTACAGTCGCAAGAAGATCACCATTTATAGACCATACATGCAGCCATGTAGACGAGCATGTTGCAATGTCCCCCTGAAATTACGATTTTCATTTTATAACATTTCTTTTCAATTATAATAAATTTGACAATTAATCGGTACATACCGTCAACTCATTTATGCTAACCGCCGATACCACCCCAACATGATCACGCAGTTGTCGGACAAACATAAAACGTGACATATCCCAAATGATGGCAGTTCCATCTCGCGATCCTGAAACTATTACATTGTAGGCCGAACTTGATGTCAAGCAAGTGACAGCGTCAGTGTGTCCATGCAGTGAATTCTTAACGGTCAATATTTTCCTTCTTGAGTTATACTCCCACACATTAACAACCGAACTGGTTCCAGCAGTTACAATTAATCTGGTGTTGGGGCAAGTGCACGCTAATATTTCGCCACAATTCTGTGAGGATGTCTCACAAACAAAGAGTGCTCGATCAGAATCGTACATTCCGATGCGTAGAGAATGATCAGCGAAGCCCCATGCAATGTACCGTGTACATGATGGCGGCATCATTACTTTATTTTGCTCCACTGAGTGAAGTGTCTTTTCGTATTGATAAATTTGACCCACTGGTCCTTTTAATTCTGTTGAAAAAAAAAGAAGATTGAAATCCCATTGCAGTAAAAGCAAAACAACGACATTCCAAACCTTTCACTGGTTGCAGGCTGGGCTTTAAATTATCCAGATTATGAATAAACAGCTTATCAGGTTGTGCGACATTTGAATTAGAAAGTATTGGATTGGGATCAATCACTGAGTTCCGATTTGATGGCATTTTCTTGCACGGATGTGCTTTTTTGAAGAGTTGCTTTGGAATTTGTCCGAAATTGTTGATAAATCCAATTGTGGCATTCTTTTTCAATGGATCATCAATGCTAAAAGAAAAATGAAGTTAGGTAAACTTTAGGAAGTTTAATTTAAGTTATCCTCACTTATAAATATCAACATTTCCTTCATAGAATAAATGATGGAATACATTAATTGCTTCCACGGCAGTCTGTCCTTGCTGCTTGCATCCAAATATAAGATCAATCCATTGATGTAAATGCTGGCTGACATAGTCGCACTCCAACGCCTCCCGATGCACGCGTATAAATTCACGTGGGTCTTGTTTTGCCCATGGGGGCAGTATAATGTCGCCCAACAAGTCACCGTTTTGTTTTGAACCTTGAGCATTAATAAGACTTGTTACAAATATTCTTTACATTCAAATAATCCTTAAAAACCTACCCAAATCAAAATTATTGGTGTTTGTTAAAAATTCTGGCAAATAGAAAAACTCTGGAATGAGTTCCTTCACATCAGCCATATTATATCGGGAGGCCGAAAGCCAAGCCTCCTTGATGCTGTGAAACATTCGATCAGCCAAATCAAAGTGACCACCCTGCAGGCGCAAGAAATGCTGAGTAAACGGTTCCAATCGAACCAAGTATGAGCAAACAATCATGGCCGAACTGTAATGAGTGCCATAATGATAAGGGGGTGTCTCGCCATGCGGATCGTCCCACTCCTTGTAACGCTTCTGAAATTGCTCAAGACGCTCTGCACTTTGGGCGCCCATGGGTTTTGCAAAATCTCGGAAGGATTGTGGACTCGTTAAATCAATTTCGACGGAGTCATAATCGGCGAGAATCCACGGAAATACCGGATATTGCATGAGATCATTGTAGGAGCGACCAGCGAGGGTGTTTAAGTGCATTAAATACTGGAAATTTGATATTTCACCACGCTGCAATAGAATAAGGAAAAATTAATTAAAAATGTTAGTGGGCATTCAGTTACTATACGAAACACATACCACCCATCTTTGCGTGACTGAAGTTTCGCCAATCAAACTGCTAAAAATACCCGCCGCTTGTTCAACATTTGCAGTACGTTTTTGACCGGCCACAGATTGGTGAGCACTATCCGCGATAGCAGTGGCAGTTGCCATAAACCGTTGATACACTTTGTTTCTGATTTTTCGTGGAAAACTTAGCAAATGATTGCGACCGTCACCGGAGAATACTTCCAATGCAATTGGTTGCAACAAATACCGGCGTTTGTGTACTTCACGAATATCCTCATACGAAAATTTGGAGCACTGTCGTATGGCGCAGCGTCGGGGTGCGGCAGCATTTGGTAGTATTGGTTCATAGGTGCCAGAAGGCAGTGAGTCAATATCACGAATCTCACGATTCTTGAGCAATGTAAATCCATCAACGACGTAACAGTGTTCTTTGCCAAATAGTAGCACACCTTCGGTGGTGTCAAGACCTTCAATACGAGCACATCGGAAAATGTAGGAGATTTTCTCTTGTTCCTCCAGCATTCGGAGCAGCGTTTGATTGTCTGACACCACTGATGCATCCAGTTCTTCCTCGTACATGTCGTCATTTTGATCACTGAAATTTTTAATTTAAATTTTTAAAATGCCATCAATTTAGAATTGTTACATTCTACGTACTTATCAATTGAGCTGTCGGTGGGAGTTGCAGGCAAATCAGTGGACCGATTGTTAACATGATCAAACGATGATTCAGTGTCACAAAGGATTCTCTGCGATGGCTGGCCATGAGTGTGATGCAATTTGCTATCAAAACTGGTTGCAACTTTGTACTTGAGTTGACGCTGAAACAAACGAAAATTAAATCCCAATCCCAATGCCAGGCACATTAAATTCTTACATTGACGTTCAAGGATGCATTACTGACGTTATCGGGCAACTCAAGTTCAGGCCGATACGGATAATGAATATAAAACTCGTTATTTTTCATAGTTTTCTTTCGCATACGATGAGGACCCTCTGTAGAGTCACACACCCATTTGTCGAGTGGTGATCCACGCTCAGGACCCCATAGGCCACGTTCACGTGTTAACTCAGCCTCTGATTGCAACCATTCCTGGTACACGTAACGCTGAATGTGATGCATCATTTGTGAGCGCTGCATGCAACGCATTTCCCATAACTCCCTGTTTTTTTAGAAGAATTAAAATTAGGACCCTAAAGTTGGATTACCAAAAAAAAACAAGGTTCAACTTACCTAACAAGTTTAATATTAATACTGGTCCACAGGAACGCCTTGTTACGCTCAATTTTTGACTTTGTCTTAATAAACTCATCCTTACGCGCCTTATTTCGGCTAGTAAGACGCGTTAATCCACCAGTCACCTTCTGAATCTTTGACTGTATTTGATTGTGAATTTCCCATGGCACACGATACGTTGATTTTCTTTCCGAGTCCACATAATTGAACCATAACTTGGTAGCAGAATCAATAACTTGATCACGAGTAGCCGCCAAATCGGGTGCCTTTGCATTATTCAGGGGTTGGGTCAATGAGATTTTGAACACCTCCTCAATGGCTGGCTTCTTGCACACATACAACTCTTCCCACACACGGAATGCGGCACCCACAATTAAATTTTTACCCTGATGTTGAGTCAAGTATTCATCCTGCGTCTCATCAATTTCCGGTTTAAGATGCCACTTAGAATTGCTGCATTCTTGCGGATCCGATATGATGCGCTGATCAAATGTCAATTGCAAAAGACAAAATGATAAACAACCAATGAAATCTAGTTCATGATTGCCAGCACCAAAAATCAACAAGCGGTGTGTTGTTAATTTGTGAAGTGCTTCCAAAATTGCCATTTGATCAGCCACGGAGTCAGTGGGCCTTGACAGCAAATACAATATGGAACGATTGAGGGAATGATGCAGTTGCTCAAGGGTTAATGTAACAGAGCGACGCTTCGCTTGCACAATTAACTTAACAATAAAATCAAATATTTCATGTGGATCCTTTTTCAGATTGCCCTGCCACATTTTGTCCACAATTCGTGCAGTCAAATAGAATACATTTGGTGGAATATTTTGCACGTGACTTTGATGAAGGGGCACTATTGGAAGTGCAGCTTGCTCCCCAACCAAAACATCAGCGGCTAGCAAATGCTCCATTAGTGCTGAAATGATTTCAGTTTGGAATGCAACTTGCTGGGCAAATTCACTCTTTTCGGGAAATCCATCAAGCACCAAATCAATAGCGGGTGCCGTTTTTCCAGTAAATGACAGACTCAAGGAGTCAACGATTATGACCCGGAAAAAGTTAACCACAAACGTTCGCACTGGATGGTTAGTAAGTTGAGTTTCAGAACGAATTGGTGGTTGCACCAGCACTGAGGTGTTTGTAACTTCATCTGGTGTTGAAGCACCACTTCCAGCTTCTGAATCTTTGTCCGAACCCTGGTATTCAAGTGGGAATAAAACTGCAGCCAGTGAGTTTATTACGTCGGCTGACATCATTACCGGCATAAATTCTGGCAAGTTGTGATACAGCGAGAAGAGTACCTGAATTATTGATTCTGGGTAATTGGCCAGCCAAATTTCCGTTTGATCGCTGTGGACAATTGTTCTGACCATTTTAAGCATGACACACACTGCCTCAGAGCACAAATTTATTCTTGGGGCAATGGATCCGATTGATGTTTGCGAAACAGGAGCACCCCATAAAAATGCCCACACTCTATCTAAATCAATTTTGGTGTGATCTTTAGCGAGTAATTTGACAGGTTGCCCCATTATGAGTGCTGTTAATAAATAGTAGACTTCTGGAACATCTAAGTGATTTGGAAGAAGCCTGAAATAAAGGTGTAAGTAAATATATGCATTGAAATTAGAATAGAAAGCTTGAGGTCTTACCATTCCAAATGTTGATATCCAGGAATTTGGAGTACAGCAATTTTAACTTCACCGGCAATTTTCGCTGGCAATTGGAAATTAGGGGTGGGAACAAATGAGGTTGACTTTGCAGAAGGACTAAATTGTGGTGCTTCCAATACCAAACCTTTGTTCTTGGAAATTAATTCAGTGTACCGCAAATATCCACCATTGTAAGTGCCCTCTTTAAACCTTACGTTTAGTGTTTCATTAGCGCACATGACGACAAGTATCCTCATTGACAGGATGACTGACGAAGAATGAACGTTGCTTTGCATAAACAACAGAACCCAATCCATTCCAAGGATTCGTGATATTTCATCACAAACAAAACTATTGACTGTATTTCTTGGAGTAAATAAAAGCGTGTGCAAAAGCGTCAAACATCTGTTACGTAGCAAAATATTTTTCACAATTCCATGCTCTGCAATTTGTTGGGACACCTCACCAGCATTAGACTCATCCTTGCTGTTACACTTGGACAACTGCCTAGACAAATCAATATTTTTCTCCGAATCAATGGAACATTGAGGCAATTTAGCAGCAATGTACTGACCAAAGTACAATAGATCTTCTTGCCTGGGCTGTCCACCCATCAACACCTCCAGCAACGAAAAAAGAATCTCACGCGTTGCATTATCTCCAACATCCACAATAATGTGCAACAATTTGGTAACCAATTGCAAATCACGCATAATTTTTATTTTGGATCTCTTTTCACTGGTCTCAGAAGCAATTTCAAGCAGATGTTCCAGTAATGAACGCAACAGTCCATTGGGAGCACCTAACCAAATATTCATGTCACACAACAAATCCTCAAATGCCATTATGTTTGGAATTGTGGTCGCCTCCTGGCCACTATTGACCGTACCAACAAGTGTGAATGTCAAATGAAGAATGTGAGAGTTTAAGAGATTGCGTTTTTTACGGAAAAACATTGCCAACGTCTGATAGCTACGTCTGCGATCCATTTCAATTTGGGCCGCCCTATTGCTGCGCACCACACAAGTCAATGCCTTGACACCAGCGTATAGAGTCTCAACGTCTTGAGCCATTGCAATGATGCCCAAAAGAACACTGCAACCACCAACAGTGTCCATCATCGTTGAAACGGGATGAGGGCTGAAGACTCGTACACCCAAATAACCAACAACAACACCCCCCAAAGTGCGTGCAGGTCCAGCCAGATGACCCGCTGCATTGTGCAGTACCCGTATGGGTGTAGCATTTTCATGAGAACTCATGCCCAGGTGCTTTGCAATGGTTTTGTTGTCCACCCGACTGTAAACTTTGCGGATTTTTGCGAGTGTAAGATGTGATACTGCTTTAGCATTTAATCCAAATATAATGCGCTCCTCTGGAACTAGTGGATTCATTGGTTCGTCTTGTTTGCCTAGTTGTGGTGCCTGCAAGGATCCCATGTAATGGGGTCCTAATGCGAATATTGTGGACACTGTTTGCGGTGTTAAAATGTCTTCAATGAGATGACATACTCCTTGCTTCCAGCAAAGTCGTGAATAACGACGCCACATTGGTGGCGTCCCAATAAAAGCGTAGACAGATGTTGCAATTGCAAGATTGGCTGCACCTGCTCCTGGGTTTTGTGATATGTAGAACAATTTTTGGGTGTGCATGTGCTACAAAAATTAAAATATATGATTAATACGACCTTAGTTAGGAAAGCAAAAATATTGATCTTACCTGTCCATCAAGGAACAATGAAAATCCTGAATTTTTTAACACTGCCCTATTTAAAACGATCACTAAATGATGCCATTGTCCCTCGCGAAGTAAATCTGGGCACCATATCCTGACACTGGATTCTCCAGTTCCTTCTGGTTCCCATCCTCCGTCATCTTAAATAAAAGCCTCATTTTAAAATCTATTTTTTCGTAATTGGGATTACCAAACTTACTATTAGGCAGCAATGCCTCTTGTGTGGAAACAATGATTGCCTTATCCCTAGCAGATAACAGAACCGTCAAGCAGATTAAATTATCCTCCTTCTGATTATTAATAGTTCTGACAAGCGTCAACAATCTAACACTATGTGGATCAGTTCTAGGGTCCGAAAACTTATCCACACAAAACCATGTAGAGTACGAAATCCCTGTTTGAGGTGGAAAGATTCTGTCACCACATCCAATGCCACCAATCACTGATCCATCAATACTCCCACTTGAGTTCGGGACCTGGGGAGCAATGCTCGGTAAATACAAACATCCAAATCCTTCAGCTGTCATGTCCATTTCAACAAATGGCGGCAAAATACAGGAGCCATAAGCCCTGAAATCACGGGGTGTTGTCATTGAGACAAGAGTTTTGATACGCGTCAATGGCACCGAACCACCAAAGTCGTAACCTTTGCCGAGATCAACACTCTCGCAAAAGAGCGGCAATCCCAGACGCAGGAATTCTCTTAATTCTGTGGGTTGGAGTGCTTGCGCCGCCAAACGTTCCAGCACATATTGCAACGCGACATGGAGATAATTCTTCTCATTGCTTAGCGCGACACGTCCTATTTTCAAGAGATACCCGGCCAAGCCGTACTCGCACATAATCTGTTGATTGCGTTCGTTACGAACCAGGCTTTTAATCACTTCCGCCAAATAGATTTGAAGACAGAGAGCATTTTCTTTGGACACTGCATGCTCAACTGATGGTAACAGCTGCAGCATGCAAATTATTAGACCAGGATGAACGACAAGGGGTTCTGGTGGTTGATGGGTTAGGTTTAATGTTGAAACTGCACTTCGGGGATTTGTTGTTGCCTTTAAATATAAATTGAATTGTAATTGAAATCTGTTGTTTAGTGGTTTTTAATTTACATACCTGAACAATTTGGTTGGAAGCATCACTGTTGGTGGAAACAATGTTAACAACTCCCGACAGATTTGGATTATCAAAGTTATCCAATGCAATGTCATACAATAATCGGTAAATTATGCAGATAAAAGATAGCGAAAACGGATTGTCCAATGAAAGTTCTGGTTCCAAGATGTTGCCCGTAAAAATTGTGTGGTAATATGTCTGCAAATCAGCTGGCTTAATATTTTTTTCATGATCCAAAATGTTGGTTGACGGACCGAAGCACCCAAGTAAACGGATAGTATCACAGAAAGATGTGCAACATATCTGAAAGGAGGAACCATTAGGAATAAAATGATCCAATTGGAACGCCTAAATTTATGCTACGACATTCAAATAAATAAGAACTAGTAAAAAAACAAACCTCATTATGAAAGAATTTAGCATTAGCCGGCTCAAAACGCATTGCTGTTGCTAAGGTCCTAAACACAACATGCAACAATTTCAGTACATTAGACTTTTCCTCCTCTCCAATGGTGGCAATATCATCCACCAGCTTTCCATCGAGCGACACAAAAACACTTGTCACATAAACAAAACCGCCCACCTTACGGAATATTGTCCTGCAACGATGACTATCACGCAGACATCCCAATAGTGTTTGCAAAATTTGAATCTTCAACTCAATTTCATGTCCTGGCGCTGAATGCATTGAGCTCAACATAAACAACATGTCATCCTCACCATTGGCTGATAACACCAACTCACGAATAATGCTGAGCGCTTGATTGCGACAAAATGAATGCTTCGCCATTTCGTGGATACATTTGGCGCCACCACTTTCACGGAACACATTTGCGTTACTGTTGTTACTTTTCAGGAGGATTGTCAACGCCTCCATGTCGAATTTGCCGAGTTGCTCGTGGGGTTCATCGGCGATAGTTTTCACTTCCTCAGAGTCTTCTGATTTATTAAAGACATTTGTTTCTAGAAATTCCACATATTTTGTGAGGCACGTAACAAACACCTCCAACATACCAACTTCTCGATAAACATCTTTGAAAATGTTATTGTAGCTGCAATTTGAAAGTGATAGGTGATTTTTTTTGCTGATTTGAAATTAAAACTCACCTTAATATTTTTAGTAACGTCTTAATGCACAAAATGCTACAATTAATTGAATTATTGCCCTTGAGGAGCAGTGATAATGAGATCAACTCCTTGCATGGCACAAAGTTTAGGTGGAACACAACAAATTCAAACAGTTCGAAGAATTTCTCCTGCACATGAACGCTTTTGATGTAAATCTTTTCAGCGAATTGACTGAGTGTGTTCTGAGATTCAAGAATAAAATAATTTGCATTATCATGATGATAGACGCTGGAGATGGCATCCAAAATGAGGCAGCATAATGTCGTTGATGATGATTTCAGGAATACTGTTTGTAAAACTTGGAATGCATGCACATTTCGCACGGAATTGCCGTGCGATGATAATTGAGGTATTTGGAATCCTTGCATTTGGAATATTGAGCTTGTTTGGTTTTGTCCAGGGCGTAGTTCAGTGAAGCCGCACATGCATAAGGTCGCTATCATTAGAACCAAATTGCGAATCGCTGCATTTGCTTCAGTGTTGTCATCTTGCTGTTGTTCCAATCTGTGGAAATGATTTTCTTTAATATAAAATGTTGAGTAATTCAATGAAAAAAGGATCTTACTTTAAAAGAAAATCAGACAAGAAGACGTAGCCTTGACTGAATCGAAAATCATCAAGCAGCACTTGTGACACTTCACTGGAATCTTTGAGGAAACAAAACACTGATACAAACATTTCAACAATTTCAAGCGGTGCCAATTGTGGGACTCGCTGCATGTTGTCGATGCATAAGTTAATGCATCCTTTAGCTGCAAAACATAAAGAATACACGGTACATTAATAAGGAGCAAAAAAGTAACGACAAATTGCAGCCATTTAGGCGTTTTCCGAATACAGTAACAAAAAACTTACAGTGAATGTAGCTAACAACTGGTTCCGTCAATCCATGACGCGACAAGGTAGTCAGGACCTCTGCAGCAGTCTTGCGCCACATTACATTATGTGGTGGACACTGCGACGTTATGGCAGAAAACAACAAAGTCAAATCATCCATTCTTGTCAACTCCTCCGCCGAAAATGTGTACGAACAAAGTCGCACTAAAATTTGCACAAACATTTTCTGCAAAAGGATGCGTCGCTCCTTTATGGTAAATTCACTTTCATCTGTTATGTCTGCCTCTTCTTCTGGAATTTCGGGCAAATCAAAGAACAAGTACAAACACTTGACCAGTGTTGAGGGCACTGAGGCGGCAGTCATCACTTGAATTAAAGACGCATCACCAGATGCAAGGATATTTAGCGCTGACAACAACATCCAACCGTTACTGGATTCTTCACAATTCTCAATTTCAAGGAATTTCACAATTGCTATTGATGCCGCTTCGGTGCTTTGATTGGAGGCGCGACGTCGTATTTCTGAGACAATTAAACGTGAGACTTGCTGACAGAATTCAGTGATGTCCCAGAATTTCTCTCCCATTTCTGATGCGTGCGTTGTGCCAAATACCTGAAATTTTTTTTGGGATGATATAGGTCATTTTTTTCATAAAATTGTTTAACAGTACCTTGCAAAACAACGGTAACATAGTGTACAGCTTGTAATCGCGTTCGGTCTCGCTCAGTGGAGTCTTTGGTTGTGCATATTCACTAAACAACTTCTTGAGGTGCATAATGCCTAATTGGGTGCGCGGTGAGTCAGGGCAGTTTTCAGTAGACGCCTCGCCGGAAGCGTTGCGACTACGCAATTTTCTCATTATATTCATGGTCCAAGCTTTGTTGTTATTGTTCGTGTGAGCCACTTTTTACACTAATATCAATAAGCGTTTGTTGTTGCGTCGTCAAATCGTGTTGGGTCCACCCACTCAATCAAGTTGAGTGGATTTCAACTACAAAAGAATACAAAGTAAGTGTAAAAAACATAAACAAATTGAATAAATGGGTGTATAATGTTTTTAATTTAATATTTAATAATTTTGATTATAACACATTGGAAGAGCACAACAAAAGCACTAGCTTCAAAATGCAAATAAAATTGTTTGAAATCCTTTGCATCCACTTCATCGATCGATTTTTCATTCTGTTTGGCTGTAAGATTTTTTTTTCTCTCCGACCAATTCTTTATTTCAGTGTTGCTCGGTAATCTTCAACATTTGCGACACCACTTCATAAACAAACACTCACAAAAAGTTACACCTCTGATGATATCATTAAATTAATTCAAAATTGTAAACAAATTACCAATCAAATGCATTATCTTGCTTGTGAAAATTTATTTTCCACTTCCTTCTTTTACCAAGTGCACTGATATGAGGAAAACAAGAAAAATCAATTTGTGCTTGACACTTTGACAGCAAAATTGTTGTTGTAGTTTTTTTCTTTCTTTCCATGACACAGTACACACACTATATACTTAATGATGATCATGAATCATGTTAGGGAATTTGTAATGACGATTTGGTTAAATGACAGGTGAAAATTTCCCGGTATTAGTAGAAGACACAACCATGATGGGATATTTTGCAAATATAGTTTATAGTGGCCGATTAGAGTGGATTTGACGGCAGAGAAATGAAATGGCGTGTTAATTGTTATTTTTAATTTTGTGTGAAATAGCAACTGATAAATTGTCCGTTGATAATTATAATTGACTCGCTGACTAGTTGATTACATTATATTTTTAAATGGGAACTTTGCATAGTGCTCGTACGGTCAAAAATTATTTTGTAGAGTAAATATAATATTTATTGTTATTGCAAAAAATAATCCTAATATTTAAACACAGATCATTATAAAAAAAAAGCTTCAATATGAAAAAAAATATTTTAAGTAAATTTCTAAAACGGCCGTTAAACCTAAAATGATCGCAAAGTAAAAATCCCATTGCAACGAATCATAAATATCCCACTTTACAAATCTGACCGAAAACTCATTGTGTCTTTACCACAATTTGACAAAACAAACATGGCAGCTGTAGTGAGACTTGTAAAGTGGTTGAGTGTGTGTTAAGTGAAATTGTTTTCAAAAAAAATATTCTCTAATTTGGTGCATTTAATTAATTAAAATCATGATAAGTGTAATGGATAATAGTTCCTACAACACATTATCATCGATATCACATAACAGTGACCCATTTACAGTACCAGGTGTGTGTTAAATTTGCATTTGAAGTTATTGTTCAAGTGGACCAGACAAAGCAATGAAATCAAAATAAGAAAACGACGTGTCTGTCAATTGAGACGTCTCCCCATTTTTGTATTTATGTTTACCATTTAAATTTATGCTAAACTGCCAACAATGCAACATATCACCCGAATGTGCGTTTAGGCGTCGTCTAAGTTCCGGTTTTTTAAGATATAGAGTTATGGAGAGAAGAACCAATTTGCTTTGCTAAATTTTGCTTGTGTGACGCCCTCAAAAATGTCAATAAAATATTTTGACGTCGATTTCCCCTTGAATTAATGCCTAAAGAAATTATATTATGTTGTTGAAATTTATACGAAAATCAGATGAAGCGTGCGCGCCTTGTTGTGACCAGTCATCAAATTCTTTGAATATGTATCTAATTAGTGATTCAATGAACGTTTCTACATTTCAGACCTGACGCCCGAGCAACAGAAATTGTTGATTGAGCTGCGAAAAAAGAAACAGGAGTTGCTGCTTGAAATTCAGGTAAGTCGCCCAAACAAATTCCTCAAGACACATTTAATTACCTACATTGCTCGCGTTACGGGCGTTTATTTTAATTGACTGCAATCATTTAAATTCATGTATTATAGTGAAATTTTAGGGTGTTTCATGTTTCTCTGTTGAAAGAATTCCAGGAATTGATATGAAATATAATTTAAAAATTTAAAAAATATTGTTATTGTTATAAAGGGCTATAAATGTTTTATAATAACGATTGAGCGTTTTTTTTACAGCAATTATGTTAGACCAAGTTTCAAAGACCCAAATGCATAGAATTTGTGTGGCGCATCGGTGGGGCATAGTTATTGAAACAATTGAAAGATTTTAAAAAGAATTAGCAAATAATATAAGCCTTTTGTCGTCTAAGAATTTTAAAATAAACGAAAACTTTGTTGGAGGGTTAAAAAACGCCTACATTTGTACACTTTCTTGAGTTATGACTTATGACTCATGAATCATTGTAATGTTTTGGCGATTTATTATTTGAAAATGAAAAATAATCATGCCATCGACGTCGTGATTAATTTAATTACACATGGCTTCAATTAATATCAAATAATTTGCAGTCACGTTCAAAAAAACTTGTTCTGTTACAAACCTCAAAGAGGCGATTTTCATTTCTTTCCAAAGCCACCGATTTCACACAAAAAATGCGTGTAACTCAATCGGCTAGTGTTTGGTTAAGCTTCAATGAAGCCAATGCAGTGCATTTATATCATATGCTGCAAAAAGCTGTCTTGTCTTAATGTGATTAAATTATGGGCTCGCGGCATTTCATTGTGTGCATTAAATTATAACTACAGTACTGGACGCTGTTTGTTAATGTAAAATAGAAAATGGTAATCTCCAAGAAGGGAGAAAAATAAGCCACAGTTGGAATTTGTGCACATAATATGTCAATTCAAGGAATTTCATTTAGAGATTAAGTTGGGTAATTTGCGTTAGAGGTCTTGTTATGCATTTGGATTATGATAAGTTCGGCTAAATTTACTGTTGACTTAAATGTTTGTTTTAATGTGCAGAATGTTTATTATTAAAGATTATTATTAAATGTATTCTAAACACCATTTTCATTTGGTTTCAACCCCTGTAATCAATATCTTAATTATCATATATAAATTAACTTGCTCTACAATATTAGTCATTACTCATTACTTATTAGTTGTATAACGGTACTATATACATTATTTTTATATGTTTCGTCCTTTTTGCCTAATTGAATTTAAATGAATAATTAATTTCTTTTTTTTTGCACGATCAATTGGATCGACCGATTATGTTTCTCATTCGATAATTAATATTTACGAAATTAAAGGAAAAGAAAAATCTTTTAACAACTCTAATTTATGAACGCTATTCTAAATCTTTCATGAAAGCTGATATTGTGTTCATTAAGGCGATTTCAACTAATTCATTTAAACACCAATTGAATATTTAAAACGATTACTGTATAAATAGTTCAGCCGACACATCAGAAAATTTGTATGTAATGAAATGATTAGTTACCCAGTTACTCAAAAAATGTCGAACCTTTCTCATGATCTAATCGGTCCCCTACAACGCTATGACGTACAAAAACGTCAAATTCCTAGTAGATTAATTATGTTTCTCATCAAAATCGGCATAGAGACTAGAATGTTAATAAAAACCAAAAATACCCGGACCCGGAAGTTACTCATTTCTATTGCAATACACAACTGGTTAACAAATTATCGAGCACTTAAGTAAAATGTTGTGGTTTTAGCTGCTTATGTATTATATTTACCATGCCGAGGAAGCAGCGTGGTAAACCGCAAACTATGAACCTAGTCCCGTTTGTGCATTCAAATCTACCCATTTTCTTGCACACATGTGAACTGTTTAAACAATAAAACTTCTGTTTTATTCTCCTTCTTCTCAATTAAAATATAGGCCAACATTGTTAGTTTTTCTTGAAATAGTTCTTAAAAAAAAGTTGTCGCATAGTTTTTGTTGTTGTTTATTTTTTCACTGAATTGTTCATGTTTAAAACGCCTTCCGAATAAATGGGGCTCGTATTTGTGTAGTGTGTGAACTACTTTGTGATCATTTTTATTTGCATTGTTATTCCTCTTTTGATAACCAACGCACACATACACATACCATCAATTGTGCCACTTGAGCATATCTTGCATTCGCCAAAGTGTACCTTTCTTGTATACGGCACAAATTGAGATTGCTATAAACTATAAAAAAGGCGAACAACGGCAATCCACTTCAGTTCGCATCCTATATTTTACAGCTTTTACGTTTCTGTTTTATTTGAGGCCATCACCTTATTCCTTGCTTGATGGAAAGAGTCCTTATATTGCAGCAAGCCTATTTCCATGGTAGCTGATGTGTTGGAAATTTGCCTGTACTTACTTGAGGGCGTTGCCTTTGCTGATTTTAAATTGTGTGTGCAAGCATTTAGGTGCCATTTTAGTACATCCAAGAATTTACTGTTTGTTTTTATTTCTTTTTTATTTGTTATTATATTCATAATGCATTACATTTTAATCCTTCACCATCATTACATATTTAATAATATGATTTGGTTTTCACTTTTATTGAGTAAGATTTATTACAAATTTAAATCAATACTATAAAAGTATACAAATTAAAAAAAAATTGGTTATTATAAACATTTGGTTTAAATCAACTTTTTTTTTTATAATAATGGATCAGAATTGCATCTCCACACTTTGTTATGTTGGTATTTTTGTTACCAAAAACACTTTTCGTTACATTCACCCCGTGACGATAGTGCACGCTGCCCTTCACACTCGCACTCGTTCATGAAACTTAAATGCATTCAAAAGTGCAGTTGAGCGGTCCATTACTGCAGTATACTTTCCGCCATCCAATCGATAGGTTTAATACCTACACAATCTCCTAATGGAAATATCTTACAAAATATATAAGTCTGTAATAGAGTCTCACGTAATATCTGCAATCAGCTACCTTTTTTTTTAAAAAGAATATACCATTTTAAAATCGTGAACATTTCCCAAGTCCCTATCAATGTAACTACAATTTTGATTACATTTACAGTTATTAAATTGTACTCTTTGGCCATTGACATTTCGCATGAGTTCATGCAATTCTTCCTTCACCAAATGAAATGATGATATTTGAAGTTTATTATTTACAAGAGTTTTATTTTATTATTTGTTTTTTGTTAAAGTGCTTTTTTCCTCCTTACCCTTTTGCGCTTTTCGTTTCAATTGGAGTCGCTCTTTATAAAACAAAACGAAAAATGTATATAGATTTTGGATGTCTATGTTTGAGTTTCATAAATTGGTTATTGTTTTAGAAATAACATTTCTTAAAGGATTGTAACATAATATTGCTATGATTTTGATTGAATGGGGTTTATTAATTCCGAATGTTTATATTATCAGAATAAACGTATTATTTTTTCATGTTGTTTTTTTTAAATAATTTATTTTAGTGTGTTTAAAATCGGTTCATAATAATAGTTAACTGTCCTTAAATATGCTTGTAAAATATTTAAACTTAAAAGTTCATAGTTTGTATTATTTGAGTATTATTTCTAAAGTTTAAAAAAAAAATTGTGAATGAAAAATAATGTTCCAAGGTTGGGTACTATTTTACTTTAAATTATGTTATTTAAAAAAAAACCATGACCTTGAAATTATTTGCAAATTTTCATGTTCCGTCACTGAATGGAAAACTTAAAAATAATTTCAAGGTCATCGTTTTTTTGTAAACCTCTAGTTGCTCCGTTACTATTTAAACGGCTTAAAATGTATTGGTATGAACTTAAATAGAAAAGAATAAAAAAAGCATTTCAAGGTCAAAATCCTAGTTACATGGACAAACAAAATACTTTTTTTAAGCTTTTAACCAACTAAACCGAAGTATAAAAACTCTCAAGGTCATTTTCGTTTACTTTAAATTTAATTTTTTGTCCATTAAAGCCACAAATGTTAATAGCAGTTACCGTTGCCGTTGAATTGTACAAATGTTTCCACAAAATATCTAAATGAGAATAATTGCGTCAAAATTGCTTTGATAAACATTTCTCCCAAAAAGGGAACACACATCGCACGCATATGTATGAAAAATTGTGAGTATTGCTATTACCTTTCTTTGTAAACACAAATGTGTTTATTTGTGTAAATTTCCCATGCCATAATATGTTGTACACGAGTAGCAACAACCTTCCATCACACATGTTGTGTAATTGACGTTGTCTGTTACTTAATTTATATGCCTGATGTTTATTCTGTAAATAGTTATACGGGCTGTATACAATTATGGACGGTGACATAACGAGTAAACGAGTTATGGAGTGGTAATTCTACAAAAAATCTTCCTTACATTCTTATTAAATATAAGATTTTATTGTAATTTAGACACATCATCATTACCCACAGAGGCAGAGAAGATTACCATACAATCAAAATAGAATAGAAAAATCATATTTGTAAGTTGAAGAGCATAAAAAAATTTAATAAGTAAATTGTGTGTTGAAAAAAATGGACCCTACAACTTCTAATGCTTTCTTCCAACTTTTAAGTACAATATTTTTTTAAATTTGAATTAAAGCACAAATTGACGAAATGAATAAAAACCCCCTTTTGTCATAACTCAATTTTTATCTCTCAATCTGTTTCCAACATTACAACCCTTTTGTATGCCTATTTAGTAAGTACATTGAGAGACAAACCCTCATCCCTTCAATGTTGTTGGGTCTTTAAAAACACAATCACCCCATTGTTAGCCACACCCTGCCTATGTATATTATTTAAGTGGTTCCACGTCCACTCTGCCTCTAAACAATCTAAAAGATATCGATTTATACATTTTGTGAAATTAATCTCAACCGCACATATACGAGCATTATACTACTTCTGGAATGGATTGCCCAAATAAGCACACATCTGCATGACGTGCCTTTGAATATTCATCGCATGTTGCACATATTTATGCAAATCAATATATGGCTGCTGGAGCATAGCAGCATTTTTTTTTGTGCTTCGGCTTCAATCTCTACTGAATAATTGAACACGTTATGTGGATGAGGTTAATACCATCAATTGCAGAGAGAAACATTTTGTTTCGATTGAATCACATAATATTATAGTCTGCAAGTCTGCACAATCATGTTATTTGGTGTCGTAAAACAGTTCTGTGGTGATATTTATGCAGGCATTAATTGATATTGAGATTATTGCGACACATTCTCGATGGCATGATGTCTCAATTAATTAATCAAGTTAGCTTTATTACATTTTTATAACTGCTGCATATCCAATTCAGTTATTGCAAATTATTAAGCAAAGGTTCGGCAATAACTTAATAAAGATAATTTGGTTGTCGAGTATGTGTCACTCAAGCAAACTACTTCAGTACTTTATTCAATAGAATCTTTAAATTTAATCGTAATTGAAATTTGTTGTGTCAAAACTTCCTGAAATAAAATGTTTGGAACTTAATAAATTATGTACTTCCCTTAGGTCCCATTGATGATCTGATACCTCAGATCTTATTAACGCTTAATGCCCACAGGCATCCCTTTACGACGCACAGATAAATTTTTTACAAAAAATCTCATAACCTAATCAGATCACACAATATGCAGTAAAGGTCAAACAACTTACAACTTCTTTGCGACGCAAAAGGCACGACAAAACCAAAACAAAATTCATTCTCGGTTTACCTTTTTACCTCACCTCAAACCGAATCGAAATAGCACACAATCCATTTATCACGAAAAATACGGAGCAATGAGCACACACAAGAGACATTGTCGCTGACTGAATAAAGGCACACATGTGGCAAACATTCTTTTCTTGTTTTAAATTATTTCGCATTTTAGGGCCACTGATCTACACACGGAGATAAATGCCGTCGTCGTTCGTCGCCATATAGATAACATGTGAGCGGATTGGTCATTAATCGCCGCTTCGCGACAATCACTCTGCAGCGCTTGCGAAGCGGCACACATCTGGCCTGTCCCAAGGTAGATTTCATGTTCTCCCCCAATTTGTTGAGTTTGTTGTCTACATAGTTAATTGAGGAAACGTGTGTACACATTATACACTCTCGACTCCACTGTCATGGCACGGGTTGCGCCACATCCCCCCCATATTCAGAAGTGATTTGGAAGCATTTTCCACTATCATTTGTCATCAATCAGTCACGCGCCTATTACACTCTAGGTCAGTCGGTCTCTACGGCGCGGGAATTTTCTTAAAAATATACTACGTTCCTTGTTGCGGTATTTTCGGTATTGTGGATGAGACCAGATGGTAACGGCTGCACGATCACGACACAGTCAAAATAAACACTGACTGTTGTCATATATTAAGCTAATTTTAATTTTGCGACACAATTAGTGGTAGTGCAGTGCTGTCACACGGATTCATGTGTTGAATTTGTGGTCCGTCGGTCAACATCGTCGGTTGATTTAGTGCCAAGTGGATGAAAGTGCAATGCTATTGATAGGATCATCTCAATTATTTAGCGTTAGAATGGGGTGCGCGGACTGGCGGGGATGTGTCCAGACAAAAACAAACAAAATGATGCACATTTATGTGTCTTGGCTGTAAATGTATTTATTTTAACTATACGATACAGCAAAACGGGGGAGAACTTTATAATTGGATTGTTGTCGTAAGAACATCGCATGAAGCGGTTTCACAAACTATAAGCGGAAAAGCTATAAGATGAGCCATGGTGCAGATTGTAGATTGCGAAGTGCAGACTCTCACTATTGCACTTGTGTGTTCGAATGAACCAAGAGGGCAGGATGAACATTGAACAAATAGATATGTAGACAGCATATTAAATATATATGTTTTGTATAGTTTGTGCAGACGAGAACTGCTGCTTCCTGCAAACAGTGAGGCACTTTGTGTCACACTGCGTTGTTAGACATGTGTTTTCGGCGTTACGAGGGCGATTTAATGGGTAACTATGTTTTAATCGGTCATAAATTTTGGGTAACTATCAAAAATGAATTGGGGTAGGCAATCAAGACTAACTATAATATAAGGGTGTGGTTTTAAATTGAATGTGAGATTAAATTTAACTGTGACACCTTCAACGCTTGGTATCGCTTCGAAATTTATACCACAATAGTGATCGGATTTTTTTTTGTGGTATATCTTCCCTTTTTAAACAAATAGTTAACAGCATTGAGGTGATAACGATGTAAAGATGACGCAAATAACTGTACCTAACTCGTACCTACTTTATAAGTGACTAATTTTGACTTCCATTGTACTTAACATTACTCATAGGTTATTTGAAAACAATTAAATAACAATGCGGGTTTACATAATGAGTTTTTATAGAGATTAGCGGTTCTTTTATAAGACTAATTAATTATGTTAAGCAAACCGATAAGTCTCATAATTGGTTTTTATTTGTAATAATTTAAATTGCCAAAAATGTGGGTGCAGTCACTACTCATTAGTTTAAAAATACGATTCAACAATTTATTTTCTTAAAATTGTGAAACTGTGAATACATTTTAGCTGACATTGAATTAGCGTGTCCTACACATTTAAACCAACCCTCGTAAACATGAGCATCATACAATTCTTTGGCTTCCCCACATTACATTAAACCTCATGTATGGAACCATATGTATGCATTGTAAGATTACTTGTTTTTGCAGAAAAATACACCAACAACAGTCAACTTAACGTCGTCATTTAAAGTGCGGGTGAATTTAATTCTTCATAAGTTAAATGATGAGCTCACGATTACTTCTAAAGACACCATGTCCCACACTATATTTTGCGTTGAAATGCTTTTAAATGGCATCATATTCACACCTTCTACAAAGAAAACAAACACTACAGTTTAGAATTTTCAATTACACAGCGAATGCAATTTATTAAAATTTTGTTTAAACGCTCTAGCTACGTCTACGCAATCATTCACAATTTGATGTCACGCATCACCACTAAAATAATGCCAAGACGTTGTTTTTATCACGCCTCATGTTACGATGCTGCAGTGTAATGGATCTCCATAATAATGCTGAGCGGCATGAAATGATATGGGGGGAATAAACGTATCTGTACAAAAAAAAGTTTTTCTTATATGTGCAAAAAATATTCGCGCAAGTCTCAAGATTTTCATTCTCATCTCTCCGAAGAAGACTTTACAGAATTATAGGCGTAATGTATTTGTTATTTAATAACAAAACATTCACACACATATATAGCGATGGCATCAGCGGATAAAAGTTCTCAGTTGCTACAAGTTTGCAAGACTTTGCGCGGGTATAAACGGCGAGCTTATTAAATGTGGGGGCCCGGGGAGCATAAAGTTGTTTTGGCGCTGAGAGAGAACGCCTGCCTGCTGATTGTAGTTTGTACACGAACACATCGGCCTGCTCCTGCATGTGCCTTGTGCCATGTTATAATGTATCATGTGTGTTGTGTTTTTGTTGTACCCAGAAGCTTGAGCGTTTCACTGGTATACGCTCTCATTCGTATGTCTCGCCGCAAGCCCCAAAAATTGGTGTTGAGCTTCGCTCCTCGCGTTTCGTTCAGTTGAGCGCGACGTTCAATGGAAAACGGTCGCGTTTATCGTCAGATCATCCCAGTAATTGTTTTTGTGTGGTTGATTTGCGATTTAGATTGAAGTTTGTACCTCGTTGAGTTGTTTTTATTTGCAGTATCGGTGTTTTGTTGTATCGTGTGTGTTGTGCAATATAATATTTAAAAATACGTCTACAGCTTAAAAGAATGAACAGAATTTGCCATCTCAAAACATATGATTTCATCAACCACTATAGTTAGTTGCGTGCACTCGTCATCATCTTCATATAGTGATCTCAGTCGTTGAAATCGTAATATTAAATTGTTGGCTAATTTCGTGTGTGTGTCGCGTTGTGTTGCAGTCGGTGTGAGCTCATATGGAATAATTATAATTAGTTAAATGCATGCAAGGAATTTGCGCAACATGAATGCAACAGCAATGTGTCGCTTTGAGTGATGAAACAGTGTTAAAACGGGGAAAAAAATTTAATAAAAAAAAAGTACAAAAATTCTTGAGTGCCTTATTCTTGTCTTGTTCTTGAGACAATCAGTGCGATTGTTATTTAGCAATTTAGCGTGCGAATGGCACATTGTTTGTCTTTCATTTGTATTTGAATACAATACCTTATTCTGTTTTATATTTATTCACATTTATGCAGTTTAGTGTCAGAGTTTATTCTTAATATCTACATACCAGTGAAGACAACGACTTAAAGCGAAGGAGGGGAAGCATATTACAAAACGACTTATATATATATATATATATAGTTTTCCTGCATATAATTGCATTTTTACAATTGGAATTTTAATACAAATAAAAAAATAAAATTTTGTGATTGACAAGTCCTATTGAAAACTAAATAAAAATTAAATTCGCATACAGGATATTAGTGAACAATAATAATTGTCGTGCACATTGAATTAATAATTAATTGAAGAGCATTAAATTTCAATGCCACAAATATTTCACCAATAAATAAAAAGAGTTATAAGTGACGTCATATGAAGTGTCATTAACAAAACAGTGTGGCTGCGACTTAATTGATGACTCAATAAATATTGTGAAAAAAAAATATTGCATTGATAAAGTGGAGGATACAATTGAATGGTTTTCAGAACCAGTTGGTGACGACACGTTGTATTGTGGAATTTTTACACTGAAGTGGATTATAAAAAATATCGGTTGTTTGTTTTTATTTTAAATTGATTAATGTAATTCAAAATTTGGATAATTTATTACCGGCATCATTCAGCTGTAAGTTTTTAACTTTCATTGATTTCAATAAACATTTTTTTATAAATTTATAAATAGGTTGACGACTGTGTGATATTCTCTTAGGGTTTAAATTCTTTTCATAAAACCTATATTTAGGTTTTAATTAAACTTCTTTTATTGAGGATTAACCTTAAAATGCATTTTTGTTCACTCGAGAGTGGGCCGCTATGTTCCTCGTTGTAGATCATAGTAGTCGGTCACCTTTAAAGCTAGGATAACTTGAAGATTAATGGTTTTACCTTATAAACCTTATAAAATTGAATAGAAAATTTCAATGATAATTTTGCTTTGCAGAATACGAGTTAGATAGCACCGCAAAAGGAACATAAAAAACCCTTTTCTGATATGTCATTGTGTAGGCGTCAGTTGGCAGCACATTCCTTTATACTTTTAATTAGATTATGGCTTTTATTGCTCATTTTGATTGTAATTAAGTTAATTGCATTCGGTATACGGTATCAAGTTTTTTGTTTTCATTTGTTTTTGATAATGAAATTCCATGTCATTACGCGCGAAATGTTCAAATAATATCGATAATGTTGTGGCTAGGCACCGTGCGAAATTTGTTACAATATATTTTCACTCGAGTTTAGAATTCTACTTAATGGTCATTCTTGGCCCCATTTTGATAATGCATAAATTGGTTGCTTTTTGCTACTAAAAGGCACTTTGCAGTGTTGTTGAATGAAAACTATACGGCGCAATGTGTACGTGATGGAAGACAATATTTAAAATATGGAATATGGCTATAGAATTTAGATCGCAACTATACTACGGCTGTACTTCTGTGGGAACAATTGTGTAAACATTATCCTGGACTAATGCCAAATGTCTGCATATGTAAGGCGATTAGAAAACTTTTTTGTTTTATATTGTTTAATATTTAGATTGCACATGGATTTAATTTTTTTGTCGTTCATATGTGCGTGACTTGTAGCTTTTAAGTGGGTTTCGTTAAATACTTATAAGCCTTAAATTTAGCTGACATTACCATTTTAAGTGATTTTGTAGTGAAGTTTTGGTTTACCGTTTAACAGCTGACATGAAATGTGATGCATTATGATTTTTTAAAGCTTGCTATGCTTTTTAACAAGCATATATTAAATGTTTATTATATCCGAATATGTTGATATAAAACGAATTTAATGTATTAAACAAATGCGAACGTTTTGTAAGTTAAAATTACAAATACAGTAAAATTAATTTCAAAATATTTTTTACAATTCATTTAACGTTAAAAATGTAAAATGCATTTTAAATTTCTTTCTATGCTAACTACAAAAATATCATTAAAAATCCATTAGCAACAAAAAATTAAACCTAAAAAATTTAAACTAAAAAGAAAAAATTCGGATCAATTTTTTAATTTTAATGACAATTTTCTTTTGTTTTTTGAGTGTGACAATTTTCAAAAACAAAAAGAAACAAACAACATATTGAATGAAAATGAATAAAATTAATATCATTAAAAACTCATCACTGAAAGGAAATGAATTTTGAAAATAATTCTAAAGTTGGGAACAATGCGTCTTCCTCATTGCTTCAATGTTCCATAACTCATCATTTCAAGACGAACAGTATTCAAACAATTTGGTTTATTCTTCAAGCATGCACCAACCAATCTACTCTAGACCGTAGTTAAGACAGACTGTAGAGAATACAGATTATGCAAATACTTGAAATGTTATTCATTGAAGAATTGTGATGAGAATGTTACTTATGGGTGTGTAAGAAAACACATGTTCAGACGGCTTCGAAATCGCGCCAATATCTGAGCATATATCATTAAAAATCGATAGAACAATGCAGTGAAACACACATTATGGTCCTATCCAGTATTCCATCTTTCGCATCTGCTTCCAATTTAAATTTTGCAGTACAAAGTCCCATGTGTCACTTGTCTTGTTTTTTTTTTTTTTGTCGCATGCATGCAACAAAATGTAAATTGAAAAGTTCGCTGAAAATTGTGTTTGTTGATGGTATTTTTATATGCCTGATCCCACGACACAGAGTGCGAACTAGGAGTTAGGACTTGGAGGTATATATGTCTTATGAGTTGCTTAGACTCTTTGGAATACATCAGTTTGTTTGGATGTTTTTGATGCATACACAGCAGGAACTTAGAACATTTGGTTTTAATCTAAACAGCACAATCCTTGTGGTGTGAGTTTTTTTTTTCATTTTTTTTGTTGAAAAGCAAGAAAAATTGCGTCTAATCTCTTCGCCACATGACGATTTCATCCCTTTTTATTTGTATAATAATAATTTTCTACACGAAGCAAGGAAGACATGCTATCGCGTTATGGATATGTCACGAAATGGCCATGCTGTCATCTGTGGGCAAACTTAAAATGTTATTGCCTGTTTTTTTTTTTTTTTTTTTAATTTTCTCCTCACACAAATGTCTGTTTTACATCAGCTTGTTTTGTTGCCCTTTTTTTGAGTGTTTATCTTTTGCCCTTCAATATTCTTTTCATCCTCTTAACGCGCTTCACTCTCTTGTGTTTAATTCGAGTTTTTGTTAAATGCCTTTTCAATTCAATGGCTTGTGAATTTTTTTTTAAATAACAAAAAACTTTTTATTGAAGACTGACTTATTGGCACTTTTTGTTGTGTTAGTCATTTTGATTATTTTGTACATATTTACATTTAAATTCAAGTCATCGTGTTGGAAACAAACAGCTCATTTAAATATAGTGGCCGCATGTTTAATTTATTCGCATAATGATAGAAATTGTTTTGAAAGGCTGCGGATAGTGTTTTTCTGTGCGTTTAAATGGAAGTATTTAACCAATTAAAATGCTTTCATTAAAGCCATGAAATCAGGAGTCCGCTTTGTAAAAACATTCCAATTATTCCCCAAAGTTGCTTACGAATCTCTGAAACAATGATAACAAAAGGATTTTAATACAGCCTCTTTCTCTCCCACATATTTTGTTATCAATATAGCGAGTCCAACAGCAATGTGCGTCGCATCTTTATTGTATATTATACAAGTGGTTGTGTACAAACTGTAAAATATGCCGGAATTCCAAACATGAAATAACAAGCCCGATAAGACAAGGCGCACACATTTCGCTTGAAAGCACACAACGTACGGCTAGAAAATTGGCAAATTGACATAATATCTTGTTCGCATTGTTTGCTTTTGATGCGGAAAAAAACATCAAAACTTTGCTACATTTTTACTGTTTTTTTTTTTTTTTTGCTCTCACCCAGTGCTGCCAGCACATTGAAATTGTTATCCTTGACCTTGTCTGCTGCTCAGTCAGTTTGCATAAAATATGGTTTCTCTTTAATTGTGGAAATTATGTGAAGGTAGACAATTAGCATACGCGATCCATCTGCTCAGTTGGCAGTTGCTGTGCGAGCTTCAATTTGGCGTGCTAAAATTAAAGTAAGCGCGACAAATTACGTTGCCAAGATGATTGATAAAAAATACTACGTGGTAGGGAAAGCCACACTGAAACCCGAATGTTATTTAAATTGATTTTTAATAAACCTATTATTCAATCTAAAATAAGTAATTGTTTTTCTTTAATGTCAAACAAGTGAATTTTGTAAATTGACACTTTATTTAGCAAAATTTCATATTATGACCGTGAAGAAAAATTTATATAATTTATTTAATAATTAATACGTAGTACGTATACTCAAAAATACAATTGAAATCGTTGAAATATTTAGAAACGAGAATTCATTTTTTTAAATATAAATATTAATTAGAAAGAAGTGGGGATCAATAAATGGTATGTCATACAATTGTCTTCTTCTTAACACACCAAAACTTGCCAATTAGTCAAACGGTTTTCGAGTTCTAAAGTCAATTCTTAAAATACCAACTTTTTTTTGCTTACTATGTAGTTATTTTAGGGTTTCAAAAAAGTCTCTGCATTATTAAAATATGTCTAAATAGAAAGGAAAAAAATTCTATTGCAAAACTTCCTGAATACCGAGCGATTTATACGCTCTGACCACGTGTGTGTATTTTTTAAATAGGCTCATCAAAGGTGTATCATTTTTTTCCCCCATTTTTATTGAACATTTTATTCTAACATTTCTCATTATCCGTTTCCTTGAGTTCCAAATAAATTAACTACAAAACAATGAAGACAAAGGCATCAAATAAACCGAGTGTACGCGACCCCCTTGAAGGGTTTCCAAGCCATTAAAACCAGGAAACCATTCAAACATCCTCCGCGCACAATTTTTTTTTACTTTTCTTACAATATATTTATGTGTATGTGCTGTTGCGCTGTATAGAGCTGCATGTCTTCAAACACTTTAATTGCACGTTATTAACTTGATGAACACAATCTTAATATATTATGTCCCTTTCTACCCTTTTTTACTCCACGTTACAGTTTCCTTGTTCTTGCATATTTGATGTGGCGTATGTAGGTAAAGCGTCTTTAAAGAGTCGAGATGGCACAGTTTTAACACGATAAACGTTTACAGTTTTGCATAGTCAGATGTTTCAGTTAATCTTCTCACCCCATTTCCAAGGGGCTTGCGTGATCAGTTACCATAATGCTAAATGCACACTGGCAAAGAACGGGGCACGTAAAAGAGAAACGACTGTTGGGGTCGGGATAAGCGTCCTTAATCGCTTTAAAAACAAGCATTTAATTGGCTTAACAATTGCCACTTTGACATTTTGCATGATTTTTTTTTTAGATTTTTTTTTGCACATTTTACACAGTCAGTAGTCAGTACTGTAGGTCGTAGCTGATACCATTTAATGCATATAGTTGTTATGTATAGGTTTAACATTTTTCCTGGATAACTGCCAAAAAGGGAAACGTGCACACTTTTTGCACACGTACATTAATTTAATGTTTCATTTTAAATTTTAATAGTTGTCAACTATTTAAATTATCGTTAAATGGTTGCTGAACCGTTTTATTTATTTGTGCTGACTTTTTATTGATGCCTAACAGGCACGCCAGTTTTTTGTACTCATGTTAACTTTACATTTATATTAAAAACATTAAATGATTTAAGGGGTGCTATTAAATTTAAAGTATAAATTTAAAACCTTGAATGGGGTTTATTAAAATTAAATAGTATGGGTAAATCGAATTTATAAATAAACCGAATGTAGACAATGATTTTAAGGGGTTAGAATTTTTAATTTTTGTATTTTGAAACAGAATAAGTGGTTTTTACAAATGTTTGGTTAATACAAACCACACTTCGGCTAAAATGGACATTTTATTATTATGCTTTATTTTTAATGATACATTTAAAACAACACTTCACGATTTGCGATAAAAATAGTTTGCGTCATTGAATTTTATAACAACTGTTGTTGTGCATCAACCATATTAATTGTTCCCCATTGTGTTAAGCAGTTTAATTAGTCACCTATTTAAATGATGCAGTGATATGGCTGTATTGTCTGGCTTATTTATGATGCAACCTTCTGTAATTTACAGCATTTTCCTCAAAACAAATTAAGTAGCAATGATTTAAAAGCGCTTCTAATTGCGAAAAAGTTGTGGATTCACTCCAGGTCACGTGTAAGTTCATAACTTCCTATTCCCGATAATCCATCCAGCAGGTCTATAAAGCATTTGCCCACAACAAATCCTCTATGCTATGCTGGTAATGGGGCAGGAGGTCAAGCCGTATATTGTATTGGTTACGTGATGATCGATCTCGATAAATGCGGCACACGTGATAATTCTGTGGCTCGGCCAATATCCATCAAATTGCCACCTGACTTTATCCAGTTAGTTCGTACGGTTGCGTTATTACATGCGGTGATGATGATTAAGAATCAAATTGTTCTCGCTTTTGCGTTTTCGACCCCCTCGCACATAATTTCGTTTTGCTTTTATTCTTAAAGGCGTGTGGAAAATGAAGATTTATGAATATGCGAGTAAGTACGCTTGATTTTATCACGTGCAATTTACACCAACAAGATTGGGGAAAAGAAATATTGGATAAAATAAAACATATTATATTTTAATTAAAAGTTTATTAAAAGGTTTCAGATTTCAAATTGAAATCTGTATTCCCTTTTTTTGAATTTAACAACTTTTTTTTAAATAAAAATAATTAAATGCAACATTTCCACACCTTTTGAATTAAAAACTTTGTCACAAAAAGAGCACAAATTAATTTAAAAAAAAAAGTATAATATGGTCAATGAATTCAATGGAAAACTCCACCATTTATCGTAATCTGCATATAATTTGAATACATGCTCCAATTCGTCTGGCTACTGTCATTTGCAATATTCTGCATCACTTCATCACACACAATGCACGGCAATATCGGAGGCTAGTAATTCCCCATGGAAGGTACACACCTTTTTATTTTTTACAGCACGTACAACTAGAGGTTTTTATCCACTATAATTAAAAATTCCTGTCTGGCTGGTTTTTTAATTGAGAGCGGGAAATGTGTGCGGTTTTGAAGTGCATTTAAATTCCGCTAAATTGGAGACTAATATTGCTAATGGTGTAACATTTAAATTGCGTAATTAAATTGAAATTAGGATGTTGGTTATTATTTGATAATTATTGTTTATTACAATTTTTACGTAAGGTTTGTTGTTGCAATATTGTTTTTAAGTAATTAAAATTTTATTTGACTTTAATTGAGGTTACTTAAAAATTTATATAATTAGTGAGTTTGATGGAATTCTCCAGAACCAACAAATTCACCACAAACTCACCAAATTCACCTAACTCACCAATTTAATTTAAATTTCGTAATTTAAAGTTGAACTATGATCTTAAGTAGGTCAGAACAGATTTCATCACATAAATTAATTTTTAAAGGATAACGAGCCTGAGGTATCTTTATTCATGGATATTATCGAAATTGCTTAAAAATTAGCGCTTTTAAGCTATTGCCATTATTTCTTGTCAAAGTTTTGACTTATCTCCTTTTATCATTTTGGGCAACAAATAAAAACTGATTAAGCGAATGAGGAAAAACCATCCTATGCAAAGTAATTTAGCATAACAAAATGTATTGCCTTTTCGCCATGGCTCCACACATTGTGGTGGATATAAACCTATAGCATAATATCGCAATGATAAGGCATATCTTTTTTTCTACACACACATCGTTCGATACAAATTTCTCTTCTATTTTTGGGCGAAGTTCCTTTTACTTTCTTATCACTTTCTCTTTTCGTCATATTATTTCAATACATTTAATATGTATAATACGATTGTATGGAGCTATTGAGTGGCGTTTCTTTTTTCAGTCTACTCATTTTCATCCAATTTATTTTATTTCGATTGTCTACGCCATATTTGATATTATGTACCGTATCCCTATACTGCAATATATTGAGACCACATGGTGTTGAGTTTGTGTGTTGTTGATTTGCAAACGGAAGTGAGTGGAACCGTGCACCGGGAAAAGGTTCAACACGGGTGGGAGGGAGGTGATGAAGTAATTTTGCTTCTTGTACTTTTTTTTTTGTTCTGCACAAAATAGGACATTTGGAAGGAAATAACAATTGTCATTGTTGTTAAGCCGTCGTCATCTTGTGGCCTACAATTTTATATCTCATTTCCTTTGTATTACAACGAATCGTATAATGTACAGTGCTTCCTTTTATGATAAAATGCGTTCAAAAACAACAACGGGAAAGAACAGTTAAATGCCACACAGTAAAATATTGAATGGGAAACAAATGATAATAATATGACTAATGCAGAAATGTGTTTAAACATTTTATTTTAAAACAACAACACAAATAAAACGATAATGCAAAACATATTTTTCTATGTTATAAGTATTTTTCGTTGAGGGAACGCGTACAATAATAAAGTAATGTCTTGGATTGGCTCGAATTGGAAGACGAAAAGAGTGGCTTGACCTTAAATGACTTCATTCCGTGCAACTCGCGGAATTGACGTGATGGCATACAGCTCGTTGAAATAACCATATTGACAATGTGTGTGATGAAGACTGTCCAAAACATACGATGGTTACAAAAAGAAGAATAACAAACACGGAAATCCATTGGAAAAAAGCCCATTTAACCATTTTAATACACGTAGGAGCGCGCGATCGTCAGCGGATTGAGAGAGAAGAACAAACTATCAATGTGGTGGATATGGTGAAGTGAAGCGTTCGCGCGTTTCATAAGACATGCCAGTGCCACTCCATTCCATCATGTGATTTCATTTCATATTTATTCTTATGGATAAAAACAACAACCAGGTTTTAAATATTAAGCGTGACGTCACTAATGGTTTTGTCGTTTCAATATTTTGTATTTCCTTTTTAAGTTTACTGCGTCTTTGCATATTGATTGTGGCGCTATAAAATCCTAAAATTCATCGTCATCCCCGAATAAAATGGCGAGGTAATTGTCATATATTACACACACAAGTTTGTTGTTGCAAAATATGTGGAAGAGGACAAAAGCTCAATTTCACTGTATTGAGAGCTATAACTACAACAATAATATTGAAGCGTCTTTCAATGCTACCGTGCATGTCTCACCATGATTTTGATTATACGACGCATTTAATTTATAAAGTTTTATTGTTTAAATTGATTTTAATAAATGTCTGTAGAGCCTTGCATTGCAACAACGACATTGCACATTTTGTATTATATTTATATTAATGCAAATGTGGTTGTCGCTCTCAAAAAAACTATTATTAAATCGACCTCATATGCATTTTTGCATTGCGTTTATATATTACAGGACTGTGAGTATCATATGTGAAATTTATATTGCAAAAGTCGCGCGTTTTAATATGTTTAATATAATGCATACGGTCTTGTGTGTGCATAGATATTAAAACGAGTATAAATAATATATGCGCGTATCAAATAAGCTCGCACGATTATAATTTTAATTTGCCCAAGGCTGTGTAGTGTGTACAGTAGGAACGCTGCATTGTGTGGCGGACTGCCTTCTCTCAGTCTCTGTGCTACCGATAGAAATTGCTTTCCCATGACATCACACACACAAAGTGCGCAGATAAAGCACTATTTACCTCGAGAGCTGGCTGGAATCATGTGTTCAGAATTTTTACTGTAATCACATTTTACCGCTTTATAATAATGTCCCAAAACAAAGCGTTTAGTGTGATATAATTTGTTGTTAATTTTGTAGATTATTTGGTTCATTTAATTTTTTGACTGAAATAAAATGAAAATAAAAACAGAAAAGAAGAATAATGCTGACGCAATTAGGCAACAAAATCGACCCGTCATTTAATCTATTTTGATTTCCGAAAGCTGTTTATCAATATTTTTTTTTGAAGCATGTTTGTCAAACTTTTACTGAAATTGCCCACCCAACAAATATTTGGAATTGACAAAAATTATGGTTTATTATGTCCCAACAAACAAGCTGTCGATGGTGTAAATAACAAATTATTTTGTATAAGGCCAAGGTCAACGTGTTGTTGCCATATCTCTAATATTGTGACCATTATGCTAAACTGTTATTCGGGCACTAACTTCATGATGTTACAATATTGTTGCCCCAGATTTCTATAATTGCTGTGCTCATATATGTGTGTGTTTCCTTTTCAAGTCGTCCTACATGATAGTGGTTTGTTTTCTCATGTGCCCAACAAATTACCAATTATTTAGTTTATCTAATGAACTGCGCTAACCATATTGTCACGATCCGGACATATGCGTTCATAATATATGCGGAGAACATGTCATATCGCTGCGAGTTGTTTAGTTTGTTGCTCCAACAGCCTTGCACATAAGTTGCATTCCAATTAGTCACAGGCACTTTCATTAATGCACTAACAACGTGAATCAATGCAATGTGTGAATTCAATATGTATTTGTGTTGTTTCGTTTTAGAAATGGTTGAAAGTACTAATATTTGTTAATCGCTGCACGTTTTTTTTACTATGGAACATTTTGTTTTTTAATTTACGAAACACATCAAATAGTAAAATCAAATTGGAATTGGGTACAGCAGTTAAAAAAAATGTTCAAATACGCCAATAGTTAAATTTATTTTGAACAAATTAAATGTTTCGTCGAATCACCTTGCTTACTAAACTAACCTAACTAAATTTTTGACGTATGGCGATTTCTAAATTCGAGTTTTGACATTTGAATTTTAGATGTTATGTATTTTAGTACAATTTTTTTGTTTTCTATTCACCAAACTCACCATATACACCAAATAGTGAATTTTTTTTTCAATTAGCAGCAATTTTAACTATTTTACAATAGACTATTATTATTATAATTTTTCCAGTTTAAGTTCAACTTGCCATAATTATTCAACAAACTCACCAAATGCCAGCTTTTCTTTAAAGCATAGATATTACTCAATTGCATTTTTAAATATACGTCACTCTTGAATTGAAAACACGTCCATATGATTCATCCTTCTTTCGCCACGTTTGTTTATTTTGTTTTAATGAATAAAAATCGCAATTTTACTCTCCATTAATTTTGGCAAATTTCCACTGGCGCCTCGCAAATATTAATTTCAAACAATTTAATTTTTATTAGGAATTTTTCAACATTTTAATAATTTAAGAAACCATAAATATTAAAATTGATTTCATATTTTTGCACAAGAATTGGTTTTCAGAATGAAAATAAACAATTATTACTGTTATAACGATAAAGAATTATTTCAGTAACTCTCAATTAATGATTTTTCAATATTGTTACAAAAAACAATGTGATTTCAACACCACGTCAGAGATTTGGGATAATAACTTTTGAAATATATTTTACCTACATATTCTGATTCGTGTTATCTGCTTTTCCTAAAGTCATTATGATTAAAAATACGCCTTATCACGTAAATCTTAAGTGGATTCACGATTAAGTACTTGTAAAAAAGGTGCAATTTTTAAAGTATTTTTTTTTTGGTTTTTGTTACTAACGATCAGTTCAACAGCCTTTTTTATTTTTAGTCGCATTCGGAGACAGTTAGACTAGTTAATTTGATTTATGTACCGCTACGACTGCTCGGTAAAACTTTACAATTTATTTAACAGTCCTTTGTTATACGGAAACTTGTGCAATTTATCGGTATGTAACGGGCGCATATCGCTCGACGTGTATTTTATGTGTCAGCTGGTGATTCAACGGGGTTTGCCGCTTTTGTCGCAGTAAAAAGAATTCCCCAATCTTGCGCTGTGTGTGTGTTATAGAGTCGGTAGTCCGAATGTGCTGCTGTTTTTTCAGCTTTAAACCCATTAAATCATGACCCCTCCTTCTTTTAGTTTAAAGAAGTGGTTTAAAGTTTATTTTTTAGAGAGACTTATAAGAATTTGTTTTAAGCTAGACAATATAGTTAATGTGAAGCGAAAATGAGAAACTCTTAAAAAATATTTAAGTAATTTAAAAACGACTTTAGTTTCCATCCGTTCGTATCATTTGTACCGAGATTGAAATCCAGGGACTTCACATTTCTCAATACCAAGTTTAAAGTTTCTACATCTTTTGATCATCCGCAATGAGTCCTCCCACAACCCATTATCACTCAATATGTGTAGAATTTAAATTGTTACAGTCATTTCCTTATTTTTATGGAAGCAGGTTAGAGAGAGAACTTCCGTTGCTATATTGGTTTTAATTGTTACCTTTGTCAGATAATTAATTAAGCTTCAAGTGAACATCAACGAAAAATTCTTCAAAAAAGCTACAAAAAAGTTATTATTTTTCCGTTATTAAACTGTTTAAACAAAAAGGATAACCAATATATATTTCATATTCATTGATCGTTGCGATACACTACATTGAGATACATTTAATGTGCCTTGAATGTCAAACATCTGATGTGTGTTAGATGTTTAACAAAACCAACTACTTACACCCGCTTCCTACATGCATAACTCTCACGAAACGCCTATATTTGATATCCGCAAATCAAGCACGTAGCTCATAGCTGTGCTGCGGGGAAAATTTCGATTCAATGTTTTTGTATTTTTTTTGTGTGTGTAAAATTCGACGCACGTGCTGATCAACGGAAAAGGCGCCTTTCTCTATAAAAAGAGAGAAGTTAATTATCAGAAAAATAGACGTTACGTGCGGGTGGAAGGTCAGTGTATATAGGGTAGTGTGTCAGTTTATAGGGATGCCACGAACTCTTCATCCTACATGCAACCCTCAAGTCCCTACATTCCCCTATACACCACACGATTGCGTTCCAGACGTGAATTACTTTGGCAATATTGTTTTGTTTGGCAAAACCATAACAAAGCCTCATTTTGGTCGTTTGGAAAGCTGTCAACGCACATATAAGCATAGCACGTTGTCCTGTACAATCTTGTCAACCTGTCAATTTCGCGTTTAATTCAATTAGTCCATATCCGCGAATCCCTCCATACGCAGAAATCCTTATTAAATCCTGCAATACACACAAAAAGGCGTTGATGTGAAAACTTTTCGCTTTATTCTTCTAGAATATTATGGCCCATCAATTTGCATCATTGTTATGCCTCAATTATGCGTATTTCGGGCGCAGCGCCACGACCCATCAGCATCATCTTCTGTAAATGTGTTGCCATGTAAAATAGTCACACAAGCGCCAGGGGTAATCATGATATTTTGTGAAGCTATACATAGCTTTTTTGCGTGCAGCAAAACAGTGTCTCATGGGAATTGGGAATTCACCCCTCATTTAAACTTTTAAAGTACGCGCCGCTGAACTTTTTCACTCGGATACTGTGAGGTCCACGGCCTCCCACGTAAATGCTCAATGCCTGTATGTGCACTGCGTATTTGCTTTTATACACCACGGTACATGAAACGTGATGCAGAAATTGGCACGTGACTTTATTTGCTGTAAATTACCTAAATTTTTTGTCATAAATCATTTAGAACATTTTTTTTTTTAGCAACGGTAACAACAGTAAAACGACCGTAATGCGAGACCGAACGTGAAATCCTGTTTTCTTTTTTCATTTTATTACAGATGGTTTTCTGTATCTGAATCGAGTATAGATGATAGTGGGGAGTAGTAGAAGGGGCATAAATGAACATCCGGAGGGAGTTGTGGTTGCGGCATTTTGTTTGCTAAATGGACCCGGAATATCATCATAAATCTGGTCATTCGTGACATGTATGCTTATTATCTGTTATTTGTACCGATTCAATAGGTGAGGGGTATTGGATTGTGACCGCTGTACTAAAATGCAAATTTGGCGACGGAATCTTTTCATAGTCTAATAGTTTTGTTCGGTCGAGGGTGCTCTTTTGTCTGGCAATATAGGAAAGCAGTTGAGTGATTTTGATAAAGGGTTGACGAATTCCCTTTTGCAGCTTAAAGTTCCTTTTGAAATCAGATTGTTTTTTGAAATCAATAATTTATTGGGTGGAAAATAAAATCATTTGCTAGCCGGGTTTGTATAGCTAAAACTATTGATTAAAAACTGTTTTAAGTATGTTTAGACTTTAGACACAAATATTAAAAAATTTTAAACATAGCATTTTTCTAGTGATTTAGAACCGGTGCAGAATTATACCCACGTTTCATAAACAATTATTATTATACGCAACAAGGTTAAAATTAAAATGACACATTTAAAAATAAATGCAACATTTTCGAAGTCAATATAGGAAATTAACAACCACTTGCAATATATGCCCTACACAATTGGCATTTAGAAGCGAAGCGAAGACATTTCATAATAATAAATCAATTTGAACTCACCTTTGTTTGGCTACTTGTTCAGTCGTCTGTTAAATGTTTGTTTATGTAAAATAGAATGATTTATTAATCACCTTTAACAGGAGCCAGAAACTGAGTTTAAAATAAAGTGCTAGCACTAAAAACTGTTAGCAGCCGTTTATTTATTAAATTTTTTTTGAAACCGCTTGAACGCTCAAAATTTTTATTATTGAAATAAGTTATAACATTTTTGCTTATTATTTATTAAAATAAAAAAAAATTTTAAATCAAAAGTTTTTAAAGAAATTGTAGAAAAATTTTCAAGATCTAGTTAGTTTATTTTCAGAAGAATTAAACTATCGATTGTGCAAGTGTTTTTAAAACCCGTATTATAAAAACATTAAGGATATTCTACTTTAAATTTTTAGGTCAATTTGTTTTTAACAAAAAAGAGGAATAACTTTTCTTATCGTTTCAAGGTCACAATTTTAAATGTTTTTTTTATTAATAAAAATTTCCTAAGTGATTGCAATATAGTTGAACGGATAAGGACATTTCACTTAGCTTACCTCTGAACTCCAATTAACTGTGTGGAGTTTCCCCCTTCCCCAATAAATTAGCCTTACGCTATATTTGGCTTAAGTACTAATGGCCTTCTTTTGTACACGTTAACTCATTCAATTAAATGCAATTGAAAATCACAATTGTTTTCTTTGGTTTTCATACTATATTTACTCAACAATTGCATTCAATTTGGCGGTATATAATGATGAATTGAGTTTGTACGCTCTTCCAATTCTTGCAATCAAAGCGCACCAAATGCAAAACAAAACAAACACACTCCCGGAATAAAATAAACCATCCGATTTGTTCGTGTGCGCACATATTACATTTATTTATTCGGGAGGAGAAATGCGAATGAGCAAGGCCGACCGCCGAGCCCCGGTTTCGGACAGAATGCGCCACAAAATTATATAGTTCACAATCGCAACGTGTTTGTGACTCTATTTATTTGATCGTGGCGGACGTCCAACCACACGACAGAAGCTGCTGTGTAAAAGTGCTCGTTAATATTATTTGTTTGGCGTTCGGGGGGATAGGATGAACGGTGAATGCGGTATGTAGCAAATCGCGCTTAATAGAATAATTTACACTCAACAATTCTGTACATTATTATTGTCTATTTTTAGCAGACAACGAGCGAGAATTTATTTTGTCGCCATTGTTTGTTTTTTATGTGTGCTACTCTCCGTTTTACAATACGTACAAATGTTGTACGGCAATTGCATTTGTTGAACAAGTAACAGGCGAATAAATTTTTTTTATAATTTTATTATGTGAGTTTTATCAGTTTTATTTTTAGGCTAATTCACAATTCCCTGAGTATCTACAGATGTCACTTATTTGTTTAATACATGGAAGCCATTATTTTAAAATTCGCATATGTTGTGCAAACATAATATGTATAAACATAATTTAAGCATAAAATAAATTCCGAGCTAAAATTTTGCACACAACAATAATTTGTCCATATAGCTACACGATTTTATTTATTTTACAACGGGATGTCGTCAGCCATTAGACTGATTGTGTGTTATTCTGTTGCCGCGAATTTTCAAAATAACTTCTCAAGTGGAAAATTAGATGTTCATGTTAGGGCTGAATGATCGCAAAACATTAATAACGGTGTATAATGTTCACTGTAGTAATAACTTTGCGCTGCTCAGTTAAATTGTGTGCACAATTTGCACAGGACGACGTCATCCGCATACGATACATATAGACAACAATTAAGTATGCTTTTGACGTCGAAGGGTTATTATAATCATCGACAGCACCTCGTCATCGATATGTCGGTGGTGTCTTTAGTGTGTACTTGATTGCGTTTCGGTTAAAAATAGCTCTTCAGTTTAAACAGAGTATGCGGGAGTATATAGGGAATACAAATTCGGAAGCTCTCAGTTCTCACTGTTGTAGGCTGACAGACGTGCACGTACGCGTTGCTACACAGCTGCTCGGCTGGTATCGCACATATAGAACAGTTATAAACCAAAATACAAATTAAACGGCAGATGATGGACGCATTAATAGCTTCCCGCTATGCTAAAATGCAAATATAAATAGCCTATGGCCATGTTGATGCTGTGCGTGATTTTGGTAATATTAAAATTGTGATTAACAAATCCCAAAGCAAATTCAATCGCAATGTTGGTGTTGTCGTCATCATAACAAACGTTCAATACGCATTAAATGCGTAAATAGAATTCGAACGGCATTTAATTCATTTATAAATTAAATTGTAATTCTGTTATAATCATGGAATTGGGTTATCATTTTTGGGTGTGTCCTCGATCAGATCAAACATAACGTTGATGCATTTGCAGTAAAATGTAATGGGAAATTGGTTTTTGTTGTTACATTTGTGGTCATAAATTTTGTGTGTACACGCGCAACAACCGAGGGGACTATTGACCGCCATTACACGCGTTTGTATTGCTTGCGGATTATTTATGGGTTCAGTATTTGCGGGAATCCTTTTTTTTTTGTTTCGGGTACAAATCGAACACATTTTAGTTATTAATGGGCATGTATTTCATTTACATGTTAGGTTTCATGTTGGTTGGTCTCATCTACATTTATTAACGGAAGCAAATGGTTATGGATTTTCTCCCAACTATTTCCGGAAAATTTTGGATGTTGTTCAAAATTACTCATTGTTTAGAGCAAGGAGATTAGCCTCTTTCTGCAGACTCATTGCTCATTGCACAAAGAGTATCGAAAGTTGTCAAAGTGTGATTGCAGAATTTTGTAAAGCTTAGAAGGCTCACACTTATCCCGTTACTGTACATATTCGGCTACTTAATGATAAAATTCCAATTCATTTAAATTAATGAGAACGATTTTAATCAACGTCCTTTATTTTTATTTTACCACGAAACGTCCCTCCCACATTTAAGTGCATCCGACATTATGATCCCGAAATTAGTCTTAATTAATTTACTCGCTGCTCTACACATCCTGAGTACATAATTAAATGCCCTTTCTTCCATCATTGGAATGCGTCCGGCATACGTTTTATTAATTAATTTAGAAGCCACCCGTCCATATACTTTTACCCATGGAATCCCGTTAAAGGTTTACTCAAGCCACATTTCTTGCGTTGGAATAAAAACAAATTGGAGCAGCGCAGTGACCCAGCTTAACTGATGCCACATAAATACACTTTAAATACATTGACGGTTGCCGAGAGGATTTAATGCTAAGCCTCAAAACGACTCACTTTATACGTTTAAACTCTCACCGCGCATTATCGTGATGAAGCTAATAAGATTGTCGCAGATTGTCGATGCTTTAATTGCATTGCAGTTAAAAAGAGTGTATTACGGCATTGTTGGGCGGTGGTGCAGGCGAACACAAAGAGCAGTTTGTGCTTTGGTTTTTAGCCAGAAGGCAGTGATTTGAAGCGATCATAACTTTTTAGTCTTTGACGCTCCACTAATCGTCGTCTCGTTATAGATCTTTTGATGTTAATGACGTACACTGGCGGTGACTGCATAATGAATTGTTTGGGGTTATACGGATCTATGTTTAACAATCCTTAAACTGCTGGAAACCACATCAAGTTATGTACTCTCTTTCCAACTCATGTTAAACATATGTAATCTACATTTGGGCAGAGCGCGTTTGAATAAAGACATTTTCAATTTTTTTCTGTTCAGGAAAGGAGGTTAAAATCAAATTATTTTAATTTAAACAAATTTAGTCACCTCATTTCCCAAATAATAAGCGAACTTTCTTCAAACAATGCCAATGAAGCCTTAAAGTGGACAAAAAAAAGTTGTAATCATCGGACACTTTGAAATTTAAAGAAAATATTTTACAAATTTTATTTGACATTGTTCAAGGTCACTATTTTCCCAAAACGGCAAAAATAAAAAAAACATTTTTTCTTAAATATGTAAAAGATGTGAAGCCCTAATGTTTTGTAACACTCCACCCTATAATGTACAAGCCATTATCGCTCTGTATCAATGCACTGATTTTATGGGAAAACTTAAATATTTTGTTCAAAGAACCCGACATAGTCTATTTTAGTTTATTGCCTATTTTTATCGAGGATTAAACTTTGATTTAAAATTCCACGTTGTTTAAGATGGTGTGGGGTTGGCGTGTACTCTGTTGTTTGAATGAGATGAATATTATTGAGTCTTCTTTTTTAATTGTCGCAATAAAAAAGCATCCACATGTGCAGATGTAAGATTACTTTTGAACGAGTATGCTTATAATACTTTAAGAAAAGAGGAGTATATTTACATATAATGGAATAACTTTACTTTTTGTTTGGGCCAGAGGGCGGTTTACCATAAATAAAATAAAAAAGTTTTACTTTTAAAAATCAGAAGAAAACCACTTTTACAGCTTTATTCGTGAATGAATCGTGATAAATTAAACGTTACTATACCTTAAATTCTTGACAATCATTTGGCAGAACTACATAGACAATAACTTTCCTAAACGAATATGACGGGCGAGATGGATTCCTTTTTGTTAAGAAAGTGGAAACTGAGAAGAAAATGTTGTTAATTTAATTAGGTATGTCTTTTAAATGGATGGCATTTCAATTTATATGGGTCTTAATGAGGGATTCTACAACACTCTAATGGGGTTCATTAGGCGGCCATAAAGATGATGACGGTTATGAAACATTAACCTTGATTTTGTGCAAAAGTTTTGGACCAAGAAAGGGTAGCGTGTATTACTGATAAAATGTTGAATTTATTTAATCTGGTAATCTCAATATTTTCTAATCTTTACAAGTGGAACCGCGGAATGGGGGAAATTCGTTCCTTTCGTGCCAATTAGAGAATACGTTTTCAGTAATATTGACAATATTTTTAACTAATATTGACAATATATTTTAAAATTTTGTTATTAAATTATATAGACTTCAAGAAACCTAAATAGAAATGTGATACCTTTGTTTTAAGATCTTCTATTAAAGTGTGCAAAAGTACTAATCCAACTACGTATTATTTAACATAATATACTTATGTACTTAACGAAATTTATTGCCATTATCTATTCAAACAGTTAGATAAAAATTCCAACAGCTGCATAGAACTTTAAAACATTCTGCAAAACCCCATTAAAAATCGACAATTAATTTGAAATCACTTCCCCCTTTGAAACTTGAGCCAACTACTCACACGTGGATATGTGTTACACCTACGTTCATTTACATAATTATAACATTTGGTTAAATCAATCAGCCAGCATTCCTATGCAGTATGTATGATTGCAGGGGGTATCACTTTATTTCCGCTCTCAATAGTGCTCGTATAACAAAACGCTAACCCCATTTCCCTGCATGTTTTATTGTTAAAATGTATACGACTTCACTCAATGCGGATTTTTCAAATAAAGCCATTTTCCATTTCTGTGCTTGTTAAAAAAAAAACTCTCATACGACCCAATTCTATCGAATTACACAAACGCAACGACTTTCTTTGAAATCCAATAGGGCTGACAAATGCAAAAATACAAATAAGCAAACATCATCATCATCAGTTTGATTCGTTTCACCACTAAATAATGTTGAAATCACTGTGCTATAAATGTGTTATTTTATCACAAATATGTTACAACAATGCTGAGCCATGATTTGGCTTAAGAAACAATTTACACATATTAGTTTATTGTGATTTATGACCCATTATACTGGAGTAATGAATTTATCCAATAGCATTTTTTTTTCAAAAAGTATTGTGAAATCATGATCAAAATAAAAATGGCATTGCATTGATACTCAAAAACTTAAGTTAATGAGTTTTGACTGTTTTTAATATTGTATAGCTCCATAAATATTTTAAGCAAGAAAACCATTTTTCCTTTAAATGCGCATTCAAATTTTATAACTCACTAACTTTGATGATTTTGCCAATTGATGATGCTGTAGATTTATTAAATATTATCCAAAAATTTCTAGGTCACATATTTTTATCTAAAAAGTACATTTTTGAATTTCAAGGTCGAAAATAAATATGTTGGTGTAAACTATTGAAGTAGTTATAGATTCTCACGTGGCCCTCCCTACCATATTTTTTGTATATTGTGTTTGTTGTGTGTATTGCAGCGTCACTGCATATTACATTTTTCAATCTTGGCAATCAATTTTAATCAAATTCAATGCAACCGCACCAGAGCAGCAGCATCAGTAATTTAATTATTAGGCCATATCACTTAATTGAGGCGTCTCACAGAGCTTTGTTAGCACTTCCCATCCCATTGATGAATGATGACTAACTGTGCCTTGCAGTCGCATTAATTAACACATTTTGAAAAAATATGTTACAAAATTTTTATTCGTTGTTTCTGCTTTGCTGTTCACGAAACACGTGACGTTTTCGTTTATCTCTCCTCTCTCTATAACAGTTAATATAATTAATTATTATTGTTTAGAATTGGGTTTTTGCGTCACTCGGCTGTAATAATTATTGTTAAAAAAAAATGAGTCAACACGATCTCGTGTGGATTTGATTATAAAATTTTTCCAACCATTAATTTGCACTCTGATGCCGGCCTGATCGTGTCATATGTGTTTGTTTATGCAGTGTGTAGAATATTTTGTATGCCAGCCACATCCGTCGTCTTCGTGAAATTAGTCTGGCGTATTTCTCTCCGTCTTTCTGCGACGCTGATGTTTATTGTGCACACTGCACAGTGTTCTGGTGCTCTGGCAAAGGTCAATATATCGTTTGGTTGAAATGAAACTTGAAAGTTAAGTTATATTACGCTAAAACTCGACTGCATGTGGTTCCTCCACAGTTGTTGTTTTTGTTGCAACTGCATTGAGGCGGTGTATTTTTTTTTTGAAATGGCATTTTATATTTTTGTGCAATTCATTTTTAAGTGTTCTGTCGTAAAGTTCTTTGTAAAGCTTTTTTAATGTGTTGCTTATTTTACTTTGATGAGATGTTATTTTTATTTTGACGCCAATTTTCACTATTTTTTTCTTGGAAATTTTCTACTGTTTTTTGCTTTTTTACTACATATATATAGTTTCTTTCGTTATTGTGCAAACTGAATAATAAGATATTGTCAAAAAAGGTTGGAAAACAAATTTAGAAAATTGTATTTGAAATTGTTTGTATATAAAGGAAAATTAGAGGAAAATATTGCTTAATAAAATTTTTATTTTTATTATTATTGTTATGTACTTTATTATAAATCAATAAATTTCACAAATTTTACTTTTTAAATTTGTGAAATTTATTGATTTATAATAAAGTACATAACAATAATAATAAAAATAAAAATTTTATTATGTTTGTTTTGTAAAAATTTAAATTTTCATATTTAATTTTCCATCATTTAATTTTTCTATTTTTACATATTTTTGTGATTTATGGTAACTTTATACTTGTAAGTAAAGAAAGAATTCAAAACTGCATTCGGCTTCAATTTTTATACTTAAATAAATAAATATAACTGAAAAAATATTGGTTTCTCAATCCTCTTTCCAATATTACATAAATGCTGGCAATGCATGAATATGAATGCTTTCAACATCCTTTTCGAAGCCCGCATAAAATATCTGAACATTTATTCATATTAAATATTTGTATTGGTATAAAAAGGATTTTTTATCATTTCACATATCCATTTTGTAATGTGTTTTAAGTCTAAAATATTGCATGATAACAAAAAAATGTCACAAAATCATATCAAAAAATACACGTGATGCTGATGAAAAATATAAAATCGTTTTGTGTTTTATCGAACTTAAAGCTTTTATCGTGTCACAATTATGAATCCGGTTTATTTTTCGAACGGAGATAGTCTGTAATAAATTACGGTTTAAATTACTTAATGATCATCCAATCTTTGAACACTTGAATGTTATTTAAATATGTATTCAAATGCCATTTTAAAAATATTTATCAAATTAATTATTCCCAAAACAAATAATTTGCGGAACCGTTTATATAACTGTACGCTGTACATGTATCCTGCTGCGCTGCTCCCAATCAATACACAAATTTTGTTGCCATACAAATTTTCCTGTTCGTTAAATATGTTTACATAAAATATTATACTCGTACTTTACTAACTATACAACACATTGTAAAGGTTTGTCGGCGCTTGCAAAAGCCAAGCGTCGAATATTCATCAGCTGCCATTTGCATTCCATCCAATCCATTTTGTACACAAGCACAACGCTTTGCCCTCTGGCTGCTGATATTAGAAATGTAATATCAACATTCCTGAAGTAGACGTACATACACTCATTGAAAGTTATAGCGAAAATCCAACGCAAATCGTAATTATTACTTCCTCCAAAAGTTGAAAGATTAAACAAGGAAAACCCATAACATTAATTACAATATATGCAATATTATCAGTCACAGTATGGGCATACTCGATTGCAAATTAACCTCACACCTCATTTCAGAATTATTATGCTTACGTTTTATTGCAACAACAACATGCATCATTTTATTATGTTTATTAATGATTACTGCGATTTGTTTTAACACTTACAAGCATTAATCGCAGTCGCTGCGATAACCGTTCATGTCAACCGTTTGGGTCGTTATCAAACGGGACAATTATAAAATAAAAATTACTTCAGTATCAGCTGCTTTACTGTGTGTTGCCAGTCGCCACCGCCCCACACTCGGTAATTGCAAATAAACAGCGGTAACAGTAATTAATCGATTTGGAGCATATAAAATTAATCGCCTCTGTAATAATATGAAAAGAGAATTTTGTGGATCCATTTTATTTAAGATTGAAATCCCATTACATTTCTTCATGCATGAATTAATTCCCAAATTAATTAATGAAGCTGTCTGAGACCGTAGGGACATAATAATAAATACACATACAAAAGACACATCTAATAGGATGAAAATTAAGTAGACGTCCATTCGAATTTCGATCCAAAATACATATATAATATATAAGTACCTACTTAAAGATGTTCGTACAGCTAAAAGAGAATGTAGATAATTATTCGATGTATTTTAATTACATTTATGCTTTCACTATATCGTATATTATATTGACATTGTCAATATAATCAAGTTGAGCTTATTATTTAAAGACTGCAATCATTATGCGACGCGACGTATATCTTAAGGCTTACAGGCCAATGTCTGTCTGACTCTCCCAAAACTCAAACGCAGTGCAGATGTTTTTTTTTACTAATTATGTACATTATTTTCGTTTTTTTATTAACATTATATTGGGTTTAATGTTTAATATTATCACAAGTCGAGGAAGTCTGGAAAAATTGTCTACAAAACGACTCTTTGGAAATGTTAGTTTTTACTCGTAAAATGTTTGTTTAAGGGAAAACATAAAAAATGTTGTATCCGGGAGTTCAAAAATCAGTTCTAACAAAAGTTTTCCTAATTATTCCAAGAAATAAATCATTTAACAGAACTTCGCAAAATAAGTCCTTGTGCGGATTTATAATGTAAAATTTCAATTCTCTGTTTATTTGTTTCAAGGTCAAAACCTTAAACTTTCATTACCTCATAAACGTGAATAATGTTAAAGAACGATTTACAAGTTTTATGGCATTTAACATGACGTATTCAAGATCATAATTAATTCAAGATCAAAATAAAATATTTTCAAGGTCATTGTTTTTGTGTATCGCGAATTGTTTCAAATTTTGGTAAATGAAATCACTAGTTATTGTATTTGGTTAGATTATAAACTATAGAGAACATTTTAAGTTGAATAGTTCAAGGTCAAAGTTAGTTTTTCGTGCAGAAATCTTTAAATTTCAAGGTCATAGATTATAATATCTCTAAAAACTTGCGATATTTAAAAAAAAATATTTCACTCCATTATAGTTCGACGAGACTATAAACTTCGTAGAATACGTCAAGGTCAAAAAAATTAATATACAGTTGAATTCGGTTTTATTTTGCATGAATTTCTACGTGACGCTCACTGCCATGAAGTACATTTTATTCTCTTCAATTCAGCGTGGTTGTCTTCTTGTTATAACCAGACGACAGTAACAACTATTATAACAGTAGTAGTTTTTCGTTGTTCCGGCATGCAACGGTGCGCCCTCTTCTCGATAACAATCCGAATATATTGATCCCATTGTTGTCTGTCTAAATTCTCCTTACACATAATATAAAATAAAACAAATTAAATAATAAAGCAATAAGTATGTAGATAAACAATTTCATTCTTGAATAGATTCTTTGAAAGATGACTGATTGTCATTTTATATGACTGATTTTCATTCATTATTTGAATGATAATATCATTTTATTTAAGTTATAAAATCATAAGGGTGAACTACACGAGCATTTTCATCAAATTGATGAATGCCTCTCATTCAATATGTAAACAATTTTATCTTATTATCAATTTTTAACGCCCTCATGCGTCATAAATGTGCCTTTCGCTTCCGGTTTTGCTGGATTGCTTGCTTACTTATTTATTTAGTTATTTCTTTAACTACAATTTACATACGAGAACATGACGGAAAATAAAAAAGGTTGTGACGACCACAATAAAATACATAATTTACTCACGCTGATATAAATGTTTCAACATATTATGAATATTGTAGGAATGTTGTGCCCCACGACTCCTTATCGGTCGATGGTTTTATCTTCCGCCACTCTTTATCACAAACAAAGTTCCCTTGACGCGTGTTTTATTCATGTTTTTGCAGTATTTTTTCTGTCACGTTACTTTGTACATCATTTATAACGGTTTATTACGTTGGTACTGAATTAATGTTGAAAATTTACACGTTAATTGAGTCGGGATTGGAATTAGTACAACAGACTTTACGAACGTCATCTCATATTGTTGGGATTGTGGTCTCATCATTAATATAAATTGTTTGCCACTGTCGCCTTTTATCACAATCACACCCAAACACTACAATACTCAATTGTCTTGGCATTATTTAATTAGTCGACGACAAAAGTTTGAATTAGTCATCAATTAATTACTTGAGTACACAAGTCTGTGACACATTTGATTCCCTTTGATAGATAGCCTAATAAGCGAGATACAACCGTAATAAGTAATTGTAAATATACACACATTAAGTGACTGGTTTCATGTTCCCGAGAATATCACACAAGCGAAGTCAACCGACCAACATTTTTAATCTGTCGTATTTCGAAATCATGCTAAATTGAAATCATTTCTATCCGGAAATATGCAGGAAGTGGCTGACGTTCCAACGAAAACTCAAATAAAACGATGTAGCTAAAATACCGGCAAAAGGAAACACCACATTCAAAGTAGCTGCTGCGGTTATAAAATTTATATCAAAGAAAACCTTCAACTATATCCACATATCATTCTCATCCTGAGTGTACATTCTCGCTATGTATACACCGGTGGAGGTGAAACCCAAGAAAACCAGTTGGTTTTCATCATTGCGACGCCAACCCAAAGACAAAACAAACGCATCGCCCACAACAAACGCCAAAAAGCTGCAAAAGAGTTGCGTCGATTTGTTCACCAACGATGACCTCCTCAAGAGTCCACCCCAAACACCGCCACCCCCACAAAAGCAATCATCACTGGTGGACAATAACAACCTCATCAACGTGCAATCCAGCACCCAAACAAAAATCACCGATCACACTGTGATTGGGGATCACAATCGTGTGATTGGTAATGGGGGAATGCGACGGGAGCATCACCACCGATCGCACAGCTACGAAAAGAAGCACACCTACAAGCGCACCATCACGGCCACCCTCACCACAACGACTGTCATCTCCAAGCAGAGTCATCGCGCTGGTTTGGTGTTTAATGAGGATGGCGAATTGATAACGACATTTCATCCGGCGACTGATTGGCGACCGTTGGGTACGTCGCTTGACAGTGATTTGGAATACATCGATAGTATTAGTCTGAAAAGTGTGGATGCGGAGGATCAAGTTACGTTGCGGTGTCAAGATGATTTGAGTCCGACGCTCAATAATAATCATATCAATAGGGATAGCTATAAATGTAAATCGAAATCGGAGTGGAATCTGAGCACAAGAAAGGTGGGTACTGCGTGGTTTGGGGGATTCACTTTACATGGATTTAAATGATTGCCCTATTTTAAGCACGTTCAATTTAATTTCGTGTTACATGAAAATCTTAAAATTTAAGTGTGATGCAGTGATGCATTTTATATATTTTCCAAGAAAATGCATTTCTCTATTTTTGTCACTCTTGGATGTGTGCATTTGTTTATATTGGGGAAATTTTGTTTTGCAGCAAATCAAAGATGAATTATGTGAAGTGGTGTCCGAGATGGAAGCGCTCAACACGCAGGAGGATTGTAAACATTCCAATAAGGATAAACAGATGTCAATCGGGCGAAAGAAGTTCAATATGGATCCAAAGAAAGGTAAACTTTCGTTTTGCTTTTGGAAAATTTCTCTTTCATCTTTCAAATGCATTCATGTGTGACTTCTTGTCGTGTTGGGTTTTCCCCAATTCATGATTTTAATGGCATTTCTTTTGAATTTTGTGAACATTTTCTGTGAAAAGAAAATATGTGCATTCTTTTTTTTGCATTTTTTATTGATTTTTGTTGTACGAAATTGAAGCTTTGTTGGTTTTTAAAAGTTTTTATTGTTCACAAAAGCGTTTTATTTTAATTTTTTTTCATTGATTTTTCAAATTTATTTTTTAAACCTTTTTGCCTCAATTTTTTTTAAATCTATTGTTAAGAAAATTCAAGTTCGAAGTCAAAATATATTTTTTTTGACTCATTAAATGTCAAAATATTTTTTTTTTCGACTCATTAAATGTCAAAATATATTTTTTTAAAGCTTTTTAAGCTTACTACAAGGTCAAAATTATTACTTTTTTATTCACCAAACCATATTATTTTAAAAAAAAAGTCCCATTTTAGTTGTTTTTTCGTAATAACTGTAATTTAAAGTGATTAAGCTTTTGACTAAACTCATAATCACCTTTATCATATTAAACTTAAATGCAAACAATTTCCATTTTAATTACAAAAAAAAAACTTAATTAATTTTCCAGGCATTGAGTACCTATGCGAAAACCATCTGCTGCGAATGGACGCCCAGGATATTGCACATTTTCTGTACAAAGGTGAAGGCCTCAACAAAACCGCCATTGGCGATTACTTGGGCGAAAAAAATGACTTCAATGAGCAGGTGCTGAAAGCATTTGTCGAACTGCATGACTTCACGAACCTGATACTTGTACAGGCCCTCAGGTAATTTTAAAACTTAAACTCCCCAAAAATTCGTACATGCTCTCTTGTACACCAGCTTCTCTTATCAGAACATTGAACCAAATTCATTCATCATCACTTCATGTGTGTTGTACTTACTTTTTATATTGTTTGCAGACAATTCCTTTGGTCATTTCGATTGCCTGGCGAAGCGCAAAAAATTGACCGCATGATGGAGTGCTTTGCGCAACGCTACTGCCAACTGAATCCGGACATATTCACCAACACCGACACATGTTATGTGCTGAGTTTTGCCATCATTATGTTAAACACGTCGCTGCACAATCCCTCGGTGAAGGATAAGCCATCGGTGGAGCAGTTTATCTCGATGAATCGGGGCATTAACAATGGGGGCGATTTGCCACGCGAACTACTTGAGGTGAGGAGTTGAATGATCTTGGCTCACCACAATGTGCTTATTTTTATTTATTTATTTATTTGTTACATTCCTCATAGTCACTGTACGAGTCAATTAGGACGGAACCATTCAAAATACCACAAGATGATGGTAATGATTTGATGCACACTTTCTTCAATCCAGATAAGGAGGGTTGGCTGTGGAAGCAGGGCGGACGGTAAGTGATACTTGTCTAAAATCTATGAACTGTTGTTAATTTGTCTTAAAATCCTTTATTTGCAGATACAAATCGTGGAAACGTCGATGGTTTATTTTGAATGACAACTGCCTGTACTACTTTGAGTACACAACGGATAAGGAGCCCCGTGGAATCATTCCACTTGAAAATATATCGGTAATTGATTGCTTTTTAAATTAATTTTTGAATGACTTGAATTTTGCGCTTCATTTCATAGAGACACTCTTTAGCCACATCTTGAAATGAAGCAACAAGCATCAGTCTAAATATTTATATGTTTCACACACCGACTGTGTGAATTTGTTATGTTAATTGGATGAGTTTGTAATGTGGTTGTGTGTGTATTTTGTGTGTTTTAGGTGCGAGAGATACAGGACAGAAATAAACCGCACTGCTTTGAGCTGTATGCAAGTGGCGGTGCGGACATTATCAAAGCGTGCAAGACTGATTCCGAAGGCAAAGTGGTCGAGGGCAAGCACACCGTCTATCGCATGTCGGCCGCCACCGAAGAGGATAAATTGGAATGGATTAAATGTTTAACACAATCAATCAGCCACAATCCGTTTTATGATATTCTAGTACAAAGAAAGAAGAAAGCACTCGCCAAAAGTTAATACTTTATTGCAGTTTAATTGCAGACTGACGGGAAAGGGGATGATGGCGAAAACAACACACAGAAGAAACAATTATTGCAGCACAATTTAATTGAATAGCTTCTTCTTTTTTTCTTCTTATCTCATTTCATTTTGATTTAATGTTGATTGTATTTTTTTTTCTCATGCTAATTGTGATAGTTTCAAATACATACATGGACAGGTTTAAGAATATTTTTTTTCAGATTTAAATTGTTTAGGGTGTGGACTTTTTTGCAATCGACATTTTATTGCATTATACAAAGTGGGTGTATCTCAAAATGGCGATAACCACAAATCCGACAGCTAATCTCCCAACTATTATATTTCAGTGGGAATAAGGAAACATAATGATTAATATTTCACATTGTTTTTCCAAAATGTTATCTTATTAAGCTGTTGTAATGAAAGTGTATAAAAAAAAGAAAATTATTGCCGGTATTTTGGGATGTCGGCATTGTGGTTATGTAGATAAGTAACATAATTTCAATGTTTTATTTATTTTAAAACTTAAATATAATTTATTTATGTTTATGAGGCTTTAGCTAAAAAAAATTTATTGCATTACCGCACTCTTTTAATTAAAAAAACACACGTGCATGTTGAAAATGAAATAAAATATCATGAGAGAATTTGTAAATACTTCTCTATATTATTACAAAATAAAACATTAATCAATTCTTGTTATAATTTTGAGTAAAAAGTGTTTAACCTCACTTTTGTATCCAAAATAATTCTTTTTTTAATTTTCACGTTTTACGGAATTTTGATCTTGATAGTCTTACACTAAAATATCAAAAATACAAATCGTTAAGTATACAAAATAGGAATGGCAATATTATAAAAATACAACTAATGTATTAAATTTATTTTAAATTAGCTAATTATAACTTAATAACTCAATTTTCATTTTCTCTGTGTATACAAGTTAGGTTAGGCGAGAAAAATATAAATATAGATTAAAATCAATTGTAAGATTGCAGTATTTTAACATCTGCGTATCCATTATATATCATTAGCTGGTTCAGTTATATACCTTACATAAATAAACTGTCCACACACGAATTGTAATTATTTTTTAAATATTTAAATTAAAACATAAATAAAATAGTGAAACATTTTTATCAATTTATGTTTGTGTGGTTTTATTATATTCTAAGATTTTAATTTAAACATAAGAAATGTAAATTGTTTTGGAATTAATGTGTCTTTTAGAATCCTCTTTCTTTTGATTATTTTTTTTTAATTGATGTTATTTATCAAGAAATAGAACTCTTATTAATAGGTAGCCTTATAAAGGCAAAAATGTGATCCTTTGATATTCACTTCAATATGGTAAGTGTATTTGATTGAGTAGTTTTTACGCGGCTCCACGGTATACAGGAGTCAGGAACACATTAAGTCTTGGGGTGTCATTGCCAAAATGGGTTTCCGGCTACCGCATCACCAACAAAAAATAAGTATTATATCTATAAAGTAACTTCTTTAACTTTTTTTTTAGTTAAAATTCTAAATTCGTTTAATTCCTGTTCGAGACACAATTTACAATGAGGAAACACAACACGATTATTGTTAGGATGGCGCCACTATAAACAAAAATGGATCATGGCTGTACTAAATACTCAATTTATGATGAATTGAACAATTTTTTAATTGCTTACATAGTTTTTGTACCCAAAACATTTTACATACTTGCCACTTATTGCCAATTGATTTTGTGTTAGATTCTTTAGTGTAATTTACATCGTACAACTTAACTTTTTATTTGAGAAATCTTCTGTTATTAAATTCAAATTTCTTTGGTTTTTATAGATTTGTTTGATATGAATAATTTTATTTCGTTTATTTTAAATAACTTATGTGAGTTATTAACTACAACCTTTGTTAAAAATTAGTTTCAAGTTTATAAATTATATTTTTATTTTACATTTTTTAATGACGGTTGCTTAGCTAAGAAGTAAGATTAACAAAAAGAAGTATTCTTGTACTGAAAATTGTAAATTTTATAAGTTATTTTAATTCGTAATTAATTATTAATCAACAATTAATTTTCGTGATTAAAAAAAAAATGAGGGACTTTTTTAAAATGATCTTACCATAATTCTGCCTTTATTGTAATTTAAAGAATTAAAATTAAGACGGTAACAATCTCAAACCAACATTTATTGCCTTTCTATTTCAAAGAAATAAAAATTAAATTTAAATGTAAATTGTCAGCTTTCGTTTTATTACTCACTAAAGTGCCAACTTCAAAGCCAATTCCTACTCATTAAATTTACAAAGATGTACTGTACTTAAAAATTAAAACAGACACCACAGCCCTTACTGAAACTCACCACGGGCGATTAGCCCACAATTTCACGTAAACATGGCACCGCTTATCCCCAACAAATGTCATCCAGTTTCGCATTTGAATTTTCACTTTTCAGTTTTCAGTCATGACGTCATATTCGTTTGTGTTGTGCTGTGCTGTTTGAGTGATTCGTACAGTGTGAGATTTGTGCAAAGAAAATACGTGAATTATCGAGCGCGCTAAAAAAATTCATTACACAAAGCAAATTTTTAAGTTATATTTGCTAAAATGCGCCTAAAGTGGTCACTGTGTTTGTTAAGATCATGTCAACAGGCATCATTTGTGCAGACGCGGTGTTTCTCAGATGCAGCCGTTACAATGCGGATGCCAATGCCACCGAAGCGACAATTTCACGGGCAAACAACAGCAAACATCTGCGAGAAACTCCCACTGACACAGGTGCAGGCCAACGAAATGGTGCACAAACTCACAAAAGATGAGCGGGAATTGTTGAAGGCTGCAATCGGTCAAATTGAATCGCTTCAAACGAAATCCAAATTGGAAGGTAAGTGAGAATTATGGAATTTGTGGTAATTTACCTTTTATTGATCACCAGTTGGAGCGATGTTAAATTTTCAATTTTTTAAATCGATTTCTATTCTCTCCTATCTATCTAATATCTTATCTTCACATCTAAATGTACTTCTAAATGACGAAGTACTCCTATTTAGAAACAATTTATTTTACACTTCTTCGCCTGAATTCTATAAATACCGTAATGTGACTTTGTTTCAATTTTCCTTAAATTATTTATAGAAAACTTAAGCATTTCTATTTGCTTGCCAGAATTTTCCTGCCTAATAGCGTGCACCTTCTTTTTAAATAAGTACATAATCAATCTTTGGCATCATTTGTACTTAAGTCCAATCATTTTGGGGCTGTCTTCTAATGATTGCGTGTGAGATTTTATCTTTATGTGTAAATCAGAGCATTATTAACCCAGTTACAATTTTAGAAGCACCCACAATCTTATCTCTGTCTAGCAACAAACCTCATTTTAATCTCGAAAACTCGAATTCAGTACCTACGTCATTTCAGACACGTACGTGATCATGATGAGTCTTTTAGGACTCTTTGTATTTTACACAACTTCATAAATCAGCGCTGGGATTACGATTTGATTTTGTATTGTCTCTAGAAAGCTGCTATCATTTTTATTGCACCACAGTCGTAGAATCTTTTGCCTATTGCACATAAGTATAACAAATATTCTGTTTTTTTTTCTTTAGAATGAAGTAGCTTCATTATTTCAGTTTGCTGCGTTAAATCTTACGAAATCGAAAAATCCGAAACTGAAAGTTTTTCTTATAAACTTAATATCTATATTAAAGTTTAAACATCCATTTGATAAATGACTCCGTGGCCCTATTTCCATTACTTCCCTGGAAAACAATTTATAACAATTACTCGTTTTTAATTAGTTTTCATATAAAATGCGAAATTTTCAAATTATGTATTTATTATCCTTCACGAAAGTCAAGATTGACTACATTTTGGCGCTTTTTCACAAAAGTAATTAATTTAAAAGCACCTAAATATTAAAGTGCCATTGTTTTGAAGTGAATTGTTTTAATATAGACCTTTGAAGTGTTTCTGATGGATTAGAAAATCTTAATCTTAATTTTCATCTTTAAAGTCCTTGATTTTACAATCTAGCTTTAAACAATTCATTAGACTTTTTGAATATTATTTTAAGAGTTATGTAAGATTCAAGATTTTGTTGAGTGAGGAAGGAAATATTTCCCTAAATGTTTTTGAGACTGCAAAAGTCTTTACGAGCTGGATTATTTCATATTAAATTCTCTCTAGGGCATCAATATTGATGAGGCATGTAGAATTTGTCGATTTATAGGTGTTTCACCACTTTTGGCCATTCTGATAAAGTTTTATTACCACCATTTGTTGCATGATAGGAAATATCAACATTTCCGTCCATTTACGCATGAGCTCCATTCCATATCAGTTGGTTTTCCATTATTTAGATGAATTGGAATTCAAAAAGTATGTTCTATTTAATATGTCAATAATTTGTTAGGCATTTATATTGTGTTTAGAAACTCACATATTATCATTTGAGATTACGTCAAATCCTTCATAAAAGCCCAGATTGCAAACATTCAGGCCTTCTTTACAGAACAATTTATTGTATGCTACTTACTTGCAATATGATTCTTTTAAAATGCGTCCAATTTATCATTGTCCTTTAGGAACAGTAAAATCGTTTTGTGACGCAACTAATCAATTCCTCTTATCAGGAGCCTTAAATTACAATCAATAAATTTCAAAATCGTGTTAAAACTTGCTCTCATTGTTTACTGTTTCAAATCCAAGGTGTGGTCTGCCTCGTCTACCGCACGCATCAACTGGGTGCTGACATCACCACATCTAAAACGAATTATAATTCCTCTGACTAATTTCAATTTTTCGCACAGTATGCGATACAATGTTTATTTGCGTACCAGTTTAATGCAGATAATATGGATAATAGCAGAGAGACGACATAGCTATTTCTCTCAGATAATAATCATTATAGACAATACTTGACAACAATAATTCGTGATTGGAATTTAAATTAAATTACTCAGTGGTTGGCGAATTGATTTTATTTTTATTTCGATTTTTTGAATAAAACATGTTTTGTAATTAATAATTTTTACAATGTTACAATGTACAATTTTTCTTGGATTGTTTTTACCCAATATTACGCCTACATTCATATATTTTAATTTTTTACCTATTTAAAAACGCCTTCATTTACTGAATTCAAAAATTGAAGTAAAAACTATAAGTATTGTATTTAAGTAACTACATCCCTCTAAAAAATAAAAAGGTTTAAAACAAATATTCTGCAAAGCGTTATGAGGAGGAGAGTTGCATGTTAATAAATTAAATGTTTGATCAAACGACCCGTTACACCCGTTTATTTTAGTCAGCTTGAGCTATCGCAAAGGACATAAATTTGACCCATTACTTATTAGCGGGACTTAAAGGATCTTCAATTGGATTTTACAATTTAAATTTACATTCATGTTCTCGTATATTCTTTGGAAATTTTTTTATTTATTTTTAATGATTGTTGTTCATTTTCCCCACCTTTTTTTTGTTTTTTGTTTCAAAGGTTGAAACTTTTTTCCAAGAATTTGTTTAAAAAATTTTAATTTGAAAAAGAATAAGGAAAAAATCTCCACTCTTTTTTTCTTACTTTACTTTCTTTTTAAAGAAAGTTACCAACACTCTTGACTTTCTGAACATTAATTGAATAACCAAATTATTCTTATGGTATTGCAATGACGCCCATTCACTTTCACTATACGGATTCAACATCTATCTACTTGCCTCTGCTACTCTTTTATTTCTTCATTACTGACTGAATTATATGCTGCAAAATTTATAATATACAACACTGTTAAAGGGACGTCTAATTGCAACTCACATACACTGCAGCCACTGCACTAACACACTCACATATTATAGTTGGTGTTCCTGCGATAACGTCAAGTCAAAAAGCTTTTTGCCTTGAGCGCGTTTTAAGCACTCTTCAGCTACGCTACTCATTAAAAAATAGTGCTAATTTTCATTTGTTGCATCCTGCTTATAAATTTTTACATGTAAAACTATTTTCTTTGTTTTTAGGGTTCTCTTAAATAAAAATGAAATGAAGTTGCTTTATTATTACTATCGTACGGTTTTACGATGCCCTAAATGTCCCTTAGACAAATGTAACTCAAATGCAACTAGACATTGAAAAAGTTTTTTATAAATCATGGTTGTTATAAATTTACACGTGGCCTCTCTATTCCACGTTTGTTTCAAAAGTTAAAATTTTCTAGACTAAATGCAGGCGATTTTAATATAAAAAACTTTCTTATTTATAAAGTTTCTTTTGACTTTAATTCTGCAGAATAATAGAGTAATTAAACACAATTTAAAGCCATTCTATAATAAAACACCTTTCATCCAATTTCAGTTTTAAATTACATTTCGATAAAGTTTGTTTTAATTACACCTTCTCTAGTTTTAACTTCAACAATTCCTGACAACCTTTCCTTGAATTGAAAATAATGGCCATACAGTTAAGCCCGCACGCTTTCAATTCGCTTCTGTTTTAAAAGCAACCATTCAGACTGATACACGTGAAGGTTATTACATGCAACATGATACAAGGGGATGAAAAATGATCGCGTTTCGTCGACTGACTAAACGGCTCCTCATATAACTTCATCCACCATATAAATTGCCAATAAATCAATTCGTCCAATATTTATTGCCCCGCAGAGGATAAAACGCGGATGTGTGTGTGTACTCAAAGTGTGTTTCATATCCGCAATGCAACATTGAACAAGTTCAGCATCAAAATGTTGAGATTTACCATAAGATTTACACTCATCATTCGCCACGTGCATTCCCTGCGTAAGCTTATGCCGTCAGTTGTAACTTATGTTAAGTAAATTCTGTGCCGAAAAAGGATTTATTCTCGTGCTTTTTAAATCTTCTTCACTGCGAAAGCACACCAGTGATAAGGATATGCACATAAACGTGTGAGTCAACTGCAAATTACCTGACTGTCAGCACACATCCGTGCATGCCGATTTTTGAATTAAATACGTTACGTCATTTGCCTTAAGAGGTAGTTTGCCTTTTTTAAATAAAATCGGTAATTACAAAAAAACGGTAATATATTTGTATGATGTCTGAACATCGAAATACAATCCGAACAATAATAGCATAATTGCAGGCTGTTTTTAATTCCAATAGTGCTTTTTGAGTATTTGTTTTACTAGGAAAAATAGTTTTGATTTAAACGTTTTAACTTTTTCTTAAAAACCAAAATCATTAAGGATTTGCTGTGTTCTTGACATCACCAAAAAATTATTAAAACCTGCAAAAACGGAAGCAAGCCTCTTAAGGCATGTTATTTTCTTTACAAACATTTTCTATTTATTGTTTGACTCAGAAGAAACCCACACAGATGATGGAATGGGATTGAAAAGCGCCGCCAGGGAAATATTGGGCTTGCCTGAATAAATATGGGCTGAATTTTACTTGTTGATCAATACGTAATGTACCCATGCAAGTTTTACGTGACCGTAAGAGCTTTAATCGTAGATACAGCTTGTACACGAGTCTGTGGAAAAAGGAGCTTTTATTAAGACTTCAAGGTTATTGGGGTGATTTATTTGCCAACAAATTTTTTTTATCTAATTCCACCACTGAAGGGTTATCCGGTATCCCCCGTTCATTTTGAATACATATTGTATTTACGTAAATGCAAACGCGAAAATATGCAATACAATATAGGGGTGGGGGAAAATAATGTTACAGTACAGTTAAATAATAAATGGCAACAAACACAAAACCAGGTCAACCGAAAATGAGGCAAAAAAGTTTGTGATGTTTTCGGTATGATCAATTATTTATAGAGATTGAATGAAAACACAAATACCAAAATCTTGTTGCAAACCTTATACAAACTAAGTAATTGGACTTTAATTCAAATAAAAAGCGGAACAAATTCGACCGTCCAACTTTGTTGGGGTGTATTTTTATGGCTTCAAAGTATGTGCGACGTGCGTGTAGCCGCCCAAATCAACGATGCCTATTTTGCGTGATATTTTCTTGTTGTTTGATTTTAAAATCATACCATCAGAACAGGATGTCTGCTTCAAGTCCACACACCACACATACAAAATGTTTGATTAAAGTTTAAGTAGCATGAGACCGTTATGTCCGTTAATATTTAAGTATGTTAAGTACAATAACATTTGTGGGGCTTAAGATTTAAAATATTAAATGCATAGAAGCGTTGCAACCATTGGTTGCAACGTTCGTTATACTGTCGATGGTTGTACTCATTGTTTATTAGACTAAGGGTTGTAAAAATTATTTTCAATTTTTTTTAAGGGATCGTGTAAATTTTCTACTCCAGACTCCAAGAACAATTAATTTTTTTTTTTTTTGTATAATCGCCTAACTTTATTCTAGAAATGGTTTATTATTTGGATAAAAATTATCTCCTGTGCGGCGTATAGTGGAAATTAAAAAATGACCTCCATGACGTAAAAATAAAACAACTTGTACAAGAAGCCTGTGGAAAAAAAGAAGCTTTTCAGGATAAAAAAGCATTTAAATTGAAAACCGTAAATTTGTAAGCACTTCCTTTTTTTCTAATTTGATAAAGAACCTACAAAGTGGACAAAGTGACATCATTTTGTGAACGCATCGCATCATCTATTGTATTATTATCTTTTGATACCGCGTTACAATGTTGTACATTCTATTGTACAATGTTGAATCCATTACCGCTATCAAAACATGAGTATTTTGTATAAGCATTCAACAAACTGCAGATGTGATGGGGTTCATTCTAAACTAACCCAACATTATACGGTTATGTTTGAACAGTATTATTCACAAGCACTATCAAGTATCAATGTGTTTGTTCAGGTGATATTTTCATTTTTATAACGGAACAATGAGCTCAAGCTTATGTGCATAGTTTTTTCAATAACGTAGTATCATATATTTAGCATTTAGAATAACTTTTAGAATATTTTATATAATATGAAAACATAGAGAGATAATAAATCTTGAATCTACAATTTTTTGTAGTATTTCTTCAAAGGGAAAAGTTTATATAAATAATTTTAACATAACCTCAATTCTTAAAATATTTTTAATTTCTTTTAAGAGATTTAATTTCATGTAATTGTTTTTTTTTTAGCTTTTTTTTCATTTCAATTAGAGTTATATAAATACGTATGTATATACAAAAAAAATATCCATAAACTGGTGTTTCAATTAAAAGTATTTAAAACATTTGAAATACATACTGCTCTTTATTGCGTATTCTATTTTTGTATTTGCCTCATTTTTGATGGCTGATGAAACAATAAAAAGCCGTATGTAAATTTTATTTGTTACCAATGTTTATGTTGAAATCATACTTTTTTCGTCTGATTTTTTATTTTAAAATCGATAAATGAACGGTAAACGCTGTATCTAAAAATCAGCAATCAGAGCACTTTGTGCACAATGTGACAAGCAACTCAAACTTTTTATAGTTAATTGGTGAATTTTATATTCTTTTTCAATGGTTTTAAAACTTCCATATTAAAAAATATGCTGGTGACAATTGACAATTTTTTTCTTCAACAAAAATGCTCATTGGGATTTCATTTTTGTTAAACTTTTCCACTTTTGTTACTCATCGATTGCAATTTAATTTAAATTTTTTACAATGTCGCAACATTTCCCGTAAGGAAATTTTGTTAAACTTTAGTGGTTCGATGTTATCACCATCGGAAAGCACATTGTCTTTTTACGAGTAAATGACAATTGCATTTTGTACCTTTATGACACCAGCTGCAGTTTTATTTGAATTTTACGACATTTTCTTGCAGACTTTGCAGGAATTTCACTGCAAAATCGGTTTAAAATGTCTGCGATGAAACTCATAAAAGCTGAAAATCAAACCATACGTTTTATAATTCTTCGACAGATATAAAAAAATTATTCTTAAGATTTGCATACAAACGTTTTCAATTCCTATGTAATCTCCATAAGTATTCGAAGTGTAATTGCATTTAAGAACGTGCGTTCGGATTTATAACCTCAAAGTTGGTGTGTATTATGACAATAACTCAAAAACCTTTAATTTTATGAAATGGTCATACTATCTTCTTGATCATAAAATTTTTCCTCATAAATCAATCATATTTAATCGGTTAAAGTTTTTCCACATATTGTTCTAAATGATAAAAACTTTTCCTGACATTTCACATCTAGTTTTCAAGGTCATAAAAATCCACAATTTTTAAACTTTAACACGTACGTCGTTATAAATTCACACGTGTCTCTCCCAGCCATGCTGGTAAAGTTTAATCTTAAATATTATTATAAAGCTTTCGTTCTTGCAAATTTAAAATTCACAAGCCCTTAAAATTGTAAATCACATACATTGGAATGAAATAAAATTTATTCAACCAATATTTATCTCGGTGAATGCAAATATGTACAACGCTGCCGATAAAAATATTTGATTTCATTCTCCAAATAAAACTCCGCCATCTGATTGACATCGAATAAATAATTCTGTCTTTATTTATTTTGATTGTTTATTTATTTGTTTAATGTCGGGATATATCATTTTATATGTATATACACGTAATTAAAAATTTAATAGACAAACATTATATAATTATAACTTACATCTCGAATTCGAAACCAAATTTCCATTTCTCCGTTCACTTCACAATCATTTCACGTCATATCTGAATGCATAATTTAATGTTTATACCATCTAAAAGCTGGTGAGAATTCTCCAACTGCATTAAGCAAGTCTCAACGATTACTGTTATTTTAATAACGTGCTCATATCGCTTCTAAAATGCCTGACTAAATGTTTGAATGTTTGCCACTCAACGGAATACGCCGTAATGTATGCTTATTGTAATGTAAAATTACGGAATTCTCAATTACGCTTGCCGCAGTTTAAACAAAATGCATAACATTAAATAATGTGAACAACAGCATATTTATTAAATGAACATAAGTATATTGTGTACTTCTTTCCCTCTCCCCATGGGGGGTTGAATTGCATTTGCATTTTTATAGCATTGTCGTTCAAACATCAATTTTTGATTTTCTTGTAAAATATTTATCCCACGATCCTTATTGTTTTTTGGCCGTTTGTGTTTAACTCAATTTTTATCCAAATTTTATTTGATTGTTTTATGTTGAAATTGAAAAAAATTTGATTGATATTTCTGATTGCCTTAATAATTTATTATTTCACCTTATTATTTAATAAAGAGGATTTAATAATTAGTCATCTTATCAAGTAAATTAGTTTTAATGTTGGAAAATGTAAACAGTAAACAATTCATACTAATATCAGGGTGGTTTTAAAAACGTTTAAATGATGTCTTATGATTTTTAAAACAAATTGAATTGAAACGCCCACACTAAACTTAGGCATATTGTTCATTGTTTTTTATCTTTTTAATGTTCTTTCAACAAAAAATTCCGCAATTCATAATCAACCAAGCGCACATCAATGCGTTTGTTATTTTGACAACCTTGTCAGGACGCTGTTTTTTCTGTACAGCTTCACAATAATTTAAGGGATCTTTGTGTCAGTCATTTGCAGACCGTAATCAACGTTTGCTGAAGAATAAAATAAATAAAAATCGGAAATGCAATGTTTTAAAATACTTGTGAATTTTTTTCAAAGTATTTAAATTTTTTTTTGATTTAAAAAGGAATAAATTCAAAAGCATTGTTTAGTGCTTAGGAAATGTCGAATGAATCAATTAATTATTCTATAGCATTTTTGATCAAAATAAATTCTACAATATGTATTTAGGACACCCAAAATTTCAAACCGTATAAAAGTTTACAACAAACTACTTAGAATATAAAGGCGAAGTTAATGTATCACTTCTAATGTGTAAATATTGGGATTGTAAGAAAATTGTTTTCACTTTCTCTCCGTTGCCTTAACTCTCAAGGCGTATATTCTGAAAATTCATTCAAGTTCGTACACGTTGTACTTTAAGCTGTTTGTGTACATAACTCTCGTGTGTGCAATGATATTCTTTGCGAGAACACACCTCGCAAACAAATAAATTAAAGGGTTCAAAAATACATAAATTTGTGAGTGTTAGTACAGACTTTGCAGTGTTTACCTGAACCCAGCGTGTGATTTTAAACTTAAAATGTGCAAAGTGAACTCAGTATCTATAGATTTTCCATTGCAGTGTATTCTTCCATTATTTATGCAAATCTCAAAATTATTCACACTGTAGTGCCACAATTTATTAAGCTTTTACGTTCACGTGCAATTCATTTGAACCGTATAATCGTTGTGTGTCGTTGTGCAAGGATATGCAGCAACTAATTGTGTAGTAAAGCTCAAGTGCATTAAGTGCACATCGCTTAAGTATTGTGTCAAGTCAAATGTTTCAAATTAGTTTAATTTAATTTGTGTCCAATATAAATTAAGGAAATCTTCATGAAAACTTAAATAGACTACATTCAGGATGTTTTGTTTTCTTCCAACCAAAAAAAAAATTTAATTCGCTTGAATGCTTTATATTACGTCACTTGAATGCTAAATGAAGACGTTTGAAATGTAGTGGATGTTATTTGTGTGAAAAGAATGCAAGGATTACTTGTATCTAATACCTATGTATAGAAGTGTGGATGCGTGTAGCATCTTCTCCGTAACACAATAAGAATTATTTCCATAATATGTGCTTTGCATTAATTTGCGTATTATATTCATTTCCCGATGGTAATTCCTGATTCGTATGTATAACATAGGAAGAGCCTTTTGTGATGAAAACCATCGTAAGCCAAATGACGCCTGAATCGAGGCAATGTGAATTAAAAGGGTGCGCAAATGCAATAGCTATACTGTGCACCATATAAAGAAAAAATGTAATCGGTTGCTCTTGAAATGTAATCGATAAAATGCTAACGAAACCTATTCACAAAAGCTTTCAAAGGATGCAGTATTTCAATCAATTTGGAGATGTTCGCGGCAATGTTTTACGTCGCTCATGATTTTTTTTTAAATCACTTGATCGTATGTTATGCTTTTTTTCCGGTAATTGAATGGATTCCTTTGCATACTCATTCTCATTTGTTATTTGTTATTACAATATAAAATAAATAATCCGTTGTTTTGAGGTACTGAATTTAAGAAATTTTAAATTCATGCATTTGTATTATTTTTTGCGAATTTTTTCGATGTATACAGCATACTTTACACTTATGTCTCCCGCATATGCTGATGCGGGTTTGTATGTATTTAGATTAAGATTCATAGTCCTTTTTGGGTGACAAATTGATATACTATGTAAATCAACTGTAAGCCCTTAATGTCGGTTCCGAAGAGACAAGAGTATGAGCAGAATATGTTACATCTTATTGCCAACAGAATACTTCGTAGATTATCTTGTCATTCGTTTAGTTATTTTAGTGTTATTTATTTATAAGGAAAAATACGTTACAAGTACGTATGAGAAATTTAGGTTTATACAATACAAGTATTAAAGAAAAAAAATTCATTATTTAAAGAAAATGCAGCACTTGAAGGAATTTTTTTTGAAACGCGGTTTTTAATTACAATTTTTTTAAACACTTTAATACACTCTTTTTATTAAATTATGGTTTTAAAACTCCTTAATGTATTTTTTTTCTAATCGCCAAAATGTAGGCAATATCAGCTTTCATAAAGTCCCGTAAATTATGCATAGTAATATTTAGGCTGTCCTTTTTTTAATAAAATTTAAATTTTAACGCTTTCATTTTGCATTTTATTACGAAACGGAAATCTTATTCAAATAATCTTGAGTCATAATTAAGTGTATACTTTTTCTTAGTAGACGTTTGTCACTGCAAACAAACGACGCTTATAATCGCATTAAATCAGCTTTATTTATTCGGAGTTTTTTTTGTTGAACTTTTTCAGTTGTACAATTTCGTTATGGAGGATTTTATGCACAAATTCTTTTTGCTTCGATTTAAAATTGCTGTCAGAGTGTATAAGTCCAAATTGGACGAAAAAAATGTATGACAAAAATTACGTATAAGTATTCCAAATATTTTAATCAAAGTAGAATAGCTTGCTTTTGGAAAACATTATAATAGTTAAATGTTAGAGTTGTTTTTTGCTTTCATTAAAAGAAAAATAAATTCACGGGTATTCAATTTTCTACTATTGTTCACTACTTTACCATTAACCCGCAAAACAGTACATTTTTGGGGGTTGAAATTGCTTTTACTGGCCACATCCGATTATTTTCAACCAAACTTTTTTGGTCAAGTTTTCATATTCATTTATGGCCAGTGGCATGTTTTTGTAACATTCCCCTTATATGAGTGTTATTTTTAGGAATGGAATTTATATTATGGAATAGCCAGACAAATATTTTGGTTAATTTCGTTGTGCTAACTTGAAGCAATTAAATAATTGAATTCTTCAAGAATAACTTTTTTTTATAAGTAAGTGGTCTAGTTGTTTTACGTTGGTTTAATGGACATTTTTATTTCGTGATAAAACGAATTTCTTTAATTTAGAAGTAGAAATATTTAATAGCAGCTCCGTGCTTCACTACAAATTTTGCTAACATTTTACTTGTCGACGCATTAGAATTTCTTGTTCATTATTTAAAACGCCTGAATGTAGTGAATTGCATACAAGCAGGCGAATAGGGTTTAATTAACAAATTTAATTTTTAATCATAAATACTACTCGCAAAATAATTTGCCCACTTCTTAAATTTTGATAATTTCTTTGTTGTCCACAATAAAAAGGATAAACTCTGTATAGAAAGATTTAAAACATCATCACGGCATTTAATTGATCAATCTTCATCATCCTTGAATTAGGAAGTATTACAAAAATCCGTAATTTAAATGAATAATCGAAAAAGGTGCACCCCTATTAATACAACTCCAACAGGCAAATTAGCGGCCAAACGCTGGAGGACACGCTTCTCGGGTAAGAAGGACGAATTGGGTACAGTTGATCCCACCGGGGCGTACTGTACGGTGCCCGAAGATTGGCTGCTTAAAAAAAGTGGTACGAATAATGAATGCATAAATAATAAAGTCATTTTATTGTTTGAATTATCACATCCCCCCACCCCCATTCCATTAAAGCTTTGCATACCCCATATATTATACCTTTATCAATATGTTATTGAGTTTTGCAAATTATTGCAACATGTGTTTGCGAGTGTCGGTGCAGCGTGTGAGTTTAGCGAATTTATGTTGTTATTGCATATAAATAGAAATTGTTGCAAAAATAATTGGATCGGGGAATACCATCAGCGTACCCATTCAAATGATATTGGCAATAATTCCACCAGCGGACCTGTGCTTGTTAATGTTAATGTCATCGTCGAAACGCAATAAATTTAAATGTAATGAAATTAATCATTTTGCATTAAATAAATCCTATTAGATCAACGACATCCACCTTAATTTGCATGTTTAAATTTATTTGTTGCATTAATCACAGCTCGTTGCTCTTCACAACTATTTCATTTTCTATCGCAACAGATTTTCACATTTATGCTGCACTGCATTGCATGTTTATTCACTGATGCACATTGATTGATTTTCCACAACTAACTCACACACTAATCCAATGAGTATAAACATAGTTTTAAATAATTTTAAATAATACAAAAAAATATCCTTTTTCCGCAGTCGAATCAACACCCGAACCAACGAACAATGATTTGTTAAGGTGTAAGTTAAATTCTTCACACGGCGAAAATTAGATGACGAGATTGCTTCTTTTGATAAAAGTCAACCTCAAATTATTCACACATTGAATTTATGCTAATTCGAATTTTCATTTATCTTCATTTTATTCAGTTTATCGCATATTACAAAACCGCCCAAGGGAAACTATTTTTGGTACTTATACAGCTGAAAGCAATTTTCGCGTGTATAACCTACTCGTTTATTTTCCACATTAGGTGACAAGCCAATTTTCCACCTGCCTCTATGAATGGCATATGAAAATGTTTTGTTGGTATTTTCGCAAATGGGGGTGGAGGTGTGTGTCGATGCATGTAACATAATGGTGTACTCTGTAACACACACGCGTTACAAACAACGCCACCCACTTAATATGATAAATTTTCCTCCACGCCTGCATGCGGGTTAAAATAAACGTGCAGGAGTAAAAGTTAAAAAGGAATACATGTAGCAACCCGCTATGATTTGTTGCGCTTTTAGCAAGCCATTATTCATGTTGTGCAGAATGACATTGTTTTAGAAAAAGATTTCCGACATCATTGTTTGCTTCGTAACGGTAAATTCAATTATTCGGTTAGATCATGTACGTCACTGAAATGTTTATCCTTTTTCATTTAAATTTTAAATTGAGTAATGTAGTTGTGGACGAATTTAACTATTTTTTTTTTGTTTTTGTTATTAGATAATACATATTAAATTTACGCTTCTATATTATGTCTGCTTTATTATTGCAGCATCATCGCCCTTTGTGAATGCTTGTGTTGACTACATCTAGGCGCGCTTTCTATACATTTTGTTGGGGTCAAGTAATTTAAAGCGCCTTGGTGTACTTAAATGGCTAAAACAATACTTAAAGTGTTGTTACTTTAAAAATTGTATTTAACAAAATTTTAATGCCGCCTAAATGTATACTGAAAATTATTCTACTGCAAAAACGTCACAAATTTCGTGTAATTTCTCAAAATCGATATAAAAAACTGTGTTGATATATTCTTCCTAATATTACAAAGTACATAAGTTATTTACCATCAACGCTTGTGGCAACAGTACTCATAAGTTGTGTCAAAATCCTTTCGCATCTTCACATCAAAATTCGTCCCCAAAAAAAAAAAAAATTCAATGCAAATCATCTTTTAGATTCTATAGAGTTCAATAGCAAAGATCACATAGAATGGGGTAACAGAAAAGTTTGCATAAAGAGCCCATAAAAAAATGAAGACCTATAGAAATTTCATGCATGACAGGAAAAAAGGGATATGTAGGGCAAAAGTACGTAACTCAATCGCGTCATTGCGGAATGTGGGTGTTTGCGTCATCTCATTTTCTATGCGTGTCAGGTAATTGGGGGAAAAAAGTAAAACTTTTCAATGCCAAACAGTTCAAGCAAGAACTCACAATGTCTTTGATGCTAAATTACACACGCCATTTCAATCATTCATATCAATTTGTTGTTCAGTCTTTGCGTGGATGATATTTTCCACATTTTGAGTTGTTATATTGCGATAAATGAATCTGTGAAGTCACGTAAGGGACAGATGAGACTTTTTCAATTTTTGCGATTTATATGGAAACAGCATTTTTAACCAAGCAATTTTTGTGAATCCTTATTGAAGGTATTATCTTTGAAAATCTCCTTATTTTGACGGATTTGAAAAGTCAAAAAAATATTCCAATGCAGCAAGTAAGAAATATCGTTTTCACACTGAATAAACCCTTTATGTGGCTGGAAAAATCATAAAGAGGAACATCCTTGTAATGCGTTATTTCTTACAGTTCTCTTCACTTCCTTTCATATAACGTTGAAAGTATGAGGGTTGAGCAACGTTAACATCGATTGAATATTGAAATATGCATCTTCTATACACACACAATACCTCTCATACCTGCCACTGATCCTTGACGTCGATATTGTTAATTATGATGCAAATCATTTATGCATTAAACCACTCAATATGATTGCAATACCGATGGAATTTATCGACCAGTGCATCGAGTCGATTCGAATTTCATGCCAGTATATATTATGGTAGTCTATTTTATGTGTATTTTTTATTTCTTCCAAAAAAAATATTTTAAAAAATGCCCCTGCCTGATCAACTATGTAGTTCGTCAAAATTTAAAAAGTATTTTTTAAAAACGTTGAAAACTTAAAAATGGCCCCAATAAATCTTTTATCTCAATAAATGTTCTAAGAAAATTATTATTGTACCATTCATTTATCGATGATTTTCCTAGAAATGCGTTTTTGGTTTTTATAACCTCAAAATTATAATTCATTTGTAAATATTTCACAATCCTTTAATTTACTTAATAATAAGTTATAACCTGCATACATGTTTATTACACATCCTTCAAAGTCTTAATGATAAAAAAACATTTTGTTTAGTTTAACGTAATATATTTCAAGGTCAGTCCAAATAATTCAATGTCACATTTTTAAATTTCAAAAATTCTGAATACATTTTTTTTTTTAATCATTTGACAGTACCGTGTCTATACAATTTCAAGGTCTAAACTATTTGAAATAATGTGAAATATGGAAAGCATTAACTTTCAAACAATTATTTTGAATTAGTGTTGGTTATCCTTGCAGGTTACCCTTATATTTCATTCAAATTCAAGTTAAGAAAATTAATTGTATCTAGCATTTTGCAATTGTAGTCAAACCCATTTTAAACGACTACCCCAATTTGACGCATAATTGCTGTACAAAATTTCCCATGGGTTGGAATTTTATGCTCTTTAATTAGTTATCACTTATCACTAATTGACGCAATTCACAAGCCACATTAATCTATTATATACGAGTTTTGCTAATTCGAAATTTTTGTATGGTTTTAAAAATAAATTAAATTCACAGAAGTGATAGGAAGCTGCATTTATTCCACTTTGTCACAAATCAAGATTAATTGTGACATACATTGTATGCCAACATATTTTGGGGAGCTCTCATTAACTGGCTTCTTTGAGTGATTTAAAAAATTAACGATAATGTACGTCCCCAATTCATCAATTCTGACAAACAAGATTAATCTTATTGATGTGGCCTATCAAATGTTAATTACGCGTTCACAAATATATGGCATTAATTATTTGTCTGCTCGTTTAAAGATAAGACCCCAATTTTTTTTCCTTCTTGTTTATTCACACGAATCAATATTCTGCAGCAAGCAATCAATCAAATTTGAATTTGTTTGCCGCTAAAGCGAGTGGAAATGGATTAATTGTCGGTATACCTTCCTTCGTTATGAAATTTTACGCCTCTTTACGCAATTTATGAATCCTTAGGAAGTTTTCCGGGATTTATTTGTTTTAAATTTGCATTTATTGTAATTCAGGGTGAAATTTATGGAACTGCGAGACATTTAAATGTGTGTTTTTCATTAATTTATTTTGTCAAAATTAATTTAATTCTTTTCTGTTCCAAGTTTTTACTACTGCATTTGTTATCACGGCGTTGGTTAATACTAAAATGCAACCGCCTTAATGTAGGCAATCTTGGTTTTCACGAAAGCTGCACAATTTACATTGAAAGCATTTCAACATTAAATTTAAATACCATTGCAATAAATCAACCAAAGTGATACCAGTCTTAATTCACATAACGTGACCTCTTTGTGTTCTTTGTACTTAGTTGTAGCGCGAAAGTCTTATGAGTCTTATGGTTTCAATCATATTACATTTTAACCCCACCCCCCATTAACTTATCAAGTTGTCAAGTCGCAACCCCTATATGATGTGGTGAACAATTTTGGCGTACACTCTACACTGCTTACAATACAAGAGAAAATTTAACTGTTTACGTTGCATATGGTAACAAGATACGTGTTTTCAATTTTGAAGGCAGTTGGCAAATTTTAAGCTAAGCTCAAAGTGAAAACTTTAAATAATTTTACGGGTAAAAATTTAAAGGTTTGTTTTAAAGCTTCTATGTAATGTAGGGAATAGGGATTAGTATTGCATATTTATTATTGGGAAGGCTTTCATTAAAGCGTGTAAAGTTAAAACGTCCTTTTTCGATTTATAACAAGTACAAAATCTCTGAAACAGAATTTTTTTTGTCAAAAATAATATCAACATTGCATTGTTTACTTGACAATTATTTTAAGCCCAATAAGTAAAATTACAGTTAAGTCGTGTTTGCTTAATCGTGCAAAGTTTAAATGACAAGTTCATCAATAACGGAATGAAGATTAAGGAAGGACATTAAACCAATTTTATGTATATTTGCTGAAATTTAAAAGCAATCCAATTGTTTAATTTAAATAAAGAATAAAATTTATGAGCAATAAAATATGTGAAAAGTATTAATTTTTCAGTTTCATCGAGATAAACCACCCAATTCAATTAAGGGCTTAAATTCGAACCATATAAAAGTTATGCGAACTTTTAATTGCTTTTAACTAAATGAAATTTAAATTTTGCACCATAATGTACCGTACAACCCCTTCCGATTTGTTTATCTATAATTTAAATGCAGCTGCGGGAAATTTTACGCAATGTGATGAGCTTTAAGATTAGACCGCATTCCGTAATAAAAAGAGGGCACCCTTTTAAAATAATATTTTGGGATGATCCCTTTTTAAATTTATTACAACCACACTCGTTTAGTCAATACAAATGCATCCCCGTTGTGAATTTCATTATTTCTGTGAAGATCCCCCCATTCAATTTACCCGCACATTATTTAAATTATGAGAAGAAGAACTTTTTTTTTGATATATTATGAAGCAATCTCGTGAGCTCTAAAACGCCTCGTGTGAAATGCCCACAATCAAATTTTTGCCACCTCACCCCGAACATCTCATATTGTTACAGTATCGCTAGTAAATGCCGTCCCCTTTCTTGGATTTGGTTTCCTTGACAATTTTACGATGATTATCGCCGTAAGTAGCTGTTTTTTTAATACCAACCCACTCCCCCTCACTTAACGATGATCGCATGTACTATATATATTGACGTTTGACTGTCACACGCATTTATTAATAAAAAAGACTTCGACTCTTTCTATTTTGTTATTATAGGGCGAGTACATTGAAAACACACTGGGCATGTTTATGTGCATATCAACGATGGCGGCTGCTGGTTTGGGTAACACCATTAGTGACGCTTTGGGCTTGGGTCTTGCAGTGTATGTTGAGAAAGGATGTGTGATGTTGGGTTTGCATCCGCCCAATATGACGCCCGCACAAATGGAAATGAAGTCTAGCAAGCGGTGTGCCAGTTTGGTAAGTCTTTCTTTTTTTTTGTACCACCAACTTATTTTTGAGAAAAATTTGCTTTTTTTTAATGACTTTGGCTTTTTGTTTACAGGGACGACTTGTAGGCATCACCATTGGTTGCTTGATTGGTATGTTCCCGTTGCTTTTTATGGACACCAAACCTGGGGGTAAAGCTGCTGCGGTGGTGGTTGCGGTTGAGTAGGATTCTAGTGAATATATAAAAATGGGCAATTTATCGAATCTGTATTAACGAATTTGTTTAGTCTTTTCACATTAATGGATGTTGACATATATTTTGACAAACTGCCAGAGTTTATCATTGATGGAACTATTTTCTTAAATGCTTAATTTGAATGTATTTAAACCTTTTTTAAAGTTTCAATGTTCTTTTTTATATTATTTTGTTTTTAACATTGTATTAAAATTAAACAACTTAACGTCTTCCATCTATCGCCTAATTAACAATTGTTAATCTATATTTTAAATTGTTTTTAAACAGTAGTTATATCATTTCTATCCAAATATTAATTTTAAAAAAATTAAAATTGATAAATTGGTGATAAAATTGATAAAAGTGCAGTTTTTTTTTGCTTTTTTACTTATTTTTGAATCCAAATAATTGTTTTACCATCACTGATATTCCAATAATTCAAATTTTCGAGCTTTAAAAATCCGTTGAAGCAATAATTAGTTTAATAAAAATTAAATAATAGACGAATATATAACATACATAAAACATAAACAAATTCGAACAACAAGTAATCGAATTTTAGATCATTTGAATGAATAAAAAATTAGATTTTATGTGTAGGTAATGGGGATGGCTTTGTGGATTTCCTTTTTCAACGCTCCACATTTTCACAAATTCAATCAGTCTGTGTAATTTCATTTTTATTTGGCGCATTCTTTGTGTTATTTGATAAACATCTTCAGGGTATTTCTGTGTAATTTGAATTTATGCGCAAGGAATGAACATTGTGGATCAGACAATATTCAAAATTAATGTCAACGAATTTAACTTATTTTATTTCCCAGTGAAATTGCAGTTTTTAAATTAATGTATAATTGATTGAGGAAAGCAATCGAACTTTAAAGGAATCCAAATTGTCGATTGCAAAAATGTTGTTACTTAATTTCGATTTTATGTGGTTTTAAATTAATGACTTAAAGTTGATTTTAATTTAAATATTTTTATGTGGCTTTTAATTTAATTATTTATTTATAAAATATTTATATTTTTTTATTTAAAGCTTAGAATTGTTAATCCATGTTTTAAATATTTTAAATGTATTTTATTTTTATGCACTTTTGTTATAATTTTTAATACATAATTTTTTCTTCCTTCTAATAAAAACAATTATCTTTAAACTAATTAATTTTTATTGTTTAATTTCTTTTAAGTCCTTTTTCAAACAACGACGTTCTAGAAACTTTTCTGAGGTTTCATTCAAGGTTTTTCAAAAATCTTTGGTTTTATTTTGTGATTAAAGTAATTTGTTTAATTCGGGGAAATATATTGGCTGTTTGTTTCACAGTTAATGTCAAAGCAGAATTATCCGCCAATGGAATCCGATAGGAAGATGGCTTTTGTGCCACTCTGTACATTGTATGGTTTGATTGAAATTTTCGTATCGAATTCTATAATTTTTTTCCATAAGGACTGTATCTAAATTTGAAGTTAAAACTAGTTTTACTATTTAAACTATTAAATTTTGTGATTAATTTACACGTCAAGTAATCATTCTTATTTAAATTTTCATTTAAAATGTACACAAGACCTTAAAACACTCATATTATAATGCAAAATTAAACTGTAGCTTTGAAATTTTGATTAAAACCAAACGACTTGTTCAAGATCGTCTCTTGTAACGCCTTTTTGGTGGGTCGCGGGTTCAAAATGGCGTTAAATTTAATAACCCATCACACAAAAGCAGCGCCACACAGCATATTTAAAATCCTAATGCAATATAATAGAAGCAATTATGGGTTAATAATAAAACCTGACGCCCGTCTTAGACACCCAAACAAGGACTTAACGAAGATATGCTTCTCATTATTTATTCCGTAAGACCCTCGTTCGTAGAAACTTTATGCTGTGCAATAAATGTATTAGGTAAAATGCCAATCAACTGCCAAACATAAGTCACACAGTAATGCCAACAAATGAGAATAATTTCCGTGATGGAGATGAAATATTTAAGTAAATTATACTTCATTGAAATTTGAGACCCGCATTGTTTAAGTTCATTAATTCATTCTTTATTTTTAAGATCTTAAGTCAAATATTTAATAAACCACGATTGCGCTTAAAAAACATGCCTAATTGTATTAAATATAAAGTCATTCCTAAATGAATTTCTTAAATTACTCCACATTAAACCTTTTTAAAATACCATTCCACAATTTTTCTCACTTTTTGACATGGTTATTATTGACCAAAACCCCCAAAAGTTGTGGCAGCTTGTGTGTATTTATCGTCATTAGGGACTTTTAATTCTCCTGATTTGCACATTGTGATGACGGTACACTTCGTACCGACATAAATTCATGCTATGTGCGTTTCGTCCCTTTTTTTATAACGTACGATGTGTATTGCGAGTCCCAACTCCCAACACATGTTCAGTTAGCATTTAGTTGCGCTCTCGTTTATTGCATTAATGCGTAGCGGTTTTATTTCCATCAGATTAACGACTTAATAAATGTGATTCATTAAACGGGATTATAAAAACAAAATTGGACCAGAAATTGGATGGCGGGAAAGTGAGTGGGGTGAAATGGGGTTGCGTAAAAACATGATTCTTTTTCCGCAGTTTTTAATTTTTTAATTAAGTACGGTTCGATTAAGGATTTTTATTTTATAAAAATTAATCTGTAGTTTAAGTCCATATTTTTATTTTGTCTTTTAAATTTAAATTTGAATTTAAAAAATACTGAAACGGTACGAGATCAAAATTTAAAACAATAAAGAGAAATTTTTCGAACCTAATTTAGATCTTGAAAAAACATGAAACCGACCTTGAAATTAATTTTTAAAAAAATTAATCAAAATAAATTATATTGTTTATACAAAAATCATCCCTAAGCTATAACATCGCACCTCATGCAAAACAGAACCTAACATGAGTGCTCAAGTTAAGTTACTTGTTTCTGGTTTCCTTTACACAAGAAATAACATTCCGAAAAGCAGACAAAATGTTCATTGAGTGTAGCGTCGACTTGGTTCTATCCAAATCGGTATGCAGCTTCACTCTGTAACTGGTCTGTGGAATGCCGAGAATTTGTGTTGAATTACGTGCCCCGAATTGAAATTGGCCAACAAGTTTTCATTCAGTTTGAATTCACTCGTTTGCATTAATATTCAAAAAACCTCAACATGGGCCGGCTCCGTTAAATTGAACAACACTTTATTAAATTGTAACTTAAAAAAAAAAGGACCCAGGACCTGGGGACGATTTTATGTTATTCTGTTGCAATTGGTATTCAAGCTGAAAACTTTAAAAACTACGCAATAGGTTTCTTTAAATGCAAATTGTGACTGTGCAGTGTTTCCACGTCCAAAAATCAATTTAGGATGAATTTTTTTAACATGAAACGTCCTTTAAATTGTGTATTTAATAAACTGACAGTGCAGCATGATGTGTTATCAAATTTATTTGTTATGCATTTTCAATTTACATTTTGAATACAATTCAGTCTGAGAATTTTGTTTATTTATCCTTAACTCCAGCAGGATATTGTTTGTTTATGACAACCATTCCACTTTATTTGTTTATATACAATAAACATTGTGTTGAAATTTTCTGAACAACCGGAAACAATGTCAAATACCATTATTTCCGCATCCTTTATTCATTTGACAACACAAAAAGTTCCTTAATTTCGCTAAATGTATAGAAAAGAAAAATGTGTATAACCAGACACCGACAAAGCTTTAAATTTAATTTCATTTTTATGCACAGACATTTTGTCCTCGCTAATTTAATTCCCTCATAAAGTGATTTAATTGCAAATGTTCGTGGATACTTAATTAAATATAGCATTGAGTGGGGGTCCTTTTTGATGTGGCCATGATTAAACAGATGGGAATGTGTTTGTTTGATTGAACGTCCTCGTTACTTGAAAACACAAAGAAGCGGCCGCGCGATAAAGCTTTTGTCGTCAATGTTAATTTGAATGGATGCTGGCCTAATTAGGAATTTGTGGGTTTGGAATTCAATTTTTGCTATTGGATTTTTTTGTTGGTCAATAATCAATATATTAAAGTAACAAATAAGTTTGTGAATTTTAACTTAAATGAAAATCGGTGTTTTGAAATTAAAATTAAGACCTGCTACTCAATTAATAATTCATAATTAAATTATTAAACCACATTCATATTAATATGATGAACCTTTAACATTTTTATTTACCCAAAAATTCTCAATTCTATCGATCATTTAACGACATCAATAAAAATTCCTATCACATCCTCATTGGTTTAGGTCGTAAATTAAATTTTATGAAGGTTCACCCTAACATTAAACTTTTGCAACAAACCGCTGGTACTTTGAAGGATCATAAAATTAATGAAGAATTATGAAAATTTCAACAGAAAAACAATTTTCCCAGAAAATAATCGGCCAAAATAAGGCAGGGAGGCCACCCCATTATTTACACAATAGAAATGGATATTTTCGCATAACTATTGTAGTGAGTTGTAATTGCTTCAAGGGATGAATTCTTATGAAATCACAGACATTTCACTAACGGTAACGAATATTTACAAAAAAAAGTCCTTAGAATTGTAATTTATTAATTAGCTATTATAGAATGATTAACATTGTATTGCCACAAAATAATTATAGGCGCGCTATGAACTGAGTCCCAAAAAACTAAGTCACGCCATCTGAAAGCGAATTCGGTTCCACTTTAATAAATTCCACGATATCGTGGTATTATGGGATTATGTTTACTTCAGGACCACAACTTAGTTCATTGGGTCTTTGTTTGTTGCGTCAAAATTATGTACAACAATGTGTAATAAAATTAATAAATGTATAGCGAGTAAACAATAGATTTAAAAACACCATAAATTTGATTTAAAAAAATATCGTATTTTATTCAAGGATTAATTTGCATTTAAACTTCAAAAGATTTATTTAAAAATACAACTAATTGGAATTGGAATTTTGTTTTAATACCTAATTTTTAAATTTTATCTAATTTAAAACATAAATAATTAATTATTGCTTTAAACAAAAAATTAATCATGCAATATTTTTATAAAACCTTATTTGCATTTAATTTAATTAAATGAAGCTGTAATTAAGTTTATAATTCATGTTACAAAGTTCAAAATCAAAAAATAAATCAAAAATAAACTTGCCCTCTTTCTGACCAATTCAATAAAAAAGTGTTTTCACTCAAAATTTGTACCACAAGAATTTCAATGAGTAATGCTTAGTCGCAGCCTGTTCCAGACCCCGCCTCAGTTGTTCCTCGACCAACTCATCAAGTGTGTAATTGTGCCGTAAATACGGCGGCTGATCATCCGTCATTCTCGTATTGTAATACGCATTCAAGGACGATGTGTTAACAAACTGGAAGGTAGTCACCGCCCCGGCAATCACATTTGCTGGAATCGATGTAGCATCATCATCATCATCACGCTGTTGTCCGCCACAACTACAATCTCTCAACACGTGACACGATTCAATAATCTCGTCTTCAGTTGTGTCCTCCTGATCGACAGGATCTGATGTCATGTTATCATTAATGCTGTGACGTCCTCGTGCATCGTGCTGATGATGCATCGTGCTCATTCCAGACGGTGATGGTGTCAATGGTGCGGCAGGTTTCGTTGATTGAGTAGTCGTTACATTTGTACCAGGTAGACTTGCAGCCAAATAAATAGCACCAGCCAGTGTGATCATGCTAGCGGCATACCCTAATGCTAGTGCCAAACTTGATTTAATCAGGTAATGTGCTAACGAGATTGAGGGCATTAGTTGTGCCAGTTCAGTGTAGGTAAGCCAACCCCGTTTCAATCCTTGCCGTTCTGCTAGTGTGTGCTCTATTTCACAAAGTCGTTCAAAGAATTTTTCACTCGATACGTAAATGTCCCAGTTCTGAAATTTCCAATTGACAAAATATTACAGTGTTGTTGTTTTAGACAGCAATAACAAGATGATAACGTTAACATACTAAGGCGCTTAAAAACTCCAATTCCATTCGCATCAGTGTGATGACGTCAACGTCACCGTAATCAGCCCAATCTTTAATGTAAATTTCTTCGTCGTATCCGCAATAAAATTTAGTTGAAACCATCTTTGGAGAACAATAATATATTTCATTATATTTGTTAAACAACTGAATAATAAATTAAACGCACCAGTGATACGATAAACAATTCGGACGGAGATATTTTCTTTAAATAACAAGGATTAGTCTCCTTGAGTCGTTCCAAATAGATAATTGCCAAAATGAGGGAGCACGGATTCAGTCTTAAGTTTGCGACAGTCACAAAATTCAACCGATTCAAAGAGTATCCTTTGTGTGCTTCGGAGAAAATCTCGGCTGCATAATCAGCCAGTGGTCGGCTACTGCAGACAGCTGGCGAAGGTCCATAATACAAGGTCTTTGCAATACGTTGCAAAAATTCATTGTGGGCCATAACCTAAAATGTCACAAAACCATATGAAATATGCAATGAAATCAAATTCCTTTTTTTAAGCCACAATCTCTGTTACAATGCGGTTCGATAAATGCGCACTGATTAATTTGTTTTAGCAATCGCTCAGCACATACAATCGAAAAGAAAATGCAACCACAATTCACAGTAAGCATAGAGAAACAAAATACAAAAACAAAACGAAATGAATTACAAAAATATGTTCTACGGGCTGACCTTGTTCGGCGTTACATCATGTCCGGGACTCCGCCCCGACACACGGTACTTCAGCATTTTGAGTCTAATCAATTCTGCACACAAAAATCTTATTTGTATGCAATTTAATTGATTGGAAGAACAAATCACAAGATTATATTTAATTTAGATAAAATTTATTTCAAGATATGAATCACGCAAAGCAAAATAAATGTAAAAAACATGCAGCTGTACTGAAACTTGAAGGAGAGTTTAGACAGCGAAATTCGACTATATGTCAATCGGTCCAGGTGCTCCCAATTCTTATATATATATCTATATTTTATATATATAAGTATATTAAAAAAACTTGCATCAAAATGTTTGGCTGCGTACAAAAAATTAATTCAAATTTCGAATATGTATAATTATTACCGCGATTAAATTAAAAACACGTTATTTGCTCTTCGATTTTAAGAACCCATATTTACGTTAATACGTAATAGTTCCCATTTGATGAAAAAACCCATATTATTATGTATTTTCTAATTGTTTAGAATTATAAAAATTTAATTTTGGTTCAAGGATTTCTTTTCCTCAAGCAATATTTGTCGGAGAGTTTTTCAAGAAGAATGGCGCCTTTAATTCTCAATACGAAGTTCATTAAATCTTAGTGTGTAGATGTAAAATGTTTCAAATAATTATATATTATTTGAACCTTCTTCTGCTAGCTTATCTGCTAAATAGTTCCTCTGAATGTTCCTATGATTTGGGGCCTACAGTAGAGAGATGCTTCTATCAATCAATGCAAGCAATTTTTGACCAGCTGACATCAAGTCTTGATCATACTAAGTACCCTGCTGTATCCACATGGCTTATTTGCCACTAACCCATTTCTTTGAGTCTGATCTACAAGTGGCTATGTATTCGATTTGGAGGCCTAAGGAAAGGAGAAAGAGTATTGCATTGAGCGCATCCGTCGGCAATTCGAGATTTTAATTTGTCGAGAAATTGATTGTTGGGATTTGAAATTTTACTCAGGATCGGATTGTCGGGATTTTCATACGTAGCAGGATTCTCCAAAATTCCTTAATTGCCTGTTTATGAATTAGAAGTTCAAATACAGTAATTGTTTATATACTCAATATTGAGAAATTCATTTATTACAACCAAGTATTGTTTTCATAAATAAGAAATTATCAGTTAAGTTACAACTCAATACTTAAAAATGAATGCCAACTATCGTTATCGTCATTGTACATAAATGTTTTACCATCATCAAAAGCTATTAAAATTTTACCCGCCAATGTTTGTACACCTAACAAAATACCAATTGGTAATTGGTTTAGACGAGTCCAGCATTGTGTTTCAAAACTGTACATTTGCAGTGCTCTTGCTGCACAAAACGCATACAGCTTTTGTTTGTGCGCAATGCACTGTTGTAAGTCTTTATAGAAATCAATCGATAGACACTTAATTTGTGCATTTACTCTGAAAGGGACCACATTTTCGACCAATAAGTACAATACATCTTCGAAAAACACTCCGTAACGCTTATCTTGATTTAAGATCTCTTCTGTATGTATTACTGCGTTCGTTTCTATGTCAATTTTCCACAACAATCGATTCCCATAATTGTAATGATCACTGTTTCTTCCAAAAATATATAAGTAAGGCCCCACCATAATTTGACTAACTTGGTTAGAATTAGGTACCGGAAAACTGATTGAAGTTTCCTTTACTAAATCCAAGATATATACCTAAAAATATTTTTAATTTAATTTCGAACATATTCTTATTAAAAGGGAAAACATCATTCTACTTACATTACGGTTATGATAATAAAAAAATTGCGTCCCAGTTACAGCAAAAATGCTCCTTCCGTTTGGAGGAATACTAATCTGTTTCCATTGATTATATCTGAAGATATATATGTTGTCTTTTATAATGAAAACCGATGCACAATTCACATTTTGTCTGGGATTCGAATTTACCTTCCCAGGAAACGGAAAAGTTTCGTCAAGACGCCAGTTCAATGCATCAAAAATGTAGTCGTACGCTTCTGATTTAAATTGTATATCAATTTTTGATACAAAAGAACGTGTAAGTCGGAGTATAGACTATAAAATAAAAAATGTTTAATAAAATGTATTTTCCAAGACGTAAAAAATACAAACACTTTGGGATAGCAAGGGAAATTTGATGAGTCCTAAAAGTTCAGTACAATGTTGGGAGCGCACATTTGGTTCCTTATTCATCCATTTTTCAATAGCAATAAATACAGTTTCCTCAGAATCCACACACAATGAATCTCTCTCTAACCATCTCTTAAACTCATTTAAAGGCATCTTCGTAAAAGCATCTTTTTGAACTATTTCAACAAAGTGAAGATCGTAATAAAGACTCATTTTTTTCAAAAGTGCTGGTAGTTCGTAAAGTTTGGCCATCTCCCCGAATTCCAAGAAATTGGTTGCATTTATACTGTCGATAAGGAATTTCTCGCATTTATCAACTAGGCCAGAAATCAAACACTCATGAGAATGTTTAAGTAAATCATTTACACATTCATCAGTGATCGTAATATTTTCTAAAAAAAACATTTTTGATTGTTTCTCGAGTGCACAAACAAGTAAGTAAGATCCTTTTTACCTGCATACAGATGGCAAATCATAAGATCTAGAACATGACTGGGGATGTCCAGATAAATTTCAGAATTCTTGGATTCATTAAGTCCTGATAAGAACATGGCTGAAAAATAGTCGCTGGCGGCGGCAAGCACATTTCGATGACAATTAAAACTAATAAAAAAATTCTCAATGTATTTATGAAATTTGGAAAATGGTAAAATTAATTTACCGTTTGTCGTCGCACTTAGAAATGAGACAAATATCGGAGAACGTTTTGTCGATCCGAAATGCTATCAACTTTTGTGCAAGTGCGATCGCATTGTTCTCATTAACCCGTTCAGACAATAGTTCCAACTGTTGGTCCATAATTGTTAATAAGATCGCTACACTACAATTTTCTATTGAATGCAAAACAAGACTTTTAGGTTATTTCGAATGAATTAATTATCTTCACAAATTATGTTTGCGATTAAAGCGATTTTTAGTTAAAGATTCTTTGTGAAGTCTTTCTTATAATATGGTCACCAAAATGTGATGTAGTAGAAACACAAGATAACACACAACTTCTGGGCTCTTGATTTGTAATGATCAGTTAATAACGATCGATAATATTAAGGCCTCTGTTCGATGTACACTTTCACTTCCGCTCTCTGCACAAACTACACTCAAGTGACAATTTACAAATCTGTACGTTATCTGCATTCAGCACTAATTACAGAAGTTGCAGCACAGCCAGCTCTAAGCCTTTCACACGTGTTTGCATATTATATTTGCGACATGGCAAAATGCTCAGTGCCGGCTGCCGCAGCCCGCACGGCGTACGCCGGCCATCGTCTATAATTAGCATAATGACTAGTTTAGTAGTTTGTACCGTAGTGTCTAGTGACCAGTGCGTAGGCCTAGTGCACATTGCACAAATAAGCACTTTAAACACAGTCGAAAATTCATTGACTCTCGAAAATATATTTATAAAATATTTCTTGAATTGTGATGTGGATTGGATTTGTAAGTCCACCCTGTCCTTTTCAGCAACCAGACAAATTCGCTGAATAGCAGCACTGTCGAGTGTCGACAGCTGGCCTGCCAATTATATATATATATATTGACATTTTTCTAATACTTGCATTTTATATAAGTCTATAAAAATTTACATAAATCTTTTTAATTTGTAAACACTGTCGAGTGTGTGGACTGTGGAATAAACAATTGTACGGTACGCGTTTCCTAAAAATGTGCGATTATTTGTGTAATTTTTAATTAAAAGCATAAAAATGCAAATAAATTGTTTGTCCGTTTCAGCTGATAAGAGTTCTGCGTCTTGGCTGTAGTTTGATAACAAACATTCATTATGTAAGTCACATTGAAACGATTAAAGTGTTTTGTGAAAATAGGAACTTAACGTTGTGGAAATATATCGCAGGAAAATACCAATTGGCTGTCTCCAAACCCCAACGCAACGTGTGTGGATTAATCGGAATTTTCAGTTAAAAATAAATATTATCGCCGTTTGCATTTTTTCCTCTTTTTTTTATTGTGGTTGTTCGGATTGAGCTTAGAAAATGCCGAAGAAAGTTCTATTAGCATTTTGCCTCATCCATGTAGGTTTTTGGGTTTATTTTTAATTTGAATTTCATGATTCATTTAAGTTATTGATTTGTGAGTCGCGGATTGCATGCAATAAGCATGACTGCGTTGTTTGATGACCTTAGCTCCACTATTCACTATTGATTGGTTTATTATTGATTTACGATTAAAGTTAGTTCTTTGTGTTTCTCTTTTAGATAACTTTCTTTGAGCAGCAGCACGTACACGGCGATGTCATAATGGAAAATGAGTTTCTTAGGTAAGTGCACACTGCACGCGCCACTCAAACGAGCGACGTAATTTCTAAGCATAAACATTATGGACATCTTTAATCTAAATCCATGTCGTCAATGAATCCAAAATGAAATAATGTAAATAAGCACAATAGAAATACTAATATGTGTCGAAAGCAGATAAATTAAATCCGTGCTTAATGAAATCAGTCTGCAACAGCAAAATCCAATGTATAATTTGTTGATTTTCCTTTTTGCTCGCGCTCTTGAGCGCTTTTGTGTGAGCGCCTTCTTTCCGCGTGTAAACATTTCTGAAGATGACCTCATCTTATAAATTTTACGCCTAGGCGCTCGCCGCGCATTCTGAATCGTTTTATACAATGGAATACTCTCACACGTCACTCTGCCTCATGCAGTATAAGATATATAATTGCGGGAGATTTTACTCCGATCTAGATTGTGCCTTCAATACAAATACTGTGTGTACAGTTAGCACAGAGGAGTCGCAATACGGATTGCAGTATGTTATGGAACTCCCCACATCTTGCAATTGATATTTTTGAATGCGGCACAGACTTCAGAAGTGGCTTAAAGTAAAGTTAATCTAACGTAAAGAAACTTAAGAGGTTTCCTTAATCGTTACTTTAAAATATAAGTAATATGTTACTTAAGCCAGTTTTACATTTTTCCAATTGTTCCTATTAAATCCCATCAGGGACAATTTTTTATGAGGAACAAGTGTTTTCGAGGATACCCCAAAGCAGGTGTCACGTTAGGGCTATCTTATACTTTTGCATGTAATTGAAACTGGACACAATTATTTGACATAAAGAATAAAATAAAATTTAGTTACAATTCTCAAAAATTTAGTCAGTTAAGTTAAATCGTAAACTTCGTTAAACAATTATCGGATTGACGTTTTGTGCCCAGCTCTGGACTGGTGGCGTAAGTGTAATCAACACATTGAAACAATCTGTGGCGATGGTTATTAGGCAATTTTAGGGTGCGAGTCTGTTATCTATCGCAATGCCGTCGTTTGTATTTTGTGTGTAAGTCTAAATATACCACACACATGGCCTATATCATCTAATTTGTATTGATGGAGCAAGGACGCCGGATGACCCTATATAACTTAAATTAAATCCACCAATTAATGAGTACACAATTCAAAGCCATATGCTGATGATTTGAATAAAGCCACAAAAATTTTATCCAACCAAAAATAGAATAGCAAGAAGCAGATGAAAGATACTTAACGCTTCATAAAAACGTTAATCAATAACCAGTTTGTGTGACCATTGTCCAAATTTGATGTCCCAGTCATCAACATATTAATTGTTTATATTGTATATTATGCTCACTGGCGCTCGTTAAACTTAAGCGTTCGACAAGCGCGAATGATTCAAATCCAATTAAATGTTTCAACGATCAACACACTCGGAAGTTCACAGTTCCAGTTATCAACATTAAAAGAAGCTGACGCGTCTTTTTGGGTGGTACAACAAATTAAGGAATCTGACGCTAAGTTTGCGGCGTCATTGTAGAAGAATTTCGCGCTGTTCCTGAACATAAAGTGGTGATGATCGCTGTGAGAATTTAATTTGAGCGTGTATTTGTTGTGATCGTAGAGCTCACGCCAACTTTTTGAGCCAACAATATTGCTCACTTATTATGCTCTAGGCACATTTGAGACAATTTCGTAAGCAATATACAGACACTTATTAACAGCTTACTTATATCGCGCACTATTTTTATGCTCGCGCACGTGTTGCATGAGTTCATTCTCAAAGACGCACTTTATTTTAAATATTTGGTAAATCTATTCAGTTATACGCTTTAAGTTATAGATACAAGGAAGCAAGTTACAAATTTCCTTATGTATGGGAATGACAAAACATTTTAAGTTTGTTACAATAACACGCACAAAATCCATTTATGTATTTAATTTGTGTCTATTTTTTACATTATTTTCCTAACGGCAACCTAGTAATTCATTTTAATGACGATTGTTTAGAAAATGTTTCTCTATTGTTTGCAAAACGCCAAAAAGTATGCAATTGCAGCTATTTTGGTGAATGAATTTAATAAATTGAACATAATAACATTTACTTGAGTACAGATTAATTATTGTATTATTAATATTTAAAAATGACAAATAACTAAAAATTTAAATTTTTGATCAATAATTTCAAGGTCTTTAATTGTTCAAATGTTTTTATTTCGTAACCATTTTAAATATTTTTGAAGCACTTTATGCACTAGTTAGCTTACTATTTACAAAAAAAAAACAAATAATTAACATGTAACATTATTATTCACTCATTGAAATGACGAATGAGAATACCTCGGAACTTCCTAATTCCTATGAGAATTTTTAAAACACATTTTTTCTATGAATATTTTCCAATAATTTGAATAATAATTATACGTGGTAAATTTGTGAGTCATGGAAGATGACACAGCGTAAACAAATTTATACATCTTAGGTGCGATTATTTTAGGACTAAAAAGTTCGTCTCCATTAAAATAAACGAAACTTATTGGGTTTACATAATTTTCTTGGTTTTGTTATTTGACGGTTGGATATTCTGCTTGAGGTATGTGAAAATGTTCTCGACTTAATTATGATTTAAAAGTTCTAACAACCTATTTGGTGGAAGAACTTAAATACACTTACTTAATCGATGTTATACTATTCATAACTTATTCAGTATTAGTATGAATTTGTTTTTTCTCTTTTTATAGCCATTTCTAATGATTGGAAAAAAAATTGAATGCGAAAAGTCTAGAATTCCGCGATATAAATGTTCATGACCGAAATGACGTTACGCAAATAATAGGATTCAATTTCTCCATGATAAATTACTTTTTTTTAAATTAGAATATTCCGCTAAAAAAAACAGCGGTTCATGAAAAAAATTTGCTGTAGCAAATATGAGCGTTCAATCGATCTCTAAATAAAAGCAATTAATAGTGACTAATTCTTTAGATAAAGAACATCATAAATGAATTATGAAAAAAAAAGTGTTTTGATACAAATTTCGAAACACAAAAAATATGCAATATAACGCTTTAATTTAAATGAACACAATTGATTGGATTGCTTTTCTAGAACAGCTTGTTGTGTTAATGCATATTTCAGGAAACTTATGCAATTAGTTTATCATGTCATTGCAAAAACTTAGCACAAATCGTATTTATTCGTTATTTAAACAGGCTGAATTAGTTACAAAGCATTCAACCCTATCGGGGGAATGAGTCAATATAATGTGGTCGCATTGCGAATGTCGATGATGTTTCTGGAAAGTGCAATATAAATGCATAAATAACTATGCATAATAAATGCGGTCATCCAACAAACAAAGGATAACCTTAAATGCATTATTTGTTGGTATATTTTAAATGGAATCGGTTTTTATGCATTTCTTCTTGCAGTTGCATGACAACATTATAGTCTGGTGTAAGGTTGTCTGTTAAATTGAATGATGAAATGCTAATTAACTATTAATGACGCATTACCATTCGTCCTTTGTTCAATTTGTACAAGGTGTTTTAATCTCTGAAGGGATGGTAAATTAATTTCAATGATTATTCTCAGTGGGGCTTTAATTAGAAATACGGTTGTTATTTATAAAATTAAATACTCAACTTGATAGAGGTGGATGTAGTTGTGTTTTATTAAATTAAATTAAAAAATTTAAAAAAATTATTTGGTTATTATAAATATTTGGTTTATACAAACATTCGGATTATTTAAATATTTGGTTAATATAATTTATGTGTACTAAAACAAGTTCATAAATTTAAAGCATTCATCCCGACCTTTGTGATACTGGCCCTCCACAATTCACAACGTAACGGTCATATTATTAATTGAAATATTTAACTATTTTAATCGACATTTGAAATCAATTGCAGCACACTTGCGTATAATCAAGATGAAGGACATCTAATGTATTCAAAAGGCCACTTCACAATTCATAGGCCACAACCCAAATTTGTCTATCACGTTAAGGCTAACAAAACTATTAATATAGGAGTCAGCGATTACTCATTGCGTAGTTGATTTACTCTCACCACATCTGTTCCAATTTTAAGTGTGTCCATAATTTGTAAAAGTACTCAATGTTTAAATGTTTCATTTTGAATTAAGGCAAGTTAAGATTGGTACAGATCAAATTCGGACACATCCTGAAGTCGATCATAAATTAAATAAGTGAAATGGATGAAAATAAAACAATTGAATCATCACATTTATGTCACTTTAAGGATTGTTGGAGGATGCAAATGCACACTGAGTTCAAACGCGCGCTTACGCCTTTATGTGTAATTAATTTTATGTTGGACTATGTTGGGGACTACGCGCACGTTGCTCCCAGCTCCACATAGTAAGGTCTAATGCGCGTTCTCTTCCGACTTGTTTCAAAACATGGAACATATAAATCGCGTTTTGTAAGACTGAGCTGAAAAAAAAAGCAACTTAAAATTGTATTTGTAATCGCGCATCGAGATTCATGAGTCGAAACAGCCGCAACTATGGAAGAGTGGGCTGTGGGAGTGCGACAGTGGGGCTCGTTGAGCTTTTTGTAAATAAACGAAACAACGTTCGTTAGTTCGCAGCCAGTCACTGAAGGTATCGGTCGTTTCACGTTTGTTGTTATTGGGGACGATCCGCGGCTCATTTTTATATATACGTTTGAATAAGCGCGAATTCTTTCTCGCTGTAATTTTTTTTTGTGTGCGTCTGACTTTTTTTTCCATTTTCCACATTTTTCTCCTGTTTCTTATTTAAATTTTTGTTAAAAAAAAAAAATTGTTACCAACTCTGTCTGCTGTGTGTTCATTTAAATTGGCCGATTTCAAAATCATCAAATAAAAAAATCAAATTCGCATTAACAAAGTGGTTAAACAAATGATTGTGGGAAGTGTTCAATGTTTATAACGTTAAATTTGGATGTTATGTGAAAGAGTGTTGTAATATATTTTTTACTTATGTTATTAATTTGGCCAATTTTGGTCAAGAAACTAGACGCCTCCTGCGTAAGGAATTGTGAATGAATGAACCACAAAAAAAAAATGTTTATCGTCAAAAATGATCGTTGATCTTATGGCTTTGATTTTTATGACACAAACGTAAAGTGTGGATCGTAACAAGAGTCTAAATTTGAAACAATATCATCGCGTGTGTGCCAGCGGGATGTTCCTCAATTCCGCAACTACGTTCTTTGTGTGTGATTATTACACGCTCTGATATCCCTCATGGTTGTGTGCGGTGAATGGCTGAATATTTATATTGTGCAAAAACTGCGTGAGAGAAAATACATTTATGAGAATTAATTCACGAAAAGAAATCTAAATCTTTAAAAGTATACTTATCCTATATAAAGTAAAATAATAAGTGTGGCATAAAATAAAGAGGCGTAAAACAAAAATAAAACATTAATGCGACCAAGAGTGTGTAAGAGAACACAAGACGGTTGTATATATATAGTTAAGTTTTGGGGGGAAGCGACTCGACCCGCGACCGTGTATTTTATATGAAAACGCATTAACGCAAGTGGATTGTATGGTGTGTTGTTTCAATGAACCCAAAACGGTGTGTGACTAAAAATGGAAGTTTCTCAATGAGAAAACCAAAAACGTTGACCATATTTTTGAAGCCAATCAATGTCAAAACGAGAATAATTCAATCAACGATGCGACCCAACACACTTCAAGTAACCAGTGCAGCTGTTGTGCTGTCTGGTAATGGCTATAGGACGCCGCCACACACTGGTCGCGATGAGCTGTTTATCAGGTGGGCATTTTGACAACGATATTAGGGATTTTTAATATTTAATTTTGAACCACTGTAAGGGAGACATTCACGGTGGTACTCAATTAAGTAAGTTAGTATTATTAATGTACGCCAATACATTTAGGTTATGTCACTAAACCCAAATATATAAAAAATTGAGACGTTCACGTAATATGATTTTCATTTTTTTATTTTTAAATTTAGACTTTGTAAAATTTAACTGTGAACATTTTTGTAAAATCAGATGTCTGAAAGATGCCCTCACATTTATTATCAATTGATAGAAATTCGAAAGTTAACCATTGATATTTAAATAAAATTTGTAACCTTAAAAAAAAGTAAAGATTTTAATTTAAATTGTTCATTTTCATTTTGTTATTTTGTTGATTTAATTGATCAAAATTCAGCAACAAGAAAAAGTGTTAAAAAATTTGGGAATACATTTATTGATTAAAAAATGACGCCTGTAAAATCGCGTAACTTTCAAATTTTGTTGTAAAAATTAAAAAAAAAGTATTCAAAACACCAAAAAAAGCTTTCACTTATAAACATAAAGTACGTCGATATAATTTGAGGGTCCTAAAACAAGTTCATTCATTTTTATTATTGTTTTGACCTCCTTCAAATCCATAAAAAAGCGAAATCAATTAATTAATGGGTCTTTGTCATTAGCGCCACGCTTTAACGCTTATTGCCCTTAAGCACACAAAAGTACATGTGTTTTATTTGTAGCCAAGGGCCATCATTAAAATATGGTTCAAAACACACACAAAAAAGTAAACAAGGGCTACAAATATAAAAAACAATATAGAAAAATAAAAAAGCTTGGAAGCTCTTGAATATAGTTCCGCCACCTACCACAGCTTTCCTCCTCCTAACTGATTTCAAGTAAAAATCGAGTGTCTACCAGCATTTTAAATATTAAAACGGAAAACTTTACATAAAAGTAAACAAGTGGTCAGTAAATAATATCTATATATGAACGTTGGTTTATTTGTGTTCACGTTTTTCACTATATAATTCTATGTTTATACACATTTTTCGTATGACATCATGGCTTTTTATACGAGCATTGCGTTGCACAACATAACTAAAAAAAATGAAAAAAAAAAAACTGCGAACCAAACTGTTGTGTGCTTCAGCTTCGTCGCTTGTCGTCGTGGTTGGCACGCTGTTTTCACTTCCCGCAAGCACCACGGTTAACATAGCGGCAACAGCCACAAAAAAAAATCAACGTTTTATATTATATTTTTGTTGTTATTGTTACTTGTTTTTTGTGCTATAGTTTTGTTGTGTGTGATTCAATTTATTCGCTTTAAAGTTAAACAGGCTATGGCAGACAATGTGCCGCGAGAGTGGCTGAGAGTACGTTGTGGCTTGTGGGATGGGATGGGAGGTTAATAGAAGCGCAGACCGTGCTGTATATTGTATTATATATACATTACAAGAAAGTGATCTCTTTTTTTTCCACACATAAAGTTCTTTAAAAGTTCATCTTTTGTTTTAGATGTTGTTCTTTGCATTACTTTGCGTCAAGGGAGTGCATCCAAACTGAACAATGCACTTCGATATGTAATCCTTCTTTCGCCCACCCACAAATTCAACTCGCTCGCTTCTTTGTCTTTGTTTGTTAGATGATCTTTAAGGACGTGAGTTATAAATAAGTTGTAAATGCAAACACAGACAGACAAAGATTTTCATGACAAGGACTTAGTTTATCTCACGGTTTTGCAAAATAACACCAGGGACGTTGCACCACGATAAATATGATTTCCTTTGTTTGATGCAACAAACCGTGTTGATTCGTTGAAGCTAATTAAGGTGTGAATTCTGTGGGGTTAAGTCAGGGAATGACACTCCGATTTTGGATACACACAGTCTTTTTTAACGACTCAATCAATAACGATTTAGTAAATACATAAAAAGACGTTTATAAATGTTTTGAAGACAATTGAGCATAATTTACTCATGATTGAGTTTTTATTGATTGGGTCGTGTCTATCAATTACAGTTGATTGAATAATATTGGATGTTAGCACCGGCCTGTTTTTTTTTTTTGCTTCTCTAATATAATTCTCGTTAGTTTAAATTAATTAAAATCAAAATATATCTTTGGCATCCTCTTCTTATACTTATCCTGATTTTTGTATATTTTTGTTAAATTTATTTATTTGTTTAATTGATTTATGTTTTGGTAATAACAAAAAAATTAGAAGTTCTAGTATAATAGGTATGCTAAATTACACCTGAAAAATTTCTTCAAGACATGAATATGGCTTCCAAAACATTACTGTACTACCTTATTTAACTATACGTTTAGTTGAAGTTCATTAATTCTTTGCATTTTGCAACGTCGCCGAACGAATCTGCGATGAAAAACCGGTTGTTTTGATAATAATTATTCATTTGTAAGCATTTACCATTAGCCAAGGGCCTTTTAGTGTGTAGCTTTGTGTGTAGGTATTTTGTAATGGAATTCTTTCAGTCTATTCCAGAGTTGTATTCTCGCCATGGAAATTATTAAATCTTATTATTTATCTTTTTACCTAACGCTAAATTTTTATTTCAAAGGATTGTCATTCTTATAAAATACCACATTTTTAAATATCCTAGTTAGAATTTTTCAGTTGGGGTTTTTAAAATTCGCGCCGAACTGTTTCTCTTCGTTTGTACATTTTTTTATTAAAAAAAAAAACATTGAATTTCTCAAACTCCCGCGATGAATCTGTGTTGTACTTGAAAATTTTTTTTATTTATAATGGCCTCTTTAAGTCACTTAATATCAGTGTACATAATTTAAATTCATTAGAATCTCAAAAAATTAAAAGTCTTCCTATCAAGAAAAAAGATTGTTAAAAAAATTAACCGCAATTATGTTTTTACTCTCGTTATTTTCGACATGGTTTAAAAGATTGAAGGTTAGATCATCGGCCCCATAGTAAAAGCAATTGCCACCGTCATTGATGAGATAATGTGGCTGAGTTCATTCTATATTTGGCATCAATTTTTGTTGTTAATTTTTTTGGCCGTTTATTTACTTTGTTTGTGATTTGCAAAAACTGCAGGCAATAATTTAAAAAATATTATGGGCACATGATCGAAGAATGAGCAAACTCGCCAATTTATAAAAAAAGTATTTTTATTTTAGTCAGAATAATATGTTTTGGAGAATTATTTTAAAAAAATATTAAATGTTGAGGTAATTTTTTTAGCTATTACGCACTAATTTTTTTAATTTAAAAACAAAACAATTCCTCATTAAAAAATATATTGCAGTTATTTTAAGTTTGTTTATTTAAATTTAATTTAAAAAAAAGCGATGATCTCATGCTTAGACTGCACGCAGTTCAACTCATATATTAAAGCTCACATTTTAAATGACTGATCGTGCCAATTTGTTTTCCACTTTGTAACCTAATTAGTTTAATTTTAGTACTTAAAAATTAAATAACTTTATAATTGGATTATTTTGCGTGTGAACATTAAATAAAAATTAAATGCAACATTCATTGTAATGCAATTTATTGCCGTCCGACACGTGTAAAATTTAACAGCAAATGATAACACAACAGTAAAGTTATCACGTGTTGAAACATTTACCATAGTCCATAGTCTATACTGTTATGATGGGGATAAACAAACCACTTAGTGTGTCAATTATATTGGCAAAAAAATCACTATTATATTGATAAAAATAATTGCTTAATATTATTGATTATATGCAATGCGCATTTTATGCATTAATTCATATTAATGCAGAGTGCAGTGTTTGAAACTGCATTTCATAACAATACCATGCTGCGTTTGCGCTGAAGATTTTGTTCACTGAAGCGTGACGACAACGATTTCCCGTATTTGAAGCAGAACAAAACATTGAAAAAAAGCAGTGGCAATCCGCATCATTACAGCCACCATGAAATTATTTACATTACAGACTAGTGTTTTTATCACACCGTTATCTGTGCGGTGTTATTATTTTTTTTTGTGGTTAACTTTTGTGCATTGTGTTAACAAAGCAGCAGTGGAGTAGACGTTTGTGTTAAACTGCTGCTACAATATTTTTAATTTATTTTTATTTCCAAACAATTGTGGCACTACTTTGTTTCAATAATTTTTGTTACTCATGTATTATTGTAAGATTATTTAATAGATTATTCGTCATACTCACTCATACATTTATAAGTTATAATTATCAACGTCACAGCTTTGTATTTGTTAAACCGTTATTTAATTGAAGTCATGCACGTTGTCAGTGTAATTTCATCAAAATGTGATGCGTAAAACCAAATTAGTTAAGTCGCATTTAACAGCCTACATGTGCGCAAAACAAACACTCATCTTCTTTACCAATTTAGTATTATATTTTTGCATTGCTAATTCAATTCAATTTATCACGAATTACGTTCCGTATGATGATGATGATTGTTATAAATCTTTGGAAAACTTTTCAAAGCGTTATTTGGTTGAGGGGAAATAATAGTCTACCTCACTACAATGACCTCATCAGTTTTTTACGATTTCAAAAAAACTAATTAAATATTAACGTAAACGTATAAATTCAACCGAAATCCATGACGTATACGGTATAGCCGGATTCTTATTCACCAAATATGTTTTTGTTTGTGCTGAAATGATGGTAATAAAGCTTTTTAATTCGATTTAATATGTCAATCACGTACAATGACTGCATTATGTCAAATACACAAATAACTCTTGTCAGTTAGTACTCATGAGTAATGACGTTATAGTGAAAATCACTGCGTTCAACTTGAAAATATGGCATTATCTGTTGCGTGCATCCGTGCAGTTATACTTGTACTAAAAAAAAAATACAGGTTGTTATTGTGACTAGCGTTAATTAATACCTGCTAATAGGATGGTGCTGGATGTTAACTGATGGATTTCGTGAGCTATTTTAATTGAGATTATTCATCGTCATGACTATTCTTTAGCTGTTTATTCCCGCGCTCAGTTGATGATCACACGTTTATTAAGCAGAATTTATGTTTCGGCTTTGTTTTAAGTTTTATTAAAAAAAGATTAATTATAAGTTTGAACATTTGTAATTTCATTCAAGCGTGTTTAATATAATTATTGATTTTTTCAAAATTTACATTAAATCGTTAGATTTTGTCTTGTGGAATTAATATCCAAATTTATAAAATCCTTAATAATTTTATAAAATAAATAAATCAGTACGTTTCTTCTCCCTATACGTGAGTTTAAATTAAATTTTCAAATTAAATTTCATGTCCATAATATTTTCCAACTTGTGCTTTCGAGTTCGTATTATTTTAAAATTTCATATTTACACGCGAAAACCAAGCACTTTTATTATGTTACTTCTTGTTTTATTTGCAAAAACATCGGCTTCTTCATTTATATTTGCCAGTCGAACTGATGATCTCATAATAAATATTGACATCTACTGCGCAGTGCACGATCCTAATAGCTAATTAGTAATTATTAACTAGCTCCAAGTACTTGGCTTCTTTTTCAAACCAATTGTTACACTAATTTTTTTGTTTTGATGACAAGGGAAAATTTTGTCAGTGTGTCATAATAATTAACAGTTAATTTTGAATCACAATATAATTTTTGTGTAAAACTAATTATCACATTATGTATTACTTGTTTTGTATTGTTAATTTTTATTTACATAAATATTAAAAAATGAACTTAGTCACATAAATAAATAATAAAATATTATTGTGCTCGCACTACGCCACTGCTTTTTTGTCGAATCTGTCGCGCGAATTATGTCATTGTGCAAATAACACATTCATTGTAGAACAATAAGTCAATCAGAATTAGTGGTAATTGAATTCAATGATCCTTTTAATTTAAAGCAAAAAAGAGCCGTTAAAATTTGGTGTCGATTACACCATCAGTATTTTTATTAATCTTAATATGCATTATTTGTTTTGATGGGCGCTTATAATATTATTGATATTTCTTCATTTAAAGAGTGAAAACAACTTTATGAAATTTTAAGCGCGCATTTCAAAATGTATGTCACTGCGTTAGTGGTCAGTGGTTAGTGGTCGCACACGTTGTTTTTGTATACAAAACAACATAACAAATCATCGATTAAATGTCGAGTGTTCGCCCACCTAATTTCATAAATACAATACATACGCAGGTTTATGTCACGGAAGTTATATGCTTTTTTTGTAGCATTATTTTATTGATTTGGTATCGAATTGCGTCACCCAAACCCTTTTTAGTTGATTGCCTTTTGTTTGAAATTCAATATTGATTCGATTTAAAGTTTATCTTCATTTTTTTATGTAACGCTACTGATTTTAAATGCGTGTTATGCTACAGGCAGCGTAACAAAAATGTAAAGTATACCGTTCGGGTTCAGCTGACCATTTGTTATTACTTATTATTGTAGTGGGTATTATGAGATAGGCCAAAACGGTGTGTTTTGATAAACAAATGTACTTAATTCGTTTACAAAAGTAAAACTGACATCATTGTTTTTTATCACCCGGAATTACAAAAATACGCATAAATATAAAGTAATACCTTAATGCTAAAAGACGATTGGTGCGCTTATTTGTGTTTTACGGGATTAATTGTATTTAATTTCAATGATATTGGCGCATGGTGTCGAATTATCTATATTTTTTAATTTAAATTATTGGGAAGACGAGTTCAAACTTAATCTAACACGAAAGTTTGTTTTTGATACATTTTTAATAAATGATTTTAAAATGTTTTAATTAGACTAAAAATATTAAGGGATTACCTATGAGTACAATCAATAAAAAAGGGCCCATATAGCTGCAATTGCATACTTTTTGGAGTTTTTTTTATTGTGGCAAATTCAGGTTTTAACTTTTTTTTTACTATTTTATTCTGTTTTTAACAATTATTTGTAAAACATGTAGATAAAATAGTTATCATTGGATAAAATACATAACATGCGGTTATCTAATAATCTAAATCTTAAAATAAACAAAAGACTAGTTAGTGTGAAACTTAAATCTGCATCGAAATAATCAACAAAATCTTCCATATATTTGCAAAGATCAAATACTTTATTGTGTGCGTTACGCAAGCTAAAACAAGCTGCTGATAACCAAATGCAACTTAACATACAGTTAATGTGTTAGTTAAGCAACCAGCGAGACATGGTGATAAATTCATAATTCTAATGTCTGGTGAGTGCTCTTGTGTGACATCAGAAGATTCATTGAAATTCGCATAAAATATAAGTCAATCTGGGAAACTGGATTACGCGGATCACAACAACGATGAGAATCGCAATCGGCACTTCCGCACTAAAGTTGCTTCTTTGAATGCAGTAAATATTTGTACTAGAGTAGGATAATAAAATATTGTATTAATGTGTGAATGACTGGATGAAAACTCCTCGTCATGTTTATGTTTGTGTTTGTAAACTTGCAAACATTATACGCGTAGTTAGTTCCTTTTAATGTGATGTGTATAAAAAAAGAAGAGATGAATTAAAGCGCCCTGCCTTTTAGCCTTATCTTCTCCCATGGTATTGTATTTACGATGTAATGCTTATGAAAGCATGAATGGAATTATTTATTTGTTAAAATTACCAATTGGAATAGCACCCAATTTAAAAAAAATTAATTCGCAACGGTACATTTTTTAATGTTGTCAATATGCTTTCAATATACTGTCAATGCTTTTACGAGGACAATGTTTTTGAACGAACAATTAAAGTGTTCACCACATAAAAATAGGTAACGGGATTATTTGTAAATGATAATTACTACAGTTATTGTACTTAACAGTTAAATAATGCTCTTAATGAACTAAACCATAACCGCAGACAAAACATTGTTTGGTAAGAATACTGTTATTTCTGTTTAATCACTGGCATTTAAACAGTCATTACTTTATAATAATGAAGAGCTCCAAAACATATATTTTCAATATTTTCAATTGATTTAATTAATCCACCTAAATAGACATGATATTGACTAACCGGTTAAAATATTGACAATATTATTGTCGGCCGTCTAGAGCGAGGCCGCATTCCTTTAGCCTATAATGGATTCGTTTTTGAGACACATTTTATTTTATCGTACGTATAATCATTTATAATTTTTCACATAGAGTGAGATAGGTCAGTCCTATAACGGTCGTAATGATAAATTAAAGCAGTCAGCGTCGCCAATTAATTAGTATCATGTTATGCGGACTATATTTAATTATTTGTTATAAAGATTTAAAATTAAGTTCATAAAGTCCTTCATTTCTATGCTTTCTGTGCATTTCATTAAAAGATCTAAAATTTTTTTTCTTTGTTTTTAATTTGGTATTAATATTTTTTAATTATAAAAATAATGCAGTTTAAATTTCTGATATTAGAATGCAATTAAATGCAATTATTGAACATAATTCGCACAAATTGGCATAAATAGCTCCATTATAATAATTAAAACACCACGCGACACATCCTTTGACATAATATATGCTTTGCACGACGCGTCAGATTATGTACTATCTATATTGCAATTTGTATGTATTGCGCGAATTTTAGTTCGCGCCTCTTTCTTATGTCTTGTACTATTGATTTTGTGTTTTTCGTATATGTGCTATATGTATATTAATTCAAGTAACTTCCTCGCCTCTACATACGGCACAACCAACGTAACTACATAATAATATAGCGATTTCTATTTAAGACTGTTTAGCTGTTTTTCGGTTTAGTCATATCTAAAATTAGCCGAAATTCATCTATGGCGGGAATTAGCAATGTAGTATAAGTTTTAACATGAATGTATGAATATTAAAAACATACTCACACGCCACGCAGTAGACGAAACCAACGTATGTAGGTATATTGGAGGAAATTAGTGGGCATATGTAAAGGCGCCTTTTAAAATGTGAATTCTTTACGAATTAAGAAGAAATTGTAGCTATAACAGAAAAACACACGCACCAAAATAATAATGCAACGGTTCAACTTGATGTTACGCGAGTATTTAAAATTGTGGTGTTTATGTGTGGGCAATTAAATTCAGCAGCTGATTCTATTTTGTTGCACCGTTAATGCGGATGAATTGGGAACACTGCACGACTATTGTTTAATATTAGAAGCGATGATGCTTTTATACAACTGCATTATTGCGTTTACTGTAATATTTCGGAATTATTTGAGATAGCGTAACTATTTAAATAAACTTTCACTTGTATGCTAGACCGATAAATGTAGATTACTGATTGAGTAAATGCGACACGCGCCAAATTTTAAGATTATATTGGTTTGGGCTCTCCCAGAAACATAACAAAATAAATATAAGAGTGCTTGAATTGTTGGCGTTTTGCCTATGCGAATTGAAAAAAACATCCCGCTAGCCTAACAGTCACTCCGCAGGCACGATTATTGTTATTTGATTTTAATGTCATTAATCAGATTTATTAAATTATTTATTAGTGTTATGTGAGGATTTGCATAAATTAATGATTATGACTCGAATTGATATTTCAAACGTGTGTAGCGTTGTGAGATCTCATAAATATGATCACTGATCAGTGAGTGCGTCCATATAACATATAAAATACTCATTCTCGCGTTGATTAATCATTGTTTTAAATATAAACATTAACAGCTAGTTGTATTTATGATCGTTGCAATCTTTTGGCGTCTTTGTTTGAAGGCACCGCACTTATAATATTTATGAACGATCACCATAAAGCTGCACATGTAGTCTGCCCGCTGTAAACATTCTTCATTCATTTCCTTGAATGGAGAGTTCCGAGCAAGACCTGAGAAAAACCTTGGATGGAACGCGTGCACATAGCTGGCATACGGACGTAGCACGTACATAACTACTTGAATAATACACACTTTTCGTTTGTATACTCGTGCGCAGCGCTTGTGGTATCAGCCGCGCAGCATCACAATGCTAGTACGAGAATGTTGCAGGCGGCATATGTCACGTCACTATGGAACTAAGGAAGTTTGTATCTCGCAAAGCGGATGCAAAATTATTATTGTGGCCATTATTAATAAGTCGCGAGAATGAAGAAACACACCCCACAATAATGATGTGTTGTATGTGCGATTTTATGTAAATGCAGTTTCTGACGATGCGATGCTTTTGTTATGTTAATACTGTAGGTGTTTTCGCGTTTTTGTAGCTGACTAGCTTATTTTGATTATGGAAATTGCTAAGTTGTGCCACTTAGAAAGTATTTTGCATTTTGGTTTTTGGTGCATTGGATTTGTATGCGCCTTAAAGGTCATTCATTAAGTCATGGTGGGAACTTCGGATAAAAAAAATTAATTACTACAATATATATAGCATTTTCTAATCCTTATGAGTTGCATTTTTTTTAAGTTAAGGCAAATTAAAGCTTATTTTATGAAATGTATTAAATTTGAAGAATATTGATTACACTCTACAATACATATTTGTGTATTGACAATATTTTCGCTGTTTAAAATATTGACAATATTTTTATGTATAATTTTTTTTTATTGCTGCCAATACTTATTTAAATTAGCATCAATGTTTGTTAACTTCGTCTTAACGAGAGGTCCTTTTTTCCTTTGTTGCGGTTTCTTTTATATTGGTATTCCAAGCCTGTTTGCGACACGTTTTAAATTTTATAGAAGTTATAGCTAGATAAGTTTGAGTATGATGATTGATGACTGTCTTAAATTGTAATTGTTATATTTTTAAAAAAGTCCTTGTGCATCAACAAATGGAAAAGGCCTAAAGATATCTGACAACGATAACAATAACTCAGTACTTAATGTTTTCTTTCACTCTTTATCCATTAAAACGGATGTTTAATTAAACGGAGTCAATAAAAATATTGATTATTAAATTCTTAAAACTGAATATCTTATCTAAGTCAAATTATGGTAGCTAAGTGCTACATCTGTTTTGAATGATTTTTATGACTTCCTGTGATTATTATAATCTTTTGTGAATCGGAAATAAAGTCACCTCAAAAGGGATATAAATAATGTCATTTTTAAGTTCACTCAATCGCCAAATATAAAACTGCATGGGGAAAAATGTCACCGATTAGATGAATGTTGATTGTGTACTTACTGATTACTACTTTTATGATTATTTGCACGCCCAGTCATTCGCAATTGTACTGTTTACTTTGAAGGTGGCACGTTTAACATCATAATAATTTTCACGGCCAACAGTCATAGCGGAAATAGAGAAAATAATCTCCCTCTCTATTGCATTGCTGAGTGCACTGTGAATTAAAATACCAATTTTAAATTCTCAGCAGTTGTCAGTTTGTCAAAAAGGTCATGTAAACAAACAAACAAATTTTATAGTAATTTATTATGTCTCCGTTATTGTAATTGCCGTTCAGCTGTGCTGTTAAATCGTTGAATTGAAGAATGCGTTTACGTTCACTACAAATACTCATCACGTTAAGCCGCCTTTTACGTAAATGTTCTTGGAAAAACTATGTATTTCCACAAGAAAATTTGTCACACTTTAAGCAACGGACTTGTTACAATTCACTATTTTGTGATACTTCACGTTCGTTAAGCCGATCATATGTTTTGTGGTATCATTATACTTTAAAATATGATATGGTTGTGGTACTCCCGCTTACATTATTGGGCTGTTGCGCAGACGACTCAATTCGCGTGCATATGTCAATATCAATTGTACTAATATTTTGACTAAGTAACATGATTCGCCATATAGTTTATGCAGTCAGACATGCGCATGCGACTTTACAATTATTATAACCGCAATGAATTTGAATTTGAATTTGAATGTGCGAAGATATATGATAATCGATGAATTGCGCATGCGCAACTTACTCAATGACTGTGCGTATGTATATTGTGTTTTAATATGATTTTTTTCTCACTTTAGAATTGAGAGAGCTTTTTCTGGTTTCATTCAAATGTACTTTCATCTGTTTTTAATACAAATAATTAAATGATCTGTTGCCGTTATTCCTCTACTTATTACATATTTTGAAAATATACATTACACCGCATGTGTGCGGGATTGGTCGATTCTTACGTTAGTATTTATTAATAGTAATGACCTCATCCGCTCGATGTTCATATGTACGTATTGTTTGTTCGCTTCACATTCAGTTGAGCTTTAATGTGCTTTGCCAATTTCATTATCAGCCGTTTATCGATAAGGTGCGCAGACACTGGCATATTATTATACGGCCAAACACCCGTTCGTCGTACATATGCAGCACGCGTACATTAAATTAAATTCGAGGTCTGATTAGCGAGTTTCGTGGTGTTATAATACGTACACGGGGTAAAACGTAAAAATCGATGATCGATTGCGCAGTACTCGTAGCTCAAGCGACAACAATGCTTTGACTTGATTCACAATCAGACACACATTACACATTGCAATCACCACCATGAGCACATGCGTACTGTCGCGTTATAGTAATTGCGTGTGTTGTTAAAATGTTGTGTCTAATCTCGTTGAGTGTGCGCGTTCATCTTTCAGTTTTGCAATGACAGATGGTGATTTATTATCTTATGTATGTCATACAAATTGACATGGAGATTGGTGCGAATCTGCCAGATAAGATTTAAGATTCGTGATAAATCCCAGATAATAATAATATTCATTGTTAGTACGCCACTGCGCACCGCTCGTCGCGCTGCGCCGCGCTCCGTTGCAAATCCGCATCAGTTTATTATGTTTTCACATGTGTATTAAAGTTATATGAACAATAAAACGATGAGCTGTTTGATTGAGTTGCCACTTAATATTGCTGTTAACACGTTTGGTGTGGTATTTAAAATTTGAAGTGCATTTCATCGAAATGAAGTAAACATACGAGAATTTATTAAAGTTATTAATGCATTTTAGACAATTTTATTTGTATTTATGCATCCTTTTAAATAGTCTGTAAATCTTTTAATTGTTTAGTAAAATATATGGCCTGTGCGTTATTACTTTAAATTAATTCTCTATCTACCAATTTTTATTATTTATTATTATTTTTTATATTATTTAAGGAGGTCAATTGTCAATTTTGTTTTTAAAGACCCAACTCATTAAAGGTTTTTGAATTATATTGCTGTGAATCTCGATTATTATTAAGGTCAATCATTTTTGGGGACACCCTGTTATGTTAAAAAAATTACATGTCATCAAAAAAAAAATTGCTTACTCCTAACAATTAACACGTTGTCAAGGGCACTACAAAACAATTCAAAATTATTACTTTTGTGACATTGGTGTACAATTTTGATGACATTAAAAACATAAATTGTACTTGTTGCTAAATTTTAAAATTTGAAATGCATTTCAAATCGAAATTATCTAATAAAATAAGAATTGAAAATAAAACGACAAAGAAATAAAATGCAGTTCAATCAAAACATTTTTATGAATTGCATTTTATTCGTCTGTTATGTGAAATTTGTTTGTCGCCGACGCAAATGCTTTTGATAAAGCAGGAAATTGACGAAGAATTAAAATTAACAATGCATTAATTAAGGCAATCCGCCGGCAACTTCTTTTTTAAATTAAATAAAGATTATGCTAATTTACCGCGTCTAGACATTTATAGTTTTAATTTTTAAACTTCACCCCCGAGCAACCACACTCACTGCCACATGACCGCGTATAACGGCATATTGATATAGAGTTGTGACAAAGCCACTGATAAGCCAACAAAAAAGATGATGGATTTGACCGGTGCGGTGGAAATGTGATTGGCAATGTGCGTTCACTCACGAATTACAATCCTTTTTTTCCTTATCATGATTCGGCTATCGTGCCCGATGGTGTGCATTTTATTTCTCTGTAATGTGTCACATAGTCGTATGCAGATATGCCACATTACTCATGCGCAACATGTTTTTTATGAGCGATAACAGCGCTGACTGCCCTGCATTGAGGTAGGCGCAAGAGTTTCCGGAAATTATCGGCAAAGTGACTCACAATTGTATGGGAAAGCATTTTTTAACTTGAGTACAGAAAACGTAGAGATAGTAATTCGATTTACTCACTTAATGCTGAATAAGTAATATAAAATTAAAAGTAATTGAAAATAGTCAGTCATTCGTGAAATGGTAGTGTACCTTGATAAATAACGTGTTGTGTGTTAATTTGATTCTAAAAAATTTTATTTTTATTTATTCTTTATATTTATTATTTTGTTAATATTTTTTCTAACCAGAATTTAGTTTTTTTGTTTAAATTAATTAAATTTATTCGATAATATTTCATAACTTAAAATATAATAAAAAGAAAATGGCGCGGAAAAAAATAAACACGACCAAATTCAGGTACGACGAAATAAGCTTTTTTCTAAAACTATTATATATGTGATTTGAAAAAGATTGGTTTGACCTTGAAAAAAGTTCAAAAAAATGTTCTGATTTTAAATAATTTAACTCTGCTTACGTATGAATGTTTGACAATGTACAATGTTTGACCTTGAAATTATATTTTGAAATGTTCAAAAGAAACGTAAAAATAATCTTAATCTGTTTTTTTTAATTTCTAAAAAGCTTCATTTTTATAACTGAACATAATTTTGAAAAATTAAGGAAAATTCAAGGTCCAATTTTTTACATCTCGGAAACCTTAAATATTTTTGAATTTTTTGTCCACATCCCAGAGAAGCGTTATTAAAATGTAGTTAAGCAGCAGTCGAATATAAATTCAGAAAGTACATACTATGAAAATGACCGCCTTGAATTTGTGTGTATGGAATCCTATCTTTATGCATTTCACTTGCCACATTATTCAAAAATAGCGCGCGCTTTAACGGAAAACGTCCGAACCCTGTACATGTTCGTGTTTACACCAACTCCGTCATAAATTAAAAATTATTTACAAAACGAAAACAAATCCATTCATTCAACCTTTATAATTTCTTTACGGACGCGAAACACCAAAACAATATACAACATTATAAACAAGTCAATTGGAGTGATGATCACATTTTCCGCAATGAAATTGCACCTCATTCCAAATGGATGTAACAACAAAATGAAACGATGTTATTAAACTTCCAATTTGAAATGAAGCTGACTTTGTTTGTTGGGTGTATACATTCGATCCTCTGCGCCTCCTTACTCCCCTCCACCCTCGTCCTGTGGGCTGTGATGCGTTCATTTGTGTGTATGACGACATAATGAGTTAATGCGTGAGCCAATGTCTAAAGATATACCGCAAATTGTTTATCGACGCACCCACTCTGACAAATGTTTGATGTTTTTTGTAAACAATATTGAAGCGAGAACATAATCCGCCGTATAGTCAGTCCCAGTCCCAGTCCCAGTCACTCGCAGTTGTATATTTAGTGCTATAGTGGGTAAGTGAGAGACATATCATCATTATATTATGCAGTGGGTTGCGTGTGCGATGCGCGCGTAAATGAGTGAGCTCACTTCCAGTGAAATCAGAGCACATTGTTCCGTTTGGAAAACACCTGTTGCAATTTAACTATAATATTCAGCAAACTCGTTGCTCAAAATTATTACCCGCACAAATGTATGGGTGTATAACATAATTGTGTAGGTACATTGAATTTGCGCAATTTGTTGTTATTGCAATTTAATTTAGGCTTTGTAACTTGGGGTAGGTTTTTTAAAATATTAAAATGTGGAATTTCCATTCAAATTACATGCAATTTATTTATTTTATTATCGTCTTTAATCTACCCACTTTTCTTTAAAATCCATCTCGTCAAAATAATACGCATTTTAATCGTATATTCCCATTCTTTTGCTTTCATTTTTATTTTTCTTGGCATACAAACATATTTTCCGGTACTTTTCCCGATTCAAAAAAATGCCAATGCATGAACATTCAACAGACGCTGAAATAATCCTTTGCGATAACGCGAGAAGTGCACAGTATTTACTCGTGTGTGTGAGTGTGCCGCCAAAATAAATATTGCATGCTGAATTAATGTAAGATTTTCTACCGCCTTGACTTCGAAATGAATGAAATTGTGATGTTTTTATTTAAAAAAAAACATGACCTCAAACTTTAGCTCATTCACGCCAGGCGTTGTTGTCGCATCATTTGAATAACAATGCATAATTCAAATCAATGCGGCGATGAGCATTTTGGCAAAATGCGGTTTATGAATTACGGTGTGGAATTTTAACCGTTACATGATTTATGAATTTTGAATAGAACGTTGATAACAAAATGAAAACAGCACCGGGAATTTCCAAGAGTAACATGTTTTTGCGGATGAGGATGAAAATTAGGAATGTATGTTTTGCTATGTGGGAGATTTTTTCAATTCAACTTTTACTCAATATTTAAATAATTTAATAATAGAAGCGATGTCATTTAAATGACATTAGAATTTTTTTGAAATTATTCAAAACTATTGTCAATACTTATTGAAATTGTGATTAATATTGTGCTATTATTTTCAATTAAATTTTTAAAAATATTGTCAATATTTATTGATTTTTTTAATACATAAGTTCATCATCATATGTTCGGGTCATGGCCAATTAAAGCATCCTCCAGACCGGTCGGCTGTGCGAGAAGGTCCACCAGTTTGGTATTCCAAATGCCCTGCGTCTTAATTTACGCTCCTACCTGAGTGGAGGTCTCCCTTCCCTTCTTCTTTCTATCCCGCAAAATAGTTAAAAATTTAAAAACTGGTGATAGCTAAGAAATTATTTTTAAGTTATTGCAAAAAAAAATTCACAACAATTAAAGAAATTGTTCGGTGTTGTAATTAATCAAATAAAAAATTAAAAGTTCTACGAAAACTTTCAACTAAGAATTGATTTTACATGAACTTTTTTCGTTTTCTGTATCTGTTTATAAAATTAACTATTAAATTATAGCGGGACAACCTAGAAATCCTGGAATGAAATCCACATTAAAGTTCTCCTTCGTGTTTCAAATTTTTCAATAATTTATTTCAATTTAAAATTCATAAAAATTTTGATTGTTTATTATTTACTTTTCGTGTCATTTTAGCAAATATGTCAAAGCGCTATAACTTTATATAAATAAGATGCGAAATAGCCTTTGAAAGCGATTGAGTAAACTTGGTTGAATCATTGAAACATGATTCGGCATTGTGTCATATTTTTTACTAAAAATGATAAATAAATTTAAAAATCGTAATTGCAATAAATGGATTACTTGAAGGTAGTTTTTAGTAATTGACTATTGATTAATATAATGTTAAGTATGCCATTTAAATAAAATGCGTACATAAAAGTGCGCTTCACTGATTAGACACAATTAATCGCCTTGGTGTGTGGATCAACCAACAGCAGTTAGTTATTTAAATGTCTAAACCACCGCAACACTCGGTTAAAAGATATAAAGTACCGGTCGAATGGCCATCACTCTTCTCAAACTGACAATCGAGCGACGAGTTGCTATTTAAATGACACATCAACAAATCACACACTTTATATGATAATAACCCGCCAGCCTAATTGAGTAAAACAACACAACTCTCAAGCGAATGGTGCGACAGTAGTTAAAATGGCATTAACGCCTAATTGGTGGTGCACAATAAAATATAACAACTATGTAATTGAATCAGAGCAGTACTATTTAACTAACGGAGTCCCATTTTTCAATTTACAGCGAGGCACTGCAAGCATGGCGCGTAAAAGTGACATCAAATGTGGTGCCCAGCGAACGGGTGCAGGATCTCTTCCAGGAGCTAAATTTTGACACAACGGAAAGGCAAAGTAAGTTAACTGTGTTTCTTTTTTAATTCGATAATTAAATCCATAATTGTCATGAGACCTATGTTGACTAACTCAATATTTTTCTCCTTCATTTTTCCCCCACAATCATTGGACGTTGACGACACACCTCTTGCTCTCCACTCATGATGACAATGTGACGTTATTCCGTTGCGTGTGTGGCGATGTCTTCCATGTTTTGTTCACATTTTATTAAATTCCACACCAAACCAACAGTTAATGAAATGCTCCAATTTTCGAAACTGTTTGCACGCCGCGGCAGCTCCAACTTTGATGTAGGCAGCAGCCGATACGTCGACGGATTAACGTTCGGCGAGTTTTGTGTGTTGGCGGCCGATTTGAAGCGTTTCAGGTGAGTGAAGTTTTGTTGGATGTTGAGTTTTTGTCTCAATCAATAACCTCCTCCTCCACAAATGTATTATGAATTTAATTTCACTTCTAATCTTAAATCTGTTAGGACCCAAAATGTTGGACGCAGCCAAAGCAAAAAGTTCACACCTGCTGATGTGGACAGCACCCGAACGAAAAATAACGAGGCACGCACAACAACAGTAAATGCAGGTCCGCCCGGTATTGCAAGGGGGCGAGGTCCAGCACAATTGGACTTGGGTGCACCTGAAGTGTTTCTGGGTGGTTCATGCAATCCCACTACATGGCGTGCTGATGTTGCTATACCTGCACTTGACGAGCTGGGAATTTCCTTTTACAATCCGGTATGTTGTTGTATGCCTTGCCGCCTTTAGTTATTCCCATTTGTGGATGGATTAGTCATATAGGTGCCTCAACACTTTATGCGTTGAGATCATTTCCAATTTTTGTTTTTAATTAATTTTGATTTCTTTGGTTTACCATAAACAGCAAGTAACAGATTGGACGCCCGATTTGATTGAGTTGGAGCATCGTGCCAAGGAAAAGGCACGTGTGCTATTTTTTGTCATGGATTCCGAGACGCGGGCGTCAGCTGGCGCTATCGAAGCATCACACATAGCGGGACAAAATTCAAGGCATTTAGTTTTGGTGTTGCATCCATACAAACGTAATCAAAGTATTTTAAATGAGCCAATCTCAGAGCAGTAAGTCGCCTTTCAATTAGTTCAACTACAAATCCGAATGTGTTGTTATAACAATAAATTTAAATTTGACACAGGGAGTTCAAAGATCTGTCCAGGAATCAACAATTGCTCCGAGAGTTAGTAACAAGACGAGGGCTGCCAGTTTTAGATAGCATTCCATCAGGCCTCAATCGAACTAAAGCAATTTTGGCTGGCAATCATGATAGTAATCCACCATACAACATTGCATCAAAATTAATGTGAGTGCGTCTACAAATTCAATTGAGTGTCCTCCGTTTTTATCTCCCACATTCATGTATTGTGGAGACGATCGCGACGGTTGTGTGTCAAATGAAATGCACTTTTGAATTATTACCATAATAGTTTAATTGTAAATAGTCATAAATTAATATTAAAATGTTTGCCTTTCTTCCCCACTCCTGCCACAGTTCCGTCCGACGAGCATTTGATCGCGTCATTGAGAAGTCGCTAGATGACAAAATCACATTGGAGCAATGCAAATGTGCCCTCAGTTCCCTCGGCTACACCAATCATTTAATTGCAACACAAAATATTACACGCGTCCTGCAGTTTTATCGTCAATTTACAGCCACATCGTTGCATGCTAATAATGCAACGGTTGATGGTGGCAACTGCAATGGCACGAGTTGTGAGGAAGATGACAGGCAGGTGACAGCGGCGCTGGATGAGAGTGGCACTGCATCCACTGATAGTTTAGTTGATTTTAATGAATTTTGTATGCTCTCTGCGTGTTTGTCTATACAACAGTATGACATAACATTGAATGGCTTAGTGTCGCCCATCAAGGGGATCAATTTGCCACCACCTCCTATTTTTCTTACAAATATATCAGGTAATTTAGATTATTTTTTAATTTACAATCGAGTTTCCTTGTCTGATAAATTAGTAAAATTTTTGAGAAACATTTATTGTCTTGGAAGACAATTCTAATAATTCTTCAAAAATTACAGACTTTGCTCACAATGACAATTGTCGCAATCAATTCCGACCAGCAAGTTGCCGCAGTGTTCCAGACGACCGTTTACAAATGAACGAGCAACCCAAGAACCTGGACAGTGGCACCTCATCCCCCCAGCCACACGATCACAACAATCGCACTGCTCCCAATTTGATGCCATCTCGTTCCCAACTACTGAATAACACTGCGGCAACGCTATGCGTTGACGACTATCAGTGCAACAGCGTCCACGAGGAGGAGAGCGACTCCAACGATTCCGTATTCTCTAGTGAAGACTCCACCCAAGAGTTAAGCTCATCCGAGCACAACATAACACACAATATGCTGCCGGTACGCGACATCTATCTGGGCGGCAGTTGTATGTTACGCACGCGTTGGCGTCAAGATCACGCTATACCGTATTTCAAAGCGAAAGGCATCACATACTATGTGCCGACACTGCATGAAAGTATTAACATGACGGCGGTCGATGAATCGACAGAACAAACAACGACGACAATGCCACCACCCCCAATCACCACATCACCTGATGATGCATTCACAGACCGTCACGATGGTAAGACAACTATTTTGGGCGAGGAATCTCAACAGACAAGTAATAAGGACGAAAGTGTTCTTAGCAACAGCAATGAAATCCATGACAATGTGACAATTATGAATAGTAATAATAGTAGTAGTATGGAGGGAAGTAGTAGCAGCCAAAGTATGGATACAACAGCGAACGTGGACGATGATGGTCACATTTTAGTGTCGGGGACACGCAAGACATTGTTTAATGCACCACTTTTGGATGCCAGTCGTGTGCTACTGTTTGTGATTACGAATGAGACGCGTTCCCTGGCCCCAATGACGTTGGCTGCCCATTACATTGGTTTGGGCTACAATGTGGTGTTGTGCGTGCAAATGTTGCCCGAATTTTGTGTCATTGGAAACGATAAGGTATGAGATTTTTTTTGTGGTAAAAATTGTATTTAAAAAATAATTAATTGGCAATATTTTTTACAGCTCACACCGGCTGCAGTCAAAGATTACAATCGAGGACGTGCGTATCTCATTGATTTGGCTAAGCGACATGGTGCGCCGGTGTTCCATGATGTCAAGAGTGCCGTTGAGTGTGCGGCCAACAACATTAAGACGTATAATTCACGAAAATCAATTTAAACAAGTAGACTTAATTTTAGGTGTGCGCGCTGTGGCTTTTTAATTTTTTGTTTTATTTATTTTAATTGATCAGCGAATGGGGATGGAGTTGAATGAGTTTTATTGTTTATGATTCAAAGTGGGGCAAATATTCTTAGTGCTTTAAAGCTAGATAGCAGCTAATTGTCCATCAGCGACAAGCTTTCATGCTAAATTTTTTAAATGTCATTGCTTTACCAACTATTGGAGCCGATTGTGATTGTTGTACTTGATATTGTTTGTATGCGCACCCTAAAGGATTAAATCGTGCTGAAACAAATAAAATCACGGACATTATTCACAATCGAGCTTTGCATCATTGATACTTAAAGAGTTGGCAAAACAATCAATTTCATTAAAGCTTGTCTCTTTATGGAGAATGCGATGGATAAAAAATTGCGCTGTTTTAGCTGACTTGTCGTTGATTATTCAATGGTCACCAAAAGTACATTATGTTGGCAATTATGGGCCATTAAGTGGCTTATAAAGGCACAGCCAATGAGATCATTGAAAGAAATAGAGGTGATGAGCTGTAATTTTTGAATGGTTATTGTTTGTCGTTGGATGCACTTGAAGATGACGTTGTCGATTGACTTTGTGAGAAAGTAGTTAGTAAAAAGCTCTTAAACACTTCGGAGTTATTTCAGGTATATGACTGTAATATTTATTAGCCGAACTTGACCTTTAATAATTGTAATTTGTTGTTTTGTAACTTTCAAGTGTTTTTGTTAAAAAGAACCATCGAAAAAAAAAATATTGACAACTATCTGATATTAATTATTATTTATCGTATATTTTATTGTAACAACAAAAAATGGCAATTTTTCTCAAGAATAGTGCAGATTTTTTTTTTGTACAAAAAAACATTAATCAATTTTTTTACATTTATTGTAACAATTAATATTTTAAAGCTGTATATTGTAGAATAAATTTTAATTTTTTGTTAAAATACTATGTTTCTATTTATCTGCTGGAACATGTGGATAACAAATGCCGTTATCATGCGTTTATCATTAATATTAATTATTCAAAATTCACAAATTCATTTGTCTATTATATTAAAATTAAATAAATAAAACAAATATAATTATTTACTACTTTCTAATAGCAAAGCAAAATGTTTTACATTTAAAATAAAATCATTTATCGACTGAAATGATGTCAACAAACTGCTACGCCTGATATTTCCTATATTTGGAAAGAATTATTACCGCAAACAACCTTGAATTATAAAAAATTTTTGCATAAATTCTACGCATTGAGTAGGTTGATGATAAATACACAAATTATTAAGCCACTGAATGTTTGTCTAAAAATACTTGCTTACAAATTACAATCACAATCCAATTTGTGTGAAATTGATGAATAAACGGATAAGCTACCCCTTATATGATCGCTTCTGTTGTAAATTATTGTAATGTTTATTGACACGTATACTATATTTAAAACACACAAAGAAAAGGTTACACACTTTTTACTAAATTGAGTATTACTCACCTTTGAGTGTTTTTTTTTTTACTCATAGTGTTCTAATGCCCGGGTATGAGGTCACCATCTGATTGGTAACTTAAGTCGTCGGCGTTTCTGGTTTATCTTAATTAATGTTATTTATTAATCATAAATGTATTTAATAACTGTTTCTTGTCGACATTGTTTCTAAATGCGGTTTTTATTTAATTTGTGTTTGTTTAATTCAACATTGGCAATATTTTCTTTAAATGACATCCTGGTGACCTTTTTTAAGCCAATTATTACTTTCATTTGTGGTATTACACAATTGATGTTTTCTCTGTTAACCCAAAATGGGATGTGTTTTTAAATTTTCCTTGTAGTTTAACAGTTTTTTATTATTAATTCTTAAAAATTAAAATAATTGACCAATTTTCATTGAGAAATGAAATAAATTTAATTTTAAAAGGACAAGATATTATTTAACCCTTTCCTATTTTACTTAAGCGTAATTAATTGTATTCAAGAACAGAATTGCAAAAATGATGGAAAAAATGATAGAATTTCAATTAAACTGACACATTGTTTATAATATTTTCACAATGACCATGCTCATAATCATATGTCATTTTTATTGCTTTTTCTCCATGCATTCTTGCACTTTAATTGCAATATTTAGTTGCGACAAAAAGCAATAAAACCATTGAATTCCAAGCGACTCAGTTATTGCTCTTAATTGCATAACGTTAATAAATTACGAAGCAGATTGTCGACCATTATAAATTATTGTAAGCAATTTAGCGGCAATGCCAATTAATAAGAAATCAATTCAATTTGATATCACAGTGCATACAAATATGACCTTTTAAATAAATGTAGTTGCTATAAGTCTATCTAAAATAACTATTCTACTTAGTTAAAATAATAAGTCACAGTTTTATTCAAATAATAAATTCACTGCCATTTTTTGTATCATTTCAAACTCCAAAACTGAGTTACTTACCGTATCAACTCGCAACTGTTGCAAACGAACAAAACTCCATCCCATGATTTATTTATAATTTATTAATGCACCAATAAAATAAAAAGAAAATAAGCTCCTATATAAATAATTAATTAATGAATTAATAATATGCAAATATAATTAAATTGTGCTTTATTATTTTATTGAAATGATAATGCCTAAAAATAACCACATTGTACAATTATGTAAATTAGTAAAGGTGTGACGAAACGATATTATTACTTATTAGCCAGCCCTACAAAATGGTTATAAAATTAATTAATTGTTTTTAGTAATTTGTGATATTTTTTTGTAAGTAAACACACGAAATGTAAACTCATGCGTTCTCTCCGAAAAGTTTCTCTTAAACATATATATAAAATTATATGTGTACATTTAAGCAGAAATTGACATAATTATTTTTATTTTTACGTATTGTTAAACTATAATTATTAATTATTATTATTATTATTCTTATAAAATAAATCGATGTTAATATGTAAGTCAAATTAAGTAACACAATCATGAAAAGAACTCGTATGTAAGTGCTATCACGTCTAAAATTGTCCTTTTTAAAATAATGCACTCTAAAACATTAAATTTTTGCAGCCTTTTTGGAAAAGCCTTATGTTCAAGGATCATCCCATGTCAACTGATTTAATCAAATACGAATATGGAGTTTTTATTATTTTAATACAAATTAAAAGCACGTCTTGTGGTTTAAAAATGCTACAATTAAATTATTAATTCAACTAAATGTACAAAATAAAATATAATTAACTATTAATAAATAATAATATTCAAATAATCGTAGTTTGTAAGATTAAGTACACAAAAAATGTTTAAAACAAAACTATTAATATATTAATAATTAAATGCGCAAATTCTCTTTTTTTAATGAATTTATTGATTTTAATTATTTTTATGTTTAAAATTAGTCTTAGTTCTTCTTTAAGTTCAAGGTCAATTATTTTATCGTTGAAAATCCACTAGCATTTGTTGTAACGGCTCTCGAAAACTGCTGCAACAGTAAATACAATCTTTTATTAATGTTTTATCCTCGTAAAACACCGTTATTTTTTTAATAAATTACAGAGAATATAGGAATTTTTCATAACGTTGAATTATGAGCAGAGAGTACAGAGCGTCCATGCGTTGAACCATTAACGTATACAAAAATGCTGTAAAGTGCACAATATGTAACTAATTATATTTTATATCAATACAGTGATAATCTCACCATTTTGGCATTAATTACAGGTTTGCGTTAAAGCTTTTAATAAAATCAAAGTTTCGATTATAACCAATTTAATCCAAAAAAAAAAAAAATAGTTTGATTGTTTATTGACTGCATTTTAGTCATCAGTTACTCTTAAACCATCCACCAATTCGGAATGGCGTCCTTAATTCAACTCTCAAAAAAGTGGATAGTGAAAGTATCCCCAAAAGATGAGAAGGGTTCCATTTACACAGCCGCTTTACCGTTTTACTATTTGGCTAAGTGCTTTGGATTGGTACCGTACACCATTGCGTCCGGGCGTTGTGTTTTTCATTACAAAGATGCTGCGCCTCCTTTCGTTTTGGTCGCATTTTATTGTTATGCAATTATTGGAAGCGTAATTGAAAGTGGAAAAGATAAAAGTCCTGTGTCTTACATGGCAAGAAAGTTCGGATTTGTAATTCAAATTTTGATTACGATTTTTGTAATAATTTCGAATTTTTTTTATCGAAATCGAGCCTCAAATTTGTTGCCGACAATTTTGAGTATTGACGAGTTAATATCAAGTGAAGGTGGTAAAACTGATTTTCAATAACACAAAAAAATCTGCACAATATTCATTTGCATTACTGTGGCGACGTATTTTTATATTGTCATTCAAACTGTATTCGCAACACCTGTAGATCTAAATATGATAATAATTGGCGAATGCTCTAAGCAAATTATCTATAAATTAAATGCGACCTTGATTATGGCGCAATACTATTTTCTACTTTTAGTCGTTGCTCAACGATTTAATGCTGTAACGGAGAATCTGCGGTAAATTATTCCGAATATAATTTGTTGATAATAAACTATGAGGATAATATGTAATTAAAAACAATTAAAAATTTCAGATTAACGACTGGGAAACTTAGAAGCGTTCCAATAAACAGGATGTTAATTAGTCGCATCAAAAACCTAGCATTAATACATAAAAAATTGACGAGCCTTTCTGAAGAAGTCAACAAATGCCATTTTCTCCAGGGTGTTTTCTCTTGTGTTTTTGTGCTTAGTATATTAATTATGGTCCCAAGCACATATATTATGTTAGCCGTCGACCTAAAAAAAGTAACGGTGTTTTATGATATGGTTATGTTCCTCCGATTTTTTTGTAGCTCAATTCACTTCATAATTTTGGTTTATGCAAGCTGCTCCATGTCGTACGAGGCAAGTTTTTTTTTCGGTAATTTTATTATTTTAAATAAGAGATATAGATATTTTGTGTTTAGGCAAAACGATTCCGAAGAGAAATACACAATTCCTTAGCTTTTGTTGATTCCTCAACAGGCGAACAGGTAAATCGAATGTCTTACATTAAATTGTAAAGTGTAATTGTTTAAAAATCAATAATACTAATTTATTTGCAGTTGCTTGTAATATCCAAAAGCATTAAGTTCAGTTTACCAAAGGCTTCGTGCGTATTTTTTGACTTCAATTGGAAGTTAGTTGCGTCTGTAAGTTAAAACATTTTTAAAACATTAATGTTAATTATTTTAATGTTATTTTAATGTATTTCAGATGGTTGGAACAATAATTACTTATTTAGTTATATTCGTCCAGTATCTGTAAATTGTTGTTTGAAAATTAATGTACTAATTGTTTCATTAATGCAATTAAAATGCTTTACAAAATATTTAAGTGCTTTTTTAATTAATATTCATTCCTCTTATATAAGTATAATGTTTGAACGCTTTGTAAAGATACTATCCGCCATCAAATTCAAAATTCAATTTATTTAACTCAAAGAAGACAATTAATGTAATCTATGTGCAGTTTTTATTATTTGTTTTGATGTGGTGGTTGCCTTAGAGCTAGGAAGAACCCTGAAATAATCTAAAAACCTAGAAATCGTAAATTCAAAAATTAAAAAACTAGGAATAAAGCGCTAACCAGAATACACTTTTGCTGTCAACAATTTGCATGCAGTTTTTACAAAATTATTAAGTGTGATGTGGTTCTACGGTAACTTAAAACCATGCCCAACTGACTACCGCTACCTGAACACCTGAAGAAATTAAATTTATCCAAAGATCCACAAGTGAGTCACTATACAATCTTAATTTTAAATGCTAGGACCACCAACTCGATGACTGTCGCCAGCTCACACGTCAAAGCGGAGTTCACCGGTAGATGTCGCGTAGATGACCGAGGGTCCGAGGCTATGGTCATCGTAAATATGGCAAATTTCGCGGGAAGGGTAGTCGTGACGGTCTGATCGTGGAAGTCCTGAAAGCAGAGCGGTTTATCTCATTATCGAACACTTTAGCGTCTGAATAAATTAAAGAAACTGAAGTGGTTCTTTTAGCTCTCCTCAGGACATCTGTCATAAAAACGCTCGACACTACTCAATTTTTGGGGCATCCCCACCTAATATTGTTTTTAAAATATTATACTACACTGACCTAGTAGTTTAATTCTGATGCAGGCGGATACAAAAATATTTAAGTGGCACTCCTTCTAAAACAATTTTTTTTTTTTTTTAAATCACTCATTTTACTCTCACTCACAATGTCTATTGTAATTCCTGTGCATTGCAGATTAAACCACCAACAATTTATTGACCGGTCGATCACCTTGTAAGTCATTTTGTAAGAAATGTTTAATGATGTTGCCTTTCACTCAATTCAAATTTAAACACAAGCTGACTATTGCTGCAATGATCATTTTCCCTAGACACATAAGACTTTTATTAAGTCATAAAACAATGGGACGGAGCGTAGAGATCGTTGTGATCAGTAAATAGTGATCATAATTCAATATGCAATATGCCATGAAGGCACAGACAAGGCGAATGCAGATTGCGTCTAGTGGGGCTTCAACGTCACCACACCAACGTACTTTGTTGCATGGGAATTTTCAGTATTTTCCGTTGTTTTTGCACATTCATTTGAAATCCATTTGATTTGCAACAAAGATTTCTTTTAGCACAAGGTACACCCATTTAAATTGCATACCATTGGGTTTGGTGAGAAGAAGAGGCAGAAAAATAATAATAAGAAGAAGCTCTTTCAGTGTGGTAATTTATAAAAATATATTTAACCATTCACATACTCACTGCAGACTTATTTCGCCATTCCCAACGAATATGCTATACAAAAAGAAGGCTAGTGGTAGCTCTATCTGGTTCATTATGAGCTGATTGTGTGATTATATTATATAAAACAAAACCAAACAAATAAGTGCTCCCATTGTGTTACTTGGCAATAAATCCAAATAGAAATTCTCATTTAAGTGTAGCTTTTTTTCTCTGTTGCTGTTTTGTTTTATTTCCACGCGAGTACGTGCGGTGTTACTTTCAATCAGGGACGTGATTTATGCTGCGTAATTTATGCAAAACACACCAGTAGGTAGGTTTGTATCTAAATAACAATTGCAAGCGATATCAAGAATTTGTATAGCTTTAAATAATTAATTCATAATGATATGGAAAACAGAATATAGGCAATAGGCACGTTTGATTCTAACTTTTTTAAGCTTTTTGGTAGGGATCATCTCGCCAACAAATTTATGAATAATTGCAACTAATCAATCGTCATGATCTCTTATGATCAAAATATTTTCTTTTTAGAAATTCAATATTTATTTCTTAACAGAAAACATTTGTGAATAAACAAATGAATATTTAAAACATTGAAATACAATTTTTTGGTCCGTCGAATTATCCACAATGTTTACACCGTAAAAAATTTAAATAGTTCAATTTTTTTAAAGGTTTCTGAGATTTCAATGAGTACAAAGTAGAAAAATTTTGACTTTTATAAACTTTGGGCTAAAAACCCCAACTTTTGACCTGAAAATGTTTTTAAATATTTTATTTTAAGATCCAGTAAAGAAAGTGAATACCATAATTTGTAGAAAATACAAAGAAAATTTAAACATTTTGCTAGGGGCGCGGTTTGAAAATATTTTAATTTTAGAATTTTGTATTTTAAGCAAATAAAATAAAATATTTAAAACCAAGATTTAACCATAACCATCTTCTATACTTTGTTGATTCAATTGGTAAATTGTAATTTTACTTTGCCCATATAACTAGATTTAATTGCTATGTTAACTTTTTATGATTGTAACTAGAAGAAATGTGCTGTGGTTATGTTGTCAACAAGAGATGGGATCTTCTGGCTTCTGGATGCATCTCTCAAAAAGAGCGCCATCTCTTGCTAACTGGAGATAGTGTCTTTGCTTAAAATATATACCAAATACCGTTCTATTAATTAGTATTCTGACTTTCTTTAAAACTGTTTACCGAAATCCAATTAATCTCGTAAATAAATTAAATAAATCAAAATTTAGAAAAAAATCGTTGAAGCCGGTTTTGAGTTTCGCATAAAAAGAATTTTGTATTTTCTCCGTGATGTAATATTTTTTGGAAATGAAATACAACAAAATGGAATAAATCAAATTAAGAATCTTAAATTTGGCTCGAAACTCCAAATTTCAGCCCCAACCGGAAAAATAGTGGCGCAATGGACTTCGGGCCATTTTTTGTAACAATAACTTTAAAAAAAATTAAAGTCATGATTGGAAGAATTTATTACTCCAGTATTGAGTCGTTGTAATTTAATACAATAATGCCACTAATTATTCTTATTCAAATGAATGCTTAACAAACTACCATTAATAATATTGTTTTAATGGACATTTGGTGTTTGTTATAAGTTCGGAATGTGTCCAAAATAGTGTTGAGTGCAGGTTGTTGTTCATGCGAGTCTCCTATTGCCGTGCTTGAAATTATATGAGTGGCTGGTGACTGGTGAGCAAGCGCACTACGCATTAGATTACAATCATACAAAACGATGGCTTCATTATTTTGCAACACCAATGGGCAATGGTCATTGTTGTGCAATTGAATCCATTGGACGTCCAGACGATGGCACACATATTGCGGTATCCATGTATCAATTTCAGTTAGACTGGATTTGAACTTATAAGAATTTATGAACTGGGTTTATTGTGAATTTTAAATGCACGTGTACCATTTTGAATTATAACCAGTTCTCGTGTAAGTGTGTTAGTTATTAGTTAATAATAAAGGTCTTACAACAATATGTACTGAGTACTCAGTATGTACTTACTAACTACCATCTGTTTGTACAACAATGCCTATAATTTATATACTTTTTGGATTGAATGTGCTCAGCACAGTCAGCAGTGTCTAGTGGATGTACTCAAACGTACATGTTTCTCTAATGATTAGAAACAGTTTGGTATTCCATCTAGAAAAATGTCACAGCGTTTATTTAATGACGCTTTAATTGTTTTAACTCTTTTAATGTGATTTTAATATGCATGCAACATCCGGTTAATCATATTAAACAAAAATTAAAGAAAATTGCTCCCTTTCAACGGTATCTCTTGCATCCGCCCTTATGTCTTGGATTTTTTTATAAAGACCGCACTGAAACAGTGTACTATATTATGGAATATAGAACCTCATGCGAATCTTTATTCGTGTAGATTTCCCACATGGTTTAAATTTCATCTTACAAGTGTACTGTTATAGAAAATGCTTATTTTTTTATTAACTTTTAATAAAAATAAGATACATTTTATAAATTAAATTAATAACACAATAACTCAGAATAAAATAAAATTTCCATTCAGGATTAAGTGAACGTTGAAAATTTTTAGATCAATCAATTTCGGAATAAGTTTTACTCAATCGGGCAGATTGCGAACCTTTTTTTATGCATTAATCCAAAATCCCGTTTTTTTTCGAAGTAAATAAGTTACCAAAAACCCTTTCCCCACTCAATAAAATTCCTAAATCCAAATAAAATCCTTTCTCAACTGAAAATCATTATCCAAAAAGAGCCTAAATAAGTAATAGTTATAGAACATCGACTGCTAGAAGGTGAATATCATCTATCGGCCACAAAACCAATCGATGGCACAGCCCACAAGCAAGCTTGGATACGAAGGCGTAATCTCCGAAAATTAGTGATTACAGAAACCGACACGCTAAAAAAAGCTCTCGTTCGGCCCTATTCTCCGTATAGGGAAGTTAGGATTTAAAAAAAAATAATGTTTTCATTCTTAGAATTTTGATAAATCCTTAAAGTAATGTTTCTTTTAACTATCATTAGAAATAACCAAAAAATTAACTCTGTCTATACTCAAAAGTTAAAAATGCAAAATTCCTCATAATTATTAATTCCTTCTGGAATTTTCCAACTGAATTTAAAAACATTGGAATTCTCCCTACAGTGAAACTTCACATTGGCAATCGCACATTATTACAATACATTTTACCTGTAACGCTCAGCGCTCTTCAACACAATACACGTATTATATTTATTTACCTTTGTGTGCGCACTGTGCACCTTTGCTTGATTGAGAACGAAACTAAAAATTGAGATTATAAACAGAGAAATAAAAACGGTGTGTATATAATAAATATAATAAAAAATAGAAAACCAGAATACAACGCAATGGAATAAAAAAAACGCGACGCAGCGTCGCAATTTAGTACGCTCCGTGGACGCTGAAACGTAGCAAAAATACCTGCACGGTGCAGTTACACACTTCCCCTTCGATTTATAGCATAATCATACTCAAGCACAATATATTGAGACTTGAGACTTAAGAGTATCCATTTGGTAGACTACAAAGCATATTGAGGAGTGCGGTGAAATCTCAAGCACTTTGGATCCGAGCATTTTCACGCGGTAAAACGCGCGCGCAGTTTATTTCACGATTGAGTGTACGCGACTCGCGCGCTTCTCTCGATGTTGTTTAAAATGCCACAACCTACGTACTCATTATACTGGCGGGCAACGCGCGCGCACACCGGGTCCCCATCATATCCATATTATTAGTCTAACTATACGGCGAGGTTCGTCCGCGCGCACTCCACAGTCCACACACACGATAAATTTTTTGAAAAGTGTTTCTTGTGTGTTTTCTTTTATCCTTCTTTTTTTTTATTTGTAATTTCATGTATTCTATGGGCTTTTTATGCTGCTTTGTGGAACGCCGAACGAACGTGTACATGTTGGTTTGGTTTGGTTACTTGTTTTGTAGTAAAGTTGGTATACGTGAATTAGTTTACGGTAGTCTCGCGCCGCGTTAGATGCTGCGTACTCGATCGAATTTGGGCACATCTCAAAGTGGATATAATTTTATAATTTTATGCTTAATTTTAGTTGCATATTAAATGCATTTTACGAGTTAGCACCGTTTCATTGTGTGTGAGTGTTTTATTTTATTTTAACGGAAATTTGTGTGTGGTGCAAAGTTTTTAGTGTTTGGTGACAAAGTGCCCCAGTTGAACGCAGTTGCAGTAAATAAATTGGAATAAATTCATCATACAAAAAGTAATAATGCTTGCAAAATCAACGAATTTGCGAAACAAAAGGTAACTGTGTAGATTTCTGTGCCTTAAAGTCACAATGTAATCTAAAGTGGTGCGGCCCAAACTTTATGTACTTAAAGATTGTGCAATTTTTTTTGCAACTTGTTGGCATACAGTACTTTAAACTGATTGTGCATTTTATCGCGAGCGAATGTAATTGATTAGATTGTGTGCTAAATAAATTAAATATTTAGATTGCGGGCGAATGCTAAGTCAAAAGTGAGTCAGAATTGCAATGCACAAACACGATTTATTGTGGAATGGAAAAATTAAGTAGATCGTGGGATCGATTCACAAGTCACAACACAATGAACGTTCATCTGCTTAAGTACGTGTACTTAGTGCATCATTAAGTGGGTCTTTTACTCCATGTTTTATTCATACTTTTAAAATTGAATAACAATTAAAATGTATCACCCCAAATTGGGGTGGGGGGATTGCGTTGGAACTGTTTAAAAAATACGTGGCATTTCGATTTGGATGCATTTTCAATTGCATTTATTTGCATTATTGCATACAAACATTGAATTAAGTATGGACTCTTTTCATGACTTTTTTTTTTGCACCAATACAAAATGCGCGTTGTTTGTTTCAAATGAATATTAAAATTGAGATCACCTCAAAACCCTGGCCCAACAGGCCATCAGGCCACAAACGCAGTTAAATTCCATCACTATGTTGTAGCTGTATTTAATGCTGTCGTATGCAATACCACGAAATATATGTGCTGCGCCATTGGTGGTAGCCTCTTCTCATCTCCATCAGGTTTTTGCTGTCCGCGCGACCCGCGTACTTGTCCACCTCTCCCACCGCGCATCGCCTCATTTCGTAAAAAAATGTTTTTACCTCCATTCCCGTTTCATTTATTACTTTATACGCGAGTATATGCTGCTTGCTTCATACGATACGTTTTTGTTTAATTTCTCTTCTCGCCAGGTAGGTTCTGTATATGTTGGTTACAGCTCTTTTTATGTTATGGCTGCCTGTTTGCGCCACACAGCATTCCATTGCATGTTGAGCCATTAACCAGAAATTTAACTAGCAAAGTACTACTTCATGTTGGTTTGTGAAGCAGCTTATTACAGTACACCTCAACGTTGAGATGCATTCAAGTTGGAACTGTTAAAATGCATCTTGGAATTTGTTAGGAGTCATGATGGCTCCTAAATCAAAAATTGCTATGTTGTTTGTAAATAGACATTAATTTATGCTTATTAAAAAAGCGATACCATTGCAGACTGATGAACGCCTTGGCAAAATGTTATGGGGCAGGGGTGCAAGAATTTTTTTTTGAACCGGTTGTCAAATCCGGAAGTAAAATATAAATCATATTTATAACTAAATTAACTCAAGTTTTGAAATGTTTTTGTTATCCAAAAAAAAATTATTTTTTGAACCGCAAAATAATTGTACCGGTGTTTTTTCATCTAAATTTTATACAGTTAAGAGAAAAACATTGTCCGCAAAATAGGTTCTCGCACCAAAAAAAAACCCAAAGTATAACGCATTCATTTTAAAATGTCAATAAATCAATTAAAAGCTTTTCGCAACGACTTGAGAGTAAAATTAGGATTAGGGAAAGGGCGAATCGGTTACTTTACAATTTTGTCATTGACAAACAATTTAAATATAAAGTAACTTAAATGGTGTGCAAACTGCAAAATGCCCTATAAATCATGGCCGCTCCCAATGCCCAATATAATCTCAAAATCCTTAGGCACGGTCATGCTATTTTGCAAATGGAATTAATTATTTCAATTTGTGGTGGCACATCTTTGCGGATTCTCTCATTAAAACAGAGCGCGTACAAAAAAAGTAAAGTTTTGTATTGTCTTTTAAAGTTCATTATAATTTTATGTATTTCGTTTTCTTAAGATGGAACGCCTCAATTGCTATAAGCTAATTTGGTTCATTTCCTTGCCCGTTTTTATATCATTATTTCATTACATTGGCAGTGTGGCGAGGCGGCGTCAATCGATGCGTGAAGCCCCTGCAGTTACCATCAACAAATGTTGTGACTTGAGAATTTCTTGCCACACACTGAACTTACGCTGTGTAGGGCCCGATGCCCTGCATTGCACTTAATATGTAGACTAGAATACATATATTTTATTTACTTTTTGTGTTCTTTATCTGATTTTTAGTTATGTTGTGGCTTCGTTGTTGTTATGTATTTTATTTAATTAAAGGAAAATAACCTAGGTTGTATTTTACTTTGTGTGTACTTAAAAACAATGACTGGAGTTCATAACTTTCAGTAGCAAATGGTCATTGGTAATTTGTCAATGTGCTTCAATGCATTTTTCATTTCACAATTAAGTATTGCAAAATAGCTTGCACAATGCACATGAAAGTGCAGTACTAAATAGCCGGCAGGTCTTAAAGCTAGGGTTTCGGACCGGTTCCCACATTTTCATATTTTGATTGTGTGTTAATTTGTTTAACAACTTAAAATACATGCCATTCCACAATAATTCCAGTCTTCAGCGTCCAATGTGCACAAAAGAGGGGGCTATATATTTTAACTAAGCTTAAGTATCTCAAGCTAAGTCAAAATCAGTTTTATGCACTTTGAGAGAGACTTTTTGTGATCCTTTATTACGGTTCTACTTCTCTCTTTTTTACTTTCCAATTATTTACATTTCCTTTAAGTGGACGGTGTATTCTCAAAGACGTATTCTTTAAAGGATTTGAAGAATTATCACTAAAAATTTGGTGGAAACCGTGGGATGTTTAATATTGAGGCATACTTAAGTCAATTCTGATATTTTTCGCATTTTCAAAGTAACTAATCTCCACTTTCATTTTTAATTTGAGAAGTATTCTAAGACTTCTTTTAGGGATTTAAAATAAGTTTAATTCCTCATTTCCTTTGCGTGAGACTTTTATTTAAAGTCTTTCAGATTATGCTTTAATAACACATTATATTCCTTCCCAAATGAGGCCACCATACCAATTTCGGACCAATTTAAATTATGTGAAAAAAAAACTAACTTAATCTGATCCAATTGATCTCAATACGGTTCCATAATTTGCTTAAGTCTGTAACTATCAAAATTATTATTCTATGTGTTTGCCCCATTATTACTTTTGACTTATTATTGTAGTACGTACATAATGATGGCAAATTTCTTATTTGTATTTTCATTGTCGAAAAAAATGCCATGGTTTTTGATTTCTTTAAATCCGGGTCTACTTATTTAATGAACCATTGATTTGTCTTTTTCAAATTACATTTTCCATTCATTTATTGGAGACTATAAAATATTCCAATTTAATGGAATTTATTTTTGCATGCTGATGGCATGTTGCGCCACCTTAAGAGGAAGCATGCAATTTTAAAAAATGTATTCTCTCGCAAAAACGGATATTATATATTGGCGAATTTATGGATTTTTCGGACAATGAGTGCTGTTTGAATATTTTAATTGAGGCAAAACAATTGTGACTAAAAATCCGTAAAATCAATATAAAAAATATTTTTTCGATACAAATTTTTCACACACATAAATTTGATGGAAGAAACATTTTTAGAAACTATGTATTAACGTTATTATGGAGTCTTAAGTGCAATTCATTATATTATGTTTTTGTGAACGTATTTTAAAATTAGAAAGAAAAACTATTTAAACTCAATTCTAAAAAATCTAAAATTGTGCAGGAAATATTACGCACAGTTTTGGAAAAGTCCTTTAGACCCAAAGACAAAATTTACATATTTTTACAATTAAAAGGCAAACGTAATTTACCTTAAGGGTTTTTTTTTAATTAAATGTCTGTAAAACTATAAATACATATTATGATATGTTCGATCAATCGTGCTGCCTAACCACCATTCTCAGAGAAAAACGGAAAGAAGGCTCTTAAGAAATGGCATAAAATGCCAAACAGAACTAAAACACGTAGTTAAGCAAATTCAATTGAATGTTTGCAGTCTAGCAACGCATTCACTCAATCACAATTGTTGCTGCACAAACTGATTGATTACCAGTTCATGTCGCGTAACCACCCACCCACCTAATGACAGTTACAATTCGAATATACTTACGTGCACTTTGTTGAGAATATGTAAAATTGAGGCGTTGCCATACTCACTCACAGTTTGCATAATGTCGCCACGACAACACGATTCACGCGGTGTCGGGTGTAAATTCCAATTAAATGGCATATTGTCTAGTAAAGTTGCGCATTTTTATATTTATTCCAAGAATTGAATCTTATGTCATCGATTCATTGTGCATTTATTGTATTCAGTGATTTTTTCGGTGTGATTGTTTTAAGATTTTGTTACAATGTTGTACAACTGAATCCGAGGTGTCTGCGAGGATGGAAGACCGGTAAAGCGGTTTTTTGTTGTGATTTGTAAAGCAAAACCTTGGCATTGACATCAAGTTACATCGGCCATTGGTATAAATGTTTTTTTTGCTTTGTGTATTTTTTTTTGTTGCCCCAGCTTTGATATTTGAGACCAGTTTGTTGTCGGTTTCCATAAATGGAACGGTTTATTTATGGACACTGTGTTGCGATGTTGTTATTAAACTGATGTACATAAAAATAAATAAATATTTATATAGCCTAACTATACCGTTTTGGGCATCCATTTATTATTTCGTGATTAAATACTGCGTACAGAATATCAATAAATATTATAAATTAATTTTTAATAGTGGGTGGTATTAAACCACTCAATTCTTTGCTTGGATTTGGGTTGCCACCAAATCGTGAAATTAGAATACCTTTTGGCTTAAATTGTTTATACTGTATTCTTAGTCTTATTTATTTATTAAATTTAGTTGAACCTGATTAAAACAAAGCTACAGAAGGAATAATAATAATTGCACTCAATGTTTTCCAAGACTTGAACCAAAACAAACTTCATTGGTATAATTTCTCATGCCGTTTTCGAGTTACTTGATTGAATAATTGTACAAAATAAAATATACAAAATGGTCTCTTTGGGTTTTTAATCAATTTATGAAAATAAATTACGTAATCCACAAACAAAAACATTATTGTTTTTCAATTAACCTTTTTTACCAAGTCATTGTATCTAACAATATTTATTTATTATATAAAGATAAGACTTAATTACGTTGATTAATCTCAGTGCACACAAAGCGCGAAAGTTGGGTGCAATAGTCAATATTTGCGAGACAGTTGCGGAATGCTAGATTTTATAATTAAAGTCAAATGTAAAAAAATAGGCACTCACAATTCAAAAGTCATAGTCTATTTAAATTGCGTAAAATTAAGGAAATAAACAAAATAACACAAACAATCTAATCCGTGTTGTGGCCGATAAATGTAACAATAGATGAAGAGAAAAGCATATTAATCCAATGAAGCTGAACCTGCACTGCACGTATTTGCAGCTATGTGTATGGTACACCGAATCAGCCGATCACTATACTCACTGCCGGCCACTGCACTTCAAGGCGATATGCTTGGTTATGTGGAATTGTGGAATTTGTTCACAATTTAATTTACTTCCTAAAAAATATTGAAAAGCTATTACTCCAATGATTGTGTGGCAATTTCAATTGTTTTCGTTTTATACAGTTCATTTGCTGAAAATAATTGTCAATTTTAAATTCAATCTGCATAAGAATTAGTGTTTTATTGTTTCAATTGGATTCCTAATTGTGGTGGTACTGATAGAGCCGTTTGATTAACGTACCATGTGCACGTTTGCCATCATTAATTTGAGTGAGTTGCGTGCAAATATGGGTTAGGTTGCTTCCTTCTATCATAGCAGGTTATTTACAGCTACATATGAAGTCACAATCATGCCTAATGGATAATTATTAGTGTTATTGTTCAACTTTTGTTAATAAACAAATAAAAACGTAATTAATCTTAATGAACATAATTAAAATATATTATGGTCCTATAAAATGTTGACATTGGATTAAATTTGATTATTTAACTTTTTTAAATTTTACTCAATAACGGTTGAGCTTAATTCCATTTTAGTTACAGTAAGCATTAAAAATTATGCTTTAACGTGGTAAATAAGTGAAACGACACGTAAAAAACAAACTCATAATACAAACACGCAACACGTGGGTTTTATCCACAAATTTGTATACTCGAATCGCAGAGTGTAAAATTTCTAAATAAAACAACGATGACAAATTGTAATAAATAAAAATCTAAAATCAGCCACATTGCACTGTGGGCACAAAATGCTTTACTAGGTCAGTGAGTCACAAATTATGTGAAGCCATGCTTTTTAAGGTAAAATGAAAGTTTTAATAATTGTGCATTTTTAATTTTTAAAGGCGTCAATTGAAATTATTGCTGGTGTCGTAAAAAGTATTGAATTTTATAATTAGCAGAAAATACTGAGTGCATAAGTATACTTCGAAAAGTTATGACGCCCCGATTTTTTTTGTGTAAAAATATGAAATCAATTGGTTAGTAATGCACATCATTTATATCTTTTGAATTAATCTAAAAAAATTAGACAATTAATTAATTAAATAGTTTTCCCACCACAGGCTTGATTAATAGGGAAAGTGTTCACAGTCAATTTTCAAAAGTGTCTCAATTTTCTACCCCAAAATTGTGTTTCTAAAAATGGTTTAAAACATTTAGATACTTTTTTAAATTGACTTTTCCATATAGGCTATAACTTAAGCCGGTTAACATAAAAGATTTTAATTATTTGCAATGTAACATCAGTTTTTTTATTCTATTATGAGTTAAGACACTCTTTAAAATTTGACTTAAACCCATCCCTAAGTGTGATGGCTGTTGCGACAAAAAACAATCAAATATTTCCTTTTTTTTTCTTCAAAAATAACTGAGTTTGATCTTGAAACACTTTGCAATCTTTGTTCTGTATCTTTGTTGGTGCTTAAATAATTGAAATGCAGAAATTAAATTTAAATTTTGTTTTAAAAATAATTTTGTTTACTCGGAAAAATTTTATCATCTTTCTTACTATCATAAACTGGATACAACATCTCACAACTTCTCTATTCGGTTTCTTATGAATTGCATAACGCCATATTTTCCTTCAGTGCATTAATATTCAACTTTTTGAACACAATTATCATGAACAATTCGACAAGCTGTCTATTATTTTTATTGCTGAAACCTTTCAATTTGGCGCCACAACTAAGAGAAAATCCTAACAGCAACTGTCACGATTGATTGATCTAAGACCCAATGTTGAAGTACGAGTACACCCAGATTAATTTTATAAATAAATTGGTCACGAAATTTATCAATTTAGATTCAATGCATATTCGTCAAATCACACAATGGTGTGCACAGTTCTTAAATGGCAAATCATTCACAAATGTCACGAATGTTTAATTCGATCAATTGAATAATATTTTGTAATTGTAACTAAGCGTTCATTGACTGCAGCTAAATGAATTATGAAAATAGAAATGTGAGGAGAGTGATGTGTTTTGTTAAATTTCCATTTTTTTTGCTTGTTTATTGTTTACGCATTTTTACTATGACATGCTTAATTTAAATATTACGTCATGTGACACATCCCACAAAGCATTGAACAACAAAGGCTTACATTGCTTTATGCAAATTACAAAAGATTACCTGTACCTACTCAGTTTGTTTTTTATTTTACATTAACATCCAAAAAAAAACAAAAAACTCTATTATTTTCCACTTTATTTGTGGTGCAGCGACACAGTGTTAAATAAAAAGTAATTAGAAAATTATTATTTAATAATTAATAGCAATCAAATGTAACAACATTTATTCATTATTCAACTGCATGTTACAATTTGTTTTTAAAATATGTGTAAATTTTTATAAAAAACACATTTTGACCTTGAAATATGAATTTTTTAACCCCAAAAATTTATTAATTTTAAATATTTTTTCTCCAAGAGTTTTTTGACCGTATCTTCAGCACATAATGAAGTAGTTAAAGTAAATTGTATTTAATTAAAATGATTTTAACTAAAAAGGACTACGATTCTGAGATTTTTACAAATCCTCTCGCGGTTTTTTTCAATAGCAATAATTGTCTTTAGGCTTTTTGGAGTCAGAGTTTAGTAGATTTAAGTATATGTACATTTTTAAATCAAATTTTATAAAACAAGGAACCACAAGACTTTATTGAGGATCAAATCTGTGATACAGGGTGTGGCACAAAAATTTTTTACATGAAATATTCCATAAACCGAACAAAAAAATAACGCAATATTGTAACAATTGTTTTGCAAAAAAAAAAATTCAACCCGTAAATTCACATTCATCCTGTCTTTATATCACAACACTAGCACTTCACACTTTCCATGTTTAAAAAAAAATTGATTCTAACATTGTTTTGACTCATTACATTAATCCGCAAATAAATAAGGCTTCCTTGTGTCATAACAAAAATCCAGAGAATGCGAGTACACATACATATATATTGTAATATATGTTTGGTCACCTTTTGCTCTACTTGTAACTTGTAAGCTTTTATTAGTAAAGGGGTTGAACTGTAACGAAATAATCTGAAGCCAGACAGGAATACAAAATCGAGTAGAAGTACTAAATAATTTAAATCACGAGATTTTATACTCTTAAGTATGGTAGAGATTACTGATTTGAACTAGCTTTTAAGATTTAATCAAAATCACAATAAATTTTCATGCGGAAATTAATAAACTTCAAATCTGATTGAACTGTCACGATTATTGCTTTAGCACACAAAGCACTTAATGATTTATTGCGTTTTTAGTTAAGATAGACTTAAGTACCTATGTACGTAGTTAAGGATTGTAAGTATATGTAAAAGCTTAAGAGACTGCCCACAAAGATTAATTAAAAAAATCTTTGAAATCAATCAGAAATATGAGTGAAAATTTTTTTGTGGTTGCACTTTTTTCTCAGTTATTTCGAGTACAATATATATATGAAGTGTTGTAGAAGTACCAGACAGTAAAATTAAAACAAAAAAAATACTACCTACGTATCGTGATTCCGAAACATTTAATATACTATAATACGGCAGACGTCTATCATGGTGGCCATTTGGCAGGTACATGTTTTAAGGTTCTTTTCATCCTCCTAAAATATTCTGTATGCACGCACAATTCACCAATATTTTAGAGTACTGCAACTGAAAAAAATATTTTTTAGAGTGCATCTGCAGTGTGATCAAAGGACATCCGTATTTTATGCCTGATTCGTTATGCTCTTTCACGCTCACATGCTTTTACACTTTAAGATATAATTCGTATTATGTTGCTGCACCACTTGTACATACGTGTAATGCATCCGCCTTCTGCCTTCACAATTCACCATCCATGTATCTTATAATTACGTTTGTGCGTCCGGATGTCACCCTGCGTCACTAATATTTGTTTTCACTGTGCACACTTAATATACACTGCTGCAGGAATGAGGAAGTAGACCTTAATTTACCTACACTCTCTCACAGCTGTGGCCAGTGAGAGTATACGTATTTTTATGAGTGCAAAATAAATACTGGTTGGTGTCGATTTCAGTATAATGACATTAAATCAACGGATTATCAAATGAGCTGCCATTACTGACACACATTTTATACACTCCCACTCTAGATATGTACCGTTGGGCTTTTTGTCATTTGAAATGACGACTAACGTTTATTTCATTACACTGTATTTTGTTTTGTTGTGCATAGCGGAACGATCAAAACATTTTATGCATAAATAATTAAACGGTTAGGTTATCTTCATGCATAGTCTTCAATTTTCATCATTGTTTTAAACGATGGTGCGTCGTGCGACAATGGAGTCATTCAACTTTACATTTAGATCCGTAATTGAAGTACTTTTAAGTTAATAAAAATGTAGGGAGCTGTACTGGCGCTTTATTCCTTCTAAAATAATAATAAAATAATATTAAAAAGATAAAGAATTCTATAGAACTTGCTCATAATGATTATTTATTGTTTTAAGTGGGTGTAGTAGTTTTTAAATGTGTTACTGTTTATTTCGTTTCAACTGATAACAGAACCAGAACCAGTTAAATAAATATTGTCATGGGTTTTTTTAGTACCTACTCTTGTCTCTTAATTAGGTTTTCTGTGTGTGATAATTCAAGTACTTTGTCTAGACGTCATAGAGGTTGCGTCAGTCTCCAAATTACAGACTGGCCACAAAAAAAAAGAAGAAAAACATTTACTCATTGATGGATTGTTTTAAATATGAGTAATAAAATGGACTAGACGCACTAGGTACCTGATTCATTTACAGCATACTTAACGGATCATCTCGATATGTAATCCCACTATCCTCGTTAACATTCTTTTGTTCATCATTTTATTTGCAGTCACGTGGCTGAACTAATTATTTTGTGCTTGTAAGCACACTGAGAGGCAAAGAGCCTACTTGTATCAATATATTTCCATGTTACTTTAAAGTGGAAATAACATAGTGAATAACACTTCTAGACTGGAGATGATTGTAATGTAACTAAATCAGAAAGATTTTAATGTTCCTGACATTATACTTCTCCACTTAATTATTTTAAAATATTTTTTAAAATCGACTTGATTCTTGTCTCTTATCCCGTTGAAGGTAAAACAAGTTATGCTAGTACTCAAAAAAATTGTAGCAAAATAATAAATTTAATTAAAAAAAAAAAAATGGTGAAATTCTGAAAAAATTCCTCCCCTCTTGGTTCTCAAGAATAAAATAACAATGCACTACAAGTAATTCACAATTGCAAAAAATGCAAAAATTCCCCGATCTCATTGAGAAAACAAGCATAATACGAGTAATGCTGAATGGGTATCATTTATCATGCTTAATGCATAACACAATATCGTGCAAACAAAAATTATTTGTTAACAATTGTGTAAAACAGATAATGTTCAAGTTAGGCATTCATTGTATACTTTCTCTATACTTACGAGTGTTACCCACATATATGGAGTCTGCTATCATGACCATAATATTTTTTGCGCCGAGTTCAATTTCACGTCATAAATTCCACGGCTGTGGTATGTTGTTTGTTGTCTTTGAATTAATCGCTAAAGCCGCCAGACATTTCTTTCATATGTACGTAAACACTTTACAGCTGCAGTGGAAAATGTTTAAAGTACCCACGTAAACAGCTAATTCTATTTTAATGCCATTTTATTCCAAAAGCAAAAATTAGCAATCGAGTGTAACTAATTTGAAGTAAACTTCTTGAGAATAACATTTGGCAAAAAAAAATGAAAAAACACTCGAAATGAGTCGTCTATGGGGCTATTTTGGTAAACCTCCATAATGTGTAACAGGTTCATGATAAAAATAGCTTTCAGCCAACTAATAACGAGCACTGCTGCGCAAACCACATTAACTGTCATCTATAACGCCGCAACGCGTTTAGGTATTACGTTGTTTTATGTTATTGATGTTTAGGATCATCCGTTGGTGGCTTACTCGCGCTTTATTTGTTTTCCTATCACTCAGTAAATTAATCCCACTATCCTTTAGTAAAAATGTAGTATTTGTAAGGTTGTAAGAACTAATCAGTACATTTCATAACACTTTTCCGAAAATGACAATAATTAAGCTTACGGACAAAATAAAGCTGTTGAAAATGAACGTATAAATAGTAAGACACCGTTGCATTTGTACTCATTTTCGCTCAATCCAGAAAATCTACATAAAATGGCCGAAGCTCTTAGATTCGTATCCTCATCCTGTTTTTCCAACCTGAAATGTCGTTGAAAACCCCTTTTTTTTTTTAATTGAACTACATTTATTCTTTAATTTGAGTAAAAATAAATTTAAATTTAAAAAACTTGGCCGATTTAAATTTTTTATCATATTTTATTCACTTTTATTTCTTTTTTCTCACAATCCTCGATACTATCTATAATCTTTTAATTAAAGCCATTTTTAATCTTAAACATTTGAGTTGCACTTGAGCTGCATTCTTCAAATTATATGAACCGAAATTATATATGATTCATAAATATTTAAATTGAATAAATAAACAATTCTGAATTCTTATCAATTGTCACCTACTTGCACACAAATCGCCAGTCCTTTCTTTACAAAGCACATCAGCGCTGCCTTTCTTTCCTCCTCAAACAAATAAACCCGCGAATGATCATATAATTAGTCATAAAAATGATAAAAGCATTTTGCGCCTTTTGTGCTCCGCAAGTTGTATAATTTCAAATTGCGCCCGTTGTTGTAGTGGTTGTCTATTTCGGGCGCAGTTACTCTTGCTGTTTCCGTTCATTAGTGTACGTGAATACTGTTTTTTTTTTTTTTTGCAATTGATTTATTTCAAAAATTGACGCGTGAGTTCCATAAAGACCATGCGGCACAGCGTAGTTAAACAAACGAAACGATTCATTGAAAGTACATACTTGAAAGTTGTTTAACTCGTACGTATAAGTATGAGAGAGGTGGAACTCGTCCGTGTTCGCGGAAGAAAATCACAAATATTGTACACGTTTGTTTTGTGTGATTTAGCGAATTGGGATTGACAGAAAGCATTCAAAAATTGAAATATGGCAGATGTTGTTGAAGGAAATGGGTACAATGAGAAAGACCATTGTCTCGACTCTTTAAGACGCGGGTCTTAACTCATTTACTAGATTTTATTTTTTGATCGCATATACACAAACATAATTCACGTGGCATAAAAGAAATGAGTTGGAGTTAGGATTTAAGAAAACTGTATGCCAGGGAAAGTGTAATTAAACTTAATTAAACACTAAATATTGTTTGAATCACATCAAAGATTTAAAATTATACGTGACCTTGAATTCAAATTAACCTAACCTTGAAATGTTGTTATTCTCGTTAAGCCTTAAAGTCGATAGCGAAAAAAATTCATTTTAATTTACATTGAAAATCAAGTTGACCTTGAAATATGATTCTTTTAAAAATTAAAAAAGGCAATTATTTGGCTTTAAGTGAGTCTTCAAAAAATGGAGGATGGAGTGTTAAAGAAAGACTTCAAATTTGATGAAAATTCATCAAACCGATTTCGAATTCTGTATAAAGTATTTAAAAAGCCCTTTTTTTAGAACTCGAAAACGGAATGAGTCATGACAAATTTGCTCAAAATTAAAATTTATTATAGAAAAAAATCAGCACAAAAATTTGGGTTCATAAATTTCTGCACTGTCAGAATTTTTTCAAAATTTCTTCAAATTTGTTTTTTGATTGCTGAAATATTGAAATATTATTTTATTTACAGACAGAAAGTACTTTACTTTCTTATAAAGCTACACAAAATTAAAGAGACAAAGATTTGTGCTCAAGCGAAAAAGAAAAGATACTTTTCATAATTTATTTAATCCACAAAGCGTCTTTGAATGTTTTTTTAATTTTTGTATTGTTGACTTAAATACACTTATATATATGCGTTTTCTTTATGTTACTTACATTTGCGATTGTGTTTGTGCTTTATTTACTTCTTTACGACTATTCTCATCGAATGAAAATTTATAATGATGAGGACTTCATCCGTGAAATACTGCGCGAAAGTACCGTTAATTGCTGCATTTATACTCTACATACATCTAGCTGATGTGATTTCTTTCTTTTTTTCGTACATTCACACAGTTCACTCAGCACCCGACTTCTAACTTAATTTCATTGTTTTGTTTTTCTTTTATTGTTGCAGGCAAACTATCGCGAATTTATGCAAACTGCGCTGAGATGCATATGGTGAAATCACCACATCAACAAACACCAACATCATCGTCACAATCCCACACCAGTAAGAGTCCAACATCATCAGCTGCAAGCAGCAACAGTATCCATCATCAGTGAATGTTTTTTGTTTTGTTTCGTGCCCAATTGAAAGTGTTGTAAAAAAAATTTCTTTATTTGATGACTGTACTGATTGCACTGTACAGAGTTTTTGTAGTGGAGATATTGTAGTTAGTGTTATTTAACTGCATAACAACAAAATAAACGAGTTGGTTATATATCGTGCGTGCGTGCAGTTTTTGTGTGGCAAGCGATGTGTTTGGCTGCATACGCCAACAGCGCAAATCTGCATGGAAAAAGTGGTGTTATTGTGCAGAAGAAAAATATTGTTGAAGATTCCATTGGAGTGATAAGTGCTGAAGCGAATAGTTACGAAGAAGGTGGTGGTGGCGTTTGTTGGGTGCCTGCCTGTTGAATCATAATTATGGAGCAATTTGATGTGCTGCATGCGCTGTCCACCCAGTGGCTGGCTGAGAATGGTGTTATGAACGGTGGAGGTGAGTTAATTAGTTGTGTGAAAGAGTGGGGGAGGGAGCGCATGATGAGTGGCGATCGCTGTTATTTTTAATGTGTATTTTTATTCTAATTATTATTTAATGAATGCTCTGTTTTTGAGTTGCGCAGATTCGAACTTAGCGATAAAGTTTGTGCGTTGTTTTTATGCTAGTTTTTGTTTTGTTCTTGGGCATTTTTTGATTTTTTTATTGTACTCACTTTTTGCATAACATTTTAAAAAAAAATTATAAAAATATGCGATGAACTTGATATGTCATGACATGAGAGGTTGGGTGCTGCATAAAATATGCGGAAATGTTGTTAGAATGAACTTTATGACTTGCAACAACATTTTAAGACGTTTGAGCTAACTAATTTTTCCTCTTTAAATAATAATTTAGTATATTGCGTTTGCCCTTGGCGATTATTTCCCATTCAAATACCGTTTTGGATTAATTTTTAAATGTTAATTAGTACCCATAAAATATCCAGTATGATGCAAAGTGCAATTACGTAAGCGGTTTAATCATACAACACGGATTTTGTTCTCAATTCTCACCATAATACGGCGAGTAAAATGCGCACAATTTTAACTATTGTTAGAATATTTAAAGGTGTGTTCAAATTTGCATGGAATTTAATGAATTAAGCTGAAGTATATAACTTTTCTATTCACCGTTATTCTTTTGTTGGGCATCCACAATAAAGCTAAAATTTAGTATGGGCATTATGATTTTATATATTTTTTGTATTGTGTGGTGAATTTTAAATGTCGTCAGGTTGTAATGAGCCCAATTTAGATGGTCATTAAAGTATTAATACAGTAATTTATAGAAAGATCGGAAATTTAGACTCTCAGTGAATTTCACCATACTCACCAAACTGACCAAACTCACCAAATACCCCAAACTATTTTAACACGAGATTTTCAATATCTATTTTAATTAAAATTACTTTTCCGTATAAATAAAATTAAACTTGCGATTTAAAGATTATCCATCCAAAAAATAAATAAAACTCCTCATATGAAGGGGGACAAATAACACGTAAAACTACATTAATTATTGAGTAAAATACTATTTTTGTACGGAAGCATAATAATTTAATGTCCCCTTTTAAAGTTCTAAGTGGCCTTATAACAAAATGATAATTTATTAAAGTGCAATTAACACCAATCGTTGCATTATTAATTTAAAAGAATTAAAATTAAAATTTTATTACCATTTTCAATATGCATCCGATTTTAAGGGGCCACCGTTAACATTCTGTGCCTTTCAATTTCTCTTTGAACTCAATTTTATGAGTTTTTAAGTCTTTGATCTTTGACAGCAACAAACAAATGTGCGCGATCTCTGCGGTACTAAATTCTACATGGTAATCTTTGAACTAAAAGAGCTTGTAAATTAACGAGTTGTGGCACTTTATTGTTGATTCATAAACTAACTGGAATTGGGAGAAATTTCTGAACAACCGCTTGTGCTTATTCAATTTGCAGTTTTTACACAAAAGACATTTATGACATTTGGTTTCTTTAAATTTTTAAATTGGAGTTGAAATTGTTTTTTAATGTCATTTGAAGTGTAGAAAGTTTGAAGCCACCTTTATTGTCATTAAAATGTCTTTATTGCTGTAATTTTGCAACAATTTATTATTTTACTTATAGTTTCAATGTGGGTTAGAAAAAGAATTTCGTTTTACAATACTTTTTTATTCGTGACGATATATTTTTCTTATTGTTAATTGTAGGAAAACTGATGAGAAGTAATTCATTCTTCATTCGCTTATTAAAATAAATAAAGTAATTTACAGTACAACGTTTTAAACGCATAATTATTTTTAGTTTACAAATAATTTAATTTTCTTATTTTTGTTGACAATAAATTACAAAACTAATTCACTTCAATGCACAATAAAATTAAATGGAGAAATTAAAAAAAATCAACAATTATTGTCACTGTGAGAATTGAGTCATGGTTAAAAATACGGATTGTAAACTGCTGCATCAAGGTCGAAGATTTTACCAAATTGTTTTTGTTTTAAACAATGCACAAAAAAAAGAAACATGAAATTGAATACTTTTTGCAACAATTCTCATTCAAGTCGGTGAAGTATACTGAAATAAATTAATTAAAATTGTTTATTTATTTAATCAGTTTTGTTGTGAGTTGCATGGGAGTATTATTGCAAAACGTGTTCTTTTTTGCTGCAATGGCAATAGTTTCGAAATTTCATTTTGCACACAAACGTTATTCTTGTGAGAAGGTTATTTCGTTTTATTTATTTAGTTTGTATTATTTATTGTATAAAATAAGACGTCAAATTATGCAATTCCGAGTAAATATTTATATTTCATTTAATGAATCATAAAGGTTTGTGTATTTTTTAATTGAATTTAAATTTTATTTTGGTTTCAAAATAATTTCAAAATTATCTTCTTTTATTGTTTCAATTCTGTTGGAATTAATTTTTATTTATAAATCTTCTTATATTACATTCACAATGCACACAATTTTTAAAGTTTGTTTACTGTGTAATAATTTCTTGAAGTAAACATCTCACTTAATAAAACTTTGCATTAGCAATTAACTCGGCATAAAAATGCAATCGTAATGAAACATCGTCTTGCAGGCGTTTTTATAACGTTAGAATCGTTATGAAAAATTTTAAAAATACTATCGTTCATAGTTTTCAAAAGAAAATAGTTTCTGTTTCTATTTCAACTTTATTAAGAAGTTAATTAAAAAATAACTAAAACTTGTTTAGAAAACTGGCATCCTTGCAGTTGTTTTAAGACCTGGCGTCTGACTAAACAGTTTGTTGTTTACTGCTGATTTCGAGAATTGTTTAGATGAATATCGTCAATCCTATTTTTAATTTTGAGTGGAAAATAGTGTTTATGTAATAATTATTAATAAACGGTTATGAATTATGCGGCTAACTGACTTGTCAGTCATAAATTTTAAATACAATTAAATAAGGTATTTAAAGATCTTGCAATTGTCAAATGAAACATAAAAACATCGTAAAGTAAGAATAATCAACTTTGTGACATGATCCTAAAGAAATTTATTCAAAAGCTCAGTGTTGTTTTCAAATGCAATCACAATTTCCATTTATATGCATTCTTTTTAAATGTGCACATAAAAGTTGCCTGACTGCAATTAGAAAATCAATAAAAATAGTTCATGCAACCATAAAGATTGTAGATAATAATATGCAAAAATCGTTCGTTTTACGGACTTCCCATTTGCTATGTCGAAGTCATTGCACTGTTGTCGATTCATTAATTTTGTTTTAATAATATAAACTCATAAAAATGAACTGAAAAATACTATTTAAATCACATGGTTCATATCGCAATTTACATTTTTGTTGCACAAGTATAGTAAAGTCTAAACCGAGCTTTTTATCCCGACATAAACAATACACTGCCGGTGTTACATTGATAAACCGACCAGCAGTAAGACTGTGCGACGTGCGTCATGTTTGTTTGCAAAGTCGCCTACGTGTGCACTCAAACAATTAAACGAACTGCTACAAGTTACAACCTTTTCTATTTGCACACTTTCTTCATTTGGCCGTGTGTCGCCTTAAGCACATTCATGACCGACATGTAGCACAATGTATTTAATGAATGCGGGCGCATAAAGAGGAAAACGTACTTCATTTACTAAACCATGTGCCCAGCCTAGCTGTATAAAGATGACATAATACTCAGTTGTACACACGGCGTATCTCTTTACGACAAAGCACACAAAATTAAACAAACTTGAAAAAAATTATGGGAATCACATCAAATATTTACTAACATGCAAAATCCGCCCCCCCCCCCCCCCCCCCCCGACATACAGAGCTGAGCAGTTCACGCACATTTTTGGAGCCCATACTGGAGGAGGAGACGACCGAAGATGAGGACGAAGATGAGGAGGAGGAGGAGGAGGAGGAGGAAGAAGTTAATTGTCATCCCAGCGCAGTGGATCGTCGACATCGCGATCTCTGGGTGTCATATGAACACGTTTGGAGTTCAGACTCCGAGACGGATTCCGTTATAGAAGTTCTTGTCAAGCAAGGTATAACATTTCACATTCTTCTATCTTTCTTTCTACTTAATCTTTATCCACACACATTTTTGTGTCTGTTGTTTTTATTTTTATTTTCATTAAATGTTACTGTAATTCACTAAAAAATACTGAAACTGAATGGGTTTTATTTGGCCACGTTGTTTTAATATTGTACGCTGTTTTCTTTGACTTTTTTTTTCATGTTTGATGTTCGGCATGCGTTTTGTTGGTTGGTTTGGCGCTTCTTTTTCTGCATGCGATGAAATTTTCGCTGTAGAACCGGATGCTGTATCGGAACGGGACTTTGTGTGTCCAGCGAAGCGACGACGACGAGATTTCTTCATTGAGAACTCGCCGAAAATGCAAAAGTCTAAATTTGGCACGGATTTATGTGAGCCAAGGTGATAACATATTTTGTAACAATATTCCACTTTGTTTTCTGAGAAACTTTACAAAATATTAACAAATAAAAAAAGAGAAGCAGTCACAGTTTATTTATGACTCATTAATTTTTGACAATTATTTTTTATTGCAGATCTCATTTAGACGACGACATTTTTTATGACGACAGCCTTTCGTATCAGTCACTCAGTCGATCATCGTCACTGATCCAATTCGAATCACTGGAGCGACAGATGCAGTGTGAGAGTTTTGGCAACTCAACACCATCCCTAGTGCATCTCACTGATGAGACTGATTGCGGAGACAACGAGTTAAAATCCAAATTGAAAATCAACTTTTTCGACAACAATTACGACTCCTCCAATCTGTCACTGCAAAGTGGTGATCATTTACGCCTTGGATTTGGCAGTATACGCATTGGTGGCGCACTTGGTAACAACAGTTTTAGTAACGGCATTGCCGCTCACAGTGGTTTTGAACGCAAATGCCTGTTGCAACAATTGCGACAGGAGGCTAGTGATCCCGTGGCTAAATTTAAAAGAGAGTGTATACGCAGCCGGAATTCAGCGGAAAATTTGAGCGACGACAGTGGATACTGCGAGTCGGCTGGTTTGAAGCGCAAATCCAAAAGCATACCAACGCTGAATGCAAACAGCATGGACTACATGGGCGACTACGACGAATATGACGATAAATTTGAAAATAGTAAAAGTCTTAACAGCATCGTTACCCATGTATCCAGCAGTGGTGGTGGCGGTGGCGGCGGCAGGAAATTGTACAGCAATCGTTCCACACGATCACCCAGCACATCGGCGACACCGCCGTCACCGATGCCCACAGCTTGCACCGTAAGGACAGCATCCCACAGCAGTGGCCCAACAAGAAGATCACACAGTACATCTAACAACAAAACTTACGATAGTTTAAATATAAACACGTTCGCATCCTGTTCGCATCACATGCCGAGTACAGACGATGCTAAAAATAATTGGAGAAATTGTGATGGCAAAACGACGGCGGCAACGCAAAACATTTCACAAAGTTTACCAGATCTGTGCGATCACACAGCATCCAAACTCAGTTCGATTGCAAGTTTCTTTGACGATTACAATCACAAAACAGCGGACGATTCTTGTTACGGTCGGTCATCGTCCCATCCAATTGCCGAATTTTATGTGCGTAATCGGGATGTGTCTATTGTGTCCAGTGTTCCCAATGAGTTAAATCTAAGTGCCGTAGAGGATATGTACAATGAGTTGGAGTGGTGTGAACGTGAATTAAATGTTATACGCCTCAATCAGCAATTGCAGATTCAGCAACAGCAACAACAGCAACAGCAGCATCGCATTATCAATTCAAGTCACTACAATTTGACCGCATTGGATTATTCAGCGGGTGGTAGTGGTGGCGGTGTGGGTTTCGGCAACAGCAATAGCAATAGTCATCACACAAGCAGCAGTTACAACAACATTCACAACAAGTCGACCACAATCGCAGCGGCAATGTCCAACAAAAGTTTGAATCAGCAAAAACGCAAAAGCGATGAGATCAACACATGCAACTTTCTACTCGACGAAATGTCAATGAATTTCAATCGTGATATATCGATTATCAATGATCGCAGCCCAGAATACGAACCGCCTATGGAGGATTGTGTGAAACCACGACGAAGTAGTCCACCACAGCCGCCACCCAGAAAATTGCTACCAACACCAAAGCAACACAATCCTGATCATGTTGCGGATCATGAAGAAAGTGCTGGCGGTGATCGTGGCGGCGATGATCTGCATAATAATAAGTGTGTCGGATCGCATGACATGCAGAGTACATTTGGCGAGGGCAGTGGGGCAACAAACGAAAGCCATGAATTAAACAACCCGCATGAGACGAAGCACAGCAGTACGTTTGATCTGGATCCGACCAATTTGGTCACATGCTACGCACTCAGCATGGAGCGATGCAATTTTGACATTGATGAATCAAATGAGCCGTCAATTAAGCAACAGTATTACACAAAACCGACGACAGTGCATCAACAACGTTCACTTGTGGTGAGTACGCCCAATTTGAGTACATTTAAAACTGTTTCCGAATACAAAAGTCGCGGCAGCAACAATCGCCACACTGCAGACGATCATCGCTCACGCAATCAGTATTTGCCAGAGTCTACCAGTTGCAGTGTTTCCAATTTGGTCACCAGTACGATTCCGTGCAATGAATTGCAAAGCATATTGCATAATAGGCCAATACCTGATGGTAAGAACAACAGCGTTGCTGCAGTGGGTGCAGAACTTTCACGCACCTCATTGAAGGAAGTGTCCTTTTGTCCGGTTGTCTCGCAATTCACATGGAATCAAGCGTCCACCGAAACAGACGATAGTGGCGAGATTGATTGTGGTGTTGTGATTGAAAACGGTGTGGAATGCCACAGCGACAACACCACAGAACGTGCACCGATTAATATTCAACTGGGTGATGTAAGTTCTGATGATTCTACGTATGGTAATCAAATGTCAGGAAAGGAGGTAACATTAACGACAATGGGTAGACAAACAATAACAATGACTAATAATACAGTGAATGACGATCGTGAGCTAACCCCGGCAACTGAGTGCGACAGGGACACACCAGCAGATGCTTTCAGTGTAAACAAAAAGCATACGAACAAAGCCACCAGCAACACTAACAACAAAATGAATGTTAGTGCCGTATCCAGCAATAGAATGCAGCAATGTGTTGGAGTCACAAACGACCATGCCAGCAGTTCGACGACAAACAGCCGCAGCGACAATGCCATTCGTAACGGAGAGGGCAATGCGATCGTAAGTGGTGAACGTGAACGCGTACAGCAGCAACAATCAGTGAAGAACAAGTTTAGTGCCAGTGAGTATCCGTCGAAATCGTTGAGTATGTTGCTGGAGAATGTGAATCCGTCGTCTGCGGATGCAGGCAGTGCTAATAGTGTTGAAATAAAAAGTGCCAGTGGTATAATCAATAATAACAAGCGCAAAGATGAACTGTTTATGGAGCCGAAGAAAAAACATAAACGTGGATTTTTGTCACGACTCTCCGGCTTCCGGTTCTCATTGCGCGGCAAAAAGAAACACCAATCAAATGCCACCAGTGTAGATAATAATAAAGTGTACAATAATAACGGTGGACAACAGGATGCGTCCGATGATCGCAATCAAATCACATCAAAGTGTCCCGATTTTGTGTATATTCCATTAAAGGAACCAACCACAAATGTGCAATCGCAATTTTATGTTACACGTCAATCCAACGATGAGTTCATTGCCAACGAACGACGTGCCGTTAGTGTTGATCGTGAGGATTATCCAATCGTGCAGCGACAACAACAACAACAACAAAAGGTGACGACAAAACCGCCGCTACCCAGACAGGCGCCACGTGTTGTTGGGGTATGCGCCAAACCACCGCATGTGCAGGGGCGCGGCGAACATTCCCCAATTGCGAATTCAACCCCGCATCGAAATGATGGTGCAGGTCATGCGCCAAGAACCACACAATTCAATGCGTGGAAAATCGATGACCAACGATCTATATTGCGAGGTAAGTTCAACGGAATTTGTTTACTTGGGTGCACATCCTGTTACACATATTATGTGAATGTGCGTCCTTTGTCCTGATTCCAGATTAATGCCCTCTAGAGATTTGGCAAATCCCCAAGCATCCAAAATGCATTTTGTACGACATATTATAGTCCTAGATTTTGCACACAGACTTACCCCCATTGAATTGGGAACACCCGCTGATTTTCCCTTTATGGGAATTGTAATGTGGAACAAAAAGCCAGTGTACATTTTGCTCTCGCTCTCCTACATCTTTCTATGTTTAATTAGCAAAAAGAGCCCCTCTGGAGGTACATAAGCTGATACACCTATAGAGACGATGTTATGTACTAAAATTTTCCTACATAGCCGCTATTATATGCACATACTATGCGCTGAATTGTTTTGTTATATGCAAAGGTATATGGCGGGAGGGACAATATGCTTCATTCTAACGATATCCAATGCGCGTCACACGTAAAAGTGTCGTCTCTTGCAAAAAAAAAATTGAGCGAGTTGTGTGTGTTCCTTTGCACATTATATTGAAACAGTGATTCAGTTGCATTTTTTCTGTCTATTGTGTATGATGACAACCAGTGGTGTACTTTCAGGTGCCGACCCAACAAACAGTAACCGCACTTGGAGTGGGGCTTCCGCTGACCAGCATGAAGAGGATGACCTCCTTGACGAATTGGAACGGGATCAGTGTGATTACAGACAACAGCAGCGAAGTGGCATTGGATATGCGGGACGTGTTGGTGACACCAGTAATTATCACAACAAGCACAGTGGTAAAATTGGATTAATTGAGACGAACTTGGACACGCATGAGACGATAATAACCGGCAAAACGCGTAGTCTCATCGAGTTGGGACCACAAATGGGTGGTCAACGACTGCATCAGAATCATCGCCATCATCATCATCATCACAATCAGCACCATCAGGCTGGTGGCAAGAACAAAAACGATGATGATGATGATATTAATATTGTGGAGCCGCGACGACCACACAAGAGCATGGAGTTTTTATTGGATAAAGAAAACCAGAGAAATGTGATTGTGAGTACATTTTGAATTTATTTTATCTTACTAAGATAGTTTGTAAGTTAATTCGGCCCAATAATTATTATTCATTAAATTTAATCAACCAAACGGTTCGTGATGACTGTTAAAAATTCTAATGAGACGCACAAGTGTGTGGGGTGCTGATACAAAAGTGATAGTTGAATTCAAATTTAATGTGCATACTCGATTGCATATTGTTGAGGAGATTAACTATGGAATTTAGAAGTGGTTTAGAAGTGCGTGTGCGTTTCCATACAGGCATTTTTATTGCATTCAAATTTGAAACAATTTAAGTCGCTGTTGTGTGCTTTGTGTGAGCTCATTCTTGCGTGTGTTTCGTCTTGTCTTGTTATAATTTCTTTGACTGTACATAAATGGCCAATTTGTGTGTGAATAGATGAAATGAAGAGATGCAAATAGAAAGAAAACGACCGACATAGTACAAAACAATTGCAATATTCCACAAACGTCAATCAAAGGTCTTTGTATAACAAACAACAGCCATATTTCGTAGCTTTCTGTTGCGGGAATTTTCTTCAATTAGCAAGATGGTTATAATTAATTGGATAACATTATGACGTTCGTTTTGTTGTGATAAAATGTGTGGCTTTTTGCGGATTATTTTAAGATGATAAATTGGTTATCGTTGCGTTGTTAATCTCGATAACAATATGGACTAAAGCTATTCAAGGTCATAAATTCGTTGCCCTTTCATTAACTAAAATTGGACATAAACCAATATGTTCGTCTTTTTTAATTGAAAAAACTGTTACACGAATTTGCATAAAAATTAAATGTGGGAGACACAATTTTGTATTCAAGGTCAAGGAATTACATTTTAAATTATTTTGGATTGGAAATTTAAAAGTACATGTCCTTTTATGACATTTCCCAATGCAAAGTTAGAATTCAGTTGATTCAGAATTTCAAGGTTATCTTAATTGTAAATTTTCAAGGTCTACCTTTTTCTTATTGAAATTTCAAAGTTGATTTTATTAATTCAAAAATGTTAGGCTGATTTTTAATAAGCATTAATGTAACTAACTCTTATCCATGCGGAAAAAATAGAAAAACCTTCCGCGAATTGAGTGCACTTCTCATATTTCTTCAATAAATTCCATTCTTTGCCAGACTTATAAAGGCGCGTCTTCGCGCTATTTCAAAACAGTTACACAGAATGGCATCTCAACGCATATGCAAACATTTTTATTTCTTCACAAAAAATTTAATACACACACAATAATATGACATGATACCCTGAAGACGGGAGTATGCAGACGCCGCAGTTAAAAGTGCGATGTGCCTTGTGTGTTTATCTACATAAACAGTTTTGACGAATTATTTATGAGTTGCGATACATTACATAAAAACATACTTTACCAATTTCCATACAAATGTGTAAAATTGTTCAACTCCGCGTGCAATCCATGCACAGTGTTCTTAAACTCGAGCCCAAACGGAAGTGCTCATTTTGTTCATTTTGGCTCTAATTTTCTTGAATTAAGTACAAAAGTATGCGCTTGATTTCTTTAGGTTTTCCAGCAAAATATGCTGTATGGAAATGAGTAATACAGTGCGGGTGCAATGCAACATTTCCACACATGCGTTCGTCTTCAATTTGCGTCCCGTGCAAGCCCCTCTTGATGCGCCTAAATTTAATATACTCTAGACTAAATTTACATAATATTTTCATGTTCTTTTACCACAATCTTGAATCTACTACTCCGTATATGCGCCACGACATGCATTTAAAGTTTAGACTGCATTATATTTATGCTGCTGTTTGTTTCAAGTTTCGACTGTATGTAATTGACTTGAGTTTTTAAATTTTGTTCATCCGTCTGCCATCTTTCATACAAATATGTTCTACAATATTTTTATTTATTGCTCAAAATGTTAAATTCTGTCCAGCACAAATTTTCTGTACCGCTATCATAGCTGTATGAGCTGCCTGCCGCCTATGCCCATTCCGTTGTTCTATTGAGTAAATTATTGAAACATCGAGTGCGTGATGAGCATTTAAATGGCACGCACACAATCAACCAACGCGCCAGAGTCCCATAATCATTATTAATTCTTTATCCCATGTCCCGGATTACAATTTACAATGTTCTAAACAACATTTTAAAGCTGTACATTTATTTTATCGCTTCAAAATAGTTTCGTAATTACTGAAAAGCAATTATTATTTTTATTTGTACATACTACAGCTAATAACAGTGTGTATGGAAATTATTTAAGATAAGATCACTTTCAACGTTATTGTGTTGATACACACTTTTAGATCCGACTAAAGATATGGATTTTGTTGACTAATAATTGTGTTCTCGCGGCATTCCATTGTGATTTGTGTACATATTTGAAAATGCTTTTTAAATAAAAACAAAAAAGAAATATTATGACCCCTATATACAAGAACTGGTTTTGTACAGGGCAGTTCATTATCATCAGACAAACTGTAAAAAACTTGGAAGCGTATCAAATTGCTGTGTATACGGTTCATTAAGCGCGTGGTTCAATTGCGAGAGGGTGCAATAATCGGAAACGCCAAACGGAACATGCATTTTTATTATTTTAGCGTTCAATGATATGTAGCTGTAAAAATATTTTTGTCACGCTTTTTATTATGATTATTACAGTGCACGTCTACGAAATTAATGCACATGGAAGTCAAATGATGGGGAAAACATTTGTAATGCAGAACGATATAAATGAACAAATCATGAAAACGGAAGTGGTAACCAAAAAGTTTGTTTGTAAAATGATGATATTCGCTAAATAATTAATTTATTTTGATCCATCATACTGCAGTAATGAATTCATCCAATAGATACATATTTAGGAAAATTAATAATTGTGGAAAAAGTGGTTTAGAAAGTACATATGTACTTGATTATCTTATTTGAAATAACTAAGCGGTTTAATTAGTAAACTTTGATCACCCCTATTTGTATGGGAGCCAAAGAACCAATTTAATAATTCTCACATAAATTGATGAGAGGTTAATTCAAACCAAATGGCATTTAATGATTTACGTAAAAATGAGTTCGTTTGGATTTGCGAAGTATCAGACCAGTCAGGACATCAAAACTGAAAAACTTTTGTAAAGAAAATAACAAAGAAACTAATTCAAATTTACAAAATTCATTGTAGTGTCCTCGAAGAAGTAAAATTTTGCTAAACATTTCAATTAGGCCTAGATATTTAGAGATTAGTTTTGAAAGCATCTAAGTCAAAAAAAAACTTATTAAATATTTTTTTGAATTTTGTTTATTTTCACGTAGTTCTCCATGCCAATTATTTTTATGATTTGAACCAAATTCAATAAAATTTGTGCAAAAAACTCTTATACTTAAATTTGTTACACAAAATGTACGAAATTTTTCATGGCATTTGAAAACTTTTTTCCTTATTATGCCACTTGAATTTGAATAACGTAATGTAACGCTTCCAGTAAATCCCAGGCACGTGCAAAGTTTGCATTTCATATTATTATTCAAAAGCGTATCTGTTTATTGTACAAAATCATAAAAAAAAGCATACAACTCGCATGCAAACACATATCTCGTGAAGCATTCTAATTTTACAATCATAAACATTCAATTTATGTTGCGCAAAGTCTCTCCTCTCCGCCATATGTAAATTGAAATAACGCCGCTCTAATATGGCTTGAATGGTGTACGGTCTTGCTGAATGATTCGATTGATTTAAATCCTGATGCAAATATAAACAGTAAGCTTGCGGTACATGATCACAATTCTACAATCAGCATGCAAATTTTGCTCTGCGATGGATTTTTTATGTTTCTCGACAATCCTGCCTAATCCCAGGCGTTTTGTAAATTTGAATTTGTGTATCGCAATTTATTCCTTGTTTTTTATTGAAAGTCCGTGCCATTGGGATTTGGGTATCTAATTTTAATTGACTCTGTTATTGATTAGGACTCAATGATGGCGGTATTTATTTTATGGAAGGGATAGAATTTAAAATGAGTATTCAATGTTTTAAGGTCAAATTTCATTATAGTTCGTAATTTTAATTCACTTTAAAATGCACATTTTTCCTTATAAAATGCTTATAAAACATTTCCGAATGAAAGTAAATGTTATTCAAATTTAGGTCGCATCATTTGCAACTTACATAAAAATAACCCTGCTTCTTTATAATTTCACCGGAAATGAACAAGCCATTCATCTTTCATTAGCTCTGGCCTCTGTTTGACCGACATTTTGGGTGAATAACAATTTGACCTTGATGCTTATCTGTAGCAGTTGATTTGTAAAATGCTGATCCTTTATTTTTGTACTTCAGAAGTTCAAGTCAACGTCTATTTTAGTTACTCGTACTATTTAGCCTTCATTGAAATAAAATATAACTCAATAAATATCTGAATTAAATTCCTTAAAATTAATTATTAAATTCCATTAAGCAAGTAGGTGTACCAATATTGGGAGTGCCGAGTGAGCAAACGATTTTTGACTTACAACATATTTGAATTGCTGAACGGAATTTACGGATTGACTTCAATACATTTCGAAATTCATGGAAAATAAACAGACGCTCCATATCAAGTGTCTTTAATCATGAATTACTGAGAAACAGACATTGGAAACTTAACGTAATGGTGTTCGCCTTTATAGGATTCACAATCCATAGTATTTCATTACCCTTTGTGAGGTTTGAAGTATCCATCAAATCCTTTAGTCTCCACATTTATTTCGGCTATTCCCATACTTGGACTACCTACACTTTGCTGCTCTAACATTGCTGTTGAGTGAACTGACGACTCGATTATGTATACAAATCTTGCCATTGCGTCGTTTTCCTTGAATTCCTTTATTTAAAGGTATAAAGATTTTAATGGTGGGCGATATCATTTTTCTGCCATATATTTGATACTATTTTCACTCCACATTATATCTTCAATGCACTTTTACGTAGTATTTATTTTTTCTCCCGAGTTTGTGTTACAATTCGTTAAACGCCAATAAGTATAGTATTTAGTACATTTAGGCGCTTTGGATTTAAAAACCAGTTTGTAATGTATTACTGTTATTTTGTATTAGATGGAAGTTGTTTAACATAAATTGAAAAATAAATAAGCCCTATTTCGAAATGTAAAATTAAAGGTCCAATAATTTTCATTTCAAGATCAAACATGGCTTCCGACATTACGACATATTTTACATAACTTGTATTTGAAAATACATTTATTAGCGTGTGTAATACGAATAAAAAACAACTGATTATAAGCAATTTATAAAATTCCTATTATTCCATTTAACTTGATAAAATGTTAATGAATAACTGGTTACCAAATTAAACTCACAACACAATAGTCAAAACGATCCATTCCGATAAAATTATCAAGTATTACGCCTTGAACTCAGCACATATGTCGTTGGCACATTATAATATAATGCTGAACAAATTATGCACGAAACCACATTTTAATATCTTTGATTACTTTATAGCGAACGTACTCATGTGGTGCCATTTTTAACCATTTATGCCATTGCATTGCGATGGTTTCACATTTCCACTCAGTTAGGTTGTATTATTTTACGTTACAGTTTACATTGCTGTACAATTGGTAATCTCACTTTAAATGCAATGGAACCAGCCCGCTAAGTGCGAGATAATAAAGCACACGTTGCTAAATTAAGGTCATTTTTAATTCAAACAACTTTTTTTTTCGTTTTTTTTCCCCACCCGTTTATTAACTGTGTAGTGTTTTGCATTCATTTTTTTTTATTGTCACAGCAAAATATTTGACATTGGTAGTCAGAGAACCCTCCCATTTTTTATATTTGATTTTTTTCTCCATGTGTTTTATTTCCTATTTTTAATTTCAGCATTTGTGCGCCTCACGCATTATTGTGATTTTGTGTGATGTCTAAAAATATGCGTTATGAGTCAATGGCTTCTATAACTTGTCAATTGTTCCACATACGGAAATTATTGTCTGTCTTCATTAAAAGATTGGCCATAATGTGTGTTGATCAATTAATATTTATTGGCGTGTCGCTTGCAGGAAATTGCGACGCATATAAGGAGTGTTTTGCGGGAGCCAAACAATTCTAGAAGTTGTTATTGCTGCATTGTACATCGCTTTGATGTTGATTGTTAATGCTTAATTCGAATTAAGTATTATGACAAAATTGAAGAGACTTGTAACTAACTTTTGTAAAATGCGCTGAAGATTACTTCATAAATTGATAATGTTTATTTTAATCTCTTTCGCTCATATGTATGACATTGCGTCATCTCATGCATGTATCATGTCGCGAAGATGCTCGTAAAGTTTACATTCCACAAAAAAAAAAAAACACGGACATCTGACAATGATGGTTTCGTATATAATGGACAAACATATCACGTATCTCGCGTGTTTTATTGAATTTGTTACAAGGCGCACGTTAAACTAATTTTGGGAACAAAAATAGAAGCGTGTAAACAAAGCAGTGATTTATATTTTTCTCCTCAAATTCAATTTTAATGGTAATTGGGAACGTAGTGCTTTAATTTTTGTGTACCAGTATAACGGGAGTAGTTCTGAATTCAAACGGTTTCATGTACTGTTGAAATCATGGAGTTCATTGGTTGAAGAATACAGAGCAACTGCAGAACTATTGCGTAATGCTGATCAACTCATTTTCAAATTGTGAACGATTCTTCTTTGAATTTTATTGAAATAAAATAGACTACAAAGTCCTGGAGTTGGGAAACAGCTTCCTCATGTCTTCCTCATTTAATAGCGGGATCTTAACAACCGCTTTCTTTTGGACTTTATTTGAAGCGAATCGCTTCCTTGGTAATCGCAAGTTTCCACTTGGTAATATCTGAATTAAAATTGGAAAAGGTCCTCTAAGAAGGTATTTGATTACGAGTTGATCAGGCTCAAATCGCTTTTCATTAAAGCTGAAAGCTCCAAACATATTGATGTTTTCATGTTAAAGCTTCTCTTCCAAATCTGTATGAAGTTCATCTTGCCTAACCCTAAATTCGATAACAATAATTAAAGCTCCCTTCAGCCACGAGGCGTCATTTCACCCCTCAATTTTCACCACCCACAAAACTATTAGGACGAATCCATGTTTGTTACCTGTCCCATCTCTAATTTGATCAAAATATGTTTGCTTGCAACACGTTTGGACCCATTTCACTGGAAGGGTTTAATTACCTTTTTTTTTTGCACCCGCAAGCAACCACAGCATCTGTCTGGCTGAACACTTCACTCACTCACACTGACGCAAATAACATATTAACTTGTTGAATTTATATTGTTTTTACCGGCTGAGCCGCACATACAAATTGTCCCCACTTGTGTGGGTTGTTTTTTGGCAAACATAATATAAATTTGCGACTGTGAGTGGATTTACCTCATAATGCATTATTTATTTGCGCCAAGGCCAATAATGTTACAGCGGTGGGTTCGGTGTTGTGGGTATTATTTGGAGAACATAAATTAAATGTGGCGCGACTTGACTAACTATTTGAAATCAATTTTGTTTTTCGCTGTGTGGTGGCTTTGTAGGCGATGGAAATAGAAAGTTGTAAATTTATTGGCACTAGAATTTCGTGCGCTCTCAGACAACGGCATAATGGGTGTCGGTGTGTAATGAGAAACAATGCAATTTAAGTTTGAATGCGCACGTGTTTGTGTGTACGCGGCAACAATTTGATTTGGTGGTGTTGTTTTATTTGTTGAAATCGGTCTATTTCTGGGCTTCAAATCATTTTCGCATCAGCTCTTTGTTTTGAAGTTTTTAATGTGCGTACGAAGCTTATACGTTTTATAACGGGTTCTTGTAATTGGAAAGTGATGCAGTTTGCTTTCTTTTTTGTGTGCCAATAATCGTTAGATTATTTATGGATACACACAATTTCAATAATGGTCCATGAATTGTAACTGAATAATTAATAGCATTTATGTTGTACACTTTTAACTTTTCCACATTTAATATTTTGTCATGCATTTTTTAATTTTCTATTTTGCACAATAAAGTATTAACGGTAGTAACGGTATCTCTGAAGTTTATTGTAATCAAAATTGGTTAGACTATTTTTGTGCAAGTAAAAGTAATTTTTTACGCTTAATCGAAGTTTTTGGCGGTTTAAAAATCATCCACTTGTTATTATTGAAATTTTTTTTTATTATTGAATTTTTAAATTTGATATAGTTCTAACTTCTAAGACAGCGGCATAAATTAAATGAATCACTTTGTATGAAATGAACTTTAAATTGCTTTGTTAATCGGTTAATCCGATTTTTTTGGCTGTTTTTTTCACAGAGAATGGAAAATTAGTAAAGAGTAAAAAATAATGCTCTTGTCAAGGTCACACAAAAATATTTCAAAAAAGAAATAAAAATATCAAAAAAAAAAAAAGGTAAAAAACTCAAGCGGCTCTCCCTGCCTTACAGTTTGTTTCTAATTGCATTTTGATGCTTTTCACGTGTCGTGTACATAATTTAAAATTTTTGAAGTGAAATTATTTATGGAAGAGTGTTAATTACATACTTAATTATTTTTTATTTACATAAAACATTATTTACCATTTTTAAAATGCAATCACATTACATTGTTTTAATATGTACGAATTACAATTTAGAAGCAAATCTACAATTTTGTTGCCATTGCCACACAATTTAATTAAACAAAACAAACAGTATTTATTTTTACCGGTTCCCGATATTTTAGTTAAACCATGCAGCTAATTTTGGCATCCATCCAAGAGTCATGCATTTTGATTGTTACTTTCAATTGAATCTCTTTGCGTGTGTACTTTAAAACAAAAATTATTCTCTAAATTACTGAGAACAATTTTAGTGCGGATTAGGGGAGAATTCTACATTTTGGCTATATTTACGAGTAGGTAAATATAGCCAAAATGTAGAATTCTCCCCTAATCCGCGGTGCACCTTGTAGAGAACCAAAGTCTCGGCGGTGTCGCGTGTTTTCATAAAATCAAATTGGTATACCGTCTGAGTTGTGACCGTGACTTTAATATAGAATCGCGTTGATTTAAATTATAGTTAGTTCACTTTTGGGCCGCATACCGTTTTATTTTTATATTTGTGTGTGTGTAAATTTAGCTTCAGTTCACATATTTTGAATTTTTAAACACCAACGGGATTGTGAAAATTGGCCTGCAGCGGTGCTTGTTTGAAAACAAGTAATATCTGGTTGTTTTTACTTTTTACTATTTTTTATTATTGCATACTGTTTTTGTTAATTACGTTTTTCATCGAGTCAACAAAGCTGTACAAAAATGTTCCAATACAATCTGATTGTATGTAATATTAAATTCCCGGTTTGTTTGTTTGTTTGTTTGACCATTTTGTAGTTGGATGGGAAGGAAAAAGCAATTTAATCGTCCATACTCGGCGCTCATCTAGTTCTGTGCAGCAAATATCGCAATGTATTCAACTAACCAAAAGAATAATTCCTGTCTTCAATTCTGCGCCATATCTAAATTCCGATAGGGTGGGGTTGGCAGTCGGGATGAATGGCGTTGTAGCCGGTATTTTTGTTGCGCAACTTTTTTCGTTCTTTTTTATGTAAATCTTTAATGCAACAGCTGGGTAAGGCTGTCAGTTTATGTGAGTTGTGATTTGTGAATTGTTTTGTAAAGTCTGAGCCGCTGTCTTTTACTTTAAATGTATAATTCATATTAATGCCGGTTCGGTGGCTGGTGCATTAACAATTGATCCGAATACGGTTTATATTTAAATATAGAAATGAAGTAAACGTTATTTAAAATTATTTTTATAAATTATTTAACATTTTGTGGAATCAGTGATGCTTTGGTTAGTCCCCCGTATTTCATTCCTAATGCTCCTGGATTTATGGCTTTTCTTTGGTAATTTCAAATGTTAAAATAATAATTTTAAATTGATAACTCCCACTTGCTACACGGTAGATGACATTCCACATTCCTATCAATCAAACTGTGGCATACTAACGGTAAATTCCTGGAATATTTGACAATACTGTGGAAACTTTAAACTACTTTTTTCGTAGTATTTAGCAACATTGTTTTTTGGCATTGAATATATTAATTTTAACGATTAATTTAAATAGAGCAACTGAGCTTTAAAACCGTATTTAAATTTGCCTGAATCAACACAATGGAAATACGTCATTCCGTATTTTGTCGTTAAATTGTAAAACTGATTTGAACATTACAAGTTTGACGCTGCCTGGCGTGCCATGGCTATTCAAGTGCCTGCACATAATCGTGTAAAGGCAATTGTTTCAAAATCTTTTGTTGTCGTCTAAATGGCATTCTCGTGGCATTCGTTAAAGTCGACCATTAGCATTACAAATGACTGCATACTTGGACTTTCATTATGAAAATATAATTTTCATTTCATCTTAGGCGAACGGAAGTACATGACGTAATTTACCTAGTCTAATCGGATTCTAGGATAATAATTAATGGCATTTGGGAGCTCAATTCAAATTTTAACAATGAACAATCTCACGCATGTAGTTTTCATATGTCATTCAATTTTTGCTGAAAATTGTGTAAATTTTATTTTAAGTTAATCCAAATTCTAAAATTAAAAATTCCATAAATGTAATTTTTGGGAAAAAAACAATTTTGACATTAAAAAAAAATTAAATAATTAATTTTGAAATGTTTAATTGATAAATTTATTTAAGATAAAACGGGTTTTGTTAAAAAATGGACCTTTATTGACCTTACATCTTTCAATGAAGTGTACAGTTAATGTCTAGGGAAGAGAGCTTAAAGTAAATATTTTAAATTCCAAATTAATCCTTCAGATGAAGGAACTTAGGTCATAAACAGTCGTTTTTTAAAATAATAATCAAGGAGCAACTTGTCCAGTTAATTGAAAAATTTAATTCAAACGCCTAAGGTTATACACACTTTAAAATAAATCGAGTAACCACTAGTAAGCACTAATTAAAGCTACTTATTGGGGGGGGACATCCTCTATGACATTCATTTAAGTAAGTAAGTTAGTGAAATTGTTATCGAGAATGCCTCCGTTTCAAAAAGCGCATAAAATTGTAGGAAATTGAGAAAGGATGTGACCACATGAAAAATGCATTGGAACAACAAAAAAGCTCATTTAATTAAAATTGATGAATCAGAGTTTTTAATAAGAACAACTTCAAAGTACACATAACAAAAAACTCAATTTATTTAAAATGAATTTTGAGAATGCTGACTTAATTAAATAAAATTCTCTGAAATGCAGTTTGATAAAACAATTTCGCTGGAAATTTGTGTGGGTAGCACCAACATATTGAAGTAAATATTCAGCACAAACGAAAAATGGAAAAGCACAACGTGGAAACGATTTTTCCAATAATAGACTGCAATGCAATGTAATGCAGCTCGTGCGTCTTCTCGTTTCCTATTATTTTTGTTCCAATCATATGAAATATTGCATTCCCCAGCGTAGGTACTACATATTTTTTAGAACAAAAAAATGTTTCCTGAATCCTGAAATTGATGACGTCCTTAAATTCTATTATTTTTACATATTAAATAAAATGCATCGATACATAAACTGAAGTATAACTGTAGGAGTTTTATAGTGTTGTCGTCCAATTTCAATTATTACTGCCATTAAAAATTAATTGCAATGCAAATTATAGACGATGCAAGAAAATTCGCATAAATTTAGCATATGCAAAATACTTTGCATTTGAACACGACGACTCAATTAATTGCAAAAAATTAATTTTAATTGAGCATTGCTCATTTATGAGTGGATCTTAAATAAATGCTCTGTTGCATTGTATGCACTTTGTAGTTGTTTTGCAGGAATCCCACATTACATGCAGCCGCTTTGTTAATTTAAAATTGCTATCTTCATTTCATCAAAAATTTGTGCCGTTCGAAATGGAGACCATCGTGTGGATCGTGTTATCAAAATAATCAAATGCGGTGTATGTAAAAAATGGTAATTATTAATATAAAAAGTGTACGTTGCTTTTATTCAATGACACTTTCATTGCTCAACAGGCAAAGTGTAAATAATTTAAATAATAATCGGATGACATAAAAAACGGACAGGGTTAATAGGCAACATTACAATAGAGAACCTCTGTTCTCATTCTCACAATATGGTGACTTCTCTTTCTTTCGTTCTGCCCAGCCGAACATATTTTGCGCCACACATTGCACTTTATTTTTGCACCACCAATTAGGCGTGAAATAATTGAGGGCACATAATATTATGCCAGTAGTAAGTACTTTGTTCACAATCGTTATATTTTAGATGTGCTTATGTGCCGGACCTATAACCTACACATCGAGTGTCTGTACCATCTTCATGGAACTGCACATAAATTCATTAGTTGTGTGATGTGTGGATGTGGGGCGGCGATGTTCCATTGTGGCTTTTGTCTCATAAATTGCATTTTGGTGTTTGTAGTTGGGATTAAATCAATTCTACATGCACGCCACATGAAGAAATTCAATGCATGTGTGTGTGGAAGTTGGAATGAATGGAAAAATTGTCTGCACAATGGGTGGTTGTACTATAATGTTATGATAGTACTCGTATTGCGTACGGGTTCATTTCTGTAAATGCACTCAGGAATGACAATTGTTATTTACTATGCCCGTTATTTTGGAGAAATTTCAATGCATGCGTACATAAAATGTATTGCACTCTTTGCGCATAGAATTTATGTGCACACATACCCCCACATTTTGTTATGTTTGGAGAAATTTACAGCATTATGTACTGTAAATTGGGAGCGAACGTAGCAATTGGGGAATGTTGGAGAGCTATTGAAAATATTAGGAGAAAAATTGTGTCTTGCGCCGTTGGTTTTTTTTTGCGTGGGGCTGTTGCTGCCATCAATGACAGTTACACATTTTCGAAATTTAAATGTCATTTTTACAAAAATTCAATCGGTAAAAAATATTCAATACAACATTTTTATTTTTTATTTAAAAAAAAACATAATCCCATTTTGAAAGTTTTTTTTCTTCACAAATTGTTTATAAAAACACAGTTGGTCGTTCATTGCTGTGCGTATACCGTTATCCTTGCTGTCAAACCCAAATATGATAAATAATGGAAGCGCTTGCGCTTCTCATCCATAAAAATCGTTTTTCCTACCCCCCCCCACATCAAAGAAGCCGCAGGGCACACACCATCACAATTAAATTGCCCCACATTGTGTGTGCACACTTATCCCGTTACATTGTTCCACATAAACACACTGATATAGTCTTTCAAACGATTCGAGGTCACAGAAACGTCAGTTCATACTGGTGGCACCCTTTTTTATATAACATCGTGGTGGAGAAGTAAAAAAGTCAAGTGGAAAATGTATGTGAAAATTTTGAGTTGAAAAAGAAAAGTGGCATTCTGCTAGGAGGTCGCACTTTTACACAAAATATTACAAATTTTAATAAAATAAAAATAATACTCAATAACACAAAAAGAAAAACAAGAACATAACGGGAATATGTGGCGAACGTTGTTGTAACTGTAAAAAAAATGAGGTCAATAAACGAAAATTCAAGTAGTTGCAGCGTTATTGAGGTGTCCTTTTTCTTCCATTAATATTAATCTCCTGGCATAAAATTAAAAATGAAGTGAATAGTGCGTGAGTTGACTGAAGCAACGAATTAATAACACAAGGGCGAAACGTGATATGCCTCCAGGTTTGACAAATATTACAAAAAAAACAAAACAAAAAAGGGGGTGTCAAAATATTTAGCCTAAATACCAAAGTTCCACGAATATACGAAAAGTGATATGAAAATTAATCCTGGTCCCGAAAAAAAAGCACTCTACGTTAATGCGCTAAAAATGTCCACCAAAAAAATTGGAAATCTATAATCCGCAGGGTAGTGGTGTTGTGCTTGTGGTTGTTGTTGTTGTTGTTGCAATGGAAACGAACAATATAATGAAACACAATTAAATTAAGTTCATATTTTAGTGCAGTGTACGATAGTTTTCAATTCTAACTTACACCAAAATATACCCATACCAGTATGTTGAAGCTTTTTTGTTATACCAGTTTTTTAATTTTGCCACACACACACTGACACATACACACACACCCTCCGAATCTCTTCGACTATTTGTCCTTCAAACTGCTGGCTGTCGCATATCGTCGTTTTTGCAGTTACCATAACTGTATGTGGCTTCCGCACTCACTGTGATAACAACTCATCATCGCAGTTATCCACAACTCTATATAACTGTAGTTAGTAAATTGCACCAGCTGCTGAATTCATCACATTCATCGTTTGCACTTGACAAACGGCATCATGCACAACTCCAAGGACATTGCTGAGGTGATTGTGGACATTGTAACACTTTTCTTTTCTACTTCGTTTTTTTTATTGTCCTTTGCTCATTTATTTTATTGTAAGTGATTCTTCCCCCTTAATAAAATGCCTTGAGGCTGTGTGCTTTCGAGTGTGTCGACATCCCTCCTTTTTATAGACGTGTCCTTAATAAATGTATTATGAAAAACGTGGTGTACTTGTATAATTCTGTGTTGTGGAAAAAATGTGTTGCACAATTGACGAGTTGGCAAAAAAAAAATTTAAATGACAGAAAAAAAATGTTATGAAAAAAAGGATATAAACAAAATATGTGGAGCACAGCGGAACGAAAAAATTTTAATTCACCGCACAATGGTACAAAAGGATTTGTCGGTTTGAAAAAGCCTGTTTGAGTTGTGGAGTGGAGCACCAAGAAGACACTTTGTTAATTTATACATTTTATGTGTGACAAAATCTTTTGAAAATGCCTCGCCTTTCTTAGGTTTCTCTTATTGTGTGTTGGGTTTTTACTTTTTGGGATCGCATATTTTTTATTTTTTTGTGTATGTTTCTTTGTTATTTCGACTGAATTATGATTTCTTGATCCGGTGAGTCTTCCCTTTACCATTGTTGTTGTGTGTTGAGTATTTTATAAGTCTGAAGACTGCTATTTCAATTATTTTAAAAGTTGATCCTGAATGACCTTGTACAAAATATTATACAGAGAAGCAGATGCTCGGTAAAGTAAACAGTACAGTTGTATGTACTGTAAAATGAAATACTAAATTAAAATTGTTTGGAACAAAATTTAATTGTGCATATTATATGGATGTAAAACAGTTAGGGTTGCGGTTTTTTAGTTTAATAGATTCTCATATTATTGCGGTTTAATTAAAATTTAAAATTTTCCCCCACTTTTACGATCGAGTTGATGGCCACTTAATAATGCAATATTGATTAATAATTTACATGCATACATTCCACTTGATGGCGTTGATAGATTTGGGTTATTTAACTCATGAACAATTTGTGGTGTAAAATGTTTGTTAAATTAATTTTCTTGCCAATATTGATTTTTTGCTGAACATCCTTCTTTGGAATTTACGCCACTCATTCGATTTTTCAGTATTTTGAGCCAAATTTGATTATTTTTTTGGCAAGCTATTTGATTTCCATAAATCTGCATTACAAAATAAAGAAATTCGATAAAATCGTTTAATTTGAATGAAATATATGGACTCATCGAAAATGCACAGTGTTTTATAAATGATTTTTTTTAAATTTTTGACCTTGAAAAAGTATTTACATTATTTTTTTTAATGTGCAATATCTCGTCGCTCATAAACATAGAAATATTAAGTATTTAAAAGTAAACCGCAATAAGTGAACATTAATATAAATGTTCAAAAATTCAACTCCCTTTGACTTTCAGTAATTGACGTAGGCATTTGACCTTGAACTATTTTACAAACTGTTTAAGTATTTGATATTATTTCTTATTGTTTATGACTTAAATATTAAACATATTAATTTACAATTTCCTAGGCATGAAATAATTTAAAAAATGACCTTGAAAACATCAACAAAAAGCGACATTGCCTAATTACAGGCTAAATAATAAATTCAAAATTCAACAACAAATGCGTGGTAACGGGAAATATCTCGATGCCGGTTTAAAACCAGAATGCCCAGAAATATAACAAGTTAAAGAGTATTAACTACAATTTACAAAAAAAACGCTAGAGCAAAGTATTTCATCAAAATTTGTTCGTTGTCCTTGAAAAAGTACATTTTGAGTTCTACAGAAAATCATCTTTATTTATTCAATTTTATGGATGACGCATTTTTATATTACTTAATCTTTGCATTATGGATTACTCCCTTAGGGAATTAAGGACAACGATGGGAAGTAAATCTGTTTGGAAAAACACTTTAGGGGCCATCATTTGGTGACAAGACTTAATGCATTATTAACACGATATTTGTCTCCAGAAGTCAAGTGTACCTTGCCATCCTTCAGATTAGATAATCTCGACACGCAAATTAAATCATGCTGAAATTATAAAGGAAATAATTTTCCGTGAAATGCATCGTTAGTTAAGTACTAAGTACTGTAGAGGTATTAGATGCGCTGTACTTACCTTAATCCGTTGGAGAAAAGATGGATTCAGAAATTCCCCAATGTACGATTACAGGGAAAATGCAAAAACTGTAGTATATTTAAATTACTTTATTACGTGCTATAAAAGGGTTGCTAAATTTTCCATTTAATTAAATTACGCTAGTGTAGGAAACTAAATTTTTATAATCTTTTTATTTTATTATAAAACAAATATTCGCATTGTATATGCAAATAATAAAAGTAAATAATTGTCTAGTTATAAAGCTTTAAAATGTGTGCACACAGCATCAACACAATTACTCTCCTAACGCATGGGCCAACGTTATACAACTGTATCCATATTGTCTGCGCCGGGAACGCCTACGCTCATCCTTAGTGTGCTCTGGTTTACTGTTCATTGCGTTAATTTATTCAAACAAACTCACATTTTATGGTGACCCCTTTTGTATTATGCACACAGTTACATCTATACTAATTATTTTGGGCTCAATTCAGCCCATTTGACAAAAGCAGAGTCGTCGTAAAGTGGCAATACTAATTACGATTACAGCAGCCTGTGCAGCAGAAAAACCCAGGCCATAAAACGCATGGAATTTGGCACAAGCCACATGCTAAATAATAATGCGGTAAACTGTTGCTGTACATCTAAAAATAAAAGGATCAGCGGGTTTTGCAGACTGTAGTTAGTGAGAAAGAGACACCTTCCAGCATTTAGCCTGTGGCCTTTCCGAAAGTGCTTTAACATTGGATACTAGTAACAGTACAATGTTTAATGTACATCTAACAGTGAACTGTGAATTATTGTGGGCTCAGTTAAACTAAAACAATTTTAGTTGTAATTGATTCGTGACAGTGAAAAGGTCATAAGCGCTTAGAAGTTCAATATAGAAATAATACCGTGTCTTTTTTTGTGTGTGCTCGTTGAAGTTTAATTGAAATTTGAGCTCTCTCTTTCCGCTGTGTTAATAATAATTGAGTGGTGAATTGTCGCGGTTGCATTGTATTTTGTTACATATTAAATTCTATAAATTATTAAAGAGGGTGAATTAAAGTGGTTCACAATGCATTTGTACGAAAGCATAGAGGGGTTAAACCACACCATGGTTAATACCGATTCAATAACGGCCGCTGATTTTGACACGTTGCTGGAATGCATGGATTTTTTGCGTGCGGAACCCAAGCGTCAGCGACGTAATCGAAACAAATACTTGCGATCTCAAACCACTAAGTCTCCAATTCGTGTCACCAATCCAGCTCGTGTATATTCTATGGAACCAGATAGTCCCATTAGCAGTGGCGAATACACAATGGATGAGGTGGAAGCAATGTACGCTCAAGAGTTGAGTGATTACAAGAAACATGAAAAATTGAAGTATGCCATACTTACGGAATCTAAAGTACCACTCTTTGATCAAGATATTTTCAAGTATTTTGATGATGAGGTCACACTAGATGACTGCATATATGAGGAAATGCAGAATATTCATGTGTTGGAAAGTACTCCAACGGAAAAAATTGTGGAGCCAAGTGTGTTGTCGCCCACAACAGATAAACTTGTTGGTCAAGAATGCGATTTTATTGGGAATAAAATTGATTTAAGTCACGTCAATGTAAAAGAAAAAATTTCCCTCTTCAATTCATTATCAAAGAATTCTACGTGTGGCTCGCCACCGCCTGCAAGAAATTTTAGTACAGTAACTAAAAAGAATCAGGCCAATAAATCAACATCAGATTCCTCTCCGAAGAATTTCAACACAATTACTTTAAAGAACAAACCGCTTATTAAAAAGGAGGCAAAAATTGATGATTATGTAAATCAATTGACGCCTCAAGATGAAGAAAATATAAATGCTTTTGAGCAAATTTTGCATGAAACATCAAAGAAGGAGCATAAGGACGAACACACACATGACTATTGTCATATACCGACAATTGTGTCAGCGAAACGTAAACAAATAATGTACGCCACACAACATTTTCTTAACTATGTTTTTACCGAACTTGCAAAGCTTCAGGTAGATTTAAGTCCTTAAGTTAAAAAAAATTAGAGTCCGTTAGCCTTAATTAAATTAAATTAATTTTTTCGTTTTTTTTTTTTTGGATTAAATCATTTTATAAAAGAATCAAAAACTAATCGATTTTTTCGTTTTTTCCTTACAGCCCCCAGAGAATGAACTACAGAAAATCCACGACGGCAATAATCCTGCCCTCAGTGAACACCAACTGCGAGTCCAAGCGTCGCTACAGCGACTCAACATACCGGATTGGTTCAAACAATATACCGGCAATACCTCCGGTGCAGCTGGCGTGCCCATCGCCGGTGGGCCACGCAAACCGGACACGATTTATTCGGGACGAAGACGTAATTTGGAGAGTGGCGGTTGGGCTGCCCTTAACTCAAAAACGACCTCACTTAGTTCACTCGGGTCGAATCGCTCCGAGCGCAGTCCTGTTCTCTTGAGCCCATCCGCACACAGTCACCACGGCCAAACAGGCTACTCCCGCTGGTCGACGTCACAAATCAACTCATCCCAGACGTCGCCCAGTGTCTCGACACGCGGCTCATTTTCACGTGGCGGTCTCAATTCAAGTGTGCTGTCTGGCAGCTCAATAACGTATGGCGGTGCTGGTGGTGCTTCCAGTGTTATACGCAATTCAATGCGACAACCGTATTATGGTTGGAGGAGTCAAGAGAAATTGTCCCAACCAAGGACGCCAGCTGAACGGTAAGAATTTTGACATTTCATTATTTTTTGCAATTTATCTAATTTTAAAATGCATTTGTAAATAGCCTCGCCTCTTCCTTGATGACTCAACAACAACACCATCAACAAAAATTACAAGAGAAACACCAACAGCAACTGCAAGCAGCCAAACAGCAGCACCAAGGTAGTGACGAGGTTGATGTAACTCCTGAAATTCAATCGTCAATTAAGGAAGTCACATCAGCCATTGTGCACTACGTTAACGACCAAAACAATCGAACCGTTTCGAGAAGCCGATCAACAAGTCCTAGTGCAAGGTACTAACAAACCTTGTTGATCAAACTTCACAAAATCTTCAATGCATATAAATTTAGTTGTAACTATTGTAATTTTAACCACACTTTTCTTCAAATGTCCCATTTGTTAAAAAATTTCCCTTTCCCCATTTTTTTTTAAACTTTACGATTATTAATCCGTATCAGTATATTTAGAACGTTACAAAAAAAAAAAATCAACGAATTTCCTTAAATTATGGCAATAATTATAATTGTGCTCTTTTTATCTTTAATATTAATGCTTACCGATAAAAAAAAAAAAAAAACAATCAAAAATTCAAAACACATCATCAGAAAATGTTGGCTGGAGAGTTCGTTCGTGGGCAATCGGCCGTTAGATTCACCTCAAACGCCGATCATCAACAACAGTAACTCCTTCAGTGGCGGCCAAGGTGGCAGCTTAACAGGTGGTGAAAATACAGTGCCTCTTGATAATACTAGAATAAATAGTGTAGGTGAGTTGGTTATAATTTAGACGCAAACATAATACAATGAAAGAGAGAGAGAAAAACATTTTTAAAATGCGATGAGGATTTAAACAAAGAGAGAAAGATAATACAATGAGAAAGCACACATTTTAAATAGCGAAAACTGCAAGTTACACACTTTTTAATTAGTATTTAATTATACAGGAATGATATAGATATTATAATATGATACATAATTACTTTTTTTTTTGTTGTTTTACATGCATACATGATACATTTATTAATAATTAATGTTTTTAAACAAAAGAATTTACAACTATTTACACAATATCATTTTACAATAATTACACGAATGATACATGAATTTATTAATTAAATCAATATACCGATTGTATATTTATTACATTACTGTGGCTGCTATTTGTTTCATATTGCCTTTTTATATTTTTAATTACGATTACTGTGTTTTTAAATTATGCAATTTTAATTATACCACCTTTGTAAAATATTAGAAAAACAACCTCTCTTTCAAAGCGGAACAGTCCTTTTTTTTGTATGCGAATTTAATTTTTTTTTTGTGCTTTATTTAATTTTACCACACCAACACTTAATTAAATTCTTTCTCTCTCTTTTTAGTTTATAATGTTTTATAACGTTTTATATCAAATGAATTTGTGTTCTGTTTTGTTCATTATAAGTTTTCAAATAATTTTTTTGAATTCATTTTGCATTTTGCAATATTATTGTATTATTTTTTTCATATAAAAAATGCTTGTTTTTATAAAAAAAAAAATTGTATTTAAAATTCAATGACAATTGTATAAAAAAATAAACATTTTACTTTAATAAGTTAAGTAAAGTCAGTTGGCGCAATATTTGAGTGGCCGACTATATTTGGGATCGTTTTAGAAACTCCGCATTATTTTAATAATTTAAATATTATCAAACTTTACTAAATTTTTATTTAAATATTTGAGCATAAAAAAAAAGTTGCTATTTTCAAAACTCAAAACTTTATTGTATTTTTTATTTTTTAATAAACAATCCAAAATTGTATTGTATATTTTTAAGTTTGATTTATTTAATTAAATTTATTTATTGTAATTAAAACAAGATTTGTTTTTATATTTTAGGCAAGATTACATTTTTTTATTGACTATAATTTCTAGCATGATTAATTTATTTTCATTTAAATGCCACGATTCCATACTTTGTTTTAATCAATTTCATTGGGAAGAGCAATTATATGGAAAAAACAACATTTTAAATAATTGACTTTTAAAATCATTTTCCAAAAAACTGAATAGCCATGCCAAAAAATAATAAAAAATTACAATTAATTAAATTAAATATAAAAATGATGAATATTTTTCGAAGCAAAACACTTGTTACCACTTAATTCCATATTAAATAATTAGGCAATTTCGAAACAATAAGTTTTTTACCAATCTTAAAAGCGAATTTGTTAGCGAATCGAAATTGAAACACAATTATTTAATTATCGAAGCTTTTCCGCCTGACACTCATATCATTATTATTAATTACATAATTCATTAATCCCTAAAATTATTGATATGCTACTAATAAAAAATGCAGGTGATTCTAATTTTATAAATAATGTAAAGTTTTTTTTTTTAAATTGTGCCAAAAATACAATTAATGAACATTTACATTAAGTATAAAATTAATTCATATTAAAATTAATAAATCAGAAAATTTTGTTTAATCACGATCCTCGTGTTAAAAAAAAAACAATAATAAAATAAACGGGAGAATTAATCAATTAGACTTCTATGCACGAGAAGTTCACGTACAATTAATTGATTTATTAACATTTTTATCAAAAACTCATATCATCCTTTATTTTGCTTGCCATAACCCCATACTCAATGCGTAGGACTTGTCTGCTTCGAAATTTAATTTACATTTTATTTTTACTGTACATTTATTTGTTTCAAAAAAGTTAAATCCCAAAATAGTCTTGTATCATTCAAATGTTGTTATTGTTGAATTTCGCAACTTATTTTTAATATGTAATTGTTTATTTGTTTGTTTGTTATTTTATTTGCTATGTTTAAAACAATTTCAACTATATTAAGCGATTTAATTAAGAGCAAAACACTGAGAACACAAAAACTCACACGATACAATTAATTATTATTGATTATATTTAATTCAATATGAATTTGTATGTTTTATTTTAAATCATATTTATTATTATCACTTTATATACTTAGATTTATTGCCCCGTTTTGTTTACAGTTATACAAATATTATTTAAAAATGACTTTTAAAAGTCGATTAGGAAATAAATGCTTATCATTTCATTTTAAAAATGCTTTTTTTATTTCATCCCTTAATTTATCCTTCAGTGCTGTTATTTCACCTAATTTAAAATCAATTATTTTTATGTGGTACAATCGTTTTGTAACTAACCGTTTTAATCATATTTAAATGTGCGTGTATTTTTAGGTAATGCAGTTTATTAATGTGCAATGAAATTGTAGTTAATTTTAAGCATGCCATTTACCTCTTAAAATTCTTTTAATTTATTTAATCTTATACGTTTTTCTTAACATCGTAATATCCCTTTTATGATAAATCATTTGTTTTGTCATTTTGGAGACATATTTAAAGAAAATATGAATTATAATAATTGGAGGACAGCTTTTTCAAAACTTCATAACAATTTCATATTGACAGATTTTTTAACTTACTGTAAACCGTTAGATTACAATATTTAGATAAAAAGTTTTATGTGATTTAAGTCATATTCATATCATTTTAGAAATTTAGAAATAGTTTAAATAAATAAGTTTTATCGTATGAAGTACAGTTAAAAAAAAAGCAAAAAATTATAACTTCAAAATATTCCATAAGTATTTTACCTCCCTTTTTTAGTTCTGAACTATTTTGTTCTTAAAAGGTTTGTTTTTATTTTAATAATAAAAGTATTTTATATTGTTTTTAAGACAAACTTAAAGTGATAAGACCAAAATCGTTTATTTCGCGTATCACAAATAATTAAGCAAAACATTGTTTATTGTTTAAAAACGTAAAAAGTTCTGAATTTTATTTAAATAAATTATTTTTATTTTACTTTAATCCTCGAATACGTCATTTTTTAGCTTTTTTAGGACTAAATTAGATTAGGATTATGACCTTGAAAGAACGGAACGTTTTATTTGCTTTTTGATCTCTTTAAATGGCTTAATTCGTCATGCATTTTATTGTAAATCATTAGAAATAACAACCCATGTAAAATCACCAATTTGTATCATTAATTGCATTTCATCAATTAATTATTCTTGTTCTTCTCGTGACCACGCCTTTAATCTTGAACTTGTCATTTTTCACGTACATTCATTGATGTTGTCATGCAAACTATATTTTGTTTCTCAGCAATTTAAAACTATTTAAATATGTTTCATGGTTTTGTTTAAGCAAAACTCCTTTTATGCAATGAATAATTACCTACCGCGTCAATGTTGCTTCACAAAATATCAATTATTTTTCTATTTAATTCCTAAAAATAACATTCTACACAAAATTAGCATAGAAAAGTACCAAAAATGGTCGCTTCATTTAGCAGGGACACAAACACACTAACATATTTAAACCACGTGCTTTGGCTAATGCAGTGCTTAAAATACATCAATTAATTGATTGTTTATTAAGATACACGCTATTTAATTACAATTTGTTTTAACCGCCGCACGCACTAATTGCCAATTTTTGTAACACACTAAAATACATAAACAGCTACCACCTATCCCTTATTAATATTTAATTACCAAAACAATATAATAACGCAGCAGTTTTTGAGATTACATATACAGTTAATATGCTTAAAATGAATTGGATTGTTGATTTGTGGTGTTGTTATTATAATTATTATCAACCTTCTGCATAGCTTCACCCATTCGAGGACTTACAAATCCGCCAGAGCGGCCATCGCCGAGCTCTGCAACGTTAGAGGACGTATTAGCATCACTATTAGGGTTACCATCTGACCCTTACAGGTCCACAGGTATGAACCTGTAAGTTTGGTTCCACTGTACAAGAACAGAATACAATAAATTAGGTATTTCTTTAATTCAATTAAAGAGATATAAATTCAAATCACGATTAAATTAATTAGACTATTTGTTAAATAGTGTAAACGTTAAATGTTGATTTTTAAAATGATGTTTGCATTACCAAAAAGATTCTTCAGCGCATTTATGTTGCATTTTTAATCAAGATATTAAATTTAATTGTTAAGTGACTTTTTTTTTAATTAATTTTTTTTTTAATTTTTTTGAAATGAAATAATTTTTTAAATAATAAAACTATATTAAATTGAATGCAAATGATTTGTGTAATTTAATGGACACACAACATGTTTTCTTAAATGTTTGTTTTACCGTATCTTAGATGCAATATCTCCTCGTCTCCCAATTTTATTTTCTTCGATTTGTGACTTAATTTAGCGAACTTAAGTAACTTTTTCTTTCGGAATTTTTTTTAACTTAATATCATTTTGATTCCTGCAAATAAAAATTAGATATAATTGTTTGCTTTGAATGAAGTTTATTATCTGTAAATAAACAGTTTCAAGTAGTCTAAAAGAAAAATATTAAAAATTTCTTAAATGAACTTTACTCTCTTTCTTATAGTCGGCAACGAAAGAGAGTTTTATTTCAGTTTTAATTTATTTAAGTATTAAAATATAATTTATCCTCGCTACATTGTTAATTTTTTTTGTGTAGAATCATGGCTAAATATTTTCCCCGTTTGGCTGTAATTTTTTTTTTGCTTTGTTGCTCGCAACCATTTTGTCTTGCAGCTACTAAAAAATCACATTTGCGATTGAGTGTGTGTGTGTGTTGCTCCTACCCCTCCCACCAAACCTCAATAAATATCGTCCAAATATACGTGATTTTTGTATTTTTGTCTTTATTCAAGGCGATACAGCTAAATCATCAACTAGCAATACTCGTCTCCAGATCGCTGATCCCGCACCATTCAGACGCCACAGCGAAGGAGACGCCCAGAAGCGTCAACAACAACTGCATACCAACAACAACTATCATCCCCACCCCAATCAGCCGGCAGGAAACAGCACGGTTGTCCCAACACCAGCGAGTGCCCCACCCGGCGTTACTCCAGCACCCCATCATCAGCGTCGCATAAGTCTAGACATTTCGGCCCATCCCAAAACGATTGATCTCTTCAAGTGTCAATATCCCAAATGTGATGCTGCCACATCGCATACGGACGCCAAAAAATTCTACAAGAGCTGCCACAATTGCGCCTTCATGTACTGCTCGCGGGAGTGTCGCAAGCTGCATTGGGAGCGCCACCGCAAAGCGTGTCTGCACTCACGCGTGTCCGTCCTCTGTCGCCAGGTGTTGTCCTCGTGCAAAGATGACACCGACACACTCTACCACTTGAGTGTGCTGGCACGCAAGGGTTATATCGCGCATGGACGCGGTGTCGTACGCATTCTCTTTCGCAGTCCCGAATCGGCCGAAATGTTCATTCGACAGGGATTTCAGTGTTTGGGTGAGGTGACCTATGTGCGGTGGCCTGATCTAATGCCCGCCGAAATGGGCTCTGAATTGTACTCGGAGTTGTTGCGACTCAGCACTGAGTACAAGCCCGAGTCCAAGATGCTGCTGTACGTAGCCATTTGTGTGATCTCGGAAGTGCCCGGTAATGCGTCGGCGCCTGTTAAATGGGAGCGTCAGCTGGTGTCGCGTTGTGCCAAATTGAAGCTCAGCAAAACGGTGCTGAACGAGATGAGTAATACGCAGCCGGTGAAACGGATTGAGCCAGCCAACGATATTATTGTGTTGTCGTTTAATACGACGCGACGCACCACCGTTAAGTCGCGCGAAATAATTTTGGTGAATATTCATCGCATTCTGAGGGATAAGGGGGTGACCCTGCAGAAGCACTATCCCGAAGTCTTCCAGCGGTTGAGTCACTTTGTTGATGGTACCACGGAGAAATTTCTGCCGGTGACAATTCATCCGCGGGATTCGCACACGGGAAAACCATTCGTATGCATCATCATGTCCAGCAATGATGAGGCTAACCATATGAAGCTGCCCGCCTCGGATTGGGAGAACAATGTGCTGATTCATGATGTGTGCGCGGATTATGAGCCGGAGGGCAATTAAGCTTTATTGAATCTTCCTAAAAAAAAAAAAACAAAAACACACACTACACGTCTTTATATATCCATGGAAATGTCCCAATTATTATCAGCTATCAAAATTTTCATCGTTTTGTCTGTCTCCCCCTCTTTTATATCAAATCAACTGTTTTTCTATAATCATTTCTTATAAGATTAGTAATTGTTCACTGGAAAATCTAGCTAAATGTTTGAATAATAATCAAATGATAATAATTAAATATTATTCAGTTTCTCTAAGCGGAGAAACTCTAAAATTTACTTTAAAAAAAATGTTAAGAAAATCTTTAAACGATATGGTACATTAGTTAAATGTGTTACAAATTTTAGAAGAGACCACTAATGTAATTGTTTAGGATCCCTCATTTAAAGGAAACAAAAAAAAAAGAAGATTAAGAAGAAGAAATTCATGTATTTGAAAAGACTATTACGTTTAATTGTTATACCAAATTTTTGAAATTTACTGCTAGCTTTTACGTAGCCAAAACCAATGTTGTTGTCCAACACTGACTAACAGGAGAAAACAAAAAAATTAGAAAATTAAAAAACAAAAAAAAAAATCTCTTACGATTGTGATTTAAAACAGAAATATTAAGCATTTACTTTAAATTGTTGTCAAAAAGAAGTCGGTATGTAACGAAAAGGTAAACAAATATCAATCAAAGAGCTATGCGAATTTAATCATGTTTATTTCTGCAATATTGGTTTTTAAATGATTTTTCTGTTACATTTTTTACAAGATTTTTTGTACTTATCTTTCAACGGGAAGGAGTCGTTTTACTTAAGCAGCGAATGCCGATTTTAGCGACATTATTTCATTAGCACTTTCAACAGGAATAAAATTTGGATGTGGGAATTGCGTCCTGATCGTTAATGATTTTTCCCAATTGTCGTTTTTAGTATTTAGCTCTAGTTGATTCATACAGCGATCCTAATATGAGTAATTATTAGTTAAGTTGAGTGAGATTGTCGCTGAAATGACTCAATATTATATTGAGTTCTTTTGGAAATATTTTTACTCAACTTAACCATTTGTTGTCTTCCAAGTTTTATCACTCAAGCCGGATTTAAATAGAACAACAAAAGGTACCATTTTTAAATCAGTTGCCAGGTTCATGATCCATTCATTTTCTACGATATCGAAAAATTTTTATTTGGAACTAACTAATTGAGTTGAATTTAAAAACTTCAAAAGGATTTTAGGAAAAAATTGCCCGTAAGTATAATTTCCTTGTGACAACTAATAAACAAAATACTGCAACTACTTTTCCATAGAAATAGTTAGATAATTGTGTTTAATATTTAATCGAATAATCGCCCTTAACCTAGTTTTTGACTTATTCAGAAGGAAGAAGAAGTTTCAAAGGATCTAATATAATAAATACATCATACGAAAAAACAATGCTACCGAAATTTAAAAATATTTCCCTCTTTGCAACACTGATTTAATTTAGGTTACAAAGGAATGTTTCTTGAACACTTACTTATTCATAATGATCCAAACCATAAATACCTCAAGGAAGCGTTTAAAGGTCATAAACTATTTTTAAATTAAAAAATATTTAATGATTTGGTTAATACAAGCAAGAAAATAGTGGATTTTACAGACGTCTAAGAATATATATAAAAGCAAAGTAATATTTTGGTGACTAGTCCCTTACATTTAATAAAATTATTGCTTGCAATACAATTTAAAATAATTTAATTAAATGTTTTATCTTAATTGGACATACATTTCAAATTGAGTGATTGTTTATATTAACCGAACTATACTCAAACAAAATATATAAAAGAAGCTCAAATATCTCAGTCTACGTATTTTATCTTATGTAATGATTCTAGCTCGTCTAACTTTCGTTGGGATATTAAAAAAATTGAAAATTATAATATCAAGTTATCAAAGGATTTCTTTTAAAAGAAATTGCATCCCTGAAAACGTGGTATGATTTTCAAAGTTATCACACTTTACAACATAATTTATAAGTTAACTTTACAAAATACATATTCAGTTTTTTATGAAGCTCTCATCGTGCATCTGTCGATTAAAGAACAAAATATTTTTATTCCTGCAAAAAAAAAATTAAATTCATAACTTTATTAAATGCAAAACTTAATGAAACACAAGTAATTTAATGTTTTTATGATTTTAATTGTAATCATAGTGTTTTAATTTATTATTATATATAATATAATTTAATGTAATTAATGAGTTAAATAATTAATCGCAGGAAAATATAGTCGATAGGATTTATTGCTTGACCTCAGAAAACGAGCGAAAATAGTTTGCTTTTTTGTTTGTTTTTATAATTTAATATTTAGGAATAATTTTAATTCATTCGATATGTTATTTATATAAGTGTAAGTTTATGTACTTACAGATCTCATCATGATACATAATAATAATAATAATTGTTTTCTTTGTTCTGCATCATATATTTTATGTGCTTTAATTTTGTTTTTAATATATTGTATTTATATGTACATAATATAAAAGATGCGAATATCGCTACTCAAAAATATCACATGGAAAATAAAGAACATAATAATTATACAGTTTTTTTTTTTAATAATAATAATTGAATAATTCATAATTAATTATAATAGTAATTTATCACGCGATTTATACATAGCCATTCCGAACATATTTACAACATTTTACAACTGCATCCTCATTAGCTTAGTTATTGGGTCTCATTAATTATTTACTTCTATGAAATATGTTTTTTTTTGCTAAGCATATCTATATTAATCGTCGTTGAAACTTAAGCATTGTGTAAATATAATTTATTTTGTTGCAACAGCAAAAGCTCCTTGCTGTATGTGAATTTAAAAATCATGGAGAAAATAGAGAGCAAAAGCTTTTAGAGGAAAATAATTGTTTATTCTGTTAATGTTAATATTATATGAGGTGAAATTAATTTAGTTAGTTTTTGTGTTTTTTTTTTTTTGTTTTAAATGCACACACACTTTTTTTAAATCACTTTTATTGTATGTATGTTTTAAACAACAATATAAGGACGGATGAATACAAACACTTGTGTTCTTGTACATGAATTTTTTTTCAATTTGAATACAAAATACGATCTACGTAGTTTTGCAGCTATTTCAGTTTTTGATTCATCCGCCAATAGTTAACAATTTTCCAATGGAAAGAAAATGCATAATTTTCAATTAATCAATAACAGAAAACAAACAAAAAAATTAACAAGTAAAAAAAAAAAGTTCACAATAACATGCCATTATGAATTTAATAAACAAAACACAACAAAAAAACTTAAAAAATAAATTGATTAACAAAATTTTGTTCAAAAAAAAAAAAAAAAATGCATAGTGTAAATATACTGGGAACTGGGATGCGATTCGATTCCTTGAGCTCAAACATCCGCAACAAATCAACTCAAATTTAATTTCAAAAGCATTTTTCGGCGCCGAATTCAATTAAAAAATTGAAAATAAAATTTTTCATGCTTTATTTCGTTATTATATTTAAAGTTGTGAATTTAGTTAATTGTAAAAACAGTTATTAGGAGAGGTTCTTTTATATAAACTATAAAGTTCAACTTCAGTTCAGGCAAAAAAAATCACTCCTTAATATTTAAAGTTTAAACAAAAATTCCATTCGCCGCAAAGTTGTGCTCAAGTACTAAAATTTTGTACTTAAGTGACCGCGTACTTAAGTGTTTTATGACGTTTGAAATTATACTTAAAAACAATAAAGTCAGAATTTATTTTTAATTAATTTTAGGTTTGCATAGTTGTTTAATTTATTAAAACATAAGCGATCATAAGTTTTCATAAGTTACAAACCAAAAAAAACGGCAAAATGAGCTGAAAATTAAAGTCTTTTTGTTGATATTGTTCATTTTTTCACTAAAAATACTTATGAAAAATTTAATTAAAAAAGGATCAATATCACTTAAGTGCTTTAACTAGTTTGTTCATGTTGTCGTTTTTAAATGATTTGGTGCTTTAGTTTAAAACATTGAAGTATTGTGCAAACCTTGAAGCAATACTTAAAACAAAAAATATATAGTTTCAAGTAAAAAAAAAATGTAATTTTGAAAACAAAAACTTTAATAATTAATGAATAATTTACTTAAACGTTTGCAAATGTTTGTTAAATAAAATTTAACTTAATTAACCGGCCGGCCGTAGTTGTGTTAAATAAAATTTTAACCAACATTGCAGATTGACATGAAATTGAAACAAAATTTTGAATTATATTCAGAAAATCAATTCGAAAGTCAAATTATGTTCACATTAAATTTCAACGCATGAAATTTAATTGAATTAATTTGCATGCCAAAACACTTTAGGGAAGGTCACTTAAATTCATAAACTGTAAATAAAGCTAATTTCACTGGTAAAGAGACGACATTTTAAATGTCTGAATTAATGGCAAAAAAATAAGGTTCTCGGAATTAACACGCAGAGAGTACTGCATTTAATGCAAATACTGTTTTTCCACGTAGATTACCGATAAAAAAATAAGGAAATATCCTTTTCAAGGTAATATCAGAAAAATAACGAAAAAAATCAATGCTTTGGAATATGATGATTTCAAAGCCAAAAGAAAATAAATTAGCTTTTAAAGCTAAAAAAAAATATGAAAATATCTCAAAAAGAGATATTACATGCTTTTAAAGCAAACAATAACAATAATTGAAAATAACTAATAACAAAAAACCACCGCTCTGCGATTATTTTTAATGGAACAGAATTTAATTAATCAACTCAAATAAAAGATGAAAACGAAGTATACTTAATACAATTAAGTATTACATTACAATACAAAATGTTAAAGGCATTCAGTAGTTATATTGAGATGTCAGTCGATGAGATCTCCTCATTGTATATTATGAACTTTATATTGTTTAATTTTATCTAGATATATTTTGTAGTTGTAATCTCATTCAGCTGAGAATTCCTTTATATAATAATTTTTTAATTTCTTTATCTAGACTTTCTTAAATAGAGGTAGGAGAAAAGCATTCTGTGACTTTTTTCCCAAAATATTTATCACAAGAAATGCATATTTACGAGATTAAATTCCCACACAAATGCATCAGAAATAGCAAATAGTTACGCTGGGAGTGACATATATAATAATTAAGTACGTTAAGTATGTACTTTTTTCATAATGAAAATGCATAATAAAATTTGCCTTTTTAATTTTTTTTGCGGACTTTAAAGCGATTGGATATTTTTTATTTTCCAAAAACCAAAAAAAAAACAATTGCCGATTGATTGTCATTAGACCACATGCTTAAGAAAGTTTAGCAAATTGCAAAGAAAAGTAGCATTTAAATTTTAAATAGTTTAAGTCACTAAACAGCCATAAATTTAGTAGATTAAGTACAGTTGGCTTAAGAAATTTCCACAAAAAATTGCTCAAATCGCCTTTGTTTCTTATAGAAAAATAATTCAAGCTCTGATTGCTTCATAGAAACTCTTTAGGGAATAACCTATAAGTAAAATAAATTATGTGATATTTTGTTTTCAATAAATACACTTGCCTAAATACTAAATAGAGACTAATTACATATTTTAAATCGAGAAGATTGTAGTTTAGCAAATTATCAGGTCCCACCGCCCTCCCGCCAACCCTCCTACCAAAAACCCACCCTCCAAACCCTCCAACCCACCCAACCCGGGGTCACTTAGTGTGTCAAAAGCGTTGTATGCCTTCAACCAGCTTAGGCTTTATAGTGACTATGCACAATCAGACAAACATTTTCCATGCACTTAAGCTTCACTCTAGAGTGCGTGTGTGATTTTAATGAAGTATTTTAAATATTATCCGGATATTTACAATAATGCGCTGATTAATTGCACGGAAAACATTCGCATAGTCCACTATTTACAGTGAATTTCATCCTTCGGCAACGTCCAAATTGCCTCGTTCCACCCAGTGTTTGAGCCTCCCCCGCAACTCCTCCAAACTTTTTGATTTCGCCTTGTTGATGCGCTTGTACTTAACGTCCTTTGGCTTCGTTACAGACCGATGATTTGACATGACACGATTGTAGTTGGTGACCTGTTTACCACGATCCCGTGGCTGCACAGTGTTGTTGCCATTGTCAATAAAAACCGTTGGTGCTGGTGAATTTTGATTGACATCGTCATCCCTCACATCCACCATTGTGTTGGCGGTTGTCGTCTGCGTTGAATCCTCCAAATCAGAAGCCGTATGATCTTTGCTAGCTTTGAATTTGTCTCGCTTTTCCACAACATCTAATGACTGCTGATTGTTTGACTCGGAGTCCTCCTCCACACTGTACACCGTCTCTAGGATGTCGGGCCGTCGCAAGAAGCAATTGGAGCGACGTGGTAAGCTGTACTTGAGGTTCGTTTCAATGGCATCTGATATGGAACGGACGATAGTCACATCGGAGCCGGATAACTTGTGCCGGGTGATGAGCGATGAGTTGTTTGAGTCCGAGTCAACATCCTCCAGCACAACAGCTGAGTCCGAATCATTCAGGCTGTCAAAATCGGTGCACGCCGGATCGATTGGCTCCAAACCGTGATCCACCAAGCGGGACGATAATGCGTCAATGATTTTTTGTTGCCGCTGTATGGTGAGATCTCGTTTGGCCAGCACGGTGGCAATGTGTTTTTGTTTTCGCTTGAGACGTGCCTCAAGCAATAGCAGTTGGCTGGTGAGGGCGTTAAACTGGTCGGACTTCTCCTGCTGTTGCCGTTGATGGTGTTGCTTTTGCATTGTGAACGTTTGGCGTAGGGCGATGATTTGTTCCGCTTGGCGACAACATTTTAGGCGCATCTCTTTGAGCTGGGCTTCCTGTGCTGCATTTGTGGGTGGTGGTGGTGGCTGTTGCGGCGGTTCCTGGGAAGTAATCAAATTCAAATTAACTCACCATCATTACACAATTTTTTTTCTTTCTCGCCACCCATTTAATGAGAGACTTTGCGTGATTTTTATTCCCATAAGGCGCACACAACAAGAATGTGGTTTACCACGTCAAGTTGAGGCATGTTCGTTTACAATAAAAATAAAAACAGGTAGAAAACATTATATACGCAATGGTATTTGGTTACAATGTATGTATGTACTGAGAATGTAACAAAAATGGCCACATGGCTAATTAATGGATAGGAAAGCGTGGAAGCGAAAATTAATTAAGAAAGAGGGAACGCGCGCGCTCTCACACACATCAAACATTTTGCCACCAGCGTTTTTTTTTTTTCACCGAAACTGGAAACTGACATTCGTGCATGTGTGCAGTGGAAGCACACTGTGGGGTGGCCTAACGCGTCGTTCTTCTAACTATACGGATGACATATTGCGAAGAATGAATATTGCGATGCATTTGGGGAAGTGGGCATTTTTACTTTGTACTTGACCCGTCTAAAGGGAAATTTACATAAGTTTTGCAATCACATTTTTATTGAAATTTAAAAAAAAAATGATGTTGTCAAAAAAGTGAGTATTTATTCATGCCTTTAAGTACGTTAAGTACGTAATTAAGTTAGTTTTCAGAACTCGAAAACGGCTTAACAAATTCGCACCAAATTTTGCTGAACATTTTAATAACCCCCAATTTTGCATGGAATAAAAGTCGTCACTTTACTAAACGGATCAACTGTTGGTTTATATTTTTAATACGTATTTCAAACAACATTGCGCTCAAAGTATAATGTCACTCTCCCTGCCATGTATTCTTTTTTAATTTAAAAGCGGATGAGGAAAAGGAGTAAATTGAAACTGAACGGACTGAAAATATCAACAACAAAATCGACGACGACGGCAACATATGGGTGTAACGTTATTGTGCACACGTTCAAAAATGAGTTATAAGAGAGGAGAATTAAAAGAGCCAAAGCAAAACAGTCAAATGCAAACGGGAATTTCGAGGTTGAATTACCTTGTTTGTCATATGCAATTTCTTTTGCAGAAATGACATAGTTTCCGTTGGCATTTGATCACATGTGCTGTTGCTGCTATTTATTTTGCTATCGCGCTGCTTCCAAACGGCGACGCCGTTTTGTTATATAGCCGCTGCTGCAACTGCTGGGCGCTGTTGCTGGAATATATCTTTCTTTGCCACAGCTGCGCTCTATACAACTTGGATGTACAGTACAATGACAATATATATCTAGCTAGGTTCTGCAATATGTCTTTGCAATTCCTCCTTATTTTCCACCACTTTTTTCTCGGTATTTACTCTAATGTATTCCGGCTGTGCTACACGATGAGGTAACTGCTTTAAATTACAGAGTTCAACAGTGTGCGATGCTTGAGTTTGGCAGAGTAAGTATACGCGATGCTTTCGATGCTGCTTTGCTTCGGTGCTGCATATGAGGTGGGTGCAAATTGCAAGCACTGCACTTTGTGCAGTTTCCTTTGTCTGCTCCAGATGTCTTACACTACAGTCGCCTGCCTTCAGTGCTAATACCATCTAACTCGAATATTATGTACAGTTCCCACTTCCAAAAGTATTAAACTGGATTGGAACTCTGATGTAATAATCTGCAAGTAGATGAGAAAAAAAGAACATAATCAGTAAATGAGCTCTCTTTCAATTCGTTGCGTTCTTTTTGTGTATTTTTATTGGCGTATCGTGACACCCAGCGACTAAACGCATTTCACGTTTCTTTTTTATTGTTATTTTACAAGTAACAGCTACAACTGGAAGCGTCTAAATGAATGAAGTTGAGTTGGAGTGTTAATCGTTTTTATCATATATTATATACTTTTGTTTGTTGTTTTGATTATTTGTTTTATGTTCTTTGTCAACAAATAAATAGTAAATAAAACGCATTGGAGCGTCAAGAATTCATAAGCAAAACACCAAGAGATTAGAAAATCAGTAAAGTTTCATAATGTGGAGCAAACTTTGACGGTATTATTAAATTTTTACCTTTACGGTTAAAGAAAATCAATTTAATTTCACTCAATTATTTGAATACTTTTTTGAGTTTTTTTTTGGAAAGCCGATTAATTCGGTTTAAATGCTTTAATTTATTAAATTTTATTTGTTAATTTAGTTAAATTAAAAATAAATTATGCATTGACTAAAACAATTGACATTAAACTTTTGTTTTCTTAAGACAATCGCATTTAATTGCAGACTTCCACAAACGGGCGTGGAATCAGGACATAATTAAGCTTATAATCAGAGTGGAAGTGGTCTTCAAATTGGGAGTGAATTTTTGTTTTTTTTGCTTTTCTTTAATAAACGAATTTAACATTTAAGTGAAGTGGATCAACTTTCAAGGAAGCTGCATTAAACAATAATGACAAAAAGTCTTAAATCATAAAACAATTTAACAACGGACTTAAAAATATTAAATTAAGTCATTTAGAGAAAAAATAAAAAAGTTTTGGTACTTAAGAATCAAACTTTATTAATTATAATAAAAAAGTTTTATTGACAACGAAGGAAACCATTAATAATTCGTCCGTTTTACTACAATTAAATTAAATTTTCCTGCTTCCCTAAAATATTATCTGCAAAGCAAAATATAAGGTTGAAACAGTACTTAACCAATAAAATTTATATTGATCCTTTACACAAACACCCTTTTAACATATTGAGCTTAAACGTACCCTAATAAGAGTTTATAAAAATATAAATAAGCTCAATTTGTCACCCTTCGCACATAAAACAATCTGCCAAACGCCCCAAGAGCTGTAACGCCTGAAGAATCAAAGTTCCTATATATACTTAAACAATTTAAGACTCAAGCTTCCCCACGAATTACGATATATCAAACCAAACCGCACCACATTAAATATTGTACGGAATGCCAGAAATGTGATCATCCTGCATTCTACAAGTGTTCATTATAATGTTATGTTGTACCTCGCAGACAAATCACGGAACGTTTCAATAACAACAACGCAGCCGTAAAGTGAGAACCACAAGTGGATTCGAACAATTTTCAACACATACGAACACACTATATAAAGATGCATTGGAGGAAGAACGGGAAGAGAGGTGTGAGTAACTATACAAAACCAGATGACGGAAGTTGGTGTGGTATTATAATGCGTATGGGTTTAGCCACAATCCAGTGTGTGGTGGCGCGACGCGACGCAACGCAACGCCCGGTGTGGTTGATTTAATTGAATAATTGCGTTTAATGTGCGAAAGGGTGCACGATTGATGCTTTCAACGTGGAGATTTCGTTTCAATTCATTCACTTTAGCTTTTGTTTGCAAATGCATTAAAGATGGTTGAGTATTTGAGGTATTTTAATACCTTTTGTTAATGAACGGAGATTAAAATGCACTTAAGGTTGGTTTAAGTATGCAATAAACCACTAAATTAAGTTAAATTCAAAGATAAAGCCATTCCAGTGCAGAACTTGTGGAACAAAATTGTAAAGCCTTTTTCCCACCAATAATTAATATTAATCTTTTATGAAGTAAATCCTTTGCTGTACATTGCTTCGGAATTAATTGCTGAACTTTTGAACAATCTTTTGAATAAGTACTTGATTTTAATTAATGAGCCGTTAAGTTTTGAGTGAATTTATGGTAGTTTAACTACGCAGTAATTTAAAAGTGAATCGGCATTTTAGGACGAAGTAGGAAGAAGGAGTTATGGCAATTAAAAATTGAATCTAAAAACAATATTGGTTAATTATAATTTTAAAAAAAGCAATTTGTTTTATGGCTACAATTCGCTTTTCAATCAGATCAATCGTAAGGATGATTCAGAGAAAAAAATGAAATGAAATTTAATTTAAAAAAATGTTGGAAATAAAACGAATGATCCGCTGCAATCCTCAAGGGACCCAAGCCCCACAATATTTGTTATACAGAAATCGTCTCAGAATGTAATGAAGAAAAACCCATCAATTAACTTTAACGACATACCACTGAGGACTGAGGAGTCTAATAAAGTGGATACGGGATACCCTTACAAATTGCAACAAGTTTCACCATCTCACATAATATAGGGTTGGCGTCCAAAAGGGAAAATCTCTGTACGACATCTGAAAAAAGGGATCCAACCGCAAAAAATACAATCAACATCCATAACACAGCAAGCATAGTCAGTCTGCGGACATATTTTGAAAAGTAATGTTTTCAAGTGTCGCATTGCGTATACGCTCAGCGGAATCCTACTCATGAGTTTTGCCCAAGTAGATAAATGTATCCACGCTCTTGAGCACTACCGATGCAGAACAAAGCTGTGGGTTCGTGAATAGCTGCGAGCTTTGACATGAAGCATAACATATGCAATATAAACATGTTGCGCCTATATAATATGTGGAAGCACCATATTGTGTCATGCGTTGCGATTTTGTGAAAAGGGTTTCTTATAATGGGGCTTCTGAATGTTATACGAAATATTTTTAAAACGTTTTTTTCTTTCAAGGAGCTCTTAAGTATTTTACTCAATAATTAATAGGCTTAGGTATTTTGTTCATGGGCTTAAGTACATCCGAATTTTTGTATTGTGATTATAAATTTTTTTTTTTTATTAAAAAATATTAGTCATTAATATATATTAAGCTTGAAATTATAAATTAAAAAGTATAAATTTATTTAGAAGCATTTTTTTAAATAAAATTCCTTAAAATTAAAATGTAAAACAATTTTTTTTTTTAAACTTGCAATAGGACACAAGATTTTTTTTACATCAATTTTAAGTACAATATGTTTTTTAAAGCATAAGTATTTTATCCCTGATTTTCTTGTGCGTCTTTGAAAAACACATTTGATTTATTTAAATATTAAATTCAAAATAAGTCTTTAAGCTGAATTCACTGCTTCTGCAAAAATGTGTCGAACAATTTTAGTTCGAACTAGCTTTCGTGTTTAACGTTCACCGCTGTGGCAGAAATATGCAACACAAAATATATAGAATATCGCCTAGTGCTCGCTTTGGAAAATATTATTAATTTGACGTTTTAAAAATAGTGCACCACTCAACACAAAAATTGACAATTTCAAATATTCATATAAAAAGTGTGCGCGCGCACGCTTTGTTCGAGTTTAGTAAAAATTTGCTGAAGCAGTGAATTCAACTTAAGCATAAAAAGGGTGTTTTACAAAATTACGCAACTTAAACTTGACTTAAAGGCCATTAACGTAGATTTGTATTAACTATTAAGTATGAGAACTGACAATTACGGCGAGAGCCTTAATGAAGTCTTAAAAAAAAATTCACTTTTATTAAATTGTATTAAATCAATGATAACCGTCTTATTTTATCTAAAAAACTCATTAAAATAAATAGAATAAACTTTAAAATAAATTCGAACGTATTTGTATTAAATAATAAAGCATACTTTAAACACGAATTGCACTAGAATATATTTAAGCTTAAAAAGTACTTTAGCAAAAAAAAAGAACTGTTCCACATTATTCAACTTTTTTTTCAAAATCGCTTTGAAGAAAAATCTCCACTAAAAATCTTCATGAAAATGTATTCAAGTGCATTTCACTATCGAACTTCACGCGACACACCCCATTACAATACTTTCTGCATAATATTTCCTAAGATAAATTAACTACTGCATTGAGTGCATTCTATTAGAATAAAATGTGTTCACATTGAAATGCGAGAAAAACATAAATTTGAATAACACGGTGCATTTATTTTCGCCTTTTATTTCACAATAAAAAATAAAAATTATTCAGCTTCTTGTGCAGAACGTCGCCGTTTAAATTTCGCACCAACAAACACATCCGCTCCTACACTCGAAAATGGCATACCATTTCCCAACATAATATGCTGCAAATAGAAGGCCTTGTTGCGCCTCAACTGCAGCACATGTGTGGGCGCCAACTAGCAGATATGCACTTCCCACAAAGCCCTTGTACTTTGCGTTAAATATTGACTCCTTGAACAAATTGACAGCTTTGATACGCAAGACACGTAAATTTGAATTGCATGTATGAGGTCGGGAATATCTCTTCTATATTTTATGAGTGCCGGAGTGTGTGGAATCAATATTTATAGGCCGTATGCAGATGTTGGCACGAACAGGCAATATTTGAAGCCTGGGGAATTATTTAATGTGTTTTCATGCAAACATTCAAACTCATGGTAATATGCTGATTGGTGACGTATTTAATGCTCAATTTGCTTAAAATTGGCCATGCTTGTTGTATCCTTTTCACCGATGGACAAGATATATCGGATGTTTGATGAAATGTTGTGTAAGCACGCAATCTTTTGTGTGTTGTTGCCGGAAGGAAAGCATTCCCAAAAGGTGTATCCGGCTTAATGGAATTTAGGATAAATTGAAGATTATTCATCGGCACGTAAAGTATTTATCAAGAAATGTTAAGTATAGGCTAATTGTTTAACAATTGTTAGAAAATCCTTTAAATCTCACGTTTTACATACGAAAGGTACCAACAAAAAATCACGTTATCCCACTTAAATTTCCAATATATTTATTTCTGTTATCAAATTATTGAAACGATGTATTTGGTAGCAATATTATTAATGATTGTCAATATATTCATTAATATTGTCAATATTTTGTATGTAGGTATCAATATTTGTTTTTTAATGTCAATATTTTGTTTGTTAAAGTCAATATTTTTATTACTAATGTCAATATTTTTTTACATTTATTGTCAATGTCCTTCAACTCTTCAGTAACATTTCGTAATATGAATGAACAAATAAAGGACTATACAATAAATCCAAATTGAGAATTTTATTTTAGAGCATTATTTTCACTAAAATAAGAGTTAAAATCAGATATTAAAAATTATTAAAATTTTTTCGAGAAAATGTTTTGAACAGGATTTCTGATATTTATGCTGTATTTAGTTTACAATGTTTCATTACAAAGTAAGGATTCTTTCTATAGAAAACATAAACTGAAAAATTGTATTACAAACAACAGTTTAATCAAAAATTTCCATACATTTGAAAAAGATGAATTTTTCCGAATTGCGCAGTTATTTGCAGAAACATCATAAATAAATTGTACAGTTCCGAGTTTTCATTCTTATTCTGTGGGGATTTTAATTCAAACTACACTAGCTTGTAGGGGGAGAGGGATAAACAAACACAATCAAAAATATTGATCAAGATTTAATGAATTTCAGAAGTATTTTTATTAAAAAAATGTTTATGAGAATGTTCGGCAACGGGCATGACGTATAAAGCAACAAAGAAGCGGAGAAGATATTAAAAAAATGTTGTGCTTATTAAATAAACATTTTTATTTACTTCAACATGCTTTCTCAAATCACGTCCTGTTTGGATTGAACAGTCAGCATTCAATTCAGTCTTCAGCATTCCCACAAAATGAGATAAATTTTTTCCTTAGAAATTGAAAAATGCTCGCAAAAACAGCACGTAATTCGATTTGTTTTCAAAACATATTTTGCTGCAAAAAAAAAAAAATGCTGCAAAGTTCAAATTTCATAAGAAAAAATTCTTAGAAAAATGATCACAAAAAAACACGAAACATTTGCGTTGACGTCCTTATTTCCGGGTGAACAAAGTTTTTAATTTTCCCAAGTTTCAAAATTTAAAAGTTATTTAACATCTTATCATCTGAAAGAGCAGCAGCTTTGGCCTAGGCTCCTTAAACTACTCACACCTTCCAGAATCAAAGTGCACAAACTTCAAAAAGCAAACCAACAATTTTTGATGCAGAAAACTTCATAATCACAATTTCTTTCCGGCGTGATGTCGAGAAAAATCAGGACAACGTTGCACTCACAAGCACACACACACACACATAAAGGAACTAGTCGGTTGTTGTGCAGAAAGTTAATCAGATTCCGCTTGTTAGTGGCATCATGACATGAGCTTGAAAAATCGATTCAACTTCTTGACCTTCTCATCTGCAGCATTTCATCATCACATACAAAATATTTAAATTGCAAACGAATCTCCCCCTCCCCATTCCAATGCACGATGATTGCATAACTTTGAATTACCGGCGCATAACGACGTCGATGGTTCGTTATATCGCTCATTTATATACCCATTGCATATTATTACTAAACTTGTAGTTAGTTATTGCCGTTTTGATGCAGACGCGACGTAACAAAGCGCGGTCCGTCTCATCATGTGTAATGCTAGTGGAAGCAGCAGCCAACGCATTCAATGGGGGAGGGTGCACTGCACCGCCCATCAGCTATTTGTGTTTTATGCATTAAACTCGTTTATATCTGGCGCACTAATTGCAGGTGAATAATTGTAGCGGCCGCGATTCTTTTCAACGCTAATTAATTGCAATTCATTTCACTTTAGTCGCCGCATTTACAAAAATATTACGCCCGAGATTTCCACTTGTTGCAGAGCGAATATATATTGTAGATGTGCGAATAGGAGAGGGTGCGGAGAGACGCTGTTCATGGAGCATACAGAAAATTACTCCCGAGAAATATAAACACGCACACAAACACTGCGAGCAGCAGCAGGGAAATGTCCTGTGGCGAGGTACTCGACAAATCGACCCTGTTTTTACATAAACGAATTGTGGAGCTTTATTGCGCGGAAGTGGAAGCAGATGAAACGCGGAGAGGATGGATTTTTAACGAACATATATTAATTGAATATTTATTTATTTTTAACTTTATTTAATTAAATTTAAATTTTGTCAGTAAAAACTTCAATACTTAAGAGTTTTTAACAAACCAATTTTAAGTACTTCAACTTAAGAGTTTTGCATAAAACCATATTTAAGAGTTAAGAAAATAAAAAGCTTTAAAATCGTTATAATCATTTTTATTCTTACCATTGTGTTGCGTGCGTATTTTCTCAATATTTTCAAAAACGGTTACAGTTGCTTCTTTTTGAAAAAAGTACTTTAAATGTTTTTAAAAAATTTCTAAATTAGGCACAAACTGATTGTGAATTTATTTTAGATAAATTAATTTGAAATCACAGATTAAGGAGCTTCAATGCTTTAAAATATTGACAATAATAATCCTCGTTGTGTTACCATTTCTTATTATAAAGCACTCATATTCGCTTTCATGTATGTACTTTACAAAAATATTGTCAATAAATTTTAGTACTTAAAGATAAATTTGTCAATATTACCTTCAACTTTAGAGTACTGTCAATTTGCACCTAAACTCTTCAAAATATTTTCATTACATGAAGAAACGTATACATTTTTTGAGCAATTTTCTAAATTTAAATAAATGGTTCAAATTTAAATACAATAGTATTATTAAAGAAGTCAATCAAGTTTATTATTGTCAATATTTTGTTTTAAACAAAGCGAGTATTATATCGTTCTTATTTATTAAAACAAATGTGGTTTAAGTGCGGTAACAAATAATTGACCACTTAAAGCCAAACAATTTAATTATTTGACCCGGAAATAAATCATTAAACCAGCGCTCACCGTTAACCAGCATTATTGTACCAAAATATAAAACTCGTATATTGATTGGAAATACACCAAATTACATAAATCATTATGCAACACATTGCTGTAAAAGTTGCAACAAATGCTAGGCTAACAATTTTACAAGCAACATTTGTTGCCCAATATGCGAGTATTTTCATGTTTTAATGTGTACCTGGATATTCTGCGCATACACTGAAATTTGTGGATTGCTGTTTTATAATACACATATTAGTAGCTACATTATTACATTATATTCCTGCTAAAGTATATTTTGTGCACAAAAACGCCTCACATAAGCACATAAATAAATAATTAAGAAAATCTTGAATAAGCACATTGCCGCCGTACATACCTCCGAATTAAATGTGTGTTCAGTTGTTCCTGCTGTACGGGAATTTACACCACCTCAGGTGGATTAGATCAACACCCTAATTGACTTGTGAGTTGTGTTGTGCGTGAATTTTTGTGGACTTTAATTGTATTTAATTCTAATTTTGTTAATGCGTTTCTTTTTTCATTAAAACCGAGTTGATTATTGACTGAAATTTGCAACGTCACAATAAAAGTTAATTACACATTTGAATGTTTTGTGACAAAATGATGAAAAAAAAATTAAACGAAATGGCAGGGAAGGCTACATAACACTTTAAAATAAATACTTTATTTTAAAATATTTTCAAGGGGTTTTAAATTTAATAAAAACAAATTTTTGACTTTAAATGAAACTGAAAAAATGGTTTCTACAATTTCTTCAAATTAAGATTTTCAGTAATTGATATTTTTTTAAATTACAGGTTTATTTAATTTTATGTCCTTATTTTTTATGTTTAAATGTTATATTTTACATTGAGACCGTTTAAGTTTAAGGGATCTCTTACAATGTTATTATCCAGCAACATCCACATTTTTGAAGACGTTTTTGATTTGTGTAAGTTTTTTCAACATTGAGAAAACTTTAAAATGCACTAGGAAGTGTCACAACAAGTTACGGACTTAAAAAACTCGCCTGCAAAACTTATCAATCTGATGGCGACCAAATTTAAAAATCGATTCCCACAATTTTTAAATTACAACTACACCTTCAAAATATAAAGTTACAGCCTCTCCATCAAAAAAAAAAAGCTCACAACGTGCTGCATAATATTTGTAAATAAACACAAACATTTCTCTAATGTACAATTTATAATATCGTTTGACCATGTTGCGGCACGCAGCGCAGATACTCAATTATCCGTTAAGTAAAACCGGAACTAATGTATAACAAGCTTTTACCAAACAACAACAAAAATGGGTATGACTCGTACACAAAAGAAACCACACTGAAACACATTCCCAATGTGATTATCTCAAGCACATTTTGTAAATAAAAACAATTTTCCCATACAGCAAACTCTCAATGCAAAGGAAAGCGTAAATATTGAACATAATATTCTGTTCTATTTATCATTAATGTAGGTATACAAGGTCGGCCAGGGTTTTTACCTGACTGAACGTAAAATCAGGGGGTGGCAACGGGCATGACTGCAAAGAGCATAAAGTCTATACCTACAGCAGAAAGGGACTGGAAGCACAACACGTTTTTCATGCCAAAGGTCACCACCCTGGCATGGCGATACTATTACGATGAGCTCCAGTTTTGAGTGTGTGTTGTCCACACAATGGTGTGTTGCTGGCTGCTGCTGCTGCTGCTGCTACTGCTGCTGCTCCCATTCTGTTGCTTCGTTTTGTGCGGCAACACACTCACACAAGTGTGTATTTACAAAACAATAGGTTTTATGAGGGCGAGGGCGAGGGCGCACAGATATAAAATATAATATTACACACTTGTGTGTTTAATGTTTGAGCAAAAAGCTGCGTGACACGGCAGGGATTTTATGCCTTTGCCACTCGTTGCCAGTTTTTCTAACGGCTCTTACGGATAAATGTTATACAACGCGCTAGTATTTGTTGCTTTTATACATAAGTAATGCAAAATATTGTGTTGTTTACTTGTCGATTTACGTGCGGCGTTTGAATGCGGTAGCAAAATCAACAATAAACGAGCGTATAGGAGTCGAAAAATGTTTACAAACTCGTTGCTATTTCGTGCTCGCACGTTTTAACGGGGATGTGTTGCGGGCGTACACGTTTCTTTTTTTTTTTGTCCCCCATTTTGTCTGGGGCGTTAAAGTGATATGTTTGTGATGTAAAGTCTCGACATGTTGTTTGCATTAAAAATCCGTAAAGAAATAAAACATATTAAATAGTGAAAGCATTTTGTAATGCCAATTTTCTTGATGTCATTCCACAAGAAAAATGACTCAAGTATGAAAATGTTTTGAAAGAGCATTAGAGTCACAAAATTAATTAATTATTCAAACTGAAAATAAAAGAGTAATGTTTTTTGCACTTAATAGCGGGGAATTGAAGAAAATCCACCTGCACTTTTATTTATTACATTTCATAGAAAAATGTTACACAAAGAGCTTTCCATCATACAAAATTCATAAAAGCTCTGTAGTTATTTCGCTCTTAGAAATATGTTTTGAAATTAAATATTAATGAATTTGGGGGCTATTGTTGTAGGAAAAAACAAAGGCAACCCAATTTAATTTACAACGAATTCTATGAAATATGCATTAAGTATTTTTGCGTATAATTCTCATGGGTGTCAGATAGTTTTTGTTATAATAATTTTAGGATGAAATTCATGTCACAATTTTCATGATGAAGGATTGCAAATTTACCCACTGCATTATGGTGGATACCTTTTTGAAAATATTGAGTATTGTGACCCACCTGTTGGCTGATTGGGTATTTCTACGTTAAGTACATACTTAAGATAATTTTTAAATAATGCAGCAAATTTTTTTGTTTGTTTGTGTGCGTGTCACCATTGCAATTGGTGCCATAGAAGAAACCACATCGCCGGCGTATAATTCATTATATTTTACATAATTTCAGAATTAATGAACAATGAGTGCTTTTTGCGTATTTCTTTTAGTTTTAATTCCTGGCATACTTAAATGTACTTAAAGCAAAAAAAGTGAGGTTATGATATTTTTTATTTACTCAGAACAATTATTACTAATTTTTGAAATTAGGGCAAATATTTTGACATATTTTGAAATGTTTATAAAACGGTATTAAGGACTACAACTATTGTTAGTATTAATTATTAAAAATATAAAAACCATTTCTCAGAAAATTATTTTGAAATAATTTTGCAATAGATTTTAAAGTGACTGTGACAAAATGAACATCAAAAATTTTAAAATAAACTAGGGACTCATAAATCATTTTCTGTGAAATTGTTTTGCAAAAGTTATAAAAAATAGCAAAAAAAAAGCATCAAAACTGTTTCACGACATGAACATAAAAGCACAAATTGAAGTGTGCACTTAAACTTTTATCGTTCACGTACACGTGTATAGTTGTTAAAAATAAATAGTTGAATAGTTGTTCAAAATGCACGGTTCGTTTAAATCAAAATGACTTAATCTGAAAACCATAATTCCTCATCTCTACCGTAATAAAGGTTATTAAGCAAATTTCATGAACAAAATGCCTTTAATGTGCTTTATACCAGCCGAAAGAACTTTTGCACACACACACATACCTCAACGCAGCGATTCTTTTTATAGTCGTCGAGAAAAGGCACATAAATCAAAATGCTATCCACATGAGTACTAAATTTTATATAACAAAATTCCAAGCTCGATGGATGCGGTATGCACAGTTTCAAGACTCAAACTCGTGTACACCAGGAATATTAAATTTTTTTTCTGCACACATATTAAGGTGGCGTAGCGGGGGGATAAGCGTAATCTCGTACACAAATATGAACAATTCATTAAACTTTTATCCACGGAGATTGCTCGAGATGAGCGCTTAAATTCATGTATTATGTAAAATGCACAAGTTTGAAAGGCATTAAGCCAAAAATACGAGCGAGAACACAATTCATGCATATTGTACTATTAAGTACATTGTAAGTACTTGAACAAAATATGTGGAAATATTAAAAATCGTTGTGTTTCATTTTTGTTTGTTTCTAACAAATCCATTTTTTTTAAATAACTTTTTATAATGTTAAATGATAAATTTAAAACGTTTTAAATAATGAGCATTTCTTTTAAATTATGCACGTTTTATTGATTCATTTTCAAATATTTCAATGTACAATATTCATTACGAAATTCAACTGTTTTACTAATTGCAATAACGAAAAAATTTCTTTTTTTTATTTCAGTCTTAATGTGGCCGATTTTTCCAAGAACGAGCTTAACTGAAATAAATTACGAACATCTATGAAACACAGGAAACTTTAAACATTAAAATTAATATTGTTTTCTGAGAACAGCAACTTAATTTAAAGCAAACCATGTTTTTAATTATCTTCTTCCGATCAGAATAATCGTTCCTGTGACTTTTATAAAAAAAAAAGCTAAACCGTTATGGCAGTGGAGTAATACGGACCAGGAAAGTTTTCAATTAAAAAACAATTTGTCATCTTCTTTTTCATATTACAGATGAGCAGTTATTCTTCTTTTTCATTTTCCAAATGTATCCGGTTGGTTGCATTTAAATCCCAATAATTCATATTTTACAGCATCAAAGAAATTTTGTAGATTTTTCTTTAGTTTTTTTTTTTCATTTTCTAGTAAACTGTTTATTTGATTTTTGTATATGTATGTACATCATTGAAGTTGTTTATTTAAAGCTAGTAATAATGATGCAGGGAAAACAACTCAAAACTGAAAATTATTCGGTTTAATTTTTCAAACAATTGAAAAAGTGAGGTTATTTTAACAATTTTCGTACTTAAATTTAAATTTTTGAATTGGTTTTACAAATTTATTCAATATAAAAAGATGCTTTTAAATTGGGTGAAACTGATGAAAATAAGTTAAAAATTCTATGAACTTATTTTATTTTTCAATTCACTTCAAAGTAAATGTTGTTGCTCTTACAGTATAATCATGCACCTTAAGTCATTCACCATTTTCATTGCCAATAACGCAACAATAAGTTTTAAATGAAATTAAATCAAATGGCCCTTAAGTCATCCATTAAAAAATTACGATGGTGTGCAATTAATTAATTCTGTTACGGCTAACTGTGCTGCTGTGCACAAAATAGCTGCCACATAATTAAAATGATGTAACTGTTTCATGTACAATGCGGCTTAAATATAGCGTTATAAATTTTCCGAATTACACAAACTGCAGGGAAGACCATTAAGGGAATATCTGCAACTAATTAGCAATTCATCAAAGTGCTGCAGATTTAAATTACATAAATGTGTAAACCTATGTCCTTCAGGCTGCATGCAATGTAACATTGTTCAACAATTAACAGACACAAAAGAGACACTTATACCAAAAAATGTGCCGCTCATCTAACAGATTTAACACAATGTCGTGTTTAAAATGAGAGCACAACATGATAACTTCAATTGCAATGTCATTTGTGAGTATTGTACATGAACTCGTATTGTTTTCAATTCAACGTTATATTGATCGATTTCATTAAAACTGTAAATGAAGGCCTATTTATGCACATCTCATTTTTTTGTTTTGTTGAATAGAGCAGGTATGTTCAATGTAAAGATATTAAATTTAGAACGGGACTTTTCAAAACAATATTGCATTAACCTACTTGGGACATGTTTCAAATTGATTTTACAAAAATATTGCCACAGAAATCGATGTAAAAAAAAAAAATCTTAAGTACTTTAATTTCTTAAGTACGCTCAATTTTGTACTTAATGGAATTCAAAGACCAACCTTATATATAATATTTACCTTTGAGCATAACAATGTACATTAAACAATTATTTTAATGCGGGCATTACTTGTTATTCGTTATAAAGAAGAGATGTGCCTTAAGTAAATAAATAAGAGCAATTAACTACCAAGAGAGTTTCCAAGAAATGGATCAGCAATAATTAAAACCAATTATAAACATTCCCTCCTTCTTAAGTTCTTGCTAAACGTTTCATGCAACACAATCAACTGGCGTACCTCCTAACACCACACCGGTAATGATTTGATTGCTCCTCAAGTATATTATCCGGCACAACTTTAGTTAAATTAATTGATTTCAAACGAAGGGAAATAACTTTACACAATAAAGTAGAAGGAAACGCGAGACGAATAAGACACTGATGTGAGCTAATAAATGCTGGCAATCAACATGACAGTAACAGAACTTCAGACACTATATTGGATAGTCATTCACATCTGGAAGATGTAAGCTCATTTATGCTTTCAAAACTACGCCGTATGGTGAAACAATCGACCCTTCTCACAATCGTCGGCAATCAACGGTAATCAGGCCGGGTACTGTAACGTTATATTCGTGATGTTTAAGCCATTTCCATATTATAGCTGCTCAGTGTGCTCAGTTAAATAAAAGAAGATGATTCTGTCGTTCTCATAGACACAATCGAATGCATGTACAACAAAGCACAATAATATAATGCTTATACGGAAAAAAAGGTATTTGTCATCAGATGTACGATGACCTTTACAGCAATGCTGTGTTCTGCGGGATTTTACTCAAAATGCTGCTATGCCACCACGGCAAGGCGCGTCTTATACGTTGCCGTTAACGAATTACGCAATCTTTGCACTTGAATGTAAATTCATCTTGTGACAATGCCCATAAATTACAATGGGTGAATGTTAAGAAGGTCCAATTTAAAGTTAACTTAAGTACAGCCGGAAGGGCGGCTTAATTATCGAACGCCATTAAGCGTCACCGTCATGCAGTGCGTTTCGCTGTATGTACCTGCCAGGTGACGCACAGTTTGGAATGGGCTGAATAAAAATAATTTAAAAACATGGCAGGGAGAGACACATAATACTTTGTGTTGGATTTTATTTAACTTTAAAGTATATTCAAGACTCAAACTCAAATCATGAAAATTAAAATAAACACATTTTTTGGTAACATTTTAATCTTGAATCACCTTTAAAATAAAAATGGAAAAATTCGAGTTTTAAAATAATGTATTTCATTGCATTAAACTTAAACTTATAATGATGCACATTCGTCAAGCCGGTTTTCAAATAATTGTGGAGAAATTTTGACGTTTGTTAAGTACGCGTCATAAATTCGTTAAGTAGGACATTAAAGATTTTAATTCTGAATTACACAATTTTTGAATACAAAACTTAGATCATTTTGCATAATATTCAACTGATCAAATACAAAATAAAAATATTAACGTACAGCATACTTGAAACTTTGCAAGTTAAATTCCAACACAGCTCAATATAAGTACGTGAAAGTTGTTTGAGTTGGCGGTTAAAGAAAAAGATGCAAGAAAAGATATCCAGAAAAAAAAACAACAACACACTAAAAGGGTGACTGCCAAGTTTTTCTGCATCTTTTTACCATATTTGTGCAGAATAATAAAATGCAAATGCACATACGCTTCAGTGAAATAAGAGTGCACCATGACACAATAAGTACGCTCACATGTCGTTACATTAAAATTATATTTGTTTAAAAAAAAATAAAATTGCAAGTGACCTGTTTACTTGCAGTTAAAGTGGGTCAATTAAAGTCATGAAAACAATACGAGTGTGTTATAACTATATGGCAACTAAAATATTGAAACATTAAACATCTCCGGAAGGGTAGTGTCAACAATTATAAATGAAAATCAATTATTTTATGTGGACGTGTACAATACACATAGATATTATATCCCTTTAGGCCACTGCAATCGATTGGGTTTGTTGTACTACTGAGTACTGGGAATTCATTAAGGATTAATATTAATTGTGACCTATGATTGGGCAATAAAATTTATATGTGTGTGTTATGAATAAAATTGAGATGTAATGCAATCAAATATTGATATTCGATATTATTTGTGAAATTTAATTATAAATTATAAATTGAGCTATTAATTACTATTAAACTTGGCAACAATGTGCATGGATCATTTTAATTTGATTGCCTAAATCAGTGTATAACTCGCAAGCGGTACAACCTTTTATTGAAATTTGTACACTCAATGATGGATTTCCTTAAAATTAAAGTTTAATTACTTTTACTAATACCACGATTTCTTAAGAAACGAAGCGGCAAGACTTTTAAATACAATAAATGTAACAAATTTGACTTTATTATGAGACTTTTTTGAACTTTAAGTTTGTTTGACCTTGAAAGAATAATAGCATTTACTTCAATATTTTCCGTTGCCATTTGCCACCAATTAATTAAAAGATATTAAATAATGTTGAAATCAAAATAAATTACGAAAAATGTTGAAAGAGAATTTTCGTTATAAATTTGGTTTTATCTTTAAGTTTTCAAGGTCATAATATTTGACAAAAAAGGTGAATTAAATTATTTCAGTAAAATCAAGTTTATATAAGGACGAGCTGTTTAACAAGTAATAACATTTGGAATCCTTACAGACATAAGTATCACTGATTCGAGCGTCTTTATACTTAAGAATAATTCCAAAAGAAAATAAGAAAGGAAAGTGAATCCGCTATTTCCCGCACATTATCAGATTAAATGTGTTTAAAAATAAAAATCTAAAATAAAAATTAGATTATTAGCTTCTTTTCATGATAAAAAGTTTTAAAAACGAAATTTTCGTCACAAATTTACGTATCTTAAATATTCAAATAATTAATCATTTGCATACTTAAGTTACTTTTTTTCAACAAAAAACGTTGAAATCTGCAACAGAAGCTAAATATCAGCCAAAAATTCATCGCCTATAATTTGACCTTGATTGACCTTAAGACTAATAATCTTGCTCAGTGCATAATGCGCTAATTAGAAAATGAAGCAGGCAAAAAGTAAAAAGTACCGTTTTAAAACTTGCAAAATATTACGAGCACTTTAATTCCGATGCAGTTTAATAATAATACACAACTAATTTTAAATTATGTAATGAAATTCCAGCAAAGAAATCAACCGTATTTCAAATAAAAAGCTGGCTAATAATTTTTCATATTTATATTACACGGACATTTAAAGTAAATGTGTCGCAACTTGTATAAATCCCACTTACATCGCACATGAGAACTTCTTGTTACCCAATTCTAATTTAATTTATGGACTATTTCACCGTACATCCAGATTAAATTCAAACTAACTACTAGAAAGAGAATCAGTTTTCACACAATCGTGTTATGCAACTGGTGGTGTCCCCATTTCTCGATTCACCATATGTTTTACATTTTATATAGGACTCGTTAATTTGCATAATTGCAATTTGAATAACAGAAGTTGCGCCCGTAGGTATGTTTCGAACACCATTTTTTTCTCACACGAGCTAAAACGTATTATACTAGTTCAATTTGACTGCACCACAAGCGATCATAAAAATTGTACAATATTAATTTGTGTTGTGCTCATGTGAATCCACAAGTAAAAAAAAATTTCTCTTCACTTACTCGATTAGGCCTTCATATTATTATGATTATTACGCTAATTGAACGATTTAAGAATTATTATGATAATGTATGGGAAATTAGATAAACAAGATGGCTTTATCATGCAAGAAAATCTTCATAATTCAAAAAATATCCATTTTATGCGGTTTTACAGAACTTTTACAATTTTTTTTAATGTTACTTTTAATTACCGTTTTTTAATTTGATTACAAACAATAGATTATGTTGTTTATTGTTTGGAAGTGCAGATGTTGTATATGCTCGTGTTTGAGTCATTTTTGTTAATAAGAATTTTTTTTAATTTTTAAATGTTTTTGAGTGTCATTTCTTGCCCCAAATTTGTTTGATCCTACTTATTGCAATAAATCTTTTGTGGTTTGTTACTAAAGAAATCAAATATAAAATATCCATACTTTGCCGTACTTAATTAGGTGTCGTTTGCGAATTTCGAAAATGCAGCGTTTAAATATCGTGTTTAGAAATATTTGGGCCTAAATTTGAGAGCAATGCCAACGAAACAAGTGTACTTGAGCATGCATTTTTGAATATAATACCCAGATTACTTAATACTTTTAAAAGATTACAGCTTAAATTGTAAAATATTGGAAAAGCTTGTTTACACTTAACCTTATTGTAAAAACGATTAAAAGTCTTCATGGTAAAAGCATTTCATTTTTAGATAAAAATTTCGTCTTTAACGATGTATAACCGTTAAGTTTTTGACATTTCCTCTAGTTTAAAAAATAATTTTGCTCGCATTGTCATTAATTGTGCTTTATGTCAGACAGTTTTTCGTGAACAAACAGTAACAATAAGAAAAATAAATTTTCCCTAAATTCGCTAACGTGAAAAGTGCTTTTATGACAAATAAGTACTAAGCTGACGTGTAAGTGACTGCAAAACAAAGTCGTACAATATTTTCTACAGCTATCAGATAATAACTGTGAACATTAAGCCCGATTACTCCGTCCCACCTCTGCACAATTCACTTGCAGTTACTTTGAAAGTATTTAACTTAAATTTATTGCTGCAGCAAAAAATTTAAATTATTTTAATTAATTATAATACAAATTGTTATAAAATTGCAAACCCCTTCAAAACAGATACCTGCACCGTTAACCCATCCTCCGCATGTGAACGTTATGTAAATATAATCCTTGTAAATAAAACGAATTTGTGCATGTGTAACGGTATCAATTTGCATTGCGCGTAATAATAATAATAATAACATGGTTTATATGTATCTTACTGTGTAACAACCAAAGGAGTTATTGAACGAGTAAACATTTATTTAACGTCGTACTGAAAAAACAACCAAAAATTCCACTGAATTTCTAATTGCTACGTACAGTTATACTTTAATATCAAATTCAATATTTGCTGTAATTTGGAGCGCTGCTGAGCGCTGTTTGCATTTGAGAAACATGACTAAGTTTATTATGAACTCCCTCCCTAACCTCGAAAACGCGAGTACCTCGTGATATATCCCTTGCAGGCTAACAACAAAGACAAACAAAAGCATCATCTTGTGTCGCTGAGTGTACTGTATAGGTGGCGTACCTAAAACATTAAAGGATATAAGACCGAAAACACCCCCAAGTTGGCAAACACCACACCGTGGGAGGCACCTTAGTTGCGACTCTTGCGAGAGTTGTTAAGCAAGGACAAGTACACACTGAAAATGGGGCAGAGCTGTGCCGTTTTTTATCATTTAACTATTTAATTGAATTTAGGTGCAATTGCTTTAAATAATTTAAAAAAAGGGAATATTCAGCATTATATTTAAGTAACGGATTGGTAATTAATTGCTCAACATTACTCAGCCATTACTTAATATTACATTACTTTGACCAACTGTTAAATTACTTTACCATTACTTTCATATTATTGCGGTATTTTACTTAATTACGACATGTTTTATGTAATGAAGACTTATATAAAATAATGTAACGGACAACATTTAAGTCAAACAATTCTGTTAAATAAAATAAAGTAATGAAATTAATGGTAAGTAACGGTTCAGTTAAATGATAGTAATGGTAAGTAATGCAAAGTAATGGTTATTTACATTACAATTTTCTAGCCTTAAAGTATCCTATTTAATAGTATTTCTACGAATTTTACACAAGAAAATACAATTGATTCTAACGCAAAAAGTAACGAATTACAAAACCGTCAATTTGAACCCAGCACTGCACACCAAACTGCGAGTGCAAAGATAATCAGTACTTAGTTACATGCGCGAGGATACACATTGTGTAACCGAGAAAATTTTGTATATGCGACAAATTCTTAAATAATACGTGACAATGGGGAATACGCACCCAAAATAACGCACCAACTGAAATTTGCACCAATTTAGCACAATATATACCCGAAACTGAGCCATGTGCGGTGAATTTATATTGACATAAATCAGCTACTTAATATTTGAAAGGTCACATACATGTCACTCGACGTGTGTGTGTGTGTGTGTGTGTGTGTTTGTGAGTGCGAAAAAAGGATATCACATTTTTGTATGTGTGTTACTTGTGGGAGGGGAGGGGGGTGATGCGGCCCCCATGCAGCGGAACTGGCATGGCATCCGTGTATTGTGAAAAGGACGAACAGTAGGCATATAAAGAGCGCATATGTGAAGCTTGAGAAAATCAATGTAATCTTGAGAATGACATTGAGGATTATCAACCCTTATGTGTATAATGTTGAATAATAAATGGCCGTATTGAAGCTCTTTAGCACTGAGTGCACATTATCACAAATTCGCATGTGGACTTCGGGGTTCATCATACGGATCCAGGTAGTGTTGTGTGTCGTGTGTCGATTAATGTCTGTATTGATGGCACATAATTCCACTTAACGCTGATGGATTGCGTCTAGTGATTATTTATTTGTGTACGATCATCTGGAGTGTGCCAAGTTTAGTCAAAGAGATTATTTTGGATAAAAATAAATTGAGTCAAGCACTAGTAAACCAATTAGATAAAGTCTACAAAACTTATATTACTTAATGTAAACATTTTTGTTTTTAATTTTAGAGGCCAAAAGAAAAACTGCAACTATTTTTCAAATTTTTTTATTTTTTATTTTATTTAACTTATTCATCGGTAAAGTTTAGGATGGCTGTCCCTACCACTTAGCTACCGTTCACAGGCCACATATGTGAAATGTGCCATAATACGAAACCAACAACTTTTTTGCCAAACAGCAAACTCCAATCAATCAACACACACACACGTTAAACGTATTGACCTGTGGTAATTGAATGACTATACCTCACTTAACCGTTTCATCAATTTTGGCTCATAACTCATAAACAAGTCACATAACTCATGAGCCAAAATAAATAAAGCCACAATACGTATTTGACCTTGCATTTTAGTTGATCCACAAAGTTGCTCAACTTCACACACATCTCGAGTTGCTTACAATATTTCACCTACAAAAGATTATTGAATTAAATCTCAGCCACACAAATCGATTGAAAAGTGCACGCTCACTTTTAATGTGAGCTGTGCAAAGCCTTGGAATGAAAACCCTAGGGAAACCTAATATGGTCATATGTAAATAATTCCACTCGTGTAAGTGCACTCGTACTCGTATAGACAATGCAAGCACATGCGGCGAGGCGCACAAAAAACGCACATTATGGCGTATTGCATTTTCAATCACAGCACAAGCTTTCAATTCAATACAATTTCTGGTCTATTGTTTACACCGTTTTTGTATAAAAGCATATTGCTACTCGTCATACCAAAATCTATAAAGTAGGTGAACACATCTCAAGCGCAATACATTGTGGTACTGTTAAGCAGAGGTGGGTCCATTACTTTTTTATTTAAATTAAAAGACACAAGTGGTATAAAGACGTTAAGTACATAAGTGAAAATTGATAATAGGAGGAAGTGTTACTAGCCCATTACTTTAAATTACTAACAATTACTTTGCGTTACTTATCCGTTACTTGTCATCTTAATTTCCCATTTATTATTTTACTCAATTTCATGAAATCAGCAGTAGTAGTAAGTTAACAATTTTGCTGAACAAAGAACATGTCAAGGTCAAATATTTAGAATCTTCAAGGTTTAAAATTTGAAATTAAATAAATTTTGAAATGTTTAAAGAATGGATTTTAAAAACCTCTAATTTTCATGTGGTTTTCCCTTCCACAAAGACTTTATTTCATGTAACGGTACGGTACTTACTACTTATGCAACTTTATCGAATTTGCGTAATTTGTAACGGTAAAGTAATGCATTATAATTCAACTCAATCCACCTCTGCACGGTTGTAATGTAAATTGCAATGATTGGTGAATGCATTTCATTTTTGGGGAAAAATTGGAAACATTTTTTTTCCCCCATTGTACCATTGTTATTGCTCTCCGTAACATCTGTGAATTCGTGTATGTGTGTGAGTGCAGAACAATCAAGCTTCAACACTTTTTGTTGTGAATTGCACGGAGCGTTAGCGGTGTGTGCTAAATTTGAAAAGCGCTCGATTATGTACCAGCCAAATCCCGCAATGATTATTACGAAATCGACCTTGACTGGCGTCTATTTTCCTATCGGCCGTATTTATTATTATGTATTTGGTATTAAATGAACACATGGTGGCATAAAGTATTATGTCGATATTTTTTGCAAGCGCCAGCAATTTCGACAAAACATACTGAGTACGTGCAGTAATTTATGGCTGCTTCACGATTTGTTTGTGTATTTTTACTTTTATTTAGCGCAGTAGTCAACAGTCACACAGTGTAATCTGTTTGCATGGTGCAGAAATCAGGTGGGTAGCTCCCAAAAGCTTTAAAAGGTAAGCCAAAGGATTTGCTTTTCAACATGGATGCAGTGGCGTAACTAGGGTGCCGCAGACCCCGCGATCGCGGGGGGGCCCTTTAAAAAAAATGAATCAGGGGGCCCGTATAAAAATGAAAGAAAATTTCTTGTACCTAATCGCTCAGTTTTGGTCAGTTATGAAAAAATTCAGATATAACCCATTTCCCATGCATCTATATAATATTCTATGTTACAATTTAGATCTTTATTTCGAGTGTGCTAAATGCTAGGTTCTAGCAAAAGGATCATAAACTGAAATATATGTTTAAGATTCATTGGTCCCACAGCAAATTGTAGTAATATTCGTTTGTTTATGCGTTCGTCTAACAAGATTGGCCCTTATATTTAGTTAAACAAAGTATGCTTTGTTGCATCGGTTCATCAACAGACTGTAGTAATCTTAGTCTACCCTTATTTTATATGTTTATATTATTTATGTTTAGAATATTGATTTAGAGGTCTGCAGTTGTTTCCCTTTCGTTTTAATTTAGTTTTAAACAAAAAATATGAAAAATATTGCAATCTAAATAATTAATAATTAAATTCGGGCCTATGATATTTAAAGGACTATTTCAAATAAATCTGATGAATATCGGAAAAATTTCAGTAAATTTTTGAATAAATTAAAAAGTATATTGAAACAATTGGGAGTTTTGCCTGAATTTAAAAGTAAAAGAGTGAGAATGGTGAAATGACACTTCGATGAACTTTTTTAAAGATCATCGATTTTTGAATGAAACAATAATATTTGAAGTCAATGTTTTTAACAGAATTTTAGATATAGTTTTAGGATAATACAGCGACGATTTGGGAGCATGCCTAAAATTTCAAAGTTTTTATAATTTTTATTGCCTGATAAACTGTTATCTTTAAATAATAAAGCTAATAATTATATACCAACGCTAACAGATTAATTCAAAAGTACCATACCGTCATTAGTTCTGCTTTCCCAATACAAATTTTATTATACAAAACATAAATTTAGCAACGATATAAAAGAAGCCACATCCATTTTAGATTTATATCATCATATAATGAAGTAATAAGGTTTTTTTTTTTTCAATTCCCATAACATCTGCTAGTGCTGAAAGATATTTCAAAAAGTTAAAAATATTCTAAATTATTTAAGGACATCTAGGTCGCGAAATAGATTACGTTTTCAATTTTAGCGATTGAGGCTGAAAAAGCAAAGAAAATTGACATCAAAAATGTTTTTAATTATTATTATTTTCTATGATTTCTTTCCTATATTTTCAATAATAATATTAACCAGATACCTTCGTTTTTACATTTATAATTATTTTCCCTTAAAATAAATAAAAATGTTTTGTTGCAATACAATTAAATATTATTGTTATGAAAAATGTGTTTTAATATGCATTCTTATTACGTAGTAAGATAAAAAAAAAATTTCAACTAATTTCTAAAAGTCAGGCAAATATTGCGGGGGGGCCTTTAATTTCTAGTTACGCCACTGCATGGATGTTTGTTAATCGCTTAGAGTCTAGACAAAACCTTGTATCGACTGGAGATAATGAATCAAACTAATTGTGTTTATTTCTCTAATATCTTTCAAACATGCATCCCTGCATTCAGTTTATGAATTATTGTGAATATTTTATGGGGTGTATATGGGTAAAACAAAACCAAATAACTTTAATGTTTAAGTACGAGTAACTTTAATACAAATGGATACAACACCATCAGCTAATCCTTGGCCAATTTAGAAATAAAATCAATGGTTTCTATGATTAATGCTCTCCTTCACAAGTTAAGTTAAATATTAACTTTAAAAGAAAGACAAAAATGATCTAAAATTATCATAACTCGTATTTATTAAAATTTGTTTAATTAAAAATCTCTGAAACGCCTAAAAAATTAGCAAACCTTCAATATTTTGTATTTAAACATGACTTAAGTCACTTAAACTACTTAAGTGATACATTTTGAGACAAGTGGATTACATTTTTCTACAAAGCCACTTTCAACTTTAAATTCAATAAATTGTAAGTCAAATTAATTTGCTTTTAAGCCACTTTTGCAAGTCCCAAAAAAATTCTAATTTATAAGAAAATTATGTTTTTTTAGTCAAATTCTTACACTTAAGAAGTTATTATTAAAAAACTATTTTTCAATTATTTTTAAAACTTTTATATCTTATTTTAACAAATTTCAATACTTGACTTAAGTCAAAAGAATTATTAAAATATTCAAGATGAAAATTAATGTTTCCTGAATATCAGGCAGCTTAACTAACTGAACCAATTTTAGGCAAAAAAAAAATTATAAACTTAAAAAAAACAAAATTTATTTTCTTTATTAATTTACAAAAAAAATCTATTATAAAACATTTAAAGTCTTTGTGTCGATATAAAATAATTCCCCTTTTAAAGATCACCCTAATTCTTAAAGCACAAACAAAATTTGACTTGCAACTGAATATTAAAGCCATAACATTTCAACCACAACTCAATGAATTGTGAAAGTTGAAGCCCCTATCAAAATACGTCTTAATAAATTGGGAAACTCTGTGGCAAAAAAGTAGAAGAAGAAGAAGAAGAGAATCAAAGCAAGTTGAGGAGGAAGCGAGGCGCCGAGACAAACTGAAAGAAAGTCAAAGCGGAAATAATTCAATATGGGGGTGAAGAAGCGAATGCTTTACCACAAAGTGCCAACTGAGAGCGAATTGTCTGCGTACTTCTGTACGCACCGCGTGTAATGCAAATACGAGGCATTTTTGTAAACAACTTTTTTCTTTATTTGATTTCCTTTAGGATACGATGATATTCAATTACATTAAGTGTACCTGCATCAATAATTTCTATGATAAATAAATCGGGAACTGTTTGACAAGAATTTTTTGGTCGCACATAAACCAACAGACGTGAAACTTTCAAATTATTGCCACATTATCTAAATGAGAAAACCTGAAATGCAAATATGTTTTAGTACAAAATTAAATGTATGACAATGTTTCAGCATAATTAATCATAATGCCTGAAAATGCAAGCGAAGATGCAAGGCGACATATTCTGTGAAGCATTTTACAGCATTTGTTGCGGTTTAGCCCGGAGCTTCATATTTTTCGATGCAGAAGTGCAACATGGAGCAACCACAAGCGCCCCAACCACACCCACTGTTTGTGCACATTTTTATAATGTTAATTAGCTTGTAATTAACTTTGTAACATCATCACTGGTGCCTTTGGTTAATTTTGTCCACCCACACCACAAACGCAAACTAATTTGATTATAGAAAAAAGGTTCAAATTGATCCCACTTTCGCTTTATGTCAACCGGTAGTGGGATCATTTTCGCTAATTTAAATTAAAGCTTATACAATATAATGTCACTGTGAGTGACATAATTAATGTTGTTGTCTGTCAAAAAGCGCCATAATAAAGGTTCATTGAGTTCATGCAAAACATTAAAGTTGAAAGAAGCCATCAATATTGAGCATGTAAGAGACAATAAAAGTCATTCATGCATGACGTTGTGTATGGAAATTTACCATGTTGCAGGTTTGAAAATTGCGTTGGGGATGAAAATAAACCAAACATAAATTTTCATATTTAACCGCGAAACGACATTCAATCCAAAATAAATTTTGCACCATTGCCAGACGAAGATGTGACTTATTGCAGTAATGCACGCAGAAATCATTCAAATTTCAATCATACTGGTTCGTAATATGTGAGTTTGTGTGTGTTCTTGATTCACGGGATATTATTGATTGGCAAAGTGTATAGTTATTGCGCCCACAGGACATATTTCTTCTGTGAAATCGCTGAAATTCTACAACAAGGATTTATCATCGTTTTCCAGGAAACCAATTTTATTTCAATTTGTTTTTTGTGCAATTTAACATTCTACAACAATTCTAGGTATCAATGTAATTTGATTCAAATGTTAAAAAAATTTATTTTGGATACAATTTTAAATTTCAAGATCCAAGGTCAAAAATTTTTTTTTTTTTTTAATCGTAAAGTCTTTTTTTTTTTTTCTTAATATTTTATGTTCTTAACAGAAGGCGAATTTTATTGGTTTTAAAATCACACAAAAATTGTTTACTTTTTCACTTTTAAAGGTTGTTTTGTTTGTAATGAATTTCTTAACTTAATGTGAAATATTACAAAATAGATTTTAATGTTTTGAAAATCAAACTATAATTGATTGATAAGGATGGAAATTGTTTTAAGCATTTGCATTAAACTTTCATGTTTCTTTTCCATTATTTTAACTGAGATTGCAAATACATTTTCAAATGTAAACATCGCACATATTTACTAATTACTAATTACCATTATAACAGAAAACGACTTCCAGATCAAAACGAGCCGCGAATTTTCTGACGCTATAAATAAATTTGTAAATGGAAAACGTGTCTATTTGTTTACATAAAAAGAACATCACGTGGTTCGTGTGGTAACTGGTAATGTATATCGTTCATCAGTGATAAAAGTATACAGGGTGACGCATTACGTTGTGTATATTAAATAGTCCGTTAACTTGCAATTAAGTTAAGTTGCTTAAAATGGATGTTGCACTTGAGTTTTATTTTGTGTCGCTTAAAATGAAATATTCTACTTAAGTCATGCATTTTATTTTATATAACCAAAGTAAATTGTACTTAAGTCAAATTATATATTATAAAAATTAATATTTCTTGGTTTCATTTTGTGTTAAGTAATTAGATATATAAAAATCAAAATTTATATCTAAAGAATATGTGAACATTAAAATTTTTGATAATTTACAATAGTTTAAAAAAACTTTTTTTTTTAAATTCTCTATAAAAGTGTAACTTGGGTAGCTATTTCTCGAAAATATGAGAGATAAAACCATCTTCGAATTTATTTTAAATTCGAAATTAAACTTCAAACACCTAAAAAAAAAATTTCTACACGTTCGAAAAATTACCGCAAAAATAACAACAAGAAATTGCGGTAATTTGGTACCGCATCGGATATATTTATCGGAACGGCTACCAAAGTGAGAATTTTCTTAGGAGGTCTAATAAGTGCATCACCCTGTACCTATTTGTTTACGGGTTTATTTGAACGTATTATGCAGATATTATATCAAAGATAATAGGCATATCAAAATGGATAAATGCGTATATTCGTGTACAAGGCAACGTTTTGTGGCATTTAATTTTAGAACATAGAATCAACACACGAGCAAATGTGTAATATTTGAAATTGAAATACGAATTATTGTGGTAAAGATCCACACAACTGATTGAAGTATAATCAAAGTCCGCAATCTGCTGATTCGTTTACAATAATTTTGAAGTCATTTCAACTGTATACAAAACTAAAGTCAAAATCTCCAACCAGCCATGGTTAAATTGTAACGTTGCGATACAATCTTGCTTTTCAAAACATGATTGACTTAATGATTTTTTGGAATACGAGTAGGTACTTTGCGAAGGCAATCTTTTGTGAAAATCCAAAGCCACAATAAATTGGGTTTGGGTCCTGGGATTATTATTTTATTTAATAATAAAAAATTGTAAATCAGAGCCAACTATTTATCAAAAATTCTGAGCAATCTGCACGTGTTTTGCGGTCAATGCCAATCTACTTTGTAATCGCTCAGCATGCATGTGAAATAAAGTTTAATCCTTTGCCATACAAACTAAAAAGTTGATTCCACAGTAGTTTTAATTTAAAAGTGTGTTTCACACAACTGAATTAAAACTTTATAAATTTTAAGTCAACAAAGTTTCTACCTACTTTTGAAGCAATACTTTCAAGTGCGCCAACAATCACGTTTAAATTTGCAGTACTTTAGAATTATTTACTTAAAAACTTTTTTCACTGCACGAATTTATCATGTAGCAATTTAATACCATTCTTAGCCGATAATTTGACGGCTTTATTGTTTAATGGATTTCGTGCCGAAGTTTTTGACATTCTTTCTTGTGTATATTTATATTTTGCATTGCCACTCATCAGAATGTACTTAACGGAATTATCAGCATTATGTTTAATGTAAATGTAACTGTCTTTTAATCATTTCACCCATTTATTTTTTATGAGAATAATTTGCGAAGAAAATAACATTGTAATGTTTCCTTTTTCAGTTTATGATTCTGCAAGGAAAATATAAAATCGATTTACCGCATTTATTTAATAAGAAGAAGATGGCTCGATCTTTTTTTGTAAGTTAGAATGTACTTTAGTATATGTAAATGCAGCTTCTTTATCTTTAACGAATGTTTAAGAACTAAACAGTTTTTTACATTCTTTTCCAAATGGCTTAGTAAAATTTTTAATTTGATACAGCCTTGACATACACTGAGAGAAAATAAGGTATTATAAATGTACGATAATTCATGTTATTTTTTTATTTTAAAATAAAATAACAATATTTATAATCAAAAGCTTGGTTTAAGCTCATTGTTACATTATTATATTATCACCAAATTCGTATTAGAAAAAGTTTAAAAAATATTCAGTTAACGGCATTTTGTTTCTTAAATACTCCTTAAGATAAAAAAAAACTTCCTTGTAATATTGAAACATAATTTCATTCTTAAATTAACATATTCTGTGTGCATTAAGTTATACAACATCGCATCAGCCATAAGGTCTCAATAACGGAAGAAGACTTATAACGGAAGAGAATTCCAGAAAGAGAGAAAATGTAACCAAAGACGGTGTCAATGGTATTTTTATTATTGTAAAATGAAGTCACTTATATGGAGAAATGTGCTTAAAGAGAAAAGGGACGGAAATATACATTCCCGTAAATTATGGAGATCAAATTTACTTAATGGCTTATTGAATTATTTGCCATCTTTTGGTTAATTAGAAAAAAACGAAAATGTGTTTTTTATTGAATTCGTAATACTACTAATTTTTAAAAATAATTGTTTTTAATAAGGAAACTGACAACCACGTTTATCAATGCGCTAAAAAATTTTCGTAATTCCTTTTTAAATTATAAAACTTACAAAAGATTCACGTTAATTAAATGTAAGTATAATAAATACACAAACATTTAAATTTACAAATATTAAGTACGTACTTAAGAATTGTATATTCACTTTAAACCACACAGAACATGTACAAAAATTAATAAACCACCTAAAATCTGTTTTTAAAATCAACACGTGGAGGGCAATTTTTGCTCAGTAACTTAAGTTCTTTTTCCCAATAAAAATTAACTATTTTGAAAAGTTAAATATTAAGTACTGGTCTTCATCAAAAACTTAATTTGCATTTCAATACTAATTACACCATGCGTTCTGATTCCAATTATTCTAAGAACTTGCGTCCTTGGCTCTAACATCTCCACATTATATGATAAATTCGATGATCATTAGATTACAATTAATAAGCCAAAACTGTATAATGCAAGAGACAGCCAAACAAATTACTTTTATGCCAAAAAAACAATTTTTTCTTGTTGCTGCAAACAAAAACAACGAGAGCACGCTTGCCTTTTTCCTAGCTTATAATGTTACAAATAACGAGGGGGGAATCAAATGACCGTATGCTTTTGTATTAAAGTAACATCCAGCCAATTTGGTTTATGTGCAAAGGAAAAATCGCCCAATTATATAACAACGTCGATTGCACTGGCGCAAAATCACAAATCATTAGCAATGAAGGCATAATGCTTTTGTGTTCAGCAAAAACAATGAAACCAATTGGATGTTGTTATTTCAAATGCTTGGTATTCACCCAAAAAAAAAAAAAAATGAAATAAAATGATTGAAATGCTGTGCTGTAAAATTTCGTCAACTTGCTGTGCAACACAGTGAGCTTAATTTACCTACTTCTCCGTCAGTTAGTGTGCACCGGGCATTTTGTGTAAGCTGGCATGGTGCCGCATGCTTGGAACGCATAACAACTTAACCAAGAAGCACTCTGCCAAATGCGGCTTATCGACCAAACTTTCAAAAACAATTCGTCAAATTCCAGTGAGTTTTAACGCTCCATACAGAAATACATTTTGTTTTATTTTTTATATTTTCATTTCTTCTTTTCGCTTATGCATGCAATATGCAGGGAAATCTATTTATAAGACAACAGACAATGAGCGACAGACACCTTTCTCAACTCAAAAGTTTTATTATTTATGTTGCGCTCGGGCTCACGAATTATTATTATTATTATTATTATTATGCATATTACAAGTATATTGTATTTATATAGAAAACGAAGGCAGTGATGGTGTACTTTATTTATATGCAACAAAGCGAGCGGAAAAATGGCCATTCGAATTAAATAAATTTAATAACCGCCAAACACAATAAAATTTCGTTCAACTTATTATTTTGTTGCGATGCGCCTCTTCGACCATGCATACAAAGTATATAAGTTTAAGTCGGTTTCATAGGCACAATACTTGAATGAGCGCTATACAACTTATAATGTAACAGTTTTTTTGTGTTCCGCATCTTAAGATGTTCGATCATAGCGATCGTAACATTGCCATATTCGTTCTATGTACCTTTATAGTCAAGTGAATCTCAATGATTTCGATTTCCTCTCGCTCCGCGTATATTAATTTTAAACACGATATTCTTTTACCCAGTTTACAAGGTAGAATATTGAATATTTTGTACATAATATTACAATGTATTCATTGATTTGCGCTACAATATTATTTGTATTGTGAAATTATCTGTTTTTAATGGTGGCACAATTGATAAAATGTTTGGTGTTGTGCAGATTTTGTGATTTATTTCGCTTTAAAGTACTGAAGTAACTTAAGTACAAATACTTTTTCATTAATTCACACATAGAAAAATAAATTTTGGATGTTCTTAAAAGACAATGGAGTTTAAGTATCTTAAGTATAATGAAGATAATACTTATGCAACAATTATAATAATTTTACTATTACAATTTTTTTTTTTTTTTTTGATTTTTTTCCCTTTGCTGTATTACGAGTATGTTACTTATATACAGCTATTTGTGCAAAAAATACTATAGTCAAAATTGATGTGCATGTTTTCAATACATTTCTTATAATTTTAAAGTCAATAAAAATCAATCTAAAAAACTTAAGTACGAAACAGAAGAATAAAAATATTTGAATTTTGAATACTATTTTTCTTTTTCAAGAATTATTATTTTTTAGTTCATTTTTTAATTGTCCATAAAACTTGAGTAACAGTCAATTAAAAACTTGTTTTTTAATTAAATGGGAGATAATTTTTATACAAAAGTTTTTAAATTATTTTTTTTTTTTAACCTGAATACTCATGAACTTAAGTCCCTTAAGGAAATTAAACAATATACTTAAGCATCAATTTTTTTAAGTACATTATGCAGTAATAATATTAATTTAAAATATAAAAATCACTTCAAATAAAAATTTTATTTATTACACTTAATGTGCTTTAAAGTACCTTAAGTACAATAAGCATAATACTTAAGCCTCATTGACCATTAAAAATATAATGTACATAAAATAATACAAAATTTTGATTAAATTTTTTTTTAAAGTGAAGATTCCGACCGATTACCCGAACTGTGTTTGTTCTGAAAGCAACAGCAGTGGTAGCAAAAGCAGCATCAGCCACACAGCAACGCAAGCAGCGCAGCGTGCAGACATGTGCTTGGTGGGATAGGTTATGGTTATATAAATATGTTGAATTGCTAATTGGCATATATGACGATACAGTTATGATTTATGAATAAATTGCCACCTGGAGGCGCACACATAACACAACAACGGGCATATTAGAGCGGCCAAACATCGAGGTATATTTTTATACTTCAACTCGCCGCAGCAGCATATTTTATATGCAATGGGAAATATGTATTTTCATCTGCATGCGGATTCGATATGCAGGCAACAAAATGCTAATCACTTTGCAACTGTACTTGGTGTCGTTTTTCGAATATCTTCATGTACACAATTTTTCTACACTTCTTTTGTGTGTACCATTTCGAAATGAATCAACAAGAAACTGGTCGTCCACCTATCCATATATTATGAACAACTGAACAACAACCTTCCATCCAGAACTAACAAAAGCACAATCGATTTTTTATTTTTTTTTTATTCATTATATTATGCTACTCGGGGCACTGTGTGTACTCGAGGCATCAAGTTCTTTGCGTTTGTACGCGGTTTGTCTTTTGCAGGCACAATTTTAATAATTTCAATTTGGGATTGCAACAAAAAGGCAACACTGATGTGCTACAAATTACCAATAGTTAAATTTGACTAAGTACTTAATACTTAATCATTTTATTGAAATTGTGTATAAACAATTAAAATAAATGTAAATAAATAGAAACTCACCTTTATAGGAATAAAGTTGTTTTTTTTTTTCGTTGTCCAAATGTAACTGTAAATATTAATGCACTTCACATTAAGTATTAAATGTCACATAAAATTAAAACACATTTATATTTGCACTAAGGACATCGAAGGAAAACTCGACAATTACACGGGACACACAAATTAAAAATGAAAGACTCACTGATATGGCTCACCGACTAAAATTGATCTAAACTAGGCCCACATTGGCAATGCCCTCGCCATTTGGAGAGCCAGCCACACTATACCCTGCACAGAATATAAAAGCTTGGTAATTTATTTGTCATTTGCCTAAATTCAATAACAGCGCACATTAACAACAAACAAAACCAAAAAAAAAAACACAATAAAACTAATTAAGACCGATTTGTTTAAATGAGCCTTAACGCAAATTCTTTTCCTATTTAATTATTTGCATTTTATTTTATTGTTTAAACTTTTTGTCTTCTTCTTTTTACTTCATTTTTTTTTGCTGCTCGTTTTTTTTAAATATTGTTTTGTGTGTTTCAACAAGTCTGCACTTTTGCTTGGCCGCACAAATATACAACCCAGCTTATTATTCAACACTTTCTCACTCGATGACAAAATTTTAACTGAGAGAGCAGCATTTTGCTTCAACGCGATGTGCCTCGCATTTCTTATTGGAAGGCGAAGCTATGTATTTTTGTGGTGGTGTTGTTGTATGCTTTTTTGATGTGTAGAGTGCGAGGCGAGCCTATCCGCGGTAGTTCATATATAAGCTCATTAACGGAGCTTTTATTTATGCCCCCCAGAGCTTTAATGTATCGTGTATTTCATATATGTGTGATTTGGTTTGGGGACTTTACAAAGGTGTGAAATGTATGGTAATGAGAGTCGCAGAAATAAATATAAAATTTGCCTGTTTCTACAGTCAGTTTAATATACATAGTTCATATTTTAAATTATGATAATATTGAATATTAGGGTGGGTAAAAATGTCAAATTATAAGTTTTCATCCTTTAATGATTGTAAATTAAATCAAAATTAATGTAAATTTAAGTGAACTTTAAAAAAAAAAAGTTCAATACATTTTTAATTATTCAAGTATTAAAAGTCGACTTAAATAAATTGATTAATTGAGCTTCAATCAATCTTTTTTTAATTGAGGTTCTAATCCAATTATATTTCTAAATATTTTTTGTTCCCAAGTCTTAGAATACTCAAAACTTACACCACTGAACTATTGCTGTGTGTTGTTTCAGGGAAATTTTGTGCTTAAAAGCTCATAGCAGTTGGTACACATTGAAGTTAAATGGAATAGGCGGGAAATTTAAAAATCGAGAATTTCTTCTGAATTTATTTTGATGGATGATTTGATTAATAAATTGTGATACTACTAAATGTAAAAAATAAATAAAATCATTGTTTTCAGGATAATATTTAATAACTTTTTATATATTATACATAATTCCATTCATGCAGTCGTACTTTCGTCCTTTCGTTCATTCGTTCGTTCGTTGGTTCGTTCGTTCATTCGTTCGTTCGTTCGTTCGTTCGTTCGTTCGTTCGTTCGTTCGTTCGTTCGTTCGTTCGTTCGTTCGTTCGTTGGTTCGTTCGTTCATTCGTTCGTTCGTTCGTTCGTTCGTTCGTTCGTTCGTTCGTTCGTTCGTTCGTTCGTTCGTTCGTTCGTTCGTTCGTTCGTTCGTTCGTTCGTTCGTTCGTTCGTTCGTTCATTCGTTCGTTCGTTCGTTCGTTCGTTCGTTCGTTCGTTAGTTCGTTCATTCGTCCGTTCGTTAAATTTTTTTTGAATGCACTTATTTCTAAATCCAAAATGATTCTGCACTTGGAAGATCTTGTTTAACGCCTTCATGAAGTCAAGTAAATTATAGAGTGTAAATAAAATTCTTAAATTTATGTGTCTATATTCTCTCCTGAATCGTATATTGTATGATACTTCAGCAAGTGTTTTATTGTCATATCTCTTTAATGCATTCAGTTTCATCTAAAATTTAATAAATGGTAAACACATTTTAAAATGATCCCTAAACTGTAAAATTAAAAAAATTCCTTCAGATTTCATTTGTTAAAGGATAATATATAGAATAATTGCCATTAATTTTTTTTTCAAATGCAACGCTTAAATATAATTTATTCAAATTGCAATTACTTCATTAAATCGTATGAACAAATATGACATATTTATACAACAATTTACACTTAAAGATTACCAAAATTTTACAAAGACATTTTAAATTAAATCAATTTATTTTATTAAATAACCAAATGTGGCTCAAAGCCAAACCGACGATTGGTGGCGTCGCTTTATTTTAATGCATACTCCAAGCAGCATTTTAATTGTGCAAGTTCTGCATGCTATAATATAAATAATACTAAAACCAAAATGCTTTCCACTGTGTGACTTTCACTGGTTCATCCGCACGTCCGTACTCCGTGGACCGTGTGTGTATTGGACCAAAATCTTATCGCAGTGAAACACGCACGCAAACGCGCTACTTCTGATCTACTTAATAATATCCGGTTGGTTAGCAGCTGTAAACTCCTCATCCAAATTGTACTCAATGGTGATGATCTTTTTGTCGAACTGCTCCCGAATTACATCCGGCCGATTGGTGTGACCATACTCCGCATCCAAATTGTACCAATCGAATTCGGCCTCAATCTGCATTTTGTCGGGGAACACCTTAATCGGTGTGTTGTTCATCGGTTTCTGTGGTGTCACTGGTGGTGTCGCCTTGATGGGCACAGGCGTTGTTATTTCGGGCACAGCCAATTTTAGCTGCTCCAATACGGAAGGACGCTTAGCGGGTAGTGGCTTGATGATTGCCTTCTCCGCGGAGGGCTTTATTATGTAGTTATCTTGGGCGACATAATTGATGAGCGTCTCTTTTTTGGGCGCAATAATTGCCGCCACATTGGGCAACTTAGGAACATCATTGAAAATTTCATCGGTCTCACCGATGCTCATCTTGTCCGCCACGCACATCACATTTGTTGTCTTGATGGTGGCTGGAATTTTGGTGGTGGCAGCTTGAATTGTTAATGTTGTTGTCGTTGTTGGAGCTGGTGCCGCTGGTAGTGGTGGCGGTTGATCCTGTATGGGATCACGATGCACCTCGGCCACAATTTGTACACATGACTTGATGACTGCGCTCGTATCTATTTCCGAGATTGAACAATAATCCGGTTCTGTATCGCCGGCCTCACTTTGCGTCACTTTTACTGCAGACGCACTTGTGGGTTTTTTGATGGCTTGCTGCTGTTGTTGCATGTTGGTTGCATTTGCCAGACGATACACTTGGCCGACTTTCATTAGATTGGCAGGTTTCGGTGGCAATGCTGGCGGTATTTTGCTGCGTACGGCTGCATGCGGCTTACGCTCGTCGGGCAGGAATTTTGGCTCCATATCGATGTACGTGTGATTCGAGGAGTTCATGTCGGAGCCAATTATCTCGTAGTCGTTGTTGTAGACACTTTCGTATTTATCTTGTTGGTGTTGTTGTTGTTGCTGCTGTTGTTGTTGCTGCAGTTGCTGCTGCTGCTGCATTTGGTGTTGATGATGATGCTGATGGTTGTTGTGGGTGGGCGTAAGCCTCATGGCAGTCTCGTTTTTGTAGGTGCACTCAATTCGTGGCACTTGCACCATGCTGTTTTGCGTGGAAAACTGCACTCGACGTTGTCGATTGAAGGTGGCATCTTTCGCTTTCTCTTCCGGGGTTTTAGAAGTGTTGTACATCATCCCATCGATGGATTGCTGCAAAAGTATCTGTAAAAATGTGAGTGAAAAATTGAAATTAGTTTCGAGTTTTGGAGTACAATTTTTCGCGGATGGAATGCAAAGTCTCATAATTAGACACGCACCTGATTTACACACTCCAGCACAGGATTGCTGCCACTTGATGAGTAGGTTTTTGTTACTGCAAAATCCGAGTCATCGTTATCGCTGGCACTGGCATACCAATCGTCGGTCAACTCAAACATTGTATTTGATGTGGTATCCCCGTTTGTTTCCTCATCATCGTTGCTAACTTGACTAGAGTTGTAGATGCTGTTGTTGTTGTTGTTGTTTTTATTATTGTTATTATTATTTACAATCACGCCATGGATCGCCTCTCTTGTAGTAGCCTCTTTCGTGCCATTTTCTAATGTATTATAGTTGGTGAGCGCTGTGAATGATTGCCTGAAGCTACCATGTCGTTGAAATTGCTGCGCTTCTAAATCCTCTTCATCGTCTCGACGGTGTTCATCATCATCATCTTCATCACCATCTGCTGATGTTGTTGTGGTGGTTGCTGCAACACGCCGATCATTGCACTTGTTTTTCTCCTTGAAACTTGACTTCAGGTAGGTCACATCGCCGTCTGATCGATGACGCGTTTTCTGATAATCACTATAAGTACCCGACGTGCGTTTGCTCTTGTACTGTTTGCTGCGTCGCGCCTCCGCAAAGTTGCCCTGATTGCTAATGCCCAGCAACAGATTGCCGTCATACAGTGATGTGGAGTCCGCACTGGCATCACTGCCACCACTGTCCACCAGATTGAGATGTTTGCGACAGCTCAAACAGTATTGTGCCATGTTGCATAATTTGGTGAGCTGCGCTTTGTCCTTGTAGCGGCGACGCATGTTCTGTATCTCGAGCACCAGACGCGCCACTTGACGGTCGCGTTCGGCTAGCTCCCGCTGTATGGTCTGTTGCTCTTTCAGCAGATGCATTTCATGGGAGGAGAGAGCCTGAATGATGTGCGCCAATTCGGTGGCGCGTCGTTGTTTCTCGTGGTCCAGCTCATCGTTGAGTCGGGCCACGTACCGTGTAAAATATGTGATTAGGTCGGTGTTTTTTTTCTGTTGCACTTCCAGGTCATGCTCCAATGCCTGCAGGCGTGTTCGCTGCAGATGGGGTGTCATCGTTGCCATGTCCATTATTGACTGAAATGTAAAAATACGAATTTGTTTAATTCAATTTTGTTAAGTTGTGTTGTTGTTTGATAAAAGTTGGACTAACTGTATATTGTAAAATGATAGGAATGTGTTGATAAAATGCGTCCTATCACACAAAGTTTCATGTTGTCTTCTGATAAGTACAGAAAAGGTTCTTTTTTCTGAATTTTCATCGACAATATCTCAAATAACGGCTTGTTTTATCACGCAAATTAATGTGGCTGATTAAGTTAGCGCAGTCGATTTTACGTGTTGTCACTCGATTCAATTGATTTTTGGTGTCGGTTTAAATTACGTTATATTATAGCTGTAATCGCAAATGTTTTTTTGTAATCGATAAAACAGCGAAATGCGGGCGCATTGAATTGTATTCCCAATTGAAATAAAAGCGCTTAAAGTCATTAAGGGAAATACAAAGCAATTTTAAAATCGATTGGTCTAACCTTCGAGCATAATAGTTTTATTGTAGTTACAGTTAAATTGCTCGGCATTCTTGCATTCACCTATATTTTATTTTTTTAGCTGCTAAGGTCGAATGCAAAGAGGTCGCCTTTTTTAATACCATTTAAACCGTTGACGATTGAATGGTATGTGCCCCCAATGATTCAATTTTAGATGCCATTTAGAAAACACTTTAAGAGTGTTAGAGTTATGTTTTTGCATTTCATTGCGGCAATAAACCTATGAAATAAGTACCCCATCAAAGTACCTATCAAATTGCACACTCACAAGCTAAGTTTTTGACCCCTTTTCTTCATTGCATATTTATGCCCGATCGTCGCAATTGAAATGAAGTCATTTTTATATCCGCAGTCCATTTTATGCAAATATATCTTCACTTCAAAAGTCACCTCAACACGCTGCTGTGGTGACATAATTTCGCTATTAAAATTCAAACAATCAAGTGAACAAATTGCGGTGGGAACTGTGCAGTTTGAAGTTTGGCGATTGCGACTATTGACTTAAGTATGAGAATATTTCTTGTAATATTTATTTTGTGGCTTAAACTTTTTACGACCCTGCATTTTGGAGAATATTAAGTTAACCTTATGATAAAAAACAAAGTCCTTAAATTGGATTGATGATCCTTAATGTGCCTGTTGTTTTTCGGTTTATTCGGATAGATTTAATGGTTAACTGTTTTCAAACGGATCAAATATTAATAAAATAATACAAAAACAATTTTAATGTCGAATTTGTATTCTACAAAATATTTCTCTTTTTTTGACATCGACAAAAGTTTTGAGTGACTCTCCTCCTCGTGCAACATAGTTTATGTTGTTGTTTATAATTTTTAGGGAAAATATGCGGGCGTTCGTTGCCACACATTAGGCACTAACAGCTAACTGCTAAGGTACACGATAATCGGCACCTGCCGCACACCACTAAGTTGAGCACATTGACCTCATTCGTCTTTACATATTTTTCGGTGATATTTATTTAAGTACCATAACGGATGGTTATGATTATATGCGGCTGATGCGGTTTAAAAGTTTAAGTCTCAAAGGTGCAAAGCACAGTACGACTTTGTAATGGTTCTGAATGTAATTTGTTTGTTTTATTCTTTGAAAACTGTGTTAAAAAAATAAATGGTTCACTTATTTTGAATGTCTTTAAAAATGTAGGTACATTAAGTTTTGTTGACTAAACAAGTAAAAAAAAGTACATTCTGAATGTCAAATGTGTTTTATTGTATGCTCAATAAAAATTTGGAAAAGCTTTTATCATAAAACTTGCACTTTAAGGAAATTGAATTGAAATTAATTTATTTTCTTTCTGAGAATCAAATTTTTAGAGAAATTTAACTTGAAAGCAAATATTTTTATTTAAATATGTCTTTTAACTGTTACAATAGTGGCTGGCAAAACTAACAAAAGTATGATTATCTCAAAGACTATGTTGTTATTTGGCGTAAAAAGCGTGTGAAAACGGGTTAATCACATCAATGTTACATAATGAATTGCCTTTTACTGTGATTTTCTTAAAAAATAAGTAGGACAATAATGTTGCGGGTGATTTTAGTTGTTTTTTTTATGTAATTTGCACGCGATTTAGTTTTAACTCCTTTAAGTTTGAGTTCAAATTTGTAAATAAAAAACACTTGGAAGGGAGAGCAACGCAAGTTTTTTTGTAGAACTAATCTAGTAAAATATTAGATATTATGGTTTTTAAAAATAACACAATTTCGTTTTGAAAATGTTTCGTAAAATTTAAATAATATTTGTCAGAATTTAATACAAGGGAATCTAATTTAAATTAATTAAGTGTTTTGGCTTTGAAATAATCAGGAATAATTGTCGTACAATTCAGTTTTCTATAAAAACAATAAGAATTTGATGTAACATTGAAAGACAACTTGAATTAAATATTATGTTATAATAAAGACTTGTAATGAATATTTAAAATTCTTCAATTGGCATTTTTTCAAATTAAAAAATATAAACGGTCACCGATTTTCAGGAATAAATTTTTTTTTTTTGAAATATATATATTGGAAAGTAATATAATTTGACATTGAAATCACACGACCTTGTAATATTCTGCAAAATTGTAAAACAATCCTTAGGTGATTATTACGTTTTAAAAAATTGGGAGCTTCATCTTTATGCGGTTTTATTTTGATTTTCTTGTTATAAGAATATAACAGGAAGTCAAATACGTTTTAGCAATCTAAATTATTATTAATATTTTTAAGGCCTCAATGTAGTACATAGCATTAAAACAAAATAGAAGAAAACCTTAAGTGACCTTTGAATGTTTTCTTTTTAAACAACTAATGTCGTACAAAATGTCTTTAATAATCGATAACACATCAATTAATGTTCCCTAATGGCGCCTTTGGATCATTGCATTGGCAGCAAGCAGTTATTGTACTTAATTTATCCAATAAAAGCACATTTTGTTTGTGATTTAATCGATTATTGCAATTTAAATAAATGCTAACACAAATAGAAAGACAACAGCTATTAAAACTGTTTTGTTCATAACCGAACTTCAATCAATTCCTGAATTATTGAGATAGTCATAAATTTAATAAATATTTGACCTTGAAATTTTTAAAAAGATTACGACGTTTTTATAAAGAAAAAAAAAAGCAAATTTGGCAAAATACCGAGAGAATTTAACTTCAAATACATATCTAAAAAGGTACATACAAAATTTGATTATTATTCTAAAACAAAATTTGACCTTGAAACTATTTGTATTTAGATATTACATACTTCGAATTAATTTCTGCATGCAATAATTACATCATCAAATTTTACTTTAAAATATGTGTATTTCTAAATAGAACACGTCACTCACTACTCACAAACTCAGCTTAGAAAAGTCACAATAATTTCATTGCAACAATATTATGCGATAAGAAGAACCAAGTGCACCTGCACTATTTGCACAAAATACCTCACACACTGCAAATTACAATGGAAGTTCACACTTTTTATTTTACAGCTACTTGCACAAACTTTAATTGTTTGCATGAAGACAAATAGCAGTATGGAAGTGTGTGTCATTTTACATTGATAACAATACACGCAAACAATTAATAAGCGTTTTTCTTCATCTTTTTTATTTTTTTGCAAGCTTTGAGGAAATAACAATTGTTGTGAAATTAAATTTGAATATTTTAATGTAATAATTAATTGCACATTACAAGAATGTACAGTTTACGAGAAAACATGCTTACTGAATCGTTTGAATGGGTCTTACAATTTTCAGCATTTATGCTTGAACATAATATTAGGTAATTGCTGCGATGCAGTGAGATATACCTGTGGGTGTTTTGGTTTTTTTTTTTTTTGCAACATTCATTTGCACGTTCGTCTTATCTTATCTTTAAAGCTTTAAGAGCTCACGCTTAAAGTGAGTGAAAAAAAGGTGTTTGTTCAATTTCTTAATTTTTAAGTAAATAAACCAAAAGGAAATATATTGCATGTCATATGTTTAATTTTAAAAGTTCATAACGCTGCTTTAATCAAGGTCAATTTTTGAGTTAAAAAGTTTTTCTTAAAGAAATAAAAATTATGAAAAATAATCCATTTTTTTTAAAGTCTAAACGCAAACAATTTAGGCTTTAACTAACAATTTAACAATAAATTGAAGAACAAAAATAATTAAGGCACAAAAAAGACATTTCCACGCATTGCAAATTGAAACGAAATTAAATAAAAATGCATTGTGCATAAAATAGTAATTAAAATGGTTAACAAACCCCTCAAGGCACAGTAATTAATTAACTACTAATAAGATACCAACTGCATTTAATCAATTTGCAACACCAATTAAATATTTCATAATTTTACGAAACAAATTTCCATACACTAAGCAAAAGAGCGTACTTAAGAATGGCGTGAAAAAACAAATGGAAACGAAACAAATACACTCGAATTTAAATAAATGTTTTCTTTGTGTTTGCTGTTTTCTTAAATGCGACTTGAATACAATATCAATTTTATTGCAAGCAAAGAAAATGTAAAATCCAGACAATTTTCGTTTGTTCACGAATTGAAAATTCATTAATCACCATAATATTGAAATGCTGATGTTGTTTTTTTTTTAATAAGCATAAAGACTCACACTTTTATGTGGCTTAACGCTGAATTGTAAGCGATTGTCAATTAAACACAAAATTTATTTAAAAGTAATCTTGATACTGAACGAAAATGAATTAAAAATCGACGAATGACCTCCTTTAATGCAGCATGTTTGCTCTAATTCGAATCGAAAGAGAGTTCGTATGCGTTATATGGCGGTGGGAAAGGTTTCGTTGATTTCAATTTTCAGTTTTTGTTCTCTTATGTTTGAATTAAAAGTGTTTGGAGGTGTGTAAGTGCGAGTGTGCTCCATTTGCCCTTAAAGTAACTTTCAAACTTTGGCGTTAAAACAGAAAGGTCGACAATTAAATCTACAAAATTTATATATAGTCTACAAAGCAACGTTGAATTTGAAGCTTTCTTTATTCAAATGTCCATATTAACTCGTGGTGAATTTAGTATAAATTACGGCGCTTGCGGGTGTGACCGTGACGAATTTACGGAGTGTGTATTCATGTTTCATAACGATTATTATTGTTGTTTCTTTTGATGCATTTTAATGCATATTACATTTCCTCATAAGTTATTAAATGTTTTATAGATTGTAATTAAAATTGTATAAGTGTATTTAAATGTCGATTAAAGTATGCAGTCAATTTGTATTTAAATAATTAAGCAATGTAAAAAAATGGTAGTTAATTTTTTAAAATCATAAATCGTTTTTTTAAATGCATTATATTTATTCAACTCAATTTAATTTTGATTGACTTATTTTATTATTTTTTAATTGCTTATTTTATTCAAAGCATAAACATTTAATTGACTTAACTTTTTTTTATTTTACTTTTTAGCAAGATAAAACTGCAGTGCATTCAATTTTTGTTTTAAAAAAATATTAAAAAGTAATTTAAATGCAATTTTTTTACCAAAGTAAGTTTTACTTTAAGCTGTAGCCTTTAACCCGCTTAACTTTATCCATATTTAAGTTGCCAGAACACAATTAAGTCATCAATCACATTTTATTTCATCACTTAATTTTTTTTTTTCAATTTTATTATTGAATTTTGACTTATTTTTTTCACAATTTCAGGTACAATTCTCAACTGTTTTTTAGTAAAAGTCACTTCAGATTGAAATCAGCTGCAAAAATTTCACACTGCACAGTCTTTTCATTGCTTCACAAAAGTCGTATCTTAATTAAACAAAGAATAAGTTTTTTTTATCGTTTTCGTTTCAGTTCAAAGAGTCAAAAATTTTGAAATAAATTTGTTTAACAACGGAACTAAAATTATATAAATGAAATTACTAATTTTTTCCCTTAAACTAATTAAATAGGTAAATCTGTTTAAAAATGCATTGAAAAATAAAGTAAAAACTTCCCAAAAAAATATCGTCAAAGTATTAATTGCAACGTAATATAGTTTTATACGAATTTATACGTATGTCTCAACTGAAATTGAAGTATTGTGCTTTTTGTTTTCTCGCGCTTTTCACATTCCATCACAGAGTACGTTGCTGTGTTTTCCATTTGCGCGACTTTTTCACCAAATCGCATTATAATTATGCTACACGGAGCTAGCTAATTACACAGCGCAGCTTTCTTCAAAATGTTTCGGTACTTTTAAGTATATGCGGCACGGCTGAGGGAGCCCATAACAATTTGCATATTTTATTTTTTTCTACAAATGCTTTTTTTTCTTCATATTTTAACACTGCAGCTTTTGTTTGAAATATTTTTCTATTTATTTAGCAACGTTCATCGTCTTTTATGGGGTGCTGCATTAAAAAAAAAAAAAACTGCAAATTTATCAAGTGAGATCTACTTTAAGGAATACAAAGAAAAGCACAAACGTGTGATGAAAATATGACTCAGTTTGTGAAAAACAACAACGCCATTTCTGATGGTTGTTTTGTATTTTAATATGAATTTTTTTGACGTAATTTTAAATATTTTAAAAATAAAAATAAACATTTCTTATACGAGAAGGAAACATCCACATTCTGGAAAATGACGTATGCCCACATACGCGCGTTCGCTGCCGCATACGTTTGGTGCACACGGCAAGCGAGGAAGCAAGATTGGAATGTGGTGGGCAATTAAATGGTGAGCTTCTTTTATGTGTAGCAAAAATAAGCTTTTTAAGGCACAAGAATAATAATAATGCTTTTGTAAAACAAAGTAATCAACAAACATAATGCAGCATTTTATTATTTTAATTCACAATAACAATAACAATAGTGCAACGCTTTGCAGTTCGCACAATCATTAATTACAAATGCACTGTTATGTTGAGTTTATTATGGCGAGGGGGTTTTTACATTTTTCTGCACGTACTTAAACTGTTTGTTCAATGAATTTTGAAGAAAGCTTTTTTCCAAAACGCACACGCTCAAGCTCTCATTCTGTCACTCATTATTTTTAATAGACCACCTGATTTATTGTTATTACCTTTATTTTTTTAAATAAACAGTTAATTAGTAAATTAATCAATTGATGCACTGGCAAACTGTGTAATTAGTTGATCAGCAATTAATAACTTCTTCATCACACTATTATAGCTGCAACACGTTTGCGTTAGTAAACCGAACCAGCACGTCGACATATAATTACTGAAATCCGAGCAGTACTGACTTGAGACTGATGGCGGTTTAACTACTTTCTGTGTGCGAGGCTAAAAGACTTACAATATTATTGTATAAAATGTACAGTGATCCCTCGATTTGTGGGAACTCAATATTACCGTTGTACAGGAAATTAAAAATCACTTAACAAATTTTGGATTCAATTAAGCTTTTGATTTTAAATTTATGTACTTTTAAATTATTTGCAAAATTAAAATTTTTTTGGTTGAATTTTAATGTTTGAAAGTTTTCTAAATTTGATGGGCTACTGCAATAAATTAACTTAAAAATATCGGAGTAAAGGATGTTAATAAATAAAGGTTGATTTCATTAATAAAAAAAAATCCCGAAAACGCACCTTTGGTTAAGGAGGGGGGTTAAAGTCAATTTTCAAAAGCGTCGTTCACATATAATTTGATAAATCGAATGTTGTCTTATTATTTTCTTAGAGCATCGCTTGTCAATCTTTTTTTTCCTCTTCAGAAGTGAGGCATATTCTGCAAATATAGTTAAAATGTTCGCCCTAATATCTGCTTTACTATTTCGATCATTGAACTTATTTAATAAAACGCATCTTATTCGTAAGTGAAGGGATAACTGTATTTTTTTTTAATTGTATACATTTCCGCGGCCCGCGAGTTGCACACATTTGTACACAACTTCTACCTGGCATACAATTTTATATTATCTCACTGGGATCGCTCACGAGTCGCGACTCTCGAGAGCTGCTTTTTAAGACAACCAGCTATACATATATAGTGATCGCTTCCAAAGTCCCAATATAAAATGCGACCCTATACGACGCGATATAAAACGCGTCAATTCAAAAACATTCGTGCGATTTGGCCTGCATATTATTCGTTCATACGCGCGCGACGGACGACTGTTTTCGTTATTGGTTTAATGGACTGCGCCGATGGTAAGGTAACAACAACATAAAGGTATAATAAGGCTGATGCTTCAAGGTACCTTCTTGCACACATTTTTCGTTCAGCTCAGCCGCAATGGCAAACCTCGCCGACGTGGGTACTTGCGTTGTGCCTTTGTGTCTTTCACCTCGTTGCGTTGCTCCCATATACTCCAGTAGTTGCACAGGTACGGCCACACAATCACGTTCCTATTTTATTAATAATTTTGAATGTGTATTTTTTGGCTTGGTGTACGTTGTTGAATACATTTTGTACATTTCTTCGTGCGTTTCTTTCTTACGTATATATAATATTGTTTTGTCCAGTATTTCTTTTATGCGCTTGTTCTTAAGATGACTGGGTAACAATATTTAACTGCACTATGGTGGTGGTTGTTGGCGGCGCCGATTTATTATTGTGTGTAAAAAAAAAGTAAAAAAAAAAAGGCAAGCATAAACGTTGGTTTGTGTTTTGGCTCGTTGGGATTGAATTGGAAATTGAAATTAATATTTTATATCGCGATGCCCCTAATTTCTTGACGTGTTGTGGCTGAGAAAGCGCAAGCCGTTGTCCCACAAAGCGGCCACTATAAAAGCAACATAATATTCGGAACACACAACACCAAAAACGAAACAGAACGAAACACTGATCCGCGACAGGAAAATAATAAAAAAAAAAAAAATAAACACTGCACAAGAAACTCGCGACTTAACCAAAACTTCTTTTTTAAGTATTGATGCGTATGTGTAAAATTATGTATAAAGCATAATTTTTAATTTGGGCCATCCACGCAATATGCACACGGTCAAACATTGGCAAATTGGAAGTGGCCAATGCCAGGCTAATGCACAAATTATACTGAAGGGCACGTACCCGTGTTTAATATTAAAGTGCAATGTTGCATGTGTGCTCCGAAATGCACTTGTCGACCACTGAGGCCTGAACACTGACTACAGACTAACCTCAAAACGTTTAAATGAACCAGCACAAACTGCTGCAGTAGCATGAGAAGCAACTTTTTATCCAGCAAACCTTGTACCTTTTTTATTGTGGCTCAAATTAAAATGATGAAGAATTGATTGTTGTACAATACTGGTTCCCTATTTTATAGAATTCTGATTACGCACAACTATTCTGTGAAGGGTCGGAATAATGTGCCCACACAGGTGTTGTGTTTTAGTTATTTTCCAGTTTTATGGAGTGATAAGGCGTTCGTGTGTTGTTTTGTTGTCAATAACAACCAACATAAAGCGAAAAAAGCAACATTATTATTCTGTACCACACGTAGTTTCATTTTTAATACAGCGCGAGTGAAAACCGGAATTTCTATGCGACTTTACATTTGGAACTGGCTGGTTAAATGTAACATATTTTGCCCATTTTAATTGAGAGAATATTTGCTTTTAATATTCTAAAAACAGATGCATCAAAATGATTCGGTAAATGCAAGGTTAAAGGTAATAAAGATTATGATTTGAATGGAACAATGAACAATGTTATTACAGCCCGTTTAATTGTCTATTGATCTTATATTGATTTTTATTTGTTTTGTAATTATTGTGCAATCCTCAAGACTGTTTTATCGTAACAATGCAAGTACTAACATATGTGTCTAGATAAATTTAAAATATTTAAATCAATATAATTCGTGTTTTAAGGTCTCATACAAGTTCAAGGTCAAATATTTGTTAAACAACGGTTAAACCATTTTTCCAAAGAACATTAAATTGTTTTATTGAGCTTAATAACTTGTAATAATAATAAATAGATATTTTTGCGAAAGTCTTGACAATTTTTGGGCATATTTATTTCAATTCAAGGTCAATTGTTACAAGTTTACTTTTCAAGGTATTTCTTTATAATTTGGAAACCTTCAATTTCGAGACATTGTGAAATTTTATACATTACTATTATAATCTTAAATCTTTATTTAAAGAAAGAAAAATTTAGTTTAAAAAATTCAAGGTCAAAATTCAACCATTTTAAGGTCAATATTCAAATTTAAGAAAGCGTATTTATTTTTCAATAGAAAAATTTGGTATTATAATGTTTATGAAAACACATAATTTTGTAAAATATTTCAAGGTCAAAATTTAAAATAATTTTTCGATCTCAAAAACCGTTTTTTTTAAATAAATTCTTTCACGTTTTTTGAAAGTGTTCTAAAGAAAATGTTGTGAAATATTGAAAGGTCAAAACATTTTATTTTCAAGGTCATAAGTGAACATTAAAAAGTTTTCATCCGCTTCAACATAGAAAAAAAAATTAAAAATAAAGAGAAACCTGCTAATATCTCTTCCAGTAAGGTACGTACTGTTGACTTTTTGGTAATCCTTTAAACGTAAGCATGACCTTGAAATGCAAATTTAATACGAGTATTGAAAGAAAATGGGTAAAAACTGAAAAGGATTTCAAATGTCCTTTTTTTTATTTAAAATTAGAGAAAATATAAAAGTCTTTATTTAAATTTAATGAACATTCTGCTGAACATAAAGATAATTAGACGAATACATATATGTAGTTAATAATTTTCCTGTCCAATCACCGCCTTTATCATCATTTAATAGTTTTAGTAAAATTTTCCAAATTGCCGCATTAACGCATTGGGCCATCCATTAAAATTAACATAAATATCTTTGTTGTTATAACGAGGAAGTGTTGAAGTTGAACTGTTGCCACAGACAATACAATAAGTTACTCACTTACTGTTGTTAATTTTAATTATGTGTGTTGTGTATCATTAAGTTTCGTATGTTTTAGAAATTCCATTTATTGTTTTGTTACTTTAATTGAGTTAATTGCAGTAAATGAACACTAAATTGCCTCATAAGTCATAACTCACAATCAAAATTACAACCTAAAAGGAAATCTTATTTTAATTATGTTTTACCAAAAAATCACTCCAACTGTAATAGTTTTACAAAACATTTACGAATAAGTGCTTTAGTATAGTACACAATCGCACATTAGTAACGTTTTGAATGGTAAATATAAATAATTAATAATTATCAAATAATATTAGTAATAAAAATTAAGTTGCATGAATATTTAAAACAACTATTTTTCATTGAAATGCTCTTCTTTATTTTTTAATTAACTCACGATTTTATGTACCATATGTCATTTTGAATTTTCATGATTATACACTTTTGAAGAATGTGATTGGAATTTCGGGACCTCTATTTCGTTATTTTTTATGGACATCCTCATCGTCCATACACAATCAACGAGCGTAACTATGGCCGAAAAATCGCATCTTTATGATAATTATAGAGTAGATTAAATTCCCACAGCACCCAAACTCGATGGCCTGCCGTATTAGTGTGGAATTTGGATGCGATTTTACTCGTTGTTTTAACACAACTTCTTTACAGAGTAGCTTAATAATTTGAAGATATTTCATTTTGATTTATATACGATTCAGTATTTTGGAGTATGTAAGTTTTGCTGTTCGAATTACTCAGTAAAATTGTATAAAAATTAAAATGCTTTTGAAAAACTCTTAGTCCTAAAAATTTACTTAATTCTAGGAACCGATGGGTTAAGCCGAGATTTAATTTTTTTGTTAATTATTTTTCATGGCCATTAAAGTTAAGTAGTTCACATTTTTCTTGCAAAAATATTTGAAAATGTATAATTTGACCTCGATCAATTTCTTTTTATTTCCTTGAGCGTTTTTTGCAAAATAAAGGAGTATGCAAAAATGTAAGCAAAAATAATAATCAAACTGAAATAACCTCGTACATTTTCTTAAATTTTTCTTTCACTTTAAAGAAACAGGATTACTCAAACCACTTTTCAAAATATTTCAAGGATTAAAATTCTAATGTTAAAAAAAAATGTATTCTGACTGAAGGCGGGCTTCGCATACTTTAAAAGTTTTTAATAGCTTTCCCGACCACACATTTTTGTTGATGATGGGCTTTTAATCACTGTTCCTGCACTTTCTTGAAATTGGGGAATTGTTTAAAATGGATGTGGGGCGTATAAAAGTATGCAAAATACGGCTGTAAATTATATAATATTACATTCTAGAAATATGCACAGTAAGAATTCCTGCAAGCCTCTGGATTTTTAATTATTTTTCTGACTTCTAATGTTGTAAGAATTTTTTTTCTCCAATTTTCTTAGTCATTGTTTAAATTGTTAACTTTTTTGCCAAAATTTTTTATACACTGGTTTTTCCTTCTGTTCATTTTCATATTTCAGTTAGAAAATAAAGTTGAATAGAGGCAAATCAACTTTAGTGCTGGCAACAAATATTGGAAAGCCTTTATTTCCCAAGAATGAACTTTATTCAAAGCAAAGAAGTATTTTTTATTTTCATTTTCAAACAAAGAAGTATCTTTTTTTTTTTTTTCGAAAAACAGATTTTAATTACTGCAAATACATTCGCCAACGTACCCAACATAATATAATTGTAAAACGTTTTAAGACTTTTCGTTATAAGCGTGTGCATTCCTTACAAAACTATAAACTGCATTTAAATTTCAATTAAATTGCAACACGATTTTTTTCCAAATTTTGACATAATGCAAATAAAGTCGTCACGAAAACTCAAAAAACAATAAATAGTGAAATGCCGAAAAGGTAAAGCAATAAACCCCCACACATCACATTCGTGCATATTAAAGCCGAAACAATAATAAAGGCAACATTCCCAAGCGTTCGTGTCGGCTTAAGTCTCAACGTTTAGTAAAAAGCGCCAAATTGGACGCATCAATAGAAGATCAAACCAAGATGTAACTTCAACGTTGCATATGGGCATAGAGGAATAGCAACGATTTCGTACACATAAAAGCCTCACTACGCCGAATACAATGGGCTGTTTGTTATGAAATTGGTAACTACGAGCATTTTGTCTTTGTTACATAGCTTAGCTAGGAGGAATTACATAAAAAAAAGGTAACAAAAATATATTATTATAGAGAAAATGAGTTATTATACTCGTTTCTGTCCATTTCGTGAACAATATTGCTTCTTTGCCTGTGGAGCGTTTGTGGTATTTGCTGACGCCACAATCCACATATCGTGCGGTGCAAGATGAATGCATAACATTCACGAACAAAAAAATGTTGTCTGTTGTTGTGTACGTTGATGAGTGAATTGCACATAGCAGCTTTTAACGATAACATATATGCCAAATTAAGCTTTCAATCCTCTCGTTTTAATTAGATGTGTGCGGCGCTGTGTTGCGAAAGTGCTTTGAGGGCCTACATTTGGGACGGCACATCTTCACAGAACAATATAAATTATGTTGCAATCACTTTAAAAAATAATTAAATTGAACGGAGATTGAAATTGCCATTTTTGAAGTTCGGTAATTTTTTTTTTTTATTTTACTACTTAAGAAATTGTACTTTTTATGATTTTAGATTAAATGATGAAAACATTAAAAGCAATTTCCATGGTATGTACATAAATATTTTTTTGTTACAAAATCGAAAATACGCGATTTTAGGAAACTGACGTAAAAACATATTTAAGAATCTGTTTTTAATTTGTTAATTATCTGAAATCCAAAAACACGAAATCTCTTAACCAAAACGAAATTTAAAATGGGCGCCAAAATAAAATATCCCATTATCATAACCTTAAAATATTTGGGGGATTTTATTTCAATGTTTTGATTTCAAATGCTTATGACATAACCAAACTTTTTAAATAAAAATACCATAACATAATTTAATAAGAAACTTTATTAAATGATAAATAACTGTTTAAAATAATTTAATTATTAAATAAAACATTTTAAAACACAAAAACGACTTTCATCAAAATGTTGCTTAAATCCTGCCTTACATTCTCCAGAAGACCGCAAAGTGTTTTAAAAACCTTTGGAGCTGGAAGTTCAAGACTACACAGTAATCTCACTGAGCACCAAAAAAATTTAATGGCTAAAGGATTGCCAAAACGGCAACCGATTAATGGGGTGAAACACATAATTGTTGTGGCTTCTGGTAAAGGGGGAGTCGGCAAGTCAACTACATCAGGTGAAGTAGTTTAAACAATTAAAATCCTGTTGAGTTCTTATTACCTAATTTTGTTAATAAAGTAAATCTTGCGGCTACTCTTTCTCAAATGGGACAGCGTGTGGGTATCCTGGATGCCGATGTACTGGGCTCATCAATACCCCTAATGATCAATTTGAGTGAAATGCCGCTTGTCAATGATGACAATTTAATTATCCCGCCAGAGAATTACAATATGAAGTGGTAAAGTTTTAATTTTGAGGTCCTAATTCCTAAAACAAAACCTTATAGCCAAAATCTTTAACAATTTGTATAGTGCAATTCTTTTCAAATCCCTTAACATAAACCTTTATTTTTAATCGCGCCAAAAATAACGACTGGCAACGTAAAACCGACTAAACAGAGTCCTTTTTTAATTCAAAAGTCTATCAATGGGCCTCCTCACCGACGACACAAAACCAATCATATGGCGAGGTCCCCTTTTGATGTCGGCACTCCAAAGAATAATGCGCGGCGTTATTTGGGGTCCCCTTGATATCCTCGTAATTGACACCCCACCCGGTACGGGTGACATTCATTTATCCCTATCACAAAATGTACCCATTTCTGGAGTCCTTCTCGTCAGCACACCACAAAAAGCCGCCCTAGATGTAACGAAGCGTGGCGCCGAAATGTACAGGATGTTTAATGTGCCAGTGATAGGGATTTTAGAAAACATGAGGCACGTATACTGTGACAATTGCCAAACAAATCTTGACATCTTTGGCAGCAAAACTGAGGAGGTGGCTAATCAAATTGGAATTGAGGTTATTGGCAGTGTGGCAATGGAACGCAATGTAACGGAATGCTGTGATGATGGGGTACCAGCTGTGTTGAAGTACAAGGATTCAAATTATGCAAAAACATTTTGGGATGTTGGTGAGAAAGTTGTAAAATTTATAGAAAATACATCCCTTCCTAAATAAATAACAATAACATCTTTTTTGAAATTTTTATAACGCTTCAACGTTTTTTCTGCTTTTTAGAACCACCAAATGTTTTGGTGTTTTTTACATTTTCAGCATATTTTCTTTTGTTGAACTTTTTAAATTCAGCGTCCGCCATTAATTCATCAACGAGAGACTTCTTTTTTGTTTCCTTCTTTGGTTGGCGTCTATCCAATGCTGATGGCAGAACTGTTCCCACCTAAAAATTACAAAATAAAAAGTTAATTTTTTTTAATCGGGAACTCCAAAACTTTTCAAATTAAGTTACCTGGAAGTATTTTGGAAGCACACTTATGTCATTCTTCTTGTAGAATTGCTTCGGATTTAATGCGGAACGCATTTGTAACAATTTAAGGTCGTTTTTGATCTCAGGAGTCACTGAAGTTGCAGGCAAATCAAACCAATCCTTTCCTCTGGTTTTACTTCGTTCCTCCTTAAATATTAAAACAATTGTTTTGTTAATTAAAATCCATATTAAATAAATTAAGGATGTTTTAGAAAATGTATCAGATTACTAAAGTGGCAACACATTGATTTGAGTCCTTCGTAAGTTTAACACAGAGCATTTAAGTCAAAATTGTAACTTGTATGATTTTGAAATTGCAATTAAATATAAATTCGAAATATTTAACTAGTTAAGAAGATTAAGATCTTAATAATAATTCAAAATCAAAAATATTGTCCCGCTGGCCTTACAGTCCAGTTGTATTGCTTACAAAAAAGGACTAAGATTTCAACGGTAGACTTTTCTGTGCGGAGTCGTAAACAAACGTGGGTGTTTCAAATACTCATTCAGCCAGCCTTTTATCATCATTTTAGTTCGTTGTAAAGATTCAATTAAACAAAAAAGTTTATGAAACTAAATTAAGGAATAACACAACAATGGTACTAACCTTTCTCAACGCGGCTGCTTTTGTTAATGACATCAGTGGCATTGCCTCCTTGAAGCTAATGCTATTTGAGGCAACATTTTTCATTTCTTTTTTAACCCTCTGTTTGGATAACTCATTTGACAAGGCATCTAAATCATCGAGATCATCAAAATCGTTCTTCGTACAGCCCAAAGGAGTTTTGTCCCCTTTGCTTTCAGGTACCTTTGCGGGGAATTTGTTGAGTATGTGCGAAATATCAATACTTGGTGGGGGAAGGCCTGCATTTAATAAACATAACTTAGTTAAAGCTTGTGTTTGGAAAATATAAATGAAAATTTCTAACCTAAAAAATCAGCGTCTGTGTATTCTTCATCAGAATGATTGTTAAAGGATAGTGCAGCTGGAAGTGATTTAGATTCACTTGTGGAAGTCCTTTTTTTAGTTTTGCTTGCTGATTTTTGATTTAAAAGCGACTTATCACCGCATGTGTCGACCAAGAAATTCATGATCCTGAACTGAATTTATTGTTCGATTATGAAAAAGAGATTTAAAAAATGATGTGCCCACAAATTTTTTTAAGTTATAATAAGAGGCCTTATACAATTGATAATGATTGAAATATTCACTTTTATTTATATGTTAAAAAATAATTTTAAACCGCATAAAGTCTGCAAACCACAAAACGCGTGCTTAAACTTAGGAAACAAGAAAGATGAGTGAAGAATAAAGAAGAATTTGTAACCAAAGCAGATGTCTGACTGTAAATAGACATATATAAAAATTACAATGTTAATATATATATATATTTGAATGACTTTACATCACAAGGTGTTGAATTCATTTTGGCTCGGCTTTTATTATTAAATTCAAGCAAAAATTGTATATAATTTAATTCAGTGGCTGCATTTTAATTACTAAACATTAATTTTTAAAACTGAAGAGCTTGAATGTAAAGAAACAAAAAGAAAATCGCCTTCTTTATTCCTAATTGAATATATTGTAATTTTATATAGCTAATGAACATTAATGTATGATTTAAAAAAAAATGTGTGTATCACCTTTATACTTTAAGAAAAAGTTCAATAAATTTAATCCACATTTACATAATATTATGGTGCATTTTAAAAGAAGCAGAATTTACATTTCTTAAAAAAAAAATGAATGAAATAACAGAATTTAATTTATCTTGAATACTCCTTTATTAAAAGTTTGCCTTTATGGGGGAACTTATTTTAAAAATTAAGGTTTTTAGGCATGATGGTTCCTAATACGATATTTATATCTTATGTAGCAAAATTAAAAGATATAAGCTAAAAATAACGGCCAACATATAAATTAAAACTACACCACGATGATACCGCCATCTGTAATCAAAATTCAACAAACCAATTTGTTGTCTTTCACATTCCGCAGTTGGTACATTCAAAAGTAAAGGAGAATGCTTTGCGGTGCATTCTAAAATATATAGATGGCAAGCATGTTCCCACTTCTCTTTCACACCGCCGATCACACGTCTCGCCTCTCCTGCCACGACATTCATTTGGTATGTGCGATCGAAATATTATCGCCATTCCTTTTTTTGCTGTCCCATAACACATTATTTTATTAAAAAAAGCGAAAAATCGCATCGCGCGCGAGCTGACTACAGGAATATCTATCCATCGCACACAAAATATATAATGTGAGAAGAAAAAAAAAAACAGGAATATTGAACGTACTGATTGAGACGCAAAATATCAACCCAAAATTGATTTTCACACCGCGTGTGTGCTAATTAATTATCTTTATACGTGTAAAAGTGTACAAAACAGTGAAGTGGAAAAAAAATTACTTGGACTTAAATGTTAAATTATTGCCAAGTTGGTGTGTAACCCCCGCCATATTAAAGTGAGACAAGAGACGAATTGTTGGTCGTCTATGCGCCATTTCGTATGCATGGGTGTGTGTGCGGATGAAAAATTAGGTTTCTCTACGTACACGTTTCTTTTCGTTTTTTTAACATTATGTTAGTGAAAATTGTGTTTTTCCCTTTTTAAAGTGTCGGAAAATTTTTAATTAATCTAAAAGTGTAATTGTAGTTAAATACCTAACGATTTAAAGTGACATTTATCCGTTAAAACTGCATATTTAATTGATTTTATACTTCACATCCGGTGCAACGAAAAGGTAAGATAATGCAATTTATTATTAAATTTTTATAAATAACGCCTTGCAAATTTGTACCAATAAATTTACTTCACCACACAATGAATTGAACAGCAATTTAAAAAAAATAATTAACACGCACTCAATGTCACAGTTACAATAATACTTGAAAGCGTCGTCTTTGAACTTACACGAAGTATTATGCCAGATAAATTGTAATTTATAATGCGCGTCCAGAGGCTCCGGTATTGGTCGTGATGCTTGGTGCACCTTCAAAATCAAAATAAATTGAAGTGGTGGCGGCTTCCAAAACACACAAAAATGTGTGTATTTCCTCCGACCTCATGTCATGATACGTTACACGCCGCACTTCTTTTTTCATTCATTTTTTGAGATAGAGAATGTCTGCGAGATCTGCCTTTTCAATTTTCCATTCATCCTATTCATTCCTTGCGAGGCGAGGTGGCAGCTCTTCCTTTTCGTTTCAATTTTAATAATAAGGCAAATACAGCAATTTTTTGTTTGTTCATTTCTCTACCAGACAGTAGCGCATTTGAACATCAAAAATTGCGATTTGTAATGTTTGTTTTTTCATGTATTTGGCCATTTTAATGTGTAAGTCTCATGCGGAAGAGGCAAGGGGGCGGGGGGCTATATTATGTAAGTTAAGTAAGCAGACTGCAATTAATGGTATTGCATTGTTTCACACATGCATAGTTAGTTTCCAAAGAATATGATTAATTTTCTAAAATCGACATAAATAAATTTCGTCTTTCATGTATAATGTATGAAGGAATGGAACAAAACTCAAAGAGTGAGATCAGCGATGTCGAATGAAAAACAAAATGGCGATTGAAGTTAAACAAAACGAGCAAAAAGAATGTTCATGTTTGATTCAAGTTTCAACGTGTGAGACGAAAAATGTTCATGTGTGTTTCGTATGCCAATCCACAAATACTTTGGCATTTATTGTGTTTCATTAAAATCATGCAGCTGTAGCTGTGCTGTACATGCTATTGTATATATTTATTTCACCCTGCCCTTTGCGTCGCTTCTCTTTTCTCCCTTTGTTTGTTACTGTGCACTTAATTTAAATAAATGCGCCCGTATCACGTATATGTTCACTTTGTTGCTTCAATGGCATAACTGAAAAATTTACGTTTTCGTTTTGTGAAAAAATTTTTGGTGAGAAATATTTATTCTTAACTTATTATAACAAAAGGAAGTTCGACCAAAATAAAAGTGTTGCATTTAATGCAAGGTTTACATTTGGGAGAAATGCATGAATGTCAGGTCAGGAATTATACATTTTCGCGACAAGCCACCAAGAGTATTGCAGTCTGGTATCCCTACATTTTGGCATGCAAAATTATTATTTTTTCCTCTTTTTTATAAAGATGTTTTACAGCACTTATTCCCAATTCTTAAATTTACTTTTATTTGTTATTTAACAACAAAATTCCAAGACCCTATTGTAAGTTAACTCCAAAAAATATGCATTTGCAGTCATGCAGGCATTTTTAACTTGTAAAATGAAATATCTGCATTAAGAATAAACGTTCAATTAAAAATACCTATACCTATATTCATATTATTCAATTTACTTTCATTTTTTATTGTTTTTGTTGACATAACAAACGTCAAACGGAACTTACCGTTATTTAAAATTTTTTGTCTCTTTAAAAGTAGAAAACATTAAAATACGTGTACCTAAATATAATACATAACTTCGTCTCGTTCCTCTTCTTTTCCCTTTTATCCCATTCTCCATCCATATGGATATCACGCTTTGTTTAGACGACGGAGTACGGACGCATATACTCGTCGAGTATACAAGTTGTCTTCTTGTCGCGCATTACATTCGTTTCTGACATATTGTACAATATTCCCATCCCTCATCCATATACCGGAGGGGATGTGCAATGTATCTCTAGCTGGTTCGCGCGTCCGAAATATTGCGAAATCAAATCACACATGCACAGTAATTGTTTGTCTCAACTCCCATAGCACCTAGCAGTATCCCAACCAGCATATATGAAGAAAATGATAATTAATGATAATTAATGATTGCAAGAGCACTCAACCGCTACGTATATAGGCGTATATAGTTGGAATGTACTAGGCGAGCGCAGAAATGTTGGACGACGATTCTTATGTACAATCGTTATGTATTAGGAAATCATTTTAAATTTATACCTACCTTCTCGCTTGCACTGCGTATACAAAATTTGTGAGGCATCATCCACATAGCTATACTGCGGGCCGAGCACATACTCTTTTTTTTCTCCTTCTTCGTGTGATAAGAAAGATATATTTTCCCACGTTTTATTCTGTACATATTCTACGTATATAATTTTATGTACGTATTATCGGTTCAATTAGTTTTACTCGCATTCGCTTGCATTTATTGAGTTATGAGTATTGAGTAGTCGCTCAAAATCTTTTGCTGTAGAAGGTCGTGATTGCTGATATACGGAGACTGTACATCGAGTTCAATATTGTACATTTTAAAACACAACATACTAAAACACGTCGTAATGATAAGTTTTACTATTATAAGCTTTTAAATTCTTCTGTGATTATTGTTTTGTGTTTTTAAATGTGCAATATTGAAAAATGATTATTTTGAAAGGCAAAATGGTCATCTATTTGTATTTATGTATGCGTAGTATAGTAATTCTTTTTCAGAGATTTCAGAGCTAATCATGCATGCATGAGCGTGTGCGTGTGCTTGTGTGTGTGTGCAATACAGGCACGGTACATTAAACAATAATCAACAATCAGTAAGCAGAACCGTCGTCTTTTTCTGCGTCTGGCCTTATATTTATGGTGGTTGGGATATCATTGAGTTGAATGTCACATATTTTACAAAATCGTGTGTGTTAACTGTTATGTGCATTTGCTGAATGAAAAAAAAATCAAAGGTGCTAGTAGCTAATAGCTATGGAGATTGGAGTGCGAACCATGCGGGAATGGAATTGCCGGATGACAAAAGATATCACAGATATAGCTGTTCGTGTTATATTGTGATGAAGTAGCTCTAGCATACTTTGTGATTGTGGAATGGATAAAATAGTTTCAAACAGAATGAGACGCATCATGTTTGACGACGCATATTCAAGCTTCAACACATTCTTATGTGTACTATTTCATTTTCTGCTTTATGAATGAATATAATATCAAAGTACTAAAATACTATGTAGAATATGCGGGCATCCGGCTTCAAGACGCGGGCGGGGTTGTGCAATGTCTGTTTTTTTGAAGTTTGGAAGCGGGATAGAAGTTAAAAGTTTGCGTTTTATAAATTACTGTATTACTAGTGTAAGACGGAATAACAATCGGTTTGTTAGAGGATAATGTGATAAAGACAAAAGACGGTGTGACGGAGTAGGGCCCAGATAGACCATTATTCTGCTATATTCTGTCATGTTTTTATTATGATTTAATTGGTGTTTGTTTGCAAACAAATGACCACGTGGAAATTATATGAATGCTTGACAGGGAAGTAAATATTAAAGACAGAAGTACACTTTATGTTAATGTTGCGTAAACCTTCCTAATGTTTTTTTTGTTCTTTAAATTTCTCCGAAAGTACTTGACATTATAATCTTTTTTAAAGACTAATTCTTAATGCTATTTGTCATTTAACCTACTTTAAATCTGTAAATAAATATATATCAATAATTAAACGCCACAAAGTAGTTATGCAGCAGTAAAATTTTAATCATTCAACTATTCTTCTTCCAGCACCTAGTCATTCTTAAATAACATGGAAGACCTTACAAAAACAATCATGTTTACGACAAACTCGATCCAGAATTCTACACCAACTACAATTCAGTTCCAAGCCGCGGATGGTACAACCCTAAAACAGCCCAAAATCGAAGGGCAGAAATCAACCCAAGAGTATCCAACCTTCTGTTACACCACAAATGTGAATAAAATTCAAATGATCGCCCCAACGTCTCAGGTAAAATTCAATCCCAAACCAATTCATCCTCTTGCATTACATGTCAAATAATAATTTAAATAAACTCTTATTAAAGGCCCACACAAGCACAGTCAACTTGGCGCAACTTTCCGATGACAAGACATGTTACATTTCTCCACCATTCGGTTATAATTATGCCCTAGTCAGCAACAATATGCAAATCGCTCAAAATGGATCAGTGAGTTTGATGGACAGCAATGGTCGCCTACAACTCGTAAACAAACCGATCACCAACACAATATCCAACATAAGCTTTAAATGCGACGTTTGTGGCTTAATGTTTTCTCATTTAACACTCCTCAATCATCACAAGAGGAGCCACACCAATGAAAATGGTGACAGTCAGAATGAATCAATAACGGTGGTTACAAATCCGCAAGGTATTGTACAGGCTCAAACTATTGTCAATGAGAATGGTCAAAGTTTGGGACAAATTCAAATAGTTGCCACTGAAGCGCTTGAGCCAGCCACACAGCAAGCACTGCAGCAACACGTGCAACAACAGCAACAGCAAATGCAGCAACAACAAGAGCAACAGCAACAACAACAGCAACAGCAACAACAGCAGCAGCAGCAGCAGCAGCAGCAGCAACAACAACAACAACAACAACAGCAGCAACAGCAGCAACAACAACAGCAACAACAGGTTCAAATATCAATGCCCAAGGGAAGCAACATTGACAAGTCCCAAAAGTGTATTTCATGTGGTGGTCCCATTATGGTGAATCCCAAACGCAAGGGTCCCAAATTGATTCGATGTGAATCGTGCATCAATGGCGATGGCCAATCCCACATCATCACAACCCGCCCAACAGCCACACAAATTTTTGTCGCACCCGATGGTGATGTCAAATTTGAAATGGGCGAAATTCCCAATGCTACATCAATTGAATCAGGCAACGACAACATAATTCCCATTCAGACAGTAACTGTGCATCAACTGAAGCAGGAGCAAGTTCAACAGCAAACACAACCACAACCCCAACCACCCGCAATCCAACCAGGTCATCACCCAGTGAAGAAACGTAATTTGTCGGCCGTCACAAAGTGTCACAAATGCAATGGGTCCGGAGTGATTTTTATTGGTGGCATCAAGAATCCCAAGCAGGAGCAGTAAGTTGTCGGGTCTTTGTGCCATTTGTGGACAATTTGTTTCATGACGATGTTTTATTTTAATTTGCAGACAAGAGAAACCCTTCCATTGCAACATTTGTGGTGGTTCGTTTTCGCGGTACTCCAGTTTGTGGTCCCACAAGAAGTTGCACAGTGGCGAGAAGAATTACAAGTGCCCACTGTGTGGGTTGGCATTTGCAAAGGCTGTTTATTTGAAGAATCATTCAAGAATTCATACGGGAGAAAAACCTTACAAGTATGTTTTTAAACTTATTTCCAGGACTTTAGATCAAACTTTAATTCGTTGTTTTAAATTTTAGATGTTCCACATGTGGCATGCAATTTTCGCAGTCGCCTCATCTTAAAAATCACGAAAGAACGCATAGTGGTGAAAGACCGTACGTGTGTGAGGTTTGTGACAAAGGATTCGCTCGCCATGCCACACTCTGGAATCATCGAAGAATACACACCGGTGAGAAACCCTACAAATGTGATACTTGTGGTTCGGCTTTCAGTCAGGCGGCACATCTTAAGAATCATGCAAAAGTGCATTCTGGCGAGAAGCCATTCAAATGTGACATTTGTTCGGCCGCATTCGCTGATCGTTTTGCACTCAAGAGACATAGAGGCATTCATGAAAAATATGGTACGTTGTTGTTAATTTGTAAAACTGTGCTTAACGCCTTAATGTAGTTTAAATTGGCTTTCATGAAAGCCATTGATTTTTTTTTAACCCGACTAATTTAAATTGTTATTCTGTAAATAGGACAAACGGCTCCAAAGCAGCCAGCACAACCTGCAACCCAGTCAACGACGCAAACAACAACAACAACACAGAACACACAGGTCACCATTCAGCATATGCCGATCCAAATTCAAAAGGAGGAGATCGAAGATATTGAGGAGGAGGAGGAACAAGAAGAGGTCATCATTGAATATTTTTAAATACTTTTACCCTTCAAAACTACATTATTCTCTTAATTGAAATTCAATCACTTTTGGAAAAATTTAAATCAACAATTTTTTTTTCTTTTTCGAAACGAACTCACACCCACACACGCACACAAAAATATAGAGATATGAATGTGTTTATCAGACTGTGTAACAAAGCGAGTCTTCAGCACTTTCTTCTCGCCCACTTCCACCCAGAAGCACGCGTGCTCGTTAATTATTTATAATTAGCAATTAAACATGATAAATTGAAGCAATGCGACTGGGCCTATCTAACACAGATGGAAGTGCCTTCTCAATTTAATGCAAACAACTAAACTTAAAATATTGCATTATGTGCAATTTTTAAACAGTTTTTTTCATCAAACATCCCATTTATGTCCAACGGGTGTGGACATACATAAAAGATTGTGAAATTCCTCCTTGTTACACAACACCGTAAAACTAACTAAGTGTGTGTGCGAGGGAGTTGCTAGATTGTTGCAGAACGCGCGGGTAAATTGAACGCCAACGAGTGACAGTGAGTCTTCCGGGATTTTGACGACCAAAAGGGGCAAAAAGAAGTTGATTAAGTGATTGCGTTTCAATTGTTCTCTTTACAACTTTTTGGTGTTTTTGTTCCATAAGAAAAATTAAATTTAAAATGTTAATTTTATATTTCTTAAACATAACACGCGCAATACCCAACAGTCGAAACCGCCCCAGATTGTTGTGAAGCTGAGGAAATAAGTGAAGAATAAACTTATCTGGATTCACACATTTCTTTAATCATCACCGATGTGTGCTGCTGGCGCATTATAATACTATTTTTATTCACTAAGATGTACATTAATATAATTAATTATTTTTTATTCTTAAGTATTGTATAAACATTGCTGTTTAGGCATATTCCCTTTTTCGTAAAATAATGCACGTAAATATTTCTAAGTGATAATGTGTTTAACAACAATGAATTTATACTATTTATGGAAATTGCTTGGAAATTACAATGGTTTGTTCTATAAATTTGTAAAATACATTTATTATTATTATAGATTGTAACAATTAGAAATTGTAACACATTTCTTATATTGAAATCATAAAAAGTTAACAAATAAAATAATATTATTAAAATATTTTGTTTTGTATATTACGAGTTTCGCACTAAAATGTCGTTGAGAGTTTTCAATTAGAGACAAGTTGCTTGACCTTGCTTTTTTTGGAAAAAGGAACAGTTATGACAAAATTGAGTAAAAATAGACCTTGAGTTTATTGTATAACCTTAAACCTCTTTACCCATAAAGCATTATTCAATTGAATAAACATTTATTTAATTCTAATTTATCCGCATTCCTACAGACTGGATTCCTATAGCCAGGGATCATTAAGAAGAAAACGTCCCAGGCGACGGTCCATATTACCAGTGATCAAAAGAACCTGGGCGCAAATAAGGTCTACAGCGAGCAATAGAGTTCGCCAGAGAACTAGGATATTTGTACTATTTTAAAAATTTATTATTTAACGATAATTAAGTCAGTCTAAGATCAATAACTGAATTTTGCCACATTCTATTACAGACTTAGGAAAATGTAAAAAATATTTTCATCTTTTATATATAATACTTTATAAATCGTAAAGGTTCATTCGATTAGAAAATTATTTATATTTATCCTTTAAAAAAACTTTAATTATATTATGCTAAACCTTTACTTAAGAAAAACGGTTATTTTAAACAAACCCAACTCACCACGTAAAGTACGTATCTGAGCTACAATCATTCAAAATTAATTCGTTGAAATGACGTACGTCATTCAAGTACTGTCATATAAAATGGAAAATACTGTTTAATATATATTTCTAAAAAAAAAATTTCAGCCGCTTCAAAAATTGCACCAGCAGCGGAGTGGATGACTTAATTCAGCGAAAGGAGTGAAAGCAAAAACAGTAATTTTCCTGTGTAGGTTATGGACATTTTGTTGATGTCTGCAAACGGGGCGTATTATATCAATTAAATTGAACGGTTCGACACAGTTAAATCCCAATTTTATCAATGTTATTTCCATGTTAATCGTTTGAAAAGTGTGGCCGCCGTTAGTTTGCATTGTCTTCCAGTGAATCGAGTGAGGTAAATAAAAAAAGTTGATTGTGTGTGGCTTTTAAATGTATAAGAATTCGGTATAATATGTAGATTAAGTAGTCCCACACGTACCCATCCGCCCAATCTGAGTGTCTTCCTATAACATAATTGTAATTTATGTATGTAGAATGTAGATTGTAGTGTACATTGCAGCTTCTTCAAAATCCGCGTTTTGCGTTTTTCCATTCGCGGCACTACGTACTCTTTTCTTTTATCATTTTCTTTATCCCTTGTGTAATATTTTCTTTTCTATACATTTGCCGTATAATACTTTTTTTTTGTTGTTTTTTTTCTATCGATTTGGCGTATACAAATTCTTTTTTTTATTTTTTTTTCATATTGCGTGATGTGTCAGAAATTTTTGGAATAACTGTAATTCTTCCGTTTGCTTTTAATATTATGCGGGGATGGCATCGCGCGATTTCAAATTAATTTAATCCAGAGCGCACCGTTACGTTTTGGTATTTGGCTTTTGTGTGTGTAATGTATTTTTAATTAGTGTAACGTGATTTTTGGTGTGTGACCGTTAAACGATATCATATAATATATTCTAAACAGTGACAACGAAACATGGACATCAGCAATCACACGCACAGCACCCTGAGCCGCAGCAACAGTAAAACAAGTTCCAATTCGGAGCTGGAGAAGGAGCTCATAAATTTGGAGATAAGCAGTGCGACCACAAATGGACAAAAAAATGGAACGTCCACTCACAAGAAACGAATATCCAGCAGTAGAACGCCGACGAGGAAGGCGAAGCGATTGCGCTTTTATCGCAATGGGGATCGATTCTTTTCCGGCATTGTGATTCCTGTCTCAAATGAGAAATACAGGTGGGTTAATTGATAATACAAAAAAATTCCAATTTAAATCCTATCCTATAATATAATATCCTTTTTATTACAGATCGTTTGAAAGTTTGTCAGAAGATTTGACACGCATACTTGAGGACAATGTAAAGCTTCCAGGCGCCGTCCGTACCATTTATAGTTTAGCTGGCAAAAAAGTTAGTACATATTTAAAAATTTCAAACTGAAAATAAGACAAATTCTATAACATTTTGTTCCCTAACAAAGATATCAACAATTGATGAATTTGAAGATGGTTCCAGTTACATATGTTCGTGCAACAGTGAATCCTTCAAGAAGGTGGAATATTCATCCACGCCGGTCACCACTCTCAAGACAAACAATCGTTTGTCCAAAATTTATCGACCCAGTTCACCGCTGAAAAGTGTCGACATCACAAACAGTAGCCAAACGGTTGACCTCAACGAACGCAATAGCGTTGTGTTTCCGCGCATTGTCACTCTCATACGCAACGGCACAAAACCACGCAAAATTATGCGATTGCTTCTGAACAAACGCAACAGTCCCACATTCAATCATGTGCTCTCCGCCATCACGCACATCGTCCGCTTGGACAGTGGGTGTGTTCGCAAGGCGTTTACGATTTCGGGTACTCCAGTGCTTACACTGGGTGACTTCTTTGCGGAGGAGGATGTGTTCTTTGCGTACGGCACTGAGCGTGTGAATCCTGAGGACTTTCGTCTGGAGGCAGATGAACAAAAAGCGGTACAAGTGACACGAAAAACACTGAAAACAGGTGCAGCACGGAGTGGACCCAAGCCAGAGATGCCGCTCAAAAGTCATTTGGGTCACAATGTCACGTACAGTCACATTGAGGAGACATTCATTGAGAATGGAATGGACATGTCGGAGATTCCACAAAAGTTGGAGCAAATGTACGTGATGGAGAAGATGATTGGTGATGGGAATTTTGCTATTGTGCTGAAAATACAAAACAAGACGGACAACAAGAGCTACGCCCTAAAGATTATTGACAAATCAAAGTGTAAAGGCAAGGTGAGTGGTGTGTTTTAAGTCAGTTTATGGTGCAACTGTAATTAAGCGATTGGTAACGTTTGTAATTAAAATCGGAGTTCATAACGTTTTATCGGCGAATTTAAAACAGAGAAATCGGTACAATCCAATTAATGTCGCACATATTTATGGGTCAATTATGGTTTATTGCTTGTTGAGACATTTGCGCTGTATTATTGAGGGTGTGTGTGCAAAATGCATTTCCATTTATGGGTGGAATTGTGGGTCATGGTTAATGAAAGCTTAGTTTTATTTCGGTTAACAAATTTCGATGGCACTCCTAGCAAGCAAGCATATTTGAACTTCGCAACTTGCGTACAATTGAGAATGTACCCTCTTAAGTTCTTATTAGACTAAGCCGTACAGTAAACAAGCAAACACCATCCGCATAAATAAACGTTTTGCTGCAATAACATTTAAGATAGGGAAGCCCTACTTGATTGGAATAATGCGATTTAAAGATTTGATTAGTTAAAATGTGGAGAAATGAGTAGAGTGACAGTTATTTGTTGATGCGAGTGATTTTAAAGAAACGTGACCATATTAATCGAAAAAAACGCGGTCAATTTACCATAACACGACACAAATTTCATGCTGAACCAACCATCATACTTTGTTAGGTTTTGATTTAAGTTGGACAATCAGGTTTCTTTGTTGTTTCCTTTGTGGTGTTTATACTAACAGTCCTTTTGCTTCTAATTAAGGTTAATTTTGTAAATTAAAATCTTAACAAGCTTAATCATAATTAAACAATCGATTAATTTAGGTGTTTAATTTGATGCAACTAAATCCGGTTTGAACTCATTCTATTATCTAATTACAAAAAGAGTTTCCGGGTATGACAAGATTGAGCAGCTGTCGAGGTTTTTTTATTTCGGACAACGTTTGAAAAATCAATTTGAAAAATTTCCAAAATAATTTTTATATAATCTAAATTTTTTTTTTTTTTTAATACAACAAAAATGCATATTCCATTTGACAAATGTGACATTTTTTGCTTTTTAAGTCGGAAGCCCACACTTTTAATAAAATCACTCAAACGATAATTGCTGAAACGCTTAACCGTGAACAAGACAAAGTACAAGATCAAAACAAGCGATTGTCCACTGATTGCAATAATTGTGCAAAAAGTCAAAAAGATTGATCAATAAATTGACGTGGCCGACTAAACATTCAACGGTAGAATTAATTATAAATATTTGTGGCTGCACGAAGACGATGTTAATTGAAAATAAATAGGCCAAACAGTTAGTTTTGTTGTAGATAAAAGCGTTCTTACATTTATTTATTAACAAACAATTAGAGTGTAATAAAACGCACATTAGTCATACTGCCGCGGTCGTTGCATTATAACAAATAATATGTAGTTCGGTGTGTGTGTGTTTTTTTTAAATGAATGAGTTGACTAAATGTGTAAGAAGAAAGTAACAATCACGTCATGTTTTGGTAGTCACGCTTAAAAACAGGAGTAAAATTAATGTAGGTGAAGCTAGGTTAATGTCCGTAGACCGTACGGTATTTACGGAGAATAAAGGAGTGCTTTCCTTTAATACTTAAATATGAGTAATAATACTAAAAATGTGAATTTTTGCTCGGGTCATGGAACTCTTTTTGAAATTTCCCTACAGGGTGGTCAACTTTTTTAATTTTATTTATCGTAGTTAAATATTATTATAGTTTAAAATATTAGACTGAAATAATCATTCATTTTGGTACATATTGGGAAAAAATATTATTGCTGTTGGGTTTTTAAAACGGATTGCTTAATGTCTAATAAGACATAAGAAAATGGTTATGGTGAGAATAAATGTTGAAAAAAATCATTTAGCTTACCTTTAAGTAGTACTCAATTAGCGTTTTGCGAAAAATACAGGAAGAAACGAAGAAGACTAAAAAATGGAACTAAAATTCCAAATTCAATCTTTTTTTCTTAATTTAAAAAGAATAATGATTGAAAAAAAAAAAATGGGACCCTTTTTATGGTTGGGATTATATAAAAATGGAGACGCGAGCTTTCCATGCTATATTTTTCTCGATCAATAAATAAATAAAAAATGCTTCCTGCTTCCATTCCAAAAAATAATAAAAATCCTAAAATAATACATTTTGTTACACCCTGTAATTTTAACATTTCTCAATTGCTCCAAAGCAACTATAAGACATGAGTATGTACAAAAATGCATTCAAGTCTTCCTTACGATCGATACAGTGTACTTTCCTTATTGTTGACATTGTTTTCATCACTGCACTTATTCTTACAATGACAACCTGAAGTGTTTTAGCAGACGCATTGCATATTTCGACATAAAAAATAACAATCAAAAAGAAATGCAACTTTTAGTCATAAAGAACAATACAAAATATCTTAAGTCTTTTATATAAAATTGCACCACGTCCCCAATTTGTTTTCTTCACACTCACGTTGTGACATTACATTTAATGCACAGGCATTATCAGTTCCCTCTATATAGGAAGTGATAACAGCCTCGACTGGATGCTTTCCGCATCTCATTGATAACGGTCTGTCACTTAAAAAGCTTGTTGCAATTTTTTTCTAGTCTTGAAACTTTTAGCTTAAGTGCTTCCGAAACAAAATGAAGTCGAATGCATCCATATGATGGGGGTGGGCATTGGAAACGCAGCATATTTATGTTGATTGTTGAAACACTCCAATGATTGTGTCTCTTTCTTTATTTTTTAGGAACATTACATCATTGCCGAAGTACGCGTTATGAAGCAACTCAATCATCCGCACATAATCTCCTTGATAACCGACATGGACACCCCCAACTACATGTACTTGGTGTTGGAGTATGTCAGTGGGGGCGATCTCTTTGATGCAATTACCCGAGTGACACGATTCTCCGAAGATCAATCACGTGTAATGTTGCGAAATTTGGCAGCGGCAATGGCGTACTTGCATTCCTTGGGTATTGTGCATCGTGACATTAAGCCAGAGAATTTGCTTGTGGAATTGGACGCGGACGGCATGGTGATTGACCTAAAGTTAGCCGATTTTGGATTAGCGTGTGAGGTCGATGAGCCATTGTTGGCGGTATGCGGTACACCCACTTATGTGGCGCCTGAAATTCTCATGGAAACTGGATATGGATTAAAGGTTTGTTGTTGCTTTATTCGTAAACATTTCTATTTTGCCATTTCCACACACCCTCATTCCACCGATTTATTTGGTTGGAGTGGCCTTTTTTTTGTATGTGCGTGTCACACGGTATGACACTTTTGTGTGTCGCGTCGCTTTTATGCACACCGTGTGGGGGTGGTTCAGCTCATAATTATTATTATTGATCTTAAAATAGACCGCGCGTACACCCTGACACATATTGTTAGTCGTATAATGCTAATGCTAAGCTTTTTGTTTTTCATTTTTGGCTTCATTCCATTCATTGACATGAAACAGATTGATGTGTGGGCAGCTGGTGTCATATTGTACATTCTACTGTGCGGGTTCCCGCCATTTGTGTCGCCTAACAATCAACAGGAGCCACTGTTTGATGCGATATTGTCCGGTGTGTATGAATTTCCCGAGCCCTACTGGAATGACATTGGCAATACGGTGCGTGATTTGATCTCCAATATGCTGCAAGCCGATCCTGAGTTGCGATTCTCCAGCGAGGACATTTTGGATCACTACTGGATGGATGAAGGTTTGCGATGATTTGCAGTCGCTGTGCAAAATACATTTTGGCGTAGCAGAGTGTGCGTCTGCTAGAGTTTTGTTTGACTTGATTTACTCCATGTTTATTTTTGGTTTAATTATTTTCGATTTGGGTGAATGTGATTGGATTTTAATTTGTATTAAAATTTATGGAATGAAAAAAGTTGTTGCGTTGCTTGATAAGTAAGCAAAAGAAGAACTTGATTTGATTTAATATCTGATGATGATTAAATGAGAGGATTACATGGGCTTCTTTGGGTATAATTGATTAGTTGTTCACCACGTGAAATGACGAAATTACTTTTTTTTATGAATTTGGTTATAACCAGTATTGATATAGACATTTCTTTATGAAATGATTAGATTTTACATCTGGAAATTAAGTCGATTGATTATGAATGCGAATCTTGATGCGGTTGTGAGTTAGCTGTTAGTGATTAAGCGAAATGACTGATTTTAAGTCTGCAATTTCTTTTGATTAAATCGCAAATGATTCTTTGTTAAATGTTAAGATTTAACATTTCTAAATTATTGTCACAAAGCTTATATTTTTAACATGTTTTTATTGTAAAGTTTACATTTCTTCAGAAATAGCCTAACACCATTTTGATCTTAAAAGTTTTTTATATTTACAATACCCTTATAAATCAATGAAATTATTTTTACTAAATGTTGACTTAAACATTTTGTCTTGCAAAACAACTTAAATGGTTTCTTTCATGACTAAATATTATCGCTATTAAGATGATTAAATTAATTCAAACAATTTTCATGACTCATGCAAGAGCCGATTCGCGCTAATTAAATCAAATTGAGTTCAAAATGATAACGAGAGTGTAGAGTGTTGAGACAACAAAAGATTGTAAATTATTCTTGTGTTATTAATTATTACTATAATTAGTTGAATATTTAATTTTGTTTGAATGTTTTAAACTGTCAAATTGTAATTTAAGTCGGATGAATCGCCTCGATTAACTATAACCATTTGAAACAACATTAAATGGTTAATATTTTTTTAAATTCGTAAAATAATTTACGAGAACACAAAAACAAAAGCAAAAACGAAAACACCAGACAAAAACCCTATGAGCAATTAATTAATTATATTATTATATAATATTCCGTATCATGTAGTATTTTATAATCCATTTAATAATTTTGTTTAAAACAAGAAAAGACTTAGAAATACATTCAATCCAATTTTAATGAACATACTACTTATTTAATTTCTGTATTTAAGTTACACGATGAATTAATACGTACTACTTAGTCCCAAGTATCTGGTGAGCATCGTGAGTTGATCATTCCATCGAGGGTGCCGTCTTTTTTAAGCCTTCGGTTGTTCATTACTACCTCTTGCATTCAAGTATAATAGTTGTATGTGTTCCCTCAGGATTGCTCAATCAATCAATACTGTACCACCTGTTTTATCCTTATTGTTTTACACTAATTTATAAAAAAAATTAAAACCTCGATGGGTGTGATCAATTACAAAGTGCAGTTGCTGCCAAAAGAAAATTTGTACGGTGTGTTTGGTTTTTTTTTTTGATGACTTATACTTTTTTTAAGTCAAAATAAATTTATTACAAAATATTTAAAGGCAATCAAAATTTACTTAACTTAAGAATACTTTTTTTAAAAGCGGAACCCACTATGAATCGGAGACTCGGTCTTAATCCGGAATTGAATTAATGTATTTCCAGATAAGATTTTAAAAATGAAGGACCTTATTTTGTGGGTCCCTTATTATTTTGGAATAATGGTTAATTTTTAATACTTTTTTTTCAGTTAAAATTGTTAAAATGATTTACAAATTATTTCACAAAAATTATAAAATAAATGAAAAGTGAATTGAAAAAGAAACCAAATATTCTGTACAATGTTATAGAAGTTGATCAACTACTGGTCTCAAATTCAATTTAATAACGCCTAATGTTAAAGATTGCATCCATTCAAGTATGAAGTATTGGATATGCTACAAAACCAGCAGCAAAATTAAAATGTCTCTACTATAGAGTGCTTTAGCTGTAGAAACAAAAATACAAATATACTTAATAAAATATTCTATACACACAAACTACAATGTTATCTATATTGTACATAAATAAACCTATAATTAATTATTATGCATATTCAATTACATTTATATAAATTAGGCTTGCTCTTAAGTAAGTTGTAGGATTTTTTTTTAATTTCTCGGCAATAAACACGCCAATATTCGCTTCTAGCTGATGTACAACAATCTTCTTCTAGTTACTATTATTTATATAAAATCTATAATTAATTTATTCTTAACGCAATTATAATTATAAATAAACAAAATACTAGTGTATAGTGTGAAGCGGGGGAGTTGAATGAAACGAAGTACATTTATACGTTTAATTAGAACATATTACAATTAAAACTTTAAGTATAAAAATAACAAGCAGCAGTGTAGCGTAGAGATTAGTGGTTTTTAGACCGTGAATACGACTAATCGTGTGCAACAAACAAAAACATAATTAAATATGTACCTAGCTTTTTTATTAACACAATTGTAATGAAATAGATTTTTCATTTATGGAATTAATTAAATATAATTAAATTACTAATGTTTAAGCGGTTTGCTTTTGGCTGTTACATCTCAATTTATTTAATTAAATTATGTTTTTTGAGTCTTTTATTAATGAAATTATTTAACTTAAGCTCTCAATTGGTTAACAATTTAATTTTTAGTTTTATTGAGCAACAAATGAATTTGGGGTGCACAATCAAGAGAAATGATCATTTTGGTTGGTGGGTTTTTTGAATGGCCTTCAATTAACAATAATCAATAATATGAATAATAAATGCAAACTGGGTACGGTAAATTAAAAAAAAAAAAACAAAATGATCTGACTTTGCTTACTTAATTAATTAAAAATATTTATTGTTTTAGCACGATTTAAAAAAAATTCAATATGATTTGAGCTCAAAGTTAATTTAAAATAGGCCAATTTTTTGGAATTAAGTCAAATTGAGGAAACAAAGTTTGTTTTAAAATGATGATCGTATTTTGTGTCGATTGAGCAAATGAATTAAGTAAAATGGATGAACACAAATAATTTTTATGATCATTTAATTAACTGTATAATGAATTTAAATAATAATGTTATTATTAAGTTAATTTAATTTCCACAATTGTTACTTAGTTTATTACTTATAAAAAAACAGCCTTAAAACTCAATTATTTAAAAAAAAATGAATTTTAAATGTTTATGAAATTTTCAATTATTTTGAATTTTTTTTCTTTAAATGCAATTAAATGATAAACATCAATAATATATTTATATGTGTTCTTAATGTAATGCATTCCACTTTAAAGGATCAATTTATTATTAGACAGCTAACAATTAATTTGAATTACACTTATTAAGATATGGATTATTTAAGCCTTAATTGGTTTTAAGAGTCCGTCCAACAACAGCCAGTTAGCCATAAAATCGTACAAGCACCGTTCAAAAAAGACTTACTTAATTTTTTCACATATTTCACATTTAAGAATCATAAAATTCATTAAATTAAATTCAACTCGTGATTTTAATAAATTTTTGATAAAATCATTGACTTGGGATAAAAAATGCTTAATTACAGTAATTCATTAAAAATGAAAATTAATCAAAATCCGTTGGAAAAAATTACCTTTTAAAGTTTTTAAAGTAAATATCTGTAACAAATTATTTTTTACTAAAAAAAATTGTTTTTAATTTGTTTTTTTAATTAAAATTCTTAAAGTAATTGACATTTTATGTTTTCCATTTCAAGACCATTTTTTTTTTTTTATTTAGTGACCTCCACATTTCAGAGGCCTTAAAAAAGGTATAAATCCTTGCTGAATTTAAATAATTAAAACGGACTTTTGTTTAATTAAGCCAAACTAAAATGGTCTAAGGTCTAAAACTTAAGACTTTTAACAAATTGCTGCATCAGTTGCATTTAAACACTTAACTGTATTCATATGTAAAGTGCATATCATTTAATTTTAAGATTACAAAATGAATAAGACGAATAAAAGCGAAAAGTAAATGAAAAATTTGCCGCATTCACCAGCTGCAACAGCGCAATGCAACTGTCAATGGTTTCACTCGTATATGGTCTTAAGTTCACACCGTACCGCAAAAAATGGAATGATTGTTTTTATGTTTCAACTTTTAATTTAAAAGCCCCAAATTCAACGCAAAGGTTAATCGAACGATTGCAATAAAGAGAGGAAAAATTTAAAATTAAAACGTACTAAAGGCATATATTAAATATTACGCAAAAAAACGAATTGTGTCGGAAGAAAGTGCATTAAAATGCATAATAATAAAAATAAAGATAAAAAAAAAAGAAAAAAAAAGTCAACTGAAAAATGTAAACAAAAGCAACTACGTAATTAATTATTATTATGAAACGAACCATAAAATGTTAAATAAAAATAACAAAACGAAATTTATTCATATAAGGCAAACAATATTTTTTAAAAATATTTAAAAATCTGAAAAAACAGTAGGTACAGTTAAAAAAATCTTAAAAATAATATACATCCTAAATATATTAAACAAAACAAAAACAACAACAACAACAACAAACAAATACAATAAACAATTAAAAAATAGTTTATCACGAAATCAACATAATCTAACAATGATGAGAAATATATTTGTATATTGTAACAGTATTTAAATGAATTAATGGATTGTTTTATTTGATTAAACGACGCACCATGATGGCGGTGGATGGTGACCATCATGGAGTCCAAGACCCCATCAAGTGTCGCCCCATATTGAATGCGACGTCTTACACTTTGAAACACTTAACACACATTTAAATCTGACTTTAGAGCTGCCTTGACACTTAGGAATGCCTCAAACAATTCACATAGTTTAATAATCAATCCTTCACTGCAGCCCATTTTAATCGGACATCTCTATCTAGGGATTACGAATTATAGCAACCTCTCCGTACGGATGGCAGTTCGACTGAGTCACCGTATCTGCAATAAATGTAACAGCATCATTTAGTTAAATTGAGTGGTTTAAATCTTTTAAGGTTTGCATGATTTTTGTGTTCTTCTCATGTCTTCATTTTGTTTTATATAAGTAATTCTACTTTAGGTTCGTTTTATGTTTTCAGTGTACGAGCACGCGTCGTACAATCAAGCAACATTAAAACATTAAAAGCAAGAATGAAACTGCATACGCGGCGTGCAGTTGAATTGATGCACCCATTGTAATCAAATGGGACGGGAGAGAATGAAAGTGACTCATAAACTTTACATTTAACATCTTCGAGTGGTAATCCTTTACGTTTTGAAGAAATGTTTATGAATGACATTGTAAGACAACGTAAAGTGGGTGCGTCAATTTGGTGAGTGAATAAAACGATGAAGATGAAATTTAATAGGGCCAAACCGTTATGCTGCAATCATGATACATAATTTTGGTTGTTGATTTTGAATGTGGGTGAAAATTTTAAGTTCTATAAAGAAAATTTAATTGTTGGTTTTGACTGTGTTTTTGTGTCGATTTTTAGGCTTTCTTTGAGCGCTTTAGGGTTTAAGGAATTAAAAAGATAATCCAGACAGCTTTTGTAAGTCCCCGAAAATGGTTACGATCAGCCAAATCCATTAAATTAAGTCAAATTTAAATCTTTTTAAGTCCCTAAATAGGACAAACTAACTTAAGAAATGTATTTAAACTTACTCGCTGCTCTTGCTCCTCCGTTTAAAGTTGTTCCTATAGATGCTGTTTTCTTCAACTGCCTTTGACAGGGACATTTGTCTGAGGGTTTCTTGCTAAGACAATTTAATTAATTAAAAAGATGACTCAAACAATTAGAATCCCCGATTCACACTCACTCGATTTGGTCTCGTGTATCTCCTCGGAATATTGTAGACCCCGTAAACAATTGGATTCATGCAGGAGTTGGTGCACGCAAACAGGAACAACCCCTTTTGAATGCGTTGATCCAATTTGAGTGCCGACTCCCGATCCAGCCAGTACCATATGCTCATCACATAGAACGGGGTCCAGCATATTATGAACACCAGCACTATGGTGATGGTCATCCGAAGGGTTTTACGTTTCGCTCGACCCAGGACGTCATCGTTGGAGCGCCGAAATCGATCTTTAATAAGACATTTGCAATAAAAAACAATTATTGGCGCATTGTGTTGCGGGTGGGCCACAACAAATGCAGTCTGCGTTTACCTGATATTGATTGTCGGCTTTTGCGGTATATTTCAATGTAGATGGACGCATAGCAGAATGTGATGATGATCAGCGGGAGGGCGTACATCACGACCATACCCATTATGGAGTAAATGATCTCTTGCAGTTCTGTCTGGAAGAAGTTGTATGTTACACACTGTTGGTACCCGGTGATGTTGGGATGATTTTCCACGTGAAATATGACCGCTTGCGGTGCACTGCACGCGATTGAGCTGGACCACGCAAACATTATCATCACCTTGCCGCGACGATCGACGCCGGATAAGTTCAGTGGCTTAATTACAGCGAAATATCTGCGGTTGGAAAGGAAAAGTGGAGATTTGACTTATAATTTGCAAACTGCTGTTGTAAATAAAATGGGTTATGATGTTTTTAATGAAGTTCATTTAATTTATGGTATTTGCTTAATCATGCGAAATTTTTGTGTCAATATTATTATTTCTATTTGGTATGAAAAGAATTTCACTCAATTGTTTTTGAGTAAAATACTCAAACACTTAACGCTACGCTCAACGCATTTTAATCAGTCACTACTAAAAATAATGTCCAATACTATTAAAAAAAATCCACATGCTTTATTTCATTAAGATTTATGTTCATTCATCGTATTTCTTTCATTCACCAATTCCACTCAAACACTTGAAAATTGCCCACAATAATTTATTGGCAATGAACCCTCCAGAATTTTTAGTACATCATTAAATATCGGGCTTTCCTGCAACAGTGTGTGGGAAGACACATCCAATATAAAGCTCAAATATTCCTACAACGTCGAGATAAGCTCAAAATTTACGAGACAAAATGTCCAAAAGTTAATTGAATATATTTTACCAAATAGGAGCCCGTCACAAAAAAAAAAAAAAATGTTATGAAAAAAGAAACGCTGCGCTGTAATCGCACAAGTCACAACAAACGTGTCTGTGACAATCAGTTGAGTGTTAAATCAAATGGGAGTACATATTTTGCAAATGGCATATTAATACGGTATACCAAATTGATCCAGGTTTGTTGCATTTGAAAACAACGTTCGTACTACAAACTACAAAGGAAGCGTGCACACAAATTCAACTATTACCGTAATCTTTATATTGAAGCACGAACTGAAATCATGAAAACGTACTGCAAAATTTTCTCCCTCTCCCCAATCAAAATGAACCAACACAAATGTGCCGTCGTACAATTATTGGTGTAATTAATGTAAACATCCCGGTTATCTGGGGATGACTGATAAGTGAACTGACTCAAGTCAAAAGTGCAGAGCGAAGCGTTGCGCTTGTGTTTTACATTGTTACTCACAATAAATTTATATTAAACGAGTAATATAAGAAGGCGGAAAAGGTTAAAGTCATAACTGCGATTACACCCACAGATTGCTCATTTTGTACACATAGAAAATGATTATGGTTAGGTTTGGAGATGATCAGACAAACGTAAGCGTGCAAAACCAATGCGGAGTGGGAGTAATAATCGCGGGTATCAAAACTTCAATGTTTGTGATGTTTGTGATGTTTGTGATGCGGGTGACCAATCATTTGAGTATGATTTTAATATTGAAATCATCTTTGTATTAACAACAAAAAACGCACAAGATCCGGGGCAATAAATTGAGACACATGTATAACGTTTTGGAAGAAATTCCGGAGTAAAAAAATTTCAAGTACTCGTACACGTGGCAGTAATCTGTACGTTTAAAACAGAGCAATCTGACTCACATAAACATAGCGCTCAACAATTTTTTGAACCGGTTAAAAATTGCAAACTCACTATTCTTCCTAAATATTCCCAAAACATATAGCTGGACTTAAATTATGTGGAGGATTTTGGACAATGAAATTTTGAGTGGAAACTGTGCATTAATAGGTAAGAAACGGTAAATTTTGAATAACTTTTAAAAATTAATTGTTAAAAAACAATAGATTTTGCCAATTTTATGGTGTAACAAAACGGCAAGGAACTGTAATTATCTCGAGCTTCACATTTTAACCGGTAAAATATTTTAACAATTGATACCAGAAGCAACCGTTAAGCCTTCTGATTATATTTCAACGCATCTGGTTTCAACATTTACTACAAGAAAAATGGATCAAACTTAAGCTTCACAAACAATTTTTTAGGGCAAATAAAATCAATTAAAATAAACTCATATAGACATATTCGCAACCATAAGGGAACGAAATTGTTTATTTGTTGAAGGGAGAGGTCTTGACGTTGGATTTACCATCGTCCAGTAATAAATATTAATAAAATACGCACAAAATAAAATATTCAACCAACCTGTCTAGTGATATGCAGACGAGTATAAAACTGGAGAGATAAAGCCCAAACGTTCGAAAGAACGCCATTATTCGACACATGTTATCACCAGCCTTCCAGCTCACCGTGTACGACCAACCAATTTCCAACGGCATCAGCAAGAATGCAACAAGCAGATCAGCAATCGCCAAATGCATCAGCATGGCGTCAATGCGGGATGGACTTTTTAAGCGGCGACGAATCAACAGGAACAACACCGTTATGTTGCCAATTGATGAGATTACCATGAGGACGCTGTGGATTTTTTACAACAATGAATTGTTATTGTGTACTAATTACTATAACGGGTCACAAATAGTAATCACCTGTATACAGTAATTGAGAGTCGATGTCCTTCATTGAAACGCATGTCAATTGGGAGGACGGTTTCATTGATGCTGCTTGTTACGGACCATTGCTTGATGTTTCGATGGTCCAGCGCCTCCTGAGTGTCCGGCATTATTGTTGTATTGAGGAACGTTTTGAATTTAAATTAATTTAACTAATTATATAAATTGAAGTAAAACAGTAATATAATAACTTTAATTGTTTATAGGATCTAAACTTTTATAGCATAAATTTTTTTCAGACTTAATTTAAGTAGGATGTACATTAACACTTTTTTTTAAAATTATTATTACAATTTTTTCATGTTGCTATAATTGTGGCACTAATTTTATGGCAAGTTTCCATAAATACTTTTTTATTTAGGTATACAGTTAAATGCACAAAACGTTGCGTTGTGATTTATTTAAATTCGAAGGTCACAACTCACACCATAACTTCGCACTAACCAGATTAAAGCTTGACTGAACACATTCAACTAAATTATTAATAATAAAGTAGGGGTGGAATTTGGTTCCCTTTTGCACTTGTTCTCAATATATCGCTTAAATTTCGTCAAATTACATACACACTCAATTAATTATGCTATGTTGCATAATCGCATTTATGAAATGTAACGGTTTCATAGAATTTTGTCAAGTTATAACGGTACATATATTAATTTTGACCGCTTAAGGCTCGACCTTGTCACTATAATATTATTATAATTAATCTATTTATAAACTCGTGTTTGTGTGTGTGCGTTTATTTATTCGCCACACGCATTTCCTATTGTCTTTAAATGTACACACTCATGTCGCATCAAATTAGTTTTAATTAACAACAATAATAACTGTCTTCACTCCGTCTGCTGCGTTAGGACCCTACCGCCTACGCATTGTTGTCGTGTTTGAGTCTTTTGCGCAACTCGGCTTTTGATTTTGAAGCACACAATTTTTATTTTTATTACAATGCACTTTTTTCCGCATTCACTCGACGATGTAACCACGTTACTTAACCGTACTTATAATTCCCTGGACAATTCACTGCAATTATGTTGAGCGACTGCTTGTCGCGTATATTTGGAATTTACAGTTCGCCTTACAGTTAAAATGTACTGACACTTTTTTTGATGACCTGTGACTGCGATGAGAGACATGAATGCATGTTATCATTGGAGCAAAACAGTTAAGACCGAGTGTTAATGAATATAGTTACAAGACTCCTAGCTAAAGCACTTTATATTCAGTATGGAGCTAAAAGGTTATCACTTATCATCAATAAATTTTGCTATATACAATAATTATTAATTGTATTTAGGGTAGCACGGGGCATAATGATACACCAATAATATTTTTTTAAACATTTACATACATTTTTTTATATTGTTCACGTGAGGCGTACTGTAGTGTAGTGTATTTATAAGAGAGTTTTCGAATTTATGTACTCAGTTTATTTAACATTTCTTGAAATAATTTTTAATTTGAATAATGACGATTTGTATCATTAATGATTGCCTTCAATAAAATTATAGCTGGTATAGAACCCAATAATTTTGAATTTTGCGAACTGTCAAGACTCGTTACACTACAAAATTATTGAGACCTTGAACGATGACCCTGTCGATACACCATTAAAAATAAAAAATGTTTTGAAGTTTAAATATGCTGTATCATTTTGCCTCGCCTCACCCTAAAGCAGCTTGCATGTGTGTTATTTATATTATTATTTTATTTAGATTATTAATGTGTCTCGTGAGTAACTTATAACGGAATAAACTTTGTGTTTTTGTTATTCGTATTTTCAAAATTTCAAAAAAAAGGAAAAAAATTATAATTTCCTCGCTGATACTGAATGCTTAAGTACACTGTTTATAAATTTTCGAATTTGATGTTATTGTTGCTTTACAAAAACATGCCGGACTTTTTCTTCAACAACTTGTCACATTTTACTCGGCACACACCGATAACACAAAACATGCCAATTTTCAAAACATCTCCGGGAAAAATAATTTCGTCAAAAAAAATTCCACGCAAATGTAGGGCACACAATTACTGTTGTTTTGCGGAAAAATTCAAAATGTAATTATCATTTTATTGCAAGCACTTTCGAGCACAAAATTGTCCATAACGCACCGCAATCATAACAGTAAACTTCTCTTGTGCACATACAAATTTCACAACACTTGATGAGCATCACTGCGCGCTGGATTAAAACAGTAAGCGGAACGGTCGAGCACCAAACGCAAATAAACACTGCTTGCCATTTGGTGAATCCTTTTTTATGGACTTTGTATTGTGTCCTAACTCCTGCCCGACATGACAATACAAATTAATATTTACTGTGTAGGTATACAGAGTCCCCATGGTGTAATGCGAAACGTTTAACTGTGTGTTGTGTTATTGTGTGCTTTTCATGTCATATTTTTCGTTGTCACCCCAACACAACAATGCAATTTGTTCGATTTAACCCCACATTACAATCATCCCCGTTTCACCCAATGTGCGTTGGCCCCTCGTTGTCGCCCACACTCGTGTGGCGGCCGCGACAAATTGTTTAAGATAAATCAACAGATAAATAAATTTCGATAACAAGCACGTTTCGGAGCGCATATTTGTGACTGGTCGCCGTAACAGGACACTCGATGGGTGAGTTTTTTTACCGTTTTAACATTGTCTTTTTGTTGTTTTGGTGCAATTTGATCTAATTGTTTTTTTATGTCTGGCCTGACTTCTGTTTTTTTTTCATAAATTTCCTTTCCAAGGTATTCGTTTGTTGTTAAATGTTAAATTCGTTAAGTTTTTTTTAAATTGAAAGCTTCTTTATAATTCTCATATGATATTTTGATATTTTTCTTTTGCGAAATTTTAAATGAAATTGTTTTTGGTTATTTTTGTAATTTTTCGAAATTAAAAAAAAAATTTACATTTTAAGAACCCTAAAGCGTATTTTATGTATAACTGGTAAAAGTTATTTCACTTTAAAAAACACCAGAAAAATGTTTACACACATTTAAAAAAAAAAATTGTATTTGTTCTAACTTTTACCGCAAGTATTAACTAATTGATAATTTCTATCGCATTGTTTATTATACTCGAATACTGTTTACTGTTATTCCGTATATATAACACGTGATTAATTGATAGCAAATAAAAAATGTGCCAAAGTCAATAGCGTCATGATGTTGTGGCGTATCTCGGACAATTTTGGTGCGGTAAATCATATTTTCATTAAAGCAACAAGTTTCGTAAAGTGTGTGTCAGATAGAACTAAAAACAGCGATATGAGTGTGGTGGGGATAATTTTTGAACTTGAATTAAAAGAGAACACGTTTTCAGGTACTTCTGCACTGTATGGATTAATGGAAAAGTATTGATCTATATTACATAAATTTTTTTTTTATCAGAAAAAAGTATTTTGGATTTTTTTGCAATTGGGAGAGGGATTTTCGACATCTACAAAATAAAACACCACTCCCTTCTGTTAACTGATTGCTAACGGAAAATATTAATTCGGTTTTTAAAAACATTCGGATAATACAAATATTCGTTTTATGTTAATCAATATGTTACATGACCCTTTAAATTCGATCAGTTTTACTTACATTTTTCATCTTTCGTGTTTCTTTTTGAATTATTAATGGGAAACAAAGTGGAATAGAAAATGGAACAACTGTAAATCTTGTACGATGCCTATTGCCTACTGAATGGAAGCTTAAACCCATTAAATTACTATCAAGTTGCTCTTCTTGCAGTCATAAATTTGCATAAAATATGTGCGTTTTTGGAACTCCTTCATTTTATCTTTGTAGAAAGCTGAGGAAGCTTAAAGCTTTTATATTTAAACGCATAATATATAATAATCCTCATTCCAATTTAAACACATTAAATTTTAAGGAAAATAATAAACGAAAACGATATTGAGTTCGTTTTTATTTTATACAACTTATTCCCATTATTTTGTTTAATATATATATAAATTTATATATAATTTATATAATAAAGGCCCAGTTGTGACTCAAGGTTATAATTTGATTGTTCTTTAAATTGGCTGGCCATTTGTCAGTCCATACTATAAGATCCTGTTAGAATCGCTTATTACTTTGTCTGCACAGTATGTTTTCAAAATCTTACTGCCTGAATTTATGATCATTCAAGATCATGTTATTACAGTATAAGTATGTGTTTTCAAATATCCATTTACGAGTTCATGTAACTTTAAAAAAAAAAATTAGAATTTCAAGGTCAATATTTATTTTCTATCAACAAAAAAAATTAAATAAATTTTTTTTAATGATCATTTTGAGAATTAAAGAGAGAATACCGTAAACATTTCAAGGTCGAGTATGATGACATTCAATTGAATAAATCCTGAATAAAGCGTGCAGATAATTTATAAAAGCTATATAATAAAAATATATCATTAAATAACAGCACAAATTAAATTCCAATTATTACTTAAGATTAATTTCACACATTTCTTAGAAATAATAAACTCATTATTAAGCAAAAAGAAGCCCGCACGGCGCACGGTGTTGCAAGACAAACAGTAGCTTGTTCAATTACAATTAACATTAATGACTAATTTCAAATGAATTGCTCGTTTCACTTCATCAACAAACACATCTTAAGTATTCACGAATGCCATTTGAATTGCCACAACCCGACCGGAAAGACGAAGGTAAATCTCATTTAATGCTCTCTTCGAATAATTAACATTTATGCGATTGCATCGTCCACGATATTTATTGTTTTTATTTAACTAAAAACCCAGCTCTCTATCGTCGTGCATTTCGATTGAAAGTACCTTCATTTTAAAAAGAAAGAAAGAAAGAAAGAAAGAAAGAAAGAAAGGTTTGTGCGATGTTATGGAAAAGCTTTACGCACGCTGATGAAGAGCGATTTGAAGTGGTCACGAAAAAGCAATAAAGATTAAACTGCGCATGCAAGGAGGGCTCATAATATTTAATGAAGACGCGATGCGCGGCCACTTCACTCAAACTGAATGCCCTATTTGGAATAAATTTAGAGCACAATTCAGATAAGTGCGACCCTCATCACGTGCATTGACCAAATTTAAGCAGTTGCAGCATAAACTGTATAACTATGATGAGGATTTAGGAGGAGTGGGTACTTCTGTCTCAATTTGCGTGCTTTATAAAGTCACAATAAAAATTAAAAACAATCACAAACATTTGCATAAAAGCCAGAGGACGGTTTAGTAAGTTCCCACAATTCGACAATGTTAAATCATAATAACAGCTCGCTCGACATCTTACCTTTTTTGTTGGAACAATAATTGTCATTTGGCACAACAATGAAGCGATCCTTAAGCACATTCAAGTATGTTGTAAGTTTTTATTTCAAGTTGTTATTGTAATAGTTCTCAGCATGAATACAAAAAATAAAAGTTCACAACACCCACGATTTGCACCAAACGTTACTGGCAGCTCCCACACGCCAAAACACATTTACTCGATACAGATTGACGTCGACAACTAACTAATCGAAGTGATGAGGAATATCGCTGTCAGGAATATTTGCACACTCTCGGATTGTAGCACCATCATGATGTTAGCTTTGCATCGAAAATTATTATTCCACATATTGTTGTATTGGGAGTGCGATGGGCGCACGCGGAAGCAACGGGGATTTGGTGTAAACCCAAACCATATGTGAACGAGGTTGGTGTGTATGCAAGCTTTGATGTTTGTTGATTACATGTCTTGCTCCATGAGGGTGCTACTTATTTATTTATTCAGGAAGTAGGTAGGTATGTTTGTCGATGTGCCCCCTTAAAATGTGGTGAAACTGGGACGCGCACGCTTCTTTCAATTGCCACGTTCTAAGTGATTTAATTTGATGGTGCAATTTATTTTTATTTTTGCAAGGTTGTAGGTTTTCTGTGCACACTTTTCTTCTTATTTTTTTGGTAATCGTGGGATTTCATGGTGGTCTATTTTTGTGGTACTTTTCCGTAATATTAAATTTGGTTTTAAATTGCTTTTGCTTGAAATTTTGAGGTTTTTTGGATTAAAAAATATGTATGTCGGTTTTACTGTAAATTTTGACACTTATTTCAAGGATGAGATGTTTTTCGTCAAGAACAAACGTTTATAAACAAGGCTTTCCTTTAAACATAACAAAATAATTTTTATTGGTGATCTTGTTGAAATTGTTTTTAAACATTGACCTTGGGTGGTATAATTTTTATATAATTGCTAACGATTTTGGTAAGATATTATCAAACATAATTCAATAAAATAAATTTAATTTGACCTTGAAATAAACTGAAAATTTCAAGGTCTTGTAAGTTCACGATAATGAGCAATTTTGGCTGGATTAATATACTACTACCACGGCAACTTAATAATCAGTCATGACTGACCTTGAAAAAACTGCTGTTAAAAAAAAAATCGATTTTCGACCTTGGAATTTTGTTGAATTTGTTATTTTTCCCGCCTAATAAACTCTCACATTAAAACTTTAAATTCAAAGAGAGAGAGAGAGAATGAAACTTTCAATAAAATTTAAATAGGTGACCTTGAAAAAATAAAATAAAAGGTCAAGGTCGTTGATTTAATTGACTAAAGATTTCTGTAAGGGCTTGAAGTTTTTGGCGTTGAACCTTTGAAGGCTTTTAAATTTTTTTATTGCTATTTTTTATACAATAAATAAATATACCATTTAAGTAACTGTAAATCTGATTTATTCCTCTGAAAGCTAGTTAGCACAAAAATGGTACAGAACTTCACTCCAAATTAGAAATTATGAGCGCCTATTTAAAATAATTATATATCAGCTTCAAAAATGACGTTCACCTCAATCCTATGCGAATATATAAAATGCACATTTACCGGAATTGTGCCCAAAGCGAAGTCTATGGCATGAAGCACATTAAGTCAAAACAGTCAGGGGTAACAGTGTGTAGCTTAAGCTACATATAACGAGTAACATCTAATCCGTTGCCTGTCATAAAATGAATAAGTAAATATAGTAAAAAGGCAAATTGGCAATTATCTTTATGTAAGCACAATTGCCTAAAGACCCTTGGGCTGTGCAATCATTAACTCCGACTCTGTGTAGTGCACTTGGGAGGAATATCTGGAATGCATAATTGAAACTTGCACATTATGTGGATTGGAGAGGGTTTTATTTAAATGAATTCACACCAGTTGCCATGTTTTTAATACTCTGCAAACATTTTTAAATTGTTTTAATGTGTAATAAAAAGAAAATGAATAAATATGTTTACTTGATTTAATTCTGCTTCAACAAAGTTTAACCTTAAACCGAATTAATGAATATTATGGTCGTTAAGGACATCAAAATGCTACACACATCTTTTTTTAAATTCAATAAACGTGGAAAATTGCGACGCAGTAAACTTGGATTTGAAGAAGAGTGGGGGAGCTGCGATTCCTATCACATAAGGAAAACATATTTAACTCCTGCATCTATGCACGCGTCTACCGGACTCAGCCACCACCTCGTTAGAGTCGTTAAAAGCATAAAAAGTCCGACAAACACACATTCGTCAAAGTATCCAGTTTCGTTTGGATGTACAAACACTCGTATTGGAATTTGTGTCCCTTTTGTCCTTGACTATCGCATACAACATTCCAACAAAGTCACAATACATACGCCGACTGCCGTTTACAAAAGGATTTCACAAAAAAACAAGCACTTATAATGTCTAACCTCGACATTGACCGTATGTGACCAGTGTGGTTGGGTCACATGACAAAATACCCTCCATTTGTCGTAAACACACTTCAACAAAAGATGTACACAGCACATACTTTCTTTTTATACATCACCGCATTGTTATGCTGGTGGAAAGATGGTCATGCAACCTTGTTTGTGCGGCGGTGTCGTCTTTGGGTGGTCTGTCTTATGGTCAATCTTCAGATAATAAAACTGATAAGCCGGGCAACGGGTGTCTTATCATTACAGACCGTGTTCTTGATGTTGTTCTTTAAACCAAACTGCATCTCCCACAATATTTGGTGCGTGTACCTGAAATGGAAATTATGCAAATTAATTATTTAAATGCAGCACTGCAACACGCTGCGATGCATTTTAAAAAGAGATGATGGAAAATTGATAGAGGAACCTTGTTTCATTCATCTCAAATAAGGAAAGAATGTTTTATATATCATTAATTGGTTTTATTTCGTTTGCTTTGCTGTAGCCGCTCGTAAGATGCATGTCGCTTTCATTGCATTTATGTTGTTAAACTAAATGAATGCAGTTGGGTTTGCTGCATTGTGTCAAGTGCGTTATCAATTCGAATCAAATCATTTTGTGTGTGCGTTGATTGATGATGTCCTTGTGGATACAACGCGATGTATTACAACATATTAAATCGTTTATATCAATTTTTATATCTAAAATGTTGGCATTTTATTGATCCTGTTTTTTAATTGCCTCTTGTTTCTTGTATGCTTAATTGGTCGGGTTTTATTGCATAGACGGTTGTCGAGACAATATGTTAGGCGACTTTATTAACGATATCTAGTTAAATTTGAGGTTGACATACATTTTGGAATTCGGTTTAACATGCGGGATAACTTGTAATGATTTTTAAAAGGATTACGAAAGGCATGGGAATTATGAAATTTAACATCCTTATAGTTTATACAATACATTTTTAGTTATTTTAATTTTATTTTCGAACTACAAAGTTTGTACTGTCATTTTCATTTTTGCAAGGTCAGAATCATGGTCATGTTATGGTCAAAAACGTTAGAAAAATATGGGAGCCCTAAAACGACTCTACGGATTGAATGTCCCTAAAAGTGATCCTTCAGAAAATCCTTGAGAAAGTCAAGGTCAAAATTCAAAAAATTCAAGGTCACACATTGCTATCTCAGAAACGACGCAAATTAAAAAAAACTACATCGCAGGGCGAGCGAGGTGTGAATTTATATACGACTGTTGCTTAACTACATTTTATTAAAGCTTTTCGGAGATATGAAAAGTTTGACCTTGAAATTTCTGAACTTTGACCTTGATTTTTGTCCAAAATTGATACTTTTATTGAGATTATCAATAATGTAGAACATCATAGTACCCTAAAACACATAGTATTTGAATTAAACATTTTCATTGTAAAAATATGACTTTGAGTTTTCTAAATTTGACCTTGAAATATTCAGCAAGTTTTTTTATTTTATTTATTCCTAGAATAATGTGAAAAAAAAAATTTAAAAATATTTAGGGTTTCTGAGGTACGTGCGCCGTACGCCGTACGTCGAACCTTGAAATTTCCGAGTTTGACCTTGAAATGTTCAGCAAGTTTTTTTGTCTCATTTAAGCATACAATAATGTGATAAAAAAATTTAAAAAATAAGGTTTCTGAGATATAAAAAATTTGACCTTGAATTTTTCGATTTGACATTGAAATATTTCGCAAATTTTCTTATCTGATTTTATCCTACAATAATCTGAAAGAATTTTTTAGATATTGTGCAAGGTGGCTGAGATAGGAAAGTGGGGTTTGTCCTTGTCCACCCCCTTTTTCGCCAGAAGGAGCATCTAGCGGGATATAGGATGCAGTTTTGTTTAAGATACCTTGAAGATTAATTGTTGTGGAAATGAAAAAAATCGTAGGACCCATTTTTGAGCCCCTATACGAAAAAAAATTCTTTTGGCAATAATATGACCTTGAAGGATCTGACCTTGAAAAATCGAAAATCCAATTCTTATATTTTAGTCTAATATTTTACAAAAAAATTTCATACAAATCGGTCTAGTAGTTTAGAAGTTTTTTTTTTTCGACTATTTTTCTATACACCGTACGGCGTACGGACGTACTTTTGCACATTTTTTCTAGACCACTTTTTTGGACTCAGGGGGTGTCAAAACGAGTTTCTGCATCATCAATTTTTTTTCCGAAAAAGTCGGAATAAGTCCAAATATTTCTATATACCCTTGGGCATTTTCTACATAAATTAAAAAATGAATCACTTATTCAAGGTCAAAAAAATATGAATTAAGCCCCAAGTGGTTGAGCTTTAAGTAAATCTTCTCTACCTCCTAGCGAGGAATAAATTTTATTTGATCCATTTAAAATAATGTCAGGCGTCTTCCAACTTAATGTGCACACAGTTTTACAGTTACAGTCAATAAAATTATAATTATGACGTTTTGCTTCCAAACCGTATATAAAGAAAATCAACAATTACAATTTGAATGACTATACGTAGGAATTATTTCTTAAACAAGATAAGAAAATAACCGGACTTGAGTGAAGCGCCAAACTCATCCCGCATATGCGCGAATATGGATGGATCGAATCTTTGAGTTAATGAAGATGTTATTTAAACAATTAGTGCAATTATCTTATGAGCATGAATTGATTTTGAAATAAATATTAAAGAGTAATCTGATCGTCTCACCACATTTCAATTTGTTGTGACTTTTCACGAATATCTATAGAATGAAGTAATGTGCAATCAAATGCATTATAATATAAAATACTTCATAAATATGTGCAGTCAATTAAGTTGAATAAAGCTTCTTAAATGTTGTGTAATCGGCGCGCAGAGTGTGGTGATTTCACAGTTTCTTTAAGTAATATAAAACAAAAACTATAAAGACACTCATGCGAGTAAGTTGACTGAAGTATTAAGACTATACAGCATAATGACCGAATTAAATTGGACTTTGTTTGTTATAAGTTGCGTTGTACCGACGACGACGACTGTTTGGATCCGCTTTTTGAACGTGAAGTGTCTTAATTGAATCTAATGCTTTATTGCCTTAACAAATTGGAAAGTTTGCATTATTTAGTACAGTGCTGACTCTGCGTTGAGTAAATATTCTACATAACGTCGCGGTTTAAGTAATCAGTAGCTCCGGAGCATGTAAAGTGTAGTTTAAAAATTTCAACGGTGTGATTTGGTTGAACTTGCATCATTTTTATTTTGGAAAGAAATAACCAAAAATCGTTGTAAGTATTTGAATTCAAAACTTATGTTTGTAAAAAAAATTTAATTGTGCATGAATTGGTAAATGTGCTTCTTATGTCCATGTTATTTATTTAATTCTTATTCTAAACAATAAAAACAAAAATACATATTTACGACTCATTAAAAGATCATTGTTCTTGCGTTGTTTGTTTTGTTGTTTTTTTTTTAAGACCCATAAACGCCTTCAATCCAATTTTGGCAAATCAACTTTTTGTCTTTTTTTGTGTAGAAAACCCCAGACCCACACTGAAATTGATTTGTTTTGATTTTTGACAATGACTTCAGTCTCTATCATTCACGTAAATAATCTAATATGGAAATTTAAAAATAAAAACTGGTCATTGTTTAAAATAAAATGATGTTATCAGGAGATCTTTAAAAAGAATCTAAATTCAAAAACTTGTGCAAAATTACTAGAAAAATTTGAAAAGCTAATTTAAAAAAAAAATGAATAATTAAAAACGTTGTATGGTCGATTTAATTGAAAACAAAATACTGTTTAAATATTTTTTCCATTTCTGCGATATATTAAGCCTTAGAGAATGCCTGAAAGACTAGTCTAGAGTAATAAATAGGTTTAAGGATGTTCCAGCGTCTGCGAGATAAGTTGCTTAAGCCTTTATTATTATTATTCGTTATATAAGAAATCTTAATTTGTAAATAAAAGCTTACTTATAATTTGTGGAGATATGTTTTGGTTGAATGTTTCTTCTATCATCATGTTTATTGACAATACTTAGTTAATTTTCAAGAAATTATTGATCGACATAATTTATTGAATTACTGCGGTAAAATATTTCAAAATGACAGTGATTATTTATGTACTGTTAACTGAATTCAAGTTTGCATTTATTTTAAGTACTGGTAATACATTGCAAATATAATAATAATAATATTGACAAAGCTTAAAAATATTGATGACAATTTCGATTATTGTTAAAATAGTTACCTGATTGACAATATTATTATTAATAAACTAAAAGATTCATGAATAGTATTTGAATATTGATTCTTGTTTATTTTCAATACCTTTTGATAATATTGACAATACGATTATTGTACCCCTGAAATATTGATAAGTGAATTATTGATGATAGACAATAGAAATATGTAGTTAAGTTAAGAAGCTTTAAGGGGTGATTAATTTGAAGTTTAATTTTTCTACGATTTATGAAACAGATTGATTAATAAATTAAATGTAAGAATTTTCATGTAGCAGTAAATCGAAGGAAGTATTTACAGAAAAACATTCTCATTGGCAGGACTCAAATTCATAAAGTGCAAAAATTGATACATTTTTATTACAACAACGCACTGCAAAAATAAACATGCCATTAGAGATTATTTATCAGCCAATCTATCCGTCAACAGATTAAGATGAAATGCATTAGGTCGCATCCATTTGCATATTGAAAGCCGCAACTGAAACCATTCGCCATACACACAAAATTTATTAGAGCAATTGAAACAACTTTATTTACCAACAGACGGAATAACATGGCGGGACTGGAGAAGGAAGACAAACGCGTCTGAAATACAAATTACCAAATGGAATTAGTCTAATTCGTCTACACATTTATTAAACGGCGGAATCCAATTTCACTTTATTGCCTCTTAATTGTAATGTATTAGAACTGGAATGGGATTGCGGCCAATAAATTGGGTATATTGGCGATCTGTTTGTGGCTGTGGCTACAGCACGGTGTCATACAATTACCATAAACAGCTAAATCCATGCTCTGTAGTGCGGATTTCCTTGATAATATACATGCGATCCAGCGCGGAGCGGAGCGGGTGCTGCAGCCTCAACATATTCAATTTGGCGAAACCCACCCGTCCTATGTAAACGTTCGCATAAATTTGCTGGCATTATTGCTATGCGATTGCTAATGGACACCAACGATCAGTTTAAATGGAAAATGCGGAATATATCGATGATTGTGGGCGCTCGACTCCGTGCACACATATTCAACCGCAGAAAAGGCGGGCGCAATATGGCGCTTCTAAATTGATTCCCAAATCAAAAATGATCAAGAGATAACGCCAATGTACCAAGATCATTTGGATAAACGCCTTGTAAATTAAATAAATAATATGTGCCGTATATGTCCGTCTGTATATTTTCCCCGAAGAAGAATTAAGTGCGAGGTTATCCTCGGGGGAAGAAATCTCGCTACACTGCCTTCATACTCGCATCTGCGTCGATCATGATCGTTTGGCGAAATTAAATAAATAACTAATGAGGCGCGAAAGACTTAAAGTGCGCTGCGATCTAGCCACGATCACAACACGGAAAACGTATTAACATTAACGTGAGGATCATCATCACACAAGGCGAAAGAGGTGGCTATAAAATGAAACACTTACAGTTGGAACAACATAATGGTCTCCGTCGATCAATTTGAAAACGATTTTCCCCTGTGCCGTACAGCACTAATTAAGTAGCTTAATAAGGCTCTTTAAGTGTCGGAATATTAAATTCAAATGAGGGAACCAGAACAAGACTCTATATAGAGAGAAAGGGGAAGGGAAAAAAGTACACGGTGAGAATCTATGGGAATTGTGGCCCCTCTGAAGTGCAATAAACACAACAAACAAACCACTATTATTAACCACAATAAGAGATCAAGTCAATTGCGCGCATCGCGATCGTTTGTAAAATGCAGTGGAGCCACAATATTTGGAGTGGTTGTGTGGATCGTCAAGATCACATTGAAGTCGTCTGCACTATCCCCATCGCGATCACTGTATACATTTATTATTAAGATGTACGAGTTTACCGAGGATCACCATGCTCTTGATGTGGCTCACCGGAGGATATGCGCTTCATTTAATTTATTCATCAGTTTATGTAATATGCTTTTGGGGTCTTAAAGATCTTGGCTTTTCTCCAGTTCTCCACCACACGATCACAGCTTATATATAGAGAGAACCAGCTTCTCCTTTATACTGAATCACTTGTCTACTTTTTGAAGTCTACACTTTGCAAGATATTTTATGTGTCTCTGCGCTGCTCTTCTGTACATTTGTGTCTTTTCCATCAATTCCATCCGTTTTTATTGTGCACACCGCGCGCGCGATCGTTTTATATGAATCTTTTAATTCTCTCACACTCGCATAGTCGCACTTAAATATTAAATGTCCCGCGCCCGAGAAATCTCTTAAAAGTTGATATTTACAAAAACAACAATATAACAGATCGCTCGGTGGGAAAGGGGGAGCGGGTAGAAAACAACACCAATAACAACAACAAAAAAAAAGTTGCTCTAAACTCTTTACCGTAGTACCTCAACGCAACCACAAATGCTTATATGGGCTGGTGCGGGAAACGTCTCAAGACGTGGTTGAATGCGTTGAAATTTTGAAAAAGCGCGTACAGATAAATCTTTGTATATGCGCGCTGGGAACGCTAACTGACGCGTTCATCTTGTTGTTGAGACAACTTTAGAGGTCTGATCGCGAGGTGGACCCAATTGAAATCAGTGCACCGTTGTGCTCCAAAGTGGTAACAGGTCGCGATCTTAAACCTTAATTGTGGATAGTGCTTTAAAAATTGTGTTTTCATTTGCAAAAAAAAAAAAAAAAGTGTCGTCAAGTTTTTTTTTACGAAAAAGGCAAGTCCCATTTTTTGAATGCAAAAAAAAAAGATCGTTAAATTTTATTTCTTATCCAAAATTTTTTTGTGTTTTATTTTTAATGGTTTTTAGTGAAATTGATTAAATTGTATTTAAATACATGTTCGTTAAATGTTCGTTAAATTAAGACCCCCCAAAGGAATAAAACAATATTATGAGGGTTAAAAAAAAACGTGTTTTATGAGGGGAAAATGAAAATTAATATGTTGAAAACAGGAAAATTTAAATGGTTCACACAGTGAAAATTATTGTACATATGCGTTTTTACTCTGATGTGCAAAAAACCAGACCCCATCCAATTGTGAAAGAAAACAGCGCAAAAAGCGGTTGAAATTCCCTCTCTCACAATGTGTACTACAATAATAATAATAATAATTGAGACCATATGGATTTAAATCGTCAATTTTGAGCATCTTCCTGATTGAATTGGCAGCATCTTGCTAATTTATTGCGTTGATGTGCCGTCAAAAATTAATTTGTTCGTTTTAAAAAAATCACAACATTTTTTTAATGGGCGAATACAATTATTTTCAAATTTTGGTTAGGACCCCATTCGGAATGTTTTACCCACAAAACAATCCAAATTAAAAATGAACCAACAAAATTCATGAATCAAAAGAATTTATAGAATTTTGGAGGCGGTCTTCCTCCTCAATAAAAAAGCCATTAAATCAGTGGATGGGATGTGTGACTGATGCTGTTCGGGGCCGTCTAATTAAAACGAAGTCATTTTATAGTGATTATGACTATTGTGCATTTTGTTATTTATGGTTCTGTTTAGAAGTGCTAAGTAAAATGAAATGGGAAAAAAATCGGTTATGGCATTCTAAAGCGATTAAAATATACATTTTTTTTTTATTTGTACTTGAGTTTTCTATATAAATACTAGTTATACACCTTTTGTAATGGTGCGAGTTCTCCGTGTACCATCGCCCACGCGCTTCTAATCAAAAGAGAAATAAAAACGCCACAATGATTCAAACTACATCTTTTCTATTTCTGAAAAATATTATGAATCGATCCCTCCCAGAGGCTGACATAGAAAAAACAACAACCAAACAATGTGGTGTACAACCACACAATTCAAAACATAATAATAAAAATCATAACTCAAAAAAAAAATGGAAGTAATTCAGATAGGTGAAAAGAAAAAAAATCCAATATTTTTATTATTTTGAAGTTTTGTTATTTTTTAATGCGCGGGTGTAATAAAAGTATTGTTGTTCTGGTTGAATTGAGCTGTTGTGACTTTTCATAGAATGTGTGCGGTGTCGAGCCATAAATGACTTGGCACATTCACATGATTTAATGTAACACTTTTTAATGGAATTCATCTGTCTTCCCTTTGCACGCATAATGACATGAATTTAGTACAAAATGCAGTCTCAATGCCGTACGAAATCATTTAATTTTTAATGTATACAATTTGAAATAATTCAGGTTTCTAAATTACTGCACTTTTAATCGTTGTTGTCTCATGCTCTGCGTTCATGCAGTGGAAAGCTGCATTAGAGATGAAAAAAAAAATGTGTAAGGGAAATATTTTTCAATTGAAATGCCCACATAGTTTAAGTGGGGAGCTTAGGACGTTTAAAAGCAATTGTTGTGACGAACAAGCGAATAATTGCGTAACTTCTTGTCATGTGGTTTGTGTAGGACTGCGTGCCTCTGCTTCCTTTCAGTGTAATATGGATTTGAATCAAAATGCAGGGCATTGTTGTGACTTGAATGTCCGTCATGTTTACATGCTGTCTGATTTAATTCAGTCATTCTCTATTTGTAATCCATAAATTCATTTTATATTGTTAAAAATAAGAAGGGTTTCTTTCTTACAAGCAATTTTGAAGCACAAATCCTGTTATTTGAAGCTTTGGAGGTTGAAAGTACTTAAGTAGGTCGCTTTTTTCGCAATTTATATTTTAGTCCTTTTTACTTTATAGTGGCTTAATTTTTTATTGACTATTTTGAAAATTATTTTTAAAATTAAAAAACAAAAATAAATGTTTTTTTGTTTCACGGGTCCAATCAATCCGACATGAGATTATTCTAAAACTATTAATTAAAACAACAGATTATTCAACTACCACATTTTCTTCATCCTTATTCAACCAAAATTGCAATAATCTCAATACAAAATAAATTGCAATCGCGAAAAAAGAAAAAATAAACCAATAAAAATCTCAATTCCTTTTTTCTGTTATTACTGCGACATTGCCCATAAATCATTTTACCTTCAATCAATCAAGCTTTAAGTTAAACTGTCAGCAATTAATTCACTATTTAGTATTTTACTGTTAAATGTGTGATTTACAACCTTTTCATTACAGCAATTTCAACGTGCCAAGTAAAATGCCTTCAGAAACCTGGGATCACAATAAAATTGTCCATACAAATCGTGATCTATTCACTCTAATGCCATTAAAAATAGGGGGAGAAACACCTGCACTGCAACAATTAAAGCGCCTAGGGTTAAGTCTCCCACTAAAGCTCTCTGCCAGTGCAATATACTTCACAGCCAACACAGTGATTAATGGATGCTGCAAAACTGTTAACATCCTGCATCTGCCGTTGTTGTCTCTGCGATGCCTCTAATGAATTTTTTACCATTTCACTTCGCCTTGCAATGTTTGTTTGTTTGTGTGTTTTTGTGTTTATCCATTTTTGCCGCATTATTTATTGACCATTAAAGGTGATTTTTATGTATGCTGAGCTGGGTTGTTATGAAAATGCAAATGAAAAGCATTTGAAATTAAATTGTGACTAAGTTAAAATAAATGTATTGTGGGTTGTTTCATGTTTGTTTTATGGGACCTTTCGAAATTCAAAACAAATGTCGTTAAACAAAGTATTTAGTGGGGTACAACGTGGGGCCTCAATTGCCATCTCTTAAGTTTATTCAACGATTTTGTTTAATACTTTACTTAATCAAGAGAACATTTTAATTTCATTATCTTGTCTGTAATAGTTGTAAGTGCTTCTGCTTGCAGTTTTATGCATTTCAATGCTCATCACATTTTTATTTGCCTAATTAGTAAATACACATAATATTTCTGCGGTTGAATTTAAACCGCTCTCTTCAATTATATGACACTTGAAACATGCAACATGGAGTAAAAATAATGCACATTGCACAACATAAAGTCTCGTCGTTAATTGCTCAATGCTCATGCTTTAAATAATTCATAAAAATATTATTTAAATAAATTTTCCATAAAAAATTAATGGGTTTTGAATTGATGAATTGTTTCATCAAGAAAAAAAATCTTCGCAAAACTATTAAAAATCATATCTCGCTACTTATTTTTATTGCCAATAAAAATTGTCTATAATTAAAAGCCACATTTTGTGGTCTCAATCAAAGCAGATGTTAGGCAATGTTGACTAATGGATGTTGTTTTTATTGATTGGAAATGATTTAATTTTATTGGTTATCAAACGACTGTCGAAATCACAATCAAAAGCATTTTAACTGAGACCCAATGTCACACTAATTTTAGTTAGTTAAATGATAGGAATTTATAGAATTTGTTGTGTTACGAAATTCAAATTGTTACTGTTTATAAAGTTCTTTTCACAATCCACAGTTCCCACTGTCCATTTGTTTCGCAACATTAAATTGTAGAAAAATGAGCGTAATTTTGCGATGTCTCTCACAGTATGCCGAAACGTGATGGTCGGGAGTAGACGTCTTTCCCTCACACTCTCTCACTCTATTTGGAACAATTTCCCTTTTTTTTTTTACACTCTCTCCCACCCCCTTTGTGTTATTCAATTAAATACAAACAAAGAATGGCTACAATAACTCGATTTTTTGTAACGAGTCGATCAGTCCCTTGCATCTGAGACTTTATATTTAGGGGATGACAAAAAAATATGGAAATTTAAGTACGCAGAGAAAGGATGTACCCCACTTAAACCTTTTGGACTTATAAAAGTTTAAAAAGTGAGATCTTGATTTTTAAATGATTTTGACTTAAGTTTTAAACTTAAGACAGTGCTGCCCCCATTTCTGTATCTCCCTTCTTTCATTTTCCCTCTTTTTCAATATAATACTCATGTTCTCTGAGTCTTTCTCCACTGATTATATATTTCATTTTTCTTTCTTGAATTTAACCCATAAAAACATTGCTTAAGTGTACTTTTTTTATGCCGACTTTAATTTTTTTTTATTTCTTGATCCCTCAATAAAGTGTTTAATCTCTGAGATCGACTCAATTCAAAATATTTTATAAAATATATCCCGGATCAAGTTTAACTGAAAACTACAAAACTCTCTATTTTATTTTATGCCAACAAGTAAATTGTTTTAGATTAACAATTGCAAGAGCCATAAACAATAAAACCGCTTGAAAATTTTAGCAAAGACAAATAATACCAACCACGTAATTAACTTCATCAATATACAGCTTAAACTCAATTATGATCACATAAATATCGTGATTGCTCCTCAATGGCTGTATAGAATTATGAAGCACACTTTCTGCATTCCTGTTACCCATATTTTCTTGTATGTAACAGTTTATCCTATACTGCGAGTGCATTATAATAATTTAAAACCGCATGCTTCCCGCCAAGCATTATTATGGTAATTTCGATCAATTATTTTCTATATTTTATGCACACTGATTTATAAATGATTTCTAATATAGGAATTAGATGTAATGGATGGTTGGGACTTGAGTAGGCTAATTTTGTTGTCGGCTGCAAGTAAATAGGTATGGGATTATTTTATGTGTGTGCAGGCGGATGTAAAAAAACTAAAAATGAAAGTTTCGTTTCCTGTCAGTGTTTGGGTTTTAATACTTAAAAGTTCCCTAAAAGAAGAATTTTTCGTTTAATGATATTGTAATAAATTTTTGGAAAATATTAAAATATGAATAAATATTGACATTGTTGCAAAAGTCCTATTTGTAAAATTACGGTGTAAAACAAGTGATCCATAAAACAAAGTCCTACACGAAATGGCGTAATTGTGGGGCAAAGATTCAATACAACTTTGTTCCCATCGAATACTAGAACTAAAGTAATTTGTAATGGCGTAAAAAACCCCATAGATTTAATAATCACCAAAATGTAGTTAAATAAAAGTTTATTTTGAGAAAGGCCACTTACAATTTTGCATAACTTTAGGCAATTTTTAATAAATAAAGCATTTTTTGGAATAACTTATAACTTTCATAATTAGGGCGAGTAAATTAATGTGAAAATTTAAGGTCGTAAGATAAATTGTTAGCAAGTCAATTAAGAATTTAAGGTGGCCTCAAAAAAAAGTGCACCCAGTGACAGGGAAAGCAACATAAAATTAAGTATCCCTTAAAGTAGAATTTTTTTAAAATTTTACGTAAAAGTGAAGTTATGTGATAAAATTTTACGTGACGTTATTTTATAACTCTCGGCCTTAATGAGTAAAAAAGTGACCTTGACTTAAATAGGATAATTGTTGGTCCCGTAACGGCCAACAACAAAATCCAATTTAGGACTCACACTTAATGATTAAACCTTTAAATACGAGTATTCAATTTAATTAATGTATCTCCCACATTAAATCGCTTACAACATTTTGATATTCAATTAGATCCAGCACCTGTTCCTAAAAAATTTAGTTCAACACTGTATCACATCTGCATGAGCGCCCAAACATTTAAATTCAATTTTGTTAATGTGATCTTTTATGGCAATTCATAAGTATCGAGTTACGTGTTGTTCGAGTGGTTCAAGTGGGCAATGTTTATTTACATAACATTATAAACTAAATTTGATAGCAAGGAGGCGTTAATAATGATTTATTATTATAATGCTGCTTTTCATCCTTCGCAAAGCCACTTAAAAAAAAAAAAAAAAACGAAAAACAAACACACCCTCCTCACAGACTTAAATGGCCCCCAATGTTCACACAATTTGAGGTCTAAATCAAATTCAGGCCAATCATGGATGAAAACTTAATCTGATATAAACTCGTTACGCATAACGCGATGCGATAGAGGTGTAAAGTGGCTGCGGCAACACGACGCATTATAATTTATATGTTTTGGCTTTATTTTGTGTATTATTTTGCTCTGCTTATTTGATGAGTGATGTGGAGCCGTGCACATGGCCGCAAGGGCCATAATACCATGTGGGAGCACACACACATCTTATAGCAGCATCTATAAAAGGGCAATCGGAATGTGGCAGTGGCGCGCGTCGCTTAGCAGGTGCGCGCTGCACGTCTAACCATGAGATTACATGGGATGGATGGCGCTGGCACATAATTTATTTATGTGGACTTCCACACTCACAATATGCCGTAAGCTCACGCTAAACATTACATTTTGTTGCGTTATCTGTGATGTCCGTAAAAAGATTTAAAACTCGTCCACATTTAATTTGCAATTGAACTCGACTTTTACCTTCAGTGCTATTTTTTTTTTATGGCATGTTGGTTAATTTATTATTACGGCAAACAATTTTCAAGACCGCTTATACACCACATTATCTTGTTGGTACGAGGGAATTCTAATTATGGAAGCCCGAACCCCAAACTGGATGTATTCATCTAATTGGGAACAACTTAATTAAATAGATGCTCAACCTACACCTAATTTTAATAATTACATTTTTTTTGTGCAAACAAAGGCGAGAGCAGATAACAGCTGATATTATCGCAGCTTCAATTGTAAACACCATCCCAAATTATTTTTACTGTTACTGTGATACTGTAAATCACTTTTATTGCAATAATACCATTCGTGTACATTTTGGTGACATTTGTTTCACAACATTTTAACTGTTCACACCAAGATAATTTTTGTTGTTTTATTTTTATTTATTTTTGTTGTTTAACATAATTTCACTGACCTTGCAGAACAACGGCGCTTTTATTGTGTATGCGGCCCATAAATCTTTGTTGTTCAACGCAACGTATTTAAATTAAAATATTTCGACTCGCAATAATTCGCGTCTTTAGTTTATAATCATGCGGAGATGATTATGATGATGCGGTGTCTTAAGTATTATCATACCTACCGCAGACTGAGGACTTGCAAGCTACCACAAAATCTTGTAATAATCGCTTATTTAATGCTATGTAGTGTCATCAGCCACGACCTAATGCGACTTTGCGGTTTCCCACACATTAAGTCACATGTATAAAGACATTATAATTTAGCAATTTATTACGTCTTCTTTATTGAGGTTTTAATTCGACACAGTAAAGTGAGGGTTCATTTCTTTGTTACTATTTTACGCAAGAATTTGGTTGATTTTTCTTGACAGAAATAATTATAAATTAGCTATTTAAAATGATTGCTAAAAAATAATTAATTTTTTTTTTTGCTTCGGAAGCTATTATAAGTAGATGTCGCTTTAATGAATAAATGACATAACTAAGAAATAATGACATTTAAAAATAATTAATTTTTTTAGTTGTTTTATAGGCATTTAAAAAAATGTGCTTTTCATTGTAAAACAAAAAGTTTTATCGTATTAAAAATTTCAAAAAAATTGTTATTATGCAGAAAATTATTTTTTTACAAAAAAATTAAAACAATTTTCCGTATTTTCAGGATTTTTTGTAAGAATTTCTTATCCAAAATTTTTTCCCATATTCTAAGGTACAATAAATTGGATTCGTTACAAAATTTGGTTGGATTCATTTAAATTATTAAAACCGCTTGGTTAGTCATTCTTTGGAACCATTAATTTAGTCTGTCTTTTCTGTCATGAGTTAATTTAAATCGAATACAATCTTAATTGGTACAAAAAGGTCTACATAACTAACTTAAATGCCACCTGTGAGGCAATTCTGTTAATTTAGAAGTCTCTTTGACTTCCTTCTTCATTCAACAACAAATTTTCAATAAGTCGAATTTTTCAGTTATTTCATTTAAGCATAATTGTGTCCAAAAAGTAATTTTTAAATTAAATTAAATAAAATAAATAAATAATTTTTAAAACTTGATTTAAATTGCTAAAATGCTTAAATTACTAATTTTAACGATATTATTCATACATGCATTGAATACAAGGACTCTTTTAAAAAAATACACAAATGCATCTAAAAAATGCAAGCACCAATGCAATTAATAATAAGTTAACGAAAGCGGTGCGAAATAAATTATTGTAAAACAAATAAATTTACAAGTTCCCACGTTGTATTTTACTTTTATTTATAACATAAATTCAATTAAAAGTGAATTTTATTCGTCTTCGAATTTCAAGAAACAAGAAAAAAAAAGTAAAATAAAAGCTTTGTACGATAAAAATGCAAAGCAATGATACCCGCGCGGTTGTAGAAACCAGTCTGGACTCTGGGTAGGTTGAAAACTGTTTTGTTCTTTTGGCACGCACCAAGCGGGGGTTTCAGGCCTCTCATTTAATTTATCTTCGTGTTAAAAAGAATTCAGATTGAAAAAATATTTATTGAATTGTGTCTATCTGCGGTGAATGCATTTTAAGTGTTTCTGCATCTTTTTTGTCCATTTCAACGACTAGTTTTTTAGCATCATAAAATAAAGTTTCTTTGACTGTGCAGTTTTTTTTTGCATTGGAATTAAATTAGCTTGTTGAGATGCAATAAATTGGTGCAGTAATTAATGGGCAAAAGATGGTAAATTAAAATTCATTCATTTTGTATTTTATTGTACAGTTGGGATTTCAAGTCAATGCGCGCCAGAAGTGTGGTTAATCGTTTGATTTATTGACTGTCAGGCCTTAAAAATCGCTTATTGACTGTTGCAATGGCATTTTATTTATTGTATTATGATTGGGCCTAAGGGTTAGTCTGGATTATAAAAAGAAACATGCGTTTAATTGTGATTTATTTTAAGAGCGATCACGTGACTACACGGGAGCGTCTTTTGTAATGAAATTGGGAGTGAAAAGGAATACTTTTACAATGCGGACAAACATTTAATTGAATCCAATTTGATATGGAAATGATTTTACTTTTGTGCTAGACTCAGCTATAGTTTATGGAGCATTGAAAAGATCATGTCTTTCATCATTTTAGTCCTCAAATATAAATCATTATCGCTTTTTATGTAAACCTAAAGTTTTCTTTTGGAAGGAAAACTTACCGATTGCAGGTTTATTTGTTGGAAGTGACGAAGATAAGGCTGTTATAAGCTGCCACAAGCTTGTTCTTGCCATGTCATCGCCTGTCTTTCAATCTATGCTGTTTTGGGAACTGCAAGAGAAACGTTCCATTGCCATATCAGACCTGCAGACAAGTGCTTTCCAAAGTCTTTTGCAGTACATCTACAAAGACAAGATTTACATCAATTCGATTGATGGAGCTTGGAACAATTTTAACGCAATAAAACCTCATTCGGTTTTCGGATCTTAGTCCTCAAAACTTTGCTACCGTTGCGAGATCCACTTTAATCATCTTTCAATCACAAGAGGACGTTTTTCCAATACCTGATAGTTTCTCAAGCAAAAGGAATAAAAGATAGAAACCCATTAGAGGAACAATTCTTACAATTTAAAAATGTTTAGTTTTCATAATAGTCCTGTTTGGAATGGGGGTGGTGTTCTTGCTAAAATACGTTTTTTAAGACTTGCAAATGTCTGTCAACCGTAACAATCTCAATTTAAAATATAAGATTTTTTCTAAACTCTGAGAACTACAAAAAGTAAAATTCGTATAACTTCAAAACATTTACAGACTTAATGTCCTTTATAATCACTGACGATTGATTGAACACTGAACAGCCTTACAATTTAAATGTTTATCACGCTTATATTTTTTTAAATCGAAGAAATCATACTGAGCTCTGTTTAAAACTAAAATTTAAGCGTTGCTCCAATTTTTAATATAATACAAACATCCATTAAAAATGCTGTAATGCTTTCCGAAACATGTCATTAATTTATGCTGTTGTCCATAAAGATTTACATTCGAAACAATAAAATATGTTACATGGTGTTAAAAGTGTTTCATTGAAAACACCCACAATCTCCGTGCCCCACAACGATTGTCTTGTAGTCATAAAAAAAAGAAGTAAATGAACAAAAAATAAACACACTTTTATTTTAAGGCAAGCTTCAAGACCTAGTCAAGACAATTGGCGAAACGAAGCAGAACCTTGTGCGCTCTTAAAACACGCACATAATATATTCTTTTCTTAGTATGAAGAGCAATGGGATTAACTTGAATTTAATTGCTCAACATTTAAGTACACATCAAAAAGTGAGTAGGACATATTCGTCGAGTACACAGCCATCTCTTTGCGCCATCTGCGTGTTTGCAAAGACGCGCGTTTCTCGCTTGTTTACATCGCGAGTTCACGCGTCTTTTAATTTATAGCCAATATATGTAATTGCATTGTTCGGATAAGGTAATATAAATGGTATTAATGGTGTGGCCGAGGAATTTGTCTTGCTGGAGGCGACGAATCAGCAAAGATACGCATCTTGAAATATAGTTTTCTTATGGCATGGAAAAAGGGACGCACTGGTACTCCGTATGAGATTTTATGTGTATGCAGTATGACGTTCAAATTGAAGGGGTAGAAGAGCTTGTCATGAGTCTGCATAAGGTCGTTTGCGATGCATAAAATCTTTACGATAAAATCGCAGAAAAACAGTGATCCCTCGATTTACGTCGATGTTATCATTAAGTGGAAAAAAGTTTTTTTTTTGTTTTTATGCAAAAGGTTAAAAACTTCTTTACTGCTTTGCAGAATAACGCTATTTTAACCTAACTTTCCAACAAATCTTAAACATTTTCATAATCTCTGAATGGAAAATAAATTCGATTTTAATATTATTGAAATCTTTAAACAAAAATTTAACATTCTTGAAATCTTTTTGTTTCTTTTAAATTTTAAGGTAAAAGACGTCAAAGGCTCCTTGTTTGCTTTATTTTCAGACAAGCCATTCAACTTTTCTCAATTTTTGTCATCTGAGGAAATAAAAAAATTTAAGAGAGACATTTAACGGTTAAGACAATTAAAATTTTAAGGTCGTTGTTTTGCAATAATTGCATTCGACAATACACAAAATTTAAAGAACACACACAATTCAAAAAATTTATTTCTTAATTGAAAATGAGAGTTTCTGCTTAAAAAATAAATTAATCATGGTTATTAATTTAAGAAAAAATTATATCACAGCATTTGGTAAGGTTTTGGTGAGACAAAGGTTAAGGAACTTGACGTTCAAATTTAAAATTAAATCCTTTATAATAAGCACAAATGTTTTGCACTTTGGTCAAGAAATTTAAGTAAAAATTAAAAAGACGCTTGATCCTTGATGCATATTTTGTAGAATGTTAAAAAAAATGTTTATCTAGTCATGAAATTTAACCCGTACAATAAATTTATTTCTCCTCTTATTAACTATATTTTTTGTGCAATTGCTAAACCCTTTAGTATTACTCTTCCTTAATAAAGCCATTAAATTCGGCACTCCGTAAGCCGAGGGAACACTGTACTTCACAATTAAATCTAAACTGCACTTAACGAAATCAGTACACCTACAATCTTAACGTTGCGTTGATGTCAAATGCATTTCATTCCACTCGTAACTGTAAAATATGTGACACGAATCATGACATGCACGCTACATTCGAGAACCAACCGAAACATAAAGTAAAATTATTGCTACAAGGCGTTGCATTTAAATTGTTCAATAATAATAACAATAATATTTAACACTTCCTTTGCTTACGGCCGTCCCCCCGCCATGCAACACACAACATTATCGATTGATTCGGTACATAAATTTGGAATAATCTTTGACAAAAATTATTATTTGTACCTCGCCCGCTGCATGCGATCACATTTAACACCAGCGTGCATTCCACACGAATATTAAAGATCGCGCCCGCGCCGTACCGCACGGTTATAATGCAACAATTTGTGTGATGTTCGATTTCCCTTGTGTCGTTGCAGTTAAGATTACACAAATACCTGGATACAAGTGGAGACGTCCGACACATCAAAAAAAGGGCATAAACATAGGCACAATATTAAACGCTGCTGCGTTTATACACGAGACGATAAGGAAGAAGAATGCAGCGTCTTCTGTGCTATGCGCTGCTGGTGATTGGGCCGCTGGTGCAAATCGCTAATCCCCTTTCCATCGATCCAGGTGAGTCATTTCCATTTAGAGCAATTTATACTTGAACTTGATTTAATTGATTGTTTGTTCCCTCATCGTCCATCGTGAATCGTCTCGTCTGTTTGTATCATCTTTGTTGCTGTGTGTTGTTCGTCAATATCGTCAAACGTCCGTTCCGACACACTCGTCTAACCACTCTGGATGCCTGCATTCCACAAATAAAATAATAATGTAGTGGCATCAACTGAATTGGAAGATCTGATTAAAGATGACTTTGTCATCTCGATCCGGCACATTCGGTAATATTTCTTCATCCACTAATTTACAAACTAATCTTAATACTCATTAAATGTTGCTTTTCATTCCGCTCACCCTTCCCGCGTTACTCAACAACAACCACGAACAAATGCAGACCACGACGAAAATTTCAAATCTCAATTGAGGCATTATTTATGATTGACTTCCCAACACTGCGGAATAAGTTTTCATTTTTCCTCGATCGCAAACAAAAGCAGATGACTGTCGATATCAATGCGAATGCCACCGTCCATTCCAAGCATTTCGAAATACCAATGGTCAATGAGACGACAACAATACGATCGGTGGCAATTTTGTTCGCCGGCCGCACCCTGTCGCTGTACATTGACTGCAAGGTGGCGTCGAAGCTGGACATCGACGAGAGTTTGACATCGCTGTACAAAACGATGGACGATCCGGTGATGAAATTGTTCCGTGAGAGAAAATATCCCTTGAACTTTGACGCATCGGTGGAGCGCGCCCTAAAACGAGCTAATTGCCAAAAGAGTCATCATCGTCGTTCCAACAAGCGATTGGTGAAGAACAAAATCTCAGACAAAGGTGTGTTTTGTGTTGAAAGCTTTGTCCCTTTTTTTGCAGCACAATGCATCATGGTTGTTTATATAATAATATGGTCGGATGGAACCACTAATTTTGCTGTTCTCATGGATGCTTATTATACATGTTCTTCATAATCGTTGTGATTTTTGTCGTTTTACATGTTTCGCCTTTTTCTTATGCGGCGTGATTATAATTTTCATTTTTTTATAGAAAAAACTAAGAAACGAGATGTGAGGGAGTGGTACCATCAGACAGGTCAGGAAAGATATACAGAGCGTCAGCCACAGCCAACCGTATTCGAGCCCAACAATGATATTTACAGGCGTGGCGACATTCCCGTTGTATCTGGTGATTGTGATGGTTCGTTAAAAAATTTGTCATGTTTTGTCACATTTTTAATTAACCCAAAAATATTTTTAAATTAACACCTTCCAATGAGAGAGAGAGAGGCATTGGCCCTAATGAAGGCGATTCCCATAAAATTGCCTTGCTGCAGTGATTGCTAATTATTGTTTATTATCTCTTAAAACTTAACACAGACGCCCTTACCAAATCAATGCAAGACCTAATTGCCATCGTAAAGCATCTGCGTGACGATGTTGCGAGTCAGCGCTCCGAGATTGGACACCTACGCGCCCTCATCGAGAACTGTGCCTGCTGCCAGCAGCCAGCACAAATCCGTGAAAGTTGTGACACCGCAAATCCGTGCTATCCGGGTGTTTCATGTCACGAAACTGCGCATGGCATACGGTGTGGTGCCTGTCCGAAGGGACACATTGGTGATGGACGAACATGTAAGCCGGGACGAACGTGTGCGGATCGACCTTGCTTCCCGTAAGTTCAATATTTGTTTTATTTTATTTTTATTTTTTGTGGAAAGACAACGCAGCATGTTTGGCATTCTGTCGAAATAATGCGGATACACCAAAATTCCTCCTATCTTTTGTGTGTATCAGAGACACCGCGTGCCCCATGTTCAATTTTGTACGTGAAGAAGAGGAGGCGGAGGGGGAGTGGAAATTCATTCAGCGTGTCAATTTTCAGTAATCAATTTAATTTGTGACCAAATGTCTTTCGGACCTTAAGTGCGTCAAAAAAAAAAGAAAAAAGAAGAAAAATGGAAAAGCACACCAAAATGAAACTGCTGCCACGCGGTGGAAATATTTTCGGTGTATTTTAATTTGTTTTTCATATCCATGCAACATAACAAACTAGCGATATACATAAATATGGTACGCGTGCATTCACGTTCGTTTATTCCACCATAATTTACGGCTGGAAGGAGACCAACACAAAACAAAACTGGAAGAAAACATTATGTGGACGGAAAAAAGCGGTGCGTGGGCTTTTTTACGACTCTTGAGACTTTGAAAACCACCAGGTAACCAGATGCAGTGTAGTTGTAGTGTGGCAACAACGATGCGGCGGGGACCGAGGGGTGACCCCAAAAGCGTTATATTATGTTGTATGCTAAAGTTATGTGTGTACGAGCTATGGGCAAAATATGTGTTTGAGACAAGCGACTAAGCGAGTGATCTTGGCACGAAGCACAAAGCTTGTAAAATGTTGATTTCTGTCGAAATGAAGTCTATGCGCTTGTACCGTGTGTTGAGAAGTAAGGCAGCATTAACCAACCACCACGCTGAAATGGTTGGCGCACGATTTGAAAAAAAAAAGCAGAGGGGAAAAAGCGTGCGTGGGTGAACTCGTTAGGTTTTGTTCAATGTTGTTGAGTGAAGCGCGCGCGCGCGTTAAAACACACTCGTTTTGATTTTAGATACTGAAAAAGCACACACATGTTTTGAAAAGCATCAACTGTTTGATTTGCGGCAGGGAGAATTCCTTTGGAAGTTATGATAATCTTTTGATTGGGTTTTATGGAGAGCGGAAGCTTTCAGAAATGTTAGGAAATCATCATTAAAATTTGGGATTTTAGCATAAAAATCATTATCAATTATCAATTTTCACTTATCCTAACGGTAACTACCAAAATTAATTAAAACGAAAGTGAAGCTTCTTAGTTGTTGACGACTTTTTGTCTATTAATTTTGCTGTGGGATGAATTCTCTTTGGATAGCTACCACGGAACCTTGTTATGCGATAAATGCGTTTGTATTTTAGCTACAGTAGAAGATTCCTTCACAATGTATAGTTGCAATGAATGGCTTCCCCCTGAATAGGCAACGCAAAGCAAACAGCCAGTTTTCTCACTAAATGGGTACCTAAAAAGCATTTAATATAATACATGAGACTTATGTTTATCTTTTAAGCGATTAGTTTGATTTAACAATGAAAATACCTTTTGCCGGAAATAAATCATTCTATTAACGTCGCATTTTATTTTCCATCATCTTGAAAAGGAAATACTTAAACATGGACTTAACGGCTGTAACAAAAGTCCCATCGTTGTAAGGTGTTTAACCATTTTATTTATGTTCATTTTATTACCATTTCATTGAAATCAATCGCTTTTTGAAAACGCGTATACATTTTATTATATTCCTTACGGTGAGGCACCGCCATGCCATGCCATGCCGCTCAACCATTAACCGCTCCCTGTGTGTCCAATCGGGGAATCTCTCTCTTTAAACGACTGACAATTCAATTGCAAAATCAGTCTGAAAATTAATGCGCTTCAACGTTATACGTTTCGCATAATTAGAATGATTCATGCAACGGTTTATTAAATACTAGCATTTTTGTAACATGCAAAGGTTCCTCCGTAATTCGTGTTACCGCAGCATAATATAGTGGTAACCCCCACGCACTCTGTTTGATGTTGAGTTACGCTTGCAGCAATTAATTTTACAGTTGCGCTTTATCACCTACCGCACTACAGTCAACAGTGCAGCGTGCTACACAAAATAAACCCATAAAGTGCTTATTGCGGTCTACACCGCGTGGTCCCACTACCCATAGTGGACACGTTGGTTGGTGCGGTGTAAAAGCGCGCTTTCATGCTATTAAATGATGGCGCCAACAACTGCTTCTTACACAATTTATGAGTGAAATTCCACAATATAACATAAACTACATGCATTATAATAATTTCTCTCTTTTTTTCTTGATTATTTTTCATCTCGTGTGGATAATGCGCGCTTGCTGCCTGTCATCTTACGCCAAATGAAGTGGAGTGCAATGCTACGAGTCGGGCGGTGACATTCAGTGTGGACCATGCCCCAGCGGGTATGCGGGAGACGGACACAGCTGTGTGCTGCGTGACCCATGCCTCGATAATCCGTGCCCAGCAGGTACAAGGACTAATCAAATAACCAGTCATACGCATAATATGCCTTAACCATCTATGAAACTTTAATTGCGCATATTTTTGTGTTAAACGTTTAATTTGTTTTTCATTTTAATTTTTTTTTTTTGTTTTTTGGACTTTAAACAATTGTCTGTCTTTTTTGTTGTACATAAAATAATTTATGCTGATTGCATAAATATGTTTGCATCAAAAGCATGACGCACTTATTTAAACATTTTTATTTTTATATTTTCCCAATTTTAATGAATTTAAACAATCGTATACAAAAGCGATCACAATCACAGTTATGAAAGAAATTACATTAATTAAAATACCTTTATACCTATGCTATTATAATATAGTCAATAAATTTATGCATGATTTTTACATATACATAAATATATAGATTAAAAATATTCATTAAATTGCATCATTAATATGCAAATATACAAATCAACCGCACACATATTTAATTTACTGATATATAATTCAAATTTAATATATGTTCAACTCAACACTCACACACATAAACATAAAAATATTAAACTCCACACACAAAGCGTTGCATGAGAATTGATGTGACCGATGCGCATTTTTGACTTTTCCGTCGATAGAGACTTGAGGTTGCAGTTTTGTTTGAAACTCATGCAATACTTCTAAGTATTTGAGTGGTAAATAAATCTGTGTAAGAATACCCGATGCTGCTCATTAACCACTTAAAGTTAAATTATTAAAGCCTTCATCACTTTGCTTTATGTAAAGTAAGGAGTAACTTTTTTTTTATCAATCACTAAACCTTTTTTCCAAGTTGATAAGTATGTTGCAGTTTAAAAGCAGTTTAATTTTTTTCACATTAAAAAAATTTGCCTTAAAAATTCCGGTAATCATTCTTATATTCTTATTTCTTGTCTCTAAAATTAAAATTGAAAAATCGTTTCACAAAGTAATATTAAGTTTCAATAATCACTTAAATTCAAATTATTTAAAATTTTTATCATAACACCCAAAGTTTGTTTTGCCGAAATAAACTCGAAACTGTATTTTTGCGTATTGGTCATATCACTTCTCAATCGACGAAACATTGATAACACATTTAAATATTAATGGAATCTATACATAGCTGTATAATGTTTCTGTTTTGAATTACAGTTTCTCTTTTGTGCATTATTTTAATTATTATTATTTATATTTCCAATCACAAAACGAGATTATACAATACATAGCTAGTTTACATTAAATTAATTAGGTTGTAATAAATTTTGTGGGTTGACTCTGGCCTTGACCAGTGTCGGATCTTTTTTATGACGCAATTTTCGGGCGGCACACTGTTTCACTTAATTAATTAAATTCTTTTTTCCTTTTGTGGGTTATTAATGTTTAAAAACCGATGTTAATATATTCATTAAAATCATAATTAATAATACACCCAAATGATACTGTTTTAAACTTTAAAAGCCATAATATACATAAAATATTTATTGTAATTTTTCAACTCACGCATATTTTGTTGTTCATTTTGTTTCAAGGTGTGTCAATAATTATAAAGTTGTATTCGTTTGTTGCATTTACATTCATTTTAATTGCCACCCATTTTTAACATTAATTACTGTTTTGTCACATTTTAATTGATTTTATTTAAAGAGAGACAAATTGCAGAGAAATCGTTTATTCATTTTTAACCGGTAATGTTAACAACATTGCACATTAGCTTAAAAGCATGAATATTATGTATTTAATGCCACCCTGTTTTGATAATAATTTCGTCACGCATGATCGTTAAAAATTCACCTTTTTTTATAATTAAAATTTTAATATGTCATTTAAATTAACAAAAAGACTATTTAAGAAGTTTCAATGATCCACATTACGAGCTCGCAATTATGCAGAATTAAGGTTTAGCAAAAAAATGATTTAATAAAGTAGTGTAATATTTCGATGAAAAATCAATACTTTCGAGGCAAAATTTTATTTACACAGGGTGTGTCTGAGTTTTCGTTGAAAAAATTCAAAATAAAAAAAACCGTTGAAATTTGTGTGTAGAAATTTCTCTGTTAGATTGAACGAGTTTGATTCTAGTTCGAAATTTTGTTACTTTTCATTGACATTCGATATCAAAAGTAGTTTGCAATGATTGAGATGAGCGTTGGTCCGCTTCATACCTTCTTCATTCAGGGTATGAAATCATTGCTCTTCCAAACATTTGTTCCAACAATACGAGAAAAAAACGTAAATTAAACATTAGACTAATTGTTTTTTTTTTGTGTGACATTTGCAGTTTATCAATGTTTTTCCATTTTAATTTTATCGTGGTTAAATTTTGTATGTTTCCTAATAAAAGTGGTGATTGAAATAATACTGATAGGTTAAAAACGTATCCCGCAGCTTCCTTTTGAATTCGAGAAATTAAAACAATAACTTGCTCAATTTTTTAGGAGCGGGCAACGTTCAAGTAGAGAGGCATAGAAGTTATAACAGAACAGAGTGGTCATCCTGGCACGGAAAATAATGCGTTTGAAAATATGCAATAATCTCTGCATTGCAGCCGTAACAGTTTATACACACGATTTTACAAAATGAATACAGAGTGCATATAAAATAGTAATACGAAAGAAAGATCCATCCAATAGAAAAAAAAAAGAACAATAATATTTTGTAAAATAATTTAAATCATTTTTCTTTTAATTTTGTATTATAAAGTGACGATTAAACGAATGATTTAACATACATAAAAATAAATGGTTTTATTTTAGAAATACTATGTACAACCGTATTATAATATTTTAATTATAGTAGTTTAGACATTTTTTTTTTTTGTGGTTAAAACCCTCAAAAATTGTACAAATCTTTTTTCACTCACCCTGTATTTTTTAACAAAAAATCATTTTATGTTCATGTTTTTAAATTCTAACGATTAAACCACAATGACAATAAATAAGAAAAAATCAACAAAATAAAACCTGTCTCTTCCATAACACCCTATGTGTAATATACTTTACAGTTCTTATTTTTGTCGTCCCTCTCACATTGCTAACCATTTAACAGCCTTGCGACTGCCGAACCTTTCTGCATTAAAAACGGCCCATCATGCTGCCCTAACTGTTTGTAAAATTGTTCTAATCAAAACTCAAATTGGCTATTAATTAAAATGATTGCTGAAATTCAAATTTTTCCGTATATCAAATTCAAAGGTGCGCAATGCGTCCAAATTGCATCCCATCCATTCTTCCAATGCAACAAGTGCCCCAAGGGATCATCCGGCAATGGAACTACGTGCTACGATATCAATGAGGTATTAGATTAAAAATTTATGAAAATAAACACAAACAATAAAACAAAATTGAAAATTAAAATAAAACCACTTTTTTACAGTGCGACTTACACGACCCGTGCGACCCACGCGTACGCTGCACTAATCTCTCACCAGGCTTCCGTTGTGAGCCATGCCCAAGCGGCTACCATGGCATGCACCACAATGGAGTGTACGTCACTGCTATGGACTATGATTTCCGTCGTCAGCACTGCACTGACATTAACGAATGCCAAGACAATCCAAATATTTGTGGAGCAAATTCATTCTGTGTCAACACTGACGGTTCGTACCATTGCAACTGCAAACCAGGCTTTTTGAGGACTGGTGCTGGCATCTGCAGCCCCACTGATGGTATGTGCGCTGATGGCACAATATGTGATAGGAATGCTGAGTGCAAGCACGCCGGAGGCAATTCGTACCGATGCAAGTGCAAAATCGGATGGGCTGGTGATGGTTTCTTGTGTGCATTGGATTCGGATTTGGATGGTTGGGCAGATTATGCGTTGAATTGCACTGATGTTAGATGCAGGAAGGATAATTGTATTAGTGTGCCCAATTCGGGACAAGAGGATTCGGATAATGATGGCATTGGTGATGCTTGCGATCCAGATGCTGATAATGATGGTGTCCTTAATGATCCGGTATGAAATTTCTGGTAAAACAATTTAGATAGACCATTTATTTACAAAGGCTAATTATTCCAGGACAACTGCCCACTTGTCTACAATCCAGACCAACTGGATTCTGAAAGAAGTGGTGGTGATAAACAGGGAGACGCTTGTGATAATTGTCCCACTGTAATCAATGTGGATCAGCATGACACTGACAAGGATGGTTTGGGTGATGCCTGTGATGACGACATCGACAATGATGGAATTCTTAATGTTGATGATAACTGCCCGATGATTTCCAATTACAATCAACTGGATAGTGATATGGATGGACGGGGTGATGTTTGTGATAATTGTCCTCTTATTCCAAATTCAAATCAAGTGAGTATCCAGTGATTCTAACCGGTGGAAATTCCCGCAATAAATATTCGTCCTTTAATTATTTTTAGGCGGATCGTGATAACGATTTAATTGGTGATGCGTGCGACAGCGATATTGATAGGGATCGCGATGGTATTCAAGATAGTGAAGACAATTGCCCCAAAATCGCCAACTCTGACCAATTGGATACGGATGGTGATGGTCGTGGTGACTATTGCGATGACGACATTGACAACGATGGAATTCTCAATGGACGTGATAATTGCCCGCTGGTGCACAATCCTGACCAACTGGACGCTAATCGCGATGGTGTTGGTGACATTTGCGAAGAAGATTACGATAAGGACTCAATTCCAAATTATCTCGACAATTGTCCAAATAACTCAAAGATTTTCTCAACTGATTTCCGAACATACCAAACTGTCGTGTTGGATCCAGAGGGTGACTCACAAATTGATCCCAATTGGATAATCTACAATAAGGGAGCGGAAATCGTGCAGACAATGAACAGTGATCCAGGATTGGCTGTTGGGTAAATCAAATTCTTAATTACAATGAAAATATTTGTTAACATTATGAGGACGACATTTTTGCAGCTACGAAGCATTTGGTGGCGTCGATTTTGAAGGAACATTCTTCGTTGACACTGAAATTGATGACGACTTTGTTGGCTTTGTGTTCAGTTATCAAAGCAATCAAAAGTTCTACTCAGTGATGTGGAAGAAGAACTTCCAAACGTACTGGCAGGCGAATCCATTCCGGGCATCAGCTGAGCCTGGCATTCAGATTAAATTGATTGACAGTTTAACTGGTCCGGGACAGAAAATGCGTAACAGCTTGTGGCACACCGGTGATACTAAGGATGAGGTGAAACTGCTTTGGAAGGATCCACGCAATGTGGGATGGAAGGAGCGAACTGCGTATCGTTGGTTGTTGCTGCATAGACCAAAGATTGGACTCATTCGATTGCGGTAAGAAGCGTCTTGTTTGTGCTTTTTATTGAAACTAATCATAATAATGTCTTCCCTGTTTGCAGCATTTTCGAGGGTGAGAAGCTTGTAGCTGATTCCGGTAATCTCTTCGATACCACACTTAAGGGCGGTCGTCTTGGAGTGTTCTGCTTCTCACAGGAGATGATTATTTGGTCAGATTTGGTGTATCGATGCAACGATCATGTACCAAAGGCAATTTACAATGAGCTTCCCAACAGGATAAAGTCGCAGGTGGAAATTGACACAAGGTCGTGATCAACTTGCGCCAATTTACAAATCTTTGTACAGCCATTGTAATGGTTTTAATTAATATTTTTGTTGAGTTTTAACGTTAAATTACTTACTTTTAAGGCGACAGAGCTGTAAGCTGATTGAGAATTTTTGTTGCCATTTTCTCAATTGGACTATATTTGTACCTAATGTTATGTTGCTTGCTTTACCTATACTGATTGTAAATGTGTTCACAATGAAATTTCGTTTGGGGAACAAATGTCTTAAGAAATGTTCCCACAGACGTTTAAATTGCAATTATTTGTAATTTTCAATTTTGTGTCTTTAATTAATCATAATAAAAAAATTAAAAATTATTTTTCAAATGTGTTTCCATTTAAATTCAGAAAGCTATCTCTGGAACTTGCTTAAAATAAGACTGACGCTTAAGAGGTGTACAAGTTAAGAATTCCAAAGGAAAATAATTGTTCTTCGAGACATAATATCTTTAATACATCTCTATTTAGCAGAGCTTTGATCATTTTTAATAAAATCCCAACCACCCCAAAACTTAAAAAAAAAACTGTCAATCAGGGAACCAAGAATCATCTCAAGGGGAGTTCAGTCGTAGAAGGCTTAACCTCGAGCTATCAACAGAAAGAAGCGGTAATCTCCTACTCCGAAGAGTTTGCGTTAGACAAATGTCTTAATGAGACAAAATCCAAGTCAATTGAAAAAACTACATCGCAGGGAGAGCGAGGTGTGAATTTATATACGACTGTTGCTTAATAATAAATCTTTTCGGAGATATTAAAAATTTGACCTTGAAATTTCTTAATTTTTACCTTGATTTTTGTCCAAAATTGGTACTTTTATTGAGATTATCAATAATGTAGAACATCATAGTAAACTAAAACACACAGTATTTGAATTGCATATTTTCATTATAAAAATATGACCTTGAGTTTTCAAAATTTGACCTTGAAATGTTCAGCAAGTTTTCTTATTTTATTTATTCCTACAATAATGTGGAAAAAAAATTTCAAAAATATTTAGGGTTTCTGAGATACGTGCGCCGTACACCGTACGTTGAACCTTGAAATTTCCGATTTCGACCTTGAAATGTTCAGCAAGTTTTTTTGTCTCATTTAAGCCTACAATAATGTGAAAATTATTTTTTTTAAATATTAAAGGTTTCTGAGATATAAAAATTTGACCTTGAATTTTTCGATTTTGACCTTGAATTGTTCCGCAAATTTTCTTATCTTATTTTATCCTACAATAATCTGAAAGAATTTTTTAGATATTGTGCAAGGTGGCTGAGATAGGAAAGTGGGGTTTGTCCTTGTCCACCCCCTTTTTCGCCAGAAGGAGCATCTAGCGGGATATAGGATGCAGTTTTGTTTAAGATACCTTGAAGATTAATTGTTGTGGAAATGAAAAAAATCGTAGAACCCATTTGTGAGCCCCAATACGAAAAAAAATTCTTTTGGCAATAAGTTGACCTTGAAGGATATGACCTTGAAAAATCGAAGACGATATTCTTATATTTTTGTCTAATACTTTACAAAAAAAATTCATACAAATCGGTCCAGTCCTAAACTAGGAGTTTTTTTTACACCATTTTTCTACAGTACGGCGCACGGACGTACTTTTGCACATTTTTTCTAGACCACTTTTTTGGACTCAGGGGGTGTCAAAACGAATTTCTGCATCATCAATTTTTTTCCCAAAAAAAGTCGGATTCCAAATATTTCTATATGCCCTTGAGGTCGTATATAAATTAAAAATCCGGTAACCTTTAAAAAAGAATTCATTCAACTATAAATTTCAATAATCTTCCCTTCTAATGGGCGTACTAATTGAGATATCCTCTTTTGTAATAGCTGCAGTTGGTACATCCCACACGCGATAAATGAGATGTTATCCAAAATTGGAATCTTGGAGCCTAAGGGCAAAGTTATCCATCGATTTTAAACAATGGACCGTTTCATAATCTATAATTAAAGAGCATTTTGAGAACCGTAAAGGCGATAGCAAATTTATTATGGATTGTTTCTTCATTTTAAGGGGTCTTATAGAATATTTAGCAATATTTCTCTGCATCATATTTCACTTCAATCCAAAGATTTCGAACCACTGAATGACTTAATTAAGGTCTCGAAGATTTCTCAAATATTAAGTTTCCATTGTTTATTTTTATTTTCGGCTGCATTATTTCGTAGTATTTTGATATCGCTGTAAATTCAAACAACAGCCTTTTATATCGAATTGAGTAATAACATAAGTTTAAAAACTCATAAAAATGTAAAAATATGATCCTACCTTTAAAAATTTAAATATTTCACCCGTGTGAAATTCATAAATAAAAATCGTATAAAATTTCCACATTTAAATATGAATGGAAAGAAAAATGCGTTTGGATTAAAATCAATCAATCGCCCAAAAAGCTTCGTCATTCAACGATTCACACATCAAAGCTCATAAGCATTCAAAGAACAAATTACATCGCGCGTTTTAGTCTGCATAATTAATGGCTTAAGCCGTCTTCGCATTTCTTTATTTTATTCACTGCACACTGTTTTGTTTGGGTTACTGTCTCCTGTGAAATTTATGTGTGGGACGAGGCCATTTAATTTTCCTCAATTTTCATTCTTTAGCGTCGCTTCTTTGGCTAAAGCTCCGCAAATAACTCACGCATATGCCAGACAATTGATGTAAAATTCGGGTGGGCCAACGACACGTCTCAGCCGTCTGTAATAAACGACACAGCGACACAGGTTTGTCACATGGACGTGTGATATTGTCATCTACAGCTACTTCAATGGCACAACACGATTGATAAAATTTTGAACACATAAAAAGAAAGCCAGAAAGTTGGTGAGGAAAAGAATTCGGTCGTACAAGTCGGTAAAATGCAATAGAACAAAATTTATTATTATTATTTTTCATGATTTTTAAGGAAATTCATCGGGTCCTTTATATGAGTAAATGTACGAGTACTTTAAATTCATCAGCTATATTTTAAAATTATGAATTAATATATTTTTTTAAATTATTATTTCAAATAAAATGCAGCATTTTATTTTTGGTTCAAAATTTGAAATTATTTAAAGTTAAAATTACTTGTTTCTTGAATAATTGCAGACTAGCTATTTAATTTAAAATATATATGTACTTAAAAAAGTCATGACCGAAACTTGCGATAAAATTAAAAAGTTTTCATTGAAAACGGTTTCTTATAGAAAAATCGATTAGAACTCACTTACATTATTAAGTATATGTACATTTTTTTTTTGAAAATGTTTCGAAATGTTTATTTAAAAAAAAGAAGTATTTTTTTTCAAAAAAAAATTCTTTCATTAATTACTTAATTCAACATAACATAACCTAACTACTGTGGTGAACATGAAATTTGAGTTATTCCTTCTCGGCGTGTTGGCCCAGCTCTAGCAGCTCATGTGGTTCAGCATCAGGCTGTGATAGAAAATGTAAAGTTAAATAAAATTTAGGACTTTTTTTTCCATTAATTTAAATTTTTTCTTTGGCACTCACCGAATGCAATTCAAGATCTCCCTTTGATAAATGATTGACTAAAACTGTTCCAAGGGCGTCACACATCACGTTAATGGTTGTCCTGAATCGGTCACTGGAATAAAATGATTAAAATTATTATTATTTTGCAATTTTGCAAACAAAAAAGTTTTCCTTATGGGAAAAAAATTAAGTGAACATTTTTTAATGGTAAAGTTTTAAAAATTAACTCATTTCTATATTTACAATGTTCTGAAAAAGGTATTTAACATGACCTTGAAATAGTTATCTAGTTTATGGAATAAAAATGGAAAAATAAGAGGGTTGAATTTGAAAAAATATTAAAGTTTTCAAGTGTACTTTAAAGATACAAAAACATAACATTACCAATTTTACAAAGTTTATTTCTTCACAACAAAATTATACTCACAGCAACCAATCCACAGCAATAATAATCGTAACATCCTCAGCGGGAAGACCAACTGTGTCCAAAACCATCACCATTGTCACTAAACCGGCTTGTGGAATACCAGCGGCACCAATAGAAGCAGCAGTAGCTGTCACACTAATTAAAATCACACAATTAATATCAAAAGCAATGAACCGCCGTTAAACCAATTACCTGACAGCAACAATATGTCCAAATGACAACGAAATATTACGCAATTGAGCAATGAAGAGTGCCGCAACAGCCTCATACAAAGCGGTACCATCCATGTTAATAGTGGCACCCACTGGCACGACGAAACGCGTCACACGCGGATCAATTCCCATGTTATCGAGGCAGTTGATTGTAATTGGCATTGTTGCCGAACTGGATCCAGTACCGAATGCGGTGGCGAGCACTTGTCCCAACTTGGCGATGTACTGGTACGGTTGTTGGCGTGTAGCCAAGAAGAATATTACACAAACAGTGCCTAATTAATTTTTAGTGAACAATTAAAAAATAAGTGTTAAAAAAAGGTGAACAATCTTAATGTTATTTAAATTACCCAATCCATGTAATATCAATCCAATCATTACAGTCATAAAGTACATTCCCAGTTGTCCAACCATTTCAGCAAATGAATCAATTTCCAAAATTTTGGCTGTGACCAAGAAGAACACACCAATGGGAGATAACCTGTTTTTGTTAAACAAATTTATGTTTAAACCATTTTTTCATAGCAACCGTTTTTAATTTGTGTCCCTACCAGATAACCCATTGAGTGATGATCATCATCGCCTCACTGAGGGAGACAAAGAAATTCTGCAACGGCTTTCCATTGTCACGCATTTTGCCAATGGTAGCGCCCAAAACAATGCTGAACATGACGATGCCCAACACATTTGTGCCCCTGGTATACTCGGTGGTGATTCCGTACTCGGTGACTGGCAGATCTGCAATTAAACGTTAAATTAAACGGTATCAATGATTTGTGACATTTTATATAGAATTTAATTAACTGTTGTAAAACAAGATTGATCATGTTTTTTCCCGACACAATAATTTGAAATTAACATTAATGTCTACTATATACTTTATTTTACAGTGTCAACCGGCTCAACCTTAACACCATAGACTAAACTTCCGGTTATTCATGATTTAATTTTGTTCAGAAAAAAAGTATAAATTGACTGACAAACGAGTATCACATTCCACTAACAAGCAAAAATCCAAATAAATAGTGGGACGATTAGCACAGCTGTTTAAACTGTATTTTTGTAATAGTGAGTATGCTTGTGACCTTGTGGACATATTTATTTATTATTTGTTTCAAATGGTTTGTCATTAGAACCTATTTCCGTTGGGCATTTGCAGTTTTCATCCGCTGTATCATTTCTTCCGGTTTGGCGTGGCAACATTTTAATTTAGATAACGGATTTTTTCAATTAATGCCCGACTGAAACTTTAGCCATCATGGCGGCATTTTTATAAATTTTCAAACGGGTTACAATTTTCACATTAAAAAAATTAAGTTACTTACTTGGAGTGGCATTAACTGGCTTTACTAATATTGTTCGATCCTGTGGACAAAAATTAAAAGGAAAATTATTTAGGTTAAAAGGATAAGCTTATAATATAAGTAGTAACTTTTATTTTAAAATAGTAACATAGTTCAAACGTTTTAGGACCCTTAACTGTTTTAATTCTTGAGTACATTGGTTATAAAGTAAATTTGCGTTTTAAAAAATGCAATGTTTACCATTAAAACTATATTTAACAATATTTTTGTGTTTTATCTTTGTGAAATTTTGTGAAAGTATTTTTAATTAGAATAAATATTATTTAAGTCTTTTTATATTTAATATATGTATTAGCAAAATTTGTGACCTTGAAATATTCTACAAAATAACTTGTGGCCAAATCTTAAAGTCGTTATTTAACCCTCCTCAACAAAATGTTTATTTTGCTCCTAACTTTTTGAATTGTAACCTTAACTTTACCTTGAATTAGAGAAACTTGAAAGATAAAACAAAATTTTCTAAACAAATTGCATTTTATTCTAGCCACTTTTTTTTAAATGTTTTTTGTAACCAAATGTTTGAAGATTTGTTTTTGCTTTGTTTTAAAAGAAATAATTACTAAATGTCAATGAACCTACCTGGTACATTGTGGCCTGAATAATATTCGGTGGGAACAAATTTCTGTAACACAAAAAAAAAATTGATATCAATCCATTAATATAATTCCTCCCATTTGACAACAACAATCAATTTGAATTGTCGATAAATAAATAACACAAATCTAATTTGACATCAATTGTCAGAATAAACCGTTCAAATGTAAATCAACAAAAACAAACAAGCAATGATTTTATGAAACGAAAACGGGATTCATTTGATTTATTAACAGTGCAGCACGTCTCTTAGTTATTAAACTCATGTTTGTACAATAGTGTTCCATGACCAACTGTACTGTTTATGTCCACTGCAAAGTCTTCAACATCTTTAACAAGTTACAAGCACGTGATTTTTGATGGCTATTTGGAAACTAACTGCGGAATACTTCCGGCACATGGCTTAAATTGCATTCTAGTTCAATTTCAAGTGCAATAATTATTTTAACGTGCATTATAGTCGAGTAGATCTCAACGCATGCGTAATATGCTTAATGTATTGTTTAGTGAGTAATAACTATAATGATTGATGACTATAACAAGTAATGCAATTTTATTGAGGTGGGTTACTTAGCATCTCCGTTCTTATAATTAATTTTAATGAGAACAATAAATCTTATTTTCAATGTTAAGCCGCACTAGAAAATAAACGACACACTCGTTGGTAAAAGAATGCATTTAGTCATACTAAGTTAACTATTCAGTCAACATTTATTGTGAATGATCATTGAATTGAATCCATGTTCAAGGTCGAGTGCAACCCACTACTGGAATTGTTATAAATCAATTTCATTCATTATTGTTGTTTGGAACGTAAATGGCAATTATTAACAAAAGGAAAGGAAAATTAAAACTACAATAAGGTATAGGAGTGACAAGTTGGAAGTTACATTAATGGGTAGATAATTTTAAAATCTGTAATGTACCATTTTGGGATGATTTTTACAAACATATTTTGACCTTGAGAAGTTAAGCAAAATTTTGGACTCAAGAAGCAACGTAACAATGTAAAAAAATTTTTTGGCGAAATATTAAAGGTTTCTCAGATTAGCAGGAAACCTTGAAACTTCTGTGTTTTTTTTTTTTTTTTTTGTGTCACCAATTGAAGCTTTTAATTTATTAATAACATTATAAGTAACCTATAGAATATAGTTATTGCCGTTTTTGTGCTAAGAGCACCCATGGACTTTTTTTAGCCGTTACCCGTTAGGTCGTTAAAAATAAATTCCCGATCAAAAAATGTTACAGAGTTTTTGGTCCAGAATAATTGCGATTTTATTTAATTTTTTTAATTTTCGTTTTTTTTGAACGGAAATGTAAATTTAATTAAATTGTTTCTTTTTATTCATAATTCAATTAAACGAGCCAAAATGATACTTTAAATGAACATTCAAACACTTCAAGCTTAAAACATATTATCAATGCATTGTTTGAATTTGCAACTTTACATTAATGGTTGCATTTTTTAATAAACAATTTTATGTCGTTATGCCTTATTGTTCTAAAACTGATCATACAAAATAATATAATCACAAACAGTTACAATAAATGTATTTTAAATGAACCGTATTAAAACGGTAATCAATTGTTATTGTGTCTTTATTATTTCGTAGTAATGAATATTAATTAGACCAAGTGATGAAGTTAATTAAATGATACGAATATGAGTTGAATAATCTCAAATGACAAGGTTGAAAAATATCTTGGAAAATTCCGTAAAATTTAAGGTTCCAATATTATGTGGAAACTGTATTTTAAATTGTTTCAATTATAAACGATTTGACATTGAAAGTACTTAAAAATTGTCATTTTTAAATTACTTAATAGCTTATATGGGTTTAATTGAATTTGTATGTTTATTTGAAAGCCTTTGACATATTTTAATTACAATGCGGCAAAATAGTCAATTAATAAATAAATGGAATTTTTATAATCATTTCCAAATTCCTTACATAGTCAAAGCCTCCAATTGAATCCCACTCGAAACAAAAGTCGCAAATTTCACACGGCGAAACTGAATGTAAGCAAATAAAGCCGGAATAATGTGAGAATTTCCTTAAACGAGTCAATTAACTGTGTCAATAATCTTTCAATTGCTATGTTAATTAGTTACATATGTATCGCACATTAAACGCGTATAACGACTTACAATCAGCCCTTTTAATGAAGTGGTTATAATTTGTCGCCACATGGCCTCATGCCAGAATTGATTGCAATTGAGACAAATCCACACTTGTTGGACATACCCGGGACATAACAACATATTATTTTATTAATGGATGATGACCGCAAGCAAATCATGAAAATGATGTATGACTGCGCGAGATCAATTTCTATTAATCGCACTTTATTGCACATTCATCTTGAAATGAGCGCATGCATTTTTTAATCAATTGGTGATTGTGAAAACATGACATCACATTCCATGCGTTTTGAAGCGTCTTCCACAGTGGCTGCTCCCATGCGCAGTCGCAGGCGGTTTGCGCATTGTATGCGCACAGCCAACGTGCGCATTCAAATTTTGAATGGGAAAAAAAAAAATGGTTCGTCCTACCTAATTAAATCTAAAAGTGTATCAGCAGTGAGTACTTGTCTCGTACCTCCCCCCAATTGGCTGGGTGCAACATTCTGGCCAGATCCCGGACGAATGGTGACCACTAAAACGATGCCCAAAATGACGGCGCACACCGTTGTGAAGAAGTAGTACACGATGGACCTAGTGGGATTGATGGTGGTTTGTTTGTCATTAAATAAATTACGGTTTTTGTATTTTAGGTACTTACCTTATCGCGATCTTCTTAGACATACTTAAATCTAAGGCACCGATGGCACTTGTGATTGAAGATACAAGAAGTGGCACGATGAGGGCTTTTAACATTCTGTGGGAAAAAATAAAGAAAAATCAATTAGTTTCAATACACAACAATTTGAATGGTAATTTTACACTTGCTTTTTTTTTTTAAAGTGAGGTTTTGTTTGGTAACGGTTTTTCAATTTAAGTTTTGTGTTTAAAAATTAGGAGTCTTCAGATTTACAAGCAACAATAATAACCGTAAATAGGTTTTTTTTTGTGAATTTCTTTTTAAATTTCGTTTCATTAAAAAAAAAAAAATTTGCAATTTCATGTGTAATTAATCATGTTTTTTGACATTTAAGCCATTATTTGTTGGCTGAGCAATTAATAGCCCAAGATTAAGGCTGAGCAAAAAAAAATTTATTATTTATTTTAACAAACAATTTTATTTTGTGACCCAAAAATGGTATTTAAAAGCGGGTATTAATTTTCAGGAGTATATAAATATGAAGCGATATTCCTGCAATGCGTTAAAAACATCCTGCGCAATTGACTTAAAATCAACATAAAATTAGCACACGTTCTATCATTAAAACAAAGCATCATTACGAAAATAACTGTAGACCACCGCATTTTTCTAAACGGTTAAAAACCTGTTGATTAACTAACCGGTTAACAAACCATAAATTAGCTGCAGTTTATTGCCCAAATGAATTGCAAAATGTTTTTTGTGAAAAGTGAAAAAAATGCAGTATTGACAATATTTAAATAAATTGACAATAATTTTAAACAAAAATAAAAATTGACAAGAAAACATTTAAAGTACTTTCCAATAATTTATTTATGTGAGGGACGAGGGATGAACCAATTATTAAGTACTCGTGCTATAAATCACAAAACTCATGAAACAAAGTTCTTGGATACCACATATCGTCAGTAATTTGCATTAAAACTTATGTAATAAAACGAGAAGTTCCACTTGCTGCACACACATTGGCATATGCGTGGGGGCAGCTTTCAAATTAATCCAAATGGAGGAAATACATTTAATAGAAACATGACACACTGTTGCTTTTTGTACATCAAAGCGCAAATAAATAAAGATAAAAATAGTTAAACAAAGTCGAGTGCGGTGGTCGTTATGTGAAAAATTAAGGTGACGACGAATATAATGTTTGAAGGGAAAGGGTGATAACGATGATAGCAAGAGTGACGGTTTACTCTCGACGTAATGCTTTAAATATGTGGAGGCCAAATATCGCATAAAACAAATATATTCTATTTATGTTCTCGGAAAAAAATGTAGCCAAAAGTGATGATCACTTTAAATTGGAGCAATCGTAAATGGCCTTCCTCAATGCATTTTAAAATTTAAACTGATATAGGTTGCTGAATATTGCTTATGAAAACGGATGTTTATTTTGTTTTATTAAAATCTATCTAAAATTTTAACAATTTTTTTTGAATTCTGACTGAACCCCAACCGACAAACTGTAAATACAATTTTAACAATTTTTTTTGAATTCTGACTGAACCCCAACCAAGAAACTGAAAAAAAAATTATTCTTTTGAAAGCTTTTATTGAGTTTGAAAGTTTTGATCGCAAAGTTTACCAACAGATGGCAGTTTATTATTCTACATCAACTCAAAAAGCAAGAACTTTTAAATTCTAATTTATTAAAATCTCTTCAAAGGAAAATTTAAATGTTCAACAAAATAACTCGAATCACTAAGAAAAAAGGACATTTCAATTCATTCAAACAAATACTTAAAAGTTCAAAACTCTAGAATGTGACTAATTCAAATATTTTTTCTTAAATAAAATCTCTAAAAACTCAAATAAAAAATAATAATTTAATAAATGTATTGTCTCCAAAAGTAATTTGATAATTAAAAAAGGACGTGTTAAAATATTTCAAATACAATAAATTGCCTAAACAACTCCACTCGCATTGAAAAACAATTCTCAAAAAATTCACTTGAAAAAAAATCTTCCACTCTAAAAACAAATCAAAATTACTCACCTCAAAAACAAATCACCAGGGTACATAATGTACATAACCTCCCGCTGTGACCATTTTGTCTCGCCTTTCATCAACAATCCCGCTGCCGTACCACCAAACACACCAACAATTGTGAGAATCGTCAGGAGATTCTCCCTCAGAAATCCCTGCTTCTTTCCAGATGGTCTACTCATTTTGATCAAATTTTCAAAACAACTGCACTTTTACTTTTTCAATGATCTTCAATCACTTCACACGCTCTGCAGCTGCAATTGAATTCACTATTTGACTATCTGCTATATTCCAATGCACTGCATATAATCCAAATCGTTCAACTGCAAAACGGTAAATAAATAAATAACTGTAAACTTTTATGCGAAAAACGATTATAATAAATGAACACAAAATATTTTCAATTTTAATTGTTAAAACGCACAGTAATGTTTATTTGTCAAACACACGATCTGTTATAAAACGGTTAAATCAGGGCGATCCACACAAGAGCGGTCTTATGTTCGAGCATCACCCATCACAATGACCATCCTGCGACTGATCGGTTTTGATTTGAGCATTCAAAATTCCAGTAATTTGTAACGGAACAACAATACTGAGCACGTTCCCGTTCATCAGACGGACAACACAATGGTACGATGCGATGACGAGCACAAACACTGTGCAATATTGTGGGCGACGATGACCCGCTGACTGGATGCGAGTTGCGACAGCGGGATGAAACAATTCCGACCCGAAATGACACGCACACACACACACACACAATCAACGTGCAAACGGTGCTATTTGAAACAAAATGTCGCCTAAACAACACGCAGCGCGAATCCGTCCGTTTGTATGGGTAACAACCACGACATGAGCCATTTGATCTATAGCACGGGAATAATTTCACATGGTTATCAGTTACCGGAAGGTAGTAATATCGTGCATAATTCTTTTCCATAAATTAACTACTTGAATTCAAATAACAGTAATATCTAGCGCAATGGTAACAAACTCGGTGGGGGTGGTTTATTTATCCTCACTAATGTGCTCCGCCGCTTTGATTTTTTAAAACATAGACGCGATTGTGTCTATGTTTTAAATGTTTATGTTTAGACTATATAGCTTCTTCTTTATATTCTTCTTATTGCATCATTTTGTTTTCATTTCGCACATCTACATGTGAGTTGAGGCAGCAGGTGCCTACGCTAACAATGTTTTGACACACAACAAGTGTATGCAAATTAATCGAAAAAGCGAATTGCACGTTTTACATATTTTATGGGCGCACTAGTTTGACTACGTTGTAAACACTCCGGTCGCACCCACATGTGATCATTAGTGGCACTAATCTCTGTCATATCCGAATAAAAGCGTTGGTGGCAAAATCACAAAATGTGACGCATTCGCCAGACTTTAATGTGCAACATTGCATTTAAAGTCATTAAGCGGAAGGATGCTGTGGCGGTTATTTCTACAAACACGTGTCTCAAGTAAATATAAAAGGACTATTAAATACATAACCTCAAAATTAACAAAATATTCAACAAAAAAAGAACAGTTTCAATAATAATTCAATTTTCCATTTAAGTTAGTTTACTGTTACACAAATAAATGACGCATAAAATAGTTTGTTAGGTAAATAAACATTATTGACGAAAAAACGGTATTGGCAAAAATAAAAATTACGGTATTTAGCGTATTTGAAAAATGTGAGTGCGAGTCATTTAATAAATCTTCAAAAGCGTAGTGAATAACCGCATTTTTGCAAGAATATATGCCAAAAGCCTTACAAAAATAGATTCCCGTCTCGGAACAAAAATTTTTCAGGAAAAATACATCGTCATGAGAGTGGCACAAATCATTTTGCGGTACGGGTGGGTAAAAAGGAAACCCGCACAGCGACCTTGTCAACACATGCCCATCGTGTATTTTCGGCTGACATCATTTGCAAGAATTAAAGTCATCATTAAATGTAGGCTACTAATTGTTAAAGACTTTTCCGGGAATTATTAAAACGCGGGTTTTGAGATGTTTTAATCATTGTATTGTGATATATTTTAAATAATTTGTGTTTGTTATTTAGCAATTAAGCTATAACAATTCAGTCAGCTTAGAATAAACTGTGGTTTCCCAATATTTTAGGTGAAAAATTAATATAAATATATTTTTTGACGACTTTTACAAATTTTTTAAATAAATTGTATGATTTATTTTTAAGAACCTGAGTAACAAGAACTATTTTTAAAGCTCCCAAAATACGTGAGCGAAAATCGGTTTTAATATAATAATTTTTCTCCACTAGATAACATCCCTGTAACCATTCTTCCATAAACGCTGTTAAAAAAAGAGTTACAAAATTTTAAAATTACATGACAGGGAGAACCACGTGGTAATTTACTACGACGCATTTCAAGTACTTAGTGCAAAGTACCGGTCCAATTTTACACAACTCATCAAAATTTAATTGGAATTATTGCTCCAGTGTAAGTTAAAAAAAAAATTATAACAAAATATTTAACGAAACAAAATAGCCACAAAATATTATTTACAATGATGACATAATATTGCATCAGAGAATAATGAGATTAATTTTGTCCATGAAATAATCTTTGTCTCTTGACCTTGGAACGAGTTGACTTATATACGATTGCGCAATTACACAACAAAGTTTGCTAAAGTTCTTTATGATATAATTTGTTTATTTGGGTTCAGAGATTAATCATGATTAACATTAAGGGGTACCTTAAATATTTTTTTAGGTCAAAACAATCGGTGGTAAAGCAGTTTTAAAGTTTTTGTTTCCTTTACAAAAATTTCAAAGCTTTGAATTTAAAAACTGAACAAATATTATTGTTCTCAACGCTAAAGAATCGAATTATGCAGCAAAAAAAATCCAGCAATAATAAAATATGTCTTTCAACATTGAAATGCAGAAATCCCCATTGACAAAGCCAAGTGGGCTGGCTCAAGATCATGTACAATGTCTAGCGAACAGCGTCGCGGACTTGCTTTCAATGTCAATGATATCACCGGATCTCAAGCTCAACGACTGAAAGCTTTAATGCAATATAAATTGTTACAATTTTCTTGATCCAATTTCATTATTTGTGTGTGTGTGCTGCTTTTTTATTTATTTTCTGCTTTGAGACTTCACTTATCATTAAACTCTATTTGCCTTTAATGTGCGGTATATGTACGGGGCACATACCGCGACTCTGCGCGCGCGCGCGCAACTACATTAAATGTCATCAGCATATGTACTCTCGACTTCGTTTTACGTATTAACTTGATGCGTGTACACTATTTTGATGATGCACACAACAAGTGACCTAATTCGTTAAATTCTATTAATCAGTTGTGAAGTTGATAGAGAGCGAGGTACCCTTACTGACGGACTATATGCTGACAAATTTGTCTGTGCGCCTCGGGGGCATACAATTTACATAAATAAAACTTATGCTGTTGTGCGCGAATGCAATAAGTCGTTCTATTTCCGCACCTTTTACGCTCAACATAATATTGCCATTTACTATTTAAAGTATAAGCAAAGCTCACAAGTTACAGGCTACAGCCACCGGCGCACATTATTAGCATAATATATGTATTATGCTTTAGTTGAGATGAACTGAGACGAAGCACGAAACAGCGACGAATTGCTAATCAAGTTGTTAAAGATTGGTATGCGTGTGTGTGTTGTGCTAAATGATTGCAAAGTATATGCTAAGTATGTGCGATTTAAATAGGCTTAAGTAGTTAATGGAAATTTAAACTAGGCATGTTCACATTATAAAAATAATCGATATATCGATATATGCAAAACATAAAAGTAATTTCTAGTTTGAAATAAAATGGATCTGAATAAAAAATATAAAAGAATTAACAATTTTGATAAACTTAACTTATTGAGGAAAAAATCGCACAAAAAAATCCCAATCTGAAGTTCTACTTCACCCTGATTTCACCCCCACTACCAATTTTCTCCTAAGCTCTTATCTAGACTTCACCACTAAAAGAGCTAATACGCAGACTTATTAATTAAACAGTCATTAGTTTCAGGATAGTCTTTTAATGACCCGCCCCACCCCTCCTTCATCTTCTAGTCCTTAACTGTGCTTGACTTAAATTCCTCTCGTTTTTCGTTTTAAATCTATATAAATTTAAATTTAGTACAATATTTATTGTTCTGTAACGCCTACTGTTCTTATAGATGAACTTCCTGTTAAGGATAATAAATATTTTAATGTTTCATCTAAAAGAAAGAAAAACATTGAGAAAAAATTTCGATATCCAATAGAATAAATACCGATATTTTAAAATACCTTAGACTAATACAAACTACTCAAAGTAAATATGCGGCTTTCAAATATTGACTGACAGTTTTGTGTGAAAAATTCTAAAATAGCTGACAATGAGAATTTGTAAAACTTAATAGTTAATATTTAGGCGGCTTTTCTTGGTGAGTCAGACCTTGGTCACACTCACATCCATTCAAAACATGTTGTAATAAAAACTACTTAGTTGTTTGAAATGAATATTAATTGATTCCTTACGTACATTTTTTTTCATCTTACTTTGTAGCTTTGCAATAAAATATATTGGCGCACTATTCAAATTTATTTAAATTAATTTTCTTGAATTTATAATTCCTTGCCAATTTGTTTAGCAATGACTGAGTAAATGTTGTGATGATTGATGAAGCTTTTCAAACAAATTATACAAAGTTATCGACGAGAGTGTAAACGTTTTTTAATATTTATTTGTGTACTTTTAAATTATTCAAGTATGTGCTTCAGTCAGGCAGTCTCACTCATTTTTCTTCTCCACTTTAATTATATTGTGGTGTTAATGTTTTATATTTTATTTGATTTTTACTGTTATTTTAACACTTAATTTATTTTGCAATTATTTTAAATAAATGGGAAATGAGTAAGCAATTTACGCTCTATTTTAATTTAATATGCAATAAAGTTTTGTAACTCTTTACTTAATTGAATAAAAAAATTTATAAAAGGCCTTTAATTTTAATTGTTAATTTTAAATTACAAAATGTTTAAAAAATAGAAGAGTTTTAATATTTTTTGAATAGTTTTTTACCATAAACTTGTTTTCGATATTTACTACTACTACTAAAGAAACAAGCTTGCCAGAAATGCAAACACTATACAATAAAATAAATTAATGAATTGGTTCAGTGAACCTCATAAAGTTTAATAGAATAATATAATTTATGAATCGCCATAGTTTATTGATTAATCATTATGATTGATGGCGACAACAAGTGGTTTTGTAACAAATCAATTCGTTACGAATTTGTAATTGAATTGGCGAATGTTATTGTTTGTCGTCATTTTTAAATGTATAGAATTATTACAACAAAAGAATTTGCATCTTTGTTGATTTTCTGTTTCAACAAATATTTGCTTAAGTTGTTTAAGGTTTCGACTTTGAATAACGAATTGAATTGAGAAGAGGAATTGAATTTAGAATCATCACAATACTTATTCTAAAGATGCCCAAAACATTCTGGAACTTTTTACAATGAAATACTAAAGATTATTGCAGCAAAGTTAAGTGAAACATAAAAAAAAACGAATAGTTCTGGACAAGACGAAAATTTACGTGATACACTGAAAGAAATTATATGCTTACTTCATTTCTGATTTAAAAATGATGTGATCGTAAATTAAAATGGGTCATTAATTATTATTACAAAATTATAAAAAAAAATAATTATAATTCCAAAAAAAAGAACCCTGATTTTAATTTTCAAAAATGTTCAATTTTTTTAATTAGTAAAAACAATTTAAAAAAAAAAAAAAATGTTTATGTTCGTCATTTGATATTTCACTCTAAATGTATTTACATGATCAACATATTTTATGAAAAAAAATTTCAAACAAAATAAATTCATCGGTTAATTAAATATTTTTGATACAATTCTAGACACACAATTTTTTTTAAATGGTTGGATCAATCATAGTATTTTTCTGAGTGTAGCAACTTTATTTCAATCTACTGAATATAATCATATTGAAAAGTACTTAGGCGCTATAATATGTTATACTCAATACACAGACAATATAATAGTAGTTAACCACAAAATCTCTAATTCTCTGTACTCAAAAAAACATTGAAAGAAAAATAGACAAAAGCGAGTCTGTGGCTTTAAATGAATTTCCAAGAACTGATTTGTGTGAACACATTATTTTATTGAAATCAACTAATTAAAGTCGCGTCATTGATGCTGAGGAGGGGAAAGCTTATAGTATTTGCATTAAGTGGTTTTTCAAGTCATTCCATAGAATAAATATTTTTAAATAAATTTATTTTAGCACGTACGAGGCATTTCATGATCACTGTATACTAATCAAAAGATTGTAAAATACATATTTTGATTCAGCACATAATTTAATAGTTTTTGTTTGTTGCAATTTTTTTAATTCTAAATTTTTCAAATGTTTATTTTTTATAAATCGTTTTATAAAATCCTCACCGAAACTAACTACTGCACAGAAGTTCGTAAATACTTTGCACTTGCGTAATATGAAATGTAAATACATTTTGCTGACACAAAATAAATTCATCAAGATAACATTTAACGCATTTAAGATAAAACAAAAGTCAAGGTAGAACTTTTGAATTATTTAGAAGAACTCTTGTTTGTTCGTATTAAAATTTGAAGGTCACAATTGTACTTTTGTTTAAAAAAAAAAGGGGACAAAAACAATTCAAAACCTCGGAACCCAAATTTAAATTTCAAACTTGTTTAAGATTGATGCATTTTTCGTGTTTGATTGACTTTAGAACCGAAGTAAAATCATGCCTAACCTGTCACGAAATGTGTCTCATTTGCATGAATTCATCAGAATGCTGAAAAATCAAGCGAGCTCATAAAAGGGCGCCATCTATTTACAAGCTTTGCAACTTTAAATTCAAGCTTTGGTTATAATATAAATTCGGTTGAGCATTTTGCGTTTATGTAAAACGATTTTAATTATTAATTCGAGCAACCCAAATTAAATTAAAAAAGATTAAAGAACCTACCACAATAAAACACTCAAGGTCCCAAAGGGATCATCAGCTTGACATGCGATTGTGATGCAACAATACTGAATACACAATTTGAACAAACATATGATTTTTCAAAGACTCAAAACGTTACGTCATTTCGTTACGTACTTGAAAGTATTCTCCGAGAAATTGCTTCTAGTCTCAAGTTACTTATAAGTAGGAGTAATATCGTTCAACAAGCTTATTTGAATCAAAAAAGTCGTAGCTATGCGGCTTTACTTCTGATAAGTAACACCCCGACGTTAGATCATTACGAAGGCACATTGTGCTTCCGAAAATTTTGCATTGAACTGCGTTTGCGAGCAATTAAAATGCCGATTAAATCTAATCACTTATTTTAGTAAACAAAACACCACAATTCATGAGGTTATCTGCTTTAAAAACATTTAAAATTAATATGTTAAGTAATGTTTTTTTCAGTGAATATGAAATATATTTCAAAAATATAAAGCGCGCGGTTTAAGAAGATGAGAATACGCGTCTGGCTGCGGACAGTGGGCACATTAATTTTGCACAATATTATGTTTTGTGAACGAGAGGGAATGGGGTACATGATTTAAGTTGCAATCAGTAACTAAAGTGACTTAAGATTTATTGCTATCTCAGTATGAAACGATGCTGATGTATAATTAAATGGAAATTTCATTTTAAATCCTTAAGGAAATTCTTTTTATCTTGTCCACTCAAATACGTAAACGCTTTTATGTTGGATAATAAAAAACAGATATAATAAATGATTAAATAATATCAAGTTTTTTTTTTTTTTTGAGTTTATTTCTGGGTTACTTATGATCAAACATTTTAGCAGTTTATTTAATTTGCCATGTAAGGTGACGCCACAACCACAAAACATTAAACAAGCATAAGTAATTGAGTGTTTTTGAATTGAGTGAATTTGATAGCATTACAAATTCCAGTTTTATGCAAATTTGTTAATTCGTTGCAGTTTTTAAAAGTGCCGTACTTTAAGGTTTCTGAATTTTAACAAAATCTAAAATTTTTTTTTTTCATATTGGACTGGTCGATTAAATCATTTATCATTTAATTAATTATGCTTAGAAGTATGGAAAAGCATTTAAAAATTATCTAACAATTAAATAAATTAAATACATTTCTCTCAACAAAAAATTTAATTTTATTCTCTTTTTAACAATAAACACAAACGATTTTTCCACTAAAAAACACAAGAATTACAAATCACAATATGAAAACAAGTGGGTTCATCTCCACATCCCAAAATAAGTCACACAGCAGCAGCACGCAAAATTCCTTTAATATTTGTTGTCGCAAGAATTTAAGTACTCACACAATACTTTAGAGGTTTTTCATTTCCGACGCCGCCAACCGTCTTTGTGTGACATTTTGCCGATTAAATTTGAATGAATAATTGCGCACATAAAAATAGCTCATTTTGTTAGACTAATATTAACTTACATTAACTTTGCAGCGCTTTAAGTTTATTATTGTCATTTTAAAACACGTTTTGGCTCACTGTGGAGATTTACTGTTTTTATTGTTATGAGGTTTTGATAGCTGGGAATTAAAATAAATGTGTTTTTGATTTTCAAGAAGATAAACTTTTAACAATTTAATAACTAGCTTCAAAGTATATAATTTTGTTTAAATTGAGTCATTTTGAAGTCACTCAATTAACTAAAGTGCACGTTATCTCACATTTAATCAATTCAGTTATCAAAAACAAATTTATTATTAATTACAACCATAAATTAAAACCGGCTTGTAGTGGATTTAAAAAGTGTAATTGTTTCTATGCACCGTTAAATGTGCTCCTATCATTAATTGAAATACAGTAACACATATGGCATCATTATTTACGCACAATGTCACACAATATTCACTTTCTAATTGTTATTTTGGAGTGCAGTATTACTTAAATGGTCACAATTAATGAAAAATAAAGTAATTTATTGTAAAAGCAACAAAACAATTCTGTACATGTTGAAATAAATAACGATAAATTTTAAAGTATGTACCATGTAATTTTAATAAGCGGTTGAGGTGTGCACTTCACAGCTTTACTAACTGTAATTGCCTATTATTTATTTACTGCATAGTGAGAACAATAAATATTAAATGTAAAAAACTTGTCGAGTAACAAACAACTAACTTCAATGTGATTTTAATTTGTTTTCAAGATAAACATTAGCACATTGTCACAGATAAAATTTTTATTTTTAAAATATGTTTTGTTATAAAAATAGTGCAATGAAAAACGGTATTTATCAATCAACTAAAACAGTAACTAAAGTACACAAAAATATGTATAACATAGTGATGTACTCAAATTGGCGCTCATTTGTTCCCATACACAAGTTGCGACTTTGACTGCACAAATCCCTTAATCACATGCAATTAAATTACAAATTTAATTTTAATTGTAATTTTCCACAGTCCGTGACCATACTGCACATTCATTCTATCATTCCTCGGCATGATTATTCCTTTCTATGTGCAATAATAATAATTGTTAGCCCACATTCTCAACTGGGAGACGGTACACGTGTTTCAACATACAAATTTTTTTACGCACAAAACACATGTACAAATATACTGCTGCGGCGCGCATCAATCAACATTAGCGCTGTGATAAAATATCAATTTTCTAATCAATTTAATTTACTATATCAATCACCTTTTCTCTAATCACCACCACCACCACATTCACCACAATAAAAATTGAAAATATGCGACTTCTGTTTTTTTTTTGAGTGCACTTTTTTTCACTTTTTACAAGTAACGGGCGCTCTCACAGCACCGCTTGAAATATTTTTTGTGTGATGCAGAGTACCGTGCGAGACCTGACTTGACTCTCGAGTTTATAAAATATATAAAAATAGCGAGCAAACTTTACAATACAGAACTGTGACCGTCGTCCGTCTGTTGCATACTGAAGTCTGAAACTAATTTCCCACATCCCATATGGTTGCTCCCGCTTTTATAAATATTGTAAGTAGTGCGGAAGACGCGAAGCGTCGACTCTTCCAACTTAGTTCTCGTACAATATAATATCACGTATTTTATTATATTACATATTTATTTCGGAGACATTCATGTGTGTGTTAAAATATTTGTTCGTATGTTCCATTCAGTTTTGATCCGCGCTTGTTCTGACTACAGATTTTTTTTTTTTTTGTTGCTTTTTCCCTGCTATTTTTTTTCAGTGTAGAATATTTGTACTCTCGCACACTAAATGGGAGAAAAGCAATTCAATATAAATAATTTTTCGCGCCGCGATCGTCTCGCTTGTTGACATATTATGCGAACATGCGGGGTGCGGGCTTATCCGACGAGATCGGCTAGTTAGCCGTGCGCCCCTTAAAATGTCCAAACACACAAGTACAATATAAGTATTAAGTACGTGCGAGCTTAAAGTCATAAAAAAGCGAATTATGTGTTCAAGCATAAATAAACAAATCAACATAATATCATATTATGGTGATGGGGGCGAGAAGCGGGCGGGGTTACACTTGTTGGTGGAGCATAAATTCGTTCAAATAAGCTCACATTCAATATAATTTATGCGGCGAAAATTGAAAAGAAGACAAAACAATTTTAGAAGTAAACAATATTTAATTGTTTAATGTTGGCCTCCAATAATATACGGTTTATGTATTTCAGTTATGTGGTAGCTTTTAGTTTAGTTGTGAGTATGGTTGGCTCATAATTATGTTGTGGTATTAGTGTGGGAATTTTTTATGAATAAACGCGTATTGATTACAAAGTTTAATGAAATTAATTTTTTTCGAAAAGCGGCTTGATTAAAGTTGTTTGTTAAAAAAAATTTAAGTGATCGTATCGACAATAATTATATATTAAAATACTTGGAAACCTAAATTTCTCATCAATACAATATTTTTCTAACTTAAGCTATTAAAAATAATTAAATTTTTTCAAGGTCTTGTTATTCTATTTCCAATTTCAATTAAAATTTTATTCAGCATTTTTTACAGTTTATTTTAAATTTCAACTACCATGCTAAAAAGACATTCGTGACTTTGTTAATAAAGTGTTGACCTTGAATGTAAACAACGCTGATAATAAATTTCATTTGAGGATTAAGTTTAGCCTTGAAGCTTCAGTTATATTTATTCTGTGGGCCTCACAAATACTTCATACTTAAATTAATTTTAAATTTTAGACATTAAGTGAATTCTCTTATGTCACACGAAAAAATGGATTTAAAATCCTAAAATTAAAAATATTTGACCTTGAAATTTACCAAAAAATAAATTAAATTTTTGACTTTAAAAAATTTGTTAAGTGTGTTAATATTGATTGAATGACCTTGAATAATATTCGATAATTATTAGGGGTACGAAAAAAATTAGACCTTGAAATTTTAGCAAATTTTAGGTTAGCTGTAGATTTTTACAATTGTTTTAACTGTTGTTAAAAAATTTAACTTGACTGATAATTTGACCTTGAAATATATTCTTTTCCGATATAAAACTTACTCCATTCCAGTTACGCACGTGTTACAAGGAATAACTATGGTTAAAGTCCTCATTTTTGTAAAATCTTATTCTTTTTAATGCTGAAGTGTTAATCAAGCGATCTGTAATGTAACATTTTTGATTATAGCTGGTAAATATTGAAGTCAAGATGACAAAGTAAACAAATGTCATAAAACGTTTTAGACTGACATAAAGTTTAGTGGATTATATTAGCTTGTAAATCTAAATGAACTGCAAAGGCATCAAAACTTCAGTGACCATTAAACAATTAATGCCACAACTTTTTCGCATTAAATTATTTAAAATATTGATAATCATGTAAACAATCCGCTTGCACCAAAACGATCTCACTTGACAATTAATAAACAATTCAATTGATTCACCCTCGTCACACCAATTAGCAATTGCAATTCCACACTTGATCTTGCGATTGCAATCGAAACATTTGTCGTTTGTCACACATCAAAAAAAAAATGCACACAACAATCAATAAACAACGTTGATTATGAATAACAATTAGGCATCCGCAAAATTCCGCACATAATCACAATCGCGATCAATTATCCGCATAACTTAAACTGGAGTACATTGCATTCGCACGCTGCATGCAGTGACGTATTGTGCTTGCTGACGCTGCACGCCTCGTACATGCTCGTAAGCTGATTGCACTCATGTCGCGGTTGCACACAATTCATTCCACAAGCTCAATCATTGATTCATTACATTTATGAAGATCCACAATATTAATTCAAATAAATGAACACACTACAAACCAAAATATACTTTTTGAAATGCAAATCGGCGAAAATAAGTGAGTATGAAAATATGGGCATTGCCAGCACAAGTATTCTAACCTATTCGGGTTTAATTCTGTTGTCACAAATAAAACACACAATCACGTATTTTCGTATAAGTCAGTGTGTAAAAAAAAAAACTTGACAGGGAGACCCACGTCGAATTTTATTACATCGCGAAAATTCGTGTCGTAGTCTAAACTTTTTTAAAATGTGTAGGTTTCGTGGTGAAATTTTAAAAGAAATGACCTTGATTAACAGATAATGGACCTTACAGTATTTTAACAATTGTTTCATCTTATAAGATCAATACAAATTTATAAAAAACATGTTTAAATTGAAATTTGATATTTTTTATGTTCATAAATTCCACAAAGTCAAAATTATTGTTTTTAACAAGTTGTAAGTTGCAATAACAAAGACTATAATTTATTTTAGACAATGACCTTGAACATTGTAGTGTTCACTCATAGAAGTCCAAGGTCATTGTCTAAAATAAATTATAGTTATAAGGAACTGTAAAAATTTTAATAGTTCGCGAGAGTAAAAAACAGCGACCTTAAAACTTGAAATTCTGGCCTTCAAGTTTATGCAAAATCATATTTGAAATTTGAAGTTTTGCACAGTTTGAATGATTTAAAAATATTAATTAAGTAATTTACGGTAAATGCCACAAAAATCTAAAAAATTAACTTTTTTTAAATTTGACAAAATCCTTGAAACCATTTTTGCGCTTTAATACAAATAATTCCCTTCTTTTCTGCTCTTGCAAAACATGTTGAATAAGATATTGAAGAAGAAGAAAATGAATCAAACAATCACCGCAAATAAGTGAATTTTTTTCTTTGTAATGAAAATATGTTTTCTCTACCACTCAGTTAGTGTCAAAATGATTTTCTGAAAATATTTAACCAAAACTTTTTCAACGAAAAATGGCGTTTGGATGAATTTATTACTCAAACATGACGGAAGTTAATAAAAAAAAATGAATTACGTATTAAATATTATGTTATTTTGCAAACTCAAGCACATACTTGCATAACTTTAGCAGTCGGTACAGTCACTCTCCCCTTTTAGGAATAATAATTACAATGTTGTGACACAGTACGTGAATACCTACATACGTGGAAATTGCCAGTTTAAGCACACTTACTTAAATATGTTTGACTATACATTCAGCAATATTGATGCTTTGCCGCATACACCAAATTAAATATCACTTTATTCAAAGTCCAACAAGATAGGGAGTCCTTGTCCCTCGCCCTTTTGTTGTTAATATAATATGTTATATTGTTCTGGTTGCTCCTATGGTCAAATTTGCATCACATACCCCATCGTCCAGCATAACTGAAATTATAACTTAAAATGTATAAGGGAGAAAGGGTATTGCAAATTATGGCGTATGTGCCAGAGCTAGTCGATTCATGCAAGTACACACTACACGTGATACCAATTAAATTTACAACAAAGTGTGATTACTATTGTTGAGCAATGAGCATGGATTTTGTGCTTCACTATAGGGCAGATGTACCCATTTAAGTGTAAATTGATGTTGCAGAGATGTTGTTTTTTTTTAAAATCATTTCCTGCTCCTTTTGAAAGGGGTCGTTTGATTATAATTGAAAATAAAAAAAATTAATTTAAATAATCCGGTCAACCAGTACAATTTCAATGTTTCTTTTTCGTAATCATAATTAAAAATGCATTTTTATGATAAATTTATACAGCACATAATAAATATATCAATATATTCTAATTGCTAGCAAATTTAGGGGCATCAAAAAAAGTGGACTAGGAAAAACGTGTAAAACTGCACTTCCCAACCGTTTTGTATAAAGATTTTATGTAAAATATTGAAAAAAAAAATTATTTTTCATTTCTTCAGTCAGATGCTTTAAGGTCAAGTTGTTGGAAAAGAAAAACATTTATATGAAAACTATGTATGGGAGCTCAGAAACGGCTATTGTAAAGTGATCATTAGGGTTTTACATAAGGATGGACAAAGCTTTAATTTTACATTTCAGAAAACTAACCAAATACGAAAATAATTATCTCACATAATGATAGTCTATTGTAATATAACAAACTTTTTTAAACATTTCAAGGTCATAACCTGAAAATTCAAGGTCTGGTTTTCATAATGACAATAATTCAAAATTGTTTGTTCTGAAATATTTTGATATTTTAGATTATTACCAATTTCAGTAAAATTTAAATGCCACATATTTCATATCTCAGAGGCGGTGCAAATTTTCAAAAAATAAATCACTGTATATAAGCAAAACAAAAACATTTCAAGGTCATACATTGTGTAATCACACCTTTTCAAATCAAGTAAACTTCATTATGAAATTATTTATTGATAATTTAACTGTTGTACATAAATTACTGCGTGGCTCTCCCTGCCGTCTTTTTTCCTTGTCCTAAAGTTTGCTTAAAAAAGCATAACTCAAAATATAACCGAATTCACTTAGAAAAAAAATGCAAATTAAAATTGAAAAGCACTCAAAATGAGTCATAATGAGAAGTAGATTCAGAAAATAAAATTGATAAGTAACCAGTTAAAAGAGGGTAGCGGTAGAGTTTACAGTTAAATCAGTTTGGAATATGAAAATTTGTTAAATTGTCTAAATTTTTAGACATTAAAAACTACATTTTACCATACTGGGTCGTAATGAATTAAAATTTTGGAAAACGGGTACGCATAAGTAAGTACTTGAAACTGGATTGCAGTGGAAATCATCATCTCTAATGCTAAATATGTTTTTTTTTGTCATTCTTATCTTACTTTGGTGTGCATGATGTTTTCATGGGAATGTTTTTAACCACTCGTATCTTCAACACATTTGATTAAACTGGCTGAGTGTAATTTCATTTTATTAACGTTATTTAACTAAATTAAAAGCAAGTAATAGGGCCTCAGTAATCTCCTTCAACTTTTTTTAGACCCCAGAAAATGTTTATCGTAATACCGACTGAAATCAATCCCTGCGTGTAGCAGGATGCACTTTTAAATTTCGTATTGTGTTGCAGTAAGTAGGCCAATGTAGTTGCAATAATTGAAAAATGTGGATGGAACTGACTTAAGCCAGCTGTTGTTGTGAATCGTTCACAATTTGAAAAAATATTGTTTATCTGCCCAAACCAGTATCATTTTTGAACTCCTTAAAACTGGAGTGCCTAAATTGTATAAATAACAGGCCGGATGAAAAGTCCCCGGTCTACCATGGTAAAAAACATTTTTTTGCAAAATTCAATTTTATTATTCAACATAGTTGCCTTCGAAGGCGATACAGCGATTATAGCGATTTTCCAACTTTTCGATGCCACTTCTGTAGTACTCTTTCGGTTTATCCTCAAAATAGGCCTCAGTTTCAGCAATCACTTCATCATCGGTCTTAAATTTCTTGCCAGCGAGCATTCTTTTAAGGTCCGCAAACAGGAAATAGTCGCTGGGGGCCAGATCTGGAGAATACGGTGGATGAGGAAGCAATTCGTAGCCCAATTCATAAATTTTAGCCATCGTTTTTCCAGACTTGTGACACGGTGCATTGTCTTGGTGGAACAGCACTTTTTTCTTCTTCAAATGCGGCCGTTTCTTTGCGATTTCGGCTTTCAACCGCTCCAATAGAGCAATGTAATAGTCGCTGTTGATTGTCTGTCCCTTTTGGAGATAGTCGATGAATATTATTCCATGCGCATCCCAAAAAACAGACGCCATAACCTTTCCAGCCGACTGTTGCGTTTTTCCACGCTTCGGTTTGGGTTCATCGCTTGCTGTCCATTCAGATGATTGCCGATTGGACTCTGGAGTATAGTGATGGAGCCATGTTTCATCCATTGTCACATATCGACGGAAAAATTCGGCTTTATTGCGCTTAAACAGCTTCAAACACTGCTCCGAATCATCAACTCGTTGTTGTTTTTGATCGCTTGTGAGCTCGCGCGGCACCCACTTTGCACAGAGCTTTCGCATGCCCAAATATTCGCGAATGATATGATGTATACGTTCCTTTGATATCTTTACAATGTCTGCTATCTCGCTCAACTTCATTTTACGATCATTCAAAATTATTTTATGGATTTTTTTGATGTTTTCGTCGGTAACAGCCTCTTTTGGGCGTCCACTGCGTTCACCGTCTTCAGTGCTCATTTCACCACGTTTAAACTTAGCATACCAATCAATGATGGTGGATTTTCCCGGTGCAGACCCCGGAAACTCTTCATCAAGCCATGCTTTCGCTTCAACTGTATTTTTTCCCTTCAAGAAGCAATACTTTATTAACACACGAAATTCTTTTTTTTCCATCTTTTCAACAATAACAAAAGTAGCTTCACTCAAATCGCTATAACTCACGAACTAATTGTCCGATTGCTGTCAAATTTTTACACGTATCGTTTGAAGGTTGGTACTAAATGAAAATCATATGGAAAAAATTCTGGTAACGCCATCTATGGGTCAGACCGGGGACTTTTCATCCAGCCTAATACTGCATTGCTTATTGAATTAGTAAACAAAATTTGTTGACTATAAAATTCTTCTGGAGTACATTGAAAATCCCAAATCAATCTCAAGATGTCTTCTGAATTCCTTTTACAGATTCCTTGCCTCTCTGCCGCACATATGAAACAAACTACAATGTTCTGGATATATCTAGATTGGCTGCAAAATGAAACAAAATGAATAAATTGTAAATGAATGAATACAAATAAAAGCATTTAAATTCAGGCCCCATCTTCTTCCATTCCCGCTTTCGCTGTACGTCCATCGCGAAGGTCTTACAATGTTTATGGCTTACTTTTTAACATAGGCTAGATACATTTGAATTATGGCTTTATCATTGTAGGTATACCGCAATTTGTTTCTGTGATAATATGCTGCTTGCTTCTAACTAGAAATATTCTAATGGATAAAGCCACAAATATGTACTAGCAAAAAAAAAACTTTAAATACTCGTAAGGATGTGCAATTTACATATTATTAAGCTCACCTGAGACTCGACCCACATTTAAAGATAGGTTCTGCAGGTCGAATTCCTATCAATGGGTAATGACTTAGTGATGAGCGATACTGCCTCGTTATAGATACCAAGTACTCAAAAGCATTTGTATCGATACTACCCAGTGGTGAAAGACTCTGCCTAGCTCCTAAACTTTAAAGCTTATACATTTTTTTCTATAGTTTTTCCCTTCCCACTAAGGGCGAAAAAATGTCCTGTCTCTATTTAATAAAGCTATGATAAATTTAAGCATTTTTAACGCCTGCATGCATACAAATGCACGTATTTCACCGTCGAAACACAAGTGTTCCTTAAAAATATTTTGTTTTTGATCACAGTACCATACGTTTTGAAAAATATTTATACGTTTATTTCATTGTTCAATTATTAGTTTAAATGGAAGTGGTAAATAAATGTTTCCTTGACTCCAAATAAAATAAATATAATTGGAATAGCTGTTCCAAGTAAGTACAATTGTATAAATCTATAACTGTATATTAATTTTTTTTTTTTTTCAACAAAAGCAGGTACAAGGAAAAAAATTCTATTTTAGTCTTTGCCCATCGACCAGTGAGATTGATTTTTTGGAATTCATATAAGGACGCTGGACCAAAATTACAATATGTGGCGGAAATGCAGACGTTTTACACCAAGTAGATGAATAATTGTTAAAAAAGGCATTGATTTGATGAAATTTATAATACTATAAACACTATCAAAAACTACGTAAACTACCAAACGCAAATAAATTTTAAAAATGTTGCAGCAAATGCCTATGTACTTGAAAATGTATTGTTTTTTTTGTTTTTGTGGTTTGTTTTTATTTCAGTAAACAAAATCAAAATAGAATATGGAATAGGGTAGAGCAAGACAAACATTTAAAATTAGAAAGAGACGGATATATGTTTGCTTTTAAGCTTATTCACTTAAAGCTTTATGACGCCGAGAAAAGGGAACATGCTCTACGCCGAAAGCAACGTAGCTTTCGGCGTAGAGCTCAACGTTGATTCGGCGTCGTATTCACCACTGGGTACGATAGTAAGTACTTGATACCAGTATATAATTTTTATAAAATATCGTTACCAAGTATCTATACTCATAAAACTGAAATGGCACGAATCTTTGTAACAAGCTTCTCCTCAAGAACTACTGCACCAAATCCGTAGTTATGGAAAGATGTTTCTTATATAGGATCATAGTAGGTTATGATAATTTGCATTATTGAATTGTGATTTCACAGTAGTTTGATTCAATGCACAGTCTTATTTTGTTTTACAAAAATGAATTGAGTGAATCGAGTAGTTCGGGTCTAAGGTATTACGATAGCTGGTGTTGGGGGAGTCAACAACTTTGCAAAAATGAAGTGAGTTAACAGTACCGTTTTTTTATTTTGTGCATTGCTTTTGTATAAATAAATAAAAAATTTGATTACATACTGCGATATTTGTCGATATTTTTAAATAATTTAAGGTTCTTCCTTGCCACTAGTTTGTGGAATTGAGTACTTAATTACACTATAAATAATATGACCTTTAAATGTTCACCAATATAGTTCATACTTTTAAGACCAACAATTATGTAGTTCTCAATTTTTTCGAGAAAAATAAGGATTAGTTGGGTTTATATATCTATGCTATTTAATGTGTACGTGTTTTTTTTAGGGATCTAGAAAGAATATGCAAATGCTGTTTATCTTGGAACTGTTAACGAACTTGTATGAAATATATTGAAAACATTTTCTGAGAGTTTTTTTTTAATTTAAAAGTCAAGTTATTGCAAAAGAACTGTTTGGCTTGTATGGGAGCTCAAAAACGGGAGTCACGACTTTGATCATTTTGAAAAAAAAAAATAAAAAAAAAATAACAATTCCAAGTGAAATCAAATTTCGGAAAGACCGCAAATATTACAATACGAAAATTCACTTAATTGTTGATATAAGTAAGAGAAGAATTTTGCTGAACATTTCAAAGTCAAAAAATTAATAATAAAGGTCACATAATACACATTTTCAAAGCAATTTTGAATTTCTAGTCATCAAATTATTTTTTAATTAAATTTTTTTGAGTAAGAGCCAAATTAAATAACTTGAGCAATAATTTTGAAATTTATATCAAATCAGTTATATATTGTAAATTGTTCAAATTTTTAATTTGAATACTTTAAATTATTTAAAAAAAACTTATTGTTTTTCCTAAAAATATGCTTGCTAAAATTACGATAGGATTGCGTTATACAAATACAAGAAAGATTAAAATACTAAAGATAAAACTAAATAAAACGCAAACATTTTCCTTAAAAATAGATTTGTTTTCTTGTATTCATTATAAATTTTTTGTACAACAAGATGTTCCAGAAATATGTACTTAAAGAAATGCAAGCATAAAATTGGCAAGCTGATGAGTTTTAAAACAAAACAAAAATTACTAAACATTGAAAACCCACAATGGACAAACCCATTTGGATTAATAATCAGAATTAAGTGATTAAATAAAAAGAGAGCATTTAATTGGATTGAGCTTCAAAGTAATTTAAGAGCAAAAAATGAATAAATTGTAAGGTTTTTACACTTGTTGTTACATAAAAAGTTACATCATTTGTGAATATATGAGGCGGATATCGAAAGGCTTCATATTCCAAAAAAGAAGGGTAATCTTACAGCTATGGTTTGGGGATGGGGGTGATGTGGAGGGACAACAGAGGAATTTTTCTTTCTTTTTTTTAACAAAACAATGCATGAAAAGGCTGGAAGTGATTTACTTCGTAATTGGTCGGCGAAACAGCAGAATGTGTGGCTCCGGCTGGTGGATCATGTAGTGCACCCAGCCTCGTGATTGCTGGACGCCAAGCGCTCGCCATTCTGTTTCTGACATGAGATGAGTTTTCGGCAGGTATTTCAGTAATTCTTTTGGCAGCACTACATGTCTAAAAATAAAATAAAATTTAATTAGTTTATACATTAACATTAATTATGATAAAAGGATATTTCATTAATTTTTGCCTTTAAATTAAGAAGCCTATCACTGTCTCCATCGATAACTTTTTTAAGAGAATTAAATTTTAATTTAAAATGAAACAATTAGGTTAGCCAGAACTCTTTAATCATCGTGAATACTTAAAACACCAATTAGTAAGTCAAGTTGTCAATTTCCAGACAAACCTAGACGTCATTTACACATAAGGTATCAACAAGTGGTTTGAAAACCCATCGATGCCTTGTACTTCGAACTAAGATTAACTTCAAACAGGTTTGCTAGATGATTACACACAGCAAAGGAGTTTTAAAGGTCCTTCAAACCCGACTTATCCCCAAACAAAGAACATGTGTCAACTTTCAATCGAAAAAAAGGAAACGAAACTTCTTTGAAACTCACACCTGTCGCTACATTTTCAAAACAATTTCCTTCAAAATAATCCATAAATTTTCCACATAAGATGCCAAATTTTAAATCAAACACAAATTCCAACCGTCAATGCTTAAAATTCAAGGACGCCAATCCCCACCAAATTCGCACAAAACGCTCATAATATGTTGGGGACGCCAGAAATTTTGACAGTTGCCGGCTTTTTTAAATTATGATGCCCAGCTAAAACGACTTAGTTTAATGAAAATCTAACCGAATTGTAATGCCGTTAGGTGGTGTACCTTTAATTGGACAGTTTTATGGTATGGAAACAAATTGATCACGAATATTGTTGAAATGAAAGGCGGAGAAGCACCAACAAAAAATTAAACAGTTTTGCCTTATGTTATACCTGTACTCGTATTCATCGTCGTAGTATTTATCGGAGTAATATATGTCTTTTGTAGTCATCTTTAGTTTGTGTGTTATTCACGTGGGTCACAGCTTTAATTTGATGTAATTTTTATAATTAATTAACAACGTTTTAATCACTTAAATTAGAGTTTTGTTTGGAAATTGATGGCGAGTTTCACGAAACGTCTTTCAAGCAGCAGCGGTGTTAATTTTTAAATTGGCATATATCGGAAGATTTCCCATAACTGATTTTGTGTTGACTGATGGAAGGTTCAAATTGTGGAATTTATATATAACATTTGTGGGACATTTTCAATGAGGTAAATATCCCGTTGTGAATGGGCATAATTTTTATAAAGGGAAATCAATAACGATAAGCAATAAATTTATTTCAAAAACTAGAGATGAAGTATATTTTATTTTAAAATTAAATTCATTTAAAATGGTAAGTAAAAAAAAATTTCTAAAACCTGTTTTTATTAATTAATTCTCTTTACACGTAAAAATAAATTATTTCACCGTTATTTTAAGTTTTTATTATCCGAAGCTAATCGTTCAAATTTCCCACCGTTATCATTACGGGATATTTTGAATATATGAATTATAATTTACAGCAACCTATATATATGTAAATTGTAAACTTATAGATTTGCGCAGTCTCAACAAGCACAAGAAAAGGAAAATCTACACAAATATAAAATTGAGAAATGTGATGGCGGCGTTCAATAATTTAATTGTGCAGAAGAAAAACAAGCTATTTTCATTAAAACCTGCATTTTCCAATCTAAATATATTGATAAGTTGTTAAAGAATTGAGTTGATTAATAAAAAACACAGTTTGTAATTCTCAAAGTGATTTGGAGTTGATTGAAAATTGTGCGAAGAAAATTTTCCACAGAAGCATTTCCACACACCCATGAAACAAATTGACGCGCCATATCTTGGCTTTGTGATAGCGTTCCTCTTGCCGGCTGCGGCCATTGCTTCGAATGTTTTTTTTACTGTGAAAAGACGAGAAATTTATTAACGTGATTAAAAATAACGGACGGGACATCAAGTTTTGTGTAATTTTTTTCTCAATTCCACTAAATTGATTTTTATAAGTTTTTTGTGATGTAATTGGAAACATTTTGCTCGATAAAAAGTGCAAGTCATTAATAGAGTGAAACACATTAAAATGATTGCGAAATAGAGAAAAATTTATTTTACGATTTTTTTTTAATGACCTCATTTAAATTGTGGATTTAAATTAGAATTAATTATTTTATTAAAATTTTGTATTTTTTAATAACATAAATTGGCAAAAAGCTGCCTGCACAGAACTTAAACGGTTTGTTTATGTTAACAGATTTTCTACTTAAATTAACGGAAACTTTTTTTTTAAATGAAATTAAATGAACAACTATATTTTAACTTTAATTGCTTAAATAATATTTTCATAAAAATAAATTGTAATGTGCTAAAATTTCGATATGTCGGCATCACCAACGCAGCCCTTTAATAACGAAGAGGAGACCCCTTCCCGTAAAGCAGCCGTTTACAAACTGTCACCGCCTACCACACGCAATCGGAAGAGACTGTCCGCTGAAAATACTCCCACGAAATCGTCACCAACAGACTCCAAACTTATGCAGCGATTCGACAAATGCAAGATTTTCGGCAAAGACAACAAAGTGTTTTACATCAAATTGAATCGATCGAAAGTCGGCGACATCACTGATGTCATCGATGTGGATCAAAATCAGGCCGATGATGATGATGATGATGATGAAGAATCCTTAGCATCATCTCCCTCGACATCATTTACCGTAACCAGTGATTCACGTACAGGTCGCTTTCCAATTGAGGCAATCAAACAACGACAAAACGCTGCACAACGCAATAAACCAAACGAACAAGTACGGCGATCCTTAAGGTCTCTGAAAAAGGAGTCCATTGTCATCAAGAAGGGACAATCGCTGGTGCAACTAAGTCCTGAAATGAAAAAAAAATGCGAGGAACTGATTTCTTCAAACAGTATGCTTCATAATATGAGTAACAGATCGGCTGATTCGAATCAATCCTTTGGGGGGACCAGAAAGGAGAATACTCTCAGAGACATTTTAACCAGTACTTCTACTCCTCTTGTGTCCAAAACTTCGACACCCAAAGTTGTAACCTCGACAATTTCCAAAATGAAGTCCCCATTAAAATCACCGCAAGGTATCAATTCCCGGTTCAGAATAACACCAAAAAGAACAACACGAACCGTTCCCGCATTTGATTCGGTGATTGAAACTAAAAAGCCAGCAACATCGACCCCCAAACAGCCGACAAAAATTATTAAATTCACAACAAATAGAGTCGATTCACAAATATCGGTAACTCAACCAGCATCGCCATCCACAGCGATTCCCTCAACGTCTAAAGCAGTTGCTGAATTAACATCCCTCGACTCATCCAAACAATTGCCGCGAGCAACCACCGAAAAAGTTCACTCTTCATTAATTACGTCCCCCTCCAAAACCATTGAACCATTTCATGATGCGGCTGAAATGAATAAAATGCTTGATAACGTCGGCGCCGACCACGACATTGATGAATTGATTCAGACATTTTATTTGCCTAAAACCACGGAGTCCAATTTCATCAACAACAATCCATCCATATGCAAGATAAATGAAGACGAAGCGGATTTGGAACCACGACAAAAAATAATTGCTGAAAAATGTGCCCTTGTGAAGGCCAACAACAAAGCCCAACTTCAGAGGTCCAATCAATTGAAGAAGAGTCTTTCAAAGTGCATTGCGTTTTTGATGTCTCAACATGCATCCAATGAGATTGCGAGTGTCATCAACAAGGCGATCACGTCGTGTCGCAAACGAGATTTAAGTCGTCAACCGCTATTGCCGCAAGAGAAAATGTTGCCCTCCCGCGAAGCGTATGTTCGTCGTATTGAGGAAGTGGCGCGACGTCAGCAAGAGACGCGTGTGTATAAACCGCGCAACACCGATGCTGCAACTGGACTTGGTTCAACGATTGAAAATCTTAAAAAGGGTGATCCAGTTTTTGCCAATCGAAAGAAACGCATCCTCACCAAATTATCACCGACTGATGCGGCCAAAATTCGCGAAACCTCCGGTTTGTTGGAACGCGCAATGAAACAAGTTCGCAATGCTGTGGATTCGGATGCCACCGATAGTAGCACCGATGAATCAGCCGATGAGGCAGATTACAACAATACTCGCCAACAGAAGATGCAGTTGAATCGACGCGCTGCATGGCGATGGGCGCACGACAGGGCTGCCATCGGCAATCGTTGGCAATATTTGCAGTTGCAAATTGTGGACTTGGATCATCGTATTCGTTATAATGACAACAAGCTCAATGAGTTGCGATCAAGCAAGGGTGTTATAACACTGGAGGGATCCGCCAACACCATGGACGATGGTGAAAATGTACAAGACTTTAACAACTGTGCCAGAACTCGCCCTCTACAGGTGGCAACCTTCAAGAAACGGAAGCTTGTTCAAACCAGTGGATTGCACATGATTTCAGCCAAAGTGGCACGTCCCACTTCAACGAAGTGTGGCTGCAAATGGCCTTTGCAACCGTGCATTTTGTGTACAGGTCGTGTTAATCCGATGGAGCCGTCTAATCCGCGCTTCAGTCTGTCGCATTTGGAGCAAATTGCGCAATTAGACAAATGTTTTCATCCAGTGCTCAGTCTGCCAAATGATATTCCCTTGACACTGTACTTAGAAAAAAGATTCGGTGATCCAGAATGGCAGGCAAAAGCCGACAAAATTCCATTGGACGGATCGCATGATCCAGCCGCAAAAGCAATGGCACGCAATTCATCAAAACAACCAAAAGGCGGTACGCCACTTGCAAAGAATGACAAATCTCAACAAAATTCCAAAGGACGCCGTGATAATCAAAATAAGGGAATCAAAAAGCCGAAAGGACGTCGACCACTTAATTTGAAGCACAGTAAGTCACAGGATTTGGGCCAAAGTAGTTGGCACGATGGACTTACTCCAAGTCCAAATGGTTTGCCACGACTGGGCAATGCCTCACCCCCAACGAAAGAAGGGCGCCGCATCAGCTCGTTGTACGATAAGAGGGCGCGTCAATCGTTTGATATTGACAACATTGTGATACCATACAGTGCTGGAACACAGCGTGTTGAAATGCTCAAGTGCAAGGAAATTGCCACACCATCATGGCGACTCGTTTCGAAGAAAAAGGGGAAGCGTCCCAAATTGAAGATTCCAATCGCGGAACAGGTTGAGGACATTTCAGATGAAGCAATCACCATTCGTCACGAGGTACGTTTGCTGGAGGAGCGTGAGAAATTTCGAGCAAATCTGAAATTACCTTGGGGTATGCGTCCGCGTAGTAAACCCAAGCCACGATCAGATCGTGTCGGCTCAAGCGGTCCTGCATCGCCAGCAATTAATACTCCACCCAACGACACGGCAATGGATGGCGCAACATCTCCAGCACTAAATGGTGGTGGTGATAGTGCAAAAGGTGACACAACACCAGTGTTGCAGTTGGACGCACCACCCACACCCACAAATAGTGAGGATCTTCCACTTGCCAATGACGCTGATACATTTGTGGCACCAAACACTAGTCTGCAGGCGTTGGAAGAGTTGGAGTTGCAACGCATCAAACGACGCCGTACCGTATCCTCACGTCTTGATCGTGATCTTTTGTCGCTGAGCTTGGAGGCGCGACTCAACAGCTTGACTGAATGCTATGTTGTACCGTATGAGCCTTTGAAATTCCCGCTCAGCGATGCTGAATTGGAAGAAATGACCAAATTGATGCCGCCTCCTGAAAGTGAAGAAGAACCGGATGATGGTGCTAGTGATGATGTCAAAAAGGAGACTGTTGAGATTGAGACGGAGTTACCTGCGATCACAAATGAAAATGATGTCGGCATGGAAGTCGATTTGGTGGAGGACGTTGACAACAAAGAGGATGATGTTGTGGCGATGAATGTTGTGGCCAGCGGTTCGGGAGGCGTTCCTCGTGTGGGTATTTCCAGTGGTGCTTCACGGGTTGGCACATCTGGAGTGAAGGCAGTCATGCTGAATGAAAGCGATTCGGATTTCGAAGCGCCCAATGAAGACCCCAAAGATCCAGAGTGGAATGGCTCCGAGTAATGTTGAGCCTATGCTTTTAAGTTTGTTTTTTTAATTAGTTTAAGATATCAGTTTTTTTTATTAATTAAAACTAAAAACGCTAAGCGCTTTTAAACTTTCATTTCTTTTCACTTAAATTTGATTTGACTTAAAAACTAATTTAATCATTTTTTTTGTTGATTCAAATTTCAATAACAATTGGATTGCCTATGTAACGTATGAATTAAATTATTGTCAAAATACACTATTAGTTAAGACAACCGATATGGTCAGCTTAAAAAATCATCTTCGAATAATAATTTAAAATGTTTCATCGTTACATTTTTTTTATTTGAAAGAAATTGAAATGTGTTTTACCGCACTATACTGTTAAATTCGTTTATAATATTACAATTATATCAAATAAAAAATGCTTATAAATGACATTTAAATGATTTTTAATGCTTACATTTTTTTTTGTTTTTAACAGATAAATTGAAGTTCTTTAATCATTTAAAAAATTAAAATTTAATAATTTTGTAGAAATTTCACAATGCCAACAACACCCTAATTTATTAAATTATCCGAGATCAAAACCATAAACTGCAAAATTTAACTTTCATGAGTTTAATTTTCAGAATTTAATAGATTACCCTTTAATATTTTGAAACAATAGATTTTTTATCAATTATTCAATTATTAATCAATTTACACAACGACTTTTTTTTAAATAATCCAAAAATAATTTTGAGTTGTTGAAAAATCCTAATTTTCACCAAATAAAGAAAATACTTGTAATCCATCTTTAAGTCGAGTAATGGCTGAAAAAACATTTTATTTTATACGTACAGAGCAAAATTGACAAAACCCGTTAAATAATTAGAAATGTGAATGATTAGATGAATACAATTCTAAAAATGTTTTCCATACATTTAAAAAGCGCGTTAACCCAAACATTATGAACAATTTATTTTCTGAAAACTTAGGACAAAACATTTTAATGTTCTTTGTATAAAAAATACAACAAATCTCTAGACAATTGCTTAACAACTATTCTATGTATGTCGTTTTTTTTTAAATCAAATTAATTATTTTTTAAGATTAAAAATAGACTTTTATGTAGTTGCGGTTTGAATCTTTGATATTTTTTATTTATTCATCAAAAAACAGTATTAAATATAGTACTCGTAATTTTGTGTTAATGAGACAGGTGAAACAAAAAATATTAATAATGAGAAATTGAATTCAAATTACAAATGATAAAATTACTTATTTTGTTCAAAGATTATTTTTCGCTCTAACGATCTTCTTAACCTTAATAACATCGATTACCATTTACCAAAGTACACATTGTGTCGCTTTTACTGCGTTGTTTTATTTTATTGCTGAACCAAAATGATCTGATTAGTGATTTCCATTCAACAGGTGATCAAAATTTATAAAAGCGGACGATATGATTATTAATTAGGCAAAAACAACACTTTTTAAATTAATTTTTCTTATATTTAATTTTTTTTCATTACAGTTCCGAATTATGCTACACAATTTAATTTAAATTCACATTTTCGTTGTAAATTCCACAAATCGGAATTAAAGACCATTTTAAAAAGTATAACAATAAAATTAGAATATAAATTCCTACATCATCAAAACGTAATTTTAAATGAATTAAGAGATAATTTTGATTTATAATGACTGATGATATTTAAAAATAAAATTAATTAAGCGAAAAACAAGGTTTTCAGTATCCCGCTAGATTTATTTATGGAGATGTAAAAAGGTATTTTATGTCTGTATCGCCGGTGCGGCGCCACCTTGTTTTAAACAAAGCGCCATGTATTTTCTTAATGCTTTCATCATTTTCATCAATATTACTAAATACTGAGCAGAATTTATGAAATTCCGACTTGCGGAATTTTACTGTTTTCAAGATCGGGTTACTCAGATCATTTGTAAATTCACTATATATGTGCGGTCCCCTCCTTAATATCTGAACTTTCTTTAGGTTTCGCGAAAAATTCATTAGGTCCACAAAATGTTTCTCATCACATACGATTCTGGACAATATCATTAAACTGAAATTGTTGTTCCAAAGTAAACGCAACGTTTCGGACTGAACATAAGTATTTAAAGTTTTATCGTAAATTAAAACGAAATTGGCCAAATTCCGCATTTGCGAGAGCAGAACTAAAGATTCATCACTTATTGTATTCAACTGTATATTCAGTGTACGTAGTTGATCTCGTTTGCAGATTTTAGCCAAAAATGAATCCACTGCAAAAGGGGGGCATGAAATTAAATGCACTTCCGTTAGGTTTGTAAGGTGACTTAAGCAGCTTAAATCAAAGTCACTTGGTCGCATCCAAGAAAACAATATGCTCTGCAAATGGGTCAGCTCATTTGATTCGGGGGACGCAATCCATGGTTCATTTAATTTACAAATATCAAATGAAATCTCTTTCAAGGCAGTGCACTGCTCACAAAATTCGCGAAATTTGAAGAGAGACAATTGTTGAAAAAAAACGCTTTCCAATTTGGGCGCCACAATTGCTTTGCATACGAACTTTGAAATTGTAAAACGCTCACAACCACTCAAATTCAGTTTTTTCAAAAATGGCAGACTGCTTGGAAATAAACGCCCCATATCGCATTTTCTCGACGGGAATAAAAACTCTAGATGTAAGTCTTCAAGAAATTCAAACTTTTCCCTAAACATTTCCAAGTGTATGGCCTGATAATTTGACAACAATTTTAATGATTTGAGATTTGGAGTATGCTTGACTATTAGGTCCAAATACTTTTTTTTCCACGTCAAGCTATTAATAGTTTTATCGTACACATGGTATCGCATATTGCACTCAACGGATCGAATAGTTTGCCCGATGCGTGAAAAAACAAACTGCATCGCTTCTAGGGAATAGAAGTTGTATATTGGTTGCAATAAAGGTCCAAAATGATCAGGAATGTAACCCTTGCCAATTCGGAATTTAACGCATTCAATTCGGCATGAGTGAAATGCTTCGGAAAACAGTTGGCATGTCTGCGCTGCTGCAGCCAAATCTTCTATGTCTAGATAACTGAATATGTGTTTCAATACATATACATTTAGGTCCAGTACTGTTGTCATGCTTTTGGCTATTTTTTTGCATCTAAAATAATAAGATGATCATTAGTTATATATTGTCAATGTTCCGGGAAGAGAATTAAAACTCACGAGCGTGACAGTCTTGGTCGTTTGCTTGCCATGGCGTCAAAAATATTTCAACGATTCAAAATGTCAATTTGATCATTAAAAATTCCAATTCCACAATGTATAACCTTAGTCCGGAATATGCTGTGTAAATGATGAGAAACTTCTGCAGTCCACATCCAGTGCAGCCGCTATTCCATATATTCCTTAATCGTAAATGTACGATTATTGCTTATTGCCTTTAAAAATTGTTTGTATTTTTGCAATGGACCGTACAGTTAAAACTTAAAATTGCTTTAATTATTTGTGTTTAAGAATATATATATTATTGCGTACGTCAATTAATGTCAAATGGTAAAATTATTGTGGCCGCATATTGCAAAGATCCCGGTGTTGGAGTACATGAGATGCAAATAGCCATTTGAGAAAGCAAATGGAAAACGTTTTGATAAAACATTTATATGGGAATCCCACTTATGAATTATATTTCTGAAAATGGTATTTGAAGGAAAAAATTATAGTTTATAATGATTGCTAGAAAAGTTTCACTCGGGAAGTAACACAGGAATATTTAAATCACGAAAGTGAACCGAGAAAACCGCGGAAAATATCGCAGTTCGTGAATTAAATAATTCTAAAAATTATTGCGGTTTTCTGCGGTTACGTTTTATAATAAGTAAACGATTTTTTAAATATTTAATTTTAATGCCTTGAATTTTTGGCCAAAATTGATACTTTTATTGAAATTAGTAGTAATGTAGAACATTAAATTTTTCAAATATTCTAAATTATGAAAATACCTTGAATTTTCAAATTTTAATCTTGAAATACATTTTCGGCAAGTTTTCTTATCTTCTTTCTGTCTTATAAATGTTACAATATGTTGTGAAAAAAAAATTCCATATAAAAATTTGAAAACTCAACACATTTTCAATTGCAATTGATCGCAAATGCTCGAAATAGTTAATTTTATAGACACAAAACAAAGAACAAAACTGAATTTGGGTCGATATACGAAGTTCGCCGAAACAGCTATTGAATAATATATATTTCTTCAGTGCTATTTTCAGCCCTAGAAACAGTACTTCTCCGTTCTTTTAAATATGCGGGATTTCAATAGCACTGAATATTTTACAGCTGTAATTATAAATTGTATAAACATTTCTAAATCCTGTAGATGAAATGACCACATCAATTTAAATTATTTAGAATTTTAAGCACGTTTGACTAGTAGTTAGTACTTCCAAGTACTCAATCTGTGTTGACGCGTCAATGCATTGGAACATCCTATTGGACTATGTAGTATTCCCAACAAGTTCTAAAACTTCTTGCAGCATCTTCAGTGAAAACAATTATATGTTGGCTGACAAAAATATTTAATGTGAACTCTTTCGAACCCATAGGCAAATCTTAATTAAACGCATTTAATTCGAATTAAGTCAAATCCGTCGCATAGCAGTTTACAGTTAGCATGTTTTCCTTGCTGTAGCCAAATCTTTGAAGTCTGGATAGCTGGATATTATGTTAACTATGGTTAGATCTTTTGTCTTTACTCTGCTTTTTGCTGGTATTTTGCACCAATTTAATAATTTAAGGATCATTTAACTAGATTTTTCGTTTAAAAAAAAAATAAAAATCGCGATCGTGTTGTCTCCATTGATGCAAACGAAATCTTTCAATCCTTTATTCAAATCGGGATATATGTAGGATTGCTCTAATGACTTATGCCATCTCAAAAAATTTGAAAGTGTAAGTAAAGAAGATTATTTAGAACAATTATAACATTATTTGTCCTAGAAAAGGGATTAAGTGGATTATTTTTTTCCTTAAGTTATTTTCCTGTCCATTCAAAACCATCACCTATAATACAATCATTTTATTTGCAGTATATGTAATTCAATTACAATAATTATTAAAACAAAGTTAATAAGCTATAAATACATTGCTTTTTTTAAAATTGACAAATACATAATACAATATACTGGGTAGTGACAATATTTCAACAATAGATTCTTCTACTTCTTACGTTACAACCGCCAGTCGGCCTTTGCATTCTCAACAAGCGCCTCAATCTTAGGTCTCCGATAGATTATTTTAATTATCAACACTTTCCTCGCAGATGCGCCACTTTGTGGATTCCAATGCGAAATGTATATTTTTGACGCTTTCATCATCTGCATCAATATTACTAAATACAGTGACGTTTCTAGCCAATCCCGAGTTCCGAAGAGGAACATCTTTTATGGTAGGGTTCCAAAGATCTCTTGACAATTCATCATTTAAATTATGGTTTGCATTGTTATGCGGCGTACGGTCAAATAAATTTTCAAAGGTATCACGAAAAGGGCCAAACCGGATTAATAATTGAACTTTCTTTAGGTTTGGAGACAATTTTATAAAGTCCTCAAAACTTTGTTTAGTACAGTCGATTCTGGATATTATCATCAAACTGAAATTGTTGTTCCAAAGTAAACATAACTTTTCAGATTTAATCAAACATTCATGGTTTATTAAAACGAAATTCGCCAAGTTCCGCATTTGCGATAGTAGCTTCAGAGTATCATCAGATACTCCTGTTTCGCTATCCCGTTTATATTTCCCGTTTGTTTTGTCTATTTGTAAATTCAATGTACGCAATTGATCTCGCTCGCATATTTTAGCCAAAAATGAATCTACACAAAGAGGGGGGCATGCAAGCAAATGCACTTCCGTTAGGTTTTCAAGATGGCCTAAGCAGCTCAAATCAAAGTCACTATCCACCATCAACAACAATCGAATGCTCTGCAAGTTGGCCAGTTCGCCCGAATGAGGAAACGCAATTGATTTTTCATTAAGCTTGCAATCTTCCAGGATGATATGTTTTAAGGCCGGACATTGTCCACAAAATTCACGGAATTTCAAAAGAGAAAAGTTCATAAGGAAAAGGCTTTCCAAATTTGGCGCAGCAATTGCATTGCATACTAGATCAACAATATTAGCCCGATTATAATGTAAATGCAATTTCTTCAAATTTGGCAAAATGTTTGGAAACACAGGCTGAATATCGTAGTTTTCCAATGGACAATTAATTTCCAGATCTAATTTCTCAAGGCATCTAAACTTTTCACTCAAAATTTCTAAATGCATTGGAGGAAACTGCCACAATAATTTAAATGACTCAAGGTTTGTAGCATATTTTGCAATTAGTTCTAAGCATTTTATGGGCGTTGTAATGTCACTTTTGGTAGACTGACGCATTCCGTTGCAGTCAATTGATTGAATAGCATACCCGAAATGGGAAAAAACGTATTCCATTATTTCCAATTTATGGTAATTGTATTGTGATTGCATCGAAGATCCGAAACATACTTTCCTGTATTTCGCGTCAAGTTTAAATTTAAAATTTTTAATTAAACGCAAGTTAAATGCGTCGGAAAAAATTTTGCATGATTTTGCTGCTGTGACCATATCATCGAAGTCTAGATAGCTGAATATGTGTCGCAATACATCTAAATTATTCAGCGATTCCGTCATGTCTTTGTTGTCTTCTTCTGCTTTTTTGCACCTTAAATAATAAGAATTAGTTACGATTTGTTTGATTAGAGAAGAATAATTGTATGTATACTTACGAAGGATCAAGTTTAGCTCGTTTGCTATCCATTAACTACAAATGTCTATTCATGCACGAAATGAATCCCGGTTCTAGAATATATCTTGGTAATAAACTGTACAAGATGGCGGACTTTTTGCTCTCAACTGCCTCAAGTCCCAACTCTCAATGCACAATGCAAACTATTAAACCTATTAAAAATTATACGAGTATTTCCCAGCTGCCAATATCATCGAAGTATGCTCCGGTGTAGTTTGTTAATTTTATATAAAGAACTTGGTCTCACACCATTCGATTTCCCAGAAATTGTTTCTCCGTTTTTATTTATTTTCAACGTTTTATATCTTTGATCTTTTGTGTTTATAATATGTATTTCGTAATATTCGCCAGCAATGCAACAATTATATCATGGTTATAACTTAAACAATAAACATTTTATGTTTTTGTGCTTTGTAAATTTGAATATATATGGTATCTGCCTCCCACAAGTGTGATTGAAGGAGGCAGAGATAGTCATTAATCATTTTGCATGAAGCCGGCAATAATTTTGCTTTTCAATGATTTGAAATATCCCACTTTTAAGTATCACCTCTTTATAGACGCTCCCCGTGGTAAATTTTAAATCAAATTAACTATTTAACGCTGCAGCCGTGCAAATTAATTATTTGACAATAAATTTAAAAAATACATATATTTCAATTGAAAAACGAAAAAATTGCGAAATTTTTAAATGAATTTCGTTTAAAAATTTGAATTTTCTTTGCGCCTTTAATACTTCCAAAAGTTTATAAAAATTCGCAAATTTAAACTTTCTCCGTTTTTTTTTTGTTCCGTTTTAAGGTTCCAGGGTTTAATCATGGTAAAATTGTCTAAATAGTTCAGCTATAATGGACAAATTTAGTATATTTGGTACAAAACTGCTTTCTATAGTCAGTGCTATTAAGAATGTGCAACTTTATTTAACAAAATTAAATAAAAGAGTAGATATTTTCTGTATTTGAAAAAAAAGGACTTGCGCTGGAATATATCTGCAACCTGCACACGTGAGCATGTCCTATTTAAGCTTACAGGGGAATGTATGTACATATTTTCATTTTGTAAACATGTCGTTTATAATAAACGAAAACTGTAATAGCAATTATATTATTTTATTAATAAAATAAGATACAATATGACTTAGAAATTAAAAATGTTTTATGCTAGTAATTTTGAATATTAAATAAATCAAAATCTTCAGTTACAATATTATTAAATAACTCATTTTAAACTTTTGAAGTATTTCGTACATTGCATGTAATTATAATCTATGTCGAACCCTCACAAAGAGTTGGATGTTTATTGTTTTTAAACTGGATAATTCCATAATTCTTTTGCTTTTGTGAATTTACTGTTAATTGCACTATGTGGTGCAATTGGGGTGCAATGCAAAAATAATTATTAACAAATAAAACGCAATTAATTTCAATGCAGATGCGCAGTAACTGAAAAATGACACACATATATAAAATGTATACGAGAATATCCCAGTATTGCATGTTATTGTAATAGAGCCACGAGGGATTTATAAATATTACTAGATGTTGTGAAATAGCAAAATATATAAAATATAAAAAGAAGGGCACGTTCTGCCATCGCACTCAAAAACGCAGAGCTCTTCCTTTTACAGTCGGACGCCATTGAGAGTGTGTTGTAAATTCAAATTGATCGCGCGAAAATCATCAAACATCCAAAATGGTAAGCCAAATTTGTGCGTTAAATTTAGTGAAAATGTTAAGCAATTAATTACCAACAAAATGAAGTGTAAATTTCCACGGGGAAATAAATGGATTTTCCGGAAAATCTAAACTTGTGTAAAATTTGTATGGCGCGTTTGATTTGAGGCCATCGTCGCTGTATGTGCATGAATGACGTGTAATGTTCTCGTAGAAATTGGAAAGTCGTTATGGAAAAAAGATTGCAAATTAAATTAAATTGAAAGTGGATTAATTAATTGTTGGCTGGGCTGCATAATAAATGCGACGAATATGTTATCAATTTTACTAACGTCTGGATTCCACTTTGTTTCCATAAAAACCCTCATAGGTGAACTTCACTGTAGACGAAATCCGCGCGATGATGGACAAAAAGAAGAACATCCGTAACATGTCCGTCATTGCTCATGTGGATCACGGCAAGTCAACCTTGACCGATTCCCTTGTGTCAAAGGCCGGTATCATTGCTGGTGCCAAGGCTGGTGAGACCCGTTTCACTGACACCCGTAAGGATGAACAGGAGCGATGCATTACAATCAAATCGACGTAAGTTCTCAAACTTTTCTCCTATAGTATTTTAAGTAAATTTTCAACACCTACGCCTAAATTTTCCATTATGAACCACAATGTAACGAAGATAAACGAAGTTAAAAAAATGCATATGTGTGCATTTTTTTAAAATGGTTCCTTTTTTCCTACATTAAAAAAACATGTGCACGCAAATGCTGCATACTGTGACAAACCAGCTGGTTGCATAATGCACATTCAGAGTGCATCAATGTGTTAGTGGGTGCATTGCAGGTAAAAATCGATTGTAAAACGCATATGCAGTCTGCTCCATTTGTGACGTCAAGTTACAACGTGCGCAATTAAACACAAAAAAAAATCTGAATGTGCTATTTTTAGTTTAGCAGCTTTTTCTGAAAATTGAAAATGTGCTCCTCCACTCCAGCTGTTAACTGTTACACAAAATTTGTTGGTTAGAAATGCTCACATTGAAATGCAATTGTGCATGTATTCTGTGCATACACATATGCTAACGCAGTGGTGTGAAAAATGACGAATCATCAAAAAAACAACATTATCTCACTTTATAACCTTGGAAACATTCTAGACTTTCTTGAGCCTAATTTTTGTGAATGGCTTTTCATCTGTGTACTTATAAAATGTTTTCCTCATTTACAGAGCAATTTCCATGTACTTCGAGCTGCAAGATAAGGATGTCGTGTTCATCACCAATCCTGATCAGCGCGAAAAGGAGGAGAAGGGTTTCTTGATCAACTTGATCGATTCACCCGGTCACGTTGATTTCTCCTCAGAAGTAACAGCCGCTCTCCGTGTCACCGATGGTGCTCTTGTCGTCGTCGATTGTGTGTCTGGTGTGTGTGTCCAAACTGAGACTGTGTTGCGTCAGGCCATCGCCGAGCGCATTAAGCCAATTTTGTTCATGAACAAAATGGATCGCGCTTTGTTGGAGTTGCAATTGGAGGCTGAGGAGTTGTACCAAACATTCCAGCGTATTGTTGAGAATGTGAATGTCATCATTGCCACGTACAATGACGACGGTGGCCCCATGGGTGAGGTGCGTGTGGATCCGTCCAAGGGTTCAGTTGGTTTCGGCAGTGGTCTCCACGGTTGGGCCTTCACTCTGAAACAATTCTCTGAGATGTACGCCGACAAATTCAAGATTGATGTTGTCAAGCTAATGAACCGTCTGTGGGGTGAGAATTTCTTCAATGCCAAGACAAAGAAGTGGTCCAAGCAAAAGGATGCTGATAACAAGCGTTCATTCTGCATGTACATTTTGGATCCCATCTACAAGGTTTTTGACGCCATCATGAACTACAAGAAGGAGGAGATTGATGCTTTGTTAGTGAAGATTGGTGTCACACTCAGGCATGAGGATAAGGACCAAGATGGCAAGGCTTTGTTGAAGACTGTCATGCGTACTTGGTTGCCAGCTGGTGAGTCGTTGTTGCAGATGATTGCCATTCATTTGCCATCACCGGTTGTTGCGCAAAGATACCGTATGGAGATGTTGTACGAGGGACCCATGGACGATGAGGCAGCTATGGCCGTGAAGAGCTGCAATGCTGATGGCCCATTGATGATGTACATCTCCAAGATGGTGCCAACTTCCGATAAGGGACGTTTCTACGCTTTCGGTCGTGTGTTCTCTGGCAAGGTTGCCACTGGACAAAAGGCCCGCATTATGGGACCCAACTACACTCCCGGAAAGAAGGAGGATTTGTATGAGAAATCCATCCAACGTACCATCTTGATGATGGGACGTTACACTGAGGCCATTGAGGATGTGCCATGCGGTAACATTTGCGGTTTGGTCGGTGTTGATCAGTTCTTGGTTAAGACTGGTACCATTTCCACATTCAAGGATGCCCACAACATGAAGGTAATTTAATTCATTACTCTCCCATTGTCTCAATTCCAAACAATTTTAAATGATGATAACTTTCACAGACCTGTTCTGATAGACCCTTGAGGATAAACCAATTATTGCTATCTGAGACCTATTCCAAATAATCTTGAACGTTTTTAAAATTATAAACAACTTACTTAACCAAACATTTTTTCTACTACAGGTCATGAAGTTCTCCGTATCACCTGTTGTGCGTGTTGCAGTTGAGCCTAAGAACCCAGCTGATTTGCCCAAGTTGGTTGAAGGTTTGAAGCGTCTCGCCAAATCCGATCCTATGGTACAATGTATCATTGAGGAGTCCGGTGAGCACATTATTGCCGGTGCTGGAGAACTCCATTTGGAAATTTGCTTGAAGGATTTGGAGGAAGATCATGCATGCATCCCATTGAAGAAGTCCGATCCCGTTGTGTCATACCGTGAGACAGTCAGTGAGGAATCCGACCAGATGTGCTTGTCCAAGTCGCCCAACAAGCATAACCGTTTGTTCATGAAGGCTTGCCCAATGCCAGAGGGTTTGGCCGAGGACATTGACAAGGGTGATGTCAGCTCTCGCGACGACTTCAAGGTGCGTGCCCGTTACTTGTCCGACAAGTACGAGTGGGACATCACTGAGGCCCGTAAGATCTGGTGCTTCGGCCCAGACGGCACCGGTCCCAACATGTTGTTGGATTGCACCAAGGGTGTGCAATACTTGAACGAAATCAAGGATTCGTGTGTTGCTGGCTTCCAGTGGGCCACCAAGGAGGGTGTCCTTGCTGATGAAAACATGCGTGGTAAGCATTTTTTTTGCGTTTAATCTTTCAAACATTTCCCAAATTTGCCATTTTAATGATGATTGAATACATTCAGAATAAACATTGAAGATTTCCTAAATATTCAAAGCTCAACAGGTCTGAGGCACACAAATTAACCTCGAAACTTGCATTTCATTTTAGAATTATTTAATTAATTGTGTTTTCATTAATTTCAGGTGTCCGTTTCAACATTTACGATGTCACATTACACGCTGACGCCATCCATCGTGGTGGTGGCCAAATTATTCCAACCGCTCGTCGTGTCTTGTACGCCTCCATCATCACAGCCCAACCCCGTCTTATGGAGCCCGTGTACTTGTGCGAAATCCAATGTCCCGAGGTTGCCGTCGGTGGTATCTACGGTGTGTTGAACAGACGTCGTGGTCACGTATTTGAGGAATGTCAAGTTACCGGCACACCCATGTTCGTTGTTAAGGCATTCTTGCCTGTCAACGAGTCGTTCGGCTTCACCGCTGATTTGCGCTCCAACACCGGTGGACAGGCTTTCCCACAGTGCGTGTTCGATCATTGGCAAGTATTGCCCGGTGACCCAACCGAGCCAAGCAGCAAACCATTCGCCATTGTGGCTGAGACAAGAAAACGAAAGGGTTTGAAGGAGGGTCTCCCAGATTTGTCTCAATACTTGGACAAAATGTAAACATCCACTTAAGAATTCCCAATAAACAAAAAACAACATCAAGATGAGGAGGATTAGGAGGAGGGAGGAGGAGGAGAGAGAGTGCGGGCCACCCACCACCAAACAATTATTATGTACCCTAACTTATGAGAAAAAATTCAAGTGCTCCATGAGAACCATCATCATCCAGACAAGACACATGGAGTGTGGGCGAGGCTACACGCAACAACAATAAACACAAAACAATATACAATACTTTTTTAATTTGTTTATATATATGTCTATTTTATCCACCACATAAAATAAATGTATATGTAAATATTTATTATATTTTTCTTACAAAATGAATTAAGAAGTTTCTTTTCAATTACCTACTTTTGGGACTCGGGCGCTTCATGTACTCTTGTTACTATTCCCCCTGTGTATGTGTGGCGATTCTTTTTGTTATAATAAGAATATATTTGAATTAACCAGGACGTATTAAATTAATTGACTAGTTTCATAACTTAAATGAACGTTGTTCTTATTTAAATTACTTTTGACTTTTTAGGTTAGCAGCCCCCACTCTTTTATTTTGTTGTCTATTTTAGTAATTCTTGAGAGACACTGATTAATGATCGTCTTCTGTAGCTGCTAAGGTCAACGCAAGCAAGAACTCACAATTACCCTAAAACGTGCCCATTTCCATAATTATAAATAATTTAACGTGAAGTATTCGTCACGTTCTATTTTTGAAACACGTATTTGTGACGTAATTGGAAAAAAACGGTAATCTCTAATATAATATGAAGATCATGGTCAAATCAAAGTAAAGGCATTTTAAATTATTAATTAATGCGAGATCACGGTTGTGTTAATGAAACCTGGCAGCTGCCCTATCAGCAGTAATATATTTCAGTATAAGAAGGATTTCATCAAATATTTCCAAAATTGGTGTTTTTTCACTTTTCCCCACTGTACTGCTTCATACTCGGTGGCTGTACAATAATAGTACATCCATCTGTCCCATTTTCTTTTAAAACTAGTTAGGATGTGAATATCTCAAGTGATTTGAGGGTTAGTTGCCCTTAGTAATAGAGTTGCCACCCTCCTTAAGGAGGTGTGGTGGTTGGTAGGGTAAAGTCAATTTTTTAAGTACTATCTCCTAAGTCTAGTCTGCTTAATGGATTCTTTAATTCAACTCTTTTATTGGAGTCCTTATATTACGACGAGTTAGGTTGGCATTTAAAAATATCCTTTTTATAAAAACACTGAAACATGTCTTTTTTTCAAAATAAAAAATGTTCTTCGAAATTTAAATCAATTTTATTTTTGAAATAAATCTTTCTCAGCTTTCGTCCTTTTTCATATCCTTTTGAATATTTTCATACATATTTCCATCTAGGTACCTAAAAATTTCAAAATTCACGAAATTAATTTAAATTATAAAAAAAAAAATAACTCAAGTCTCACTTTGGGCAATACGGCCTCTCCTCACAGTTCGTGTACTCATTGAAAAACCTCCAATTTAAAACATTTTCCGGAAATCTCCTCTGCAAGTAAATCCAACAAGCATACTTTTCATCCCCGGCAACTGCTTCTACAATCTCACGGTCATAAAATTTAGGAAAATCCTCCAGCTGATCCAGTTCAGCAAACGTCTTGTTGCTGACGGCGTAAATCTCCCCAAGAATGTTGTAACCACTTCCCTTTTTGTCCAGCAATATAGGAATGTTGTAACGAGTTCCAATAATTAGTGGAAATTTGGTGAGAGTCTCAGCAGTTGAAACAAATTTTGCTTCCTTCAACCAGTGATGATTGGGTTGGTCACGTTTTAGGGTTCCATAGACGAACACATAAATTGGGGTGGTCATTTTGGAAGAGGAAAACTGAAATGGAGGAGAATTACAGAAAAATTTAGTAATTAATTTAAATGTATTTAACAAGACAAATAATTATTGGAATTTTAATTTTAAAATGATTTCAAATATATCCAAGACACAAACCAAACAATTTATGTAAACAAATTCAAAATTACAGTTTTTACGTATGTACTAAAATTAATCTTTGTAATTTAGTATTTCTTAGAGAAATTAAGGAAAAAGTCTTTCATTGTTTTTTAATTTCTAAAACACGGTCTCTCATAAGTCTAATTTTGAAGTAAAAATACTTCAACATTTACATAACTTTAGGGGATTCTACTTTCTAGTTCAGTTTTCAAATAAAATAATTATAAATAAATAATGGTTAAAAAGGGGTTTCAGGATTTTAAGGCTTTATAAATAAAAATGCAGAAACTATAAATTTATATCATGAATTATCTTTATTCCAAACATCCTCCATCAGGTCATCGACAGTGCTTTCATTGTAACTGTAAAAATTTTGAATAAAATAATAAAAATTAATTTAATCTAATAGTTGAGATCATCTTTGGCAGAAAAATCCCTTTGAGACCTTTCTATGTATGGAATTTCCTTGGAGTTCTTGTACTCAGCAAGATGATGTTTTGCCAACAATTGGTCTGGAAAATCCTTTAGCATGTACACCCAGCAGGTTTGATCTCTACAAAAAGGATAATTTTTAAATGTCAAATTAAAAAAAAATTAAATTAATTACCCGTCATCTGTTGAAATGCTCTTAAGCTGTCTGTCATAATAATTGGGATAATCTTCGAGTTCATCCAATTTTACCATCATTTGATCATCCACCTCGTAGATTTCACCTAAAATTTGGTGTCCTGTGCCGGATTTGTTCAACATAAATGGAATGTTGTAGCGGGTGGCGATTACCAGTGGCATCTTCTCTGTCGTTTTGCCATCGTTCAAGTACTTTGAGTAGCCATTGGCTGCGGTTGAAAGTACCTTGTGATTTGGTTCGCCGCGTTTGAGTGTGCCGTACACAAACACTTGCCACAGTTTTGATTTTGACATGATTTTTCTAGAATGATTTAATGCAATACTTAATTTCAATAAAAATCGACAATTATTTTAAAGACATTCCAAACCTATAAGGGGTTGATAGACTTTGTGTTTTATAAAACTAATTTGAATTAAATATATTTTATGAAATGTAAAAATTAAGACTATTGAGCATCAAATTAAACAATGCTTCTAGGTAATTGTCATTTATTTTGAATGAAATCTGCAGCTTATATTTAATGCCGACTTTAAATGACACTTTGTAACGAATGCAGATTACGCAAAAGAGACAGCGAAACACATACGAAATTGTTATAAAGCCAGACGAGGACGGAAATACTGTTTTTCGTATGCAGTCATCGACAGGGGATTCGTTTTATCTGCAGACTGCACCAATAAAAGACAAACTAACCATAACTTTAATGGTTGCCGATGGAAAATCAACAACACAATCAAAATTTTATAAAGCTGTGACACACAGAATCCATTCAAAAACGGTTATTTATAAGGAATTTGCTTTCCTATCTCATTTTTATCTTATCAGGAAAAATTGCAAAGTTACTAGGTTAAGTATATCATCAAAACAAATGGAAAACGAAGATTACAAACAATAAAAAGAACTACAAATTGCTGACTTAAGTAATGAAAGTAACTATTGAACTAAAAATAAAATACGAAATTGACCTTGAAACGCTTATCAATTTTGTTTTTGCTATTTACGATAATTCAAAGCAGATATCTTAAATGCATAAATGAATTTGTTAAAATTACGTCGCAGTTCCTAAAAGAAATCACCAAAAATAAAAAACGGAGATGTCATTATTAATTTGTATGCGTCCAAGGCCAACAAAAAATGAAAAAAAAACACTGCAATCCACAATGTGTTGAATATCTCGTGACGAAATCAAAACTACAGTCCCCACACACAAATATGTTCCCATAAAAAAATCAAAATACCGTTTTAAAAGCTGATGACATAATGACAGCAAATCGAAACTAAACAAATTACAGATAATAATGCGGCACTTTCCATAACCATTGTGCATCACCGTTTAAATAATTAAATAATAAAAATCCATTTGTTGAAAGTTGAAAAGAAAAAGAAAAACTACGCCGCAATTTGTTAGAAATTATTGATGGAAAATTTACTGATAAAAATAGAAACCAAATGCGTTCTTCATCGTCTTAGGCCATTATCTAAGACTCCCTGGGCAGTCTAATAAACGAAAAAAAAACACACACACACACACACATGCGACACACCTACCACAATTTCAAAGAACTACGCATTTTCAAAATTATCGCATAAGTACGCAACTGTGTGTGTTAATTGCTGATTTGATTAACACTATGCGCCGGCATGAGTCTTCTTGATTTGGACACCGCGCCCGCTCTCTGCCAGCCGGTTTTGTGTGGAGTAAATGACTTTAACAAAAATTCAAGCTTAATCAAAACAAAATAAAATGCAAACAAACAAAAGTATGGTTGGTATTTTATTGCAAATTTAATTAATTAAAAAAAAAAAAACATTCGTGAACTTTTAATTTTCAAATGCGGTTTAACTAAAATTAGGACAACTAGATTCATTGCTGGTTAAATAAATGTTAATTTGAAGAACGAGTGCACAAAAATTAGCATGCATTAACATTAATCAGGGAAAATGACACGAAGACAAAATGAAAACAGGAAATTCATCAAAAATCGGTACTTTGTAAAGAAAAACAATTTTTTTCTTTCTCAATTTTAAGTAAATATTTAAAGACGTTTTTTAAATTTAATACAAATCAGTACAATAAATACAAATACAAATCTTAAAATATTCAAAATGCTTCCCTAAAGTGCTTACAATAAAATTGACGCACTAAAAATGATAATGTTTTACAGCAAATGGCAAAAGTCGCCAAAAAAAAAAAATCCATGAACAATTCATCAAAGAGGTACAAAATTAAAATACAACAAACTTTAAAACGTAAATAAACATTAAAACTGGTGTTAAAGCAGTTCTCCCCTCAATTCGGCGCCACACGGTTAAAAACCACACAACCAACCCTCCCCACTTGCAGTGTGTCTGGCCCTAGATTGGCTTTCGCGTCGATAAACTCGAATATCCACAACGATTTGATGTGTTAAAAAGCATCACACTGAGAGAATCCAGGGCCGGAATAAAATCCCATTAGTTCTAAATAATTAGCTTTTTGTGTGTTCTGAATGTTGTCAAGGTCAGCGATCATGGAGTACGTGACACGCGTACGCCTCCGAAGCGTAAAGTATTAAAATCGCGTCGAATTAGGCCGAACTCTTCTTTTCTCGCCCATACAAAATATTTTGCTAAAGAACTTGCGCGCGTTTTCAACGCCACTCCGCACTCGTACCGAAATTCGCAGTGTTTGTATACACACATTGTTGTTGTTCCCATATCCCAACAACAAACACAACAAATATTTATTATTCTGCCGAATGTTATATGCCTAGTGCCTACGTATATGAGTAGTGAGTGCACACATACAGAGCTCATCGCTCCCCGACCCTCTCACTCCAATCGACGCCGCTTTGTGGGGTTTTGAAACTCAAACACACGTCTGGCTGCAGTGAACCTGGCAAGTGGCAAGAGACGGCATTAGGAAGCGAGCGTTGACTGAGACTGGAGACAATACAATTTGAGTGAATTTCAACAAACTAAAGCGAAAGTGAATTGTGATTTGTGCAAGGAAAAAATACTTTTTGTGATTTGTATTAAAGTTGGTTCTAAACAAAGAATTATAAATAAAAATTAATTGTACAAGATAAGAGAGGAAAGAAAAGAAAACGTTCCTTAAATTCCACTTCAAAAGTTCCACGTATTAACAAAAATTCTACAGCCATGGTCAATGTCAGGGTAATTAAATTCAGTATATTTGAAAAGTTGATTTATTTCTTAAAGAAATTTTTATGTAATTTTTTTTACCTCAACTGATGAATAATATTTTCGCTTTAATTACAAATAATTTGAAAATATAAATCATACGATTATTGTAAAGAAAGTTACTTGCGTGTAAAATAAAAATAAATATCTGCTAATTATTCCGGTTTTCATATCAGTGGTATCAGTGAAAACTTGTTTTATTGAAAATTGTAAACCCACAAGTCGAAGAATAGCATTTTTCTACATAAATATTTCGTTCGTCGGCTTTACCTCCAATTCTTAGCCAATGAACCTTTTAAGAAGGCTCGACTCATCACACACTCGAGCAATTTAAAAGAGGGTCGATAACCAAGTACAAGGGATGAATTGGGGGCAAATACAACCAACACATTTCTTACATAACAGTTTTTGTGAAATACAATAAAAAACGAGTATGAAAATTTTGCAAAAATTTTCCACTGGAAAAACATAAATAAATGAAAGTGCGTGGCGCTGAATATATTCTTTTGAAAGAGTGAAACAAAAAGCTGCTTTAATTTTAACCCATCGCCCAAAATAAATCCATCTCTGGCACGTGTTGCGGCGTAATGTTAACCATTCACGTTTTGCACAAAAAGGCGCCGTTATTGAAACGGGATGGAAATATTTGTCCTTGCGTAGGTTCTCGTTTATACGCCAAGAACGCATTACGCAGTAACCGTTGTTAATTTAAGTGCGTAGGTACGCATTGTTTGTACTTATCATACTTAAAGCTTTTATTTGTTATTTTGATTTTTCTAAATTTTTTACCGATGTTTTTCTACAAGAATTTTTAATTGTGCTTTATTTTAAATATTCCCCAATATATTCCTCATTAAACTACCTATACACCTTCACTTAATTTTTTTTTATCGTCACAGTCTTTTAAGTCAGTATTAAGTATGGAAACATTTTAAGTACTTAAGATGTCAACTTATGTAACACAACATTTTCTGATAACAATTTAAAGTTACAGCGTTCTAACAAATCATATGAGCGGAAAAGTACCAGCCCAATAATACAAATAATTCTTTATCATATTTTAAAATTTTTGGCAAAATTCCACAATGAAATGTGTCTTGATGTGCTGATATAACTTTTTTAGTTATGCTGATAAGTTCACTTGTGTAAGGGAATCATCGTTGACGTAACGACAATTAAGAACATTCGTTTTAGACTTTATTTAAGTACCCTCAAATTGTGATTCGTCACAAAACTACCTTAAAGTTTGCGTGCATGGCAAATTAATGAAATGCATTCACGTGAATATTAGTAAATGTGGTTCGCATCATGCATCGGCATGCATGTGCAATTTAAGTTTAACTGTTTGTTAATTGCAGTTTTAAATGCTTTATCATAATTTTACATTGAAGTTGACATGCAATGTCTTTTGAAGGCTAACTAATTTGATGTATTGGATAATGAAAATGACGTCACTTTAGTAATTAATTAGTATTAACATATAAGTGTAAATAATCAATTGCAGTCATATTGGGTTACCCCCTTAAATGTTTATTTATGCTGAATTTTCTTGTCTGCGGTTGTAAAATAACTTGTTTATCTGTACTTTAGCTTACTTTGATACTTAACATTAAGTATAAAATCAAAATATTTTTAAATTTAAATTTATTAAGTGCATTAAAACTGCTGTGAAGATTATTTTTAATTAATTTAATTGTTTTTTCAATCCAATATCAACGGCATCATTTTGCAGCAATTTAAAGTCTTTCCGAAATGTGTTTCATAATATTTTGATATTTTTATTAATGCGAGTAAAATACGAGTATGTATTCAAAGCGATATGACGCACATTCATAACTTAATTCAAGACTCTGCTTAAAGAAAGCAGAACAAAAAAGATGATATAAATAAAATCTTGGCTCTATGATTCTCCTCAAAAAAAGCTACTTCATTATGTAAATAAAAACTGTGGTAAAAAATGTTTATTTTAAAATAATTAAATTATCTGTAATTTGTAATTGGTATTTAACGAAAAAGCGTGTAATTGAAATTAATTAATTTTTGTTTCAATGTAAACATGAAAAAGACACAATTAAAAACAAACAAATCGGGGCGATAAAAACTCTATTGAAAATACGTAATTAAATCGCAATTTAAATTGAAGGAAGGGGAAACAACGTAATACTTTAGAAACGATGTTAAGTAAATACAGTTCAAATGTTTTAAATAACAAATTTTGCTTAAGTACATAACAAAATTTTTTTTTTTTTATAAAGTTTAATTTTAATTAATAGAAAGTAAGTAAATCACTTAACAAAAACAAAGAGTCCTAAAAAATATTATTTTGAAACTAACGAAATGATTTTGGAGCCAACTTTTCTGATAGCTTATGTTGTTGTTTTATTGATAAGTGTACTTTAGGTATTAAGTAAAAATATTACACGACTGTTTAAAGTTTTATATGTAAATTCTGGTTTTTTTTTAATTTGAAAACCAATTCCCAAATTAAACATTGTAAGACTTATTTACGTTAAAAAAATTTACTCAAAAGGTATGGCAAAAATCTCCGTTTTCGTCAATTTAATTGCCTTGAATAAATGTCATCTTGGGTAATTTAATGTTGTTAATTTCGCACTTTTGCACAAAACCTGTTACAATCTTGTTTTAAAGTCGGTACGATTTTATTTCGACGCGACGCTAATAAACGGGGCGTTGAAATTTGAATGTTGAATTATAATATTTTTGTTTTGATATTTTCCTTATGTTGTGCAAAGGTTTTTTTAAAATGCGCTTTTCTTTGGATACGTTTTAGGAAAAAGCACCGTTTTTTGCACATAGCTGCAGTAAAGAGTATTATTTAAATATTGGTTTCAATAAATTTCACATTCAAATATTAAGTACGTACTTAAATACGCAAAAAAAAAAGAAGTTTTATATTAGTCCCGTTACATTTGACATTTTAAAATATTATGCATCACGAAGTTGCATTGCAATTTGCATTATTTAAAGCACAATGACTTGAGTAAAATGCATATACGTTTATTAATGCAGCAATATTGAATCACGAGTGCAACAAGTTGTTTACTCAAGTCTCAACTGAAAGTGAATTGCATTCAAAAGAAGCAACAGGGTTATGCAGGCAATGAACATAAATCGTATAAGCGATTGCATGCAAATTACGTTTTCAAACCATAAATAAATAAAGCAACTTTCACGGATGGAAGTGTTCCAAAAGACACAAACACCGACAGATTTATGACTTCGGTTTTTATTTAATTGAATTAATTTTAATTTTTGATAAGAAAAAGTTTAAAACTAAAATGTAATAATGTTTGTCCACTCTCAAAACGCAGACAGCAGCCACCGCCCTCAATCGCCTCTTTGTGTACGGCACACTAAAAGCCGGAGAACCCAACCACTATTTGCTGAAGGACGCCAAGAATGGCGTCGCCAAGTATTGGTGCCGCGCCACTACCTCCGTCAAAATGCCACTTGTTATCGGCACGCGCTACAACATCCCATTCCTTATCAACAAGGAGGGAATTGGCAGCTACGTGACGGGCGAGATTTACGAGGTGGACGACAAGATGATTGATGTGTTGGACAACTTTGAGGATTGTCAGCGCATCTACAAGAGGGCTGTGCTTTATTTCAATATTGGAATTGGAGAGGGGTAACTTTTTTTCTAAAAATTGAATTGTTTTTTAAATAACAACGCATGAAATTAAATTGCAGAAACATCAAATGTTTCACATATTTGTTGAACAAGTATCCAGAACACTTGTTGAGCCTGCCACATGAGTCAGAGTACAAGCATGATGAATCCAAGGCATACATTGCCAAGGGTTTGGGACGTCACAGCACAGCCATCGATGAATTGGAAAGCGTCAAGGCGGCATAAGTTTTCTGTTGCATAACTTTAGGCGGTTTATTAATAGTTTACCTTGAGTACGACTTAAATACTTAAGAGGCATAATTTTTAAATCGCATGGAAATTATTTTTTTTTAAGAAAATTTTTATTTTGTAATGGATTTTTTTTTCGGCAAAATTTTTATTTAGTTTTTGCTATTATTGATTTATTGTATAATAATATAGAATGTATTTTTTATTTTATAGTTACGTAAAAACTCTCCATCTAATTAGGTACTTAACACTAAGGCTCCAAAAAATTTAAATTTTTTCGAGATTTTTTTTTAATTGACAATTTCATTTTGTAAATTAAGAAACAAATAATTTTTGTTCCCCACACAAAAACAATCAATAAACTTTATATCGAAGAAAATTACTATTTCTACTTTAACTGCAAAAGATAATTTTGATAAAATAACTCAACTGTATTCAGTCAAAAATTGCCAAGATATAAAAAAGGCGCGTGTTTTGATTTTCATAATTCAATTTGCAAGATAAGAACCTCATATTTTACTGCTGCGGAATCCATTTAACACCATCGCGTGATATTTTACAGGCATGATAACCACCCAGCCAAACAAACGGCTAATTTTTATTATTTGCATTTTTTGTGATAATCAAATTAAGATAGTGACTTGGTATTTTTATAATCTGCGGAATTAAAGGAAAAAAATGGGCAAAAACAGCGCGTTTATTCATAACTGAATAAATATAATATTCAGTATAATTGATTGTTAAGTACATAAGCTTAAGTACACATTGTTATTGTTTTGATTTTAGATAAAAATATTGACGTTACCCATTATGTTAATCAAAATAGTAAATCAGATAATAATTTTAAGGCTTGACATGAATAGCTAACTTAATTTATCTATAGCTTGAAGTGCACAGGAAAGGGAAAGCTTGTTCTGAAGTACTATATAATGCGTCATTCAGGACTTTTTCATTATTGTTTATTAAATTATTTCATTAAAATGGTGCACAATGAAGTTGTTGGGTTGGTTGATGGCTGGAAAACAGATGAGACCTTTGATAACAGAACTCAAGTTCAATACCCTTTATTACTAAGAGACATTCAATTCAGATCAAGGATATCGATCAACAATAATTGTTTAATAATACAAATGGACAAGGAACCCAATTGAACCCAATAAAAAAATATTATCACCAAACTCAGAAAATTACTGGTTATTAAATAAACAAAATAACATAAAACAAACGTGACAGGGAGATTAAAAAAATTAAAAATTCGAAAATGAAATTATTTAAAAAATGCATCTTAGACCTTTTAAATTTTAAGTTTTTAGTTCAGCAAAGTATTAAACCTTATTTAGGACATTTCAATAACGTCAAAATATTTGCAAAAATATTATACTAAAGGTTTCTGAAGTACAGGAACGTCGCAAAGATTTTAGTTCAAGGTCTAAATTTTGTATATTTAACGAAATTGGCAAATCACAATGTAATAACAAAATTTCACAAAGTTTTACATGGCTCACCTTGTAATGAAATGTTATTTAACGATTAGATCGTAAAATAAACATCTTAATGGCAAACAAAGTATTTTTCTGCAAATGATCGCAAAAAACGTCTCACTTCGCATATAATCTATTGAATGACGACCAATCCTAGAGACATCAAATGCAACCGCAATACCATCAGTACTAACTATTCATGAATACGCCTATCATGCAATTTTATGTTATAGTTAAGTCAACTAAGCACGAGTATGTTAATGCACTTGGCTTACAAATATCGCGAGTCTATAAAAAATTAACAGCCTCGATTACAATGACGGCTCCGGGCTCGCCCTGACCGCGAACTTGCCGCAGCAAACATTTAAATAAGCAAATATTTATTATCTGAAACGAATGGGATACCAAAGAAGTCTTTAGGTAAATAGCGCGATAGCTGCGTTTTAAATTTAACTTAACGACTGCAGGCATACGCAAGTTCACGTAATCTAGTGTGGGGTATGAAAAACACAATTGAACACAATGTAAAATTACGCGCGGTGGAAAAGTACGCGGAAGTCGATACAAACACTAAAACATAATCTGACAAGAATTTATTATCAGCTCATTAAACCCAAACGGTCATATATATTTTTTTTTTTGCGATTGGTCATCAGTGCCATCACAATTGATTGAGCAATGAGCACGCACACATTTTTATGACATAATACGTGCAGCTCATTAAACAAAACACAATATAATTGAATTTCGAGTTACGTTACTGTAGCTGTACAGTAGACATGAAACAGCACACTTCCCACCGTGTCTCATCACGCGGTTGAATAAATAATTGGAACAACATTGATCAGGGCATCGCAGCAAGTTAGTTAGATACTATTTCGATTTGTATCCAGTATCATGTTTACCCAACACTCCCCCCGCACATGTGAATTTATTCATGCTTGATCACACATTGTGATAGGGGTGTGTTTTTATACCGACTTAAACACTTGATATTCCATTTTTTCAGCCGCACCCTCTTCATAAATATTGTGGATGCAAGGATGCGTAGAGGGGAGAGATCAGCGGGGTTAAAGGCCATGGCAAACAGGATACACAACAAACAATTCAAAAGAAGGTCAATCAACCCGAAACTATTCCATTTCTAATATTTTTTTTAAATCGATGCGTGATTCTGGCTTCCATGTTTCATCTGATTGTTGGCAGTTTGTTTCGTTATCGGGAACAATAATGACAACAACTTGCCAACCAATGTGCTCTTGCTAACTACAGCTCTTCCCGTCCCGTTTGTTATTATAGTGCAGTTATATATGCTCCCTCAGGCAATATTCGCAATTTGTACTTTGTAGGCGAGAGCGATGCATCGAATTAAACGTTGCGTTGATGCTCATGTAAAACAACTAACATAACTGTATACATGAACTATGATAGTTATATAGATACTCGTAGTACAGAACTATTCTAGCAGATCCATACGGTTTCGCTCAATTGTTATCTTGTTTTATTATATGCGGCTATAATTTGCATTGCCGACGATTTTGTTGAAATTGCCAACATGAATGCGGTAATTGATATTGTAAAAAAGAAAATAACAGTGGGTGTTTAGGATACGAAAATAGCGTGCGCGATGCTTTGGAAGGCATGCAAATTGCAATGCGATTTTTATCTAAACGTCCGTCCGCTGAGGCATCGTTTGATTATTTTCCCTACATAATATTGCAACTGTTACTGCACTTAAGGCTTATACTTAGAGTACTAGGAGAATGTGGAAATTACATTTGAATATCTTGTTTAACAAAGATTGGTTTTGCTCTCTATCATCGTGTCTATGTCAAATTTGAGCTTGACTGGAAGACAAGAAAACTGAGCTCAGGCAGAAATTAGGTTTAAAAAATAGTTAAAAAGACAAATATTTTTTGTTAAATTAAAGAAGTGATTCGGTGTAACAGATGCAACATTACAATATCCCAATTTCATAATAAAAATAAAATTAGTTGATGACCAGTTTAAATTTCAAAACAAATTAAGCAACCATCCAAAAGGCGTGGCTTCATTAAATTTTAATTTCCTACAAAATTACCCATCGACAGACGACAACATCCAAATCCAAGTTCAGCTGCGACATATAATTTAAATTAGGGGCCCGCACCCAGCATTTTCAAAAGCAGGTGCATTTTGCACAATATCATTTGGATTTGGTAACCAACTCTGAAAATACATTGTGTGTTGCGGATCAGTGCACAGAAAAGTTACAAAAAAAACACGTTTTGATGATATAAAGTATAGCGATTAGCGAATTAAAGTAAAGCAAAAGGGTAGTATAAAATCCAGACCGAAGCAAAAGCTGGGAAGAGGAATAAAATTGTTTCGATTAATAATAACCAGTTAACCTTGAATTTTATGCCACACTCACAACGTCTCCATTCAATTTATTATAAACCACATTGGGAATTAAAGGGGAGAAAAAAGCTTATCCCTCACCCCTTTCCTATGATCATTTAATGGTTAAGTCTCTTGCGAGGTATGCTGGACAATCGAGGCGCAGCAAAGGGGCGCTGACAATCTGACTAAAGAGTGCGCCTCCTCGATCATCATCGCTGTGGGCTTTCGTTTTCATTCAACCCCCTTACTCCTTGCGCATGCACTCTCCACCCAATTTGCGAAACAAAGCGCCAAACAATTGCTAACTCTTATCCTCATATGTGGCACATGTTTATTTACATACATTTATTATATTATTGTTGAAATCGTCGGCGCATTCAAATAAATAATTAAATCAAATTTTAGCGCGCACCGCATTCAAGTCACGCTGCGTGACGATGCGAATGCGTGTGTCTTTTTAAGTGTTTAAGTCGTTGGCGCATTCTTTTCGTACTGCAATAACGTCAGGATTTTTAGTTCGTTACAAGTTACAACCCATTATGTGGAGTAAATTAATTTGTGTGAGCCCAAATTGTTCTTGCAACAAAAAACTTAATTCAGTGAATAAAAAAAAAAATAGAAAAGTTGTCTATTTTTTCAAGGTCACATTCGTAATAATTATTTTTTTAAATATATATATTCTTTAAAAATTGATAAGTTTTATTGATTACAATTCAAGGTCAAAATCTGAGAATTTCAAGGGATCTCAAACAAACGTTTCTTTCTTCTGAATTTTGTTTGTTTTCCATTTTCAAGGTCACAGTAAATATTTGCATTCATGTTTCATGAAAAATTTGCAATCCGTACGTATTTTTGTACAGCTTTCTGGTTCTTGTTGAGAGTTGAGACCATAGATTCGAAGAGACGAGACTATCAAGGACCATGGTCCAATAGTAGTCTGCTGTCTGACATATTAATTTCAACTTTCAAGGTCAAAACAAGAATTTATTTATGAAATTAGTCTTTATCTGTCCATGTTATTTGGCAAGTAAATTTGTTAATAAAGTTAAATTCAATTTTAACTGAGTGTAAATAGCCTAAAGTTTTTATTTAATTTGTGAGTGGCTCTCCCTGTCACACTGCTTTTGTTTGTACTTTTCCTAGTACCTACACATTTAATTTGTGGAATTACATTTGGAATAAGCGTTTATGTTTTAAACTCAATGCTGGATATGTGTGTTCAAACGAAGCGACACAGTCGCGATATCTGTGCAGAACAAACGCAACGATCACACGCGAGGGCCGAGAAGAATCCATACGTAGCTGGGCACGCATATTTGCGCAGCCTTTCTTAAAACGAAATTATGATTCAAGCCATATTCTGTGTGTCTTCAGTCTTGGAAATTAAGTGTTTATGGTCTCCGTGTAAGTTTGTCGTTTTTGTTTCGAATATTTTGAATGACTGATGAGCGACGATCGTGTGAGCGCGCCTTTTCAATACAATGCAAACTCGCATGCGCACTCGACTGATGATTAATTTATGGTACAATTATTTAGTGTGCAATGGCTTTAAATGATTAATTTAAAATATAATTAAATTCAACTGGTCCAAAAGTTATACGGGCAATCAATAAAATAAAGTTTAATGCAATTCCCCCGCAAACTAATACTTGAATATCGTGAATAGGAAATTTTATTTTCTTAAAGAAAAGTGAGTCATTGCTTCCACAGAGATTATAAATTTATGAAACAGAAATAGAGACATATGGAGGGATACAATTACAAGGGGTCGGCTGTTATAGCTGCAGTGGAGAAATTCCTTTGAGAAGAAATTCCATTGAAATGTCGATCCCTTTTCAATTGCGAACGATGTCGATACGTTAAGTCTCTAAGATATACAATTCACGATGTAGGCACTAGGCAGGCGTAGGCGTCATGCAGTGTCGACTACAAATCTAACATTAGTGTTAACTGGACGATAAAAGATGCAATCGATAAAACGTTGACATTGCATTTTTTAAAGAACAGTGGCGTCTCAATATGTTTTATCCTTTTTTTTGAATTGTTATTTTCTAATATTTAAAACGTAAATCCGCTATGGTGATCTTAAATTTTTGAATCAGTTAGGGTCTTCCAATTTTAGTTCATTTAATGAGTTGTCACGCCCGAACATTTCAAGTTTGCTTCACTTACTCTTATTGCCATGGCGCACGCCACTGCGTCATGAAAACAAACAAAGTAACTATCTATCTCTAAAAGCACGTGTAACGAGATTATTTAAACAAAACAAGATAAGAATCCTGGGTTCCTGGTGGATCCCCTAAAAGGACGACATTGCACGATAAACATCTGGTTACTGTGAATTCTGTTAAAAGAGATTAAACTCCAAATTTAGGCTACAAATTCCGTAGAATCTTTGCATTTTTAGCTAACCCAAATAATTATAAAACATGAAGACAAACGACTGTGTAGAAATTCCACATGCTGGAGAGAATGCAAATAAGCAGTCGAGTCTGCTGAGAAGAATGGAAGAATATCGATAAATTAAAATATGTTAGACAAAACGATAAAAACCACAGGTATGCAAAACTTAACTCACAGACGCGTATGGGGTGTCACGTCACTCCGACTGCCAGACATGGAGTAACTATCCTAAAATCTTGAATATTATGATGTAGTGATCATTAATTTTACAGTCCCCGTCTCATGTCTGATTGGAAAGACATTACAAGATGCTAGGAATGATTATTTGCAGTGAGGAGAATATTTGTCAAAATAAACAAAGAACGAAGAAACCAGTGACAAAAGGAATTCCTGAGAAGTAAAGTTACAAGAAAAACGCATGTAAGGTTAATTTGAAAACAGCAAAGATCATTTCATTACACGCAGATCATCTGGGGTGCTTAAGTCGCCAAATTAATTAATTAACTAATGCACAAGTACTTGCGACTTGCGACTTGCGAGCACGCTCGGCGCACTTTATGCTTTTATACCCAAAAGAGCCCTCTTGCAAGAATTAATTGTGTATGTTTTAATGCTGAAGACTGAAGAGTTTAATGAGTTTTTCCCTTTTTACATGATTCGTTTTTGTATTTATGTTTTCGTAAATAGAATTATATTCATTGAAGCGATCATAAATAACATAAATAAAAAGATGAGAATTGTGAGAACCCACACACATGCAAGCGCAGATCTGCATTCGAAACGCGCGCGACGCAACGCGGTCGCCCAATATCAAATATGTTCGGGAATTGGAATCCGTGAAAAGGCGCACAACTCACGCGCGCTGCGCTGTAAAAAGCGCATATACTCGTTCATTTATAACGATCCACAGTACCGGAGTAAGATATTCGTCTAATTTTTATGCTTTTTTTTTTTTGGAAATTATGTTACTCGTTTTAATTCATCACAATAACAATTAGCCCAAAAAAACCGCCCGTCCGTTTCTCAATTATTAGTTATAATATGTTCGTCCGTTAGTCTTTCGGTTCATTTCAACATTCGTCGACCGTTATTTCGATGGTTTCCTTTTCTAATTTGCATGACTATTTATCCGCTAGTCCGTTGGTTTATTTGTCTGACGAAGTTTTGGAAACTACCCGCAGATTTGCACACAATTTGACATTATGCACAAAAATAAATTTAGAAAATTCTATTACGTTCAAGGCTAATTTAAAAAAAGTTTGGTAACTCAAAAACTGATGAAATTTTTTAAATTCTTTCATTATTAATGTGACGTTTTCTACGTCAAGAATTTTCTAGTGCTAGACCACAAGTCACAACATTTTCAAAGTCAAGAGATTATATTATAGTCCAGATCAAAATTTGACTATTATGAAAATGCAATTAAAGACTCTACCCAGTTTAGAATTCTGGAGTATAAGCCGTAATTAATTTCCACGCACCTTTCCCTGCCATGTTCCCGGTTTAATTGGATATTATGCGTATTGCGTACATATGTACACAACGTGCATGCACATATGTGCCTCGAAAATATTGTTCATTCCTCATATTATTATTCCGTATTGTATCATGTATGGGGTTTACTTTTTAGTTTGAGACTTGAGTTTGGTAGGCCAACTGCATGTCCCCGTCGACACTCGACCGTGCGTCTCACAAATTCACAAACTCATTGCGCTTACCAGTTTGTTGTCTGCGGCGGCTGGCACAGGGTGTGGAGACTGGAGTTCGTTCAAAGTGGACGCGTGTGGATGCGGTACATTCGATAATAATTGCCATTCGCCATCACTACACCTAATGCAGTGGAGCGAACACCGCGATTCTATAACTACGAATACTAATTCTGATTCGGCGTGCCGTTTTTTGTCCGCTCATTTCGTTTTAATTTTGTATTTTTTTGTGTAACATCTTTCGGTGCTCCAAAAAATTCTCGGTATTGTGCGGCGTTTTAACTTCACCCAACAACATAAAAACACACCAAAATCAAGATAGAGTGTGGATCATTGAAGCAGAAAAACAGAGCGCCTCACAGTTGTAACGACAATCGCGCTGGCGACGATCTGTTTTGTTAGTCTGGGGGGCAGCAGATTCTTCAATTTTTGACTTTTTTTTGTTTTGGATATAAAGTGAGTGAACGTTTAATTACTAACATATGTAAAGGGATATTGTGGATTAATTTAAGCGTGGTTAATAAAAATTGTGCAACAAATATGTTAAATTGACATAAAAATACCCTGAGGACTCATTAAAATGTACTGCATTGTGTTTTGGGAGTACATATTTGAAAGAGTGCAACAATAAAATGCAGCGCGAGTTGGGTCGTTAAAATATGCATTTAAAAAGTTATTATGTTTCGTACATCGATGACTCTTCCGACGCCCACTTACCTTTAAATATTGTATGCTGGTGGGATTCTCTTTTCGTTTTTCGTTTGAGTCGCGAGTTATGTTTTTTTGTGTTGTCCTTTGAACTCAAGTTTAAACACGGCTCAGTAACAGTTTCTTTTAACAGCAAAATGACGTTTTAAATCATAAATATAAATACCAGTGCAGACACAATTTGGAGTTATGATTAAATATTTAAATAAATTACAAAACGTTTTGTATAATTTAATCAGCAAATGCAAACACACTGAATTTACACTGCGATAATAATTATTATTAAGTCAAGTTGATAACGAACAAAGTGCAAATATCAAATTGAAAAATATAATTAATTCACATTGTGGTTTTTGACAATTAAATGACAGATAGCTGAGATATATTCGATATTAAATATGCACAATTCGCTTCACATATATAAGTTCTACAAATTTTGATAGGATGCATTAAGGGGTTTTAATGAATTTTTAAATGCAACGGCCTTTAATCCACTTTGAACAATAAACATAAAGTCTTGAAATCGATTGAAACATTTAAAAATATTTCAAAACGTTAAATGCCCAACACATGTCCTAAACCCTTAATTGGAATAATTATGCAAGTGACTCTGTTCCTTTAAGCTGAATGATAATGGCGAAGCGCCTTTATTCTCGGTAACATTTTCCCAAAAAGTGTAGAGTACAACTGTATCGTCTATTAAAGTAAAATAACTCTGAAAATAACACAGCAATGTAAAATCTTAATATAATTGCTAAGCCATGCCGCTAGACTTACTGACCCCCACCCAAATCCACCATAATCCAAATTAAATACAGAATAAGTCAAGCAAATTAATTTTACTATAGGAGTATGGAATTTATTTTAAAAGCAAACCACAATCGTTCACATTAAGTTTTAACAAGGAGTTTATCGTCCTTTAGCTATTCAACTTAAAACTAAATACATTTCAGCGCATGCCGTCAAGATGTGTTATGTGATAATAACGGGCCGTAGCATTGTGTGGTTTATAGTCAGCCTGGCCAGCTCCATGTTGCTGATAACTGCCATTGTCACACCAAAATGGTTGATTGGACCGGAAGTGGTTTCACTAACATCAAATTTCACAGTTAATCGGCATCCATCAGTTGGAATTTACACAAGGTGAGTTAACTTTATCCACTATTTATCCCATTCCCAATTATATATTTTTTCAATTTAATAGATGCGTCCAAATGAAGCACACCGGATTCCACTGCGGTCCCTTTGATTTAGAAGGATTTACCACCGACAGCATAGTTTACCCACCCGAATGGAAAGCAGCCATGTTCTTCATTTCATTGGGTTTCTTCATTGTCACCACATCAATTCTTTTCATACTAATAACCTGCTGCAGGCAGTCAATATTTGGCAAAAGCATTCACAACATAACGGGATCGGCGCAAGTGATTGCCGGCATTTCTGTGATGATTTCATTGTTTTTACATCCGTTGGGATGGGGAGCACCGCGTGTTATGGAGTTGTGTGGTCCTGATGCGGAGGCCTTTTATTTGGCGGAATGTCAAATTGGTGAGAAAATAGCAAATAAAAAAAATAAATAAATAAAAAAATTCAAACATTTCAATTATAGGCCGCTCCATGTACTGTGCCATTGTTGGTGTTGTATTTTGCTTCATTTCGGGTGGGATTAGCCTCAAGGCAGAGTCAGCCAATATGCGATCCCAAGTGAAGCGTCGCGTTGAAGAAGGAGAACGACTTGTTTGTGTACTCTAACCATATTATATTAAGTCATTCTGTGATCTTTGTATGAAAGTCTGGAATCTCTTGTAAAATGAAACAAACTCAGGAACTTTGCGGATTCAAGCACAATTTCCATGACACAAATCCGCAAACCGTTCTCAATGTGAATTTTATATGCATCACAAATGCTAAACAATTTGTTTACTTAAGATTTTTCAAAATCAGTGAAAGATGGTAGCTATTAAGTGTAAAGATTGAAAACAATTTACAATAATTAAACTGATTCCAAAGAAACAACCCGTAACGGATGCACCGATCCGTTTCGGAAATAAAAGGGAAAGGATACATTTCTGCGCATTTAAATATAAGTCACCACAAAGTGGACACTTCTATTTGTATTAATAACTATTATATATTTTATACTTGAAGAAAAATTACAATTAAAAACTAATACAACCAAGTTTAAATATTTTACGAGATTTTTACTTTTTCTTCTTTCCTTTTTTGCTTATTTCACTAATTGGGACGCCAGCGGCAGCAGCTAACTTATCCAAGTAGACACCGTGACCAGTTTTCTTCAAGTGTGCAAACAATTTATTTTTCGACTCAAATTCTAGGTGACACGAGACGCAAGTGTGATCAGTATCGACTTCAACATTAGCTTCCTCACTAATCTTTAATTTGTTTAATTTAACTTCTTTAACTTTCACCTCTTTGAGTACTTCTTTAATAGTTGTCTTTATGTGTTCCGTTGTTTTTGCAGACTTTTTAGGTTTTCCCTTCTTTTTATTGGATTTATTAGCCCATTCGTCATCACTGTCATCTTTTGAAGCATCATTTACAAGTGGCTGTGATGTTGTTACAATTGAAGCTGCCTTCTTAGGTTTTCCCTTCTTCTTGTTTGATTTGCTTCCCCAATCCTCGTCGCTTTCATTTTTTGGACTATCATTAATAACTGTTGGTTCTTTTTCTAATGTTTCCACACATCCATCAGCCACTTCTTCCTCTTTATCCTCCTCAACAGGTTCGTCGTTACTTTCTTCATCCAATTCTTCTTCTTCAACTTTCATTTGCTTAGCCTTCCTTTTGGACTTTTTAGATTTTTTACTCGATTTAGCAAATTCTGGTATCACTTCAATATCACTTTCATCACTTTCCAAGTCTTCACCATCAAAATCTTCTTCAGCAAGCATTTCTTCCTTCAGCTTCTTGATGTTATCCCAATGCTTCTTTGAAGATTCATGATTTTTAAATGACGACGTATTTCTGAAAGACTTATTGCATGCCACACAATACAAGTCGTCTAAAATGATCTCCTCCTGATTTTCCTCACCAGATTGCTCACCACTTTCATTACCATTTAACACGTCTTCATTCTCGAATGAATCCTCATCCCCATCACTGGCATATGCTTGCTCCAATTGTTTCAATTGTAGCTGATAGGCTGCATCAGCCTTTGAATCTTTATTTGCCTCTTTTTGAAGCTCCAATTCCTTTTGTCTGCTCCTTATTTGTTCTAATCGTTTTAGCTCAGTTTTTAGTCGATTTGCGGCTACTTTCTCCTCCAATAAACGCTTATTCAGTTGGACGCGCTTATCCCTTTTACGAATAAAACCAATTAATGCGCGAATCTCTTCGTTGCGTTCCTTTTTCGCCTTTTGCTGAATTTTTTTGTTTTCCTTTTCTATTTCCCGCATAATTCTACGATCACGAACGTCCTTAATATTGTGCGGACACAACCAAGCATAACTTTTGGGCGTACAATAACTTTGCCAGTAGGCATAAAATGGTCCAACAACTTCTTCATAATTGCTGGTGGAGTTCCCAAATTTTGGTGGATCATACTCATCGTCATCTTCAATAAATTCTGAATCTTCAGTTGCAATTGTTTCAAAGACATTTTCATAGACAGCGTAAAATCCTTGATTATCATCACCATATCCTTTGAAACAGGATACTGTAAAGTATTGAAATAAATCTAATGATTTGTCTTCATAATTTGACTGTCCGCCACGTAGAATTTGTTCCCGATGATTGTCATACCTGAAAAATTGGTATTAAGACAAAGTTGTGAATAAAGTTAAATATTTTTCTAACCATGCTCTTTCATGAGAATCCGACAGGACTTCATACGCTTGTTGCACCAGTTGAAATTGCTCTTTGGCCCCCTCCTGGTCATCCAAATTCTTGTCTGGATGCCAACGCAGCGCTAATTTTCTGTAGGCTGTTTTAATTTCAGAGTCATCTGCGTCACGCTCCAAATTGAGCACCTCGTAATGACACTTCATGTTTAACACTAAAATACACTGGATAACTACAAATAAATAGGTTTCTACCACAGGATTGAATAATAAATATTTTTTTAAGTTTTATGACGCCAAAGTCGCAATTTTTATTTAACTTTCTCAATCTATTTAAAACAACTGAACGCACGCATGGATGAAATGTCACTTGTCATTTGTCAAAATCAGCTGATATTTTGACGTATACAAACTTAAATTGTTTTAGAGGCTTGCCGCTTGCGCAATTAATTTTTGACTGTTGACTGCAAACTTTTATTTAACTCATATACATCACAAATCCATTTTTTGACATTTGGTTGAATTATTAAAAATCTAAACAAAAATATTTCATAATTCACTCCCCATGAGGTTGGAAAATATTATATCACTCAAGAAAAGTGGCTTAAACCTTTCGAATGTGCGAAATTAGTAAACTTAAACATTTTCTTTCATTGTGTTTACAATGAGATCGCAACGAATGAAGTGGTTTTGTTAATGAAGCTGTTGTTTTCTATTCAAAAAAGTTGCGCCTAATTTTTTTGCGGTGTTTTAGCATAACACTTTGATGTTTATGTAATCAATAAAAGAGTTAACGTCATGCATTGTGAAGTTAATGTGGATGCTGTTAATTCCACACTATCATGGTTTGTATTCATCTCTTTTTCTTTAATTTAAATAGTTTGCAAAAAATAATAAAAATAGTGAATTGTTTTAAATAATTTGCAGTATTTTAATTAAAATGTGTCATGTGTGTCAACGATCAATTAATTGAAACGACATTGAATATGATTTGGCGCCACTTCTATTTCAATAACTGTGATTACAATTATTAACGTTATGAAATTCCGTTATAAACTGTGTCTAGCTATTTTCATTCAAAAAAATTTACCACAACTTTTGTTTAAAAATTTTATGTATCAGTGTGATTTTAACCCAAAAATTTCAATTATGTATTTCTGTTTTTTTTATCATTTAATTTATCCTGAAATACATCTATCATTGTATATTTGGCACAAAATCCAAAACCGCGTCTAGTGACGAAATTTCGTGTGTTGCATTCCAAAGAAATTGCGTATGCACCTCAAAGAACTTGACGACAGACGCAGATTTCTTGGCACCGAAACGTTCAACGCAATTCTTAAATTAGGATCTATTACATCCGGAGCACATGGTCTAGTCAATTTGTTTTCAATTGTTGTTAAATCAATCACAACAGACAAACGTATAAATAACGTGCTGCTCGTGATTTAAATTGATTACTTGTTCACAATGTAATTAACGTGCAATTGAATGATCAACATGCCATAGTTTCAATCACAAAGATCAGTTTCAATTGACAAAAATGTAACCTTAGTAATTTAAAAATATTGTTACAAAATTTTGTGTTTTTTCTGTAGCCGAACTATGTTTTGAAATCAAAATAATCATTCATTGATTAATTTTTATTGCGGATTAAATTTATTGGAATTGCTTAATTTTATTACAATTCAAGGACAAACAATTTACATGTTTCATTATGATTTTTATTAAAATGTTAATAATATTTTTAAAATTACCTACAACAATTAGGTAAACTTGCAAAAAACATTTTAACTTCATTCAAGGTCAAAATAGCTTTTAAAATATTTTTTATTTTTCAATCAAACTAACTCATTTTTAGAACGAGACTGCAAAGTCCAGTCCTAACAACCTAAAACGCCAATGTCCAAAAACTAAAAAGTGGTCAAGGTCAGCATTTTAAAACTATTTTAAATGGGTCACTTTTATTTTGCAAAATTTAAATAATTAATGATGAAAAATACTTGCAGCTTTTTTGTTACAATCCCTGCCTAAATGTTCTTTTGTTGTTGACTAAATTGTTCCCTCGTGATAACAGAAATTATTGCATAAAATTTGATAATAACATAAACACAATTCAAATCTCAACACGCACAGTTAACGCAACTATGTATAAAAAAAAATCCAGTTGAACGTCAATTGTGTTGCGTTGAAATGATTGATCATTTAATTAAAATAACTCGAGCACTCTTTGTAGTTACTAAACGTTTATCACAGTTATCGTTTATTGCTATATTTTACAACACCTCTCGGCTATCACTTTCATCATGAAAACACTAACGCACTACACTGAACGATGATAGGTGGGAAATTCCGGTTGTGATGATATTATCGATAAATAGTCGCACAACAAGGTGTAAAACATGATCACAAGTTGTGGTCTGACTTCACAAGATAGGAGGCCACTGCCAAAATGGCATATGCCGGTTAAAAATTCTACTGTCTGGCAAATTCGGGACGGAATGTGTCACAATAAAAATTTAATCATGTGTGTGACTTTTGTTTTGTCATTTGTTTTTTTTTTTACTCGCTTTTTGTACAAAATTACTGAAACCCATGGGAAAAGCCGCAAACCCGAAGTTGTACAATCTAGATTAAAGTGCAGTTGTCTACGCTCTCGGCAGTCGGGCTCTATGTTTAATCTCTATATATGTATAATGCAAAGTCTCAACACCCAACAAACACATGTAATGTTAATTGTAATTGATCAACAACGACTCAAAAGAATTGAAAAACGATTCAAAATTTTGGTGTAGGCTTCAGTTCTGGCGAGTGGCGTTAAGCTTGTTATAACGCCGAACGCGACATTTAATTTTAATCAATTCTCATTTCTCATTTCTCAGTCGTGTACTTCATTTGGTGCAGACCGGTCGCGTGTTTAAATTGATTGTCATTATTCATATGGGTGATATAAGTGTGAGATTATAGCCGTGTAAATTTGTAGCACGTGAACTCGATTATATTTATGTTGGTGATTTAGTGTATTTAAAAAAAAAAATACGTTTTTTTTTGTGTCAAGCTTTTGAGTTTACAGTTTTTTATTTTTATTTTTTTGATAACCTTTTTCACTTATCGGATAACAAGTTTATTGGGAGGTATAAATACTCTCGTAACTAACAATTAACAAAACTCAAGGTGCACTTCAGTATTGTAAACTTTCGTGATTGTTTCGTTTTATTTTATTGGAGCTGTAAATACTCAAAGCTCTATTCATTTTCTTTGCAATATCGTTGATGTGAATTGTGATCCATTTTCATTCAATCAGACCTACATAATTGTATTAAGCATTTGAGACTAAATTTTGAAGTTCATTGCCCATTTGGCGACTTTAAATTATTGCAGTGCCCAAAAACTTTGCGTGAATTTCGACTGTTTGCAACTTTTACATACACAGCTGTTTAATTATTGCTGACATTTTCCACAATGGCAATGTCGCCGGTCGCGTTATCCATCTACATTCATAAATGTTAATTAAACAAATAAAGACAAATTTGTTTTAAGATAGACGTTAAAGTACATATTTATTCTGAAGTTAAATAAATATATTTCATTTCTACAAAATTCTGCAATTTATTATTTAATCTACGTACCTTGTTTTGGGAATTAAGATTATTTACTTTTTTTTATTCCTAAAATAATTGCATTTAAAAAAAATGTTTTTATTTCCCTGCTCTCATTTAATACTTTTCAGTTTGTTTATCCTCGAAAAAAATCCCAATCCAACCGTCCAAACAAAAAAGAGCTGGAGACCATCCAATTTTTCAGAATATATGTTTGTTTTGGGATGAATTGTGCACGTAGTATTAATTTTTCTTCTAAAATAAATACTCTTTCTAAAGATTAGAGTTGTGACACCGATTAGCTTTCAAATATCTAGTTATTTTCCTTCTTTAATGTAAACAAATTTAGTAAGAAAAGTGTTCCTTCAAGTTCAGGTTTAAAATATCTAAAGAAATGTGTATATGTCAGCACATTAGTCACAATATTTTCTGCTGAAAGCCGTTTAATTTGAAAAAAACATGCGTGCAATATGCATAAATTAATGGGCACTAATTTTTTTATTTCCACTTTTGTAATTACACAGAACAATCTATTTGTAAGACTGCAACTAAAACTTCATTAAAAAATTCGTTTAAAAAAATGTGTTTGACCTTTCTTCATATCTTTTTGACCTTGCAATTTTCAGCAAACGTTTTCTTTCGATTATATGTACAATACCTTTTTTTCGAAAAATTTGCACCGTTTCTGAGATATGAAATCTTGGAATTTTAACATTTAACGTTTTTAACAAATAGTTCTTTGCATTGAGACTTGTTATTAATTAAAATCAAAGCGTTTATTGGCAATAACTTGACCTTTAAACATCTGGCCTTGAAGAAATGAAAGAGAAAATAAAATTTTTTTTCTTTAATATTTTACGGCTCAGCTCACGGACGTACATTTCAAAAAAAATTTCTACACCTTTTTAAATTGTAATTCAATCTCAATTGTTAAATTATAAAATCGTAATTGTAATTCATATTTTTCAATTGTAATTCGAATATTATCAAATGTAATTTAAATATTATCAAATGTCACTCAAATATTTATTATAAAATGTAGTTCTCGTAATATGTAGAGTGGTATTTTTGTACAAGATGTCCTTTCTTCGTTTTATCCAACGACATAGCTTTTATCTGTTTAACAGCTTTTTCGAATGAGCTAATTGGGACAGTTAAAATGATTTAGTATCTTTAACAATATCCAGAAATACATTTGACAATATTTGAATTACATTTGATAATATTTGAATTACAATTGAGATTAAATTTAGAATAAACAAAAACGGTTAAGACAATAATTAAACTATTATGACTTAGTGAAGGTTGTGCATTTGGAGCTATTTCCTCCTGTCTCTCTGTCCTATTTTTGTGATCAGTTTTAGGAGGGGGAGGGGGTGTTGGTAAGCTTCTTTCGTCAGTATTTCAACAGTAAGTCTCGTCTGGTATGAATCCGCCCTTCACATTCTTTGAGGATAGATGTGATAAGGACTCTTCTATCACAAGGCTTAGTTTCTTGAAGTGTGCTTTTAGATTACATTGTCAGTTGTCATGCCTGTTAAAATTTTCAGCTAATTGTTCTTATTCCGCATCAAGAAGATCTTAGTTTGTTCCTCCCAGGAGTTCTTTTAATTGTCTGAAATTTTCCCACCACAAATTTAAGTTAAAATAAGTCAAAACCGTTTGGAAAAAAAACACATTTAAAACAATCTTAACCATATTGGTGGTTTTATAATTTAAATTCTTTCAAGCTAACAAAACCCTTAAAATCTAAAACAATGAAAACCAAATGTCGAGAAAGCTGATTATGCACATCCATTGACTACTTACTGATAACTGAAGCAGATAAAATTTCATTCATTCTGTTTTATTTATTTAATTGATTAAGTATTTCCTAATCTTTATGATCGATTAGAGGTTTTTGTCTGATCTCCCATAATTCCAACATTTCCATTTTCAGTTCAACTGCAATTTGAGCTTTGAAATCAATCAGTTATCAATGTATTTAAAAATAATCCAAAGAAAATGGGTATTAGTTTCGTCAAAATCACCAGCATTTTATTAATGTTCGTTATTCCAATTTGCAGCACAACAAATCCAACATGATCGACATGAAGGGTTGGTTGGGAATATCAATGGTGCTTTGCACCTTCGGATTCTTCCGAGAAATGCGACCGTCTGAACCGTTTGTGACTGAATTCCTGTCGGGGGAATGGAGAAACATCACCTCGGAGCAAGTGAATCGTGATGTCTATCCGTGGGGGACGTACTCATATTTGGCGCAGCTTGTCATCATCTTCCTTGTGACGGATATTTTAAGGTATGTTGCAGATTTCTGATTTTCAATTGTATATTAATAATAATTAATAATTAATTTTTATTGTATTTTTTAATCCTTGCAGGTATAAACCAATTATTGTCCTGTCTGCCATTGTGGGTATAATCCTGTGGTGTCTGCTATTGTGGACAACCTCACTGGAAGCATTGCAAGTAAACAAATTCCATTACTTTATCATTTCTGGTTGTACCTGGTAAACTGATTTGTAGATAGTCCAAGTGTGCTATGGTACGTTTATGGCAGCGGAAGTCGCCTATTACACTTACATTTATGCCAAAGTGGACAGGGAGAAGTATCAAATAGTCACAGGTCACACACGATCTGCAATTTTGGCTGGACGATTTTTGGCCAGCGTCATGGCACAGCTGTTGTTCTCATTTGATGTGATGAACGTGAGGGATTTGAATTACATTTCATTGGGATGTAAGTTAAATTGGTGATTTCTTTAAAAACTAAACCTTTTTATTTTGTTTTGTTTTTAATCATTCCAGCACAAATTGTTTCCTTGTTCTTTGCCATCATGTTACCGTCGGTTGGAACCAGTTTATATTTTTACACAAAACCAGATCTCACTGATTCAGAAACGGCACCCAGCGAAGAAGTGGATAAGTATCCAGAAGACTCACCGAAAAAAAGTCAAAGCTTCTCATCCCTCGACGACACAAAACCAGTATTTTCATTTCGTCGTGCTGTCTCACGCCTGTGGAGCCATTTCACAATGGCCTACTCCAATTGGGTGATCATTCAATGGAGTCTGTGGTGGTCATTGGCGATGTGTGGCTTCCTGCTGATCCAATCCTACATTCAATTGTTATGGCAACAAATTCAGGGTGAAGAGAATATGTACAATGGTGCAGTGGAAGCGGCCCTCACCCTTTTTGGTGCATTGGCGGCATTTGGGGCCGGCTTTTTGCATAGCAAAAAGTTTGAAAAGTGGGGTTTATGGATACTGACACTGTGCTCAGCAGTTGAGGGTGGTTTGATATTGGTGGCAGCGTTCACTGACGCTGTGTGGGTGTCTTATGTTATGTATGTCCTTTTTGGAACGCTGTATCATTTTATGATTACAATGGTCAGGTAAATTTAATCAAGAATGCTTTCTTAAATTCATTTCTTTTCTTAAATTCATTCAATTTATTTTTTAGTGCAATGGTTGCTAATCGATTACTGGAAGACAGTTTTGCGTTAATTTTTGGTATTAACACACTGGTCGCGCTTATTTTCCAGTCCATTTTGACTGTGGTGGTCATTTCGGAGTCAGGATTCGCATTGGATCCCCGCGGTCAATTTACTGTATTCGGTAGCTACTTTTTAGTGTTAGCTGTGATTTATGGAATTACTGGAGTTGTTTCTTCTCTCATTACAAAATTTCGGACAAATAGTGTGGATTTATAGTTTTTATTTTGGAACAAAAGAAAAGTAGAATTTAATAGTTTTATTTTTTGATAATTTAAATTAAACTTTCAGTATTCCAGTGCAAATAATGTTAAATGGATTTTATATTGAAAAAAAACAACAAAAATATACAAATAGATTTAGTTTTTCACGTTTCAAGTAGTCGAATTTTTATTTAAATTATGTTATTTATTTTCTGTTATTAAACGTATACCAGTTTAAGGTCTGATGACTAATTCCACGATTTTGTTCCAGTGAATATAACAAATATTGTAGATAATTTCTGATATTCTCCAAAATATAATAAATACTACCCCATCGAATAATGTAGAAAACTTAGAAACAACATTTTTAGTGTCTTTATTGCTCAATATTCCACGATAGTCCTTAAAAAGTGATTGTAATCTATACTAATATTCATATTATAAAACATAGAGATGTTTGTATTGTTTATAAATAACTGGTATTACATTTTAGGTATTCTAGTATTTTTACGTTGAAAAAACCCTTTGCTAAAAAATACGGGTTTCATTATAAAATAATTGCCGACATCCGAATTTTAAAATTGGAATTGATTTCTGCATGTTAAAATGCAAAAGATATCACCTTGCAATAAATTCTTCTAAAAAGCGCGTTAAAAAACTGTACCTAAATACGTTACGATTATAGGCTGGAGCACGACACTCCACGCGACGTTTTACAAATCACTATACTAGTAATTGAAAAGATCCCTAAAGTTAAATTCATAAATAAAATAGCATTTATTGTACAATATTTCAATTCATTATTTTTAGGCTACAATTTTTTAAGAAATACAAATAATATTTAAGTCTTAATAAACAAATTTCGTTTTCTAAAATTAATTATCAGCAAGAACATCATTGGTTTTATTGGTTACATATAATTTAAATTTAATTGTTTTTTGATTTACAATAGTCTATGAAATATTCATTACCAATAAATAATATTTTGTTAGTTTTTCTTAATAATTAGGAATTCACAAACTAAAAATAAAACTTATGTAATAAATGAAGATTTGACTTACTAGCGCGGATAAATATGATTGTTTTTTGTTTTGTTTTTCAAGGCCCATCACGTCATTAATTTAAGGTTGTATTTAAGAATTTAGTGAGTAGACAAAAATAAAAAAATTAATTACAATAGAATTTTAAAAATTATTAATTTGTATGATATTAAGAACAATTAAATAATTTCTTTTAAAAGATTAATTCAAATGTGCATGTTAGTTATTAAATATCCTTTAGTTTTGGTTTATTTTTAGTGCTTGTTTAACTTTATGTGTTTGTTTAATTGTATTGTTTAAATCTCTTTTTTTTTTAATAATTATTGTACTTTGACACTTATAAAATAGTTTGCACTTTTTTGTTCCAATTCATATTTGCCATATTTTGTTAAATCAATTATTTAAATTAAAATTTTCATGCACTAAAAATCACAATTGATTTAATTTTTTTTTAAATTAGCAATTTGATAATTTTTTCTAACAATAACTTTCATTTTAATTATGTATTATTATGTTATTAAAAAAGAGATGACTTTTCTTTTCCGTTTTAAAAATAGGGAAATTTAATATTTTGGTAAAATAAAAAAATAACACAAACCGTTTTCATTTTAATTTCTATTAAATTATAATCATTATTTATAAGAAAAATCCTATTTTCGTATTATACAAAGCTACAACAAGAATTACACAAAATGTATATACGTTTAAATTTTTAATCTTGATCCTTGAACCAGTTTGTTAGAAATACAACTTCCAATTTAATTCATAATAACACGCTACAACAGCGACCACGCTAGAATGTATGTGATTAAAGAATACAACTCTTATGTGGAGCATAAAAGCTCTCTCTTCAGCAAGCGTGTGCTTCTTTACTGTTGTCTTTTATTATGTCTGCATCGACCTTCTCCACTGACCAGATATTTGATGTAAAGTCTCGATTTAATTGAGAAATAATTAATGTTTTACCAGAATGTGTAAAAAGTCCGATTAGATACTAAAACGTTAAATTAACACAAAATCACTGAGGTTGCCGTGTGGCTGCACCAAACTCTCGGGCATCAAATCCACCAATTTGTTGTACAACACGCAACGCTTATTTTTCACCACCATTGCACGCTCATCCGGTGTACTGGACAAAATGGCATGCTTCATGTCGGCTTTGAAATCATTTGACGCTGAGCTGGTACTTTGGACAGCCGTCGAATCGGCTGACGATGAAAGGCCCGAATCGTCCATGTCCATATCGATGCTGGATGCAGCCAATTTTTTTGACGGCATCCCAGCTGAAAGGGGCAATGCCAAAAGGCTTGCGGTTTGATCTTCGCTTTTAAATAGTAGTGAGGCCAGTTTGTGGAACTGATATAAGGAAATTAATTTAAAATTTGAATATTGCCAAAATTTTAACTATAAATATTTACCTCACTTAGCTGCTGTGGGTCATTGTGATCAACGACTTCAGATAATTTGGTCTGAAGATACCCAATCGCGTACAGTGAATTAACTTTTGTTATTTCCTCATATTCCAGTCTTCTAATTAAATATTTGCATTGTTGAAAGATTTGCTCACGATTTGGTCTAAAAATTTAAATTAAAAATAATAATACATAAATCGTTAATTAAAAAAAAAAAATTATACTTCTTCAAAAAAAGCACCCAAAAATCATCAAGCCGAACATGTGGTACCGTATTTTTTCCAGGATTCCCTCCAAACAGGTAATGTGCCTGAAAAGTATTTCATATTCAAATAAAAATATAATTTTTTATAAATTAACAATAAAAACTACCCGATTGGCTGGATTGTAAACTAATTGATGGGCATATCTGGGACAAGGTTCTGTGCATGTGCTTTGCGTTTTAGAGTAACAGTTTTCGCTACTGTGGTCATTCCGGGAAATGCACGTCCACACGTTTGTCCTCAACGAGTACATCCAAAACGAATTTAAATTTAAATCCCGGCGTTCCTTTTCTTTGCTTAAGCTCTTAAAAAAAGAGTTTTGTAACTAAACCTGTTCGAGCTTCCAATTTTTATTTATTTAATAAACCAACCGATAGCACATAAATCTCATCCAAATCACAATCAATTGTAGCCCGTTGCGCGAAACCTGACTGCGGCATATTTTTGGGATCCAAAGCATTTGAGAAGGTATGCAATACTTCTACCTTGCTTGTGTCCACGTCATAAGATATAAAGTCTGTGGTGTATTCTTTGTTGCGTTGTCCACCGAAGATATACAGCTTCCGATGGCGCTAAAAAAACATTTTTGATTAATACATCGAATTGAATCATCATTAAAAATACTTACAGTATGAAAGAGCATTGAATGCGTGACACGCGATTTTATGCTTAACACATCAGGATCCGCAGCCGTTGGATGTCCACAGTCTACAAGCAACTGAGTCCAAGTATTTGTTGCAATGTGATACGAGTACAGTCCCGAGTAGTACGACTCATTTGACAAATCCTCAATGTTGCGCGGTGTCAGGATACGTCCACCAAAGACATAAATGGTTCGCTTCGCCACATCCATGCACATTTGATGATCAAAAATTAGTTTGGGACCACCCACTTGGCTGGTGTCGTCACAAATTTGAAGCCAGGTTTTATTTGCCGTGTCATAAAGGTAGAAGTCGCTCTAAAAAATTTGAGAAGAATTAAAACCACAAACCTTAATTTATAAGTAAAAATTAAGACAGCAACGAAAATTACCTTTACCAACTCCCCAGTGCGACTGGACCCATCCAAATATCGTCCCAATGTGAAGATCTGTGAATTGCATGGATCATATATCATTTTATGGCACGAGCGCGGCGTTGGTCCTCCTATCAATTCAGCTTGTTTGTGTATAAGCTGCCACACGTTTTTAGTTATGTCGTAGCACCATAAATCACTGAGGTCCTCAAACCCATCCCAGCCACCAAATAAATAAATCACATTGTTGTCTGTATCCATAATTAATTGATGACCACCTCGCATGCCTTTTAAAAATGGTTGTTTATAATTAAAATGTAATTAACAATAAAAACAACTGTTAAAAATTGTTTTTGCACAATTTTTTCTACTTTTCATTAATATTATTGTTTTTATTTTATTTTACCGGGATTTATACTAGAAGTAGAAGTATCTTGAAGCGTCCAATTTGCCTTATAATCCTGCCTAAGAATGTAACCGTCCATTAGGCCTTCTACAAAAAAATAAAATAAAATAACTGTAAGCTTTTCACTTAATTCGATTTATCAAAAGTTAAATCAAGAAGATTAAATGCACTCACCATTTATACATTCTCCCACAAATTTTTCAGTGCCATTAAAGTCACCACGTTGCACCAACACCTCATGTAAATCCGACATCTTCTGGGACTCCAATTTCACGTTCGTCTGCTCTTGTAGCGCTTTGAAAGCAGTGTCATAGCCTTGCTGGCGAAAATGCTTCAGGCACAATCGTACAATTTCAACTTCACGTAACTGTAAAAATGCTTGCTTAATAATTCAGTAAAAACAATTTAATTTCATTTCCCAAAACACAATCAAACTGAATAAACAGTTTTAAATTTTTAATATAGAATTAAATACATGGTTTAGCCATGTAACTCACCATGTTGTAATTTCTGAGGCTTGTACGCACATAATCAGGATCATCTTGTCCTAGCAGCTCTACGTACCTGCAAATGTGTTTGATACAATTATATTGATTACATCTACAGAATAGAACAATAGAGCTTATTGGATGGGACAATACCACGGCAAATGCAACAATAAAATATAACGGCTAATTCTTAATTTGTTGGAATACAAACAAAACGAAATAGACAATTAAGTTAAAAGCAATTTACAGAAACTTTTATTTGTTTTTTCTTTGATGTGAATACCGAATAATCAAAGTTTGATAAGCGAACAATGAACTCAATTTTGTTAAAAATGAATTATTAGGTTTTCAATTTAAAATCGATTATTATTGCATTTGTTTTGCCGTTATATTGTCTCCCTTTTGGTGACAATTTCATTTTGTTTACCATATACTAAAATTGAAGCTTGGACCCCATGACAGTAGTGGCACGATTTGCAAAAATAGTATTGGAAGTGGTTCATTAAGTTCAGTCTTGTGGCGCAAGTTAAAGACCTCCGGTGTTGAGTCATTTCGTAGGCCGCTAATTTTTAAAAACACAAATAAATATATAAATAATGCAATAGAAAAAGCAACAAAGCTGGAAGCACAACAAACAATTTACCCCTCAAACAGCAGAACCAGATGCTCCTCTTCGAGCCCACCAAAAACTTTGAACTTGCGCAAATTGCAGACATGTGTCTTCTCGTATTTGCCGAATTTGATGTTGTGCACAATTGCTGGTCGCAGTAGTTTTACCGTCAAGTATTGCGGCGGATTGTTTGAACTGGAAGACCACCTTGATGTCTGATTACTGGGACAGTCTTCTCGAATATGCCTGAATTTTAAAATTCAATTTATTAATGCCATAATTTAGGATTGTCGAAGCGTTGTCAATTGTCATATCGCCTAGCACAAACACAGATTGTTGATAGCACGAGGTACATTCAAATCGTTTTCATTTTTATTGTTATTAGGCACTCAGGGGGAATATATTCATTGACCTCAGCGTGGAATTGGCATACACATATGTGCTATATTAATCCTGATTAAATGTAATTTGCATTTTGCACTCGCAATTTAGGGTCGTGCCCCGTACTTACTCTGGTAAGTAGGTGGTTGAAAAGCTGGAATAATTGTGAATTTCATATTTTAGCTTGCGAATGTCACACAATTCCATCGACATTATTTACTTTAATTTTACAAATTTTACAATTAAACTTAAAATTGATTTGTTTAAAACTTTCACGATACGGCCAAAAAAAATCAGACTCACACAGCCTTGTTTCTTTTGAGTTTATACTTAATTATTTAATTTTTATACACAAAGATCCAATAGGGATTTATTTATATGCGCCTGCGGCGTTGTGTCGTTTTTGACAGATTGTAGTACATTTTATTAGGTACTTTTTATAGTGTATTTTGTTTAGTAACAAATTCAGTGTATATTTATGGCGCGTCATTTGAAAACCCTCGGTGAATAATTTTTACTGAAAATGTCAAATATTAATTTTAGAAACATTTATTATTACTGTTCTTTAATGCTTTCTTGCACTTAATTTTCGATACTTCAGAGATAAAAATGCGCGCGGGGTTTTAAGATCATAATTTCGTTTGGTTCAGAATTCGTCCTAAAAAAATAATTAAAACATTGCGGCGAGGATATTTAAATTATATTTGACTATTTTCTTTAGTAATTAATTTATATACGACCAAACTTTACATTTACATTTGCCCTTTAAACTTGCCCTTGGACATATAGATTTTTGGATTCCGGATTTTTATTTTTATTTATTTTTTGTTTAATGTTTTCTGTATTTTAATTATTTTTAAATGTAAAGTTTGTACAATCAACAATGTGCAATCAAAATTTATGTATTTTGTTGTGAATTTATATATTTCCTGGAAAAAAAAAATTATCTAAAGCCATTTTATTTCACGTACACAATAAAAGTAAAAACAAATTTAAACATTTCGCTCAAATATTACATTTACAAAATAAATAGCGAGATTATTGTTATCACTGACGTGGAAAATAGAACCACATGGGGAGCCAATGAAGGTCCATAGAAAAAAATGGATGGCCATAAATGTAAGCGTGCAGTGATAATAATTACAAATAGAAACAACGTCGGTTATCTTTTCTTGGGATTTTAATTAAGCTAGATAATTGCAACATTATATAAGCGTTGTGGAAATCTATGCACAACATTAAAGAAGTAATACACGTTTATTGATGCTTCAAATGTTAACTGATATATTTAATATTGACAATATAAATATGTATACTTATAACAATATTTGAACGATTATCAACTCAAATGTTTTTTTTAATTATATTAAAAACGAAAAAGAGAACTGAAGAATTTTAAATTCATTTTTTTATTTATTATTTTTTAAATTTATATTTGGATTCTGAGAGCATTGTCAATATTAAAAAATATTGACAATAATATTTAAAATTTAAGTTTTAAATCAATAAATAGTAATTTGAAGTTTTTCGAACAAAAATGTTTCGTGTGAGTCTGAATAACAACGCTCTTCCGTTGAATGCTGTCTTGATATTAATTAAATGTTATTTATTAATATTAAAAATTAGTAAACAAAATGTGTTGTGCAAGTTTGTATAAAAACTGCACACAAGTTTAGAGAGGATTCCGCTGATAAACAAGCAGCAATCAATAAAAATAAAAGCAATGGTCTTGGAAAGAGTGTGTATGACAAACCACTTGTCCACACATTTCCCGCCCGGGTCCGCTATAATTCAAAAAATGTTCTAGAAATGTCGAAAAACGAGAAAAATAATAGAAAAAAAATTCTGCACCGTCACGATGATTTTCAAAACCAATGTTGACTCACACAATTGAGGCTATCCCAGATCCGCTATGCAACTAATTTTGAAAGCAGTGGCCGGTGACGCCAGAGAGCATGATTACATTTTTTGAATGTATGTTTTTGTGTTTATTGTTTTATTTCATTCCCATACAACATATTCTGTAAAAGCTATAGATTAAGCTTGAGCCTGTGTGTGTTGTTTGTTTGTTCATTAATGTTTACACATTTTCTCTCATTTCCATTGCGTTAAAACAAAATTTATGTAGAGGTGAGTGTACACAAATTAAAACATTTCCAACATAAATCGATAAACAGTTGGGGTTAGAATTATGTTGTTACAAAAGTTAGAAGTTGACGTCCAATTGAGTGATTGCTATTGAAGATTAATAAGTCATTAGAACAATAATTGTCAATGCCACCGCTTTCATACGAACCAATACTTAACTACATTATAGACAAAAGTTCTTTTCGGTATATCGTAGACTTATCAAAATACTCAAAATAAATCCACTGCATATTTTCATATTATATAGTCTCTCACGCAAACTTACTCATAACGCTTTTTTGACAACCCTAAACTGCGTCCGGAATACTTATCTTTATCTTCAAAATACTTCTGAGTATAAAACGGCCCACCACAAACTGGCTTCGATTCAGTTTTGAAAAGAGCTTTCAGCACAAACTTTATACAGTTTCCCTATTTGGTGAGTTTTTACATTTATTTTGTGAATTGAAAAAATGTGATTGTTCTTAACGATTTTTGGGGATTTCATGAAAAGTGTTAAATTAATTAAACGCTGTTGCAAGTAGAAAAGATTCTAGCATAAATAAAAAAGTAAATGAACGATGTTTAATAACTTTGTTTATTTATTTTCAGCCCTTCCAACTATCAATAATCGCTCAAGATGACCATCGACTTGTACTACATGCCACTATCTGGCCCATGCCGTTCAATCCAACTAGCCGCAAAGGCACTTGGTGTTGATTTGAATCTTATCTACACGAACCTTAAAGCTGGTGAACATCTCACTCCAGAATTCTTGAAGGTAAATCACAAATCATTTTTTTTTTTCAAAAACGTTTTACAAAAACCTGTTCATATTAATTTAGATTAACTACCAACATTGCATTCCAACCCTTAATGACAATGGTTTTGCTATCTGGGAGTCTCGAGCAATTGTAACATATCTTTTCGATAAGTACGCCACATCCGAGCATGAGTCTCTCTACCCAAAGGACCCGGAAACTCGTGCTAAAATCAACCGCATGTTTTACTTTGACATGGGAACTTTGTACCAACGATACGCTGAATATTTCTATCCCCAAGCTATTCACAAATTGCCTGCTGATCCCGAGAAGTTGAAACGTTTCGAGGAAGCACTCCAATACCTTGACACTGAGTTGAGTGGAAAAGACTTTGTTGTTGGCGATGTATTGACATTGGCGGACTTCTCATTGGCGGCCACAGTTTCTACCTTTAAGGCTACTTCACAAAACATCAGCAAGTATGAAAACATTTCCAAATGGTTGACCAAGTGCGAGACAACAATGGATGGGTATGAAGAGATCAATCAGAAGGGTCTTGATGATTTTGCTGCATACATGAAAAATATGTAAATTTTTTGTCATTTTTAATTTAACCAAAGCCTATAAATGTTAAGAGTATTTAATTAATTAAAACTTTAACAATGTATTAAAATAATTTAAAATAAAAATAATATTTATTTGTGTAAAATCCCAGTTTTTTTTTAAATTAGAATTTTTTACAATATTTATTAGTCTAAGTGTTTTCTAGAATTTCAGATTATTTTTAAAGGTTACTGAGGAACAACACCAAATTGAGTATTTCCAAAGACTATCCCGTTTATCCCTTTAGATCCGATAGTGCACTAAGTTTTGGATTGCAATTTAAAAATTAATTAATACGAAATGCTCAAAATTTACAAACAAACATTCCAGAAGTTGTGAAATAATGAAAAATTGTGCACCGTCATGATGATTTTCAATTTTAATGTTACTCATTATGATCACAGCAGTGAAGGTTTCCCCTGATCACAATAGCATATCTTTAAATCTCAATAGCATGAATGTGTTCTTCCCTGTGGTATGAGTGAGTTCATTTCGTTTTGTTATTTTCATTCATTCTTATGGTAAATTCATGTGTTTGATTATGTTTGTACATAAAATTCGTAAAATTTGTCTGTGAGTGTAATGGTAATCAAATGAAAACACTTTCAACATAATTACTAGAATCGATAAACAATTGGGATTAGAATTATGTTGTTACAAAAGTTAGAAGTTGACATCCATCCAATTGAGTGATTGCTATTGATGATTAATAAGTTATTATAACAATAATTGTGGATTCCAACACATTCAATCAAACTACATATCATTATAGACAAAAGTTCTTTTCGGTATATATTAGACTTAGTAAAATACTCAAACTAAGTCCACGTCATATTTCCAAATCGGCTCTCACGCATATTTATACAGCTACTCGAGAATTTTACCAGTACTGAAAGGTAGATCCCGTAGTACCCACTCCTAACGTACAACTGTGAATTAATTGTATAAAACAGTCCACAACAAACCGGAATCTCTTCAGTTTTGAAAAGAGCTTTCAGCCACAAACATTATACGCAGTTCTCGTATTTGGTAAGTTGTTAAAATAATTTTGTGAATGTGAAAAAGTGTGATTTTTTAAGAACGATTTTTGTGGGTTTTAAAAATGTGTTAAAAATGTGAAATTTTAATTTAAGCTAATAAGTAATATGTAATTAATTAGGAACGTTCAGAAAGAAATTAATTTATTACACAGCATCTCGAAAATATTGATTTTCTCTAAAATAAATTACAGTAAAATAGAAAAATAAAATGTCTAAAAAAGTGTGTGCGTGTTTTGTGATTTCTTTTAAATTATTAGACGGATTTGAATTTAACAATATGAATAATATGAAGCTTTGTGTAAAACCAAATTCTCTAATTAAACAAAACAAAAGTATAATAAAATAAGTTGTATAAATAACTTGAAAAATTGGAATTATAATAATGTGTATTTGTGTGTTAAAATGCAAATATTAGTCGCAATTAGCTAACTTTCAATGTTAGGAAAATCTGATTTTGAACATATATTATTACCAAAGTGATATTTCACATTAATGACAATTTTAACATTTTCGTAATTGTATTTTTTCCTTCACTTTTTTGTGAAAAGTTTACTAATTTAATTTTTTTTTTCATTTTCAGCATCTCGAATAACCAAAACACTCAAAATGACCATTGACTTGTATTACTTGCCGCTGTCGCCTCCATGCCGTTCAATTCAACTTGCCGCAAAGGCACTTGGAGTTGACCTCAATCTCATCCTAACCAACTTGAAAGCAGGCGAACACCTCACTCCAGAATTCTTGAAGGTTAATTACAAATTCATTTGTTTTTCAATAACATTTTACTAAAACCTTTTCTATTTAATTTAGATGAACTATCAACATTGCATTCCCACCATTAATGACAATGGTTTCGTTATTTGGGAATCTCGTGCTATTTTAACATACCTTTTCGATAAGTACGCCACATCAGAGCATGAGTCTCTCTACCCAAAGGACCCGGAAACTCGTGCCAAAATCAATCGCATGCTTTACTTTGACCTCGGAACATTATTTCAACGGTTTTCCGAATATTTCCGTCCACAAATGATTCTTAAAGCGCCTGCTGATCCCGAGAAGTTGAAGCGTTTCGAGGAAGCACTTCAATTACTTGACACTGAGTTGATTGGAAAGGATTTTGTTGCTGGTAATGAGTTGACATTGGCAGATTTCTCATTGGTGTCTCATGTTTCCACAGCTGAACTTATCTTAAAAGACCTACACAAGTTTAAGAATATTTCCAAGTGGTTGAACAGGTGCAAGGAGACAATTGATGGATATGAAGAGATTAACCAAAAGGGTCTTGATGATTTTGATGCATTTATCAAGAATATGTAAATCCACATTTTGTTTTCATAAAAGCCTAATTTTAAGTAAATAATCGTTTCAATTCTGTCGCCGAAATTTTGTTCATTTTAAGGATTTCAGTCGTCATCATTACTAATTAGTTCAGGATTGTGTTATTCTTGCTAACGATTTTCAGTTTCTGAACAATGTTCAAACCAATAAATTAAATAATTAATTATTGTATTTCAATTTCTGTATAAATAACATTAAAATAAAATAAATGTACGGTAGCTGCATATTTAATTATTTCATGAGAGATTTTATTATTACATTTTTTAATTTTCATAATTTTGTTTTCCTATTTAATTAAAATTAATTGATGCTGTTAAATTATAGATTTGAAATTTTGAAAGATCATTTCACTGGAACCGATTTCTGAAAATTAAATTTTACAGCAGTTTTTAAGGAAAAAACATTTCGTTCAAAAAATTCTCAGCCGACAAAAATCTTTTAAAATATTGGCCTCGAAAATTATTAGAAATTGTTTTTTTTTTAATTGGATTTTGGTGGTGCAAAATAGTGATATTAAGTTTCAATATTCAAGAAAAATGAAGAAGAAGACGTGTCTTTATTTTTTTTTATAAAAAAATGACGGAAAAGAATCTATTATTATTTACGCAATTTTTAATTTTATAGATGATAAAAAAATTTAATTTAAATATTTTTAGGATAATACTAGTGGACCCGGCGAACGTTGATCCTCCACAAACCTCTCTTCAAACCTTCAGAAAATAAAATTTCGAGGTACTAAAATCCCGACAACCTATGGACCGAAATTCCATTTATCAAATATACCGTCAGCAACAACCCAACGTAGACTCAATACGTAGACTAAAATCCTGACAACACTAAAACCCGATACCGATTCAAATTTTAAATTCTGATTTGCCATAATACCCATTCAAAACTCAAACTTGAAATTCTGACGAAGTTTCGATTCTAAGTATTCATCCTATTTCTCGAAATAAGAACTCGTGATCGGAGAATATCCTGTTATCGACAAACCCGGCACAAAATTTCCCGGAAATTAAATTAACAGCACAAATAGAAGAATACACACAGTAGTAGGCTAATTTCGCTGCATAAATACACACTTCATTTTATAACTAATTTAATTATTATACTAATTAGCTGGTTAACAACTTTTTATGAACCACCCCAAACACGACTCGAACATATTATACTGTATGGATATAAGATAGATAACTTCAGTGGTTCAGCTGTTATGGGCCAAAGCAAAGTACAAATCCAGGTAAACGGCAAACTCAATTTCGAAAGCCAAATACCGCCAACCTAAAATTCTGAAAGGCAAAACTCTTAAAATGCCCGTATATGGCCTTTGTTCAAATAAATAAATTAAGTGAGTAAAAATGTTATCCGACGTGCTAACTGCTAACGCCTCCAAAGATAACAGATTCTAGTGGTTTAGTCACAACTCTATTGCAATTTGCAATTGGTAAAATATCAATAGCACCTTAAATAGTAATAATCGAACATTTCTCCAACCCATACAAATTTTGCTTATCTTTGTTGCAGCTGATTTTGAGTTTACCTGCACAATACGTACTTAAAAAGAAAAAGTAAAATGTGTAATTGTGTTTTTTTAATAAATATATTTGGGTATGGGATATTATTTTTGTATTATATTTTTATCGATTGAAAGGAATTTGAAAATACATATTGTGTTTTTATATGACAATTCCTCTTAGGCATGGTCGCTCGACAAACGCACACACAACAAGTATAAAATAAACATAAACAGTAATGTAAGCTGTTAGCGCATAATGTACAGTTGTATGTACATATTTATTTGAAGTCTAGATTAATTTAAAATAGTATCCATAGCTCACGTAGTCGTGTGTATTATAGTTTTCACTACATTAAAATAATAAATACATTCAACAAAAATATGTTTTACAAATTACAATTTACAGCACAGTTCTCTCGAGCACAAATATATTTGAATGCTTCCAAACATTTTGTGAACCGGCCGGCTCAAGTATAAAACAACCCACCACAAACCGGATTCTCTTTAGTTTGAAACAGAAGGCTTTTGTGCACGCAAGCTTCACATAATTTTGTTTTGGTAAGTAATTTAGGCAGCAATTTTTTAAATATCATTATTTTTTAAATGATAAAGCTTTAAGTTTTTTTGTGATTTGCAAGGTTATTTTATAAAAGTGAACAAACCGTAAAATTCGATGTAGTTTTAGTGTAAAAATTCACCAGCGCAAATTTAATTGAGCAAAAAAAGTGCTGTGAATTGAAAATGATTGGTGTGTGGTTGTATTGTGTTGCTTTTTGTAAAAAAATTAAAAAAGTAAGAACTAAACGATAAAACTCAATTTATTCCACACAAGCGTGCAGAATGAATTTGATGTTATTTAATGTACACGCACAAACACACGGAGAATCATTTGCTGGCATAAATATGACGAATACAAATTTAGAACATATAAATTGAAGCAGCTAATTTTTGTGTATGGAATTGGCATAATTTTTCATGCTTAACATTTATAACTACTTTATTCAAATTTCAAATGATTCATTATTCTTTTGAATTACACTTTTCATAAAATGATAACAGTTTATTTTCGCAACAAAGAATTAATCAAATAGAGCAGTTTGAGCTCAAACATTATTGCTGTATTGAAATACAAATGAAAAAATGGGTGTGTGAAAATTGTGTGTGCGTACTTTATTTGACAAGGTCAAACACAGCTCACAGGCGCCACCAAAATATTTTTGTAATCACTATTGTATTTGAGCAAAGCTCAATTTAATCCATTTTTTCATTTTTGGATCAAAATGTGTTTAATAAAAAACAAAAACATTTTTCTTTCCAGCATATCGAATTAACAAATCACTCAACATGACCATCGACTTGTACTACATGCCACTATCTGGCCCATGCCGGTCAATTATGCTGACCGCCAAGGCACTTGGAGTTGATCTCAACCTTATCTTAACCAACTTGAAGACTGGTGATCATCTCACTCCAGAATTCATAAAGGTAACCATTTGTCCGCACAAAAAGAAATTAAAATTAAACAAATGTTAAATATTTTTATTAAATAGTAAAACCCATTATTTCAATTAAACACAGATGAACTACCAACATGTGATTCCAACTCTTAACGACAACGGTTACGTTATCTGGGAATCACGTGCCGTTATGGCCTACCTCTTCAACAAGTACGCCAAACCAGAGCACGATTCTCTTTACCCAAAGGATCCAGAAGCCCGTGGAAAAGTTGATCATATGCTGTTCTTCGACATGGGAACTATTTACCAGCGTTTTGGTGATTACTGGTATCCAGTAGCATTCCAAAAGCAGGAGGGTGATCCCGAGAAATTTAAGCGCTTTGAGGAGGGTCTCGGATTCCTTGAAGCTCAATTAGAAGGCAAGACTTTTGTTACGGGCGATAACTTGACATTGGCTGATTTCGCGTTGGTGGCCAGTGTTACGTCCTTTTTCGCTGTCGGTTATGACACAAGCAAGTTTGCCAACATCACCAAATGGTTGAACAAGTGCAAGGCTACAATTGATGGGTATGAGGAGATCAACCAGAAGGGTGTGGATCAATTTGTCGAATATGTTAAAAATATGTAATTTTACTTTAACGGAAATTGCTTTGTAACAGTTTTTCTGGTATTAACTAATTAAATAATTGTATTTCTCATTGCGTTTCTAATAAAATAATCATTTAATCTAATATACAATATAAAAAACTGTTTTGCTTTTTATAATTTTAAAGTTATGTCATGGTTTTAAAACAACTGACAACTTTTGTATTTTATATTGTGAAAAAATAATTCTATACTGACTACAGTAGAAATCGGTTAAATTGTTCAAAATAAATTGGTAAGAAAATTCTTTAAAATTAAAGTGTAGGCTGCAGTTAAGAGTCAAAAACTTTACTGAAACAGTACAAACATTATTTTTATTAAAATATTTTAAACACATTTAAAATGGGGATAAATTACAAATCCTTGCGTCAAATACTCAAATGCATAAATGTTAAATGTAAAATTGAACTTTTTTTGATTTAATTAAATTCACATTATTGAATGAAATTCCAAATCACTTGCTCACATTTCTGTCCAAGATTATGTCATTATCGATTACATTTACGTCAAAAGCAAATGTTAAATCCGGTTTTCAAATTTTGTTGTGAAATAATTACCTCCCGCAAGTTTCATTCATTTGATAAGACCAAGGCCATTTCGCATTTACACTTGTGTTTTGATTACACAATATGACACAAGTATCTTTCCTAATCTAATCGGGCCTTTTTTATACAAACTTAATGTTATCATCAAAATGAATAATTTTTTTTGTTCTAGAAAATTTCGGAAAGCAGTTTTTCAAAAAACATTACATTATGCTTTGGTTTCAATCTGTCAATCAAGTTATTATGAGTATTTAGACTCATGTCGTCACAATATAAATATAGGAAAGGAAGCCGAATGGATTTTAATTATTTAATCAGAAATGATTTTGTCAAAGACAAGGAATAATTTTCAAATGACATAGCAACAGGCGTTTTTTAAGGAACCTACAGTAAAAATTGGATATACATTTTAACCGATTTCCACTGTATGCTGCGTTTTAGATTTTCTTTTCATTTTTTATTTTATTCAGGAAAATATTTTTAATTTCAAGTGCTTACAAATATTATATTTAAACATATTAAATGCTTTTATGATCCTTAATTCTTAAATTATAAATTAAGTTATTTCTGTGGTACGTATTTAAAAATAAAAAGCAGTAATAAATATTCATTCTTCTATTTTCAATCTTCTTTGAACTATCTGTGTTTCTTATCTAATTAGACTATAAATATAATATAATAATAAAGTTTCAAGTCATCTAAACATTGATAAACAGTATTTTTATTTAAAAAAGTTCCGGGAGGTAATCAAAGATCAATGACACAGTGTAGCTTAATTATCTTATCTTCCTAAAACAAATAGAAAACACAAAAATAACGACATTAAAACGAACGTTTAATGTAATCAAAAGTAAGTTATTATAAGTGCTTATTCTATGAACATGATCTGACTGTGTATTCATTCGTTTTTTAACATTTCTTTTTTGATTGGATTAAAAAAAGTTTTAAGTCTAGTTTTGCTAGGAAAGCCACCTACTTTAAAACTTTTACCCACTTTAAGAACTTTTATTATTAAGAGAGCCATTACCGATTGTATAAAATTGCGCAATAATAGAAATAATAAGTTTCAAACAATTGGAGGCGTTTGCATCAAAATTTCATACTTCCGTCGTGAACCCATGTATAAATTCCAGATGTATTTAATTAAATTTCTTCCAATGTATTTATTAAGCTGTGACGTTGTAATTCGTAAAATGGTATAAGCATAATATTATGTCATAATATGTGTAGTTACCACTTAGTTTAACTTAATGATGGGAGTGTGAAATTCGCCATGTGTGTATTGTGATCGCGTGATTCTTTTGAGCTTCATTATTGTGTTTGCGATCCATAACACTGGAGTAAAAGAATCACCCGATTGAGATATGTTCGGCAAAAAAGTTGTTGTTGAAGCTCCCAAGTTCCGAAAAGAAAAGAAGCTAAAGCTTATTAAATATTACATTCCCGTAGTAAAATTAATAATTGTATAGCTATAAAAAAAAAAACGTATGTTCAAATAAAACTAGTAACTACCCTTCAGTCAGCTCTCTTAATCTCAAAATTTTAACGTATTTAAAATATCATTAAATCGCAAATCTTAAACTTTTTGAAATAGAGGTTTGCACCTGCAATATTGAAAAGCAATAATTTGTGAAATATTTTAGGTCCGAAAAAAGTTTTCGATAAAGTTTCAGAAATTATTAATATTTTTGAAAATTTTATTCACGCAACTAATGTTAGACAACCAAATTTTACCAAACATTTTAGAGTTACATCATCACGCTTTAAATGTATATAATCAATTTTAATGGGAATTAATAATAATTAAAATTTTTCCAAAACTTTGAACAACGTCGACTTGAATTAACACTTAGCCCTCCCTGCCATGACATTTTTTTATCACTAAGCGTGAACCACCAAAATAGAGTCCACAATGGGCCGGTTTTATTTTATTATTATACTTTGCTCTTGCGCAATATTTACCATTATGCTTAATGCGTCAGATTACCAAAAAAAAAATCAAATTGGGAAGAAGTATTGGTTGGATTGCATAGTCACTACTAACAACTCACAAGTCACAGACCTGTAGAACTCTATAGAATAAATTGTATATAAAACGCCGAATATTGTCAGTCTTCTTTCAAGCTCCAACTGGTGTTTACTGTTTGCCCTTGGTGAGTTGTTTGATCGTGAAAAGTGAAAACTAAACACAATTATTAAAATTGCAAAGTTATTTATAGAATTTGGCTTGAATTTGGTAGAGTAGCGGGCACGTTTTTAGTTTATTTACTTGTATTTGAGGAAGTCATCACTTTAAGTGTTGTTGATTTATTTATTTTTATATTTAGAATAATTATTTCATGAGAGTACTGTAATATATTTTTAAATTATTGTGGGTATCAGTTTTTAAAAAACGTTTTCAATTAAGTAATAAAACACATTTTTGTCTATTATTAAAAGAAAGTGGTTGGGCAAACAATTTAAAAATCAATAAATCGTGTATCGTACAGAATTTATTGGAGCGTTACGCGTTTAATCCATTAAAAGTTAAGACATACTGATTATTTGGGGACACGTCAGTGCCCAAGGAAAATATTTCTGATAAATTTAATTACATAATTAAAAACGTTAATTACTTAATTACTTACTAAGGTTATTTTTAATTTAACTGGAGGAATTTCTTTATTTAACTATCGATTTTATTTTTGTACAAAATTTTGGTATTGTTTAAAAGCGTTTTGGAGTACTAAAAAAGTGATTAAGAAAAAATGGTGATTTTGTTAGTCCGTAAGCAAATTAGGAAACTTGTGGACGGATTTGTACGAATATTTTGACATATTTTATAATTATAAATTAAAGGAAATATTGTTATTGAAAGTCTATTTTCCCACAGTTAGGAAATTGTATTTTTTGAGGACTCAAAATTGGTCATAATGATTTTGATGACAATTTTTATTTCATGATCATATCATTGAAGATCGAATAAAGCTTTAAAATAAAAAGTTTTCCTGGGATAAAAAAAGATGTGTAGAATGTAGGAGCCCTAAAGCTGGAACCTCTCTTTTGAAATATTTAATAATTTTGAATGCCAGTTATCAAATGTTCTCATTAATTAACTCAGAGCCTTGGTATTTTGAATAAATTCCGGTACTATACGACGCGATGCGATGTTCTAAATCACCATATGTTTCTATTTCTTTCACAAAAACAAAAAATGATTCAACTTGTTTTGATGAAACTCTAAGTCAATTGCAAAATAATAATATTTAAGAAGCCTTGTGAGCGCTTGAAAACAAAACATTATTATTAGAATAAATTTTCAAAGACCCATGTCAAAAGATTAGGAAGGAATATTAACATTTATTTATTTTCTGATCAAACCCAAAAAGCTAATTACACAAGATGACCATTGACCTGTACTACATGCCATTGTCGGCTCCATGCCGTGCAATCCAACTAACTGCTAAAGCACTAGGTGTCGATCTCAATCTTAAATTCACTAACTTAATGGCTGGTGAGCACATGACGCCAGAATTTTTAAAGGTACAAATCAAACATTGAAGATATTCTTGAAAACAATAATCATTAAATTCAAATTGCAGATGAATCATCAACACGTGATTCCAACACTAAATGACAATGGATTTGTTCTGTGGGAATCTCGTGCCGTACTCACCTACCTGTTCGAAAAATACGCCAAACCAGAGCATGAGTCCCTCTACCCAAAGGATCCGGAAGCTCGTGCAAAGATTAATCACATGCTGTTCTTTGACATTGGAACCGTGTACCAGCGTTATGCTGATTATTTTTACTCACAAGCATTCGACAATTTGCCCGCTAATCCAGAGAAATTCAAGCGTTTCGAGGAGGGTCTTCAATTCCTTGAGAACGAATTGGAAGGAAAGACTTACTTGACTGGAGAGAATGTCACGTTGGCTGATTTCTCAATGGCTGCAAGCGTTTCGTCATTTGAGTCGGCCAAGTATGATATCAGCAAGTTCAAGAATGTCTCTGCATGGTTGAACAAATGCAGGGCTACGATGGATGGTTATGAGGAGATTAACCAAAAGGGGGTGGAAGACTTTAAGGAATGCTTCAAAAACATTTAAGTCATTTGTTTAAGTTTAAATATGTAAGTTGAAGGGACAGATTAAATACTTGAAATTGTTTGTTGTCTGTACATGTTTGTTTGAATATTAAATGCTGTTTTAAAAAAAAATGGTTTGTTTTAATTTGTATTTTTTATGGATTTTCGCCAAAATGTTTTGGCTTCATAAACATAACTACTGTCAGCTCATTTGAATGACACGTTCGTCTTACTACATACAGTGAGCGAAACTCAATTTATTATACTTGGTAATCGGTTTTACGACGGAAACCGTTAACGGCTAATTATAACCGTTAATTATTCGGAAACAGTAAAAATTGATTATCACGGCCATTTCAATTAATAAATTTCAAAATAAATTAATTCATTTTAAATATTAAGATTTATTTTTTGTCATTTTTCAAAATAGATTTTTTTTTCTCTTTCGTTGTGAAATATAAAGTACAAAACAAAACAAAAATATTGAAACATTAAGACGTCACACCACATATCTGATCTGTTAAAGGTGATGTTACATCGGTCTACAAAATGATGGCAGGAAACGGATCAAGGATGGAAATAATCATTAATGATTGTTTATGAAAAACACAATATTTTGACATCGGTTAGACATGCGCATTAAAAAAAAAAAAAGAAAAAAAAAAGAAATTGAAAAGGGTATAATCACAAGAAAAAAAGGCATATTTCTACCTCTTTCAAATGTTGATGAATTGCATAGATTTGTCTCACTCTAACTTCTTTCGGAAAGTTTTGCAAGCGCTGTAAAGTGTAAAATAAGCATAAAAAAAATGAAAATAAAATCAAAGGACTACACAAATTTGAACCACAGAACTCATTTTAAGCAGTCAGTGAAGTACATTGGTCCATTATTGGACATCAAATATTATTTTCAATTTTTTTGGTAAATTTTTAATTAAAATAAAATATTTTATCTTTATCTCTCTTTTTGAATATTTTTTAGTCTTAAATTTTTTAATACAGAAAATAAAGTTTTAATTACATTTTTTAATAATTGTTATAAAAATTATTTTTAGTTTTCTATATATGAGCTTAAAACTAACTGGGATTTTCATTGATTGTATTTGAATTAAATGAGAGAATTTCAATTTAAATTAAAAATGAAATTTTTAAATTAAATTGTAATGTTATTAAAATATTTAAAGCAGATTGTACCCACCACGTTTTAACTGTTAACTAACACACGTGCAGATTTTATTTTTTTTAACACGTACTTATTAAAAGCGCAAAGATTAAGATATTTAAATTGTGACAAACATTTAAAAACAATCAGTTGATAAAAAGGTCGCTTCCTGCAGTGTCGTCAGTCTGATTTAAAGATTTAAACATTTTAAAGAAAAATTATTTTTTCATTATTGTGCATCTTTAATAATTGATTTTAACATTCAACGTGTGTTTTATATTACAGTGTCTTGCAATGAAGGGATCGTGGATGTTGAAAGTATGGTTAAAAAAAATGAAAATGCTGCAGAAGTCTCAAGAAATTGAAATGAAAAAGGTTCAATCAAAATTACGAAAAGCTCTGGATGCAAACGCTAATCGTGTTCGATATGGCCAATTGTTTGAGTATTGAGTTCTAATTATTATGTATTTTGTATCGTGATTAAAATAAATTAAAAAAATACTTCTTTGTGGTTTTTCATCCTCCTACCACTCCCATTGTAACAGAATTTAAAATTAAATTAAAAGTGTGGGGAACGCTTCAGAAAAAAAATTGTTTTCAATTTGACTGGGCCATTGTACTTATCTGATATTTTGACAAAGGAGACCAAAAGAAAAATAAAGCTTATCTTATTTATTTTAGCATTTACTTTTCAAGCCGGTACAAAAATTTACAAACACTTCAGATATTTTATCTATATTTTGAAGTAATCACTGATAAACATAAACTAAACATATCAGAAGTATTTCTTAAATTCTTCCACCCCCTTTTGGTTGATCTCCTCATAACCAGCAATAGTTGCTCTGCATTTGTCCAACCATGCAGAGACATTCTTGAACTTGCTGATATCATACTTGGCTGACACAAATGACGAAACGCTCGCCACCATTGAGAAATCAGCCAACGTGACATTCTCTCCAGTCAAGTAAGTCTTTCCTTCCAATTGATTCTCAAGAAACTGTAGCCCCTCCTCGAATCGCTTAAAATTCTCTGGATTTCTGGGCGAATTGTTGAAAACTTCTGCGTAATAATAATCAGAAAAGCGCTGATAAATGGTTCCCATGTCAAAGAACAACATGTGATCAACTTTGCCACGGGCCTCAGGATCCTTGGGGTAAAGAGAATCGTGCTCTGGTTTGGCGTACTTATTAAAGAGGTAGGTCATAACGGCACGCGATTCCCAAATCACATAACCATTGTCATTTAGTGTTGGAATCACGTGTTGGGGATTCATCTGGAATTAAAATTGTTGTTATCAAGAAAATCTTAAATTATTTGATTGGTGTGAATACCTTTAAAAATTCTGGTGTCAAGTGCTCATTCGCATCTAAGTCAGTAACTTTAAGATTCAAGTCGACGCCAAGCGCTTTGGCAGTGAGCTGAATTGCACGGCATGGTGCCGACAATGGCATGTAATAAAAGTCAATGGTCATCTGGAGTGAATTTGGATTATGTTATATCTGAAAATAAGTTAAATTTTCGGTGGTTAAAATATTGAAATTCATAGTCATATCACTTATACTGCAAGTTTAGAGTTTACACTCCAGAAACGTTAAAAAAATGTTCACATTGTTGTAGTTTTCCTTAAGCAAACGTTGATGAATTTTTTATTTTTACATTGTTCATTCATTATCGATTGTCAATAACTCAATCACACAGTTAGACATTCAGGAAATTAGAGACAACCATTTGTAAAAAAAATAATTGAAAATGTTGCTGGTTTGTTGAACACGTAAAATTTACAATAAGCTTACACTTACATACATGTAATAATAAAAATAATATCAAACAAAACAACACAGAGAAGCGGCAACTTCCACAAACTCACTTGAATATGCGATTGCTACAGCTGTAGGCTCTAGCTGTCTTTAAACAAAGTTCTAAAAATAACTTTTGCAATTTTAATTTGTGTTTCACTTCTCACGAGCAAACAACTTACAGAGCGACAATCAGCACAAGTTGGAGATTGAACGAAAACTGGCAATATGCGCCAGTTTAAAGGCGATTTATTTAATTGAGTGCTATAGCTTCTACCGGCCTGAGTGAATGCAATTCAACCAATACTTGGGCAATGCAAATTTTTGTTTTCGCACACATTTAAACGAATTGCGAAATTGATAATGCGCAATAGCAACATCACAAAAACAATAACAACACACCGGCAAATCTTTTCAATCAATTGGTGGATCCGGATCGTGTGTACTCGTAGATTTAAATCAAAACAGACGTGGCAGGGAGAGCAACTTATGAATTTATTTTAACTTTCTGCAACATATTATACATATACTGATGCGTCCCATTAAGATGAGTCCCTAAGAAAAATATCGCACTAAGGAATCCGACGAACAAGTCCCCACCAACGGATCCCACAAGGGCCACCGGATGAGTCCCACAAATAATTTATCGTATTTTCCCGCAGAACAAGTAAAAATTGGATTTCCCCACAATGAAATTCAATGAATTGACTTTTGGCCAGACTTTAAGACTAATACCCCACTGTGGGAACGACGCGGCGTACGGCACGCGGACGTACATACACGCATTTTTAATTAAAATAAGGATTTTGGAACCCATTACTGACCACCATTTATTGCCAGATATATTCTTGGAACCTAGATGCTGGATATATATTGTCTCGAAAATAATATCTAAAATAGAAGCTTTGCTATTCAGAGTTTCCACCTCCAGAATTCATGTTTAAATTTAAAATCAGTTCAAATTACTATTTTTAAATCGACAAGAAAGAATAGAACAAAATTCTAACCCAACATTCTTGCAGCCAAACCATTTTATGAACGTTCAACAACGACAAGTTTATATCAAACATGAACATGATGGAACACGTTTGAATCTCGATTCTCGATAGTCGAATAACAATTTGCTCTTTGCTCCTAAGTTCTAAGTCACTAGTCAGTGGTCACTTCACTCACTACACTTTTATTCAAGGCATAAAGTAAAGTGCTCAATGCATAAACAAAAACCCAGAAATGCCCAAAAAACCCAGGAAACCCAGAAAAACCCAGAAAAATCCTCAGCCCACGGGTTTTTGCATCAACCCAAGGGTTTTTGACAACCCTGATTTTTATAGACCAAATTTTTGAACTCAGGTTGTTTTAAAACGTGCTTCTGCATCATTAACTTTCTTTCGAAAAAAATTGTTAATTTAAGAATCTTTTACAACCATACTCGGTCGGAGTAAATTAAAAACCGTTGTCTGTTATAGATCGCTGCCCCGAAATTTGTCAAAAAAGTCTCCACGCGAATTAAACTCTTTTGATATAATTTAAAATTGATTATATTTATATTTATGTACGACCCCAAGGGAGATATACATTGCGGTTTGATTTTTTATTTCCTTATAAAAATCAGTAGCAAAACTGGATTTGGGGAAGCAGAAATTATAATAAATTTAAAAACCATATCATCAAAAATACGAGTATGTTACGAGCTTTTAAATATAATTCGTGCGTTTAAATAATAGTATACTGTTGGGAGTTTCACAGGCTTCAGGGTGTTCTGGTGTCCAGTTGTCGCGGAACCCTTTATTTATACTTATAAAATGCAATATTTGTAACGCCAAAAAGTAAGCAATAATAACGCACAATTCCATACTTGATGGCGTTTGTTATCAAATTTTATAAAAACTCAAAAAAAAAGAGTAAAATTTTAGCTTTTAGTTAGATAACAATATAAATTTTGAGTACGAATATATTTCCAACATCTCATTAATCACGCGTGTGGAATATTAAAATAACAATAAACCGAACTTAGCTAATTGGAAATTGTGAATTCCCGCTAAAGTTTCAATTACTTTAGCAATTGCCTCAGTACATCATTGCTTTTGTTATGGCTCATTTCATTTATTAAGAGAGTCACACTTATCACAAATAAAATTGGTATTTCCCGACCTCAGTAAGCCAATTGTGCTAAAAATGCAAGAATACCTTATCAGTATAACAATGTCTGTTTTCCCATTGCCTAGAAAGAAATTAATATAAATAGGATGAGCACTGGCAACTCAAACTCAATCTTAAACAAGCACTCATCAGTAAAAGAACACAGTTTCAATTCTAAATTTTAAAATCTTTAAAAAATAAAAAATACAATAAAAATGCGTTTTGTAATTTCATTGGCTTTTTTGGTGGCTTTAGTTGCATTTGCATCTGCCTTCCCGTACACTGGGGACCTAGTGCATTATCCACATGGAGTTGGTAATTAAAAATAAAGAATTTAGAAATTGACGGAATTAAATTTTTTTTTTTTGAAATTTCAAGAAGTTGAAGACTTGTCAGGAGAGCCTCAACCACAGGACCCATCACTTCCAGCGCACTTTCGGCAGAAGCGTGCCACTTGTGATCTTCTGAGTGCTTTTGGTGTTGGGCATGCAGCTTGTGCAATGCATTGCATTGGACATGGATACCGTGGTGGATGGTGCGATGGAAAAGCTGTTTGCAACTGCCGTCGCTAATTTTTTTATCAAGACATCGTACTAATCGTATTATTATAATAATAACTGTGTCAATTTGTTACATTTTTTCTTATTATTATTATTATCATTAATATTTTTAAATTTTACAAATAAATTCAATGAAATTTTAAACATAAACATCTTTCTATTTGCTAAAAATTCTAGCTACTGAAACAAGCTCAATCAAAACAATTTAAATTTTTAAGTACATATTACTATATTCTAAAGGCATGAAATAATTAACAATTAAACTCCTCAAAGTATGCCGTAGAAGTTTTGTAGGTGATTTCGATAAATTTTGGTCAGCTTTTTGTTCGATCGTGAATTGTGATACCTTGAGATGAAAGGTCAAAAATTCTCGCACTAAATCTTCTTCTATTGATGTCGTCTGTCGATGTGCTTAAGGCTCATAAAAATGACACCATTTGCCAGCTTTCAGATTTTACGAATGCTTTTTCAAAAAAATATGCTCCCAATAAGGATAGTCAATTAATTAAAAAATTTTGGTCCGACAAAAGTCCAATGGTGGGGACGAGTCACTAATGTCCTGACTTGGAAACCCACAATGAACTTTTCAATCATCTCAAAAAATAAGGAAAGGAAGTTCACACATTTAAAAACATCTGACATAAAAAATTTGTCGTTTTTGTTAAAAGTGTTCATTTTGCTGTGAGCACTGAAGCTATTTTGGCCGAACTTAAATTACATTTTGAAGAACACTTAATAATTATTGACCTTGACTATCAGGTCGGTCCTTTGCCGCGGGATAATTAAACCCCAAAATACGTAAACTGTGATGGAGCTCAGTTTGTAAACTTCCGTAGTCGTCCTGAACAAGATGTCGATGCGTAGATCACCAGTTTATTCGTCATCAGTCATCACTCTATAATGTCAAATCACCGACAATACAAAGGAGGATTTCTTTAGCTGATCCTCTGACACAATTATTGCTGCCCACAGCATTGTAATTTTTGCATCATTTTCCTCTAATTAAGAAAAATAACTCTATGCAATCACTCTTTATAAATAAGGGCTAAATCCGTTGTGAGAACACAATTTAATTTTAATTTGTAAACTAATGTAATATATCTAAAATAATTACTAAATTTATTAATTGGAAACTGATAAATTTTGAACGATAATCGCAAAGCTACTTTCATTTATTTTACCTATTATAATGAAGCACACTTTCGATGTACTCCTTCTTTTAAAATATTATATTTTCATCTTATTTATTTATACATTAGTATAAAATATTGTAGGTTTTCTTGTTTGTTATTTAAATATACAGTTTTGTTCAAATCCCTACTAAATTTAAAACACTCATTTGTCCTAACTCCTGAAAATTAAAGGAATTGCAAAAATGACCTGCGAAATCCGCGAAAAAAATTGCAGTTCATAATAAAAAAAATTTATTTTCGAAATACAAGAGTGCATTTAAAATCGCTATGAAAACCAACCCAAGAAAATATGTGCAATCACAACAAAAAATCCAAGTCTCACATCGCATGTCCTTTAAACAATTGGACATATCAACTGCAGAAGGTGTTATTTAAAGACGCCTATACCAAGTAATCAAATGGGTGCGGTCAGTACAGCAAATGCATGCTTATTATGGCTACTTGAAAATGCACGTTAAATTGATTGTCGTGTCATTTAACGATCCCTATAAAATGTGTGAAAAAAGGGACAAGTCATTTTATTGTTGAAACAGTAGCAGTCGAAGGATTTAGACAAGGATTTTATAAAAATGATTGAAGACTTTGCACTACTATCAATAAACGTTAGAATTTGGAAGCGCCTGTCGTACCTTATCAAAGATGGCTTCCAAAAATACTTAACCATCATTCCCATATTTTTAATGGACCTCTTCATGTGGATGGATTTGGCACGCATGGACGCCCCAGTCGACATGATGATTGTGAATGCGTTCTTTGCGGTGTTGTACCTCAACTGTTTGATCCGAACTGTGTCACAGCAAATGAATCGTCCCCGATTCGAGGCATTTGTGAGGAACACCGAGAAATTGTACAACGAAGTTATGGTAAAATGGTTTCATGTTCTTTATGTGTGAAAATTAAAGGTTTGTTTTACTAAATTGCAGAAAAATGCGGATGCAGAAACTCAGAACATGTTAAAGGAGTCAACTAAAGATGCACGTCGTTTTGCCATTTGGAATCTGTTTTTGGGTTACTTAGTGAGTGTCTGCTTCTTTATTTATCCACTCTTTGTGCCTGAACGCAGACTGCCCTACCGCATGTACATTCCTGGACTGGATCTTCAAGTGTCACCAATATACGAAATAATATTTGCCCTGCAAGCCATTTTAACACCATTCGGTTGCTGGATGTACATCCCCATTTCCAATGCGTTTGTTTCCTTCATGATGTTTATCATTGTGATGCAGAGACGGCTTCAGCACAAATTGCTGCACACACAAGGCAATGTTCAGGAAATGGTGTGGGCCATCAAGTATCACATCCAAATAATTACGTACGTGAAAGGCCTCAACGAACTGTTTACGTTCATTTGTTTCTTTGAGTTTCTGTCCTTTGGAATGCTGCTGTGCGTTTTGCTGTTTCTCCTCATCATTGTCGACGGGTTGTCCCAAATCCTGATGATCTGCTCCTACATTACAATGATTATGACTCAAATCTTTACCATTTATTGGTACGCCAATGAGGTTTACGTGGAGGGGCAGAAAGTCTCCATTTCAGTTTACAATGGATCGTGGATTCAATTCGAAAAGAAAACAAAAATGTTTGTGATGTTTATTATAATGAGAGCCCAGTATCCAGTGCAAGTACTTTGTGGGGGCATTTATCCAATGACCTTGGAGATGTTCCAGTCGCTGCTGAATGTTTCGTATTCGTATTTCACTTTATTAAAGCGCATTTATGAACCGTAGTTAAAATTTGAGGTTACATTTGTTATTTTCACAGGAAAAAGAATTCATTGTTGGTTAACTCAGGAATATTTGCATTATTAATCAGGTGTATTCTTGTAATTGTATTAAATGCTGTTTGTATTAAATAACAAAGGAGTTAAATAGTAGAAAGTTCCACCAAAAACATTAATGTAGCTACGATTGTATTTAGTTTATTTAAATTAAAAATGTAAATTACAAAATTGCAATGCAAACACTGCACCTTATCACTTCAAGTATAAACTAAAGTAGTAAAACAAGACTGCACATTAAAGAGGCAGAATGATTGCTTGCTTTTTAAACAAAATTAGGAATTCCCTAGCCCCCAAACTTCGCGATCATCACGCGTATCTTGCTCGTATTAAATTACCCGCGCACTTAAACAAACAAACGCTGATAAGCGCCTTACTAAATACTGCAGTGCTCTCCGCTCGGTGCTTTTTCTGATCTTACTCATCTTAACACAATTATGTGCTACAGACCAAAAAAACAAATTGCACAGCGATACATAATTTCTTTGTTAATAAATATCGCGGGGAATTTAATTTTCCGAGGAGTCGTAGCTCACTCAAGTCAAAGAGATGTATAAAATGAACTGTAAGTTCAGTTTGGAACATCAGAATCCGTTCAGAATTGAGTTAAAGAACATCGTTCAAAAACATTTGTCTTGAATTTCAAATTACTAGGAATAAACATTAAAAATGTTCGGTTTTAACTTGTGCCTTGTCTTGTGCGCCGCCCTTGCCGTTTCAACAGCTTTCCCAACTCAATTTGACTCACCATACGAGGAACTATCATGGGATGATGTAAGAAAAACTATTCTCACTCAATTAATTTAATTTTAATTTTGCAATATATTTGTTTTGTTTTCAGTATCAATCAGATTTGATGCACTTGGAGTCGCCCAATCTCATCCGTCATGCAAGGCAAAACAATCAATTAGATGCTAATGCGTTTGCCAACCGACTTCCAGGAGGGCAACAACAAGTTGGTGGTGGTGTTGGATACACCGGACCGAATTCAAATGCCAATGTCAATGCTGCTCATACTCGCGGCTTCGGAACTGATGTCAATGCAAACGCAAATGCCAATGTTTGGAAGAGCGATAGTGGACGTTCTTCAGTTGATGGCGGTGCCAATTACCAGCAACACTTTGGTGGGCCAGGAGGACGCCAGCAGCCAAGTTATGGTGGAAAAGTTAACTTCAGTCACCGTTGGTGATGATTTTGAGTTAAATTGAATTAAATTCGGAACTGAATGTAGACGCAACTGTCTACCTATTTATCGTCTGTACCAACTATTTATATCTTTAAAGAAAATTTTGATGAAATGTACTGTTAAGAAAATAAATTTTTTTAATAAATAAATAAAAATTAATAAAAACAATTTAAAATTTTATTTCACTTTTTCTTTCAACAAAATTGACTCCTTTTGAGTTGTTTAAGTGCGTTTAATTTCAACAGATTCATTTTCCAGAGCACAGTGAATGTTTGGCTACTCCTGAAAGGCAACAAAGCGATGGAAAAACACCGATGCAATCAAGTTCAAAGGTGCCATCAGTTTTCTTTTGACATCTACACAATATTTGTAAATTACTGCAATTTCACCACTGATCACTAGCACTTTGATCCGCGGTTCATCATCGCGGTGTCATCATCGACATTTTTGCAGCACAAGAACACTTCTGGCATTGGATCAAACATATAAACTGAATCAAACGGATAATCTTAAAATGAAAAATAAATTCTTGTATTAAAAATGTCCTTCTCAAAACAGTCCACATTAATTTTATCAAATTGTAAATATTATTCCAGTCCACGTACCTGTATTGTGTATTAAAGTCGTAGACGTAAAAAAATCGGAATCGGGCGGGTCTTCGACACTGAAGTATAGATAAGTGCTATTACCATATTTGACTGCTGCATCCATGACGTGAGACGTTTAATTCAAAAAAACAAAACAATTAAGAAACACAATTAATACCATCAATGTTTTCATTATATTCTGAAAGGGAGCCTGTGCTCCATGGGCGGCATTCTGATTTGTTTTGTTGGAGTGATTTGACCGTGAATGTTGACAGCAAAACCAATGGATCTGTAAGTGGTTGACTTACAAATTTTTCACACTCAGTAAGGTTGGAAAATGTGTGCGAGTTAGTTTTTATCACACACAAAATTAAAATTGTAACTAAAATTCTTCCAATCATTTTTTACACTGTGGTTGTTGATTACAAACTATTTGCCAGTTTATAAATTCAATTAACTTTTATAAAACAAACTCTGCTACAATGTGACAATTTTATTTCAATTCCTCAAAAGCATGAGGTATTTAAAATGATGTTGTTCTAACACAACTGCCTTTGTCTAGATTGTAGAATCATGTTACTTTTAAAGTTCTACTAAAATAATATTTTATGTTACTATGTAAAGAGGAAAAACCAGTTTTGTGCAATGTCGGCTGAACACTTCGTCGGTTTAAAAGCAGAAATCACTAAGTCAAAAAACATAGTTTTTAGTAAATCGATATTTAAGAAGTTTATGTATCTGAAATAATAGCACAATTGACTTAGTGCAGTAAATGTGCCCCTAAAAACCCTCAATAATATCAGTTTAAGACTTATAAGATTTTGTCAGTATAAAATTAGCATTATAATGACTTGATTTAGTACAAAAAACCAAAAACTTGGAAAATGTACTTAGTGAATTTTGCTTGTAAACCAACGACTTATTTGTCGTACATACGCCAAATTGAATTAGAATTTCATTCTTAAAACATATTTCATGTTGCATATTGCTGTATCATAAACTTTTTTTTTGACATTTCTTTCATTTCACAAGGCGTAAATTTATCGTACAAGTTTTTTCTTAATTCTATCTAAATTAACCACTTCGATTTTGAATTGATATAGGACAAAATGCTAAACAATTAATTACTCAAGTAAATTATTATTTAAGTTGAAAGAAATATTTTAAATTGCAGTTTATGACATAACAATTAATTAACAAACATTCTTTTAAAG